>JANXHW010000001.1:291535349-292785349 GCA_026170595.1 Plestiodon gilberti rubricaudatus | reverse complement strand
GACCCCTGTCTGAAACCCTGGAGAATCACAGCCAGTCAGCATGCAGTATAGATGGATCAGAGGTCCAACTCAGTATAAGGCAAATTACGGAATCACAGAATCATAGCATTTAGAGATGGAACGGACTTCTGGGAGGTCACCCAGTCCAACTTCCTGCTCAGTTCATAGCACCCCTGATACGAAGCTGTACGGCCTCTGCTTGAAAACCTGCAATGAGGGCGAACCCACCACTGCACAAGGCGCTATATTCGTATGTTCCGGGTCTCCCAAACTATGAGGTGTTTTACAAAAACAAGGACAGAAAGGTTGCTTGGATCTATTTCTTTGATGCGAGCATTTAATTTACGGGCAGCCCAATCTCATGCAGCGCAGCGCCTACATGGTTTCCACTGTACCCCATGGGGGAGGTTTGGCATCTGGAGGCCTCCTCAGGGGAAGAGAACATTTGTAGGCCCCCACTGCCGCCATGGTTGAACTCAGACCTGCGCCAGCCATATTGCTGGTGCAAATCTGCGTTGACCGGTGAAGGCAGATCGGGCCTGGGAAGGGTTTGGCAGATGCTGCCGCTGCGGAACCTGCCTCCTTCCTGGGCCTTGATCTGCCCTCCTCCCCACCCCCCATTTCACCCCCACCCCATTCCATCCCACCCCGCCTCCCTCCCAACCCCTGCATGGTCTTATCATTGGTGGCGGCAACAAGTGTCCATTGTCTTGTGGAACTGGCCACTCGCCGGGGTGACCAGGCCACATTCACCCGTGTTGTCACATTTGCGACCGCTGAAAAGCTCTTTACGCTGCCAGAGCACTCATTCAGGTGGCATAAATGACCCATAGGATTGAGCCGTCATATTTCAATTTATATCCACTTTTCCAATAAAAAGCCCCCAGAGCAGTTTACAGTAAAGTAAAGCGATATAGAGACCATAGTAAGTAGTAAGGTAGTATTATTTACTTCAACTGTACTGTGATGACTTAAAAATACTGTTATCTCTCAAATTAGACTTTTGAAATTGTGGACTGAAGTGGTTAATATTTGCCCCAATTTCATGTCTAATGTGTGTGCGGACGAGCTTTCAAAATGGTTGTTTAGCGAAGGTTGCCAAAAGGCGTTCAGAGACCAGTCTGTTTGCATCTCTGTGCCTCAAACTTTTGTATTTGGGCAGTATATTAATAACAAGATGTGTCTATGTTGGTTGGCTCCTTCTTGTCACCCTTCTAGTCACCCTCCTTTGAGAACCTGGGGGTGGAATAGCAACACTTTAGAACAGTGGTCCTAAACATGACTACTTAGATACTAATCGGTGCTGAAGTCAGCAGTACGGACTTCTGAGGGTGACGTTGAACATGATCTTAGCTGCACAATCGAAGCTGCATTTATAGGTGCATTGTCCTTGTGCAATCTGTACTTTTCCTGTATTGCAATAACATGCTAAAGCTTTATATGCTGCCAAAAAGGAGCCTGCACTTACAATTGGGATCGTAAGATAAAACGTAAGTATTGTTGGAGGATGGGCAGCGTTTAGCTGCTGGACACTGGGGGTGGGGGTGTGGTGTACTGCCTGGTCACATGTAAAGACCTCCTACTCTAATCCCTCTGTGTTCCAGGAAGGGGTGTGGCCCCTGACCTTTATTTCCTCCTTCTTGCCCCTCACTCAGTCTCTTCTTCTCTTGATGCCCACCGAGCAAGTTGATGCCATCGCTGCTCCTGCAGCCCAGCGGCCATCTTGCAGCCTAACCTCATGCAGGGAGCCCCAGCTCTAGGGGGGTTCTATCTTAAGTCTAGGATGTACCTCTGATTGATGGTCAGAAGCTATGTATATATGCAAACTAAACTGTGAGTAAACTCTTCTTCTTTTTTTTTACAACTACAAAGCAATGCCTCGTGTATTCATTTAGCTAAGCAAAGCAGTCTGCCTGGGTGGAGGAGGGAACTCTGCTAATAAGTGGGAACGCACCTCCCAATATATGCCAGAGAGCATCTAATTACCCCATCAACTATACAACAGAGGATAAAGTATACAGTATAGAATAAAACCTTATTAATACAAAGAACTTAATAACCAAAAATTTAACCGGGATCATTAAGAGCCCATTCAATTAGAGTGCAGGCTTTGGTGAACCTCTAGAGGAAAGGAATTCGAAAAGCTCCTCTAGATACTGGGGACAAACAGAGAAGTGCTGTTCTCTTCAGGGGTATGCATTTCTTTTTGGAACAAATGAAAAATGAAATGAATCCTGGGCATCACTTGGTTGGTTTTCCATTCATTCCAAAACGAATATGAATTGCAATGAATGGGGTTTATGTTCAGAATCCCATATGTTTCCCATTCATATGTTTGGCCATGTGGGAGTGGGGGTGCTTACCTTGTCCAGTGGGCAGCAGCCTCTTGGTGGCTGCCATGTTATTCTCACACAATGCACCAGATACAGCATTTGTTCAGTGTCCTGAGCGGTCACCAGCTATTTGCAGAAACCAGATCAGGAACTCTGCAGATCAAGCACTTCCTCTCTGATCCCTCTTGCCATTGGGGTTGCTAAGCAGGGCAGCGAACGTCTAACAGCTCTAGGTAGGTAACTCTTATAAGAGGCCTCCTCCTCCTGTCATGGAAAGTCAGGTGATACTGGAGAGCCAATCTGATGCCACCATTCAGTGTGATGACTCGTTGATCTGTTGACTGCCTCAGTCTGGGTAGCCAATTGCGAAGGGGGACACATGCACAACAACCTGGTTCTGTCAAACGTCTACCTTCAGTCTGCTCACCTCTTAGATTTTTATCCTCCCCAGGCCTGAGCACCTCACAGTCTGAGAACACACAGATGATGTTAAAGTTTATGATGAGACACAGTGGAAGAGTCAGACCTTTGGGTACGGGCAGCACAATCCTATACATATCTACTCAGAAGTAAGTCATTGAGTTCATTGGGACTTACTCCCAGGTACGCATGCACAGGATTGTGGCCTTAGAGCCCAAGTTCCAGAATCAGTCCTAGCATTAACTGAATGTCATTTTACTAAGATATGGTTCAAGGTGTGCCTAACGTTTAAGTATATCGGTGGTTCTGTGCCTTCGGTTTGGCACATGCTAACTTGGCTGGGACTAACAAGTGGAACGCTGGTCCTTTTGGCTCTGTGGGATATCAGCCGTAAATGAATATAGTGCAATCATCGCATGGCATATATAACATGTGTTTGTTTCTATATCCTTCTGTCCTCTTGCTTCATAGATATCATTTGGTGCTAATTGGATTGCAGTTGCCAAACTTGATATAACTTGTTATCCTGTCTGATTGACCTAAGAGACATCCGTGACATGTTTTAAAGAAAACAAGGATCAGGGTTTCCTTGGTTTTTCTAATCAGGCTAATGAAGAAGAGGGTCTCCACTCTGTGTGGTGGGAGAGATTACAACCAGAGATAGACTTTAGTGCTCCTTAACTGATAAGTGATAATTGCTTATGATGACATTAAAGGATCTAGAATTACTAGGCAAGAATAAAAAACGGTTTCTTCATCACCAAGGACTGAAATCCACCATAGTATCTATCTCCACTTCTTCTCATCTCTTTGAGTTCATTATCATTTTTGCGGGAATCACAGCCAGATTACTTTCTTGCAAGACTAGAACCAAAGGGATTAATTTGCTCAGATGTTGAGTATTCAGAGCCTTGGTAAAGAACTTAACTTAACCCCTGCTTAAGGCTATACACACAGTGGTCACAGTCTAACACAGAGTTAGATAAGCCTAAAACAATGAAAATCCATGGGCCTGATCAAGCCATTGAATCTTATTGATTCAATGGAAGGCATTTGACCGCATCTTTAACTTTCCCAGTGCTTATTTTGCCTGGATCAGGTTTAGTAGGTGTAAAAACACCACATTCTGGTGTTTAGGTGTTTAGATGATGGTTTCCAGAGGTTGTTCTGATGGAATGGTTTACAGAATGGTTGATCTGAAAGGGATATGGAATTTCTGTACTCAAATGTGAGCTGAAGTCATGTGAGTTGGAAACAACCCATGCGGCTTTGGCTTGCAAGTGAGAACCGTGAAAAAAGCCAAAGTGAAGGGTGACACCCCCTTGGCTGCCTTTGGCTCCATTATGCAGGTCCGCCTGTGAGCCAAAGCTGCGCGAATTGCTTTCAAGAGATGGGAGCAGGCGGGAGCCACGAAAAATGCCGAAGGCTGTCAAGGGGCTCTTGCTTCACTCTGCTCTGAGCGGATTCACTCGGAGCAGAGCGAATAGTTCCGGGTCGTAGAGCTCTGCGTCCCAGAAGTAATTGACGTGGCATGATGACGTCATCACGCCACATCAGTTACTTCCGGCTTTTGGTTGGCGCGCCACACCAGGCATGCAAAAGGTTAGCTATGCCTCTGAGCTACGGTAAGGTCACAAATAGCCCAATCCTGCCTAACTCCACACGCAGCGATGCAATGGTGCTGGCGCAGCTTCTGCTGCATTCCACAGTGGAGTTTTTAGTTGCTGGAGGTCTCCTCAGGGTAAGGGGACATTTGCCACTATGGGCTCGCTTGTTGATGCAAGTCAGTATTGATCCGTGAAGGTGGGTTAGACCTGGGAAGAGGGTTGGGATTTGGTGTGCGCTGCCGCCGAACCCGCCCCCCGTCCTGGGCATGATCTGCCCTCCTCCCATCCCCCAGTCTGAAGGCACTCAACCACCAGAGTTCTATATTAGCTTGTTAACTAATACAGGTAGTTAAAAAAATGAAACGTTCATATATTTTACCTATTAAATGCACATTATAAGGTTATAGATACATCTACATAGTTACAGGTTTGTTAACATCTAAAAGCAGACCCCGTTTGTTTCATCCCTGTACCTTTTTATTATCATATATTATTACATTAAGAACATAAGAACGTAAGAAGAGCCCTGCTGGATCAGGCCAAAGGCCCATCTAGTCCAGCTTCCTGTATCACACAGTGGCCCCACCAGATGCCTCAGGGAGTACACAGCCAACAAGATAACCTGTTTCCTGTTGTCACTCCCTTACACCTGGCACAAAGAAAACCTACTTCCAAAGCCAGGAGGTTACTTATGGCTTGTAACCTGTGATGGTCTTTTCCTCCATGAATCTATCCAAACCCCTTTTAAAGGCATCTAGGCCAGGTGCCATCACTACATCCTGTGGCAAGGAGTTCCACAGATGAATTACATGCTGGGTAAAGAAATATTTTCTTTTGTCCGTTCTAACTCTCCCTCCACTCAATTTTAGTGCATGTCCCCTGGTTCTGGTGTTGTGCGAGAGGGAGAAGAATTTCCCTCTATCCACTCTCTCCATCCCATGCATAATTTTATACGTCTCAATCATGTCCCCCCTCAGGCGCCTTTTTTCTAGACTGAAAAGCCCCAAATGCTATAGCCTTTCCTCATAAGCGAGGTGCTCCAGCCCACGAATCATTCTGGTCGCTCTTTTCTGCACCTTTTCCAATTCAACTATATCCTTTTTGAGGTGTGGTGACCAGAACTGGACACAATACTCCAGATGTGGCCTTACCATCGATTTGTACAAAGGCATAATGATATTGGCCGTTTTATTCTCAATCCCTTTTTTAATGATCCCGAGTATGGAATTAGCCTTCTTCACAGCCGCCGCACACTGGGTCGACACTTTCATCGACCTGCACCCCAAGATCTCTCTCTTGATCCGTCACAGACAACTCAGAACCCATTAGCGTATATGTGAAATTTTGGTTTCAGACAGCTCAGAACCCATTAGCGTATATGTGAAAATTTGGTTTCTTGCCCCAATGTGCATCACTTTACACTTACTTAAATTGAAGCGCATCTGCCATTTTGCTGCCCATTCTCCCAGTTTGGAGAGATCCTTCTGGAGCTCTTCACAATCCCTGCTGGTCTTCACCACCCGGAAAAGTTTAGTGTCATCCGCAAACTTGGCCACCTCGCTGCTTATCCCCAACTCCAGGTCATTTATGAACAAGTTGAAAAGCACTGGTCCCAAGACCGATCTTTGGGACACACCGCTTTTCACCTCTCGCCATTGTGAAAATTGTCCATTGACTCCCACTCGCTGTTTCCTGGTCTTCAACCAGTTCCTAATCCACAAGAGGACCTGCCCTCTTATTCCCTGACTATGGAGTTTTCTCAGGAGCCATTCATGAGGGACCGTGTCAAATGCCTTCTGAAAATCCAGATATATAATATCCATGGGTTTGCTTGCATCCACATGCCTGTTGACCTTTTCAAAAAATTCTAACAGGTTTGTGAGGCAAGACTTCCCCTTGCAGAAACCATGTTGACTCTCCCTGAGCAAAGCTTGTTCTTCTATGTGTTTTAAGATTTTATCCTTAATGAGACTTTCCACCATCTTCCCCGGAACAGATGGTAGGCTGACCGGTCTGTAGTTTCCCGGGTCCCCCCTACTTCCTTTTTAAAAGATTGGTGTGACATTAGCTATCCTCCAATCCTCTGGCACAGTGGCCGTTTTAGGGGACAAGTTGCATATTTTGGTCAAGAGATCAGCAACTTCGTTCTTGAGTTCCTTTCAGAATTCTTGGTTGGATGCCATCCGGGCCTGGTGATTTATTGATCTTTATTTTGTCAATTAAGTCTGAGACGTCTTCTCTTTTAACCTCTATTTGACTTAATTCTTTAGTCAGGGGAGGGCATTCAGGCAGCGGTATTTGCCCGATGTCTTCAGCCCCCGTGAATCAGCACCAGTTTGTACTAATGAAAAATGTCAGGGCATCAGTTTAATGGGCAAGCAAAAGAAATATCTACCCCAAAAAATACTCATGAAGGTTGGAGGCCTTCTAAAATGAAGGAAATGTACAACGTACCTCCAAGCAAGGTTTGGGTTTGCCTTAAGGCAGCAATATCATCTGATTTTAATGTGGGAGATGCAATATGTCTTTGGTTCTACAGTTAAACACAAGAGGCAAAAGGTCAATTGGGATCTGTGTTGGGGTGATTTGCAGGCGATGGTTATTTTCTGACTCTCAACACTTTAATAATAGGAAGCATAATTGCAAGCAAAAAATTATCTGCTACGGCTTATCTTGTGCTAATTGCCTATCTCTCTTTCTCGGTGTTTCTCACCTGTAAAATGTAAATAAAATGTTAAGGTATAACTAGATCCAATGGGTACAAACTGCAAGAGAGGAGATTCCGGTTGGACATCAGGAAGAAATGCTTGACGGTAAGGGCGGTTTGGCAGTGGAACAGATTGCCGAGGGTGGTGGTGAAGTCTCCCTCACTGGAAATCTTCAAGCAGAGACTTGACAGGCTCCTGCTGGAAATGCTCTAGGTCCTAGAGCCTTCCTAGACTTCCTAGAGTCTAGGAATATTTCCTGCTAGAGGCAGGGGGTTGGACTAGATGACCTTGTGGGTAACTTCCAACTCTATGATTCTTTGTGAATGACGTGGCTTGGATCAGGTATTTGTGCAGTGTCATTTTGCATTATCATTCCTGATCTGTAGTAGTTCAGATGTAGTTTTGTACTTGTATATGCAGGTTATCTCAGCTCATGGGATGCAATAGGTAGTCTGTTCTGACTGTTGAGTCACCATTTTGCACCTGGTTCTGGGTGGTAGACTATGGAGTTCTAGCAAAAGACAAGGTAGATCCCACAAGCTTAAAGTCTTCTTACCACTGATTTTGTCAGTACAAACTCAATGATAAACTGAGAATAGCCTTGTGCCAATATACTGTGTGCACTATGCTCACATGATGGGGGCACCCAGGGTATGGTTTAAGGATAGGTAATGCAACAGCCTTGTCAAAGGAATAATCTAGGGGTTCTCAAACCCTTCCCGGTTGAGTACCACCTCCAGCGCCACTCTCCTGCTGTGTACCACTGGAAGTGACTGGCGACGACATCATCACCAGTTACTTGGGTTTTCAGAGGCCAGAAAATGCAGATGGGAGGTTCTAGGTAGGTGAGAGGCCCCTTCTCAGCATTCCCGAGAGGCTCGACCAAAGGCAGGAGCCTCTCAGGAGCAAAAACATGCCACTGAAAGTGCTATGTCAGAGCAATGGTCCAGCAGTCTGAGTACCACCAGCGACTGGTGGTACTAGTGCCACTGGTTGAGAACCCCTGGTATAATCCATTTGCGATTTTCCAAGAAGAATGCTCTATACACAAAGCAGGCCTCTGCACACAAATGAACTTCTGAATTGTTCTCAGGGTACTACCTGGGGGTGAGAAAACCTGCATCCAGCTGTTGTGTCTACCGTGTGCTTATACCACATAAAGGGTGCCAATCATGGTCAGCACACCTCTGACCATGCTAATTGAGTTTTTTGAGGGGTGAGAGGGAATGGACTTTAGGCACCTCATTTTCTCTCCCTGAGCAATGGTGGTGGTATTATTATTATAAACCGATATTTATATACCGCCTTTTCTTTGGTCATCGGATTTCTCCTCTGACTTTAATTCAAAGGCAGTTTACATGGGCAGGCTTTCTAAACCCCAAAGGGGTTTTTACAATATAATGTTCTAATCTTTCATAGAACCCTTCATTCTAGATGGTTTCTTTCACAGTCCCCCCCCCTCTCTCTCTGTGGTGTTCGCCTCACGACGCTTCAGCTGACAGGGCAACCTTGACTCTCACTCAAGTGCAGCTGCAGTTCTACTCCCCACAGAGGCTCTGCAATCAGCTCGGCGTGCTGGCAGCTCTCCGACAGACACAGAAACTTCTGGCCGTCTCAAACTGCCATCCTTCAGAACTTCAGGCATATGAGATGGTCGCTCTCCCAACTGAGCCATACTTCCAGATATTACGGATGTCAATGCTCATTTAGGAGTAGGGAGACTGAATCCGGAACCCTTCCCTCTTCCCACCTACCCTTGACAGATGATCAACGTTGTCAGAGGTGAAATTGACCATCAGTTTGGCAGGATTGGCCTTCACACATAGCAACTGGATTGGGGCCAGAGGGTGTCAGTATGCAACCTCTTTCATTATAGAATGGATCCTCTGGCAACTCTCTAGCCCTGCATTGAACTTACATCCTTAAACCATGTGACAAGTGGAGTGTTTATAACAGTGGTGGGGAACCTCCAGTCCCAGGGCCGGATCAGGCCCCCGAGGCCATCCGGTCCGGCCCCTGGAGAGATTGCTGGTAGGCCGCCCAATCAGCCCCTGGAGGCTCCGCCGAGTCCGCGCATCACCTCCGGAGGCCGGGAGAGGGCCTTTGCATGTCCTCCCCGGCTGCCGCCTCGACCCCTTCTCACTAGGCCATTGGCCATTTCACACATGCGTACCACGCCGATGAGGGCAAGCTCTTGCCCTCTTTCCCTCATCGGCATGGTACGCCAGAGGTGACGCGCAGACCCGGCAGCGGCTTCGGACGGTGAGCGCGGAGCCTCCGGAGGCCGATGGGGAGCGGGGGCAAAAATTAATTAAATAAATAAAAATGGTGCCTGGCCTTACGGCCCTCAAGCAAATTTCTAATATTTAAAATGGCCCTCGCCAGGGAAAAGGTTCCCCGCCCCTGGTTTATACCATTCCCCCTTTTCCCCAGATTTCCAAACAGTCATAGCCAGAGGCTATGAATAATGATGGTTTAATCTGCTACTGGGTCGGTTTTGAAGCAAACAATTACATATAGTTTAGTTTCACACAGACAGGTATTTAGTTGTTGGCCTAAACCTGTGGGACTCTCATCCCCTGGAATTAAAGGTCTGAACTGATCTTAAGCTTGAGCACTTTCCAAACATTCTGTATGATTTTCCAGCCTAGGTTGGCTTCTTGTGCCTGGCTTTAAAGGTGACCCCTGACAATTAAGTCCAGTCGTGTCCGACTCTAGGGTGTGGTGCTCATCCCCATTTCAAAGCTGAAGAGCCAGCGTTGGCCGAAGATGCCTCTGTGGTCATGTGGCCGGCATGACTCTACTTGCCGCAGCGCGTAGCATGCAGCTGGAACACGGAGCGCTGTTTACCTTCCTGCAAGCGGTACCTATTTATCTACTCGCATTAACATGCTTTGGAAGTGCTAGGTTGGCAGGAGCTGGCCAAGCAACGAGAGCTCACCCCGTTGCGGATTCGAACTGCTGACCTTTCGATCAACAGCTCATGATTCAGCGGTTTAACCCACTGCGCCACCCGCTGGCATTCTGTATGATTTTCCAGCCTGTGTTGGCTTCTCGTGCCTGGCTTTACTTTATCCTTTATATGTTTAAGCATATATTGCAGATCAGACATATAGCTTGTTTAAACATAGGCTCAGTGCACCAGGCACAACCTATGCATGAAGGTTGGGGGCAGAGCGTGTTGTTGCAATCTTACGGCGCAAACCTGTGTAAGATGTGGCGGCTGGCCTAAAGGGACAGCCGCCGCATCCTATCCCGTTCCCAGGATGCCCCGGGGAAGTCCAGGAGCACTTCGGAGGACGTTCACCCCCTTTCCTGGGTGCAAGCTGACCGGGGCCCTATGGACCTCCTCGGATGTATGCCAGCTCTGAAGCATATGCTCCACTGCTCTAACTTTACACAGGATTGGGCTATTAGCCCTCCTTCTTCCTGTTGGGTGTACCCTGTTACAAGTTGTCTGCATAAGGTTCTAGTCCCTAATGTAACTTTGTGAAGAAATAACAATGAGGGGGCTACACAGCTGAGACACGAGCTAAGCTGTATTTGGATGTATGTTCTTCCTATAATAAGCAAAATAGATTTCATTAGTTATTTTATTTAAAAGATCGACACCCTGCTTTTCAAATTCTTATTAATTCTCTCAATTCATGTTACTGCGGATTGTATAAACAACTGTAATTATTACAGCATAGAAAGATGCTTTATGACACATTGTACTCTAAGGATTTAACTACATAGCCCCAATTAATGCTGATAGGTGTTATGCTCCTAGATTCCCATGAGATCATAAATACAATTACAAGGGGGGGGGGAAATCTACATTTATAATACAGGACAAGTTTCTGTTCCCTTGCGTTTCCAATCACATCAACATTCATTAGGGCATAAATTTGCACTCATCCTACATTATAGGAAAGGGCCTGCTTGGAAGAGGCACCTTGAGGAATTCGGCCTTCCAGTCTTAGAGCTGGTGAGCATAGGCCAAAGGAATGTGGTCTGCCCAGTGTAGCACCATAGATAGTGGAGACAGCCTACCTGACTGCCAGTGCAATCCTATGCATGTCTACTCAGAAGTAAGCCCCCACTGGCTTACTCCCAGGTACGTGTGTATAGGATTGCAGCCTGCAGCTGCACACATACACAAGCATATATGTACACACACATAATGGGGTCTTAAGGCAGTTTTTGCTTGGCCACTGCCTACTTGGTAGGTGGTCCTACTTGGCCACTGCCTTGTGGAAGGGCAGAGAATGTAAGAACATGGCAGGATGAGACCAAGGCTTCATGCAACCCACCTGAAATGAAGCCTTAAGTACATATATGAAAGTACATTTGTGTATATTCATCCCCAGTTTCTCTTGGGTGTCACACGCTCATCCCCTTGTTTCTTTTTCAAAATGTAAATTTAGATGGTAAGTTCTGAAAGTGCATGGACCTATATTTTGCTTAACAGCCACATTAGCTGTTCCAGCAAAAGCAACCGAGTCTTACACTGCAGCATCTTATGCCCCATTCCTAATGGGGCCTTGTGCTGCCGTAACTCACGTCCCAGCAGTGCAAGGTCCTTTACGGCTGTCGCAAAGGCTGTCGCAAAAGCAGAAGTGGGAGGACGTTGGGGGCTGTTGGACATGCCTCTGTTGCCCCCATGCACTATTCTATAGAGGAAAAAAAGTTTCCACTGGCATTTTGCATTGTCAGAAATTATAAGGGTCACATTGAACAAGTCTTCTTTTAGATTAATGGGTGGGGGGCAAAAAGGGAAGGAGTGTGATTGGAGGGAAAAAGGAATAGTACCAAGGGGGCAGGGCAAAAGTGTTCCTAACAATATGCTGTTGCCCAAAAGCTAAGAAACTGGGGTTAGCACTGGCTCACACTGGTGTCGAGAGCGCAACCATGTAACACACTTTAAAAGAGGCATAGAAGAAGAGGCAAACCAATCTGGACAAAGTGATGTTTGCTGTGTAATTATAAACTTCAGTTGTGCCTTGCTGGATCAGAGCAAAGGACCATCTGGTCTAGCATCCTGTTCTCTACAATGGCCTGGATGCCTCTGGGCTATCCAGAAGTGGGACACAATGGTAGGCATTACTTGGTAATTACATTCTGAAGGGATGATATGGGCTTAGCATTGAAGCTGCAATGTCACGTCTGCCTACAAATATCCCCCATCCAGGATAAAAGCAACGAGGTATGCCAACAACGAGATCCATTCAATGATCGCAATGATTTCTCAAGTTGTGGGATTGGATCCAAAGAACTGTGAGTAGAAGAGAAATAGTCACCAGTGCTGTTCCACAAAGCTTGCATGAGAGTTTGTGCAGTGCTATAAAAGTCAGGTTTTATAGCAAGTTTTCATGATTCTACTTGTGCAAGAGGTTGCAAAGGCTCTTGTGTAAAGATTCTACATAAGCAGAAGAGACTCGCTGGATTTCATTTCATTTTTCTCACGAAATAGTCTAATACAAGGTGTAGAGCAACACATGGGGAACATTTGGATACAGCCCAAAGTCTACAGATTAAAAGCAGAACCTGCTTTTCTACCTTAGTTTCAGTTTGGTTCTGCATGATGCCAAACCAGTCTGCTTCTCTAACCAGTTCACCAAAGCTGAGATCCAGTCCTGTCCATTTTTTCCAGTGAATCGTATCAGAGCGTGGAGAAGAGGCTCACAGATCCACAGACCAAGGGATAAATAGGGGACAAATGGCCCACCACTGCTGTTGCATCCATGAGGCAAGGGGGTAGGGGCTGCCTTCTGTGTGGTTTGTTTGTTTGTTTGCTACTGCTGCCACCATTGAGTTTATAGGTAAGAGGGTGGGAGTGGATGAAGAGGAGGAGGAGAAGGCTGCGGTGGCGAGGACAATGGATTTTCTGTGCCTCAGGTGTGACCTGCTGTTCAGCCTGGCCTGCCACAGATGATGAAATGTTCAGAAACTGCCTAGAAGAGACCACATTCATGGAAATTAGCTCCTCCTTTTGCAGACAGTGAATCCTGATCCCTCACAATTCTTAATCCCCCAAAGTTATTCCAAGCCAAAGCTTTGGTGTCACAGGCACTCTGACCTCCCCCGTATCCCAGAGGGCTCGTTCCACATCCTGAGGGGGGAAGAGTATGGCATATTTAAAGATGAGGTGTGGAAACAGATGTGTTGCCTAGATTTATTGTAGTAACAGAAACCCAATCCTGATCAGGAAAATTAACACAAAACAAAGGTAGCTTCACCTTCTACAGTTCTTCCAAAGTGTAATTTTTGTCCTAGTGTAATTTTTCTCCCTTTCTTCTCCCCTCTTACTTTCCCCTTTGGACTTTCCCTAGCTCATTCTTGCTTCTTTTCTCCTTCTCCTCTCTGGCGTCTTCTGGCAGGGGTGTCAGTAGGGTTGGTGACACCCGGGGCGAGATCCCATGGTGTCACCCCCATGGACCTCCCCCCCATACCAGACCACACAATGTGGAGGCCTCTTGGGAAATGCAGCCCCCACATGAGTCATGACGAGGATCGGGAAAAAAAAAACCATTTTCTACCAGTGGTGCATTTTTGCACCACCAGTAACAAATAGAATAGAAAGTAATTTTGGTGTCACCCCTCCCTGGAGTGACACCTGGGGTGGTTTGCCCCTGTCTTCTGGTTTGTTCTTGCTTTCCTCCTCTTCCTTCTCCGCCACTTCGGCTTTTTCCCTCGCTTGTTCCTCCACTCTCTGCTTCACCTTCCTTCTTTCTCTGATACCTTCACTACCTTTTTTCTCTTTTTCTTTCTTCCCCTTCTCTGCCTGCCCTTCCTCAGCTGTCATCAATTTTGATTGACAGACAGCTGAGGGGCTGCCAGTGAGCCCCATCTTGGAAGCGCTTAGTGATGATGCCATCGCCGAGCATCCCCAGGACAGTTTGAAGCGAGCTTTGGCAATGCAAGGCTCATGAGGCACCACAGGGCCTGCAGTATTCCACCCTTGGGAAAGTCTCAGGTGCAGCTGTGGATGAGATTGTTGGTTAAAGTCAATATTTGCCTAATAAACAAGACTCTTCTTATATTGCCAAATGAAACAAGCTCAAGTTTGGGAAATATGTGGAGGAATGGGGATCTCTCTCTCTCTCTCTCTCTCTCTCTCTCTCTCTCTCTCTCTCTGTGTGTGTGTGTGTGTGTGTGTGTGTGTGTGTGTGTGTGTGTGTGTGTGTGTGTGTTGAACAGGGAAGGGGTTGAACAAGGAGGGGAGGATGGAATGGGGCAGTTATGGGGGAAAGGGGAAGGCAGTTTAGGCCTGGGAGGGGGTAGGATTGGCGGCGCTAGCGTGTGTTGTATCCAAACCCCCTTCCTGGGCCTGATCACTCTCTCTCTCTCTCTCTCTCTCTCTCTCTCTCTCTCTCTCTCACACACACACACACACACACACACACACACACACACACGGATAATGCTTGTTTACATACTTCCTGGCATTGCCAATATTTCACATACTCTCCTTATTTATGTATTTATGTATTTTGCTTTGATGGGGGATTAGTTTTCGTACTGCAAACTCCATTTGATTGATGCCGTGAGCCTGCTCACTTTCAGATAGGGATGGGGAAGACGCAAGCCCAAGTTGGGCAACTGTTTAAAATGGGTAATACAGAATGGTTTTAAACTTTTAATATTTCATACAGCCATTTAGACTTACAAGTAATTTATTTTGTGAAGTGCAGATTTCTGCCTAGACAGAGATGATTTTGACTGACTTGGCACTGAACTTCCCTTCCCAGGAACTCTGCACATTAATATCATTTGGACACTGCAATTTCAGAATACCTTGTCTACTACTGGACTCTAATAGTGAAAACCATTGTAGCAAGAGAGCGGCATTCTATAAGAAACCACTTTTATTCTAAAATAGACAAACGATGGAAAAATATTCCTTTTGGTATTATTTTCTTAATGAAGAACTCATCATAAGCACATGAAGCTGCTTCATACTGAGTCAGACCTTTGGCTCTCGTAGCTCAGCTGTCTGCTCCAGTTGGCAGCAGCTCCCCATGGTTTCGAGCTGAAGCCCAGAGGAAGGAGAGAAAAGCCAACACCTCCCCCACTATTGTTCCCCTGCAACTGCAGAGGCAAACTGCTGCTGGTACTGCATCTCCTCCAGGTAGTGCATAGCCATTGTGAGTAGCAGCAGCCATTGATAGACCTGTCCTCCATGCCTTTGTCTAATTCCCTTTTAAAGCCAGTGTCCGTCTTTGGACTTGCTGGGTCTTCCGGAGGGGGTGGGGGGAGGCAGCAACAGTGAGCCAATCAAGAGCGATGGTGCAGGGCACATGGCCAGGATAGCTTGACCAAGGCGCTGCTGGGTAAGCCCGCCAAGACTTCCTGCCAGCCTGCGTTGACAGCAGCCTTCATGCCTGCACAGATCCTCGCACCGGTGAGATCCCTAGCGCCACGCCTGCCTGCAGCTGCAATCACTGACCCTGGGTTCAAAATGTAGGGAGACACAAGTGAGGGAAGGAACAACGGGGCTCGATCAGGGACTGCACCTGATTGCACCTGGGAGCTGGACAAGAAGGGGTGGAGGGTGACGGGGACTATAAAAGAAGCCACGACGCTGATCATGAGGGGCGGGTAGTAGCAGAAGGTGGTGACGCTGGCCTTGGGGCCTAAGCTACCCCCCACCTACGGATGCTGCAAAGCCCCCCCCCCAGGACAGCAGAGGAGAGTGGGTGGCGTAACCCCCTTTGACGCTCTGAGGCACTCCTTGGGATCCAGTGCTTGAGGGAGGCGAACACCTGCTAAAGGGCGGATTTCTCATGGGGTTAAAGTCTCCCGTTTCCCCCTGCAATTGGTCAGACCCTGTGTGTGTGTGTGTGTGTGTGTGTGTGTGTGTGTGTGTGTGTGTACACAGTCAGCAAGCTAGTGGCCATCACCACATCTTTTGGTAATGAATTTCATAGATTTACCGTATTGACCTGAGTATAAGAATCACTTTTGTCCCCTAAGGCAAGTCTTTAAAGTAGGGGTGCGGCCTACAATCAAAGTCTAGCATTTTCTGCCTAGAGTTTTCTGCAAAGCGTCCCTTTTTCAAGCCTCTCCAAGTCTCTTTCAAAGGTAAAACGCTTTTTCTTTTTTTAAACTGCAAAGCTCTGTGTTTTCAGCTCTTAATCACTTGCTAAATGGCCAGGATCTCTCTAGCAACCTCTAGCCTTAGAGGCATTTGAAAAAATTAACCCTTAATCTCCAGCCCCAGGACTCTGTGGAAACTAAGATATTTATTGATCCTGCAGTTTGAAAGTTGAGAGCAAGAGCTCCTGCATAGGCTTATCATATCCAAGAGTGCCAACCTTTAGGCTGCAATCCTATGCACACCTTCCTGGGAGTAAGCCCCGTTGAATGCAATAGGACTTACTTCTGAGTAGACATGCATAGGATTGTGCTGTTAACCATTGAAATTTGGGCAGGTGCAGCTCATCATCATGGAAGGGTGCAACAAGCAGCACCTGCCCAAATTCCAAAGGTTAAAGGTAGGCACTCTGTCCCCCTTTGGATCTGGGAAGGCTACTTTTACTAGGGTGCCCAGATTCAATAAGGGACAGGGTGCCTATGCCTTTAACTGTACTAAAGCTGTACTGTTTTACTATTCTACTAATGTGTATATTTTCTTTAAGTTAAAAAAGTTAAAAACGTATTTTTTTAAAAATAGCACCAAACTTTAAGGGTGTGGCTTATAATCAGGAGCGTCTTATACTCGGGGCAATATGGTAATTACAGTATGTGTTATGTATAGATGTACAAGTGGGCCCCCATATCCACTGATTCGCTATCCACGGTTTCAGTTATCCACGGATTGTGGGGACCCCCCCCCCATGCTTTTACTTTTTTCCCAGTAAGCTTCGTTTCTTCCTTAAAGAAACAGGAGAAGCAGCCTCTGGCTGCTTATTACAGGCAAGAAGAACGAGACTAAGTACTAGAGAGGCTCTGCAAGGTTAACAAAAACCTTGCAGAGCCTCTCTAGGACTTAGTCTCGTTCTACTTGCCTGCAATGGAGGCTGCTTCTCTGTTTGTTTTAAGGAAGAGACAAAGCTTGCTGAAAGAAAAATAAGAGCTGGGGGGGCAAGCATGCCTGCCTGCAGGGAAGGCAGGGTGGGGACCCCTCAAGAAACCATGGAGGGGGTGTTCGCTCTTATCCATGGTTTCAAGTATTCACGGAGGGGTCTGGAACATATTCCCAGTGGATATGGGGGCCCACCTGTACTTCCTTTTGTTTACTCAAACTCTCCCACCAGGTTCCATTCTACAATCCATGTACTGTATAACTTTATAAACCTCAGTCATGTCCCTCTCCCCTAAGCTACCTTTATTCTAAGCTAAAAAAAACAACAACCCTGCAGCCTTATAAAGAAGGTGCTCCAACCCATGATAATTTTGGTCGCACTCTTCTGCATTTTTCTCATTTTACAGATGTGGTGACCAGAACGTACATGTTAATCCAAATGTGGCTGCACCACAGAGTTGTATAAGAACACTATAATACTGTATTAGCAATTTTATTTTCAATCCCTTTCCTCCTGATCATACCATGGAATTTGCCCGTCTTCATAGCTGTTGCACACTGGATCAACATTTTCATTGAGCTTTCCACTGTGGACACCAAATCTCCCTCTTGAGTAATCCCACAGCTCACACCCCGTTGGTGTACATGCAAAGTTAGAAGTTTTGGCCCCAATGTGCATCATTTTGCTCTTGTTAACACTGAACCACATTTGCCATTTGGTTGCCCATTCGCCCAATCTTGAGAGGTCCTTTTGGTGCCCATTGGGAAGCCCAATCCAACATAAATCCCTGCAATGTGGTGCAGTGGCATCCCATGGGGGATTTGAGGCTGCTGGAGGTCTCCTCGGAGTAAAGGGATATTTGTTCCCTTGCCCCTGGGCCTGGGTAAGCCCCAGTAGCCAGAACAGGTCAATTTGGACCTGTGCCAGCAATATCACTGGCGCAAGTCTGCATTAATCCGTGCAGATGGACCAGGACCAGGAAGGGGGTTTGGATACAACACACGCTAGCACCGCCAATCCTACCCCCTCCCAGGCCTAAACCCCTTTCCCCCATAACTGCCCCATTCCATCCTCCCCTCCCTGTTCAACCCCCTCCTCGCCCTCCCCCCCGTGCTGGGCTTACCTGGTCCAGCGGGTCTCCCGATGACCATTGGCGCCAGCAGGAAGGCTCCAGCTTTCTCGCCAGTGCGCCTGGGTCTTGTGCGGTTGCAAAACGCTTTATGGTGCTTTTACAACTGTGTGTGCTGGCAGAACATGTGTTCTGCCGGCGCAGACCCTCATCAGGATTGGGTCGACAATCTGTTTTGGTTTTTTACCACCCTGAATAGTTTGGCGTTGCTGCAAACCTGGCTACCTCACTACTTCACCTTGACTGTAGATCATTTATGAACAAGTTAAAAATCAGATGAATGGGCAGATTTTCAATTTTCGACATGCTTACATTGATAAACAATTGGAATATGTCATCTGTCTGAGTAAGTGCCAGTAAGAGTTTAGCATGTATAACTCTGTCCAGCAGAAATTGAAATCATTTTGCTGCAACGGAACAACATGCAGCCAAATCTGTGCACAGGAGCAATGATTAATGTGACCTCAGCCTCACCCACCAAAAATAAAAGACCAGGAGCTAGTTGTTATGTATGTTGAATGTGCCTATGTAAATCTTCAGTTAGGTTTCACTTAGTAGTGAGTTATGCTGAATCTGCTGTTCTGTTGTATCTATCATTTTTACATACATAGTTACTTAAGAGAATGCAAAGTTATGAACTTGGCCTTTTGTTTGTGTGTGTCTGTGTCCGTGTGTGTATCCGTGTATGTGTGTATCCCCCGTCCGTCTGTCCTTTGGGTTCTTGTAAGATTTCCAGCAAACACCTTACAATTGGTCTTGCACTGAAAAGTTGTTTCCATGGAAATATAACATAAAAGGGGACTCAGGTTACATTTCCCTGATTCTTTCCGTGACTTTTAGGACTTTAAAAGGTTAATGTAAGGTAGAATGCAAGTCTTTGAAAGGTATAACCCTGATATATGAGATCTCAATGTGCTTGGCATGAACAAAGATAGTAAACTCATGTCTGTGCTAGCATTGATGATGGAGGAGTGCGGTTAGAAAGGAGGTGGCTATACCTGAATACAGTGTATAACACGTATGTGTTATTAATGCAAACAACAGTCATAAAGATTAATAAAACAGTATTAACCCAGCCCTGCCTTTGTTCCTTCAACTCTTCTGTCCTTAGCTACCTGGAAATCTCCTGTTCCTTTAAACAGCTCTCATCCCTCATGCCTTCTCAGAACTCCAAAGTGGTACTACATTTTTGTCTCTTCCTTCAAATCTCTCTACAAAATCTCCTGTTCCCTGTTAACCCTTTAGGTTAAAACTTTATTTTCTATCCACAGTATAAACAAAGCTGAAATACAGCCCTGTTAAAACTTCTTCTATATGAGAGGGGGATGACATGATTATTGCGCATTTCTGATCTCCACATGTTGATGGGAATATGTTTGTAGCGGCTGACATATATAGACAGGAATCATGTGATGAGTACACAAGAAAAATAGGACATAGCTAACGCGTAATTCTCCTCTGTGAGTATAAGTCACTCTGCACATATTGTGATTGAAGTCAGGCGCATGGAAGAGTCAGAGCTAGTGGCATAATCGGTGCCTCAACATGCATGCAGAAAAAAATCAGCACAGGAGTGACATATATGTAACTATGTTGGTTCAACCTCTTTTCCTCTCTTCCACTATTGACATTTAGGCTTTAAAGTCTTGTTGGAGAAAGGACCTATCTTTTTTCTTTTCATTTTAGGTTATACTTTAAAAGCCTGTGCACGTTGATTGTGCTGCATTATTCTTATTGATAATACAGATACAGGTAGGCCTCCATATCCACTGATTCGCTATCCACGGTTTCAGTTATCCACGGATCGTGGGGACCCCCCAGGGTTTTACTTTTTCCCAGTAAGCTTCATTTCTTCCTTAAAGAAACAGGAGAAGCAGCCTCTGGCTGCTTATTATAGGCAAGCAGAACGAGACTAAGTACTAGAGAGGCTCTGCAAGGTTAACAGAAACCTTGCAGAGCCTCTCTAGGACTTAGTCTCATTCTACTTGCCTGCAATGGAGGCTGCTTCTCTGTTTGTTTTAAGGAAGAAACAAAGCTTGCTGAAAGAAAAATAAGAGCTGGGGGGGGGGGGGGCAAGCATGCCCGCTTGCAGGGGAGGCAGGGTGGGGGGCCCTCAGGAAACCATGGAGGGGGTGTTCACTCTTATCCATGGTTTCAAGTATCCACGGAGGGGCCTGGAACATATCCCCAGCGGATATGGGGGCCTACCTGTACAATACTAATGTTTACGGTACCCTAGCTCTTCTTCTAACCCTCCTCAAAACTTACCTGTTCTGCATATCGTTGATTTACAGCCCAATCCTATTCTGCACCATCATCTGCCATGCAGCTATGTTGACTATGTTGACTATGTTTACTCCCTCTCGCATAACACCAGAACCAGGGGACATGCACTAAAATTGAGTGGAGGGAGAGTTAGAACAGACAAAAGAAAATATTTCTTTACCCAGCATGTAATTCATCTGTGGAACTCCTTGCCACAGGATGTGGTGATGGCACCTGGCCTAGATGCCTTTAAAAGGGGTTTGGACAGATTCATGGAGGGAAAGACCATCACAGGTTACAAGCCATAAGCAACCTCCTGGTTTTAGAAGTGGGTTTTCTCTGTGCCAGGTGCAAGGGAGTAACAACAGGAAACAGGTTATCTTGTTGTCTTGTGCTCCCTGAGGCATCTGGTGGGGCCATTGTGTGATACAGGAAGCTGGACTAGATGGGCTTTTGGCCTGATCCAGCAGGGCTCTTCTTATGTTCTTATATGCTCCCTGCCCAAATCCTCCCCCGAACTGCCCACAACCCGCCACCATTGGCACTTTACCTGCTTCGATATGGGCTAGATCCATCACTTGTGGATCCTACATGCACAGTGGCAGCACACTATTTACAGAGCTGCTGTGGTATTTATGATGGCGGGTTGTGAGATCTGCCATTGTAAATACCCCATAGGATTGGGCCGTTAACCACTTAGTCCTCATGCTAACCCAAACAAAGCCTAAGTAGATGCAATTAGATTTGCTTACAATCACGTCTTATTACTCTGATCTCTTCCAGTCTTCTCCCTTCTCTGCGGATTCTTACCATTCCCTCTCCTTCCCATCTAAGGGCCAAACTGTGCATTATGAAAAATGCATGACTTTGGCCCTTGCTTTTTATTTATTCTCATTTAATGAGCTTGGGAGGCATGGAACACAGTGGAGAGAGGGTAGGGGGCATTAGCTCTTAGCCCCCACCATGGCTGCAACCTGATCATGCATACCCTCCTGTGAGCTATTCATAGTTTAAAAAGCTTCCATTGAATCTCCCCTTCCCCCCTGCTGTAATGGTTTCAGGCCTTTTGCAGCCCTTCTTCACGCTTTTGCAGCCCCCTTCACACTGGTTATAACAACATATATAAAAGTAAGGGTCAAACTCATGAGTTCTTTGTAGTGTGTAGTTTGGCTTTTAGCCTTTGGCTACCAGTTGTGATGATCATATATTACTTCTAGGGTCAGAGGTCAGCATACCCATTGCTGGGTGGCAACCAATGGAGTGCCACAATGGCAGTGGAGTCTATCAATTTTGGCCCTGCCATAGGGACAGATCTTCTATACAAATGGACAGACTGACTGACTGACATCTGGGGCACAGATCTGGGGCACGGGCACCATGCTGTCTTCCCCCAATCTCTACATAGGTAAAGGTATCCCCTGACTATTAAGTCCAGTCGTGTCCGATTCTAGGGTGTGGTGCTCATCTCCATTTCAAAGCCGAAGAGCCAGCGTTGTCCGAAGATGCCTCCGTGGTCATGTGGCCGGCATGACTCTCCTTGCCACAGCGTGTAGCATGCAGCTGGAACACGGAGCGCTGTTTACCTTCCCGCAAGCAGTACCTATTTATCTACTCGCATTGACATGCTTTGGAACTGCTAGGTTGGCAGGAGAATCTCTACATACCTCTTGCTTACTATTCTGTTCGGCACCCACTGAGTCCCTGGCCATTAAAATAGTGGCAGCCCTATCTATCTGGCGTCCAAGTGCAACTTCATAGGAGAGGGCCTTTAGTTAATATTGAAAGGCATTTCCAGTATTGCAGCACTGATTTTTTTTTTTAAGTTTTAAAAATATTCTGGTTGTGGCACCTTGGAGAGAGCTTTGACAAAATATTGTGGGAGAAAATGTGCAACAGGCACACATACACAAACCTGTGAAGAAAATACTGTAGGTTGTATTGAAACGTCTCCCACTTGTTATTTTGAAATTGGATGGCAGAAGTTGAAGTTCGCATTGGCTGGATGGCTTAGAAACCAAGGTGCGGAATCTGTGAGAAATGTACCCCAAATACTCATAGTTCCCCAAGCTTAAACTGGGTGGGGGTAGTTTGTTCAAGCAAGCATATGCAGGTGACAAAGATGGGCACCATTCATCTCATTTCCTCTCAGTCTTTGACACTGTTCACCTTTACCAGAAATGGCATGGAATGGCGAACATACCATCACACATCAGGTCTGCTCATAAGAACATAAGAAGAGCCCTGCTGGATCAGGCCAAAGGCCCATCTAGTCCAGCTTCCTGTATCACACAGTGGCCCCACCAGATGCCTCAGGGAGCACACAGCCAACAAGATACTTGTATCCTGTCGCCACTCCCTTGCACCTGGCACAAAGAAAACCTACTCCTACAACCGTGAGGTTGCTTTTCCCCATCATGGCTTGTAAGCTGTGATGGACTTTTCCTCCATAAATCTGTCCAATCCCCTTTTAAAGGCATCCAGGCCAGGTGCCATCACCACCTCCTGTGGCTCACCTTCTGACCTGCTACCAAGCTGAACAAAGCCACGTATAGTGGACTAGGGACCTAGGGCTTATTTAACGTGGGCTAACTGGGATGGCAAAAACAGGGAGGTTGTCAAGCCCCTGGCAGGTCACGACACATGGCTAGCCCAGGTGCAATCAGATACAATCCCTGATTGAACCCCGGTGTTCCTTCCCTCACTTGCATCTCCCTGCCCAATCCTATGGTTTCCACCCCGCGGATGCAGTGACGCCAAAATGGCTACTGTTGCATCCTGCAGGCGGAGGGACAGTTGTGGAGGTGTCCTCTGGGTAAGAGAAGATTTGTCATCCAGTTATGAGATGCTGAGCCCCACACAGGAGCCATATATATTAGCATGTGGGCAGTGCAATCCTACGTAAGGAACCAGCCGGGGGCCCATGCTCCCCACGCTCGTCCCCTTCCCCAAGTGTAAATGCTGCCCGGGCCTATCGGCCTCCTCAGATTTTTGCCAGCAAAATTGAGGAGGAAGCTGTGTAATGGCCCAGCTGCCTGGCGGTGGCCGGGATATGGCCGAAGCCATCCCCTGCCCCCTCCCGGGCTGGCTGGGTCAATGGCCCCCTCCCTTGCCTGGAGAACACCCCCCCCCCCCCGCTCGCTTTACCCAGCGCCGGCACGCTCGTTCCAGCGCCGGCACTTTCAAGAGGATTGCACAGATAGTGTCTTCATTTGCTGCTGCAACTGCCATTCATGGAGAGCGCCTTTCCAGCTGTTTCTGCCCTGCTACTGCCAAAAGTTCTTGGATACATTCTGCTGCTGAGGCTAGATGGACTGGACCGACAACCTGACTCCGAATAGGGCACTTTGTACAGTCATATGGTGAAGTTTGACAATAATGACTCTTACATCAACACATTGGATACTAGCTAAAAATGAAGGATTCACCTTTTACTAAGGGACATCTGGGAACGTTCTGTAGGCATCTCACTGACATGTTAAAACACATTTGCTTTCTTTGGACATTTTTTCTTTGCAAATTATAGAGTTAACACTTCAACTCACAATATTCTGGCAGCAATGGAAGGGGAAAATGTGGCTCAATTGCACATATGATTTTTTTTATATCAATCTAGCCTTAGGTGTGCAGAGATCTTATGTTCATCAAGTGTATTCAAGTATGCATTTTAGAACTGGCACTTTACAGAGCTAATTTTCCTTGTCAAAGCAAGTAAAAGCAATTATACAATGTAAACATTTGATTTGCTTTCATTGGGCAGACTATATTTTTGTTAACCCTGCGTTCTTAAAAAGCACCTTTAATTTCAATGGGAAATGTATTTGTTTGTGTAAAAGAGTAGGAGGTCGATTCTTTCCTCTGGTTGAGTCTTGTCGCTCCCATTACCACTAATGGGAGTTGAGTGTATGCATCAAGGGGATAATATACAGTTGGTGGGTTGATACTGCAAATTGTATGGTAAGTCCCTATCCCAGCGCTCAGCATCTCTGCAGCAGTGGGTGAAGATAATTTTTTTTGTAACTAAAAAATATGTTTCCAACATCCAGCATGCTTCGACACACCATTTTAATTTAGCATGCTAGGCAAAAAAAAAAAAAAAAGTTAAGGATCAGATGCCCACCAATAGAAGGTAGGGAGGCAATATGGAGTGAAAAATGCCCTCGCACAGGTCTCCAAGAAATAAGGCTTCTGATTTCTATAGTTGAAAAATTGGAGAGCCAATTACAATGGCAAGTGTTTATGCACTTCCCAAGGGTTAATTGGCATCTACTAAGGCTCAGATGTGGAATATTGTATTTATACTGAGGTTAGGATCTGCCTCATTTTAAGTAATATTAAAGGTAGTACAACAGAGCATGTGCAGAGTGCATGGGTCAGCTGTACCTGCTGGATTGAGATTGTCCCTACTTACAGCCCAATTCTAACTGGGCTGCCCTCCAGCCGCGGCCAGCGGAATGTGAGTTCTGCCGGCCTAAGTGCTGGCCCATCGGCAGAAGTGACATTCTGGTAACAAGGCCAGCGCTTCCACTGATGAACGCAAAGAAGCCACCAGTGCAATCGCTGACGGCTGCGCATGCCCACCGATAGCGAGGACCTCATCCACTGGAGCCAGTAAGGCAGCAGAGGGGGCAAAGGTGGTGGGAGGATCGGAGTGAAGATTTGTGTCTCAGAGGGGTGTGGCGGGGCAGGGAGAGGGCAGGTATTGGCGGCAATGGCTCCACCGATATGCATAGTCTCTGCCCCCCCCTTCAGGATGCAGTGGAGCCTGTGCCGGCGCTGCTGTGCCCTGAGTTAGGATTGGGCCCTTAGTCTCATACTCTCTTTTCTTTGATGCCACAATACCCCATTATTTCAGATAGATATTAAATACGCCATGAGTCCATAGAGAAAACTAACTGCTCTGGGATATCTTTCAGGCATAGCTTGGCCAACTCTTATCCTACAAAGTGATAAGGAGGATTTTCTCACAAATTGGGTACAGTTGTATTTTGAACTCTGTTAGAAACTGTGGAAAACTACACCTGTAAGTTTACAGTATTTCCTCTTGGATGTGTGTAAGTCAACCAGCCTCCATGTAAGCCATACAGAATAGTCTGCACCCAAAGAGTTGGTTGGTTAGTTCAAGTCAAGATGTGAAATTCAGGCCCTCTACCTCTTCTGCTGTTTGCTGTTTCTTTGACCATCCCATTGAGTTTTGTGGGCGGAGCATTTAGTCTTAATCATCAATCAAATGTGACTTCAATGGGGCCGGTAAGGAGAACGCGAACACCCGAGCCAAACAGGCGGACCCGACGCCACGCCTCCTCGAGAGGGACAACAGCACCGAAGATAGACCCACCCGTCAGGGTTAGCCTCCCACCAACCCATTACAGGCCAGGGAGCCGTCCGTCAACATAACCTGGTGGGATTGGCTGCTAGCTAGAGGGCGGGCTATGCGGGGGGCAGGGCTGCCGGGTGGGGGAAGGATATATAAGGAGCAGGCCTTGGCCGATGAGTAGTTGTTGGCTGGAAGGCAGGCTGGAGAACCGGTGCGACAGCCGATGGAAGACCTTGCATGCCTGGCTTGGGAGAAGGACAAGGGTGCGGTAACCCCCTTCCCCAGTCTATTCTGAGGGCCTTGCCATTGAACTTCCGTCCGGACCCAGTCAAGAACCTGGTCTGGATTCCTCGCCTCCGCCTAGCGACCCCCAAGACCTCGGGCTAGCCTTGACCACCCACCCTCCAGGGTCGCCCGAGAGGCAACCCGTACAGGTACGTTCTAGCAACAGATGACTTACTTAACACATGATTCTGCCACTTGAGTTCTAAAATAAAAAGCCGTTGAAATTTAGGGTTGTCACCCCTTGTTGTTGTTGTTCAGTCGTTAAGTCGTGTCTGACCCTTCGTGATCCCATGAACTATATCCCGCCAGGCCTTCCTGTCCTCCACTATCTTCCTGAGTTCACTCATTTTCATGTTCGTTGCATCGGTGATGCTGTCTAACCATCTCATCCTTGGCCTTCCCCTTCTCCTCTTGCCTTCAATCTTTCCCAGCATCAGGGTCTTCTCCAGAGAGTCCTCTCTTCGCATTAGGTGGCCAAAATATTTAAGCTTCAGCCTCAGTACCTGTCCTTCCAGGGAACAGTCAGGGTTGATTTCATTTAGGATTGACTGATTTGATCTCCTAGCAGTCCAAGGGACTCTCAGGAGTCTTCTCCAGCATGTTAGCCAAAATGCCCGTTACTTTGGGGAATAGCTTTAAATAAGGCAAGTTGGCATGTTCTGGGATCTCTACCTGTGTATACCAGAGTCCAGCTTCACAGAATTCCGTTTTTAAATAATATTGAGAACACACGTGGTTGCTTTCCAATATTTACTAAATAGTTCAGGCAGAATCATACAAAAAGAAAATACAGTTCAATATGCATCACTTCAATCATACTCCAAAGCATACAGAGCTAGGAACTTAGGTAGAAGTACAAAGAGTTAGAAGGGATCTTGATTTACTGGGGTTATAATCACCTGGAGAGCTCTCCTCTGATGCTGCAAATGCTGTAGTTCTGGCACAACAGTGAATGAAAAAGGAGGAAGAAGCAAATTGGGTCTGGTCAGACTAGCAGTCTGTAGAATGACTGAGAACGAAGTCAAGTCAAGGGGGGGGAAGGGAAGGGGGAAAATGGAGGGAAGCAGAGAGAGAAGCCAAGAGCTCACCCTTGTGCCTGTGTAAGAAAGAAGAGAGAGGGGCTGGCAGGCAGAGAGCCTGCGTTTTAAGCCTACGCACAGGGGAGGAGTTTTTTGGGGTCTTACACTGCAAAAAGTAATACCTTGTTTGGGCTGGAGGTAGATCTGTGGGAGGAGACAGGGTAGGGTGAGGGGGCAGGGAAGAGGAAGAGGGCAGATGGCTTCATTGACCCTGGATTCATTGTGGATTGGGCCTCCTTGGGAGCCAGACAGTTGCTGTTAGCGTATAGTTTGCTAGAATGTGCGTATGTGGAGCCTCTTGGGAGGATGGTGAGGAGATCTGGCTTGATGGTCGGTACTTAAAAGAGACAAAAGCAAAGGCTGGGTGGAGTCATCTCAGGTAGCAAGGTATTTGTCTTCTGTCAGGACCATCACAGGGGGGGGGGGGAATGAAGAGTAGTTTGTGAGAGCTTTTTGGCCACATGGAGGCTGCTCAGGCTTTTCAGCTTGGACACATGTTAAAATGGAGTCAGGCAGCTGGTCAGGTTTTTCCCTCATGCTTCTTGGGGAGACCTTTCTTCAGCATTGCTCATGGCAGGAACACAAGCGGCATTGTGTCATAATACAGTCCAGTCTGAGACATGTTCATCCAAAGTCACAGCTCACAGGTCATCTAGCATTCAGAGTCTCTTTGGCACATTCTCATTTTAAAATCACTGGGTAACAAGCAGCACAGTTCGAAAGCATCTATTCTTCGGCGCTCAGCCTTCCTTATGGTCCAACTCTCGCAACCATACATTGCTACTGGGAACACCATCGCCCTGACTATGTGAACTTTTGTTGGCATGGTGATATCTCTGCTTTTTATTATGCTGTCTAAGTTTGCCATAGCTTTCCTTCCAAGGAGTAAGCGTCTTTTAATTTCATGGCTGCTGTCTCCGTCTGCAGTGATCTTGGAGCCCAGAAAAGTAAAATCTGTTACTGCTTCCATTTCTGCCCCTTCTATTTGCCCCCCCTATTTGTCACCCCTTAACCTGTCAATTCTATTTGTCACCCCTTAACCTGTCAATTTTAACGACAGTCCAACCAATCATTGCTACAAATTGGACATGAAGGGATTTATTGCATCCATATTTAAATCACTAAATGCTGACTGAAATTTCGATATTTGGGCACATTGCTTCCAAATGACAGGCGGCTGATGGCGATGTACGTGGCACTAAATCAACAGAGGACATGTTGATTAATTCAGTCCCTCAAAGTGATAAATACATCACTGACACCCGTGATTTGTAATTCATGCAGAATTTGCTATGATTCATTGGAATTTTGTTCGTTATGAGAAGTAGCTTTTTAAAAAATGGATCACCTCCATATTTTATATAAGCACATAACTTTCCGCTTATTGTGGACTTTATATAAGAGTTTTATGCGATCAGCTCAAAAGTCCAGTTCTCCAAAGAACTGGTTTCCAACATTGGCCAACTACATGCTTCTGGGTAGTCTCTATGCAGGGCATCAAGGAAACAGCTCCTCCCTATTGTCCTCCTGTAGCATCTGGTATTCAGAGGCATAATGCCTCTGAACAAACAGAGAGGTTCTCTTTAGCTGTTGTGACTAATCGCTGTTGATAGACCAAATCCTCTGTGCATTTGTCTAACCCTTTTTCAAATCAGTGCAGCTATTGGTCATAGCATGTTGTGCCAGTGAATCCCATAAGTTAATTATAATTACATGAAAAAGTATCTTCGTTTGTCTGTCCCAAGTCTATTGCCTGTTGATTTTGACAGTATGGTTCCAATTTCCGTTGTTATGAAGGAGGGCGAAAATGTCTGCGTTCTCTACACGTGTGTTCCTTTCATTTGTGAGTAAAAATGAGTTGCAAGCAACTTTCCTGAAGGCCCGTTTGGGAGCTAGGTGTGAGTGATGATGGTCACCAATAACTTTCTTGTCAGCTGAGAAGTTTGTATTCCAACCTTATTAGAGATATTATGCTTGTCTGCAATAAAAGGATCGGCTTCCTACATGAGCTAGTATAACTTATGGAATTGTCTCAAACACTCTTTAACAGAACGTCTAGGTGTTAAAATACAATGCACACATATTTTTGGGTTTGTTGGAGCCATCTGGCTCTTCCTAGGAGCTCAGTGTACACAGGGAGGTCAATTCTGATTGTTTTTCTCCTTGTGTGAGGATTCCTTACAGAGGTCCAGAATAGAGGATAATTCCCCATCCTCTGGTGTGATTCCAAAAATACACATTCCAAGCAATGCACTCCATTTTACCAAATGCCAGCATGCTGCTCTCTTCACAAAAGCCAACTGTAATTGCGGCAATAATTTCTCCATTGCAGCCAAAGGCTTTTATTTCGGGTGATATTCAGCCCTGTGCAGGAGGCCAATATAAGGCCCATGTGAGTTAGTTAAATCCCACTTAAGCCCTTGAAGGCTTAACTAGCAATGAGGCCTTCAGCTGGCGCCCACACAAGGCAGAGTTTCAGCCTTAACAGGGAACTGGGCAGCCAGCACAGGATTCTCACATGGGAATAGGCCGGCGTGTGCTGCTGCTGGCTCTTCCCCTTTAAACCACTTCAACTTTCTCCCTGCTGCTGGCTTCTTGCCTAGTTCTGCAGAAAAAAAAATGTCAACCTGCCAAAAGCATCTTCCATTTGCATTCCAGCCCATTTCAAAGACCATCCAAACTAAACAAAAAAAATTAAAGGAGAGAGGCAGGGACTTGTCCAATTTCCTGCCTTGATCCCTTAGGGAAACGGTTTATTAGTGAGCGTCACTGCAAAGGCAGAATAGAGAAGAATATATGAATGGGAGAAGTTGGGAGGGGGGAGACAGAGAGAAGAGGCAGATGGGCAGGAAAAATGCCTCTAAATCATCCAACTGACATGAAACTTAGAAACATCAAGCCACTTTTCAAACTCAAAGCTGATTCTGCAGGCTGTAAATATTAAGATTTTTAAGAGAGTTCAGCAGGCCAATAGCCAGAAGAGGAAGCGGGAAGATGCTGGAATTGGGTAAAAAGACTGAGAAGAGCATTTTTTGTTCATAACAATCTTACTTACGGTGGCACAGACATGGGCAGCACAATCCTATGCATGTCTACTGAGAAGTAGGTCCCATTCTGCTCAGTGGGGCTCAGTGGGGCTTACTCCCAAGAAAGTGTGTCGGGGATCTTGTGATCCCACTAGTGCATGCGAGATCCTATCCCTGGCCTTGACCTGTCCCCTGACTCTCCTTGGACTTATGCCAGCTAAAGATCTGGTATAGGGGACCCCTTGGAGCCCAGGCAGCCTATGGAGAGGTAAGTAAAAAAAAATGTCTTACCTCTCCTGGGCCATCTGGTCATCTGCCAGCCCATAGTATGTAGCGCATGCTCTGTCAGCATTGCTGCATGCTCTGAACTGGCCAAGGATAGGATTGGGCCCTTAATATCTGCATGCATGCACATGTGCTTTTTTTTTTGTCTCTTTGAATAGGTACATAACCAAGGTCCATCCAGGAGGAGGTCTTTGTTGTTTTCAGAGCTCTAATGAAGACAGAAATCCCCCAAATTGCAGCTTCTCTCAACACATTGTTGCAATGTTGGTGGAGAAAGAAAATCTGTCTATTTGAAAACGTGGTCACACTCCACAAACAGGGGAAACCGTTCCTTACGGAATGCGAAATGAAAATCTACTCACTGTTCAAATAGTGTGAGGACAGAAGGCTGTCTGTTGCAAACCAGAAGGATGAGCTTTTTCAAAGAGCAGTAAGGAGTGTTAATAAGTGAAATGGACACATCGCGAGAAAACTGTAGTAGGGTGACCAGATGCACCCTGCAGGGTGACAGGGCAGGGCTCCTGTACCTTTTAATAGTTGTGCAGAATGAGGAATTTCAATGGGTACAGCCTTTTGGATCCCTGCACACCAAGCTGTGCTTGCCAAAATGCCTTTTTCGATAGAATGATAAAAGTAAAAAGACTTTTTACGCGATGAGCCCTTTGACGATGAGCCCTTTGACGATGAGCCCTTGACAATGTCGAGAAAACCTTGGTCTCATTACAGGCCCTGCATTTTGCGGAGCTTATGCTCAAATGCATTTGCCCCAGAGAAAAGAACACAAGTCTTCATCAAATAGTGCTCTTCTCTTCCACACAGAACATTGTTGCTAGACTTCGACTGCAAGGTCTAAATTATCTGCTAATTGGGCTCTTTCTGATTTGACTCGCTAGTAAACAGAGGCACACAAAGATCTTGATCTTCTCTTCATAAAACAAGGCACTAAAATGTTGTGCCAAAACATTTTTTCTCCTCTGGTAGTGAGAACCTACCCCTGCCCGAGCAGAGCATGTTTTTCTCAAATATTCCCTAGTGCATATCTGGCAAGATCTCAAAACATTCTTAACGCAAATTGTCTTTGGTCAATAAATAGCAGAACAGAAGTGTCCTGGAAGAAAAGATTTATTATGTGAGCGATACAAACACACCCATAAATCAGAATGAGATGAGAGTGGCACCGTTGGCATTTATGCAAATCTTCCAAGGGAAAAACACATCTCCAGTACACTAAATGATGACTCACCTTTTGATACCTGAAATTAGCTACTGAAGCTAGTAACACACAAAGAAAGCTGATTCTCAGAATTAATCTGGAATTTCTCAGAAGCACTTGTTTATTTTTCATACTTTGCTCTTAAACACACACACACACACACACACACACACACACACACACACACAGAGAGAGAGAGAGAGAGAGAGAGAGAGAGAAACACTCAGAACAGCTTACATGGGACTCTGAGTGGTCTCCCATCCATGCACTAAACCGCAGCCCCAATAATACTACAGTACTGGTTGCTCCTAGAACAGGGTTTTTCAGCCATTTCTTTTGCAAGTCTCATTTTGCAGGTAACACCTCCACCACCAGAGGCAGCAACAACAACTGTGCACAGGAGTGAATGGTGCTTGGCCCACACTTGGAGCTTTGCTGTCCACTCTCCTTCCTCAAATCGTACCTCGCTTGAAGAGCCAAGTAGCTGTACAGCCACATCTTGCCCACTGGTGCACCACCATCTCCAGCTGTCTCTACTCCCTGTGGAATTGGGTCAGGACGGTCAGTGCCACATGGTCACCATGGCAGTGGATCCAAGTGCCACCTGCCAAACTGTGAAGTACCACTAGTGAAGGCAGCACCACTGGCTGAAAAGCACTGTCCTAGACTAGTCACATATTTTCTAACTTTCTAGCTGCACAATGCCCATCATTATGGCAGGTGTGTGTGCACAGAGGTGTAGCTACACCCCCGGGGGGCAGGTGCCGTGACACCACCATGTGATATCACAAGCCCTGCCCCGGGGTGTGATGTCACAAGCCATGCCCCCCCCCTGCCGAAAACAAGGGGAAAAAAGCACCCCGGCGGTTTTTCGGGTATTTTTAGGTCACTAGCGGCGCGGGCGGGTGGGCGACTCCTGTTGCCGTCATCACCTGTAAAAAAGCCAATTTTTGCCACCGCCCCTGCGCTGCTGAATTGCCGCCAAATTGGCAGCTCGTGCACCCCCACCATATGTTGCCCCCACACCCGGGGGCCCACCGCCCACCCTAACGACGCCTCTGTGCGTGCATGGAAGAAGGATTTGCACATTGTAAGAACCCCTCTACAGGGTGCAGTGCATCCCTACCGAATTACTAGTAGAAGCTGGGCCACAAAACGTCAGGAGAGTAGGTCAGTTCTAGCCACATCACAAATGCATTATTTTACCCAATAGAAATGAATGATGAATGGTTGCTTATATGGGAGAAAGGTGTGCATTTGGGGACACCATTTGGGTGAGGCCTAAACCTGTTTCTTGCCCACAATAATCTCAATCTCTGAGGCAGCAAACATTCCCCCCCCATCCCACCCTCCAACAATTGTGCGCTGCTGGTGTATTCTGTGGGAACCATTTATACTGACTCTAACATTGGATTGCTGTAGTGCTTCCTCTACATAGTCAGCCACATCTTGGATTCTGTTTCTTGAGCAGTCTAGACGGTGTTGGAATCCTGGGAACCTGTTTAGACAAGTACATGTTTCCCTTGCTTCTTGGAATTGTTCTAGCCACCAGGCTTCTTTTTTTTTTTTCCAGGGGAATCGGATCCTCAATACAAAATATAAAATAGTCAAATATTGAATTCAAGCATAAGACGGAACTACTGTACATTTATGTGGAACCTGACTGGCAGTCCTCTGACAAGTTCATCCTTCCCTTGCAGCGCAATCCTGTGTAAGGATCCGGCCGACGGCCCAGGGCCTCCCGCTGGATCCTGCTCCCAGGCTGCCCGTCCAATGGCGGGCCAGAGGTCTACTCGGAGAACGGGACGCTCATCCCCTTCCCCGGTGTAAACCCGGGCTGGCCTGATAGGCCTCCTCGGATTTCCAGCTAAATAGCTGTCGGAAGTAGAGGAGGCCATGTAGAGGCGTAGCTGGCCCGGCGGGGACAGGGATATGGTTGACGCCATCCCCCGCCTCTTCCCGGGCCGGCTAGGCCAATGGCCCCCCTCCCTCGCCCGCCGAACCACCCACATGGCAGCAGGCGGGAGCTCTTACCTTCCGCCGGCAGCCGCATCCTTGTCCAGCATCGGAATGAGGGAGGCCAGCCTTCCACTGGCCTCCCTTACTCCAGAGCCGTCGCGAACGTGCTTTACGGCACGTTCGCGACACGTTAGAACGTTTTAACATTCCCCAGGATTGCACCTTTGGAGTTGCAGAAATGTTCAGTATCATGATTAGGACACCTGGTAAATGATACCACACATTATAGGGGGGGGGAATTAAACATAGGACTGCCATCTTTCGTGGCAACTCTGTGTTACTTATAACATGTCATACCACTCATAAAAGATATTTTCATAGATACTGGTAACAAATTTATTTTAGCACGTTTCTTCTAACAGTGCAATCCTATGCATGTTTATACAGTAGTAAGTCACACTGTGTTCAATGGGGCTTACTCCCAGGGAAGTATTCATAGAATTGCACTGTTAGTTCACTAAACTTTAAAAATTTAAAAATAGGAGTTGTGTGCAAACGTCACAAATGTTACATGAGAGTCTCAGGCAGGTGCACAAACACAGATCTTTTGGATCAGGATGCATTTTCTTGGAGACGGAAATTAGGAATTGGGAAGTGAATACAGGGTCAGAAAGATGAATGACCCCAGAAGTGGAGGGTGGCAGGGGCAGCGGGGTGGTGGGCCCCTGGGCAGCATGTGGGGGGATGACAAGTGTGCCGTGGTGGTGGAAATTCAGTGGCTGAAAAACGGTTGTGGGGCTTACTGCACCACAAAAATTTGCCTGCCCACCCGCCCGCCCAGGATCCTACTGATGTTTTCCCAGCATCATTCCCACCAGGGGGCATTTTCGCGGCCCGCTGGGGTGACGTCGCTAGCGGGGGCGGGGTGGGGCTAGCGACGTCACTGAACGACCCAGTCCTATCCTCTTGTAACACTGTCAGGCACACCAGTGCTACGAAGGTCCTGCCGTTGCAGCAGCCCCTCTGCTGGGGGCTACTGCATGGCCACTGGTTCAGCAGCTGGAAAACGATGTGCCATCAGTAGCGCAGTGCAGATTGGCCACCAGTAGGGTTGTGCTGGTGCAGGAAAAGGGTGGGGAGTGGGGTGAGATGGGGAGTGGGACATGGTGGAACCAGCTGCTGCCAGATCCAAAACCTCTGTCCTGGGCTGGACACGCCCCCAGAAGGCTCCTTGGAATTACACCAGCACCAGAGCTGGTATAGCTTTGAGGATTCCCATAGGGGACCAAGCGGCATCTGGGAAAGTAAAGTAAGTCTGTCCCCTCTTACACCTCTGACCGGCCATCTTCCCTGGGATGGCACATAGGATGCAGTGGATGCTGCGCTGGTGGTCCTGCATCCTAGGCGCTGGCACCGAATAGGACTGGGCCATAAGTGATACATCGAGAGTTCATGAAGCACGTCGGTAGCAGAGAGGATTCTAGTGCCATTATCAGAGGTCACTCCATCCATCGTGCAGCTCTCCCTCCTTTGTATACAGAGGACAAGAAGGATGAGACGATGGGGGGGGGGAAATGATTCTGAAAATACCGTGAAAGATTTGAGGTCCTGGAAAGTCACTATAAAGATTAAATTCATACCAACTTCGGTTCATTTAATCCCTGCAAAGAAAAAAATAATGCGATGCACTTGGGCTGGCTGTGCAGGTGGGGATGAGCGTTGCAGATAATAATGTATGGTAACAATAAAGCGTCGCTCAACAGCATGCCAGGCTGTAGATGGGATTGAAGCAGGTGTGCATGTTAATGTATGGGCACAGGGACAAGATAGCTGGATCTGCATTCCCCACGTCTTCCACACTTCCTTAATTCTCATGTTATCTCCATGTGATACATGGTTCTGCAGCCAAACACAGTCACATAGCAGCCCTATATTTTACTACTTGTGGGTAATTTTCTTGTCCTGTCAGAATCAAGTAACTTCCTCTTTGCTATCAATGTGTGTCTAATGCATATATCTTGTTGGTGCTCCAGCGGCCTGACATATGCATTAGATGCGCTGACAGTAAACAGGAAGTTATCCAAAGTTATTAGGCAGGAAAAAAATACAGGGAAGCCTGTAAGCATTTACATTGCAAAGCTGACAGCATTTCAAGGATTTTTTTTTTTTTTGCGTGAAAGAGTGTGTGTATGTGTGTCTGTTTGCTTCTTGGTGCCCAGAGCTATAAGCATACATGCTGCAAATTTTCTTTTTGACATTTGGGGGAAAAATGTAGAAAATATACTGGAGAAGAAAGGAAAAACTTGCCATGCCAGATGTCATCTGTAGCTATAATGGTTAACCATGGGTTGCGTTTTCTTTAACCATGGATAAGCGTCATCTCTACTTATCTAAACCATACATAGAGATTGACTGCAAACTAGAATGTGAAACCATGGCTTGAAGCATTATACGTGTCCACAGACCAGATACTCTCATTTTAGGAAATGGGACCACAACTACAGGTGGGCCCTCGCTATCCGCAGTTTTACCACCTGTGGATCTCTTTATCTGCGGATGACCGCAAATGCCGAATCCACTTTAAAAAGAAAAAAAATGTAAGTGTTCCTTTGCTAGGGATTGAAGCAAACTTTGCTAGCTACCGGGCTGGAGGGCAGTCACTGGTGTTCCTGAAAGCCACTTTCAGGCCACATGATCCTCCTAATTTCACCCTGGCTTGCCCCAGAATGCATTGTGCTGGGTAGCCAGGGCAAAGGGAGGTGCTTGCGCAACCTGGAGGTAGCTTCCAGAGCACAGAAGACTGCCCTGCAGCCCTGCAAATGGAGCGATTTTGTGGCACGAAGATAGGGAAGACCATTTTCTTACTTTTCAAAAAGGGGTCCCCAGCATCCGTGGTTTCACGGTATCTGCGGGGGGTGGAATGGAACCCACGAATGGATAACGCAGGCCAACTGTATATCATTCCCAGATATAGATGCAGCTCTGAATGCCTTGGGGATCTGTCCTATGACTGTTGAGTGTCAGACATGTTCAAGGCAACGTGCCTCTGAATATCGTGTGCTGTGAACATTCCAGGGGAAGTCTGTTGTGTTCATGACCTACCTCATGCCTAGAAGCATCCAGCTGGCCACTGTTGAAACAGAGTACTGGTCTAGATAGAATTTTGGTCTGATTTTAGCCTGGTTTTTATATTGTCATGCATAGGTCTGTGTATGAATTACGACGCAATCCTGTGTAAGGATACATGGCCGCCCTATGTATCCTATGCTATCCCTGGGCTGCCCTGGGGCAGCGGAGTGAGGGTTGTCGACCTCCGTGCCAGAGATCCTTACTCTAAAGTCATTGCAAATGTGCTTTCCAGCACGTTTGCAACACTTTGGAGTGGTGGAGTGCATGCTCCGCCACTCCAAAGTTATGGAGGATTGCGCTGTTGATTGTGTTTTTGCTTGACCGACTCTTGCAAAAATGGCCAACCTACTTCCTCCTCTCCCAGAATCAGAATTGTCATTCTTTAAAAGCAAGCTGTACTCTTGGACAGAAAATGCTGTGTGCTAACATTTTCCCCTGGGGCAAATATTTTATTCCTGAGTTATATAAACTACACAAATAGGTGATGATATGTAATGTATACACTAGCAGACCTTTCACAGTAGCTGTGCAGTTGGTGTTGCAACATGTACAGCAGTAAAGTATAATATGAAGGAAAATTTGTGTCACTGTAGTTAACAGCGCTCTCCTCACCAAATTTAGACAAAGCTCCAGTCCCTGCATAGATGCTTTCTACACCAACAAAAAAATGATGCCATTCTCCAGTTACGTTGGTGCAGAAGTCCTCCGTACATTAGCAATGAGGCCTAGTGGGGTGCCTAGTGGGTCTCACAGCATAGCCCACTGAATCTGATTTCCCTGTCCTGTAGCAATTCAGTGGTACATGTGCCAACTCTCAAATTTCACCTGGAGCAGAATTCAGTGGTGCCTTTTAGTTATGAACTGAAAGGAGAACATTCGGCTTGAAACTGGGGGTCAGTGGCATCGTGGGGTACGCGTCACCCTAGGGTGGGCGCGCATCACCCCCTGCCCACCAACCCTGCTGGCACGCGTCACCCCCATCCCCCCGTGCACCCGCGTGTCACCCTCCGGCTCCGAGGCCGAGAAAAGACCTCGGAGCGTCCTACTCGGCCCTATGCATCATTTTTTTTGCATTTTTGCGCATGCGCACAACGCTTCTGAGGGCAGGAGGCTGCCCTTTTGCCCTCAGCAGCTTGTACGCATGCGTGAAAATGCAAAAAAATGACGCATAGGGCCTCGTCAGAAGGGGCTGGCCCGCCAGCCGAGTAGGACGCTCCGAGGCCTTCTCCCGGCCTCGGAGGGTGACGCACAGAGCTAGCGGAAGCAGGGGTGACGTGCGTCACCCCATAATGCACGTCACCTCCCGGTGGCCCGCCGCCCCCGCCCCACTACAGTGACGCCACTGCTGGGGGTGGATTAAATTGGGGGTGAAATGGGAGCGATAGGGGAGGCAGTAGCAGTGCTGGCCCAAGACCTCCAGATACCTGAGCTTGCATGCCTAATGCTGCCCCTTACCCAATGATTTGCCAGCTGATTTGCCAGCCTCTGCTCCTCCTCCCACTCCACTCCAAAGTTCTAGCTCAGCACTCTCTGTTCCTCCACATTTCCTCTTCCTCTCTGTCCCCCTCTTCCTTTTCTAATCCAGAGAGAAGGAGGAGAAGGAGAAGGAGAAGGAGGACATTTTTTTGGTGGGGCTCCAGGTTCACAGCCAAGGTCTGTAGAATCTTAGAGCAATAGCCTATAAATAAAATTTATTATAGACTATGGTATTCTCTATGGTAGAATGGAAAGCAATCAAAATCTGCACTTTAAAAAGTATGTGTGAGAACTAAGCACATTGTCGTGTGTATTTGACAAGACTAGATTGCACCTAAGGGGGCCCCCTTAGGCACGGGACCCAATTGGGAGCAATTGGTCCAACTGGCTTAAAGCTGGCCCTGGGAAGACAGACATGAACAACCCCCCCCCATCTTCTGCATGAGGCGGATTGACCAGTTGGCCACATGGGTGGATTGGGCACAGGAAGTGGGTGGGATCGGCGGCAGAACATGCCGTATCCTATCCTGGAATTTGATTATAGAATATGATAAAGTATTAGGAAGTTTGCCCTCAGCCCAATTGACACCCCAATTTTTTTATTTATTTTAAAATTATTTGGGTATCCATATTTCAAAATCCAAAGTGTAAATTTTAAGTTTCAAATTTTGATACAAGCGTTACATTTGGAATTGAATTGCAAGGGTTCTTGTAGATTTATTTGATGCATGCATCTGGATGTTGACCACATCTTAAAATGAAACTCAGAGGCTATTTTTCAAACACTTGTTTTATCTTTTCTGCTGCTCTTAAATCCAATCAATATCCTTGGGGATGAGAAATAGAGATATATTAATTTTTGCATGGTTTGCTAGTACCTTTAATAGTATAATGTGGCTCAATTATTGCTTAAAATCTGGATGGCAAATTCTAAAAAAATCAGCAGACTTTGAATGCATGCAACAATTTTTCCCCAATCAGCCAATCTAGCAAGTTCAGACACGGAGGTGTTTTGTTTTTTTCCTTTGTTCTATTCTTATCTGGAAAGGAGAAAACTAACTGCTTAAAAGATTCACACTGATCCTGTGAAATTGAATTAAAGAGAACTGGATTTAATTGAATGGAGTAAACAAAATGCATTTAATGTCACCACTAGGAGGAAAAAAGTAAGATGAAGTGAAGGGGCTATTGGTTAAGTAAACTAATTTAACATTTTCTGCATGTCATTAAGTAATAATCCACCTTGTACTAACTTCATAGATAAAAAAGTCTTCCAATTAACTAGAGTGCACTGGTTGTTCTTTGTGGTTTAAGCAACAGGTTGTGCCCTCTCTCCCTCCCTTCTCCCCCTTCTTCAGTCTTTCCATATTGGTCAAGTTTGACATCCTCCCTTTTCTTTTTTTCTTTCTTAAACAAACAAACAAACAAACAAAAAACAAACAACTTACCTTTACTACAGAAATCTTTTCCTTGTTTGCCAGCTCTTGATGTGATAACAGCAGTCTACCAAAATATTCCACATGTTGCTAACTAGCCCATAACAATTGTACTTGATCGATAACCATTATTTTGAATACTTTACAAATGAAAATGGCAGACTGTCTATATACCATAGGTGGCCAACCCACGGCACCGGTGCCACTTAGTGGCATGCCGAGCCTTTTGAAGTGGCACACACTGCCGTTCCTGTTCGAGCTGAGTGCTGAAGTCCCTCTCTCTTTCTCAACCCCAGCGCGCCTTTCCAAGCCTGTGGCGCTAGAGGAGGTCTCTGCACCCCACTGCGCCTTATTCTTCTTGCGCTGTCACTGTGCTTTAAATATTTTCATTATCTTGGATTTATTTATTTAAGTGGCACTCTCAAGATTATCTGCATAAAATGTGGCATATGGCGTGCCACGGGTTGGCTACCACTGGTCTATATCATGATGCATGCTTATCAAGGGCAGCAGTTCTTGAACTTCTTGGTTGCCAGAACTAGATCTGGCAACTTCAGCAATGGTGGGGACAATGAGGGCCAAATGAGATGAGAAAGATCCATGGTTAGGGTTTTGAATTATTTTTGTTTTGCCGAGAGGAGTCCCATATGAACGTTTTGAAGATTAAGGATTTGGTGCTCAGGGCGAGGGTGTTAAACAGATTATAATCTAACTATTTCTGACCAATGTTTGTACAGTACAACTTTAAATAAAACATTTTCAAGCCACAGGAAGCTGACAGTCACTTTCAATAATGGTTTTCATTTCTTGCTTTTTGAATCTTTAGAAACCATCTATCATAGATATCCCTTAAAAGTAGGAACCTGCCTGATATATGAACTGTTTAGGTTCTGTGTTTTGATGTTTTAATTAACAGACATCATATACAGCTCTGATATGGCGCTGCAAATGGCCCTCCATCAAATCTGAAAAAGTTCAGATTCACATACTCTTGTACAATTTATTGGGTCCTATATGTGCCTACGTATTTAGAAAACACCTAGGGAAATCTTGAATGTTTGTGCAATAGATTTTGGCTGCAATCCTATATACACTGTCCTGGGAGTAAGTCCCATTGAACACAATGGGTGAACATGCATAAGATCACACTGTTCATTAATTAAAATATTTCCACAGCTGATTTTTCAAAACTGCTAATGTTGGGAAAACAGCACAGTTGGGAAAATGAAATAAACCTGTGCTCTTTTAGATCTTTAATTTATCTCCTCTTGTAGAAAGATGTGGAGTTATTATGGGTTATTAAAATAATTCGGGGGGCAATTATGACTGGAGGTCAGGAAGGTCAGATTATTGGTGCATGTTACGTTGTTCATGTTTATTTTTTGGGAGCACATCTCTGCTTGGTCTAGGCCACATTTTTTAAAAAAAGATGAAGAAGAAATAATAAATCATCAGCTATAATAAAAATGTTGCAATGAGAATTTAGCTGACAGTTTTGCTGATGCTGATGAGACAGAACAAGATCGAGCTTGCTCTTCTTTAGCTTTCTTGGCTCCTTTCACAAAGTCAATTTGGTATCCATCACTGCATGTGTTTTGAACTAGAGCTGTAACCCTATGCATGCTTACTTAGGAGTAAGGCTGCAAGACTCAGTACATTCACTAGGGTGCGCGTCACCCTGGAGCGGGGCACGCGCATCACCCCTGCCCTAGGGTGACACTTACCCCCGCTGCTGCTGCCAGCTCCAAGTGCGTCCTTCCCAGCCGGTGGTCCGGGGCCTTCTGATGAAGCCCAATGCGTCAATACGTGCACTTTTAGCTTTTTTGCACATGCGCAGAACGTTTCTGAGGGCAAGGGCTGCCCTTTTGCCCTCAGAAACGGTCTGCGCATGCGCGAAAAGCTAAAAGTGCACGTATTGACGCATTGGGCCTCGTCAGAAGGCCCCGGACCGCCGGCCGGGGTGGACGCTCCGAGGCCTTCTCCCGGCCTCGGAGCCTCCGCGCGGAACAGGTGTGACGCGCGCGGGTGCGCGTGCGTCACTCTTTGCGCGCGGCACCCCCCGGCTGCCCGCCCCGCCCGCCACGATTCAGTGACGCTAGTCATCTAAAACAAAAAATCTGACCGGGGCGGGGGGGAATCAGATATACAGTCATCTTTTGCAGAGTGTACCAGTTCTCACTGAAGATGATTGACTGCATGTGTGAATGTTTCCTCGTCAAACAAACAAAACATAGGAAAAGAGCACATCTAGGAGACCACTAGAGAAAACACTCTATGCTACTTTTCCACACGTAGGTAGTAGAGGCGTCGTTACAGTGGAGGCGGTTGGGGTGGTGGGCCCTAAGCGACGGGTCATGGGGGTGTACCTGCCGCCGGATTTGTTGCTGTGTCCCACACTGTCTTATCTTCATGCAGCCGTTGTCGGCTGCAAGTTTGGCCCTCCTGCCCCCCCAGGCGCCGTTTGGCTCCAAAAAAGGCCCGAAAAATGCCGGGGAGTGTTTCCGTGCCGCGACGGTGCATGAGGATAATGTCACGCCCCCCCCAGGGGTGGGGAATGTGGCTTCCCGCGGGAGGTTGTCATGGTGGCGCCCCCCACAGGGTTTGTGTGTAGTAACGCTACTGATAGGTAGTTCAAATTAGGTTTCAGGCATGACACTCACTGGGGGAGTTACAATCTCTTAGATCTACCTCACAGGCTTGTAGTGAGGATATGCTAGGAAATAATATATTATTACACAACCTTAGCCCTTTCAACAATGAATACTTCTGGTGTTAGTGACTTTTCAGTTCTCTCAACTGTATATGTCCGTTGCCTAATGCACAGTTGGTTTTCATGTGCTTCAGCTTCATAGTTGTTAGTGCAGCATTCAGCATGTTCTTTTCAAGTTCTTACCAAACCTGGGTTTTCATGTCTCTTCACAAAAGAGGAGAAGAAAAAACAAAGACTGTGAAAGAAGAGGAGGCAAAATGGTTGAACATATACCAATTGCAGGTGTTGCTCTGATTGTTCTCCTGCATTTATCAGTGGAGTTCCAGATGTTCTGCACATGTGTCTATGTTCTATTCAGAGCCTGGAATTTACTAAAGCAGAACTTTAAGCTGTTTTCTCCTATCGAACTCATAATTTCCTTTTCAAATTTTTGAATGCCAACTATAAATATCGAGCAGTTATGTGTATCCGCTCTGTATTTATTTATTGGTTTAAAAATATTTCTAGGTTACTTTTCAGTCCAATCAAAGGAACCACTACAGTGGCTCCCAACATATCAGTAAAATTGTATTAAAACTAATATAAAATGGAAACAATTAATAATAATGGTGTAGCAAAGCAGTTAGCAAAAACACACACACAAAAAAAAAACCACCACAAGCTAACACTATGAGGAAACAGAGAAGGAAGAAAACTGGGGGGGGGGGGTAAAAAAAGGTAAAGGTAAAGGTATCCCCTGACAATTAAGTCCAGTCGTGTCCGACTCTAGGGTGTGGTGCTCATCTCCATTTCAAAGCCGAAGAGCCAGCGTTGTCCGAAGATGCCTCCGTGGTCATGTGGCCGGCATGACTCTCCTTGCCGCAGCACGTAGCATGCAGCTGGAACACGGAACGCTGTTTACCTTCCCGCAAGCGGTACCTATTTATCTACTCGCATTGACATGCTTTGGAACTACTAGGTTGGCAGGAGAGGGGGGGGGTAGGGACCCTCAAGAGAAGCTCAACCTAAACAAGTCTTAGAAGTTCAACCTTCCACAGGAAGAAGTTTCATAGACAGGGGGCTGCCACTGAGAAGGCTCTGTCCTACATCCCCACCAATTGTAACTCAGATGATGTGAGCAGAGCCTCAGAGATGATGATCACAGAGTACAGTCAAACTGATCCGGGAGCCAGGAGGAGAATGAGATGGTCCTTCAGGTTCCTGGGTCCCAAGTCATGTATGGCTTTATAGGTAACAATCAGCACCTTGAATTGTGCATATGTGATCCTTCCAACCCTTCTCATCACTCAGTGCAATCCTGAATTCTTCTCACTATTTTAAACAATCCTGAATTCTTCTCACTATTTTAAACTATTGCTTTTATAAAATTGTCCCCCCTTTCCATGCTTCTTTGTTTTCTTCCTGTATCTGGTCTATTAGCCTGTAAGCTTTTTGGCAGGGCCTTTGCCTTTTAAAAATGTGTTGTGCAGTGGTTAGTATGCTTTAAGCACTTTAGAAGTAGTAAATGATGAGGATGATAATAATGAGAGCATGTTGAAAGGTGTTCTTTCGTTGCCCCACAATTATGGGATTTTTCTTTTCTTTGGAAGCTTTCCAACATTTGAGCCTGATACTTTCATTTAAGTTAGAATTGGCACCAAAATTTTGCCTGAAGCGAAATCCAAACTGCATTTTCAGGGTTCCTCATCAAGTAAAACTTCTGAAGGGATCCAAAAGCATTTTGGTAAGACCAGCTACATTTCTCAGGAGGGTTCCCCACATCCTTAAGTTGTCACCAGTTGTTATCAAAAGTGAAATTTGAAGCAAATTTGGAGGATTTTGCCTTAGGGGAAACATCTGAGGAATGTAAAGGGAAGCCAAGCCAAACGAGGGTTGATGAGAAAAGCAAAGTTTTTTTGGGGGGGAGCAGGTATGTTCTGGATGTTCCTACTCCAGGGTTGCAACCTGCACACACTTACTAGGGAGTAATTGGCCACAGTAGAACTTACTTCTGGGTAAACATGCTTAGAATTCCATTGCATGGTGCATGATCTTGGTATAGTGGTTTTTCAATAACTGAAATCAATCCAGCATGAAATGTTTCAGTTCATTTTGTTAAGCAAAGCAAATGTAAAAACCATAATTTTTCGTATCCCAATAATTTGAAGAAAATTACATGGCAGTGTACAGGTGGGTTGCAGGTTGAAGCAGCTGCCTGATTGGTGCACTAAATGCCAGGAACCTTATGAACAAGAGATGCAAGCAAACTGATTGACTGAAAGGCACTGACCAAAATGGCCACATGAACCACAGATAAATGAAAATGGTTAATCTGATGCTATCACATAGGGCATAAATTATGTCACGCTTGGTCACAGGCACTCAAAGTTTTGTCAGGGGTTCAAAACAAAAATATGAATTCAGCTCTGATAGGATAGTACATAGAATAATGGAGGAAAGTTGTTGTTTTTTGTTAATATTATTCACAAGCTGCATTTTTTCATTCCAGACTAGTTGTATCATTGCCACGTGGTTGTAAAACTTCTACTTCAGTGTGCCAAGGAGGTTGACGTTTCTGGTATGATCAAGTCATCTCTGTATTCCATAGGTTACTTATAGCACAATTCTATGCAAACATCAGCCAGCGGGACTATAGTTGCGCTGGCGCCAGGTGTTGTAAACATGCTGTAAGGCACATTTTTGACATCCTGTGAGTAAGCGGCGGCGGCAGAGATGGAAGCGCAGCTCACTCTGCCTGGTTATGGAACCAGTGCCGCTGGACGCAAGCAAGGCCTGCATCAGTCAGGGCAGGGGCATGGGGAGGGTGGGTGCAGAAATGACGGACGCCCTCCTAGCACCCGGCGCATGGGGGCAGGGCCTGCGTCGTGTCATGTCGACGCCCCCCCACCCATTTTGAACTCATTTTGGAGCCGAACGGGCTCCAGGGAGGGCAGGTGGGCTGATACAATGCGGCGCTTCGTGATGATAAGTGCTCCGAGTGCGCCCCCCGCCCGCCTGAGCGCCTGGAGCTCCTGCTCCATGCGCTCCACCCAAGTTCCGCCGCTGGGTGGGTGAGGCTTTGAATTGGGCCGCCAGGCCTGGGAGAGGGGTGGTACTATTGTCAGAACAATCTGCTGATATCCTAAGCCTCATCGCGGGTCTGGCTGGTCTTACACAGCCTCCCCAGATTTACGCCGGCCATTTGGCCGGCACACATCTGAGGAGGCCCAGGGGCTGCTGGGGCTCTTCCCAGGAGAAAAGGATGAATGAATTGTCACCAATATTCTTGTTCTTTGCCCTCACTGTCCTTGGTCTCGTTTACTTTCACTGACACTTAATCTGATTGGTTGTGGCAACCCTTGTGAACTTGTTACCCTTAAACGAAATCACATGAGGTGCCAATAGCCAGCCAGATTAAAAGACAATGAGGGCAATTAGGGAAAAGGACAGTGAGGGGTCGAAAAAAGTACATGGCACCAAGAAGAAGCAACGTTGAAGTAATTTTTTGTTTTTTAATAATTTGCTTGGCTACATCAAATATATCAATTCCAAACTGAATAATGTCCTCAAAGAAAAAAAATGTGCATTCTGTCCCCAAAATGGAGTATTATGAAAATGACCACCTGGTCATGAAGATGACCACCTGGTCTTCTAAGTCTTCATGCAGTCAAACAAAAATACATTCGGCCCTTTGTATCCGCAGTGGTTCAGTTCACAACCCCCCAGTGGATACAAAAAACCGTGATGAAAGAAATCTGTTGCAGGGGAGGCGGGAGCTTGACGGCATCACAGTACCTTAATTTAGCAGTGTGCCAGCCTGCCGCCTTCTCTTGGACTCTTGCGCAGTTTCCAAGTACTTCAAACGGCTGTAAAAAGTTTAAAAAAACACCCCTGATTCATAGTGACTTCTGGTCATGACGCAAAATCAGAAGTTGCTGTGAATCGGTTTTTTAAAAAATTCCTTACAGCTGTTTGAAGTACTTGGAAGCCACGCAGGAGTCCAGGAGCAGATAATGGGTTGGTGCGCTGCTAAAATAAGGTACTGTGACGCCATACCCAGCCCCCAGCCAGCCCTTTATTCCCCAGGGTAGCCATCCATGTTGAGACAAGTCCACGGATGGCTATTCCGCGGGGAAAAAAGGGTATACCTGTATTGATATTCTTAGTGTGCTTCTTGTTTGTCCTCTTGTTAAATTGGCAGGATTTAGATGCATGTGAAACAAAACCTTCAGACTGTTGCCCATCTCCACGCTGAACAACCTTGATGAGAATAGCACTCTGCCGCCCCAGGGTGTGATGATACTCTGAGATATCACCATTCATAGGACTGTGGAAGGCCCTCAACAAATCTGGCATTGAGCCTAATGAAGTGTTTTAACTCTTTCCAATGGCTGTTATTTTGTAGATCTCAGCGCTTTGGTGCGTGTTACAACTGATATACTTACTGATACCTGCATCAAGGAAACAAGGCATCATTGTGCAAGACTGGTCTGTGCTGTGATTACGCTAATTATTCAATTAATATGCCAGATGATTGGCACAACCCTCTTCCCCAGCAGCTTCTGTTGTTTTCCTGCAGTTCAGAATTATGACCTTCTTTTTTTGGCTGCATCAGGGACTGTGGGAGTTTGACTTGGAACATCAGAGTCTGAGGGTAAGGTCTAGCCTAGTCAGCTACTAAGGATGGTATGTGCTCAAGCCCTGGAGCCCTTTTCAGACCAAGAAGATAATAGGGGTGTGATTATATTGGCAGGCAGTGTGAAGCCTCCGGTTTGGCTAGGCCAGGTATAAATACTGGAAACTCAGCATCTTGCCTTTCCTGAGCATCAAGAGAGGACTTTCAACTTTCTGCACTTCAGTCTCCATCTTCTTCAGCACAAGCTACAGACATCAGGGATCATGAGCTGGAGAAAAAGCCTCCCAAGTCTAGATATATGGACACCTACAGCCCAAATGTTGCTATAGAGACTCCTTCCAAACACCTAAGTAATGCGATCTTGCAGACTGGTGCAGTGGTAGGCTGATCCAATCACACACACACACACACACACACACACACACACACACACACACGTTTTTGGCGCCATGTTATTTTTTTGTTTTTTGAATCTGCATGTGAAGTAATTTTTATTTTTTTATTATTATTTTGCCCCCCCTTTTGTTATAAAAACTGCCACCCTTACTGTAGCTGTGGCTGCTGCCATTTTTTGTCCCGCTGCCGCCACCATTTTTCCTCCAGCTGCTCCTTGTTTCCTTGTCCGGGTCAGCTTGTGCACATGCGTGTGGCTCGCGAGAAATGCCCGGCCATTTTTCGCGAGCCACACGCATGAGCACAAGCTGCCTGGAAACACTTCTGAATGAAGGGCTTCTAGGCTGCGTTGTGCATGTGCCAAGGCTCGCAAGGAGACCAGGAGACCTGCCCGGCTGAATGGTAGCTGGAGAGGCTCAGAATAGTCCCGGCAGCTATTTTTCCACCATTTTTTTAGGCAGCCATTCATCTCGGTTTGCCGGGCCGGGATGTTGCAGGGATGGAGCCCCCCGATACTGGGGCGGTCCCGGCCAAACCGGGATGAATGGTAAGCCTATGCAGTGGTGTTGCTGATGGGGGGCGTGGGTGGGGCGCTGATGCATTTCACGTCATCGCCCTGCCCATGCGTCACTCTGTCGCTCCTGGAAAGGCTCCATTTGGAGCCTTACAGGGGCAAGGGCGGGTGATAAGGCGCATTTCCCGCCCTGAAATCAGCCAGAACAGCTGCCACTGCTATTGTGACTGCAACCACAAAAGCAGCAGCTGTGGCCACTCCTCATGAGGAGATAGTGGGTGGCACCCAGGGCCCTGTACCCCTCCCCCAGCCCCAGCTTAGCTACACAACTGGATTCATGTAAAAATGTACTAGCTCTCCAACAAACATCTTAGGCCCAGACCAAACGTGCAGTTATTCAGTGGGAATACACCCATGAGTCACATCCATGAGTTTCAACCCACGTGGCATTTGCAACCACATGTTTACTCCAATCTAGGAGATATTCATGGCAGAAGCTGTGCTAGTCCCTCCTCTGGCTGCCAATCATCCTTTGGCAGACTTCCTTTGTCTGCATCTATCGCAGCAGCACTTGCCTGCTGAAACTAGTGAGAGCTTCCTCCTGAGGGTTTGCCCTTCTGAGGGCAGTAAACTTCCTGGCCCTGCCATTCACAGCAGGGTTTGTGTGCTATATGCTTACTGTGTCAGAAGTCTGACTTGCTTAAATGGAAGCAAGCCCCAGCCACTCCATGGGGCTTTCTTCTCTTGCTCTGTGAAGCTAGTAGGCGTTGTGGATGGAGGGGGGAGGAGGAGGAAGCCGCCATTCCTTCCCTTTGGGACAGCTAAGAATGACCAAGAATTGGACAGGATCTGGACAGAAGCAGCCCCCTTTGCACTGAACCATGCGTATGCACATTTTCCTGGGATTAAGCCCTACTGAATGTTATGGAGCTTATTTCCAAGTATTAGATTGTGTCATTGAATGCATCACATGGGGAGATGCCTCTGCTTACCTGGGGAAAACATGCCTGTATCTCCTCTCTCTGACAGCAGTACCCAGGGCAACCCAGCCCCTCTCGAAAGGGGCTCTCATCAGTCTGATGGCTGCCCTTTAAAGCAAAAAGCAAGGGGAGAATGAGCTCTGGTCAAGGAGGGCTCCACCAGGAGACTGTCTAGGGAAACGTCTCAATTTCTCTGAGGTCTCAAAAGTTGCAGATATCAACAACCATGTGAGTTTGCAACCATATATTCAAAACCCAAAAGGCCCCCTTTCCCCATTCCAGCGCCACTGCTGATGGCCCAATCCTAAGCTGGCTGGGTGCTGGCATAGTGTGTGTTGAGCCAGAGGAGGCTGCTTTATGGCAGTTGCAAAGCAGCCTCCATTGGTGCGTGCTGCCAGGCTGCTGGTGGGGAGGCTAGAACAGCCTCCCATGCACCCACAGACGGCCAAAGACTCGCTGGAGCAGGTAAAGCCACACGGGGGTGGAACTAAGTGGGGTGAGAACAGAATGGGGGAGGGGTGGGCAAAATGGGGTAGTGACAGGGGAGGGGAGGAGGGCAGATAAATCCTGGGAGGGGGAGGGTTTGGCGCCAGTGGCACACACCAAATCCTGACCCCCTTCTTGTGGCTGATCCACCTTCCCGAGTCACTGTGGACTCGTACAAGCTATAGAACTGGAGTAGGTCCGGGTGGACCCACTGGGATGGCAGCAGCTTACCCTGGGGCAAGGAACAAATGTTCACTTACCACAAGGAGGCCTCCCGAGGCTGAAATGCCCCCCCCAGAATTCAGCGGAGCCTGTGCCAACGCCACTGCATCACCATACCATACGGGGATTTGCAGTAGATAGGGCAGCAAAACTTCCAGTAAGTAGCTTGCTGCAAGCATGAATTCATTCGTCTCACCTCTCCTTCCATAATATATTTATTTCAGTTTTTCTCTGAATTTTTTAATTTTGTGAATAAATATTTGTGATATTGAACATAGTGAGATATTTGTGATATTGATTTCCTAAGGACATAATCCCGCCCAGCTGCTAGGCCAGCGTAGGACAAGTACACCAGCCCAGGATCATTGTAAAAGCTGCTGTAAGGCAGTTGCACCGGCCCCAGGCTGGCACAGAGGCCTACATCAGCCTCTGTGGGCCGGATCCAGATGGCATGGGATGCAGGTAAACCATGGCTGGGCTGCACAGCACATGGGCAGGAGAGGGGGGAGGGCGGGGATGGGCAGCTCGGGGCCGAGAGGTGGGTGGGATCAGCCGCGGCAGCACGCCCCATATCAGGCATGGATCTGAGGAGACCCGTTCAGGAGTCTGGGGCTTTACCCAGGGGAAGGGGACAAACATTCCCTTCCCCCAAGTTGACCTCCAGCCTGCCTCTTTGCACCCTGGATGCAATATTCGCTGCACCGGCCTTGCACCGGGTGTAAAGTTAGGTAGGATTGGACTGTAAATCTCTGAATGCAAGAACTGCCCCCTTGTCATGTCACTGCCCCCTTGTCTGTCTTCCTCACTCTGCCCCCAACATCGTTTTCCCAGGCTTGAACAATGCTATTTTTGATCCCCAACTTTTTGCATTCCTATGTTTTCTGTACAAAACAATATGCAACTCTTTTTCACTGACATGCATACTCTGTTATTATTTAGTAACAGTCACAGCACATTTTTGCCACTGTTTTGAATTCCTTTTTTTGCAGAGTTCAGACAGCTGTTATTCATCAGTCATCTTTCCCTGCTATCTTTCAGGTTAAGTTGTTTATGTTAAACTGCAATTTCAGTGCTTAGTTATACTAAATAACACACTCCATTTCAAAATGAGAAGAACAATGATGGGCATGATTCAATCAAAGTGAAGAACTGTTGAGTTCTATGGAAAATGTAAGCACATACTCTCGAACTGAATCAATTCAGTAGCACAACCTATTCTTCTCATTGACTGTGGTATCCTTCCGGAGTAACTCAGGGAGGGGGCTTGAAAATTGTTATTGTGGTGATTCCATTTCTATCTGAATGCATGGTGACTTGGGACTATTGTTCTGCCCCATGGTAGTTATATTATGGCGTTTTGCTGTTAAACATGTACGTGAAATCACTGAGTGAGGGCATCTGTAGATTTGGAGTAAGATATCATCTGTATGCTGATGAAACCCAGCACAGTGTCTCCTTTTTACCAAATTCAGGTAATTTGGAAGTGCTGGATTGTTGACTGTGAATAATAATGGACAAACAAGCAACAAGCTCAGTCTAGAGAAGACAGGGGTACTATGGGTGGGTGGTTTGTCTGGACCCAAAGGTGCCATGTGCTGGAAAGGGTTGCACCCCTTGAACTATCAGGTTTACCATTTAAGTGTGATTGTGACCCAGCCTTATCTTTGGAGGCTCAAGCTACCTCTGTTGCACGGAACACCTTTGAAAAACTATGGCTGATGTCCTAGGCAGAGATAGCCTGGCCACAGGTACCATCTTGTCTAGATTACTGAAATACCGTGCATTTTCTGTGAGGTTGTCTTCCGTCTCCAGCAAATAGCAAATATGAGAGCCTTCTATCTCAACCAGGACTATTGTGAATGAAAGGGGTCAAGCTCCCCTCACACCATAGGCCTGATGTGGATCAGAGTCCCCTGCAGTGACTTTTTTTTTAACAAAATGAACAGATGTGGAAAGCCAAACAATGCATTTAAAGTCATGTGTAGTTTGGCTGATAGTTAAGAACATTTAGAATGACAAACCTGCATCTCAGTTTCTGTTTGGGTGCTGCAAAGATGACAACTTTTAGACATACTGTACATTTATCTCAACCATTTATCAGTTACCTGATCTTGTGCTCTGTATTCCAGGTGTTGTTGTTGTTCAGTCGTTAAGTCATGTCCGACCATTCGTGATCCCATGAACCACATCCCGCCAGGCCTTCCTGTCCTCCACTATCTTCCTGAGTTCACTCATTTTCATGTTCGTTGCATCGGTGATGCTGTCTAACCATCTCATCCTTTGCCTTCCCCTTCTCCTTTTGCCTTCAGTCTTTCCCAGCATCAGAGTCTTCTCCAGAGAGTTCTCTCTTCGCATTAGGTGGCCAAAATATTTGAGCTTCAGCCTCAGTACCTGTCCTTCCAGGGAACAGTCAGGGTTGATTTCATTTAGGATTGACTGATTTGATCTCCTAGCAGTCCAAGGGACTCTCAGGAGTCTTCTCCAGCACCACAGTTCGAGAGCATCTATTCTTCGGCGCTCAGCCTTCCTTATGGTCCAACTCTCGCAACCATACATTGCTACTGGGAACACCATCGCCCTGACTATGTGAACTTTTGTTGGCATGGTGATATCTCAGCTTTTTATTATGCTGTCTAAGTTTGCCATAGCTTTCCTTCCAAGAAGTAAGCATCTTTTAATTCCATGGCTGCTGTCTCTGTCTGCAGTGATCTTGGAGCCCAAAAAAGTAAAATCTGTTACTGCTTCCATTTCTGCCCCTTCTATTTGCCAGGAATTGATGGGACCAGATGCCATGATCTTAGTTTTATTAATGTTGAGTTTCAAGCCAACTTTTGCACTCTCCTCTTTCACCTTCATCAAGAGGCTCTTTAGTTCTTCTTCACTTTCTGCCATTAGAGTGGTATCCTCTGCATATCTGAGGTTGTTGATATTTCTCCCGGCAATCTTGATTCCGGCTTGCGATTCATTCAGCCCTGCATTTCTCATAATGTACTCTGCATATAAGTTAAATAAGCAGGGTGAAAATATACAGCCTTGCCATACTCCCTTCCCAATTTTGAACCAATCGGTTGTTCCATGGCCGGTTCGAACTGCTGCTTCTTGTCCCGCATACAGGTTTCTCAGGAGGCAGGTAAGGTGGTCTGGTACCCCCATCACTTTAAGAATCTGCCACAGTTTGTTGTGATTCACGCAATCAAAGGCTTTTGCATAGTCATAGTTTTGCGTATTCCAGGTAGCCAGGTTCAAATCTATTTGTTTGTAGATGGATTTTCAGTACCAACAAGATGTGAACGTAAAACATGATTTCCAGCCCAATCCTACCTAAATCTCTGTGCGGCAATGCAAAGGTGGGCTACAGCTGTGTCCAACGGGGATTTTCGGCTGCTGGAAGTCTCCTCAGGGCAAGAGGACATTTGTCCCCTTTCCCCAGGGTAAGCCCCAGCAGCTGCTATGGGTCAATTTGGACCTATGCCAGCAATATCGCTGGTGCAAGTCCACGTTGTTCCGTGAAGGCAGATCAGGCCCGGGAAAGGAGTTAGGATTCGGTGTGAACCTTCGGTGTGAACTTCCACCACTGAACCTGCCCCCATTCCAGACTTGATACGCCCACCCCACCCCGTCACTGCTACATCCTGCCCACCCCCACCCTGTTCAGTCCCCTCCCCACCTCCCTCCAACCCCCTGCCTGGGCTCATCTGCTCTGGTGGGTCTTCATGGATCCGCTGGCATGAGCGGGAAGCCAATCTGGCCTCCTCGTCAGCAGGCCTGCAGTGTGTGCCGGTAGAAGCTGCTTTGCGACTGCCATAAAGCAGCCTCCACTGGCCCAATGCTAGTTACCCTGGTGGTGGAGGGAGATAGGATTGGGCTATTCCTCCCTCATTGAAATCACTCGCACAAAGCACATGCTTAATGCATAACATGGTCAATCTTCAACCTTTGAGGCAGCGCAAACAAAATCTGAGCTGCATATCAACTTCAGTGTATCAGTCTCTTAAAACCAGAGGCATCACTACAATGGGGGCGGTACTGTACGTTCCATGCCATCCTAGTCCCCGTTTACTCCCCAGTACAAGGTGGCCCTGCCTCCTCGCCATCGGAGCCATTCAGTGTGGCGAAGGCAATGGGCAGGAGACTCCCTGCCTGTTGCTTTCACCGCACTGAATGGCTCTGAAGGCGAGGCCGCCTTGTACCAGGGAGTAAATGGGGACTAGGACGGCGCGGAACTTACAGTACCGCCCCCACCATAGCGACACCTCTGCTTAAAACCATTAATGGCACATAGACTGAATTCAGAGGGGTCTTCTGCAAACCCTGAGTTCAGATATTACTGATTTATAAACTGTGCAGTGAACTTTTTAGTTGAGAAGTATATAAATAGAATCTAAAAAAAGTTCACTGCACAGTTTATATAGCAAAATAAATGTAAGAAGAAGAAAAAAAAGAAAGTCCCAAAGGTGCTCACAATGCTAGAAGTAACACAAAGGGGACACCACCAAGATGCACTGGAAGGAACACTGTGTTGGGATGAATAGGGACAGTTTCTGTCCTCGACTAAACATAAGATAACCACCACTTAAAATATGTCTCTCCCAGTTAGCAGGTGTAGTTCCAGATATGTTGTTTTTCAAAGCCAAACTCCTTTGTGCAACAAATGCAACAGCAGTTTCTGATGTTCCCTGGTGTTGTGGTAAGCTGAGACTGAGGAGCATAATGGCTGGAATGCTGCGTAAATCCAATACTTGCCCTGAGCCCAGGATTCACACTGGTATCCGCTCAAAGGCTGACCAAAACTGACCTGCAACATTTTGCTATTAGAACGAACGTATTATTTATTCTATATCAGTTCTGCCCTTCTTCCAAGGAGCTCAGGACAGAGTGCATTGTGCATGAGCATTAATGCGCATTGTGGTTGAGCAGTGGTTTGAACTTGAGCCTCTAGTCTACTGTCTAACTCTGGCTCCTTAATAAATGACTAATAATCATGAAGCTCTTGTGTAAGGAGAAAAGTAACCATCTCAGCCTCCACTTGAGTAAAAAGCAATGTGCTCTGGACCCACATAAGAACACATACTCGTGACGCCATGGTGATGGGAGCGAGACAGAAATAGAGTGACTGTCTGCAGGATTGGGCTCTTAGATCATTAAAATGTTTTTGCTGGAATGCTGCCTAGCCATGTCTTTATGTAATGTTCATTATCAGAAGCCAACGGCTTGAACTGAAGTTTAAATCTGTCATTTTTAGCATTAACCCTGTTACCTTTATCTGTGTACCAGACTGCTGAGGGTCCAAAACAAAAAGAATAAAAAGAAGTGGCGTTTCAATACACTCACTTGTTCTTACAAGTAAAGCATAACTTTCAGACTCAGACTGAATCTGCAGATGTTGCATATTATTTTGCCTTTGAAGGAAAGCAGTTGGTCTACTCTCACTCTATTGTTTCTTCTCAAAATTATGCTTTCCAATATTCAGGCACTCAAGCAATGTCAGGCCTCTTCTGGAGTATTATGGTGTGTTGTGGCCAGTGCAATTTAAAAGGGAGATTGATAAATTGGGAAGTATTCAGAGAGGAGGGAAGTATTCAGAGAAGAGGAAGGTGATGAAGAGTTTATCCTTGATGCAGATATATTTCAAACCAACCAACCAACTCTGAGCTTATAATTGTGCCCCAGTTTGAGGCTGCAGTCATACAACACTTCCTAGGGAATAAGGGCTCAGTCCAGCCTAACTCAGGCACAGTTGAGGCCCAATTGTGGCCCAATTGTGGCCCAAACTAGGACCGAGTTAGGCTGCAACTGTGCCTGAGTTAGGCTGGAGGCAACAGCATTGGGCCAGGATCGCGGCAAAACTTACCGCAGAGGCAGGCAGGCTCCTGTGGGGAGCTGTCAGTCTTGTGGAAGCGAAGAGCCCCCTCCTCAGCCCGTCTGCGTGCACCTACCACAGCTGCTGCAGCGGTTGCAGCAGATGGGCAGCCACAGGCGGGCCTGCAGGCACTGCGCGTTTGACAGTCAGCTGAAGGGCAGAGGTTGTGCCAGTGCCAGCTGCCCCAGGGCACCCTGGGCATCAGCCACCTGCCGCAGGGGGGAGTGCGATTGCCCTCCCTCCTGCAGACTGCGATGCCACCCCCAAGCCACGGTGAGGCTGCACGTGGGAGTCATGGGGGGGTGAGCGGGGGAGAGAAGGGAAGGAGGGGTGGGAACGGCACGCACAAGGGGGGGGTCTCATGAGGTCTGGAACCGCCTCCGCCAGGACATGCCCGTGCACTGCCTGAAGCCCTGGGCCTCAAGGGCCGTGGCAATGCCCACAAAGAAGGCATCCCAGCATGCCTTCTGCTCCGTGCCCCGGCCAAGACCGAGAGATGCCGTGGGCTTGTCTGCTGCGAGCGGGAAGGGCTCACGCAGCTCATCACACCCCCAGATGGGGCAACGTCGGCACCTTGCGGCAGGCGCTCTGGCGGCATGGGGGGTGCCAGCGTCCATCATCAGGGAGTGGGAGGGGAGGCAGGCACACTGACAGGGGGTGCTGGGGAGGGGCACGGGTGGGTCAGAAACAGACAGACAACACGGCTGGTGGGAGAGGGATACAGGGAGAGGGGTCTGCAGAGACCGATAGGGGCACAGGGGGCACTTCGCAGATGGAGGCAATGCAGGAACGGGCGCCTCTCATGCAGACGGACCGAGGGCGGACACGGACGCCATTGATGGGCGGAAACGGACGCCGGTGACGGGCGGACAGAGGGCGGAAACGGACGCCGGTGACGGGCGGACACGGACGCCGGTGATGGGCGGACCGAGGGTGGGTGAGAGCCCCGGTTGCTGAAAGGGCTCTTCACAGACGTGGCGGATGTGCGCCACAGTGCCCGTCAGTGTTTGCCTGCCTGACAGGCCCCCCAACTCCCCCCTCCCCTCTGGTCCCAGAGGGTCCGGCAGCCCCCCTGCTGTGTTCTCCCAGGGATGGCTGTGGCGGACCCTGGCTGGGATTCATGCAGAGGCTTGTGTGCTGGGGCCTGCCTGTGTGGGTGTGTGGGGCAGTGCTTGTGCAACATTGGGGACATGTGTTTCCAGGGGCATCTTTATTGTTCTGGAACAGTGGCAGAGATGGCCGGGCGTGGCTGCCAGGGGTAGGCACAGCAGCCTCTAGGACCACAGCAGCAGCAGCAGGCGAGCCCCATGGACCTGGAGATGCGGGCTCTTCCCCTGTGGAACCACGGCCTGCTCCATAGAAAGGGGAGGGACAGCAAGTAGGCAGCCAGGGCGGTGGGGCAGCAGCAGCAGCTGAGGTGGGTTGCAGGGCAGGCTCCCAGACCTCTCTGGCAGCATCAAGGCAGGTGACCGTGGGGCAACCAGACTGCAGGCCCAGGGGTGCTCCCCGGACGGTTTGTGGTAGTGGGCATTCCTGGGGGGACAAACAGCATGGGGGTGTTCCATGGCAGCTGCTGCGTGGTAGCAATCGCCATTGAAGAGGAGCCAGTGTGCCAGTTGCAAAGGTCTGCAGGGAGAGAAATCAAACACAGCTGAGTGGTGTGAGACACATAGCCTGGTCTGCGCTCCTTCCCTGGGTGTACGGTGAGCATGATCCTGTAAGGGAAAGGGGTCAAAGAGAGAGACAACAACACAACTTGGGGGTCACAACCATGGCAATCCTAGCAATACTGACCTGTCGGTAGACCCTGTGGAGAAAAGAGGGGGGGGGAACAGCTGGTGTCTACATATGGGTTACAGTTCCACACTCATGGCATTGTGTGCTCACATTAATACAGGCAGCTATGAGACAAGACATTGGTATAGAGGCATATCATGGCAGGCTATGCAGGCAGCTATGAGACAAGACATTGGTATAGAGGCATGTATCCTACCTATATTTCTCTATGCAAAGAGGCAGACGTCAGACCACATGTCAGCACAACCCCTGCACTTACCTGCTGGTGTTGTTGCCTGTATGGGGGGGGAGAGAGGGGCTGGGAGAAAGACATGGGTTAGCAAACACTTGCATGGAGACAGCTGCCCAGGCACAGCAGTAAACAGTTTGGCCACAGGCAGAACAGCCCTCTCTGCCCTAGAGGGGGGCAGAGAGGAGAGAGGAGAAGAGAGAAGTGGGGTGTTAGAAAAGTTTTCAAAGTCCCACTTTGTGGCTGCTGGGGGACAGAACCCCACGCCACGTGCTCAGAGAGAGAGAGAGAGAGAGAGTGGAGGGCTGGGGCTGGGCTTTTGTGGGAAAGAGGCTGGGTGGGGCTGGGTGCTGATAGGGTAACTATTTGGGTCCATGTCCAGAGTTAGGCCACACCTGTTCGGTCCTAACTCAGGCCCAACTCGGGCCCAGGGTGTTAGAACTTTTCAGGAGAGGGCTGGTGTGGGTAAGGTAAAATGGCTCCTATGGGTCTCCTCACATTTGGGTCCACCCTTTTTGCTGGCCCAAATTTTGGGCCTGAGTTGGGCTCGAGGGGGCGTGTCAGTGGCTCTCCAGTGTCTGGAACCGGACCAAAATTCGTAACCGCCCCCGTCACACCCCCGACACGCCCCCAACACACCCACTTTTAGGCTGCAATTGTGCCTGAATTGTGCAATTGTGCCTGAATTGTACCGCAGTTGCCTTGGGCTGGACCGGGCTGCAATTCAGTCACAATTGCAGCCCAACTCAGGCACAATTCAGGCACAACTCGGGCCTAAAGCACTTGGGCTGCAATTGTGCCTGAATTGTACCGCAGTTGCCTTGGGCTGGACCGGGCTGCAAGTCTCACTGAAGTAAATGGGACTTACTTTCCAGTAGACATATATACAGTAGATAATTTGCACTATAAGATAGCCAGTAGTGATGGACAGCAGCCCACCCTATCCCACCCGCCTGGCTTGATCAAAATTGGGTTGAGCTCTTTTCCCAAAAAGCTTTTCCCAAAAACCTTTTGCTCCAAACCTCCGTGACTCGCAGCTGCAGTGATGGTAGCAGCAGCAGCCAGTTTCTCCCAGGCTCCCGTTATTTGGCTGTGCCAGCTGTGGCTGTGATAATGGCAGAGGCACCATACACATCCTTCTTGAGTTGCTACCATAGAAAAATTCTGGGGGGTTCTGAAATCCAATTCTCAGTTTGGAGGGGAGCATCATGATCACCTGAGTTCCGTACGAATCAACCCAGGTTGCAAGTCTAGGAAATATGTACTCTAGTGACACCTTCAGCATTCATTTCCTCCAACCCCTTTTGATTTTTTTGCGTGAACATATATCCTTAGGAACAGTTCTCAAAAATAGTAGATGGGACTGATTATCTGTGTCTGGACTGTACCTTCAGATTGCCAGAAAAGGTTAACATGATCCCATCCCCCCCCCAAGAAATTACAATATATAAGAAGTTAGCAAATCAAGAAGATGGATAGGCTAGAACCCCTCACTGTGACATCTAAAAAAATGCCTCTTATTTACAAGGAATTACCTTGTATTTTGTATGGAGGAGCTTCAATCTTGTGAGTCTCCACCTGCTGTAGTAAAATCCAGACTCAGCTTTACTGTTTCATCTATTCTATGTGAGAACTAGGTCTTAGAGCAGGGGTAGCCAATCTTTCAACATGAATGCTCCGGGACCTTTAATGGTTGTATATTTGAGGGCATTTTAGCAGGTGCAGTTACTTTAGCAGCACCATCAGCACTTGCAGCTGCCAAGATTCTGGCTCCTTCACAACTCTTAAGAACACAGAGGCCCTAATGTTGGCCAACCCTGGCTAAATCTCCACCCCTGTGCTGATAGGAATGTAGAAAAGAAGGGTACTATCCACAAATAATATGGAGGCTTCTTGGCACTCCCTGAACTCCAGTGATTTGCAGAGGTAGAAAACGTTTTTAAAAATACAGTCAACGGGGACAAAAAGCCCCCAAATGCCTTGCATACACTGGCAACTACTGTACTAAGGGTGTGAGAGAGAATGAGTCTGGATTCCTAGAGAGACAGAACTATGACTTGGAATTTCCTGCCCAGCGGTCAGGAAAGGACTTTCATTTAAACTCTTAAGAACGCGGAGGTCCTAATGGTGAAATGTTGGCCACCCCTGTCTTTGAGGTAGGGGCCTAGAGCCCATTAGAAGATGACCATCCTTGATTGAGTTTTTTTCCACACAACTCTCTGCTTAAGTTAAATTTACTGTGAGATCAGGCAGTAACTCCCCAAGTTTGAATCAAGGAGACCTACCTCTCTTGTGTGCCAAAGTTAGTCCAAATGCTGGACGTGTGTGTGTGTGCATGAATGTTCCTCTGGGTATATAATTTGCATGTTTATGAGAATATACCCTCAGAACTGCACACTACCCCTCACTAGGGGTTAAGAATTAATTTTTAACCTAACCCTCGGTAAGCAAGCTTAAAGGCTCCTTTCACAGCATGGAGTTTATCAGGCTTACCAGAGCAGTTAAGCTTGGATCTTAAATTTATGTCACAGATCTAGCCGCAGGCTTAAGTTGTGCTTCCATGGAATACTTTTATTTTTGTGTTTGATCTTAAAGGAAACTTGCCAAATATTTTAGACACTGGGGGTTGGAAGGGCAGTGTTTCTTTTTAAAAAAAACAGCTCAAACCAGACAATACAGTACTACCTCTTTTCACCGGATTCGGTTTTACACAAAGCCTTCCTCATGCTTTCTAGTGCTCAGTGAAACATGATATTAATCATTTAAAGATTGCTTATGTAAATGATGGATCTCCTGATACAGAGCGAGCTCAATCTTGCAAAAAGGGGGTCCACACTGTGCAAGATTGTCAATAATTCTTCTTAACAAAATCTGTCTGATCCTTCTAATTAGATGTATATACAATAAAAAAAAAATCTTTCCTACAACATGAGAATTATTTTTTCTTTTTTTCCAGAAAGCAAGGAATTCAAATGCCAGTTTTTTTATTCATTTCTATTTTCCTACATTTGCATTTTGGACACAATGTAGGTTGGTTCAAGCCAACACTGTCCACTGGCTAAAATTGATATGAGCAACTTCTAGAGACAGTGTGAGAGTATCTCATTTGGACAGGCATTTAATAGCTGGAGAATTGTAAGGACTTCTCTGTAATTATTACTTTTTAATACTTAAACAAAGAGTTTTGTTTTAAATTCAGTAATCTTGCTTCTAAAAGGCCTGCTGTTAGTTCATATACGTATAGGTAGCATGGGTTATAGCTTCAAGATCCAACTAAGATAGGATCATTTCCTGCTGAGTGTAAATGCTAAACTGGGCATAGATGTTTTCAGGAAAGTGAGAGGTTTTTGGGCGTTCAAAGTGATATAGTGGCCCAGCTCTTGAGATGAATTCTGAAAAGACCAGCCAAAGAGTGTGCGAGAGATTCTCTTGCTGAATTATGCAGGTCTTGTCAACAACTGCCTTCAAAAGGGTATAGCTTGTAAAGAGAAATAAAGAAGGGTAAAAGTATGTGTCCATCCTCTTAGAAAGGGGGGAATAGATGTCTTTTATCCGATGTTTGAGAACCGCTTGTTGGGGTCAGAACATTTGCACTCCCTTGTCAAGTCTAAGACAAAAGGCAATTGACTGCGAGGATAAACAGATGCAAATACCTAAATGGCAGTTGTTGGCATCAATCCAAGGGTTGGGGTTATTCCCTCCAAAGGTTCAGCTGATTAGACAACTGAAACAATGGCCTTTTAAAAATTATTTTGAAGGGGTTTTTTCCCCCCTTTCTCCTTTTTCTTTTGGCAATTACCAACTTTGCTGTGCTGCTCTTAGGGGTATTTATACATTGAACAGACAATGCATCTATAAAATGTAAAGTAAATAAAGACATCTTTATTTCTGTAAAGATCAAAATGAGGAGATTAGTCTGAATTTCAACATGTCAGATATATGGCTTCCCACCACCTGCTAAAACACTACAATGGGAGCCCAAAAGAATAACACGTTTTTTTTTATTTCAAAAGCCCTAACCCGTGTGGGTTAGTGCTACCAAAGACATCTTTGTGATAAACAAATGGCTCTCAAAGTGTGAGGTAGCCCTGCCTAGGGAGACAGAGATGGTTGCCAGGGAAACGTGAACTCCTCCCAGAACCCCCTTCTCCCTCCACCTTAACTGTGTGTCTTGACTGGGATAGGAAGTAGTATCAAAGCGGCTCTGCTCCCGAACCTTTTCACAACATGTGCCCAGAACCAGACACTGTATTATGTTGACTGCCGTTTTTGAGATTATACTAACTGAAACAATTCCAGTTCTAGTAAAATAAGTTCTCTGCCTTTATAGCTCAGTGTTTTTTGGGGGTTGTTATTATTATTATTATTATTATTATTATTATTATTATTATTATTATTATTATTATTATTATTTATTATCCTTACCATCCTTGCAGCCACGCTGTTTATACCTAGAAAAAGTCCTCAGACGAGGACGAAATGTCGGTTTTAAACTTCAGTTTTTTGCGTGATTTTGACTTGTTTTTAAATGTGTACACATTGTTTTTTTAACTTGCGTTACATATGTTTTTAGCTTGTTTTTATTCGTAAATTTCTGGCTTTTACAAATATTTTTCTACATGGCTTCTTTACCCATATATCCTATTTCCTGGAAAGTAAAAGTTGTTGTTGTTGTTGTTGTTGTTGTTGTTGTTGTAGTATAATAATAATAATAATAATAATAATAATAATAATAATAATAATAATAATAATAATACCCCTGTGGTTTTCAGGGCTTTTGCCTTTCAAGGGATCCTTTCTCTGTGAACTTCTTCCTTCTGACCAAGAACAAGAGTAAACATTGCTTGAAAAATGTTCATTGTTTTTTTCTCTTGTAACATTGTGTTCTAGTTAGGAAGGCACACTGTGGTATAGTCATATCTGAGATTAAGCAGTTGCTCTACTTTTTCTCACAATAATTTGCAACCTTGAAAAATCCATCTTTAAAAAAAAAACACACAGTGCAGGCATATCCCCATATTTTATTTATTTTTCAAATTTTTATACTACCCTTCCTCCAAGGAGCTCAGGGTGGTATACATGGTTCCTTACCTCTTTTTGTCCTTACAGCAACCCTGTGCGGTAGGTGTGGCTGAAAGATAGTGACTGGCCCTTGGTCACCCAGGAAGCTTCATGGCTGAAGCAGGGATTTGAACCTGGATTTTCCAGGTCTAACACCAGAACAACTATGCCATTTTGGCTCTCCAGGAGTAGAATACAATATTTGGTTTTAGCAAATCTGTGTATAATCGGCACCATTTAAAAAAAAAAATCTGCATCAAGAAAAAACCAAATTCTGCAACTGGATGATACCAGTAATTGACACTGAAGATGTCTACTTATTATGTATAATTTATTCCACATTGGTTGTCATGGGGGCTGGGCAAGGAGCAGACCAGGACATGGAACCCTTATCGTTGATGGCTGGATGCAGGCATAGTTTGAGGATTTAAAACAAATAAGCAAAAAAGATTCAATCCATTATGCCTTTAAAGTGAGGCAAGAGAGAAGTCTTACAAATTATTCCTGAAGCAATCCAGTCTTTTGCCCCTCTGAGTAGTTTAAATCATGGGCTAATGCCAAGTTGATAACAAGCTCATATAAAGCTAGTTATAAGATTAGAATCAGTTCTATGCACTGCTCTGTTTTGTAAGGCTGTGGTCAAGATATTTAGTGCATTCAGAACAGGAAAAATTAAACTGCTAAGGAATATCAATCATTCTGTATTGTGGAGGAGAGATGGAAGTTGAATATGTCATTGCAAATTGACTTGTCTCTTTTATGAGTTCATTTTTTATACTCCAAATATATGTATGTTGCATGACAGACATTGTGGGGTCTGTCTTTATAACCAAGGTACCAGTAGACAACTAGGTGTTAGATTAGGTGCGCTGTAGCTTGCTATAGGAGCACCTTCCAAAAGTGCAAATGGAGCTGAGTATCATCCTAAAGATTCTTATACTGTATGTATTTCTGACATGGGCCAATCCTCATGCAGGGGGCCATCTCAGTTTTAGCATTTGTCAGAAAGTGCAAGTTTGAAAGTGTAGGCATGTACATGTTCTGTGGCAAGATCCATGACTGGTTTTTTTTGCATGAAGAGTTATTTCAGACAAACACATGAAACTGTGTTGGAATTTAAGCTTGTGGTTTAAGAGGAGCATTGTACAGTACTATTAAATAGTTAATTGTTTTAGAGGACCACCTGCTCCTATATGACCCTCTCTGTGCACTGAGATCCTCAGATGCAACTCTGCTTTGGGTGGCTTGTGTTATTGAGGCTAGGATGTTTGCTACATGAGCCCGATCTGACTCCCAATTTTCAGCGGGTTCTTGGCAAACAGCCCTTCATGGGTTGTCTCCTACCTGGGAGAACCCTTAGAGAATCACTCTGCCACCACCACACAAAGGCTATGAACACATAGGTGGTCTCTTCAGGGATCAGCAGGGGGGCTCCTGGCATTTGTCGAGTGATGTCTGCACAGACAAGAACCAGAATCTTTTCATGGTGTCACCTTTGCTGTGAAATGTTCTGCCTCAGGAAACTCACCAGGCTACTCCTCTTCTATTTTTTATTTTTATTTTGTATAGAGTTGCATATAAAGCAACTTTTGTAGTCTTCGATAGGAATGGATAACTGCAGAGAGGACTAGCCGCATTATCCCCTGCAGATCTACTGGCCAAGTTTTATTTGCCTTGTATTGGTTTTAGCCCAAATGGCCACATTCAAAAGGAAACAGAAAATGCCAATCAAACTGCGTTTGGACTAGGAAAATCTGGAAGCACTTGCATCATAATAAACACAAGACTGATTATCTACCTACATGACAATATAATTTTTCAACTGTGAATAGCTGAAGAGTGTTGAAATCATGGTCTCCTTGCCCTCCGTATTCCATCTTGGCTTAGATACTTCAAACCTCTGCAGACAATACATCAGGTTTCTCCTCTTGGCTCCTATTATTCTACATTGGCTCCTCTGCTTTCCCTACAGCTTCTGTTTTTTTTTTCTGTACCATTGAACTGCAGGATTTATTCTGGCTAGGGAGAGCAGATTTCCCCTATTCCATCCCTTTAATTTTCCATGGTATGCTCTACCCTGCATTTCATTCCTCAAGAATTCCAGTTTTATTAGAAGAATTTCTAAATGTAATCATGACATTGGAACATGTGCCATTTGCCACAGCTTTCAGATTCTTCAATTCATCTGTGTATTTTTTTTTTACCCTCTGTGTTACCCTCTGATGCATTCTCTGATGTGTATATGCACATTGATGAACCAATGTAAAACAACAATCCTGGTGGGGTATGAATTCATCCAGCTTCTTTTCGTACAGTTTTACTGATATGCACATGTGTGTTTACATATTGGAGAAGCATTACTCCGAAAGGATCTTGATATGTACAGCTCTACCATGATTGCTTTTTCAAAGCGAATGCACACAAGTGCACATTGGTAATGTGAGCGGGGCAAATGTTCAGATTATAACATTCTGAAATCTGTGGCAGACTGCGCATGCACATCAGTGTGCATTTGGACATAAAAAGCAGAATAACGGAGAATGTCCATTGTCGAAATGAGACCAGGTAATTCAGAACTCCAGGATTTGGGGAGAAATTTGGGTAATCAGAAACTTTGGAAGCATTCCTAGCTCATCCACAACCTGCTAGGGTCTGCTCATGTACACACACACCCTCCTGACTCTGTCCTCTTCAATTGCCCAAGGGCAAATCAAATGTTGGCAACCTAGGACACACTTGCTAAACAAGTGCTACTTGTGGAAAACTACTGCATACCTCTATTCATGGGACTCCTTGTAACACATAACCATGCCCATTTTTGTTTAGTCTGAGGTGCTCTCCATACTGCATCCAAGAAATATAAATAAATTAATGCTCTGAGCCCTAGCATAATTGTTCCACTCACAAAAGTGTTGATGGCCTTCTCAACTCATACTGATACTGTACAGGGAAAATATGATCAACTTCACGCATGTGTTTAAGAAGCAGGAACAGTGTGCAAAGCATTAGCCTCAGCGGTGCAACTTCTGGCTTTTGTGGGTATTAGTCATATCCCTAACATGACCTTAATACAATTTTGTGGCTTTATATTTACAGATTTTTTTTTATTATTATTGTCTCAAAGATAAATGGGAGGTGGTTGCTAGCAGCAGAGGCCTAGAGCAAAGTTTTTAATATTATTAAGAGTATGACATAAAACATGCTAAAACAAAGGTAAGGGAGTTTGGAATGCATTAAAAAAAAAAGATGGGAACTGCTTAAAGAAGGTTTCCAATGCTAATTTCACACCCTAAGAGATTTTTTTCTTTCTTTCAGGATATACTTTTCTACCGGGAGTAGGATTAACTGCTTGATCTTATGATGAGTCCATGATAAACATAAGCAGCAGATAAGCTCTGTTACCATGTACCACGGATTCATGAATCTCCATAGCTGCTGAAGGCCACATTTGTGCTACAGTATATGGTGGTGGGTACTGTTTAGAACTTATGGAGCTAACTACACATGATGGACAAAAATGTGCCTGATGCGAGCCCTATCCTTGCGGTTATTAAACCAGACTCACTGTACCCAGAGTAGAGTACTGCTTGTTAGTCCAGTGCTCATGTGCTCAAGGGCCATGTTCCCAGCAGTCCAATGTTCAGCATTTGTCTAAGGAAGGAAGTTCTGAATCCTGGGATTCTTCCCCAAACAATTTAGAACCCTGGGCAGAGAAACTGCCTGTAGGGTGAGGGCTTCCTGCTGCTGTTTCTCCACTTTAAACTACGAGAGGCAGGAAATACGGCACATCTTTTAAAAATAAAATAAATCAATAAGTGCCGAAATGCACCATCATCGAGTTAAGATTGTTTTTATAGAGGCCTGCACAATATGTGACCTGCTCAGCTAAATCCAGCCTATCAGACATACAAATTTATGGCCCTCCAGGTGCTGGTTACCCTGTTTATTTATATAAATGTATACATTGCTTTTAAGACTCGGAGGTTCCTAGCCACTTACAGCATATTAAGGGTTAACAGCTGCATATAATTTCTGGTGGTGAGCCTGCTGCTGTGGAAGTATGCTTCATGTATTTTAGTCAGCCATTGAACGTGCTCTCCCAGACTCAGGGGAAACCCACTCTTCCTGTTTGCTGCAGAACTGAGCCACACTCAGTGTGGATTGGCTGGACACTGGTGAGATCACTCACCCACTGATTCCCCCCTCCCCTTTATCAAGGCATTTAAAAAAAAAAAAATTCCAAAACCCGATTCTTCTTAACAAGGGGATCTGTGCTATGTAAATGCATATATGAAACTTTAAAAAGGCATGCCACAGAAATCACAGGGGTAGCAGCAGGATTGACTCCTGATTCAGCATTCTCTTGCTGGGCCAGTGTGTCATCCAAATGGAATCCGAAGCCCATCGGGGAAGCCAAGCTTGAGGTGCATGAGAAAACCCCGCAGTGGAACCTGATTTCTATGTACCCTAAAATCCAATTGAAGATGAAAACAACAATGAGGTCAAACAATTGAAAAGCTCTTATTCCAGCTGTTTACGGCTCAAAAGCCTGATGAACCCAAAGGGCCTGTAGAACAGATCTGCTCTCCTCTGGAAGGGAATACCGGAAAAAAGGGGGGGGGGAAGCACCAAAAAAAGCCTGGAAGATATGAAGAGTATCGAGCCCCTGCTGGACTGTCATTCATGGCTGGCATGCCTCATTTTGCTTTATAGGTTAACGGTTGCATTGGTTTGCCCTAGGAGCCTTCCACTTTGCAGTTTGCATGCAGGATTGCAAGAATTCACATTGGGTTTTTTTTTTCCAAGAGAAAAAAATACTTTTAAGGGTAATGCTGAGGAAAGGGTGAGAAGTTTTTAACTGTCTTAAAAAACACCTTTTGAACTGTGTGAAATCTCTGGCTGAAAGTGAAAAAGGAGAAGGCCAAAGTAAGCTGGGAAAAAGGCCACTCGAGACAAGTTTCATTCTGATAGTAAGAGAATGTGAAAACCTGGTTCCAACTGAAACCTTAACGGCAGTGCCTTGCCTCTCGCAGAGACAGATAGATGTTGACAGCAGTTATTGTCAACAGAAGGCGTGCAGAAGGGTGCACAAAAACTAAAAATGAGACCTCTGTCTCTAGAACAAAAATAAACCGATCTTGTTTCACCTCTTCCAGGGAGGGCAACTCAGGTACCCTGGAAGGAAGACTGTTATTAATTTGGACTGGGTCCCACAGGGATGGTGGGTTGTTGTGGAGCCAGATTTCATGTTAGGGCATATGTTGGAAGATAATTGATTGTGTGAAAGTGTAAATGGCTGCAGGTCAAGGTTGACTGTTTCATCGGGGGGGGGGGCGACTATACAAGGGCATTACTTGTTGAGGAAATAGGAGAGACGCTAACATTCTCCTCCAGTCCTGAGCATGGTAGAACCAGTTCTAGACTAAGATTTAGGTTTTATAATGGGATGTGACCTTGATGAAAGATTGTGGAAGTGATAAGAGCTAGACCAGTGTTTCTCAAACTGTGGGTCGGGACCCACTTGGTGGGTCACAACCCGATTTCTGGTGGGTCCCAGGTGATGGAAAGATCAGATAAGTAATTGCCGCAAGCCCTGAGGCTATTCAAAAATCAGATAGCTGCTAATTGCCCTTCAAAGAGCTGAGCTCCTGCAGTTGCAAGGAGATGAGCTCCTGCAGTTTGAAAACTTGTGTAAATATAGGGAGATAAATGTTTGAGTGTCTCATAAAGCTAGGTGGGTCCCGGTAGAGTGTCATTTTAAAAGTTTGAGAACCACTGAGCTAGACAGTCTGCAAAGGGGGCTGCACCAGTTCAACAGCAAACAGAGGTGGCAAGCCACAAAAACTGAGCATCTTTAATAGAAGACATGTGTTACAGATGGTTTATCCTGACACTTTTCAAGACAGACATGATCTTCTTCAGGGAATATATAGGGTTTTTTAATTTGTTTTCGCTGCATACGTTACAGTTGGAAAGACTGGCACAATCTTCAAATGTCATTTCAAGAACTGAGCCTTAAGCTGGTGTTCCAACCATGTAGAATAAATGGGCATAGGTGTGTTGTTGTTGTTGTTACATTATAATGGCAGGCTCCAGCCCAACCTTAAGTATGTTTGTTCCAACAAATGAAATGAAACCAAATTTGGCTCATTTCAGGCATTGAAACAAAACACACATAGCGGAGGGTGGGTGGGTGGAGCCTATCACCATAGCCCCCCCCCTTCCTCCATATGTTCTGCGTGGTAGAATAAAGGAACAGGGATTTGGTATAGCTGAAGGAGGGGGAATGTCAGAACTGGAACAGATACTGGAACAGAAAGTTTGGGGCCCAAACCTTGTACAACTGTTAGTATGCATAGGCTCCACCTTGCTGCAACCAGCTCTGCCTCCTCACCCACCTGGTTACTTAATCTCTCTCTCTCTCTCTCTTTCTCTCTCTCTCACACACACACACACACACACACACACACACACACACACACACACTCTGACGTGGTATGGTTGCTCTACTATCTCGAGATTCTACCACTTCATTCTGCTGCAAATTTAAACCAAGCTTTCAATGACTTTTGAAAGGATTTGACAAATTCATGGAAGAGAGGCTAAAAAGTGAATAAAGCCAACTGGGAAAAGAAGGATCCAGATGACCAGATAACCTTCTGTCAAGAACAACTCCTCAGCCCCACTTTGCTTTGGACTGCAATTTATTTGTTAATCATTCATGTTAATTATTTCCCATTTATATATCAGCATTTCTCCAAGAAGCTCATCTGAAGTCACATGGTATTCAGTTGCTTCTGTTACTTGTACCTCCAAGCAACCTTTATAAAGAGGCTGTCGGTAGACTGGTTAAGAACTCCCGCTTAGAGCTTCTTGTCTATGCCTCAAACCATGATGCACATGGTTTGTTTTCCTTTGCCGTTTTGTACATGGTTTTGTTTTCCTTTGCCGTTCCAGGCCTACTGAAATACTTGCTTCAAGTGGCAAGTTGGGGGGGGGGGAAGAGGTGAATGGATGAGGGGTTCATCCTCCACTCATCCTCTTTATGTCAAATTTGGCAGTGCAAAGTAAGTAGACAGTGCTAGAGCTCAAGGTAAAGGGGCACAGGATGAGCTCCAGATCACCATGTTCCACCACGCCACACTGTGCCCCCTCTCGTCTCCTCTCCTTTCCTTGCCTACCAGCTGCTTACTTAAACTTCTCTAGCAATGACAACAACAAACACCCAGCCCCTAAGGCAGGCTCTAGGCCCACCTGTTCTCTTTTGTGCTAGTTTCCTACTTGCAGGTAGCATTCTACTTTATAAGGCATTGTTCATCAATATTCTGTCCTGTAGTCTGATGATGGGGCATAGTCAATTTTAACCTCACAGAACTTTATCACCGCATCCCCAACATTCCATGTGTAGGCCAGGCCTAAGCTAGAGCCCACCATCACATTGCCACTGGGATTCTCCCAACTGGTTTAGGGTCGGGGTTAGGATTGGTTGCATGTGTGTGCTGATATTGGGTGGGTTTTTTTAAAGGTTTAAAGCAGTTAGGCCATCTCTGCAACAACAAAGCCATATGGAAGCAGCTGCCATTTGCACCATCACAGTTAAAATGGCCCCTTAGATCCAGCTGCCCATGTGTGCTAATGATATCTATGCCCCAGAAGCCTTTGAGCACTGGGCTCAAAATCGAAATAATAAGGATAATAGCAGCAATACGTAAAAAACATACACACACAAATAAGATCTCTAATGAGTCTCTGACTGGATTCAGGGTGAATGCTTTGGAAGCAAGGATAGTCCTTGAGAGAACAAAACAAAAAGAAAGAGAGAGCGAATTGTACTCTTGGGGGTGGGGGAAAGGAAGGCTGAGGAAATAATTTCTTTGAAAATCTGCAAAATCTGACATCCTTTATTGCCTCTTGTCACACATTATTTAATGAAAAATAAATAAAGTAACCAAATTTCCCATGATATACCTGTTCCCTTATTAGAGGGCATCACATTGTAGAGGGCTACGGTGTTAGGAAGGCAACAAAACACAAACACAACAAAAGTTATCGCTGTACATTCCAATCAAGCTTTGTACTGTTGAGTGAGCCATTTGTGAGCAGATAGACAGGTGTGTGTTTTATACAAAATAACTAGATTGGAGGCTGAGACACTTAAGGAGAACCCCTAGGAATCAATTTGTTTTATTCACAAGCAAACTCCCAAAGGCCAAGAGCAGTAGCCTGCCCCTGGTACTCTAGTAAAACATGGAGCTTTTTGTTTTGTTTGTTGTTTCTGTGGAGTTAAGCAGTTGTTCCCAAGCAGACGGTAAGGTCTGGAATCTTAATGGCTTGAAATCCATTAAATTGTTCTATGCAGAAGCAATCTTCAATGTTGCTGGCGCGATCCATATTTGTTGAACTAAAGACCATAACTCAACATTATTATGAACACGCCTGATTAATCCTTTTATTGGGGGATGAGTAAGATTCTAAAAACTGGATTGAAATTTTGGAATTTGTTATCTGGTTGCTGTACAGAAAATGATGGTCATAATTTTGTCAGGGGCATCATTTAGGGGATGTGAACCCAACTCTCACGATTGTATTTCAGACCATATGTGAATAATCCTGAGGATTACTTATATCTCTGGCCAGCTCACAGACCCTACATCAAGTGACCATTCTTAGAAACAACTAAAAGGGCCTGTGCAGTCAGTATGTACAAAAAAAAAAAGTCTGGGTAGAAGATATAACAAATCTGATAATATCATAATAAACAATAAAACCAAACAATATTGAAATGCAAATATAGTGGAAAACAAATAATATATTTTAAAAAAATGTTCTAAACAAATGAAAAACAAACAATTAGGCAATTCACTAGGTGTGGGATGATATATCTAAACGATATACAGTATCTACCAGGTTTTCCATCACTAAACTACCGGTATGATGAAAACATTGTGAACAGCTTAATTAACAGCTCAGTCATATCCCCCACCAGCCTGCGCAATGCAGTGGCTCTGATGGAGCATGCCCTGCATTCAATGTTGGGAGGGGGTGACCAGACTGCCTGGGAGAGGTAAGTAAAAACATTTTTACTTATACCTCCCCACCCATAGGTCTCCTTAGACCCACACCGGCTAAATAGCTGTCATAAGTCTGAGTAGCCTCCAGGGGGGTGTTGGGTTGGGAAGGGAGGGATAGGATCTTGGTGTGTGCCTCTGCTGCCGGGATCCTCCCCATCCCCTGCCCCCAAACCAGTTTGGCCCAGTCCCTACCCCAATACTTCCCTGAACTGCCTCTGAACCACCCTCACAGCCATCTTACCTGCTCTGGTGGGGTGTCTGGGAATCTGTGGGGCATCTGGTAGGGCTCCTGGTGTCTGGCAAGCAAGTGCATTCTGCCATTGGAACACTAGTTCCAGTGGTGGAGCCCAGCTATAGGATTGGGATGTCAGTGAATGACAAAAATAAACTTCTTATTTCTTGCCTTCACACCAGAACATAGACCTCAGTGTTATTAAAGATCAGACATACAGTGTAATCCTGCCTAACAATAGGCCGGCGGAGTGCATGCGCCGCCAGCCTAAGGAGTCGCAAATGTGCCGTAAAGCATGTTTGTAGCTCCTTTAGGGTAAGTGGCACCGGAGGTTGGCACTGCTTACTCTGCCAGCGTCCTGGATCTGTATCAGCTGCTGCATGTAGGTCCCGCACCAGTCAGTGCAAGAGTGGGGGAAGGGCAGCCAGGGGCGGCGAGTGGGGGGCCCGGGCTGGGAGGGGGCGGGGATATCGGCGCTGAGTTGCGCCTATATTCTATGCCCCGTCGCAGCCTGGGCTGGTCTTACAAAGCCTTACACGCCCTCCCTGGTTATGCGCCAGTTGTGCGCGAGGAGGCCCATTGTGGCCCATGCCGTTCCGGTGCAGGCCGCACTGGGCTTAGGATGCAGAGGCCAGCCTGCCCTTTAGGTCGGCCGTGCATACCTGCGCAGGATTGGGCTGAAAACCTACAATATTCTTTGTATTGGGCTTAGAATGCAGCAGCCGGCCGGCCGGCCCTTTAGGCCTGTTTAGGCCTTTAGGCCCTTTGTATTGGACTTGGGATGCAGCGGCCAGCTGGCCAGCCAGCCCTTTAGGCTTACCATTGTCCCGGAATCGAGGCTGGCTTTGGCCTAGAGTGGACCCGAGCCACTCCCAAGAGTGCACCGCGGCTGCCCTACGTGGTTGCCTCGTTTACCAGCTGCGGCCCGCATTGGGCAGCTGCGATGCACTCCTGGGAGTGGCTCGGGTCCGCTCTAGTCCGAAGCCAGCCTTGATTCCGGGACAATGGTAAGTCTACCTTTAGGCCCTTTAGGCTGGCCCTTTAGGCCGGCCGTGCATACCTGCGCAGGATTGGGCTGAAAGCCTACAATATTCTGATATGGTTTGGGGAAAGCCTGATATAGAAAGCCTACAATATCCTGTTCAGAACAGAAGCAGGACTGCTTTCTTGGGTTAGGCCAAAGGTCCATCTAATTCAGCATTCTGTTTCTAGCTGCCACCAACTGGATGCCTCTGGGGCCTCATATATAGGGCATGACAGCAAGCGACTTTCCCTGGCGTTTGTCCCTAACACCTGGAGTTCAAAGGTATATTCCTTTTGAACATGGAGTTTCTATTTAGCAATTTTGGCTAAGAGTTTTTGATAGACCATGAGTTTGTTTCATGTTTCTGAACCATCTAAGCAAGTGATCAACACAACATATTTTGGCAGTGTGCATTTCAACAAACTTATTTGTTCCCATATTTTTGCAATAATTTTATAACTGCCTGACCTAAGCAATGTCCTATGATGAAGAATATTGCTTCTTGATGTTAGAGGAAAATAAACTTCCTTCTGAAACATTTTTCAGAACAATGTTGCTTTTTATAGTAACTTCCAGGCATCTGGAAGCATGGAGTTATCTGTGTTATTCATTGAGAGTTATTTATCGGACACATTTTGGCATTTTCCTAATAAACTGAGAACTTACTATATGAAATTACGTCTTTCAGTTTTCATCTGGCTCTCATTGGCTTTGTGGTATAAAAAGATTTGCAATATTCCTTTAACTTTCTCATGGAGTTTAAAACACAGCTGTCATCAAACTCAAAGGAATCCATTCATTTGAATATTTTCTTAAAAGGGCTGAGCCAAATATTCACACATTTGGAGGTTCAGGTGAAAGTAGTATTGGGGGGGGAATAAAAAGTGTATGTAAAGCTTCTAGCTCCTAGAATATTATACAGTACTGTTTTCCCACACCTGTTTGCAGCTATGGTTTCCCCAATCTACTGATGGACACCTTTTTTCTTGGCTTTTTTCTTGTTGTCTAATCTCAGCCAATCAGGGATCACATGGTGAACTCACCAATGTCATAATGCTACATAGCCAATCCAATTTCACTGTGTGTCAAGGAAACTAATTAAAAGAGAGGGCAATGCTTCCTGATTACATGGGTGATCCCAGCCAATGAGGAAGGTGAGGGCAAATTAAGCCATTTATGGAATTGCTTCCTGAATACATGTGAACAGTTTTGTTCCCTTTTTGCAGTGATGATCCCCAACAGGTTTCTGAAAAGGGAGCATATTTTGATGCTGACAAACCTTTTAGTGAAAAATGGGGGTCCCTGTTGGCTCAGGCTTAATTCTAATTATTATGTGAATAATTGTAAACAACCCTTTCTGGGTGGAGATTTTGTATGGGGATTTTCAGATACAATGCAGTCTCAGTTCCCTCCATTTTGCATCTTCTGATTTGGCATATGAAATGTAAAATTAATACATTGCAGAGCAGGACAACTTGCTCAGGGCAGAGCAGAACCTGTAACTTTTGTCCATCTAAGCCGACAAAGACAAAACTTATGCAACAATTATGAATTCTGTCCACATCTGGCAACAATTGACACCAGCTTTGCATGATGCAATGATGCTCTGCAATGCGGGAAGGAGTTTGTCATAGAAAGCAAGCAGACAAGAAAACTGGTGTTGAATTAGTTGACTCTGACATTTTGGAAACATGAGTAATCATTCTAAATGAAATGTTTTCTGGAACATTTTTTTATAGATTTTATAAAAAAAATCAACCAAGTTTTTTTTAAAAAGCAACATTGGTGTCTTGGGTAAGTGAAACAGCCTGCGACTCTCTTCTGTTTAACTTCTTAATATTGAGAACATCTGGGTAGCACTAGATACCTCAGTGATGGAAAAGCTTAAACAAACCATTATAGACACAATAGGGCACTAAGTGAGCCACATAAGGGCTACAAAAGTCATTACCTCTTTCTGTTAGCAATCCTTGTTCTGTGCTAATGTTTGTTCAGGTAGCCCACAATAAACAACAGATCTATTGCTCCAAAGGGGCTGTAGTGTTTTATCACCTCAGGAATGTTCAGATTGCATAGCCTTCAGAAAGACCTTGCCACAATAAAAATGTAATGACCCCAAAGGCTTGACAGAGGCCTTGTTGCATCAAAGATTTTCCATATGGAGGAGCTTCAGATGGATCCATAGCCTCTGAAAGAGAAAATGGTAAGCACATCAGAATGGAGTAGCTGTTGCACCAGCCCAGGAGACTGGAAACATTAGCCATCAGGCAGTCACTGTGGTTAAATTCCAGACTAGATGTGGGAGGTGTTGGTTCACATCTCCACACAGATCTGAAGCTCACTTGGTGATCTAGGCAGAGGCATCGTTAGGAGGGGGCGGGGGGCCCCCAGGCGGCGAGGGTATCGAGCGGTGCAGGGGGGGCATGACCGACAAATGTCTGTGGTGCCAAGGCACGAATGCACCCCCCAACATTTTTTGCGGCCTTTTTTAGGCCACACGGAGCCTGGGAGGATCGGCCCTCCCCCCTCCCTGGCTCCGTACATCCCAGAAAAGTCTTCGAAAATACAGGTGGGGTGCATTCGTGCCACAGCGGCACCGAAATTTGGCGCCGGCGCCGCAGCAGTGATGTCACCACCAGGGACGAGGCTTATGGCATCACATGGGGGGTCACGCCCACAGCCCCCCCCCCGGGGTGTAGCGATGCCTCTGGATCTAGGACCAGCTGATGTCTCTTGGGCTGGTCTATCCCATAGGGTTGTGGAGATCGAACCAGGTATGGTCCCAGTTTCTTGGAAGAAGGGTGGAATAACATGAAAAAAACCACCAATTGTCTTTTAATTCTATTTTATCAGATGGTGTTGCCATCTGTTAAAATACATCTTTAGTCTTTTAAAGAAAATATTTTAGAATCAAACTTATATGAGTTTGAAGCACAAATAAATTAGTGTATTTTTTATTTGCATAACTGTAAGAATAGTTGTGAAGAAAAAAAGCATATTCTTGTTTTTAATATTGTATGCACACATTATAGGAGATATCTTAAAAGAGGCATTCCCTCTTCTGTGTGTTAGTAAGGAGAATGGCTCTTCTCAGATACAAACCATCTGTAGGTTTGCAAATACTTGTATTCAACAAATCTACTTTATTTTTTATTTTTATTAGCGTAGTTTTTATAATTTTTTATCTCTCAAAAGGCTTTTAATCAACTTACCTAATAAATGAACTGATTAAGGTCCAATTCACCCTTGGATGGCCTGCTTGATGCAGTATCACTGATTCTGCCTATCAGGGGCATAACTGGGGAGGAGCCTGAGGAGCAGCCACTCTGGGCACAAGCCCAGAGAGGGGCGCAACCCTCAGCCCCCGCAGCCCCACCAACGGAGCATGTGCTGTTGTTTCCCAGGCTGTGGCATGGGTGAGAGGACCTTCCCCCACCCGCCGCAGCCTGGAAAACAGTGGGGTGGGCTCTGAGCTTTTGCAGAGCCGGCACTGCTAACCTGGAAGTGACGTCATGTGACGTCATTTCCGCGGCGCAGCAAGCTCCCGTGGTGCAGCCCATGGGCCAGTTGGAAACCAAACTGGCAGGGAGAGGTAAGTAAACTTTTTTTTACTTACCTCCTCTGCAGCTCCCTGGTCCCCAACAGGCCTACTCAGATCTATGCAAGCTATCCTGCTGGTGTAAATCTGTTAGGTGGTCAAAGGGGTGGGTGGGCGGGCTCCAGATCTCGCAGATGCTGCTTCTACCATGATCTACACCGGTCTAATCCCTGCTCCAATCCACCCCACCACCACCTTACCTGCTCTGATGGCTGGTCTGCCGCCCTGGCTGCCACGCCATCGGCAGCAAGCCACAGAATGGTGGAGCTGCTGCCACGCCAGCGGTCTGTGAGATGCGCTAGCAGACCTTGTGGTCTGCTAGTGTATCTCGTGGATAGGACTGGCTGCCCATCAAATAAATTAGCAAACAAGGGGCCTTTATTGTAGCTTTTAGCCCAGAAACCCAAAGTGATGCCATTTTTAGGGAGAAGACCCACATAGAACACCTCCATGCTGAGGACTGGTCTGTGTGCCATGGCTTTATCAGGTAGGGAGCTGACCTTCTGCATTTGCCTGACATTGCACAGAGTCTCAGCATGGATTCAAGTAATCTCATATGCAGTGCAATACAGTTCCTTGTAGCAGTGTACGATAAGGAAGAGGCAGGCGCTTTTACTCAAAAACAAGTTGACATTTTTAACCCTGACTTTTCAAAAGATCTACACATTTGCATATGTTTCTCAACAGTTGTGTGTGTGCAGTAGGGAACCATTGACATCCCCGCAGAGGCGAAAGAGTATTGACATGAACTGTTGGGAGAGGTTTCACTCTGGATTCTAAGGAAGCCTCCACTCCTTCTCTGCCCCCTCTCTGTGGAGCACAAACCCTGCTGTTAATAATTGAAGGTTGCTTTGTGGAGAAAGCCCTGTCCATATCCATCATTTGAAAGCTGAAAAATTTCAAGCTCTTTCTGTTTTATGGCATATCAAACAACCCAACAGTCGACGACTCGCAAGTCTCGCAACCGGCTCGAAGTTTCCAGCCTTTGAAAAGTTTGCTATTTTGACTTAAGTATTGAGATACTTCTTTTCTCTTACAAAGAAGATGCATCGTTTGAGGATTCAAAGGAGCAAAGGAGAAAATCCTCATTTTCCTTGACAGAATGCTTGCTGTGCTCTCCACATTGAGGACTGGCAAATATGAACAGACAGGTTTACACTTTTATCCCTTCTTGTTACCCAACATGGCTTTTAGGACTTTCTCCAAATGAAGTACTCGGCAAGACATTCAAAGATGAAAGAGATGGAGGATGAACTCACCTACATAGAGCTTATCAAGGCTTTAACATTGTGATTGATAATGCTCCTGTACCTGTGGCATATATATTAAAACCCCTTTGTGGTTTTGAGTGAATATATCTCATGGATACGTATGGGATTTTTTTTTTCCTGCTAAGCTGTAAAGGGACAAGATTGTCAAGCTGAAGAAAAGATATATGCTACCACGGACTCTAATACAAGGTATGTAAGATGGAGAGGATTTTAGAACCAATTTGGTTCTCGCTTGCTTCTCTAAAAAGTCACTTATTTGGTTTTAGTTCTTTAGTATGATCCCAAGAAAAAATTAACTGGGGTCAAAAGTAAATACAGAGTAAGAATCCCACGATCACTGCATGTTATAGTGAAAAATTCCAGAGGGGTAGCTCTGTTAATCTGTTTTAACAAAAAACAGTGAGTTCTCTGACACCTTTAAGAAAGACTAAGATAATCATCAAACAAGAAGGGAAAGGAAGCTGTAACCCTCTGTATGTTCCAGACAGCAACTGATTATTCCATCAGAGCAATTCCACATTTGAGCTATTTAGGACCTCTCAAGTGAACAGTACCCATCCTCAATAACTTGTCAATTTTTCATTTACCTCAGAAATCTTATCCAGTGTCACCTTTGTTTGACATGCCTCCTCAGGTGCCTTTCCTGTGAGTAGCTCTTCAGCATCTTTCACAGTAAAGACTGATTCAAAGAACTCATTTACCCTATCTGCAATTTCCCTGTCTTCCATCAGGGCTCCTTCATACCTTTGTCATCTAAAGGTCATATTGCCTGTCTGGTTGTTTTTCTGCTTCTCATGTATTTAAAGACAAGCTTGTTGTCATACCATAAGCTTCTGAAGCCCAATCCTATCCAGGATTGGGCTGGCGTGTACAGGGGTTTAAGACAGCAGTACAGAGTTCTTCTGTTGTAAAATGGTTTCTGGAGGCATGCGCAGCATGCAGCCGGCAACCATTTTGAGTGCGCCACCACAATCGGCAACAGCACAGGAGGCCCGCCACTGGACCGGTGCAGGTAGGTGCAAAGGCAGCGGGAGCAGAACAGGGCAGGGAGGGTAAAGAATGAGGGTTGTTCCCAGGCGGGGTGGAGGGCGGGGAGAGAAGCGTATCGGTGGCTTTCACATGTGCCAATATCCTATCCTCGCCCACCTCCATTACTGCTACCTTTACACGCCTCGGACTTCTGTCTGCTAAACAGCAGGTGTAGATCCGAGGAGTCCCATGGCAGTGGTGGAGGCTTTCCCCGGGGTAAGTGAACAAAAGTTCACTTACCAGAGGAGACCTTTCCAACTCCCCTCCCCTCCTGTGGGCACTCTGCTCTGTTGGCACTGCTGCATTGGTGGTGTTGGGTCCTTGTGTGTGTGTGTGTGTGTGTTTGTGTGTGTGTGTGTGTGTGTGTGTGTGTGACTAAGGAAGGAAATTTTCTTGTCCTTATGGCTTCCGTGATGCTGTTATTTAACCACATTGGCATCCTCTTACACATGTTCATACTTTTTCTAATCTGTGATATACATTTTATCAGCTCCTGTTATAGTGGATTTGAATAATCTCCAAGCCTGATGACTCTCCCAAGTTCACCCGGCACCTGAGACGGAGTGCCAATGCCACTGCTTCCCTGGTTGGCACCTTCCCACTCCAAATGCCACCCCTCTCAGCTGGCAAGATGGCAGCTGCCACCTCTGCTACTATTCCTCCTTCCCTCTCCTTGGATCTGAAAAGGAAGAGGGGAATGGAGTAGAATGCAGGTCTCCAACTCACTACTCTCCTCTTTTCTATAATTCTTCTTCTTTTCTGTCCCTTTTATTTTTTCAGATTTAAGGAGAGGGAGGAGAAGAAGCAGTTGAGGTTGGTGAACCAAGGCAGGGGGTACACACCCCCTGCCAGCCCACCACTTGAGTTGACTACCTCAGTTGGCCTCATGGATGGGATAGGTCTGTGGGTCTCTCATTCAGCTTCCTTTTAGCAAATCACTTCATTTGGAGGTGTGGTCTGGAGGTTGAGCTGGTGCCTTGCCTGAAAAAGCTAAGCAGGATTGCCTGCTGGAAGGGAGACTGAGGGGCCGCTGACGTCTGTGTGGAGGAGTCAGCTGGCAAGAACAGATAACATAATTGAGAAACTGGTCTGAAGCTTGGTGCAGCTGCCTGCCAGTGCTTGGAAAGTGCAAGAGCTGGCAGCCAGGATGACGGCTGCACTATGAAGGGAAACACCTGGCGAAATGGAAGTTCTAGGAGATTTTCTCATGGAATAATACTTGTAAAAAAAAACCATTGAAAAATGGATTTATGTTCAGCCTGCCTATGTAAACCACCTTGATTCTATTGAGAAAGGCAGTATATAAATATAATAAATAAATAAAGTTGACGAAGTTCCCCCTTCTGCAGTTAAATGTATTTATGTTGGATTTCCTTTCAGTTTCTCCCTCACATGCGTGTTGAATTTGACAGTCCTGAGGTCCCTGTTCCCAAACAGACATTTTGCCATAAGCCATACAGCAACCTGATAAGGTAGATTAGTATCATCATCTTCATATTGCCCATTGGGGTGGGGTGCTCAGGATGAGCAGGGCTTGACTACATCGTTCATGGCATTGGACTAGAAACGTCCTGATTGCTCATTTTCTTTGCCGCTACAGCCCAATCCTATCCAACCACCCCCACCCCATGTCACTGGAGTGTGTGCTGCATCAAGTCCCAAAGGTCTTCTCCAGGTAAGGGAACATTTATTCCTGAGCTAAGGGGTAAACTTCTGCTGCTCTGATGGGTCTACTCAGACCTGCACCAGTTTTTGACCCAGGTACGTGGATCAAGACTGGGAAGGGGAAATAGGATATTGGCAGAGCTGCTGCCACCAATACTAATTCCTGACCTTGACACCCCCTCCCCACCCCAGTCTTCACACTGTTCCTCCCCTCCCCATTCTGCCCACCCCATACCTACCACCCACCCCTCCTACCAACCGTCCATTCCCCGTGCCAAGTTACTGGTGCCAGGGCTTTTCTAGAGGCTGCTGGTATGCAGCTGCTTGCTGTGGTGGCCCGGCTGTGCAGAATGGCGGGTTGTGTTTTATATAACCGCTGTAAAGCACACTGCGCCACCGGAACACAAGTTCCAGCAGTGCATTGGGCCCATAGGATTGGGCCATTACTCTCAGCCTCCATGCACTGTGTTAGTTTTCTTTTTTTGCACTTTGCTGTACTTCTCTGTTACAAAAGCACTTGATCTTTTCCCCTGGAAAGAAAATCCCCAGGCTCTTTATACACAACATATTTAGAGTGCAGCGCTTCAAGGCACTGACTGACCACCTTCTTGCTCCTATTATAGCTGTGCTAATGTTATCATATCCCAACAATGTTCATCATATACATGTTTGATGACTCTTATACAGTAACAAACATTATTTTTCCCCTGGTGGGAGGGGGAAAAAAAGCATCCTCTCCCATCTTCGTCCTTCCCTTTAACACAGTCCCCATTGAAAGCTGCCATTCTTAAATTAGCTTTTTTTTAAAGTGCATTTTATAGTCAAGCAAGCAGTAATTGGACACTGTGACTGTGAGTGGCCCTTGTGGTGTTTGGACCCTGTCCAAATGTACCTTCTGTCTGTCTCTGACACAGGCAGACAATAGCAGTATTATTTACTGTGCTGGCTCTGTGTAATTCGACAGGCCAGCTGCAAGAACAAAGAGCCACTAACATTTTGCCCGGCCTTATTCCCCACTGAAGACCCATCTACATTTCATAAATTATTTCCTCAAATGGGAGATTCTCTTTCCTCCCTCTAACCCTTACTGTGCTAATTTGGAAACTAAACGTTAACCATAAAAACACTATCCCCTTTCTTAGCTGTCACTCGGGTATTGTGGGATACTGCCCTTGAAGCTATCGCCCCAGAGTCATTATATTGTCATTATTTATTATTAAATAGAATTTGTCTGATTATCTCAGCCCCCAAGATCAAGGATTTGTCCCTCACACAGACATTCTCAGGATCTAGAGAGCCACAAAGCCGGGGGAAAAGATAGGACAAGACAAGGGTCACTTGAACACAAATAAATAAAACCTCACCTAGCAACTGCGTAAGGGTCTAGGATACAGATGCCGTTTTAAATACTATGTGCAGATTCTCAAGAATAAATATGCAGACATTGGGGGGGGGGCATTCATAGCATGCTGCTTGTTTAGATCCCACCTGCCTCCATGGAGCTGAGGGTTCTTCCCCCTTCAGTTGACACAACAACCCTCTGAGGTAAGTTAGGCTGAGGACTCAACTTGCTCAAGGTCACTTGGTGAGCTTCATCGCTGAGTGGTGATTTTAACTCAGGTCTTCTTCATCCCTAGATTGAAACCAAAAGTGATACACTACACTGGCAATCACAGTAACCTTTACCACAGCCCTGCAAGGTAGGCCAGTCTTATCTCAAGGCTGCAAATAGGAGTAATGCTGAGACACTACGGCTTACCAGAGGCCACCCATCTCCAATATGGGGTTAATCTAGCACTACTCTACTTGCAGTGTTGAAAACAGGTTTGGCCTATGGATCCTCCTTGACCTTTTGTTTGGGATTCTTTTAGGTTTGTTCTGCTTCAAGGTGTGAATCCTTGGAAATATGAAGCTGACCACACTTGATTCCTTAATGTGCTGGCTGATTGATGCTCAAATCCTACCCCTTACCAGCTTATGCAATGCAGCAGCACCAACAGAGTGTGCGCTACATGCCATGGTCTGTGTGTGTGTGTGTGTGTGTGTGTGTGTGTGTGTGTAGGCACTTCCTTTTTACTTACCTCCCTGTAAGTTGCCTGACCACCTCCTTTTCCTGCATGAACCTGCTTGGATGTTAAGATCTTCCACAGGGTTGCTGCAGGGTGCTAGCCGGCATCCTACCACTTTCAGAAGTCCAGTGGTTGGTGACATGGGGTAGAGGTTTTTCAATGAGGATGCATAGACAGTGGAACTCCCTCCTGGAGAGATGCATAAGGTCCTCTTGTTACCCCCACTGCTCTCGCACCCACCCACAGGTGTTTACCACTACACGTGTTTCGGGCCTCATTTTGCCCAGCTCAGAATGAAACTCAATTAGGGGGATTGATTAGGAGAGGCCAAAATTTGCCCAATTTGCACCAAAGTCACAAGAAATGCTGACCTGATCCTCGGAAGGTTCGGAAGATAATGCAGGAGTTTCCAAGAAAATGTCATATTTATGCACAATGTCGTTTAAGTGCCAAGTCAAAGCATAACTATAGAGATGGGGAATGACGCGGTGAGGTTGTGCTGAACTAGCTATTGGCAGAATGAATGGACCTAGGTGCTGGGAACAAACTAGCTGAAAAATTATAAATAAATCACACCTACAAGAAACTAGGTACCAATTTTGATGGGAGGAATGGATAAGTTTGGAACAACGGAATGGGAAGGAATTTATTGATTTAGAGGACACACCAATGCCTTGGAAATACTGTATTCACTCCAAGAGAAAATTCACACAGGGCAGAGAAACAGCCCAAGATGTACAATTTTTTTTCACATTTTCATAGTCACTTCCCAAGAATCACACTGATTGGAGGAGGAAACAAAGGAAGCACCAATTAGCAGCTTTTCTCCAAGTGCTATGCGCTTTACTGACATCTCAGAGCTGTCAGTCACATTGTCCCTTGCCTGACCTCCCCCCTCCTGCACCTAATTGTTTGGAAGCCACCTTTCATATGTAGAAGAAAAGTCTCCAGACAGTTAGAGGCTGAGAAAGAAAAGCAGGGGGAGAATAGCCAAACCAGGTAGCCAGCCTTCCTTCTAGCCTGCTTCAAGTGGCTTTGCTTTGGTTTGGAATGCTGCAGAAGGATTCGTGTTCATTTCGGGCCCTCTCCGAAGCGGCTCCGATGCAGGGTGATTTGGTGATTCTCTCTGAATCCTACGCACACCCCTAATATCAATGTCAGAAGTAAGTACTGTTTTAACCAATATCCAGATTCATTCCATTGTTCAACAACACTTGCTTATATTTTGTGCCACAAAAACAAAAGCTTGGCTACCTTGATAAGCCCATGTGATCTCAGCATATGTCGAACCATCTGCAAGACCAGGTGGTTGTCCTCCATAAGGTGGTGGCATACATGTGCAGGAAGTAGTGGTAATGGTGTCCAAGCAAGGAAGGAGTCCACCCTTTGCAGTCTTGCACACAAGGAGCAGTGCAAGACTGCAAAGGGTGGACTCCTTCCTTGCTTCCTTGTGAGGGAGGGAGAGAAGTTTAAAGAACTTGCCTCACTTATTGGAGCAAGACAGGAGCGGAGAGTTTTCTGACACATTTTCTCTGGGGCTTTTCCAGAGGGGGTGCAGCTGCCTGCCTTCCCCTAGCACTGAGATGAAAGGTGCTTTTTAGCCTTAGGAGTGCAATATCTGCAGGGCATGAACTTGGTATTTTTATGTCATGAACTTAATATTCTGATGCTTCTGTGCACTGCTCCTGGAACGAATGGTGCTCTTACAAGGTTAAATTCATGGTACTAGAGATTTCTGAGTGCATTATGGCTGGGAGGGGGAGGGTTATTAAAGGGCTGATTTGACATTGTTTTATCTATTTATTCCTTGTAACAGAGTAGTCTGTGTATTTTTTTTTTTTTACACTTATTACCTTGATAAAACCTTCAATCTAGACCAGGTGGACTAATATTCCAATGAAGAAAAGATTTCAAGACCTTCAATGAAAGATTTGGTTGTTAGTTCAAATCAATATTCAGAGCTTATTCCTCCACAAGGACTCATTTACACGCATGCACACACTTCAGCCATGCTACTCCCTTGGTGTGCTCTCTTGCAGCTCCTGAGCTCCAGTCTTACTTTAGATGCCTTTTCCATCCAGTTCGGTGTGGTTGTCCCATTGCCCAGCTCCATGCTTTCTCTGACCCTTTTTAGCACATGTATCTGCATCCTGCAAAGATCCTTCCTACACAATCCTGCTTTTCAAGAGACCTTGCCTTGGCTCTAACTTCCTATTAAGCGTCACAGTCCTTGGTCTTCCTAAATAAGTTTAAAAATTGTAACATGCCAAGAAAATAAAAATGAAGGGAAACAATAACTAAAAAACCCACATAATTTTAAGTAATGAATAACGTACAGCCCGATCCTATGGGCCACTTATGGCAGCGGAACTCCTGGTCCACCACCATAAGTGCTGCTGCGGTGTCATGAAAGGCGTGCCACAGCCATGTACTTCGGGGCCACCAGTGCAAATGGCCAGAGACCCTGCATGGGCGGCAGTGGCTGCCGGACACTGTGCTGCTGCTGTTGAGGTGGCAGTGGGGGCGATTCGAAGGTGGGAGGGGTGAATCTTGGCAGAGGCGTCGCTCCGGTAGGGGCGGGGCTGTAAGTTTTGCTTGGTCGGACTCCCGTTTACCGAACGAGCAGGAGGCGGCCCCGCCGCCTCACTGTCAGAGCCATTCCCCTGCGGAGAAAGCAGCAGGCAGGGTCTCTTGCCTGCTGCTTTCTCCGCGGGGGAATGGCTCTGACAGTGAGGGGGCGGGGCCGCCTCCTGCTCGTTCGGTAAACGGGAGTCCGACCAAGCAAAACTTACAGCCCCGCCCCTACCGGAGCGACGCCTCTGAATCTTGGCAGTGGCAGCACACACTGGGTTGCTATCCCTGTTCTCCCAGCCTCACAAGCCCCCTGCTTCTCCTTGGACGTACCCCAGCAAAATAACTGGTGTAGGTCCACGGAGACCCATTGGTGACTAAGGTGGGTAGTGGTGGTGACTAAGGTGACTAAGGTGGTGACTAAGGTGGGTACTGGCACATAAGTAAAAAAAAAAAGATTTTAGGTTGTCTGCCCCCTCCCACTCTTCAGCATGCAGCACATGCTCCATTGGCAGTGCTGCATGCTATGGGCTGGCAGGGGATAGGATTGGCCTGTCAATTACGGAGGTTTTTAAACAATAAAAATGAATTGAATGATACAATGATTTTTTTGAATACTCCTAGAATACCTTGTCTGTCTGTCTGTCTGTCTGTCTGTCTCACACGCGCACACACACACACACACACACACACACACACACACACACACACACACACACACACTTTTTTCCTTTTTCTGAACATGCTACTTCCATAGAAGAAGCATGTACTTCCTTTGATGCATGATTTGGCTTTAGTCTTATCCCAGTTTCTATATTTTCTTGTTTTATTTCTTTTTGTTTTTTGCCTAGTACTTGATTTTCTCCTTAGCCTTGCTCTAGATCTTGCAGACTGTTGCATGCAGGCCATATGCCCTTCAATTATTTCCATGGAGTCTGCAAGACCTACCAGTTCCGTTCATGTACATCACAATTGCTGAGCCTTCAGTTTCTCAGTCAGGTTCAACTACAGTGTACGATCTGTGTCTTGATCTTTCCATCAGTGTTTCCAAATGAATAGTTCATTGCTAGTTGCCTCAGCCTAGCGTGGTACGTTTAGTGTGAACTACAGAGCCACCCCACACAGTAAAACTGGGTGTGTTCCAGCAGCTGTAATTTACAAGAGAACAATTTGCACCCAGCAACCAGAATATTCTCCTCCTATAAAGGCTGGTTCTGACTTCAAACAACTGGATGACAAGATGCAACTCAGAAAAAAAAAAAAAACCACAGGACAGAAAGCACAGTGATGAAGAATCTATGGTAAGACGAGGACATTTAGCAGTAGGGAAGCAGAAGAGGAAAGAAAGTTTGATGTAAACTCATTTCCAGTGACAGAAATTAAGGGATCCATGATCATAGCACAGAGGAGAGACCATGCAGTTACAGAACCAGAAATTCATCTCTTTTTCAGGAGGATGAGGACAATAATGACATACAACAACCCAACAGGCTAGATTAGGGTTTCCCAATGTTGGGAGGCCCGCGTACCCCTTAGGTGGGCCTCCGGTACCTCGCATACCCCCAGTCCTAAACCCCAAATACCCGCTGCGTCCCCCCGCGTACCCCTATTTAAGATGTCTTTATCCTGGGCTACAGCGTGGGCGGGCAAGTCCTCCTACCCACGCCACAACCTGGAGGGAAAAGCTACAGCCCTGCCGATTCGGCAGGGCTGTAGCTTTTCCCTCCGGGTTGCGGCGCGGGCAGGAGGACTCACCCGCCTGCACTGCAGCCTGGGAAAAATGGCTCCCGATGTCCCTAGTAGCTGCCCTTACCTTGTCTCCCGGCCGCCTCCATCTTGAATCTCACGAAAATCTAGTCAGTGGATGACAGGAAAACAAGCAATGGACAGAGAAAGCTTGCAGAGAGCAACCAGCAACATCCTATGAGAGACAAGGACTTGAGAGCCTATGTATGCTAAGTGGAGTTTTCATGAAATACCAGATCAACTGAGTGGTTTGTTTAATTATTTAGGGTATTTTTTTAATGAATGCAAATTCCTAATGTATTACACGTCTTCCAGGTCCAGTTGGTACCTACCTACTATCAGCCCTGGTAGGAGGGACATCAACTTTGCTACAGAATGTGCAGATTTTGGACCCTGGCGCTCCCTGTGCCCTTCAGTAAGAGTTCTGCAACTTCCCAGAGGACATTTAGCAGTAGGAGAGAGAGAGAGGGAGGGAGGGAGGGAGGGAGGGAGGGAGAGAGAGAGAGAGAGAGAACATAGTTGGAATCTACCACTTGTCAGCAGAATTCCTCACGACAGGTATTCATCCAAATATGAGGCCTCCAAATTTCAGTTATCAATCTGAATTAAAACATTGGGTTTGATGAACTATATCAAACATGACAAGTACTTTTTAGAATTCTTGGAGAAAGATGAACGACAAGCACCGACATGTGGGTTTCATTGCTTTTATAGTGAGAAAGCCAGACCCTTTTAAGACCAGAAACAGAGTTGTTAGGGCAACTAGTGTGACAACTCCAATGGTAAATTGGGGGGGTGGGGTGTATTTCAATTTTAATGGTTGGCAGACTGGCAAAACTAACCTTGGGTTTTGGGAGTGCTGAAATAAGCCTAGGCTTTGGGCATGAAAACGTGAGATCTCATTGCTACCAGCTTGTGTACAGCATGTGTGCATAATCACACCTGTGGACAATGTCCAAAGTTTTTGTGCTCATAAACATCTTCTGCACATGTACAATCAGACCATGGTCAAGGAGGCTATCACTGTCTTATATGCTTTTCTGAGGGCTCAAAGTTAACGGCTCATGTGGAATTTATGTATTGCGCACTGGGGAGCGCAACAATGTAGCACTACCCTTATGAGGAAAGGCTACAGCGTTTGGGGCTTTTCAGTATAGAAAAAAGGCTCCTGAGGGGGGGTCATGATTGAGATGTATAAAATTATGCATGGGATGGAGAGAGTGGATAGAGAGAAATTCTTCTCCCTCTCGCACAACACCAGAACCAGGAGACATGCACTAAAATTGAGTGGAGGGAGAGTTAGAACGGACAAAAGAAAATATTTCTTTACCCAGCGTTTAATTCATCTGTGGAACTCCTTGCCACAGGAAGTGGTGATGGTACCTTGCCTGGATGCCTTTAAAATGGTTTTGGATAGATTCATGGAGGAAAAGACCATCACAGGTTACAAACCATAAGCAACCTCCTGGCTTTAGAAGTAGGTTTTCTCTGTGCCAGGTGCAAGGGAGTGACAACAGGAAACAGGTTCTTATGTTGCACGACTCACGCTGGATCCAGGCACTTCTGCCTAGGTCCTGGCACCTCGCATTCCGCTGGCAGGGTGGTTCAAATAGGATTGAACCAAAAATACTTCATAAGTATTTATAATAAATAAATAACAGAATTTACAATAAATCATAGATTAAAAATGCTATGATATAATTGTCACATTGCTATTTGAGAAGTACCAACGAGGAATCCTACCATGGTCAGCTACCAGCCTTCAGTGCAACATCACAGTTCCCCATTTTCCAATTGTTTCCAAATATATAGGAATGGGGTTGTTTGTTTTAATTGTTTTAATTACCAATTTGTTTTTAGTTATTTTAATTTATATACGTATTTTAATGTTTTTTGTAATGCGCCTTGAGTGCCCTTGCTGGGAGAAAGGCGGGATATAAATTCTTTAAATAAATAAATACATTTGCATTTGATATGTGGACCTGTATGTGTAGGGCTGGAAACACGGGATCAGCTGAGGTAATCATGTGATTTGGATGACAGAACATAAATTTGAGTGCCTATTGTCCACAGGGTTAGCCCCAGAGTTTCAAGAGATATCAAGAGATTTCCAAAGCAAATGTGGAGGTTTCTTCTCAGGTTATCCATCTGAGGAACGTTGAGGGTAGACCAATTAGTTTCAACAAGGCTAGTGAAATATCTCGGAGGGATTCCACACATTCTTCGTTTTCACTGGATCTTGCCTAAAGCAAAATGTTAAGCAAATGCGGAGATTCCTCCCCTGGCTAAGCTTCTGAGGAATTTCGAAGAAAGCCAAAAGAGCTTTGATTAAAGGAACAAAGTTTCTGAGGGGATGGTGGTTTGCACACCTCTAATTGTCCAGTTCTTTTGTTGGAGGTACATGAAGATGAAACATATTCATTTACGATAAATAAAATGATTGGTGTTAGAACAACAGTAGACAGATATTATTATGTAGGGCTTAAAGGTAAAGGTAAAGGTATCCCCTGACAATTAAGTCCAGTCGTGTCCGACTCTAGGGTGCGGTGCTCATCTCCATTTCAAAGCCGAAGAGCCAGCGTTGTCCGAAGACGCCTCCGTGGTCATGTGGTCATGACTCTCCTTGCCGCAGCGCGTAGCATGCAGCTGGAACACGGAGCGCTGTTTACCTTCCCGCAAGCGGTACCTATTTATCTACTCGCATTGACATGCTTTGGAACTGCTAGGTTGGCAGGAGCTGGCCAAGCAACGAGCGCTCACCCCGTCGCGGGAATCGAACTGCCGACCTTTCGATCGACAGCTTATGGTTCAGCGGTTTAACCCACTGCGCCACCCGCTGGCCTATGTAGGGCTTAGGCACTACTTATCTTAGGTAGACTTACCATTCGTCCCAGTTTGACTGAGATAGTCCCGGTATTACCAGGTCCATCCCGGGCAGATCCCAGGAGGCCTCCGGTAGAATTAAAAAAACCTAAAAAATATATTTTTTTAAAATGGCGGCTGCCATGTAAAAAACATGGCCGCCACCATTTCTTCCCGGAAGACTTGTGCGCCACTTGTGCGCATGTGTGCGGATTTTGCGAGCCGCACGCATGCGCACTAACAGGAGGCGAGGCGGCGGAGAGGAGGTGGCGAGTGGCAACGGTGAGGCTGCGAACAGGCCAGCGCCGGCCCTGCTCGCCAAGCCAGCTTGCTGGCTCTCGCCGCTCAGAGCGACAAGAACCGGCGAGCCGGTGAGAGAGGCAGCTCGCCCTCGGATCGCCCGCTCTCGCCACTCTGAGAGCAAGAGTGGATGAGCTGGGTGAGTACGGCCTGGCCTGGCCGGCGGAGGAGCAGCAGCAGCGCGATGATAGCGGCGACGGGATAAGGTAAGTCAATTTAATTTATTATTTATTTTAATGTTAAATTAAATTAATTAAAAATGCGGATGCACTTTGTGCCCCCTTCGGTTTTAAAAATTACATTCATTCATTTATTTATTTAGTTTGTAGGTTAAATAAATAAATAAAATTGCGGGCGCGCTTCGCGCAGCAATAGGGGGTGCTTCGTGCCCCTTCGCTTTTTAAAATTACATTTATTTATTTATTTATTTAGTTCGCAGGTTAAATAAATAAATAAATGCGGACGTGCTCCGCGCGGCAATAGGGGACACTTCGCGCCCCTTTTCACTTTTTAATATTAAATTGATTTTTATTTTTTTAATTAATTTTTAAATTAATTTTTAAATTAATTAATTAATTAATTGTGGGGGGTATGTCCTGGCTTAAGGGGGGGGGGAGAAATATGGTAAGCCTAATCTTAGGGAACAATTTTTTCTCTGTGCTGTATTGCACAGAATCAATCTACCCAGTTGTTGAAATCTTCAGCTCAAGTCGGGTTTTAGCCACTCCTGACTTCTGAAGTGAGGTTCCTACTCAGGGAGTATCTACCCGAAGCAGGTCCTTCTCTGTGTTGGTGCCTCATTTTGTTAACTCGCTCCCCATATCTATTCATTTTGGCAGTTCTCTTACAAGCTTTAGGCACCAGTTAAAAACTGTATCGTTCACTTAGGCCTTTGGTGCTATTTGAAAACTGCTGTTTTGTTTTATTTATGTATTTGAAAGATTTAAAAACTATAAGCGCAATTGTGTCTAACATTGGAGTGGTGCGCCTGTTGCTGCGCCACTCCAAGTTGTCGCAAATGTGCCGTAAGGCACATTTTTGACACCCTGGGAGAAAGCAGCACCGGTGGCAAGGTCGGTGCCGCTCCAACCAACCCGGATCCCGTCCCTGCGCCACACTGATGAGGTAAGGCCCCGCCGGTCAGCAGAGGGGTGGGGGGAGGGCAGAACAGGGTGTTCCGGTGGGGGGTGGAATTGGTCAGCCGGGTTGGGGTTGGGGGAGGGATCGACGGTGGTGCGCTCTGTCGAATCCTATCCCCCATCCCAGGCCTGGCAGGTGTTACCACAGGCCTCTTGAATGTGCACCAGCAAAATAGCTGCCGCACAGTCAAGTAGGCCCATTGGGGTGGCTGGTGCTCTAGCGGTAAATGGACAAATGTCTCTTTACCCTGAGGAGGTTCCCTGCTCCGCTGGTGCAGACCCCATACTGCCACTGGGCCCTACTAGACAGGATTGGTCTCCTACTAGACAGGATTGGGCTCCAACTAGACAGGATGCCCAAGGTGGCTCCAATTAATAAAAACACAATGCAATGAATAAAATATGATAAAAACAGGAGTACGGTACAGTGAAAACCAGGAATACAAAGACATTAACATACAGTATTTTGTTTGCTGACCTAATGTCAGTATTATTATTATGTTAGGTATTTTACTTTGAACATAATAACATAGAACGTAAGAAGAGCCCTGCTGGATCAGGCCAAGGTTCCATCTAGTTCAGCTTCTTGTATCTCGCAGTGACCCACCAGATGCATTCGATTTTCATATATTGTAAAACTCTTTGAGATCCATTGGTTAGTAGGCAGGAAACAAATATTTAGAATAAATAAAGGGATTCCCCCCCCCCCACACACACAAATACAGAGATGGCCTCTTGTTGCCTTCAAGTCTGGCAAGTACACAGAGCCAGAGTGCATGGAGCAATGTTCTAAGCAGCTTGAGAGCCAAAGCCTAGTCATAGTTGGGTTGCTTGGTTGCTTCTTCTGGAAGCAAAGTACAACTCTTAAAATGTAATTATTGGAAATGGCAATAGGATTGTTTTAGTTGTTTATTTGGTGGTGTTTTCGTTGCTTTTTAGAGGGTTTCAGAACTGACTTTTTATGATATTCAATCTTCCTGTTGAATATTTTGATAATTTTGTAGGCTCTGGAATGAATTGCCTTAGTTGTTTCAGTATTAAGCTTGTAGTCTTCTCTCAAAGAACGTATTTGGATAAATAGCCAATCAAGTGAATTAGTTAAATGGAAAAATGCAAGCAGTTTCCAGCAGAGTGTGGTAATCCTTGCACAAGCATTTTAACCCTTATTCATTAACATGCATAACTGCTGGGTTCTGTGTGTGTGTGTGTTTGTGGGTTTGGAAGAAAGCTCATCTGGAGTCATCTAAAACTATGTGGATGACTTATGGTTGGAGCTTCAGCTGGTCTTTCTGACCACAAACCACAACGATAAGGCTTAAGCCAGACCTATCATAGAGTCCTTTTTAAAACAGCCACAAATGATGGGGATCAGTATGGTCTGCTGCCCACAGAATAATACTGTCTAATCTTGGTTAACCTTTCCCCCATCTACAGCGCATAACATTCACCCAGCGCAAGGGCCACTAGTGCTAAATTGTTCCATATTCTGGTAGTCACAATACAACTTTGACTACCTGAATCCACTCTGAATAAATACAGGGCCTCTCTTCACACATCATATTTTCCCCATCACCATTGTGATGCAATGTATTACAGAAACTGTGCACCACAAATAAAGGGCAAGTGTCTCATAGAAGTTAAGCATTTGGAGAAAAGAGCTCCAGGTGCCTCAAGTGAGCAAGTATGGCCAGTCCCCTAATTTAACCTAGCGGTAGTTGGGGTCCAGGGCAGTGCAGCTTGGCCAGGGCGGCTACTACCTCTGGCAGCCACCCTACTCATCATGACCATGCTCCTCTCTGCCTTTTGTAATTGTAGAGAGTAGGGAAACAGAGGAGGAGAAGGGGAGCAGTGGGGGCAATAGCAGCAAGAGCGAGGAGGTATGGTTGAATGGGGGCAGTGGAGGAGATGTGGAGCGGGTAACGCTCGGGGAAGATGCCAGTGACAGGGCGGAGTTGGGGGTGAAGTGTGAAAGGGGTGAGAGAGGAAATACAGAGGGTGGGGAGATGCAGGAAATGCAGAGGAGGCAGGGAGGTGTCAGGGAAATTGGGGGTGGTGGAAAGAAAGGTGCAGGGGAGGTGGGGGATCACAATAGGTGCAGTGTGCAAAGTACACCACAGGGGGCAGCAAGTTGGCTTGGGCCCTGACAGCTTGTGGACTTGGACTGGACTTGCAAGGAATCCAAATTATGTGAAAGGGGGAGAGAAAGAAATCACATTAAAAAAGGATCACTAGCCAACCTGCTCGGTGTGTGTGCGTGTTTGTGTGTTTTGCATGCATATGTGCGATTTTGCTTCGAAACTTATATTGTGCTGTTGTGTAATACAAATATATTTAATTTGTGTGTGTGTGTGTGTGTGTGTGTGTGTGAATGCTGTTCTTTTATAACAGGTATTTTGAATGTTCTGAGTATTATTGTTGAAAACCACGTCATTTTTTTAAAAAAAGTGTTATTTGAAATGCAGCCATGCGCGCGCGCACACACACACACACACACACACACACACACACACACACACACACACACGGCAATCTGCAGTGGTATAGTCCAGAAACTGTTTTTACCTCTTGATCGACTGTTCATGTGAACACGGCCTCAGCAAATATTCCTAGGCCACAGGGGTCTTGTGCCCCCAGAACTAACATTCTAGCAGCGTGAAAGCCAGGCTGCTGCCGCATGCTGCCGAGTTGCTGCCGTAAACGGCGAGAGGTGAGGCACATGTGGCAGTGGCTTCGGGAGACTGCAGATGTTGGTAAGTTGGTGGTGGGGGAGGGAGGGGTTGAATCTGGAGGCAGTTGGGTACCGTGGATTTTATCCCCCATTTTTCTGCCCACCCTACCCCCTGGCTCTCGGACTTGCACCAGCTATATAGCTGGCACAGGTGCGAGAAGACCTATATGCAACTGGGAAGCCTACTGGGGGGCAAGTTTAACATATTTTTGCTTCTTTCCTACAGGCCATGCGATCCCCCCCCCCCCCGCATGCAGCACAGCCTGAATGCTACAATGTGACGGGGGATAGGACTGGGCAACTACTTAATCTCCTTCTCATGCAGGTGAGCTGTTGGAGTAGCTTTTCAGTATGGAGATTTCCCCTTCCAATCCTGTTTTTCTCTGAATGGTGTGGTTATTATACATATCATTGGGGGAGACATTTAACTGAGTGGACTCAACGGGAGTCTGACACTCTTATTTTGACCAGCTGTTTATTGTGCCTGTAGCTGACTAACTCACTGTATCAAAACTACAATTTTTCTAAATAGACACAGATGACAAACAGAAAAATCACAGGAAAGAGACAATATGAGTATGGAGCACACTCGAGTTTCGACTAGGTGTACTTCAAAAGCTCATTATAATCAGCAAACGAATCTTAGCATAGACTGTCATCTATTTAGAAGTATTCCTTATTTTCAAGACTCTCTTATCTTTCCATATCTTCTAAAACAACAGGAGCTTAGTCCTGTGCCTTAGCAACACAACTCTCAGGTGAGAACTGTTACTCTTTTCCAGACCCAAAGGCACCTGGTTCCTTTATTCTTACTATAAGCCACCCACGAACACCTTGGCAAAGAAGTAGGTAGCATGTACAAAACCCACATGAGGAGTGGTATTTTTTACTTTGTTTATTAACCCTGAACATGCAAAATTCATGGGAAATCTACCTAGACATCTGAATTTCAGCAAGTCACATTTGCACTGCTGTTCCTTCAGTGTTATCAGTTGCTCAATTGCCTGGATGTTCTAGTGCAGAGGTGGCCAACCTTTCAACATGAATGCTCCTGGACCTTTAATGGTTGTATAGGTGAGGACATTTCAGCAAGTGCCGCTGCTTTAGCAGCACTATTGGCAATTGCAGCTGCCAATGTTCTGTCTTCTACACAGCTCTACACAGGCCCGAATGGTGGAAGGTTGGCCACCCCTGTTCTAGTGCGCGAGTGTGCTTCGCTTGCAGTCACGCTGCATCATGGGTTCTGTAATCTCAATGCTATCATTCTTGTGCATGCCATAATTTTCTTTGTGAGGAAGCAGATGGTTCGAAACATAGGAATACATGTAGAGGAAGGCAGGTGCAGTAAAACCATGATAATGATGCATAAAATGCAGGATGTTCTGGCTTTCCCACTTGAGCATAGAGCTCAGCTTTGCTGGGATTGTTGCAGATTCAGCCTGAAACATCCCTGGGAAAACAATGCCCTTTACAAACAGCCTGAGACTCAAACTAGACATCTCAAATGGCACTGCTCACTAGCACTGATCCACTGGGAAGTTCTCCATAGGTCCTCATTACATTTCATGGTGAAGAACTTCAACTTCTGGAAGTTACCCACAGGAGGATGAGGTCCATGACTCAATAGTAGAGCACATGCAGATGTTCCCAGGTTCAGTTTCCAGCATCTACAGGTAGGGAAGAAAAAGACACCTGAAGAACCACTGTCAACCAGTGCAGACTACAGTGGGCTAGACAGAACAAATATCTGGCGCAGAACAAGGTGACTTCATACATCCTCCTTTGAGTAACTCTCATCATAATGGCAGAATTTAATGGCCAATTTGAGGGCCAAACATTTAATAGAATCAGGTAGCAAAGCGTTTCCTGAACTATATAGTATTTTCAGCTGCAGTTTGGGTTCATGTGTCTGAAACACTTTAAAGAAACATCTTGGGCACCAAAAATGAGCATCTCAGGGAGATGCATGTCAGCCTCATATTTCTGAGACCTATTTTGCTAGTGCAGAGAGGTGTTTTGGGTTTTTTTTTTTTGTGGGGGAACATTCAAAGATGCGATACAGCCCAGAAAAAGCTTGACCATTTTATTCTGCTGCATGTATTACCGTAATTGTTGTTTTCTAATTTTGAGGGAGCAGAATTCTGTCTTGGGTGTTGCAGTAGACTCACAGAAGAAGGAGAAAAGGGGGGAGGGGAGTGGGAGACAGTTTTCAGACATTTCCCCCCCCCCTTTGCCATCTCATTTCCTCTAAGCTTAGAAATAATGTCAGATAAGCCTTTCACATGTATTGTGGAGTGCCTGCATGTTTAAATACATTTGACAATATGTAGCAAAATCCTCTTTCAATACGTCGGGCAGCAGACAAACAGCAAAAGGGTAGTTCTCCGTGTCTGTAAATAGAGTGAGCAGAGCATGTGCTGCACAAATTGACCTTTGTGGGATTGTTCAAATTTGGCAATGAAATTGATAGATTTACATGATGCATATGCAGCCAGCCTCTCCGTCTTCGTCTCCTTGTGCTCATTATAAAAGGCATGGACACCGCGCTTGGTTTATAGAGGGATGATAAAATACCCCCTGGCACCTGGGCTCCCTGCAGAGCTCAGAAGATTTATCTGCCTTTAGATGAGGTACTCTATATGGGAACGGTTCCCTCCCCATCTCCCCACCGGTGAACTTAAACCTGGACTTAAAGGGATCACTTATCTGGCTGGAAGAATAATTTAGTCGCTGTCCACTCTACGGTTTGTCCTCCCCAGGTCTGTATTTTAATAAAGGACATCAGTTTACTCAATTGTGCTGAATTGTGATTTTGGGGTTTGTGATTTAAGCTAGAAGGGTCTAATGGCTGTTTTATCTCTGTGAGAGGCCCCGCTTTCCTGGAAAGGGGGCCTGCCTGCTCTCTGTGCTAATGTACATGTAGACCAAAGTCCTTGAAGAAGGGTACATATGACACTGGATTGTAAGCAGAGGGTAGTAAATCCCTTCCACAGTGAAGTTCCGTTCTGTGCCTTAAAGTGCTGTGGTAGAATATTATGCTACGTTTGCAAAGGATGCCAACCTGGAGCATGAGAAATCCTTCTTGAGTAACAAAACTGTTAGCACGGGTGCTAGTTAGGATCCTCTGCTCTGGCACAGTGCGTTGGAAACCCACACTGAAGACTTGTTCCTATCTTTTTTAAAATTTCAGAAGACACACATTTATGAGTTGGAAGTAAACGTGGAATGTCATGAATTGTCTCATAGAGTTTGCAAAGAAATGAAAGCATTTTTTTTTTAAAAAGTGGGCTTCTGATGTTCTCAGACTCTAACAAACGATGGACATGTTCGCCCTGATCAAGAAACCTGCATATATACTGTAGATCTTACATGAGGATCTGGCCTGTGCATAGTTGGTGCTGTAGGCTTGACACATGTAGACCCACTTCCCCTACAAGTGAGCTTCTTTTTCCAGCAAGCCAGTGTAGTGCCATGCCTAAAGTGTTGAGATTGACGGTCAGAAACCCAGGTTCAAATCTCATGCGAGACATGAGGCTCTTTCTCTGTGTCTCAAATGGGTTTAAGTGGACCTAGTGATCTGCCGCTCGGAGTAGCCCAGAGTAGTCGCAAACATGCCGTAAAGCACATTTGCGGACTACTTTAGAGCAGGGCAGGCCGGCACAAGGCCAGCCTGCCCTGCTCCGCCAGCCGAGGGCTCGGGCTGCCGCCGGACCCAAGGAAGGTAGGATCTGGCGGACGGCTCAGGTGCTCGGCGGACAGGGGGAGGAATGGCGGAGCCGGAGGGCGGCCATAGGCCCAGCTGCCCCGGGTGGGGGCGGGGACATGGCGTCCACCATATCCCGGGCTCTGGAGGGCGGTGGACTGTTACACGGCCACCTCCGACTTCCGCCAGCAAAATAGCTGGCGGAAATCCGAGAAGGCCTACCGGCCCCAGCTGCCATTACACCTGGGGAAGGGGACAAGCATCCCCTTCCCTGAGTAGACTTCCTGCTGCGAGCTGCCTGCTGCAGGCAGCCCGTGGCGGAGCACTGGATCGGGCGGACAGCCTCGGCCGATCTTTAAGTAGGATTGGACTGTAAATGACATTCATTTCATAAGAACATAAGAAATGCCCTGCTGGATCAAGTCAAAGGCCCAACTACTTTAGCATCCTGTTTCCACAGTGTCATCCCAGTTGTTGCTGGGAAGACCACAAACAGGAAATGAGGGTATATTCCCCTTCCACACATCCATACTGTCGGTGAATCTGGAGGTACAGGTGATCCAGGGCTTGGGACCGGAAAGCTTGTATTTAAAGCAAAATAACAAACAATGTCAATAATGGGGAGCATACACACATCTACTGTCCTACATTTGACTTTTTTCCTATAAGAGACAATGGAATAATGTAGAGATAGGGACTGTAGAGATTGGCATGTAGTCCTGTACAGGACTACAGGACTAGTTATGGATGGGCTGCAAGGCAGCCCATCCATAACTCAAGTTGGGGGAGGTGGCGAGTTGGAAGGGGATACCCCGTGCCCGACCACCGCCTGTCTCCATGGACTCTAGATCAGCTCTATCCTCTTCTCACACAGTAGCACAAGAAAGGAGGATGGGGAGGGCTTACCACTCTCCCTTGGCACCCAGCACCACCGCCACTGCCTCCTCTTCCAATGGCTGCTGCCACCTCAGGGTTCAGACAGTGAATGGGATCACATCAAAATTCTAGTAGCCAATCAGATTTGGCTATGTGACGACGTCATTGAAGGCAACTGAGGCAACTAAGGGCAATGTAATAGTATTCATTGTTGATATACAGTAGCCCTGTTTTTTAAAAAAGTAACGTTGTAAATGAATAAGAAGCACTGAAAATGTATGAAAAGTGTGTGTGTTTGCGGGGGGGGGGAGGTTCAACAGAGCCAAAAACGGTTTGAGGAAAAACCGTAATAGTATTGGCCCAGCTCCAATTTAAATATATGCAAATTTTGAAATGCCTAATCACTGGCATTGGAGCTGAGCAAAAATAAAATCAACTGTGAAGAAAAACACCCCAATCAGGATGATTAAAAATCAGGCAGGGAACAGCTCTATTGTTTGCGGAATACTTATTCTAACTTCAGTGTTTTTATGGAGGTGGATTCATTATGGGCTGGGCAACTTTGTGTCCTTTGTGACCTACAGCGTTTCTTTTAATGTTAAAAATATGAGTAGTCTTTGCAGGTGGACACCTCTGGGGTATTAATGTCTCAGCAGACTAGTGTTCAGTAGTCTATTATCCCCTTAGTACCGGAAGACAAATCTCTGTACCGCGCAGTCAGAAAGGACGTGGGCGAGTTAGAAGTAGCCTGTTGGTTGTAAAGCATTTACATTTCTTCTGGAATGGGGGCGGCAGGAACAGGATGACTGGTGGAGATTCCACAGGCCCAGAATCAGGAATGTCAGAAACTGCTGTTTTTCTGCTTGACTAAAGCTAGCTGTGTAAAGACTTGCGGCTGATCAGTTCGATGCCCGGCAAAAGGAGAGCACCCAAAATGTGGCACCGGTAGGATAAATGGGAAGTGATACAACAGTGCGAGATTTTTAAGAGATTCTGGAGTAACTCTTTGTTGCTCAAACACCTGCGGGTTTTTCTTTACCACACTGAAGCCCTTTTGTGCTTCAAGATTATCATTATTATTCAAACTTCCGACTAAGCCTGGTGCTCAAAGGCTACCCATAATTTAAATACATATGACTGGTAACTAACACTGTGAAATAAAGCATAAAAGAAATAATTATAACCATAGGAATCCAACTCCTACACTAGCATAAATCAGCTTACGCATACAGGTCTTGATCTGGGGCCTGGAGATCAGAACTAGGAATTATATGCTTGCTCACAGAATGGCTATCAAACAGGGGGGTGTCTAAATGCCACAGTATTGCCCAGCTTGCCACTGGGAGCTCAGAAGGTCTGAGCACGCAAAGTTGAAGGAGGATAGATGGAGGGGAATGGTCGACTGAGATGGGTTACCCAACTAAACTCCCACCACTCATGTCAGACTGAGTCAGACAATAAGCTGAGCGACTCCCCCCCCCCAAAAAGAGGGGGGGAATAGCTTGATTTATTTTCTGATCAGTGATGTTTCCTTACAACTTGCAGTGGAGTTATCCCATTGCTGGCAATGGCAAGAGAAACAATGCTTTGCATGGAGGACCAGCTTTTGTTAGTCAGCCAAGGGAGATCCATGTGTCCACCAGGCTCTACACTGAGATTTAAGGGCATGACAGCGCAATCCGACTTAACTTTTGTGCCGGTGTAACCAGCGGCGCAGCAAGAACGGGAGGCCCCAGAATGGAAAAGGGATTCAAATCCCCTTTGAATTGCTCTTTTGGAGGGGATTTGAATCCCTTTTCCGTTCTGGGGCCTCCCATTCTTGCTGCGCCACTGGTTACACCGGCACAAAAGTTAAGTCAGATTGCGCTGTGAGCTAGTTAAAATTAAGCTTGTTTTAAATCCTACTAATTTTGATGGGAATGGTAAGCATGTACTGTACTTGAATTTTCCCCATTTTCTCCACTGGGACATCGAAGTGCTAAACGTTTGCTAAATTGTACTCCAGATTTTACTGTCACATGACCACAACTATCACATGAATGTATGTGTGAATTATGTACCATTGCATGGGGTTATGTATGGCGCAATCCTGCGCAAGTTTGCGCGACCAGCCTAAATGTCTAGCTACTGCATCTTGCGCAGATTGCGGCCCACGCCAGAGTGGCCCAGGCTCATCTTGGGGGAAGGGGATGTTTGTCCCCTTCCCCTGGTGTAAGCCCTGGTGGCCCCAATGGACCTCCTTGGGTGCGCACAAGCTCTTCAGCTGGCGCACAACTGGGGAGCCCGTGTAAGGCTGGCCTGGGCTGGGAAGAAGCTCGGAATATCGATGCAACTCAGCGCCGATATCCCTGCCCCCTCCTGGCCCCCTCCTGGCCCTTTGCCTCTGCGCCGACCAGCACAGGACCTACATGTGGTGGCCGGCGCAGGTTCAGGACGTCAACGGAGTGAGCAGCACCGGACTCTGCACTGGTGCCGCTTACTCCTGAGGAGCTGCAAACATGCTTTACGGCACTTTGCAACTCTTTAGGCCATTGGAGCACTCGCTCCTCCGGTCTAAAGTTGGGTAGGATCATGCTGCCCGTCACTAATTTTTAGTTTATATGTTACCTGGCTTCATCCAGCCAGGGCTGTAACACAGTATGCTTTTGTGGGGTGCCAGAATGTAATCTCATCACTCCTCAGCAAGTCAGCCTCTCTCATGTGAATGGGCTTTTCCTGACCTGAGTTTTCAGGTCAACCAGAGGCAAGATGATTGGAATGAAATATGAAAGCACCTATAGATAGCAATCAAAATGTTCTAGCTAGACTTCTTCCCTGGTATTTACATAATTCTTATGATACGAATGCAGAAGATTCTATCTGTCTATTAGAAGACTTATTCAATCTGACATCTTCTAATTTTGAGGCTGAAGTAAATTCCACTGAAATCAGTTGAGCTGGTTCTAAGTAAATGTGCACATGTCACAAAATAAGTCCCTTTATTGAAACATAGATGCATTACCAAAACCATGTCAGGCAATATGACCTTGGATCAGGGTTCAGCTAGAAAGCTTCTCAACCAGCTGTGCCAGTTTGGGGGCATTTGGGATGGCAGCTAGATGACAGTTGGTTGCAAAAAGGCGGAAGTCATGTTTTTAAAATTGTACTATATCATCTATCTATCTATCTATCTATCTATCTATCTATCTATCTATCTATCTATCTATCTATCTATCTATCTATCTATCTATCTATCTATCTAATCTAATGAATTGTTATCCCACCTTTCCTTCACCAAGTGAATGCCCAAGGCGGCTAACAACATTCATAAAAACAATAAAATGCATATAATTACATAGTATAAATGTTGCACAATAAAACCCATAGTGTAACCCCCTCCCCACAAGCAATAAAACAATAGAGGACAAATAAATAATAGAGAATTCAGCAGCATAATATCATAAAAGCATGCATAAAACCAAAATCATGAAAATAAAAAAAATATAAGCAGCAACCATAAAATAGTATACTGCAAATTAAGAGGTACCATAAAGTGCACAATAAAATAGCATAGCAGCTGGGAGGCAATAGCTGGGGCATATACCAACACTAATACAAAGAAAATACTTCCCCCACCCATCCTAACTACCCCAAACGCACCTGAAACAAAAACATTTTCAGTCCTTGTTGGAACACATCAAGGGAGGGAGCAGTTCTCAAATCTCCAGGGAGCAAGTTCCACAGCTGTGGTACCACCACTGAGAAGGCTCTGTTGGGGGGTGGCTCCTGAAGGAGGACCCCCTCGAATGAACTGAGGGAGTGGAACAGATTGTATGGAAGGAGGTGGTCCTGCAAAAACCCTGGTCCTCCGCTGAATAGGACTTTAAGAGCGTGTCACGAAAGTGCCGTAAAGCACTTTCATGATGACGTGAGCAGGGAAGGCCGGCGCAAGGCTAGCCTGCCCTGCTCCGCCGCCCGAACCATCTCCTGCCCACCACCAGACCCAGGTAAGGATTCAGAGGAAGGGGGGAGCGGTTCGGTCCAATCGGGGAGGGGGCGGGAGTCCTCAGCTGAATCCTGATCCCCGCCGATCAGCTGAGCCGTTACATGGCCTCCTCCAACTTCTGCCAGCAAAATGGCAGCCCCAGCTGCGATTACACTCGGGGAAGGGGATGAGCGTTCCCTTCCCCTAGTAGACTTTCCGCCGTGGGGAGCCTGCTGCATGCTGCCCGCGACGGAGCTCAGGATCCGGCGGGTGGCCTCGGCCGCCCGGCAGATCTTTACAACAGGATTGGGCTGCCCAAGCCATAATGAGCACCTTGATTTGGGCCCAGAATCAATTATCTTTAGTCCTCAGATTATCTTTATTCTGATGTCACACACACATATACACACATGCACACTCATTCATATAAATATATATATATATATATATTTACCAGCCACGGACATAAAGAGTTGATTAAGAGCTTAAAAGTGTTCTTTGTGCAGAGTATCGCTGCATATAAACCATCAGTGCTCAAGCATGGGGAAGCACTAAGCAAGTTGCTCCGTTAGTACAATTTTAAGACACAAAGGAGTGCTAATGTTGGACATCAACAACAACATTCTTTAGGAAGATACTCTTTTTATATATATATATACAGTAATACGTTTTCTTTGTTGGGCTATCTGAATGATCGAGCTTTCAGCGCCTCGCAAAACTGTCTGCAGCTATAGCTTTATTTTAGTGCATATTTACAGCTATGACAAATAAATAGAGGGTGAAAAATCTGGAAAAGGGCAAATTCTTTCTTTTGTCCTCCATCCTGAGATGCATAGAGAAGCTGGCGCACAAAGAGGAAAGCGTATTACGCAGGACAAATGTAATCACCTCTGAAATCGACTAAGAAAATTTGGATGATGAAGTTGCATTCCTCTTCACAAAAAGCATTTGTATTGTTATTATTTATCCATTTACATTTCTAGCCTACACTATCCCAAAGCCTCAGGGCAGGTGTATAATATTTGTAAAGCCATATACAAAATACATCTATTGAAAAGAAAGAGAGGGTCACAACTCAGAGTAAGCTTTGTTCCCAGGCTTAAGCTTTGTGTTGATTTATTACTTATACCATGTCAATATAAGACTGGTCTGAGCAATACGTTGTGACCCACCAAGACAAACGCAGCCTACCAAGGCCTTGAAAAACCCCTGGCTTTTGCTGCATGTCTGGGACTGCAAAAACAGTGCCGCTGGGGAGCGCTTGACAGGCTGCCATACATCTCTGACGTACCGTGCTACGTTTGTCTCAGTAGGCCACAAGTTGTTCCGGTCGGGTACAAGGGCTAATTCATGCATGTATGCACATTACTTGATATCACTTGAAAAACGAGAAAACACACCTTGCAGACGGATATGAGAATTGCATTGATTAAAAAAGTACTGTGTTGGATGTCACGTGTGTACATTTATTGCAGTTTTATTGTGCTGCCAGAGCAATGGTGAGGTTGTATAGTTTGGTTGTCTGACATGGTTGGATGCACCATGTTTGTGGGAAGGGGCTTCAGCAAGTTGCTGTCTGGTAGGGCTCCTTCCTCTTCCTCTACCCACTCCACTTGCCCAAGTCACCAACTAGAGGGACTAAGAAGGCTGTTTCACACATGTAAGTCATGACTTGCTGTTGCAGTCGTGTGTGTGTGCGCGCGCGCGTGTGTGTGTGTGTGAACTCACCCTATGAGTTGCTATCACATGGAGGCTACATGGAAACACCTCTGCAGGGTATCTGTTCCAAGGAGCCCCTCTCTGGCATTCCGAGGGTGGTGCGGAACCATAAGTGGAGTGGGATGCCGCTATGTGCATGTAAACGGCCCCTCCCCCTCACTGGTCAGATCCATTCCCAGCGGGCGATGGCTATCGCGCAGGCAGCTCTGTTCCGCCTGCGTGGTGGCCATTGTCTGCTCATTACTCCAACCGGCAAGGGGGAGGGGCTGCTTACATGCACATAGCACCACCCTCGGAATGCCTTCCTGTTTTGGGGCCTGAAATGTCAACATATACATTTGAAAATTTTGAAAAATTTTGCACACATCATGGAGAATTTCTTAAACTAACATAAGAAGAGCCGTGCTGGATCAGGCCAAAGACCCATCTAGTCCAGCTTCCTGTATCACACAGTGGCCCCACCAGAAGCCTCAGAGAGCACACAAGACAACAAGATACCTGTAGCCTGTCGCCACTCCCTTGCACCTGGCACAGAGAAAACCCACTTCTAAAACCAGGAGGTTGCTTAGGGCTTGTAACCTGTGATGGTCTTTTCCTCCATAAATCTGTCAAATCCCCTTTTAAAGGCATCCAGGCCAGGTGCCATCACCACATCCTGTGGCAAGGAGTTCCACAGATGAATTACATGAGTTGACTCTCTCAACTCTCCAGCTGGGTATCTTGAGAGAGAGTCCTGAACCTAAACCATTGTTAAATTGTTGGCTGAATTCTTTTAAGAAGTCTTTAAAAAAAAAAACACTCTCACTCATTTCTCTGTATTTTCACAGGTGCTAGAATTGGTTTGATACATTAGCAAGGAAATAAATATATGACGATACCTTTGGATGTTCTTGGCTGTTAGAGCAGGGCTTATTCTTTGAGCCTAAAACATGCACATTTGTTTTCTTGTAGTAATTAATGCCAGCAACGTTTCCATTAAATGCTCCTGCATGCCTCTCGGAGCTATGTGGGTCTCGGCAGCAGGTTGTGGATCTGAGGGGCATATGTGAGGCATTTTTACACTTTTTTTCATTTCACGTCCCCTGACTTTTGTGAAATGGTTTGCAGCCATTGGTGAACGCCAATAAACTTCACTAAATCCCAGCTTTTACAGAGGCGCAGCAACTCCCAATTTTCCTTCTACAGTAAGTAATCAGACCATGCCAGCTATTAGGTAAATTGAAAAATGTAGCTTGATATTGGAATATCTTAGACAGTAAACCACAGTGGAGTGCAATTACCACTGGATGCAAATACATAGACAGAAGGGACTGGAACTGAGTGCAAAGTATCTTCATTAGAGGCAGACGCGTCACTGAAGCGTGGCGCGTGGAGTGGGCCGCCGGGGGGGGGGACGCACGCGCACCCACGTGCATCGCCCCCGTTCTGTGCGGAGGCTCCGAGGCCGGAAGAAGGCCTCGGAGCGTCCGCCCCGTCCAGCGGTCCGGGGCCTTCTGAGAAGGCACAATGCATCGACGCAGCATTTATTAGCTTTTTCGTGCATGCACAGACTGTTTCTGAGGGCAAAAGGGCAGCCCTTGCTATAATGATTAAGTATAAGAACTCATTTAATTTGCTGTAATGATAAAAAGGGTGGGGTCACGTATGTCACTCTGAGCCCATTGAAGGAAGAAGAGCAGCAGGAGAAAGGTTTAGCACTTGGCAAATGGGAGAGAACGATCATGGGAACGTATTCAATCTTTCCAGCTATGCTTTGTTGAGATCGTCACCATATTTCACGTTCCAGGCACACTACACTCCAGGCTTTTCCCATTCCAGCTACAATCTCATCCACAGAGCTTTGGGACATTGTCCCTTGGAGCCACACCAGTGGTGTTCCTACCATCATTATCACATCATCACATGCTCTGCTCAGAGCTAAATGAGATACGATAGCATTGGCTGCTGCCTAAAAAGCAGCCACACCCTCTCCCATTCCATATCATCCAGCAGAACTTACCTTATTTTGTGATGTCACAGCATTCTATGTTTCCTTGCCACTAGCATTGGCAGCCAATGATGTGGTCCGGGGGGGGGGGGGGGAATGTGGAATGTTGCAAGTTTGTGGCTTGGGGAACATTATTTTGCATACTATGGAGAGGGAGGGGGGAACTCATCAGAGCTGCCCTTTAAAGGGGCAACTGTGCATTTCTCCAGTGGTGTTGCTGGAGAGGGGCTGTGGGCCTACAGGGAGTGGTATTCAGTCTTGGCAGCAGATACAGCTGCTCAGGAATGGGATACTGGATTCCTTTCTTAGCCAGCAGTACCAGCCTTTGTACCCAGAGATAGACTGACCACGGAGAACTTTGCAAGGCTTGCGAGGGACAGCTTCTCTATTGGCATCTTAACATCGTCTGACATTTCTCATATCTTATCCAAACAGGAAATGGTAGTTCTCACAGTTGCTGCCTGTGCACAGGGCGTTTCTCTTATCAACGTGTTTGACAGCAAGATTTGACACAAATACAGGAAAAGATACAGTGTAGCACCTACACCTAGCATGTAAAAGTCTATATCAGACTGAACATTGAAGTATTAAAATAGAGATTTTTCTTTTTGCTTCCTCCCTTTTGACACTATTGATTTCAATTTTGATACAAAAAGCCAACCTCTACAGCAGCGATTTTCAACCAGTGTGCCAGGGCACATTGGTTGTCAGTAATGGTCTGCAGGTGTGCCGTGGGAGCTTGGGGAGGGTCATTTATTAGTAGGGCCATTGGGGGATGTGAGCCCCCCACTGGCAGTGCAGAGTGCCTTGTCAATTGTCAAAAAAACTGATGGTGTGCATAGACAATTTTAGCGCCTTGTCAGTGTGCCGTGAGATGAAAAAGGTTGAAAATCTCTGCCATACAGTATGGGAAAAAAACCTTTCATGCATATAGTTTATTATGCCATATATCATAATCTACTGAAGTAGAAAAAGAACTGAATAGGAACAATGTATAGGGCCGCTGGGTGGCGCAGTGGGTTAAACAACAGAACTATGAGCTGTCGATCGAAAGGTTGGCAGTTCAAATCCACACGACGGGGTGAGCTCTCACTGCTCGACACAGATCCTGCCAACCTAGCAGTTCGAAAATATGTTAATGTGAGTAGATAAATAGGTACCGCTTGCGGGAAGGTAAACAGCGCTCCGTGTTCCAGCCGCATGCTACGCGCTGCGGCAAGGAGTGTCATGCTGGTCACATGACCACGGAAGCATCTTCGGATAGCGCTGGCTCTTTGGCTTCATAACGGGGATGAGCACTGCACCCTAGAGTCGGACACGACTGGACTTAAGGGATACCTTTACCTTTTTATAGGAACCATTGACCACATTTTACTGGAGGAAGAGGTACCCAGTTGCTCTTATTAATGAACTCATGGTTCTGGCCCAAACCTGCCCAGCTTTCTTCCTTCAAAATCGTTTTCATAAATCTTATATTACAGCCCAATCCAACCTAAATTTCCCCGCATCGATGCAGCAATACCAGCATAGGCTACAGTGCATCCTGCAGGGAAAATCAGGAGGTGGGAGGTCTCCTCAAGGTAAGGGAACATTTGTCCCTGTGCCTCCAGCCCCTGCAATGGGTCTACTTTCAGACCTGTGCCTGCCATTTGGCTAGCAGAAGCCTGAGAGGATCCATGTCGGCAGACTGAGCCTGGAAAGGGGGTTAGGATATAGTGTCTGCTGTTCCTGCCCCCCTCCTAGACCCAATCCATCCCCATCGCTGCCCCCCCCCAGTGAATTAAAAAGGAACCAGACTGCTGGCACTTAGTATCCAAAAAGCTACAGAGCACCTTTTAAATTGACCGGGGGGGGGGGGGGAGCAACCAGAGCTAAGCAGCATCTGGTTTAGGTCAAATCATCTCTAAGGAATGGGGGTGTAAATGTCTGCTTCTTCCCCAAACTGTACCTCACTTTCTGAGGCCTCCTTCCATCTCCCCCTCTCAGTGCCTCAGCAGAAGTGGTGCGTGCTGAGAGGGTGGTGCCAGGAGAGCTGAATTATCACATAGGTCGCCCTATTAGCAGTGACACCTAAGCAGAAGCAGCACTCCTGAAAGGGTGGCCCACATGATAATTGGGCTCTCCCAGTGCCACCCTTTCCACAACGCAGTTTCTGCTGATGTATCACTTTACAACTCAGCAACTGAGAGCAGCTGATAGTGGTGCTGGGAGAGTCCAATTACTGTATCATTCTGCAGGCCATATCCAGTCCACGGGCATTATGTTTGACACCCCTGGTCTAGAATCTAGACCATCTAGAAGGAGAAAATGTTGGCAGATTTATTCTCATCCAAAAAGATTAAAAGACCATAGGGGGAAAAGCAACATTTGAAAGAATTCACAATTTATAGTTGTTTATATGCAAATGCATGCAAGCCAAAATAAGGCAAAGGCGTTTCTACGGTAGGGGCGGTACTGTAAGTTGCGCCCCGTCCTAGTCCCTGTTTACAACCCGGAACGAGGAGGCCCCGCCCCCTCGCTGTCGGAGCCATTCCGTGCCATGAAGGCAATGGGCAGGGAGTCTCCTGCCCGTTGCCTTCATGCCTCGGAATGGCTCAGATGGCAAGGGGGCGGGGCCTCCTCGTTCCGGGTTATAAATGGGGACTAGATGGGGCACAACTTACAGTACCGCCCCTACTGTAGAAACGCCTCTGAGATAAGGGAGTAGCGTGCTTTCTTGAAGAGAAAGGCACAGATTTGGGAATAAACAAAAACAAAAACACCTGATGGAATGGGAAGAACCCATTATGATTATTACAGGATACAGACTATATGGAAAAGACAGGGAGGGGAATTTGAGGGTTTGTTGCTCTGTATGTCAAAGAGGGTATAAAGTCCAATGAACTAGAAAACTTAGGGAAACTAGATGCCTTCACAGAATCATTGTATATAGATGATATATAGTGCGAAACAGGATGCTGGACCAGAAGAGCCTTTAGCCTGAGTTAGAAAGGCTTTTCTGATATTCTCCCCCATCCAATAGGAACACTCAGTAAAGGGAAAAGACAAGTGTGCATGTCGGGGGATGGGGGGCACCTAGCATCCTACTTCAGGTGACAAAATGCCTTGGGCTTCTGCTAAATACGGAATATGCCAATCCAATGGAAGATACTCCTATAACAGGACTCCTAGGGCAGGACGTCTGGCTCAGGAGGTTAGAGCATTGGTCTCACAAATGCCTGAAGATCTGCAGGACAGCAGTTCAAGATGGCCAGAAGTCTGTCGGAGAGCTGCTGGCACACTGAGATGATAAGCTGCCGAGCCCTGTGGGGGAGTGGAGCAAGCTGAAGCTGAAACGTGCTGAGGTGAACGCCAGAGAGAGAGAGAGAGAGAGAGAGAGAGAGAGAGAGAGAGAGAGAGAGAGAGAGAGAGAGAGAGAGAGAGAGAGCTGGACTGTGAAAGTAACATCTCGAATGAAGGGTTCTATGAAAGATTAGAACATTATATTGTAAAAACCCTTTGGGGTTTAGAACAGCCTGCCCATGTACACCGCCTTGAATATAGTCAAAGAAATCCAATGACCAGAAAGGCGGTATATAAATACTGTATATTATTATTTTATAACATAACTTGTAAGTCTTGCCAAATGTTGGCAAGAAAGCATATTTTTTACATGTATGAGATTTCACTGTCCAGTTAATGTATCACAGGTTGCTGGGCTGGGGAGCAGAGGCTTTGGAGAGCCCCTGCCAGTCAGTAAAGATGAAATTGGACTAGATGGATCAATGATCGGACTCAGTATAAAGCAGTTCTATATTTTCCCATACAACTATTTTTTTAAAAAAATGAAGTCATTTCTGTGCTAAGTTCCCGCAATCTAAAGACATGTTTGAGTCCCTGTTCCCATGGTAAAAATAGAAAAAGAAAAAGTTCCGGCAAACTAGAAACATTCCATCCTCTATACTGTACTATGTTCAAAACTTAAATATATAAACTTGACACTGATTGTACCTTGTTTCAGAAAATCTTAACAGCTGAAAAACAACAACACAATGTTCCCCCCACCCTTCAAAATTTAAACCCATCCCCAATAACGACATTGGAAAGCAAGGATATAACATTACACTTGTCTAAGGATGAGGCAGTAAAGAAGGACAATCAAACAATTAGAAGACCCCGTCAGGCTGAAAATATGGCACTGGTAGAAAAGAGAGAATGGTAATTTGAGATCCCAGTATTCCATCTGCTCATACCAGAAGGATAAAAAGAAAGAGGTAGGGATTATGTGAACTAAAAGGCCAAGCAAAGGTTCATCTTACTAGTATTAAAACAGCTGTGATTCAAAAACACTATTTAATAGTTTACGGGATAACAATTATTATAAATTCTATATTCATTTCTTTCTCTGTTTCTGCATTATTAAAACACACACATTCTCCTTTATGTCAGAGGCCTTAAGAGGACAAAACAACAATGTCATCTCTGCATTTCCATTACAACATATTATTTCCCAAATGCAGTTGCAATTAAAAGAAGAAGGAACAAAAGGAGGGGGAAATGCACACATGGTTAATAACTTGAGTCAAACACTAATATTTTGCCCTTTCCCTGCAAAGGTCAAACATTAACTAATGTTCAAGAAATACGTACATGATAAAAATCAATTTATGGGGGGAAAAGAACTCTTTCTGCTAAACCTGAAATAATTAAACACATTAATTTAACTTTCAATATGAATAAAGAGTCTTGCGCTGGGTGCATGTGGGTTTGTCAGGAATGACAAAAAGAGACACAGTGGTTCCTTTCCCGCTCCCTTTCAGGCATTGGAGATTGTCAGTGGAGACAGGATTGCTGGACTGCGTAGAGGTGTACCCCGAGGTCTTCCCTTCAAAATTTTTGGAAGACATAATTTTGGTTCACACATTTACCAGAACAGGCCCTTGGTTAACATGGGAGAGGACTGTAGAGGAATGAATCCTTCTCCATGATTTCCGCACAATTTGTGTGAGTCTTTTTTCTTTGTTATGGGTGAACAATTGCCAAATCATGCAATACATATAACCACATCACATATTATGTTGTAGGCATATGAACCCATTCCCATGACTGTGTAAATGAGCCTTTTGAAGATTGTTGTTGTTGTTCAGTCGTTAAGTCATGTCCGACCCTTCGTGATCCCATGAACCATATCCCGCCAGGCCTTTCTGTCCTCCACTATCTTCCTGGGTTCGCTCATTTTCATGTTCGTTGCATCGGTGATGCTGTCTAACCATCTCATCCTTTGCCTTCCCCTTCTCTTTTTGCTGTCAATCTTTCCCAGCATCAGAGTCTTCTCCAGAGAGTCCTCTCTTTGCATTAGGTGGCCAAAATATTTGAGTTTCAGCCTCAGTACCTGTCCTTCCAGGGAACAGTCAGGGTTGATTTCATTTAGGATTGACTGATTGGATCTCCTAGCAGTCCAAGGGACTCTCAGGAGTCTTCTCCAGCACCACAGTTCGAAAGCATCTATTCTTCGGCGCTCAGCCTTCCTTATGGTCCAACTCTCGCAACCATACATTTGCTTATGCGCAGGGTCTGATTTTCTGGGATAAGAAAGGAGCATGGTTCTTCTGATTGGCCATGATCCTGGTTTCCTCCCCTTTCCTCTTTAGTGTGTGTGGCTTCTTGCTCAGCAGATAGCTTTTGTGATACCTCTGTTCTCTGCTTGTGGCACATTATAGCCTGGATTGGATATGTTGATTTTTTTTTTTTAAAGGGCTGATGGATGGATGGATGATCCTGCCTGTTAAGAAGGTTAGACTGGATGTCTTTTGATCTTTTTCAACGCTCATTTATTCTGTGAATGACATAGTCTAGGCAGGCATAAATAGGTTTCAACAGGGAAACAACATTCAAACATCAATACCTAAACCTAAAAGCCACATGGGATGAAACAAGACCCTAGAAAATTTCTTATAGCTTGGGAAAACTCTTTGTTGATTGTGATCTACACATAGGGTGACCCAATTAATCTGCCAGTCTCTATTTCTGCCATAGAGACGTTACAAGTGAACTCAAAGACCAAACAAAACATTATGAGAAATGCTGTAGCATCTCTAGGCTGGGACCGGTGTGTGTGTGCTGTGCCCCTGGATGCCGCCCGCAGTCTCCTCATGAGGAGTGGCAGTGGCGGTAGCTTTATCCGGTAATATACTCCAACTGTCCCTAGTTCCAAAGGGAAGGCATTGTATTCCAATACCTGTCCCTGCTTAGGTCCCTTGCTCCTATTTTGTGTTCTGATAGAAGTTAAGTATACAGTATTACCACTGAGAAATGCAGCTTTTTGCAGTTCTAACTGCAAAAAGCCGCATTTCTCAACGATAATACTGTATACTCAACTTCTCAAAGAAGTTCCCCAAAACTCATTCTTTGGTTTTTAGTCCCCTCCCATTGGTTTCTTGAAGCACCATTTCTGAGTGGGGGGCAGATACATCTTGACCCTAGTGCACATACTTGTAAACATAGTCATGTACACATTATAATGGTGCACTGGTATGGTGCAAATAGTAAATGTTCTGGAATGCGTTTAACAACCCAATCCTAACTAAACGTGTCCCCCCCCCACTGATGCAGCCATGGCAAAGGAGTGCTGGGGCAAGTCTCCACTTCCCCAATGGGTCTCCTTGGTTCTACTCCAGCCATCATACTGGTGCAGAATCAAGGAGAGTAAAGGAGAGGGAAGGATTGGGATTAGGATCCTGGCGCTCACTTGTGCCACTGGGATCCACCCTCTCCTCCCACATTCCTCCACCCACCTCCTCCCAACCCAGACACTCCCTTGTTCCTCCCCCTCCCCACCCCATTCCCTCCCACCACTTGCACCCCGCAGATAGCCAGTAGTGGCAGCAGACCACTGACACAAGTACCCCTTGTGGTGGTGGCTCCAAAATGGCACAGCATGCTGCCATATGGCCATTTATGACAGCAGAACCTCTCTTCTGCGGTCATGACTCTTAGTTAGAATTGGGCTGTTAAATGCCTTTCTTTTCTTATTTAGTTAATTTAGTGTTTTTCATGCTAATTTTAGAGTTTATAATTCTATATAAATCTATATACCATTATATAGAATTATAATTCTATAATTTTATATTTTGTAAACGTATTTTTAATAGTGATATGTTTTTGGATTTGTTGTCTATATTTTATGTTTGTAATACACCTTGAGCAACCCATTGGTGGGGGGGAAGGGGGGAATCTATTAAATATTGCAGAAAATATTTGTGTTGGTGGCCATTTTTGTTTTTTACCCATATTACCTGATTCTGTGACCCAAGGCAGTTAGGGGTACGCCTTAAAGTGCCCTAAAGAAGCCAGCTCCTGCTGCCACTAACGTAGATGATGGTGAAATCAAATTAAAAGCAGGAATTGTTTTTCAATTTTAAAAAATGAAAATGAACGAATTACAAGTGGTGTTCCAAAACTGAATTCCATTTCTACTTATTTGCTCAAAATTGTGATTGTTTCGGAACCATTGTAACTCAAACTAAGCGATCCTCATTTGATTCTGTTTCAGGCTTTTCTAAAGTTTAATTCATACCCTTGTTGTCTACTAGAGCAATGCTGTAAAAAATAAATCCACAGGTACCACATGTAATTCATGAAGGTCCAGAAGCACTAAGGGATAAAGTTCAAAGGAAACTAATTGTGTAGGAAAACTGAAGGTAATAGTCAAGGAAGAAGAACCTTCAGGGGGTGTTAATCCAATATTTCTTGGGGCAGGCCTGACAAAAGGCCAAATAAAAAAGATGTTTGGACCTGAGAGATATGAACAAAACCATTCTAAGAGAACATTTTCAATTACCTGCTATAGAAGGAGTTGCCAGTAAGTTAGCAGGAGTAGAACTATGTATAGCCTTGGATTCTAGTCCTGGATGTGGCCAAATTCCGCTGGATGACAAAAATTCCATACGGCATATGTTCAATAGACCATTTGGCAGTTACAGACTTACAAGGCTAGTATTTGGTATGTCTTCCACTCCAGAAGTGTGCCAAAAGTGGATCGCAAATAAGCTTGATGGCATCACATGGTATTTCGTTGATATGATATCCTAAATGTGGAAAGCACAGAGAAGAACATAAAGAGAGGCAGCAGAAGTTATTTTTAAAAATGTGTCGGGAAAGGAACCTAGATCTGATTCAAGAAAATTTATTTATTTATTTTAAAAAAACATTTTTGTGCTGCTTTTCCCCACGTGAAGGGGAGGTGCTCAAGACCGCTTACAAGAAAGTTAAACAATAAAACTGCAGTAACACATTCATAGCTGCACTGGACTAAGAATGGTCACTACCTAGCAAAGTTTGTCCTAAATATGGCAGTGCCATTAACGGAGATATCTTATGGACACTTACTCAGAAGTAAGTCCTGCTGTGTTCAATGGGATTTACACCTTACGGCCAAATCCTATGTAAGATTGGTCTGGTGAAAGACATGTTTTATGGCAACGGAACAGTGTTCCACTGTCATAAAATGGCTGCCGATGGCATGCGGAATGCGTTGCCGGTGGCCATTTTGCAAGCACCACCACAAGAGGCAGTGGCACTGAAGATCTGTTGCTGGACACTGCTGCCCCCTTCTGGAACCAGTAAGGCAGCATGGGAGGAGGGCAGAATGGGGCTGGGAGGGGGAGGAACAGGGCAGAGATAGGAGTGATGAGGAGGGTGGATTGAGGCCAGGAAGGGAGCAGTATCGGCTACAGCGTTGCTGCCAATATCCTATCCCCCTTCTTGGCCTTGACCCCTTGATCCGGGTCCACTCAGACTTGCATCAGCTATATAGCTGGCAAAGATCCAAGAAGACCCAGTAGGGTGGCAAGGGCTTACCCCAGGGCAAGGGAACAAATCTTCCCTTACCTTGAGGAGGCCTTCACAGCCTGAAACTCCCCCCTGGAATGCAGAGTGTACCGCGTTGGCATGGTGCCATCACCACACGGGGAGCTAGGTAGGATTGGGCTGTTAGTAATTAGTCCAAGATGCTGACTTTCATTGGATATGAATCCATGAAACATAATTTGAACAGTTGAAGGAGGCCTGGTTGGTCCTTACCTTATATTCCTTCAGGAGATATTTAAAACGTTGGCTTTTCCATTCTACTTGTGGAGGGGGGGGAGTATGGCAGTGGGCTGTGGTGGGTAGATGATATTGTGATATTGTGTTTTTCAGTTGTAGATTTTCGTACGTTTTTGCAGCCTTCTAACTAGTTTTGTTTATGAATTTATTATTTATAACATTTATTTGTTTGTAAGCTCCCTTTGGTTTCCCTAGGCAAGAACTAATACAAATCGGTATTTGTGTAACTAACACAGTTACTGGTTCTTTCACATTGTAATACTTTGATAAAGGTAACTGTAGAGCCAGTTCTACAAGCCAGTTCTACAGAGCCAGTTCTGCAAGATTAGCAATCCTATCCTACAATTTCTATTTCTCCTATCCTATGCAGCGGGGCTGCGCGTCCCACGCTGTATTCTGCACAGGAATCCTGGAGTGCTTCTCCAGGACCTCTATCCTGGAGGTCCCCTTGCCCCGAGGAAATCCCCAGCCCACGCAATGGGTCTACCCGGACTTGCACAAGCTACATTGCTGGTGCAAGGCCAAGTGGATCCGTGTCAGTGGGTTGGGCCAGGAAGGGGGGGATAGGATATGGCGCATGCCAGCAACACCAATTCTGCCCCCTCCTTGGCCCAACCCCGCCCTCATTGCTGCCTTCCCCCTCCCCATTATGCCCAGTCCCCTGCCCCTGTGCTGTCTGGCGGGCACTTACCTGCTCTAGCATGTGTCACGGGCCTGCACTTGCACTGGTGGAGTGCCGCAGGCCGTCGCGCTGACGGGCCTACTTCCTGCGCTGTCGCAACGTGCCTTATGGCGTGTTTGCAACAGCTAGTACTGGCACAGCATGAAGTTAGGATTGTGCCATAGGTGGCATATTGTGGCAGAAAGATTCACCCATTGCATATGCCTCTGAATTACAATGTAGTAAAACGATGCTAAATAGAACAAGAATCTTAGTAATAGTGTTTGGATGTACAAAATTCCACCAATACATCTACTAAAAAAAAAGTGACTGGAAACAGACCACAAACCACTGATTCCTAAAAATAAAAATAGAAATGTATAAGGTAATGCCAAGAATCCAAAGACAGTTGCTAACAGTACACATTTATTGGCTGCAAGTAGTACATAGATTAGACAAAGAGCTAGCAATTTTTGATGCTCCACCCAGAACATATATGAAACAAAGAAAAGGACCAAGCTCTTAAGAACATAAGAACATAAGAAGAGCCCTGCTGGATCAGGCCAAAAGCCCATCTAGTCCAGCTTCCTGTGTCACACAGTGGCCCCACCAGATGCCTCAGGGAGCACAAGACAACAAGATAACCTGTTTCCCGTTGACACTCCCTTGCACCTGGCACAGAGAAAACCCACTTCTAAAAAAAAACCAGGAGGTTGCTTATGGCTTGTAACCTGTGATGGTCTTTTCCTCCATGAATCTGTCCAAACCCCTTTTAAAGGCATCTAGGCCAGATGCCATCACCACATCCTGTGGCAAGGAGTTCCACAGATGAATTACACGCTGGGTAAAGAAATATTTTCTTTTGTCTGTTCTAACTCTCCCTCCACTCAATTTAGTACATGTCCCCTGGTTCTGGTGTTGTGCGAGAGGGAGAAGAATTTCCCTCTATCCACTCTCTCCATCCCATGCATAATTTTATAAGTCTCAATCATGTCCCCCCTCAGGCGCCTTTTTTCTAGGCTGAAAAGCCCCAGACGCTGTAGCCTTTCCTCATAAGGGAGGTGCTCCAGCCCACGAATCATTCTGGTCGCTCTTTTCTGCACCTTTTCCAATTCAACTATATCCTTTTTGAGGTGTGGTGACCAGAACTGGACACAATACTCCAGATGTGGCCTTACCATCGATTTGTACAAAGGCAGAATGATATTGGCCGTTTTATTCTCAATCCCTTTTTTAATGATCCCGAGCATGGAATTGGCCTTCTTCACAGCCGCCGCACACTGGGTCGACACTTTCATCGACCTGTCCACCAGCACCCCAAGATCTCTCTCTTCATCCGTCACAGACAGCTCAGAACCCATTAGCGTGTATGTGAAATTTTGGTTTCTTGCCCCAATGTGCATCACTTTGCACTTACTTACATTGAAGCGCATCTGCCATTTTGCTGCCCATTCTCCCAGTTTGGAGAGATCCTTCTGGAGCTCTTCACAATCCCTGCTGGTCTTCACCACCCAGAAAAGTTTAGTGTCATCTGCAAACTTGGCCACCTCACTACCTATCCCCTATCTTGGAAGGCTATTTTTGCTTTATACCTCATGATACCTTATTTGCCTATATCAGAACCCAGATTTCAAACAGAGTTTTTCAAATCCTTTTAAAACAACCAATTCAGTACAGGGTGGCCAGATAATAGAGTGGAAGTTTGGGATGTTATCGCTGCTTATTGGAACTGTCAAGAGGAATTAGCATACAGAATGGGCTGACTTAAAAAAGAAGAAGACAGAATTATAGTTCCTTAAGTTCTAAGGAAGGGAAAAGGAGGCACCAAACACAGGAGCCATCAGAGAATCTAGCTCTATAAAAGAAAGGCTTGAGAAGTTGTTTATTGGCCAGATATGTGTGCTCACATTAAAGATGTGGTACAACCATGTTCCAGATGGCAAACTTTCGGAAAGAATTATAAAAAGAATTTATGACAGTCCAAAAAGACCTTAGCAGAAGGTGGAAATGGATTCTTCTTCTGGTGGATCACTATTCCAATATATGGAAGCCTGTTCACTAAAGGACATGGCAAATTAAATTGATGAGTAAGCACTCCAAAGTTTCCTTTTCAAGGCACAGTGTATCAGAGGAAAATGTGAATAGCAATATCCCTAAGTTGTGCTCCAGATACTTCAGCAGGTTTGCAAAAAGACAAGGACTTTTTCACACTACATTGTTATTTCCTCAGTCCTTCTGGCATGGCAGAAGCATCAATTCAAACAGTCCAGAGCAGTGTGGTCCTCAAGCTTTTGAGTCTCCAGAGCCCGGGAGTCTTGAGAAGCCCTGCCAGCGCATGCGTGGAGTTTTGGGAAGTCCCAGAGTGTTGGCACATACGCAGAGTGGCGCCGCACAGAACAGATGGCGGGTAATTGTGTTTTGCTCGTGGAGTCCCTGGAGTCTGAGGGAGCCCGAGGGCTCCTAGAAGCCCACTTTGAGAAACACTGGTCAAGAGGATTTTGAAGAATTCTGAGCTGGGAGACACAAATCTGTATGTTACCCTACTGGATTAGAATGCTACACTAATCAGAGATACAGGTTCACTTGTGCCATTTTATTGGGGAGACATGGAGAACTAGACTGTCTATCTCAGTGCCATTTTTTGCAACCTCAGCTGGCAAAAGAGGCATCTAAACGCATCTGACATTGAGACAACAGAAAAGGAAAAACATTCATGTCAAACACGATTACCAAGATTCTTGTTCTATTTGGCATAGTTTTATTGGGTTGTACTTCAGCTCTCCTCACTGCAAGCTTCTCCAAATATCACTACCAGACGTCATTTGGTATTCTCTTCCAGCCTCAACTGCACCTTCTCTGAAATGGCAAAATGTAGTAGACGGGCAGCGCAATCCAGTGCAAGGATCCGGCCGGCGGCCCACGGCTGCCCGCCAGATCCTGAGCTCCTTCGGCTGTTCTGCCGCCAAGCCAGAGGTCTACTCAGGGAAGGGGACGCTCATCTCTTTCCCCAGGCCGGCTAGGCCAAAGGCCCCTCTCCCTTGCCCAACTCACCTTGTCCAGCGGATGCATGAGCACTCCGGCACAAGGGAGGCCAGCCTCTGCGCCGGCCTCCCTTGCTCCAGAGTAGTCACCAATGTACTTTCAGGCATGCTTGTGACTGCTGCCAGCGACGGAACGCTCGTTCCGTCGCCGGCACGATCGTCAGGATTGCGGCCAGTGATAGGTACAGAGGGAATGAGGGTCTCCTGCACCTGGTCACAGATCTAAAAATGGCCCCAGCTCCTGCCTTTTCTCCTCTGCTGCAGTTCCAACTTTGGGGATGAGGTGGCCGCAGCCCCCACATCAGCCTGGGTGTTCTAGTGGCTACTGCTGTTGCCACCTGGCAGTTAATTAAAGCAGCAGACCCAACGTGAACGCCCCCTGTCAATAAATATAAATATCATGATATTAAAATAATAAAATCAGGACACTTCTTGAGCAATATGGGTCATGGTTTGAGATATTCAGATTGTACTGCTTGTTTTTGGTCAGTTTCCACTATGCAAGTTGGAAGGAAATTCTGCACACGCGCGCGCACACACACACACACACACACACACACAGAACTTTCTTCATGCTTGTGGCTTCTGAGAACTTCTGCTTTATACTGACTCAGACCATTGGTTTCTCTAGCTTGGTGTTGTCAACACTGACTCCTAGCAGCTCTTTTAAGGTCTCAGACAGCAAATTGTCTCTGCCCTTGCTGGAGATTAAACCTGGGACCTTCTGCATGTAAAGCATATGCTCTACAGCTGAGCTACAGACCCTACACATTTCTGAATGTGTTCAAATGTGTGTTCTCAAGTCCACATTTGTGGAGGTGCTGCTGACTGAGGGGGCACTGTGAGGGTTAGGGACTGTGAGGGGGCACTGTGAGGGGGCACTGTGAGGGAGAACTAGGAGATGGGTGGAGAGCTGCTCACCACTCTCATAGATCCTCCCCCTGATGTTGTTTTGCCTGCAGTTGGACGTACGTTCAGTCTAAGGTCCCAGATGGAATGGACACTTGCTAAACGTTGCTGGGGGATGCATTTGTAGGAGAGAAGTTGGAATCAGGGGATGGGAGAAGGGCTAAACTCTCCGCTTCCGCTTGTCGATTCTCCATCACAAATCCCTCCTTTCCCCTCTGCACTAGCACAAAACCTCGCATTGGGACCCCTGTGTTTGTCTTGTAATGTGTGGCTCTGCCCTGAGCATTCTCGAAAGTGGTTACACACTATTTGATAGTTGCACTTGGATGAAACACTTGCATTCATTGGAGTGGGAGTTTTGTTTGTTTGCTTGCTCCCCCCCCTGCACAAACAGTTAAGCTCCTGGTCAAGTATTTTTTACCCTGTAACAAGAGCTATATAGCCCTTGACACACTTTCTTTATGTGTTCAGTGGGGACGTAGCATTGCAGTGGCAGGCTCTGCCCCCAATCTACATGCAAATGTCAAACATCTGGAGAGAGTTCCTGCATGTACTGCTCTCTCTACACAATCAGGTTCCCTGCTTTTCAAGGAGTCCTGACAAAACTCTCTGTGTAGACACCTGTATGCACTGGGGGCCCCTACTGACATTTACTGAACATGTGTGGTCAGCACCGCAGCCCTGCACTGTGATGCCACCGCTCACTGAGTACATGAAGAACATGTGAAGACAGCTTCTATCTTGGTGAGTCCGTAGAAGTACCCATATTTCAACTGTGTCAAAACTTTTAATATAACTGTGGGAGCTTTTTGTATGGAAACCATTGTGCGATTGAGGGTGGTTTCTTGTTTGCATTTTTCGGCTCATTGCACTGTTTCCTGAATTGCACTGCTTTTACGAAGGGTCGGACATGACTTAACGACTGAACAACAACACAGTTCTGGATGCCAACGTTTGTTCGTTGTTGTTTTAAATATTTATATTCAGTGGCCATTTTATTGTTTTCCTTTTTATTCTCACAACTTTTCTCCTTTTGCATTTCGAATGTTAAGAGAAACGGCTATTCCACCAAGGGAAAAGGAACATTTGTTGTTGTTTTTTGCTTTGTGAGATCTGCCCAGTTTCACTGTGGTATGTGTGTCTCTGTCATTGCCTCAACGTTCATAAGAAAGAGGTCTCTGTAACCGAGCTAGGGCCGGAAGTCAATTTAGTGCTTATGCAGAATTCTGTGAGAAAAAAAATGAAGCACAGGTGTTACGAAATCTCTCTCACACATCTCTACTCAATTATAGGGTGGTTTTGGTGGTTTTGCACAATGAGGACAAAAGTCCACCAGGGACCTGCTTGTTTTACCCATGACCTGTCCTTTGCTCACCGCCTTCCCTTTTCCAACCCTCTTCACCCCTCTGAGAGCTGAAAGGCAGTACAGTTTGTTTAATGAATAGGTACGCGTTTGAAAAAGTAAAGACATTGATTTTTCTGGATTTCTTTACAGCTCACTGAAACTTTACTTGGACAACATACAGTGTTTTCCCCTTATTGACTTGACTCAAAGAGGGTGTTGGTTGCTGTTGGGTAATGCAACAACAAGCAACACAATATGAGGCATCGACTTTTGGGTATAAATAACACATTACAAACAACAAAATGTGATGGGTTTTTTTTCCCCAAATATGACAGAGGATTTGGGTGCTTTTTCTCCCTCCTTTCCCCATCTGTTCTCAATTACAGAAAACTCCTCCCTCCAGTTTAAAGGGAAGACATACACCCTGCAAAGCATCTCATCTCAGTACAATATGTGACATCTGTATATGACAGATGGGCTTTCAGGTTTCTTCATCATGAGCTTTATTTTCTAGGACCTTTGTCTGAAGCACCTAGGATCTCTTTTTAAGAAGTGTTAAAAAAAAAGAGGGGGGGGAAATCCCTTCCTCTAAATGATATCAACAGGAACAACAACTTCTCCCCAAAACCTTAAGAGGTCATAAACCATTGTTCATAGAAGTTCAACTAAACTGCCGCTGAAAAAATACATACATTTCCAACAGATTTAATTTTAATGGTATTTCCAGCACTTTTTCAGTGCTCAGAGCACCATGCAGCACCATCTCCAGTCATCTTTGCGACAGGTAGGTGAGGTAGGTCTGAGCAATGGTTCCCATATTGCAGGAGGAAAAGGAGGTGGCCTGAGGATGAGAGATAGCAGCTTGCCAAAGGCTGTCTTGAGAGTTCTTGGCTGAGCTGAGAGTGACGGCTTCCAGTTCAGGGCTCATGGCTTTAACCGCCAAATTACACCCGGTCTTGAATTTGGAGACAAATGCAATGCAGCTATCACTGCTTTCTATTCCTTAACTGTGTTGCTGCCACGCTTAAATAAGATATTTTAAAGGCGTGGTGTTTTTTTCTTTTTCTACGTTTGACATGCGCAGCTTTGCTATACTTTAAGAATCCAGAATTTCATCTTAATCCAAAGAATGAATGCAATAAAAAAATGTAAGCAAGCAAAACCTGCAGCCCTATTCAGGTATCTCCGTTTTGGAACAGATCAGCGCACTTGCGGTTTGCCAGACTTGCAGATCAAAATCTCGATATTTTAGACATGAGCAAAGATGAGTTGTCTCTGTCTCTGTGGGTGTTTACACAGCTGCCTAAGTGTATCTGAATTTAACCCACCCTCAACATGCTTTAACTTCCTGTCCAGTGCACCCAAGGGTGGCGCTCCAAGCAAGCAGAGAGAGAGAGAGAGAGAGAGAGAGAGAGCGCTGCAAGACAGAAAGGCAAGTTTGTAGTGAACTCAGCACATCTGAACTCAGTATGGGTATCTGAGGAAAGGATGTACATTAGTGGTTTACAGACTTTCTGTCTGGACTAGGGAACCTTTTTCACACAGACTACTAAAGACCTGTCCCCATTTGTCAAGGACCATATGCACGACCAAGAGTATTCTGGGAGATCTTCTGAGGAACACAGCCAGTTCAGTTCATGCAAAGCACTGGCCAGGTTGTTGTGCCTCAGAGCCACTAGCGTCACAGCGGGGGGGGGGGCGGAGCTCTGCCACGGTCCGACCCTCCGTTACACGGGAGAACGAAGCGCCCCCACCCCCTCGCTTTTGGAGCCATTCAAGTCGGTGAAAGCAACGCTCCGAATGGCTCTGAAAGTGAGGGGGCGGGGTGCTTCGTTCTCCCGTGTAACGGAGGGTCGTACCGCGGTGGAACTTAGAGCTCCGCCCCCCTGCCGCTACGCCAGTGCTCAGAGCCTTTCTATGTGCAGTGTGCTCCAACGAGGTGAGGCATCGAGGATCTGTGTTTGGATAGGCCTCTTCTCCTAACATTTTAGCAAACAGCAACTTGAGACTGACCCCTGTTTCAGTCTGGGGTCATGGTATTGGTGGAAGGGGAATTAACCTTTTCCCTAGGGCCATTTTCATCATGCAAATTTGTCCCCTCCCAAAGCTGCTACTTTCCTCCCTATGTGCATCATATACATTTCCCCTAGTGCAACACTGAGGAGATTCAGAGGGGGGATTGTTATTGGCAAACCGGCACTGAGAGAACAGGGCTAACCTTTCACCAGCACGCTGTTTCTGATCTGCATCATGCTCCCTTCCTTGCCCAGCTGCTATTTACTAAAATGTAAAGGGATGGGAGCTCTAAACATGGATCTTCATCAACTTGTCTAATTTGACCCTGAGAGTGTATTGTAAAACACACACAACACTGTTGCAGATGCACATCAAAGGGGAAGATCAGTAGTAGTGGGCTAGCTAAATCCCATAGTACATGAACACAGTATACATGGAGAATTAGATATGTGTGCACTCGTCACATGTGAATCAGCCCTAAATCTGCATTAATTATACCTACAGCCTATTTTCCAAGGCTTGGTTGCTATTCTTTGGTCGAAAAAGGCTATTCACTTCAACCCCTTTTTCCCCAAAACCTGAGTTCTGGTTTGATTCACTTGCTACAATTTGGGGGTATAGATCAGAGGGAGTTCAAGTCCTTGATCAGCAATGAAGTTTGCTGAGTAATCTTCAGAAAGATAATCGCTCCTGGCCTACCATACCTTGTGGAATTATTGTGAGGGTAGAACACTGCTCTCAGCATGCCAGAAGAAGGGCAGGATACAAATACATCTCTATGTTTTTTTCAAGACATAGCTATTAATATCACTCCTCTAAGTTTGCAATGTGCTTTACAATTGCTCTTCTGGTTGTACTCACTGTAGGCAAGTTATTCCCCTTTTCACAGATCTGAACTGAACCTAAGAGACTGTCACCACAATCCTACGTATGTCTACTCAGAAATAATGTTCAATGTTCAATGGGGCTTATTCCCAGGGAATTGTGTACAGGTGGGCCCCCATATCCGCTGGGGATATGTTCCAGGCCCCTCCGTGGATACTTGAAACCATGGACAGGAGCAAACACCCCCTCCATGGTTTCCTGAGGACCCCCCGCCCTGCCTCACCTGCGGGCAGGCATGCGCGCTCCCCCAGCTCTTTTTTTTTCCAGCAAGCTTTGTTTCTTCCTTAAAACAAACAGAGAAGCAGCCTCCATTGCAGACAAGTAGAACGAGACTAAGTCCTAGAGAGGCTCTTCAAGGTTTCTGTTAACCTTGCAGAGCCTCTCTAGTACTTAGTCTCGTTCTACATGCCTGTAATAAACAGCCAGAGCCTGCTTCTCCTGTTTCTTTAAGGAAGAAACGAAGCTTACTGTGAAAAAAGTAAAAGCCTGGGGGGGGGGGTCCCCACGATCCGTGAATAACTGAAACCGTGGATAGCGAATCAGTGGATATGGGGGCCCACCTGTATACAGGATTGAAGCCTGTAAGACTTTGTAGACATTCAGTGAATGCATGGAGTGGGTGGGTTTGAAATCATGGCAGCTATTCCTGCTCCTGATTTCCATAAATTCATGCTAAAGTCTGAACGGAGCCCCACATATTTAAGATGCACAAGTACAGACACTCTGTGCATGGTTAAGAATCTACAAAAAGCAGATGTATAGAATGAGAGCCCCTTTGGAAAAGGGCTATAAGCATTTAGAACAGGGGTCCTCAACCAGTGGTACTAGTACCACCAGTGGTACTTCGGCCAACTGCTGGTAGTACTTGGACTGCCAGACCACCAGGACCCTTCTCCGATGTGGCGCTTTTGATGGCGCGCTTTCATTCTGGAGAGGCTCCTGCCTTTAGCCGAACGCTGAGAAGGGCTCTTCCACCTGCCCAGAGCCTCCTACCTGTGTTTTCTGGCCTCCAGAAACCTGAAAACCCAGAAGTAACTGGCAATGATGTAATCGCTAGTCACTTCTGGTGGTACTCAGCAGGAGAGTGGCACCGGAGGTGGTACTCAGCCAGGAAGGGGTTGAGAACCCCTGATTTAGAATACACACACTCAGCTTCCCTGAGCCAATGGGTTAGAGTGGGATACAAATCAATCAATCAATTGATCAATCAAATTTCACGTACAAATTCTATATGCTGACATGCATAGGCTCTGTTCAGGCCTCCACATGAGTGACAGCTGTCACAAGTCCAATTCCCGCCTCTGTGTGTTCACTGAACATCTGAAAAGGTTGGCGTGAAGGAGTCCACAGCAAGTGTGTGCATGTGTGTACTTCAACAAAGGTGTTCCAGGTTCAAGCTCAGCTCACATTCCACTGGAAGAAACAAAAATTGTCCATGCAAGAAAGACTGGTGCTTTTCTAAAAATTTAAAAGCTCAGGTGGATTTTTCCATTTCAGAATTTGTTCACGAGAAAAGTTATGCTGATTTCTTCACCTTTTAACAAAAACCTGGTGCATATAGTTTTTGGAAACTTTCTCTATATCCTCCTTCTCTACAGGGACCAATGGCAGACTGTACCTTATGTAAAATCTGGAATGGTTTGTTGGTTATGATTTATTGAGGGCTGAGTCAAGCCTTTCACCAAGGCCTTCAGCATGCACTTCAAACAGGCACATGCCTGCCCGAGGAAAAAAATAAGTAGATGAACTCATCTGGGTTTTGCAGACAGATAGTCAAGCAGTATTATTTATACCTTAACACAAACATACCACATTTGAAGTGGGAAGAAGAGGGAAGTGTATAAGATGACAAAAGGCTTTCAGAACTTGCCCATTCCCAGAGGGGAGCTCTGCACCTGTTTCTTACCACTAAAAGGACGTTAAACTTTCTGAAACGTGACCAAGTTGGAGGTGGGAGATCTTTCAAGATAAAAATGTGACATAATTGACTTCAGAAGGTCAGAATCTAATCACTTGTAGTTGTCAGTTTATCGCCTGATCTCTTCTCACACATATCAAACAAGGCACATGATGCAACTGGATTAACATCGTCCTCACAATCTGCTTCTTTGGCCACAAGTAGCTGAGCCTTCACATTTACTTCCATTAAGAGGCAGGCAAGCTTAGTGGATGGAAGAGGTGATTAGCTGCAGTTTTCTCTCTTTGCTGCAAATGTGCATGTGCTCCTGAAGGTCCAACACACCACAATAATTAGAAGAAGTTAGGCTGCTCCCTCTCATGGAAAACCCACAGGAGAGGCCCAGAGGGGATTAAGTCACCACAAGGTTCCCCTTGCAGAGTTTTCAACAGATCATTTCATTGTAGGGTGGATTTACAGTCGTGGGAAATGGCAAACAGATATGGCTCCACCAAAGCCTTTGACTCTCAGGGGAAACTGCCTTGTCCTTGAACTATCTATCCATATGTTGATTATATGCGTCTCCAGTTGGCTAACTAGCTTCTTTCAGCTCACGTTCATTCTTGCATACAAGTCGCTGGTGAAGATTGACCTGCTTTGGTACTCTGGCTATGTCTAGGCTCTGACAGCAAATAACACAATGCACCCATCACACAGCCCAATCCTATCCCCCCCCCCTGCCAATGCAGAGGTGCCGAAATGGCAGCCGTTGCATCCTGTGGGGGGGCAGATCAGGGGGCTTCCGCAGGGCAAGGGGACGTTCAATCCCCTTACCCCTGCATAAGCCTCTCAACCTGCAATGAGTCTCCTCGGAGCTATGCTAGCATTTTAGCTAACATAACTCCGAGGAGAGGAAAGGGGCAGGGAGGCTGCAGGGAAGGGAGATAGGATCCAGTTAGTGAAACAGGTAGTACTGGTAACACAGCCATATCCATGTAAAAAACACAGCAATCCGACCAAGCATAACGTTTTACATGGATATGGCTGCGTTACCCGTACTACCTGTTTCACTAACTATATCTGCTGGCCATGAAAGCTTTCGAATGAAAATGAGATAGGATCCATCCAGCGCGGGCTATCCGCAGTGGATCCTTCCCTTCCCGCAGCCTCCCCGCCCCGTTATGCCCTCCGCTTGCCCCTGTTCCACCCTCCCCCCACCTCCCCACTGGCTTACCCTTCTCAATGCGCATCTGGGCATCCTCCGGCTCACCTGGGAAGGCAGAGGCCTTCCCACCAGCATTGCCGGCAGTGTGCTGGTCGACGCGCTGTCAGGGAGGCTTTTACGACTGGCACAGACTGCTTTATGGCAGTCTGCGCCAGCGAGGGAGGCGTGCCGCAATTGGGCGGCACACATAAGATTGGGCTGCTCATTTCGTAGCCAGAGTATTCTCTATATGTTAAGAACATAAGAAGAGCCCTGCTGGATCAGGCCAAAAGCCCATCTAGTCCAGCTTCCTGTATCACACAGTGGCCCCACCAGATGCCTCAGGGAGCACACAGCCAACAAAATAACCTGTTTCCCGTTGACACTCCCTTGCACCTGGCACAGAGAAAACCCACTTCTAAAACCAGGAGGTTGCTTATGGCTTGTAACCTGTGATGGTCTTTTCCTCCATGAATCTGTCCAAACCCCTTTTAAAGGCATCTAGGCCAGGTGCCATCACCACATCCTGTGGCAAGGAGTTCCACAGATGAATTACACGCTGGGTAAAGAAATATTTTCTTTTGTCTGTTCTAACTCTCCCTCCACTCAATTTTAGTGCATGTCCCCTGGTTCTGGTGTTGTGCGAGAGGGAGAAGAATTTCCCTCTATCCACTCTCTCCATCCCATGCATAATTTTATAAGTCTCAATCATGTCCCCCCTCAGGCGCCTTTTTTCTAGGCTGAAAAGCCCCAGACGCTGTAGCCTTTCCTCATAAGGGAGGTGCTCCAGCCCACGAATCATTCTGGTCGGCCTTTTCTGCACCTTTTCCAATTCAACTATATCCTTTTTGAGGTGGGTGACCAGAACTGGACACAATACTCCAGATGTGGCCTTACCATCAATTTGTACAAAGGCAGAATGATATTGGCCGTTTTATTCTCAATCCCTTTTCCAATGATCCCGAGCATGGATTTGGCCTTCTTCACAGCCACCGCACACTGGGTCGATAATTTCATCGACCTGTCCACCAGCACCCCAAGATCTCTCTCTTGATCTGTCACAGACAACTCAGAACCCATTAGCGTATATGTGAAATTTTGGTTTCTTGCCCCAATGTGCATCACTTTGCACTTACTTACATTGAAGCGCATCTGCCATTTTGCTGCCCATTCTCCCAGTTTGGAGAGATCCTTCTGGAGCTCTTCACAATCCCTGCTGGTCTTCACCACCCAGAAAAGTTAGTGTCATCTGCAAACTTGGGTCTAATTAAACTGCATAATTGTTTGCTTTGCAGTATTTGAACAACCATAAACCCTGAACTGAGCAGTAACTGGGGGTGGGGTGGGGAGGAGGCAGAGAAAGAAGAAAGATTTCTGTTTCTTTTCAGTGGGATGTATTTCCCAGCATTGCTTCTGAATTGCCAATAGAAATTCATCAGCTGTGTTGAAATTAAATCTGGATAAAACAGAGATGCTGTAGATCTGGAGAACAGCAACTCAAGGAATTGGACAGTCAAACAGTTCTGGATGGGGTTGAAGGAATGTGTTCACAGTTTGGAGAATCTCCTGGATGCTACGTTGCTCTTGGACCACCAGTAGCACCTGTGACCAGGTGGGTGGGTGGGGGTGGCGGTGTCCAATTTAGGCTGGTATACCATCTGTATCGTTATCTGAGTCAGTCAGATCAGACTACAGTGGTCCACACATTGGTTACATAACGGCTGGATTACTGTAACATGTTCTAAGTGGGACTGCCCTTGACCACCACCTGGAATGTACAATTCAGCACTGATATCCCTGTCCCCTCCCATCCCGGGCTGGCCAGTGGCCCCCTCCCTCGCTGCTCCTACCCGCCTTCCCCCGGCCCCTGCGTCGACCGGCATGGGACCTACCTGCAGCAGCCGGCGCAGGTCTGGGTTGTGGCCTGAGTGAGCGGCGCCGGCCTTTGTGCTGGCGCCATTTATTCTAAAGGAGCTGCAAACTCTAAAGGAGCCACACTTATTCTAAAGGAGTCCAAAAGGAAACAACTCGTTAGGCCGGCTGAGCGATTGCTCCACCATCTTAATTCTATGCTCAGTCTGCCCGACAGGAAATGGACAACAATTTTCAGAAGGCTGAACTTGGTTATGATAGAAACGTACCACACCAGAGAACATTCATTCTGCCAAAGATTGAGTCGATGCTGGAACCCTATTCAGTGTTTGCTCTCCTGTGGTGAGTGAACATATGGGGGCTTCTGTGCTATGCACCAGCTTAATCCCTCCCTCCACTAATGAATGATGCATGTGCTTAGCCCTGTCCCTATTCTCCACATGTGGAAGCGTTGGCCTTTACTGATGGATGCTAAATGCAGGGAGAGCTTCTCCCCATAGATGCAACCAGTGCTTGTTGATGCTAAGTGAGGATCATTGGTGGGGGTGGAGCGAAGTCGAGATGTGCCGAAAAAGCCCATACATGCTTCTTCTCAGTCTCTGTGTGGGCTCGGGAGTGTACATTTTTAATTGCAAATATCTACTATGCTCTTGTCAGACCTTCCCTCTCCTTTGAAGAGGGAATGCACAAGGGGCTCCTTGGAATCATGCCACTTAGCTCTGCAGCCACTGATGGTATGCATAGTAGCTGCAAACACCCCCCCACACACACACACAAAGACACACACACTTACACTTTCCATTCCAGGGTTCCAAACATGGATATTCCCCCATGTTCAGCATTTGTCTCTGTAGACAAGTGTTTGAATGTGGGGAAGGCTATCATGTGCATCACTGTTGGGAAGTGGTGCTAGCTATCACTATCACATGCTTCCTTGAGAAGTCCCTCTCACATTCCCTCTCCATCTGAAGAGGATTCTACTCTCGGACTTATTCAAAGTTAGACTATAGAAACTAGCTTATCCAAATGGGAAGAGGGCACTATTGAAAGGTTTAGGTTAGAAAACGACCTTTTCTGGAAAGCAATCGGGTCGCACTCATCGTGGGCCATGGTTGTGTGCCAATGTCATCATTGTAGGATCATAAGAAGAGCCTTGCTGGATCAGGACATGGGTCCATCTAGTCCCGCTTCCTGTATCTCACAGTGGCCCCACCAGATGCCTCAGGGAGCAGACACCTGCTCTAGCCTATCACTCCCCTCACCTCCACACTTTTATCTTCCGCACGTCCCCTTCTTCCTTTTCCAATTCAAGGAGCAGGAAGAGCAGAGAGCGGTGAGCCAGGATGGTGTAGTGGTTTGGGAGTCGGACTTAGACCTGGAAGATCCAGGTTCAAACCCCCGCTCAGCCACGAAGCTTTCCTGGGTGACCTTGGGCCAGTCACTATCTCTCAGCCCCACCTACCTCACAGGGTTGTTGTGAGGACAAAAGGAGGGGAGGAAATATGTACACCACTCTGAGCTCCTTGGAGGAAGGGCGGTATAAAAGTGTGAAAAATAAATAAATAAATAAATAAAGTGGGGGCAGCATTTTCCACTGGCCCTCCCTCTATATGCCTTCACGTAATTTCCAGTGCCTTGAAGCAACATGTCACACATTTTTAAGGGTCTTGCACAATTTAAGGTCTTGCACTGTAAAACGTGAAGTGGGATTCACAGTTCTTAACTGGCGAGATGATCAGTCTTCAGCTGCAGTCTCTGGATCTCACTCAGTGATGTGTCTCATGGTGGGTAGGTTCTGAATCTATTTTAAAAATCACTTTCATTGCAGGCAATCACAACTATGAGGCAACAACTTTGTGGAAGCCAAGCAGTGTGTGAACCAGCTCTCCGGAATTTCACTGGAGGCAAGGAGAAATGACAGTTTTTTGGGAGCTTGCAATTGGAATGGACTTTGCTATCTTCTTTGTTCTTAAAATCTGGGATTTCTGGCCACTGTTCTTCAGGACACAAAAGATTGGAAGCACCATTTTGCCAAACTGGAGAAGCCATCTTCACAGATTTACAATCTGTAAGTAATTGATTTGTAAGTTCTACCTTTCTTTCCACCCCCTTCTTTTCTCACCACCCCTTGGAATGGTTACAAGCCCAGTGTGAGGAAGAAAGGAAAGGAAACTGAACTAGAAAACCAGCGTCGTTGTGATCTAATTAGCAAGAGGGTTGTCTAGCCAAGAGATGAACATTTGTTGAGAGAGAAAGCCAGTATGACACAGGTTTGTATCCTGGGTCCTGCCAGAAAGTGCTTCTAGCCAGACTCCAAGAGGTTCAAATATCAAGCAGGAAAATAAACAGTAAGAACTTTGGAGTGCATGTGCACTGCAACATCACTACTGTTTGGTGTCGTTATCATGTGGGCCAAACTATACATTATGACCAACGTGTAAAATTGGCCCTTTTTGTTTTTCAAAAGAGCACCAGTGGCCATGAAACTGCAGTGCAATGGGGGGGGGGGAAGGCTTTTAACACTAAACCTATGCCATGGTTGTTATCCTGACTCTGCATGCTCTTCTGTCCGCTTTATAGGCTTAAAGACGCTTTTACTGGTTTTCAGATGAAATGCTAAAACAATGTAAATAACACTGGTCAACACACTTTTTCTGGCATAAGGTATTCCAATGGTTTTATGGTAATTTTGGGGCGCTGATTCCAAATCTGGTGTCAGTTTTTGTCTATCACATCAGGTTTTTGAGATATCAAATATTGCATTTGATAAAATCAATGAAAAACAGCAAATTTACACTGGTCTACAATTTTTTTTCCTGGCCTGGACTTTTGCAGCTGTTTTAGACTAATTTCAGGATGCTGATTCCAAATCTGATCTCAGATTTGCTCTATCACATCTTGTTTTTATGCTATCAGCATACCTCATTTTCATGATGCCAAACCTGATGCCAGATTTGGAATCAGCGCCCCAAAATTACCTTAAAACCATTGGAATACCTTATGCCAGAAAAAGTGTGTTGACTGGGTACCCCCTTATCATGGTCCAATTTTCTGAAGTACCCCCTCCTAATTAACTGCTAATTAATTTGATTAATTAATTAGGTAATTAATCGTTAAGTAAAAAAAAGTACTAACACAATTTTAAATGTGAAAAAATGTGTTATTTAACTGTGTGTGTGTGTGTGTGTGTGAGAGAGAGAGAGAGAGAGAGAGAGAGAGAGAGAGAGATATGCAAGGATCTCTTTTTTTCTCCAAGTCACACTTCCCTAAATCAGCTCCTCCCTCCCCCACCCCACTCCACCCTCCCCCACCCCATTTTTGTCCAAAGTACAAAAATAAGCCCAAAACCAAAATCAGAGAGACAGAAGGGCTCCGAAAATAATTACAATTTAAAATCCATGTTAATTAATACTTAATTAGCTGCTGATGGGGCAGATAAGGGGCAGGGCTTGGTGTACCCCCATCAAGAGGTTCGCATACCCCTAGGGGTACCCATACCACAGGTTGAGAACCCCTGTTGTAGCCATTGTTAGATCACGCCCTGCAGAAGGAAAATATTAAATAAATGTGGATATCTACATAAAATGATATTATAAACACACTATCCTAAAAATACAGCACCATATTTTAACACTAAAGCAGTCACTGACTCGCAACAACTTGCAATCATAAGTGACAAAGAGTTAATTTCGGGTAAAATCAATGAAAATGGGGTATGCCGATAACATAAAAATGAGATGTGATACATCAAATCTGAGATCAGATTTGGAATCAGCACCCTGAAATTAGTCTAAAACAGCTGCAAAAGTCCAGGCCAGAAAAAAAAATTGTAGACCAGTGTAAATTTGCTGTTTTTCATTGATTTCATCAAATGCAGTATTTGATATCTCAAAAACCTGATGTGATAGACAAAAACCGATGCCAGATTTGGAATCAGCACCCTGAAATTATTCTAAAAAACAGCTGCAAAAATCCAGACCAGAAAAAAAAAATTTTTTTGTAGACCAGTGTAATGAAAGGAGCAGGGACCACAATCAGGATTGCCAATGTGGCAGGGCTACCTGCTGAAGTGGGGTCTCTTACACCCCACAGCAGTGTCCTGAGGTTTCACACAGCCCAGCCCCACTCTTGCTGTTTCCTTCAGAAAGAAGAAGAAAGGGATCCACGTAGTTTGGCCCTTGGATTTATGTCCTTTGCAGTTCCCAGCAATAAAGAGTGAGTGTAGTGTAGCATTTAGAGTGTTGGATGAGGCCTAGGACTATCTAGGTTCAAATCCCTACACAACCATGCAGCTCACTGGGTGATATTGTGTAGAGGTGTCGCTCCGGTAGGGGTGGGGCCGTAAGTTTCGCTCCGTCCTAGTCCCGTTTACAAAGCGAGCAGGAGGCGGTCCCGCCCCCTCACTGTCGGAGCCATTCCCGTGCAGAGAAAGCAGCAAGCAGGGTCTCTTGCCTGCTGCTTTCTCCGCATGGGAATGGCTCCGACAGTGAGGGGGCGGGGCCACCTCCTGCTCGCTTGGTAAACGGGACTAGGACGGAGCGAAACTTACGGCCCCACCCCTACCGGAGCAACGCCTCTAATCTTGTGCCAGTTACTATCTTTCAGACTATCCTACCTCATGGGGCTAATGTGAAAATAAAATGATGGAAACAAACCACGAATGCTATCCTGATCTCCTTGGAGGAAGAGTAGGACAAAAAGCCAAATCCTGAGACAAATTTAGAGTTTCCTTCTCAGGCCCAACATCTGAGAATATTTGAAGGCAGTCAAAAAATAGTGTCTTATTGCTTACTGCTATTCATTGCTGAAATGTTATACAGTATACCGCTTTGCAGCTGGAATTCTTAATGTGGTTTAAGTGAAACTTTTTAGGGGGATTTTGCCCATCCCTCCCTGAGACTCTGGCAGGAACTGCCTGATCGTAGAGCCTGACTCAGATGGAAAGACTCATGTCCTAGGGGATAATTCTTGGAAAACGAAGTGAAGTCCCCCCCCATTCCACTTCCAAGAATCGAGTACATACTGAGGTCTAACCAGAAGGAGTGGGTTCCCTCTAGTGGGAGCTCCAAATCAGCTACTATAAGTGACAGCTTTCCTTGGACCCCACTGTCTCCAGGGATGTGGATCTCTTGCCACATTCCTGAGCCTCCCTTATGCCACAGAACCTCTCTGCCCCAAGAACAAAGACAACAGAGAACCCAGTTAGAGGCCACTATTAGATATCAGAGCAGCACAAGACCTCTCTTTAGCAAGCTCTGCTCCTGAGTGCAAAACCTCATCCCTTAAGTGCTACCAGGATCTGGGCTCCACTAATGTATCAGGAAAGATGTACCAGGCTGCAAGGCCTACTATAAGAATTTTGAATTGATACCTGGCTGGTGCTAGTGCAACATTTATTCTGCTCAGCGACCTTACAGGCAGCTCCCTCCTCCGCTATTTCAGCCATTAGTCCAGGATGTGACTGGAATGCTGCACTGCTCCTCCCTCTCGTTGGCAAGCCTGTGACTCCATGTCCACCAGCTCCAGTTTTGGAAGGAATTTATCAGAACCACAGAAAACCAAAATGCCAGTTGTTACTCACACTGCGCTCTGGCAAGTTCAGGACTGATGGAGAACATCTTCAGTGTACAGTGCAGTGAACAAGATTGGTAAGACCTGGAATTGCCACCGATTCAGGGCTTTCAAGTACACATGGAGCGCCCACCTGAGCAGGACCTTCCCCATTGATTTCAGGGTTGGGGCAGTTCTGTCTCCGGATGTTCACCCAGAACTGTCCATCATAGGGGAGTTACTGGGAAAAGCCGTGTTCACACTGGTCCGTGCAGGAGTCTGTGTTAATCAGCACCAGCTGCACAGCACAGGGCATACAGCGTTGGAAGTCTCTTTCCAATCGTTTTTCTTCTTAAACTGGGAGTGCTGACATCATCAAATTCTTTTTACTTTGCCAAGTGTACCCATCTAATAAGGGAGGAAGACGGTGCTTTAGGTGGGAGGCTGATGGTAGCAAGTGACGTTGGCTGAAAATATGCAGCTCATTTAAAGGAGGAGAACGTGTAACAGAATAAATGAATCACTTTTTTAAAAAAAGGTGTGTGTGTGTGTGTGTGTGTGCGTGTGCGTGTGCGTGTGCGTGTGTGTGTGTGTGTGTGTGTTTTATAGAAAAAAAAAGACAGGTAGGACAGAACTGAAAGGCATATGTAAAATGTAAGGGAAAGAGTTTCCTTCCCCCCCCTTCCGCATACCCTGAGATACTGATTGTCATCCAATTAGAGGCTGAAGGAAGGTTTGATTAATCTATCACAAGCAAAAGGGCCTGGCTTCAGTCACTAATCGGAGAGGTGTGAAAGCAGCATGTGGGTCTCTAGGGACCTCCTTGGCTCCTGCATTAGTGTGATCAGGTGCTCCTGCATAGTCAGATTCTGGGACAACTGTCTCTTTTGAATTATTATAGCTAATTGTAAATAGGAGCCCAGAGTCCAGGCAACCGAGTCAGGCATGCTCCCTATGAACTTGAGCTGCAGAAGGACACAGGCTCTTCTCTGACACGAAGTTTCCTTTTTATTTCAAGGTGCTGTGGGTTGGTTTTTTTTATCATGGGCAAGTCTGGTGTACTGGTGAAACAGTCTGTTTTTCAGTCTCTGAAGCCTGAACCCACTGAAGTAATTAGCAGGAGCTGGGTAATTGGTAGGGGATGAAGGAGACACGCTGCTTGTGGAATGGGAGAAAGCAGGGAGGCATTCAGAGAAGATTTCTTTTCTAGGTCATATTATTATTAATTTTTAGATTAATATTTTACATTAATATTTATATGCCACTTTTCGAGAAAAAATCACACAGTGGTTTATTATTAACCGTATTTATATACCGCTTTTCAACAAAAAGTTCACAAAGCGGTTTACAGACAAAATCAAATGATTAAATGGCTCCCTGTCCCAAAAGGGCTCACAATCTAAAAAAAGATGCAGAAGAACACCAGCAAACAGCCACCAGAAAAGACACTGTGCTGGGGTGAAAAGGGGGCAGTTACTCTCCCCCTGCTAAATATAAGAGGAGCACCCATTGAAAAAGTGCCTTTTGCCCAGTTAGCAGGGGAACATCACAAAAGAAACGAACAGGGACAGATAGGTTCCCTCTGCCTGTATAAGGCAGCCACCACTTAAAAGGTTCCGTCTGCAATAGGATGCAGTGGTTCCCAAACTGGGAGGCGTGGCTCCCAGGGGAGCTGCGGGAACCAGCCAGGGGAGCCGCAGAGTGCCAAGGAATCCTCTTGGAAGACACTGCAATGCCAATTGGCAGGCATCAACATCATGTAATGGGGAGCCATGGCCAATGGTCGCCAATGGTCAAGGGAGCCGCCGGTCGAAAACGTTTGGGAAATACTGGGATGAGAGAGTTGGAAAGCAAAGTCAGCTTCTTGTTCTGGGGAGGCACAGGCAGCACCACAACGGAAAAAGGGTGAGGAAAGAAAACTACTTTGCCCCCCCCACTTACCCCCGTATAAGTCTATGCTATGGCAGACTGCAGCTTTAGATTAGATTACTGTAAGGTGCTGCACATGAGGCTGCCATTGAAGACACTTATTTCAGAAACTGCTGTTGTTTCCCTCTGACTGATTTCAGTTGGCAACCAAGTGAAGGTATTTTGAAATAACGGCAGCCCCATGTCCCTTGTCAAGGTTGAACTTGAAGCAGCAGCTTTAGTGGCTCCTGATCTGCTTCGAAACACAGTTTGATGCTTACCTTTAATCGCTTCACACCTTCACACCTTATGCTCCAACTTGAGCCTGTCCATGCATTGACGCCACTATCAGAAGCTCTCATCCAAGTGCCACTGCTGTCTGAGGGGGGTCAGGGGTTGACCAGAGAGAGAGAGAGAGAGAGAGAGAGAGAGAGAGAGAGAGAGAGAGAGAGGGCCCTCTCACTTGTGAAGAACCCCCATGGAATGCTCTCCCAAGACAGTCTTGCCTGGCACCTCATGGATGCCTTTGGGGCACCAGATTAATTACGACCTGTCTATTTTTCCAGGTCTTTTCATCTTGGACAATGTTGCCTTCACATTGCTGTAAGATATGCTGTTTTTATTCTTGGATGTTGTAAGCTGCCCCAGACACGTTTAAACTGAAGGTCAGGATATCAATTCGTAGAATAAATTTCCTAAGTATGACTGCTGGCTGGAAATCAGGATTCAGGCAAAATGCATTAACTTGTTTGTATATTAAGAAAGTGGTTCCTTTTGCTGGTAAATTACTGGATGTTTCTCCTCGTTTCCAGCCAGTCAAGATGGCTTCTTTCAAGGATTCAGGCAGAATTGCCAAGTCTGACTTCAGCTACTCCTGAAGATTTTTTTCCCAACATGATATAGTGGTGGAAATTCCTGAAGGCCATGTTAAAATCTCCAGGATTGCTTTCAGCCGTCACGTGGAGATTGATGCTGATTCTTGGAGACTCCAGGCTAATCCTGGAGCATTGGCAACCTGAAAAGTAATAGGCAGAGTATCAGTAAAGGGATGAAAACCCTTCCTCATAAACTCCTCAGAGCCTTTTTTCTGAAGATAAAGGGAGAGAAAGGAGAGAGATGGAGAGAAACATTAGGCAGCTGTCCTGGCCATATTATCCCACGGTGAGATTTCAAAAATAGTTTCCTTCATTGCAGCTACTGCTCAGAATTCCCTCCTTTGGATTCCAGTTTGCTTGCTTAGTGGAATGTCTCCTAGACTGGGATGTTCTGAAGCTCTAAGCCAGGGGGGTTAAACATAAGGCCCACGGGCCGGATATGACCCATGGAAACTCTTTATCCAGTCCACGTAATAATTGGGCTTCCCTGTGTAATAATTGGGCTCTCCCATATCTTGAAACTTATAATCAAGATTTGCACATTATCTCTTCTGTCATTTGCAGCTAATGAGTTTCTACATGAAAACAAAGTGCTTATTTCTTGCTACCATCTGCCTAATGACATCACTTCCTGCTTAATGATGTCACTTCCAGCCCTCAGCAGGCGCCACAAATGCTCTTCGGTCTGCTATATGAACTGAGTTTGACATTCCTGCTTTAAGCTCTCTGGGGTAACTCAGGGTCTCCAAAGGTTTGGCTGGAAAGGGACTGGGTATGTGCCTCACTGATGGTGGAACTGCACATTCTGCCTTTCTCTCATGTCTTCAAAGCTCAGCTGCCACGTCTCTGCAATTTCCAACAGACAAGTGGCTGGTGGGAGGAGGGCATAACCTTTCCATATGACTGCTGAGGAAAACTTCTGAAATGAGGTTCAGCATTTTTCAAAATACCTGCTGTGGTGCTTGTTGAATGTATGGTCATATACCTACCGGTACATGGATTTTGCTCTTACCTAAATGTCTCTGTGACAATCATACCAACACATAATGGGCAATTCTTTGCTTTAATTGTCAGCTGCTTCTTGTTTCCTGCCATTGTTGATTCAGTCAGAGGTTGTGTGTTGTTGAACACATGCATCTGAATTACACTTAGACCAGACTACCATCTCCTCTGACTGGCAGCTGTTCCCCAGGGTCTGAAGCCTAGGTTTTTCCCCATTCTTGCTATCTGAGATCCTTTTGACAGGAGATACCAGGATTGCATCTTGGTCCTTACGCATACAAAGCACATGCTTGATGACAGAGCTATGGCCCCTTCTCTCAAGGGAAAAATGCTCTGCATTGCTCTTGCAACAAGTCTTCAACTCTCAGTTCTGCAGGCAAGTTTTTAAACTATTGGACCATCCACCAATGCTTCTATTGTCTATGTGACTATGAAAATTTTCCCCTGGGCAAGAGGCACTTTTTCAATTGGTGCTCCTCTGATATTTAGCAGGGGGAGAGTAAGTGCCCCCCTTTCACCCCAGCACAGTGTCTTTTCTGGTGGCTGTTTGCTGGTGGTGTTCTGCATCTTTTTTAGATTGCGAGCCCTTTTGGGACAGGGAGCCATTTGATCATTTGATTTTGTCTGTAAACCGCTTTGTGAACTTTTTGTTGACAAGCGGTATATAAATACTGTTAACAATAACAATAACAATAACAATAACAATAACAATAACAATAATTTTTACTGGAAATAAATTCCAATTGGCATGTTTGTTTGTTTTTAAATTTTTACTAATCTCTAAGCCAGGGGTGGGCAATTAATTTTCCTAAGGGGCCACATGAGAAACTGGGACTGTTGTGGAGGGCCGCATCAATAGGCTGAACTCAATTCTGTTCACTATGAATTATATCTCTTTATTTTGCCTTCAAAATACTAATTCCTGATTTCCCATTGACCTCACGTGGGCCGGTCAGGGACAACCAAAGGGCCCTGAGGCCATACAATGCCCAGGTCTGCTCTAAGCAATAGAAAGTATTATATCTATTTAAAGTTCATCTTGTGAAAATATCTCATTTGTTTTCCAAATCCATGACCAACTTAACTAATGCTCTGTGGCCAGATGCACATTTTCCAACTCCATGCATTACACCTCATGGTTTGGTCTTCAAGAGACATCACTTTATTGCATTGATAACTAAAAGGAGCAAATCAGAAATTGGAAAGGAAGGAAGCTGACACTGATTGATGCCCAAGTCCTTCTTCTGATTTGCTGATTAAACTCATCAATCTATATGCAGAAGAGATGTCCGATGCAAATGGAACCAACCAGCCTTAGCAAAGTGATGTTGTCAGCATAGTGGTGGGGACAGGCACATATACACAGCAAATCCCCCTCCCTCCCCAACAGTGAAGAAGCAATATTTACTTTAAAGGTTATTAAGGCTGCAATCCTAGACACACTTACCTGAGGGTAAGCCCCACTGCTGTGTGACTGACTTCTGAGTAAACATAGAGGATTGCACTCTAACAGCCCAATCCTAGCTAACGTTTCCCACACCAATGTAGCGGCGCCAGTGCGGGCTACACTGCACCCTGCGGGGGAATTTAGGAGGTGGGAGGTCTCCTCGCGGTAAGGGGACATTTGTCCCCTTGCCCTGGGAAAAGCCCCATCCTGCACAGTGGGTCTACTCAGACCTGCACCTGCCATATGGCTGGTGCAAGTTCGCATGCACCCGTGTCGGTGGATCAGACCCAGGAAGGGAGTTAGGATAGGGTTCCGGGCTCCGGTCCCGGGCTTTTCGGGCCCGGATAAAGCCTCCGCCAGCGCCGCTGCTTCAAAAACGTAAAAAGTACCTTTTTCTGGGCACCGCCATCTTGGATCTCATGAGATCCAAGATGCCGGCGCCCAAATCTCGTGAGCGCACGAGGCAGTACAGGCAACTATGGCAGCACGACAGGTGGCAATGCAATGGTGGCACGACATGTGCCAACAATGGCGGCGACGGCAGGTGGCAGCAGTGGCGGCACGACGGGTGGCAATGGTGGCGACGACGGGCGGCAATGGCGACTCGTTCGGCAGCAATAGCGGTGATGGCATGCGGCAACAATAGCGGCATGATGGGCAGCAATGGCGGCGGCGACGGGCGGCGGCAATGGTGGCGGCGACAGGCAATGGCGGTGGCGGGACAGGCAAGTTAATTAATTAATTAAGCTAACTAAAATAAATAAATAAATAAAAATTCGCCCTAAAGAGAATTTTAAAATTTTAATTAATTAATTATTAATTGCAGGGGAACCTGTCTAGGTCCTCCATAGAAAAGACCGTCAACCTCAGAGCCAGGTGAGTTGCTCCTCCTGAAATCTGGGCAGGCCTCAGTACCTGAGATCACACACACACACACACACCCCAACCCAGAATTCAGAAGGGATTAGGTTGTGCGGAAAATAAATCTACTTTTCGTACCAGATCACTGTCTGGAGAATAGAGTGGCTCCTAAAGAACTGAAGCATTGGTCACCCCTGTTTTCCAGCAAATCAGGATATCTGTAGTAGAATTGGCCCCACGAAAGGAGAACGATCATGAACTACAACAATGTCTATTGGATCAGTTAGGCAGTTAAAACACTACAAACGTTCATTCTACTGCTGACTGTAATATAAATCAACAGAGATCGAGAATAAGCCTTAACCCTGAATTTACAATTGACACTATTTTAAAGCAGCTTAAGTAATTATTTAAACAAACCAATGAAATGAGCTACAGTCATTGACCATTTATTTTGGAGAAGCTGTTAATGCCATTTACCAGTTATCACGGTCAGATTGCCCAACTCTTTAAATTACCCTTGGTTGACCTAAGGTCACCAGTAAGAGTAAATTTCACTCTAAAAGGCCCTTTAGAACTTCTGACTCAGTGCCACTGGAGTAATGTATTGTGAACGTCATCTTTTAATGCATCAATATGTAAGGAGATCCTTTGCACCTCACCTATGCCATAGGGTGAAAAACAGAAACAAAAATACCTTGGTGGGGTCTTTTATCAGTTCATCACATAGTTTAAAGGCAATGCTGTTTGATAATTTATTTTTATTTTTTGGCTGCAGATCCTCTAAAGACCAAGCCAAGGTCTATAAGTACACTTTGGTCTGCTGTTACCCAGCCTGAGCTTAAGGAATAGGCAGGTTTAAATGAATGAATAAATAAATAGAACATAATTTACTATGTTTCTACTATTCATACATGAAAGCACCAATCCAAAACAAACTACGGCACAATCCTGTCTAGTGCCGGTCCAGGGTGTTGCAAATGTGCTGTAAAGCACATTTGCGGCATCTGGTGAGTAGGCAGCGCTGGTGCTGAGGCTGGCGCCGCTATACTCAAGTCAACGCAGATCTGGAACTGTGCCCGTCGGGGAAGGTGAGTTCCCCGCCGGGCTGCGGAGGGACATGAGGAGGGTGGAACGGGGCGTTCCAGGGGGGTGGGATTGGTCAGCTGGGCCCGGGAAGGGGGAGGGATCAGCAGTGGCCTCCTCCACCAAATCATATCCCCATCCCGGGCCTGGCCAGTGTTACATGACCTGCTCAAATGTGCACCAGCAAAATAGCTGACGCACATTAAGAACATAAGAACATAAGAACATAAGAAGAGCCCTGCTGGATCAGGCCAAAAGCCCATCTAGTCCAGCTTCCTGTGTCACACAGTGGCCCCACCAGATGCCTCAGGGAGCACACGAGACAACAAGATACCTGTGTCCAGTCGCCACTCCCTTGCACCTGGCACAGAGAAAACCCACTTCTAAAAACCAGGAGGTTGCTTATGGCTTGTAACCTGTGATGGTCTTTTCCTCCATGAATTTGTCCAAACCCCTTTTAAAGGCATCTAGGCCAGGTGCCATCACCACATCCTGTGGCAAGGAGTTCCACAGATGAATCACACGCTGGGTAAAGAAATATTTTCTTTTGTCTGTTCTAACTCTCCCTCCACTCAATTTTAGTGCGTGTCCCCTGGTTCTGGTGTTGTGCGAGAGGGAAAAGAATTTCCCTCTATCCACTCTCTCCATCTCATGCATAATTTTATAAGTCTCAATCATGTCCCCCCTCAGGCGCCTTTTTTCTAGGCTGAAAAGCCCCAGATGCTGTAGCCTTTCCTCGTAAGGCCTTTCCTCGTTCCTACATTCAAGTAGACCCATTGGGGTGGCTGGGTCTCTCTTGGGGTAAGGGGATGAACATTCCCTATACTCCGCGGAGACCTCTGGCTGTACCAGAGCAATCCCCATCCTGCACAGGATGCGATGGGCACCTCATTTGCGCTGCTGCGTCCTGCTAGACAGAATTGGGCTGCCCATCAAGTGCTCCTTGTTGTTGTTGTTCAGTCATTAAGTCGTGTCCAACCCTTCGTGATCCCATGAACCATATCCCGCCAGGCCTTCCTATCCTCCACTATCTTCCTGAGTTCGCTCATTTTCATGTTCGTTGCATCGGTGATGCTGTCTAACCATCTCATCCTTTGCCTTCCCCTTCTCCTTTTGCCTTCAATTTTTCCCAGCATCAGAGTCTTCTCCAGAGAGTCCTCTCTTCGCATTAGGTGGCCAAAATATTTGAGTTTCAGCCTTAGTACCTGTCCTTCCAGGGAACAGTCAGGGTTGATTTCATTTAGGATTGACTGATTTGATCTCCTAGCAGTCGAAGGGACTCTCAGGAGTCTTCTATCACCACAGTTCAAAAGCATCTATTCTTCGGCGCTCAGCCTTCCTTATGGTCCAACTCTCGCAACCATACATTGCTACTGGGAACACCATGGCCCTGACTATACGAACTTTTGTTGGGATGGTGATATCTCTGCTTTTTATTATGCTATCTAAATTTGCCATAGCTTTCCTTCCAAGAAGTAAGCGTCTTTTAATTTCATGGCTGCTGTCTCCGTCTGCAGTGATCTTGGAACCCAAAAAAGTAAAATCTGTTACTGCTTCCATTTCTGCCCCTTCTATTTGCCAGGAATTGATGGGACCAGATGCCATGATCTTAGTTTTATTAATGTTGAGTTTCAAGCCAACTTTTGCACTCTTCTCTTTCACTCTCATCAAGAGGCTCTTTAGTTCTTCTTCACTTTCTGCCATTAGGGTGGTATCGTCTGTATATCTGAGGTTGTTGATGTTTCTCCCGGCAATCTTGATTCCGGCTTGCGATTCATTCAGCCCTGCATTTCTCATAATGTACTCTGCATATAAGTTAAATAAGCAGGGTGACAATATACAGCCTTGCCGTACTCCCTTCCCAATGTTGAACCAATCGGTTGTTCCATGGCCGGTTCGAACTGTTACTTCTTGACCCGCATACAGGTTTCTCAGGAGACAGGTAAGGTGGTCTGGTACCCCCATCTCTTTAAGAATTTGCCACAGTTTGTTGTGATCCACACAATCAAAGGCTTTTGCGTAGTCAATGAAGCAGAAGTAGGTGTGTTTTTGGAACTCTCGTGCTTTCTCCATGATCCAGCGCATGTTGGCAATTTGATCTCTAGTTCCTCTGCCTCTTCGAAACCCAGCTTGTACGTCCGGTAGTTCTCGGTCCACGTACTGCTGAAGCCTAGCTTGTAGGATTTTGAGCATAACCTTGCTAGCATGTGAAATGAGTGCAATTGTGCGGTAATTTGAACACTCTTTGGCACTGCCCTTCTTTGGAATTGGAACGTAAACTGACCTTTTCCAATCCTTTGGCCACTGCTGAGTTTTCCAAATTTGTTGGCATATTGAGTGCAGCACTTTCACAGCATCATCATTTAGTATTTTAAGTAACTCAGCTGGGATATTATCATCTCTGCTAGCTTTGTTGTTAGTAATGCTACCTAAGGCCCACTTGACTTTACTCTCTAGGATGTCCGGCTCTGGGTCAGTGACCACACCAGCGTGGTCATCAGGAACATTAAGATCTTTCTTGTATAGTTCTTTTGTGTATTCTTGCCATCTCTTCTTAATCTCTTCTGCTTCTGTTAGGTCTCTGCCTTTTTTGTCCTTTATCATGCCCATCTTTGCACAAAACGTTCCCTTAATATCTCCAGTTTTCTTGAAGAGATCTCTAGTCCTCCCCATTCTGTTGTTTTCCTCGATTTCCTTGCATTGTTCATTTAAGAAGGCCTTCTTATCTCTCCTTGCTATTCTCTGGAAATCTGCATTCAGTTGTTTATATCTTTCCCTTTCACCCTTGCTTTTTGCATTCCTTCTTTCCACAGCTATTTGTAAAGCCTCATCTGACAGCCACTTTGCTTTCTTGCATTTCTTTTTCTTTGGGATGGTTTTCGTTGCTGCCTCCTGTACAATGTTACGAACTTCCGTCCATAGTTCTTCAGGCACTCTGTCTACCAGGTCTAATGCCCTAAATCTATTCTTCACCTCCACTGTATACTCATAAGGAATATGGTTTAGGTCATATCTGACTGGTCTAGTGGTGTTCGCTACATTCTTCAGTTTAAGCCTGAATTTTGCAATAAGAAGCTCATGATCTGAGCCACAGTCAGCTCCAGGTCTTGTTTTTACTGATTGTATAGAGCTTCTCCATCTTTGGCTGCAAAGCACATAATCTATCTGGTTTCGGTATTGACCATCTGGTGATGTCCAGGTGTAGAGTCGCCTCTTGTGTTGTTGGAAAAGAGTGTTTGCTATGACCAGCGTGTTCTCTTGACAGAACTCCGTTAGCCTTTGCCCTGCTTCATTTTGCACTCCAAGGCCAAACTTGCCTGTTGTTCCATTTATTTCTTGATTTCCTACTTTAGCATTCCAGTCTCCTATGATGTAAAGGACATCTTTTTTGGGTGCTAGTTCTAGAAGGTGTTGTAGGTCTTCATAGAACCGGTCAACTTCATCTTCTTTGGCATCAGTGGTTGGGGCATACACTTGGATTACTGTAATGTTGAATGGTTTGCCTTGGATTCGAACTGAAATCATTCTGTCGTTTTTGAGGTTGCACCCCAGTACTGCCTTTCCCACTCTTTTATTGACTATGAGGGCTACTCCATTTCTTCTAAGGGATTCATGCCCACAGTAGTAGATATGATGGTCACCTGACTTAAATTCGCCCATGCCCGTCCATTTTAGTTCGCTGATTCCCAAGATGTCAATGTTCAATCTTATCATCTCATTTTTGACCACATCCAGCTTGCCTTGATTCATAGACCTCACATTCCATGTTCCTAAGCAGTATTGCTCCTTGCAGCATTGGATTTTCCTTTCGACCTCAGACACATCCACATCTGGACGTCCTATTGGCTTTGGCCCAACCGCTTCATTCTTTCTGGGTCTACTTGGAATAGTCCTCCGCTCTTCCTCAGTAGCATATTGGACACCTTCCGACCTGAGGGTCTCATCTTCCGGCGTCATATCTTTTAGCCTTTTGGTACTGTTCATGGGATTTTCTTGGCAAGGTTACTGGAGTGGGTTGCCATTTCCTTCTCCAGTGGATCACTTTTAGTCAGAACTCTCTGCTACGACCTGTCCGTCTTGGGTGTCCCTGCACGGCATAGCTCATGGCTTCACTGAGTTACGCAAGCGCCTTCGCCACGACAAGGCAATGATCCATGAAGGAGCAAGTGCTCCTTAGTATTTGTAAAATATGAATGACCTATATGTCTTGTTTGTGATTCAGCTATTCCTGGTACAGGCTGGTATTTAGAGTGTCCTGGGTTAGTCACAGAATAGCAGTCTGTTCCAGGACTTATATTACCTCTTCCAGGCTGTCTGGTCAACCCCCCCCCCACCACCACCATAGCAGCGGCGGAACTTGGGTGGAGCACGTGGAGCAGGAGCTCCAGGCGGGCGGCGCGCTCGGAGCACTTACCGTCGCGAAGTGCCGCGTTGCATCGGCCCTCCCTCCCTCCCTGGAGCCTGTTCGGCTCCAAAATGAGTTCAAAACAGGCTGGGGGGGCACGTCGACATGACGCGATGCAGGCCCCGCCCCACGCTCCGGGCGCCGGGAGGGTGTCCGTCATTTCTGCACCATAGCATGCAGCTCATGCTCTGTCAGCTGAGCTGCTTGCCATGGACTTGAAGGGGATAGAATAGGGGTGTGGGAGAGGTAAGTAAAAATATTTTATTCTTACCTATCCATCGGCTGCCTGGCCGACAATGGGTCTCCTTGGACCCTCGCCAGCTCTTTTGCTGGCATAAGTCCAAGCAGAGGCGTATCAGGAGCGGATGCTGCCTGGAGCACCGCTCGCTGATACGCCGCCCCAAAGGGGCGGCGCCGCCCCCTGTATGGGGCGGCCCCGCTCCGAGGGGGGGCGACCCAGCTTACTGGGGCGCTCCGAGGCCTTCTCCCCCGGCCTTGGAGCCGGAGAAAGCCTCGGAGCGTCTACCACGACCGGTGGACAGGGCTTTCTGAAGGCGGTGCGCTATTTATCCTTTTTTGCACATGCGCAGAACGTTTACGTAACGTAAACATTCTGCGCATGTGCAAAAAGATAAATAGTGTGCCGCCTTCAGCAAGCCCTGTCCACCGGTCGTGGTGGACGCTCCGGGGCTTTCTCAGGCTCCGAGGCCGGGGGAGAAGGCCTCGGAGTGCCCGCCCGCGTCACCGGACGGGCGGGTGGGTGGGCGGGTGCGTGCTCGCTCCATGGAAAGACTGGAGCGAGCGGAGCGGCGCCGCCTGGCGCCGCGGTGCCGCGGGGAGCCGCTGCTCCGCTTGCTCCGGTCTTTCCACGCCTCTGAGTCCAAGGAGAGTCAGGGGTTGGGTCTGGGCCGGGAAAGAGGGGGTAGGATCCAAAGCATTGCTTCCACCAATATCCACCTCCCTCCACCCCTAGTCCACCCCAGTTCCTCCCCCAAATTGCTCACAATTCGCCCCCTCCACAGCCTTTTCTGCTCTGGTATGGCCTAGGTGGGCCGTTGGCAGACACGCAGAGCATCCAGCTATTTTCCCCGGTGGCTCTGCAGTGCCTGATGGTGGCACGCCTTTCATGCCGCCATAACTGGATTTACAGCAGCAGATGGTGAGATTCACTGCAGTAGACCAGGATACGATAGGGTGCCACCGTGCCATGCAGCATGCACTCTGTCCATACTATAGAGTGGCAGGGGATAGGATTGGGCTCTAAATTTGCCAGCATTTTGTGTATTTGTAGATGCTCCCCTCCTCCTTGCCTGACACCACTTTCCCTTTTATTGTTTACAAAGGCTTCACCCAGGAACATTCCATGCCAACTGCTGCTCCACTTGGGCTTTCAGTCAATCATACATAATGAGAGAGCTCAAATTATTCCAAGCAAATTATTTAATATTTTATAAGGAAAAGTACAACTTGAGTTTTACATTTGCAAGAAGATCAGGAAGGACAGCAGAGGCAGCCCATATATTACCAGTAGATAGGATACAGATAAACCCAGGAAACGGCGAGATTGCATATCTAACGTCTTCAAAGAGCTGTACTCAGACTTAATGGGCACGTTCCTTTCATTAACTATAAATATGTGAAGGTCTTGTTTCTGTCATTCAGTGGGGTGAATTGAAGACATGAGCACATTCCGTTAAGTTCAGTACCCAAGTTCAGCTTCCAAAATAAACACCACTTCAGTGGCCCCTCAAATAGCTTGAATGAAAAATCTATGATTGCTTTGATCAAAATCAAAACATATATTTATTTATTTATTTTATTGGCTCAAATGCCACTTTTCTGCCCAGTGGTATTCTAGGTGGCTTAGCAAAATTCCATACAAGCATAAACCATCATAAAGGAGAACAGCAAACAAAATAAAAACCTCTATTATATAAATACAATAGATAGCAGTAATTTCCTAATTCAGAAGCCAGTAAACCATCCACAAACAAACCAATCCAGCTAGACAAGCATAATGAAGCAAACCAAAAAATACTCCACATTATATTATTAAACCATCACAATTAATTACCAAAAGCCCAAGTGAACAGGACAGACTTTGTCTTGCACATAAAGGATAATAACAAAGGTACCAGGTGCACCTCTTGTGGGAGGGAGTTCCACTGTTGGAGTACAACCACAGAGGAAGAAAGAACATCTCCTGAAGGAAGGGTTATTACTCTGTGGTAAGGCATATGCTCTGCAAAGCAGAAGTTCCACTTTCAATCCTCGGTCTTTCCAGTTAAAAGGATCTCAAGTTTCAGGGCTAGGAAGACAGCCTGATCTCTAGAGAGCTACTATCAGTTGTACCAACCCTAACTCAGGAAAAAGATCCTATTCACTTTAGAATTCATGTTAAATAAAAGTCAGTGGCAGCTCTGAGGAATTTGGGCAACCACCTGAGAAACACAACAAAACTTTATCAACATCATTTTAACTTTCTCCTAACTGCCTGCATCTGTCCCAGCTGAGTAGGGTTTCTTAAGGTTGCTTTGAATGTTGCCTGAGATGCAATGAGGAGGTGACAACTTTAACGTTGGACTTTGTTCTTGTTGGCTGGGATCCTAAATACATCAGTTATATGAAACCCAGGGACTAGAAATGTGTACCTAAAACTGAAAGCCATAATAATCCTTTTCTCCTTCCTTTGAACCTTGGATTTTCATTATTCATTGAGGCTTCACCACAACAATCAGTCCCTTAAAAACGCCAGGGTACATCAAATCTACAACTTCAAATCATCAAACGTCAAGCCCATGGAGTAGCATGCTCTCATTTTGTTCAATAGGCATACATGGTATCTTTCGCGATGCTATGTTAATCTAACTACATTTTAAAACTAACAAAGTAAATCAAAATTAACTCCACTGGTTCTCATTCTTGAGTGTGTGTGTGTGTGTGTGTGTGTGTGTCTGTGTGTGTGTGTGTTTGTGTCTGTGTGTGTTGGTGTTGCTGGTTTCGGGGTGGGGGGAATGCTATGCTGAAGTATGAATGGCTAGCTGCTAGCTCATGTTTACTACTTCACACAACACACTTGTTTCCCTGAAAGCCAATTCTGATTCAAATCAATTTAATTAAGTAACAAAGCTGGTTGCCATGGAAACAACACTACTAATTTGTCATGACAAATACTCTGTGAGATTGACCAGTTGCTAGGTAACAGCCAATGGGCTCCCAGACAGAAGATGACAAATTGTATCTGGTGCAGATGTTGTGATCCAGTCTTGAATTAGGCCTCTGTTCGGGGTGGATTCCCAAGAGATCATCACCTGGATAGTTTAATAACAACACAGGGAGTAGCACGCCACAGCAAATTGCATTGTTTTGCACATTTTAAAATGTGTTTGAAAGAGAAGCTAGTAAAATAAGTTAATTTGATGCTCGGTGTCATCATTTTTATTTTCTTGTTGTCAAATATACTGAGATGATTGAATCTTACTGTACGTGGTTTTTACATATGCATATTTATATAAACTCTGAACAATCTCTTTTCTGTCTTTCTCCATGAGCTACCAAAAAGAGAAGGCACAAAATGCACGGATTAAGGAGTTGTTTGAATAAAATTACACCACTGGAAACAAAGGAGTGCCTCTTAAAATGATTCTTATTTGTTTTTGTTGTCCTCTCATGCGTTGTGGCTCAATAGTTCACCATTTAGATTATCTGTGAAAATCAATTCATTATTTCCAAGAGCATGGAGCATGAGAAATATTTCATATTATCAACCTACCATACAGTCACAAAGTCATCTTGCTCGTCATGAATGCCGAGATTCATTTTCCATTCATTAGGGAGAACTTTGCTATATGCATTATACGTCACACTGCATCATGGGTGTGATATTGCCAAACTGGGTGGCGCTTTGCCATATGCCATAGCCCATGCTTATTTTCAAAAGATGGATCCATTCTCGGTGTCTTTGAATCTGTTAATATTTATGTATTCATTTACTTTAGTACGAGGACAGAACATATTAGTGCAAGAAAAAGAAGGGAATAGCCAGAATTGGTATGGATATAATTTATTGCAAAAATATTCAGCCTCATAAAAATCTTATATGTTTGTTTGCCATTAAACTATGTAAGAATTCCAGAGTCTAACATTTTCCTTGGGAGAAGAAGTGAAACCATGTTAAATCTGGTAAATGTGATCCTTTTTTCGGTTTAAAAAATGTATTAATTTATTCATTTTGAATCACAGCCTGTGTAGTAAGCAGGCTTCCCCCCCCTCATATTTTATCTACCTCCCCCCGCACCCCATAGAACCCCCTCCTTTTGTCCCGGTTAAGGTTGGACCGGAAATCACTGAGATATGGCCTAAAATAGCTAAGCGCATTTTACAGCTCCTTTTAGGTGGAGCGGCTCTCGAGCGAAGCGGTGCATTTTCCTATAGAAATCCTGTTTTCTTGGACTCTTCCCTTAAGTTATGGTACCGGATCTTTACCAAAGATCACCGGGGTGTCCCTGAGGAGGGGTCCCAACACAGAAGGGTCCCCATCCTGTCACTTTGGCGGAGCTAGCCTCTAGCAGAGGGTCAGAGTCTTCTGAGGCAGTGCACATATTCTGCAGCTAGTAAAAGGTTTGGGGGTCTTCCCCAAACGCCCTCTTGGGGTTCAGGAGAGGACTGGGTGAGTGTGAGGTACGGCCCCTTCACCACCCTCGGCCTGGACACAGGAGGTTGACCGAAGGCCAAGCACTGGGAATGCTACGGGCATTGGGAGTGGGCCTCCTGCCAGGATACTGCACTACCAGGAGTCCAGGGACACCATTTTAAAACCATAACTTACAGCTGACAGCAACAGCTTCCACTCTGTGATGCTTTGGGGTGACCTTCTTCTACCTGGGAGGCCATTCAGAGCAGGAAGAGGGGGGGTTTCAGGAATATGGGAAATCTTGGGCTGATGTCACTGTTCCCTGGGAAGCCATCTTTCCACCTTCTTTGTGCTTCTTTTCAGACAAGATCCACCATTTGCAACCCCAGCACTGTTGTCCTTTTTCACTATCATGTTAATGTCTTTCCCCATACCAATTCCTTAAGCTCATGTTTGTCTCTCTGTGTATGCCCAATGCCATCATCTCCTTCCTATTGTTTCCTGACTGACTTGATGGGCTTAGCCGGAAACCTGCCTGGCCTAAAAATATTCTAACTCAGTTATTTACTAATCTCCTATTGTGAAACCTGAGGTCAGGGGGACAAAACCTGAGGGACTGGCGCCCTAGCTTATTTACCTATAAACTTTGATCCTTTCTAGCCCACCAGCTACACAATGACCCCATTCTCAAACATCTGGAATCATTTACTCCTCAGGGAGGGGGACCTAATCCCCTTGCCCAAAAGGCACCCAACACCCCAACTATCACCCATTGGCTGGCACTCTCGCCTCCCATTGGTTCCAGGTTTCACAAAGCAGTACACTTGTCATTGGTTCATTTAATAAAGTTTTCCTTTTATTGGATACGTTTTATCACTCATTGTTGGGGCTCTCATTGGTGTAAAGTTTCAATTCCAACTTCTTATTGGTCATATCAACGTGCACATTTTGGATCCTTCTCCCCATTGGTTCCCCTTTGTTATGTATGTTGCAACACCATGTATTCCATGTTATCCTGTAATAATGAAATGTATAAAAATGTTTGTAACCATGTGAATGACACACTTTTGCCCTGCAATGGTGTCCTGGGTTACCCAGTAAAGGCCTTTTCTTAAACCCAACGTTGGTCTCCAGGGAGCTCATTTTTGCGCGCATCTGCCACTAAGGCAGATATCTCTCTCTCTCTGCTTCTATTCTAATTTCCTTTTTGGGTACCCTCTCCACCCTTGGAGTTCTGTGTCCGCTCACCAAACCATCGAATCCGAACTGTGTATGTACCCAGGGGGGTGCTTACTACACCTGCCCCATTGCAGGCCTCAGTTCAGGAAACCATCATATACAGTCAATTAATGCTTGCTACCTGCACACTCCATTTCCATGGATTCACTTATCCGTGGGGAACAAGAGTATAACTCACGTCCCACCATCCACGGCCAGTTCTCGGCTACCTGCGGCAATTTGCTGCATCCACGGCCATTCTGAAGCTCTCCGCAGCCATCCTGAAGCTATTCACAGTAGCCATTTTGAAGCTATTCACTACATCCACAGTTGTTCTTCAGTTCTCTGCAGTAATTCTAAATGTAGTCAATTACACTAATAGTGCCCCAGAATGCTTAGCATGGCCATTTTGAAGTTATTTCAGCATCCGTGGTGGCCATTTGGAATCTCATGTCAGCCAACCCATTTGTTACTGGTGGTGCTGAAAACTCATCACTGGTGCAAAAATGTACCATTGGTAGAAGAGCTATCCACTGCCATTCTGAAGCCATCCAGGCCATTCTGAAGCTATTCTCAGTCATTCTGAACTATCCGTTCAATAGGATCAATATTCCGTATCCGCGGATTCAGTATCTACTGGGTTTTCCTGGAACCTGATTAGACTATCAATGCAATCCTACTAGCTATCCAGCGGGTGGCCCAGGGCCTCCCGCTGGATCCTATTCCAGTTCCAGGCCACTCTGGAGCAGCCCGGAGGTCTACTCAGGGAAAGGGGATGTTCATCCCCTTTCCCTGGTGTAAACCTGGGAAGGCCCGATGGACACAATGCCTTTAGAGTGGCGCGGATAGTTCAGAATGACTGAGAATAGATTCAGAATGGCCCGGATGGCTTCAAAATGGCAGTGGATAGCTCTTCTACCAATGGTGCATTTTTGCACCAATGGTGAGTTTTCGCACCACCAGTAGACTCAAGTCTACATCACTGGCTATCAGGCAGGGTAAATGTTGCAGGGGTAGCAGGACCATGGTGCTGAGGAGGCTGGGGTTCTATCCCTTTCCTCCTTCTCTGTCTCCCCAATTAAAATCCCCAAAGCTGCTATTTGCACCACAGGGGGGGGGGTGTTACAGGTATATGGATCCCTGTAAACATCTGCTATTAATTTTTTCAACTGTGGGCAATCATAATCCCAGATACCACATGAAAGAATATATGCAGACTCATTTTTTAAATTAATTTTAAAGAAATTACACAAAAAACATATACTGCATAAAGAAATCCCTCGAATTCCAAATTTATATACAGAATCCCCACCGCCCTACCCTGCTTGCTCACTGATTTTGAGAGTCAATAACTCTTGCTTCTTAGTTAGAATTTGTTGACGTAGCCTATTGCGTCATACATCCTTTCCTCCCAAAACAGCTCTCTTGTAATCAATCCTTATGGAGCTAAATTAACCTCAGGCACTTTCAGGATTTATATGATAATTGCAGACATATTTTAAGGTCCCACATGTATTTCCATTGATAGCACTTATGGAAACATTGACATACACACACATACAGATGAAGGTATCTCTTTTGGTAGGTGTCCCAGAGCAACAGTGCAGTGTAGTGCAATAGTTTTGAAAACGTCTTTCCATCTTGCGTTGTCTTCTTATCTGTGTGCCTTTGACCTCATTAATCTACTGTAGATCACCCAGAGATCTACTAGAAGATCTGGATCTACTGCCTGCCTGCCCCTTCTCTACATGGAGCTACCTGTGTAAATGTTCAGAAAAATTGATTAGTGCAGAATATGGCAGCACAGCTCCAAACAACATTGTGGACTGGAAAATGGGAACATATTCTACCAATGCTCTAGAAGAGTAAGGGCACGCCATCACAAGGGCTTTCTCTTATCGCCTGGAGGAACAATTCATCATTCTTGGTTTTATTTTTACATACAGAGTCCTAAAAAGCTGAGACCTAACATACCCAACATGTTGGGCAGCACAATCCACCGGAACTATCCGATGGCGGAGTGAGCGCTCCGCAGCTGGAAGCCGTTTTAAACGTGCTGTAAAGCACGTTTGCAATTACTCGGGAGTAAGGGCCACCAGCGCTAGGCTGGCAGCCCTTACTCTGGCGCTGGATCACCCATGTGGCCGCTGGAGGAAGGTAAGGGATACCCGGCGGCTACATGGGCAGTCTGGGGGCCATTGGCTGTGCCAGACCAGGAGGGGATGGCATCTGCCATATCCCCATCCCCGTACCGGCCAGCGTGGTCATTACATGGCCTTCTCCTACTTCCGCCAGCTAAATAGCTATTCATATTCACTACATCCGCAGCCATTCTTCAGCTCTCCGCAGTAACTAGTAGTGCCCCAGAATGCTTTGTGCAGCCATTTTGAAGTGATTCCAGCATCCGTGGTGGACATTTTGAATCTCATGTCAGCCGACTTGAGTCGGACTTAACTTGACGATTGTAAAAGACTCGAAAGATTCAACTCGAGACTTGGAGCCTTTGACGACAAGTCAAATTTTATTTAGGTTTAAACCCGTTTTTCCCTTTAAATGGATAGGGACTCGCAACTCACAATCAAAGACTCGGGACTTGGGGGCAAAGACTTGGGACTTGACTTGAAACTTGGAGTCAGAGACTTGATCCACATCCCTGATGATAGCTGTTATATCGTTAAAAAAAAAAAAAAACTGCAGGAGAGCCTTGTCTCATATCTTCAGCATCAAACCCAGTTGCACCCTGAGAAGACTCCAGAAGAGACTGCTGCTAAGGGTCCATAAAGGGTCGGCCATTTCCGTTCTCAACAGCAGAACGTTTGACTACCTGTTCTTAAAAGTAGCTTCTCTTGAAGCCTGCACTTAGCTCTCATCAGCACTAAATGCACATAATACAAAGGTGAATTTTCCCCTTTGAGGTATTCTAATTGAATCACCATTAGCTTCTGAGGCTGGCATTGTTTATAGCAAATAGAGGCTATTATTGCCTTTTGTTGGTGGGTGGGGGAAATGCAATAAATAACAGTTAAAATATTTAAAAGTGGCTTTGTTGATCCGTCAGACACCTGCTGTACATTTGTTTAATAGATGGTAACTTCGATGAGAATGTAAGGTCCTGTCAGCCACAAAAGCCTGAATTAACCTTAACTATAGAGCTGTTATCACTGCCTTTGTAATAAGCCCTTTTAAGGGTAACTGTGAATTAGCACTAATTTCAACTTACCTGTGTGTTTGTGTGAATGTGAGGCCTCCTACAACGCAAGTGGGTGGAGCAAGAGGACAATATGGTAATTGTTTCACTTAGGCTCATGGAATGACAAGGGCGGAAAGAACTCGGCACGCCATCCAGTCCACCACCCAGTCGGTCCAACCTTTTCCCTGAAAACCTCCAAATAAGGAAATTTCACAGTCTCTCCGTTGCAGCTCTTTCCATTGCTAAATTGCTCTTATGAGAAACTGTAACCTAAAACTGCTTCCCTGTGGATTCAAACCATTGCTTTTTGTCCTGTCCTTACTGGATAGGAGGAAATATTGTTCTTCATTCCTGCATTCGGTAACATTAGAATCTGCCCATATGCCCTTAATCCAGGGGCACCATTTCACAATTCAATGCAGAGGTGGGGGAAAAGCAATTTCAAATGGAATGGGTGGGGAAGACTTATTGCTAGGGTCAAAAACCGGCTCTTAGACATATTTAAGATGAAATTGGAAATAGTACTGCATTTTAAAAGCATTTGTTGTGGTTATTTTCTTTCACCTCTTGACAACAGTTGCAATGTCAACATATTACCCACTTTTTAATACAAAGGATTTGTGCCTTTAGCATGCTTGCCCTGTCTATAGGCCATCCCCTCACAAGCCCAGCTTCATAGAGGACTTCCTGGTTTGTTAAACCACAGTTTGCCATGGTGTCTGCAAGATGTTTTGAGCAATCCCTATAACCAGAATTGCAAGCCAGGATCATATTGTGGTTTGCAAGCAATGCTTAAACCACAGGTTTCTGGTTCTCACATGAAAGCAAACTGTGGTGTGATAAATCAGGAAGTATTTTATGAGGCTGGGCAAAGGGAGGAGAAAAGATGATAGGAGGAGGAAAGTAGGGAGAGGAAGTACTTGAGTATACTGCTCGTTCTTGAGTAAAAATAAATACATCACGTTTTGTTGGATTGAGAATGTGACATCTCTGAACCAGGTGTAGTGGAAGAAGATCCAGAAGACTGGCAGGAGTCAAGTGTGGTGTCAGCAGTGGACCCTTGTTGACAGATCCGGGCAGCAAGGAGTTAACAGATGAAGACTTGGACTTTTGACAGGACTTTGACAGGACTGGGCAGCAAAGGGCTAACACCCAGGACTGCGTGGGTGGAGGCACACCTACCGCCCACGCAGGATGTGCCCCCCACAGGTGTTACCAATAATTAGGACTTTGGATTGCAGCCCCCAGCTGTGATCCATGATAGACTAATGAAGGCTTGGAGTATAAAAAGAGCAAGATTGCAGCAGGACTCTCTCTCACCCCACACCTCCTCCCAGGCCGGCTAGGCCAGTGCTCCCCCCTCCTGGTTAGAACGCCCACGTGGCTGGCGATGGAGCGCTTACCTTCCACCGAGATCCGAGGGAGGGAGGCCTACCTTGCGCCGGCCTCCCTTACTCCCGAGTCATCATGAACGTGCTTTACAGCACGTTTGCGACGTCTTCTGGCGATGGAACGCTCGTTCCGTCGCCAGACGTTTTTACAGGATTGCGCTGTCACACATAAGAGAGAGGGGTTCTAGCACAGTCTGTTCCTTGCTTTGCCAGTTTTCAAATTTGCAATTAGTTTTTTTTACACAAGTGGCCATTAATTAAAAATGCTGCCTTGCCAGCAGTCTGAAGTGGTACAGTCTACATCAGAATTGGACTATTCTTCATCTCATTCCACAGCCATTTTGTTGCCTATATAGACCAGGCCTTAGACACAAGGGAAGGAGAGCGGGGGGGGGGGGGGAAGGTCAAGGTGAGAGATTTTCAGAATGCCCGAATGAAGATGTACTATACTGTCTATACATATAAATTGGCCAGGAGTATGGAAGGATTTTCCATAAACAGTGTGCCTTTGTTTCTTGAAAAAGTAAAGCCTTCTTAGGGAAAAACTTTATAGATTTACACATAACAAAAAAAGAAAGGAGAGTGGGGAAAAAAAAGAACCAGGTGCCTTTATGAAAGCTATCCATCAAATGTCAAAGCTGATAATCAATTTTTTGTCACAATGAACTGATAAAAGTATTCAGTAATAATGTCATGGGGGAAAAAATTTGTGTTGGAACTCATAATGCTCAGCCCTGATATCAAAAGAATTCATAAAAGCTCAATACCACTGTAGCCCTTGGAGGCATGACAAAACGCAATTTCTCATCCGCATGATATGGAATAATTCCCTCTTTTTTATTGCATTTATTTATATATTTAACACCCAAAGAACACACAAAAAGGACCCTAAAAAGAGGAGTGGAAGAAAAAAAATCTGAATTTTGTGTGTGCGTGCGCACGCACGCACATGCAGTTGGGGGATTTTTTTTTACACAATTCCTACTTTATGCAGCCGAACATTAGTGCTCATTTTGGTAGCCGATATCACAACATTATGGTGATTTCTCTCACATCATGCAAATGGCAGCATAATGTCTACTCCTCTTGAAATGTAAAATCAAATCAGCATTCAAATGCTACAAGCCTGTGATGAGCTTGGAAATAAATATGCAGGAGCACATAAAAGGGGTGGGGGGGTGGGGGGACCAAGGCAATCAAGGGGAGCCAGCGTCCTAGCTTGGACTATAAATCTTTGTCTGTTTCAATCGCAGAGCTGGCCGAATCAGTGTAAAATTCGAGCTGGGATGTCATCAATTTCTGTTAACCTCTCTATTCCTCTTTGTGTTGGCAGCAGGGTGATGGATTGGTTTTGTCACTTGTGCTCAGCTCACAGTATGTTAACATGGAAGGGTGCAGCCAGGTTATGAAGAAGGGTTATTACTGTCCCAGCGCTGACCTGGACGTACTATCTTCTCTAGTATCACAAAACCGTCCTGTCTGTAGCGCTAAGAAGTAGTAGCCTTTTAGATGGTCCATGCTAAATGCAAAAGCACGCCTTCCCCCCCCCCCAACATGCCCTGCTCAAGTCTTGAGTTCACTGCTCTTCCCATCAGTTTCCTTTAAAAAAAAAAACGGAAACGAAAAGACAAAATAAACACAGTGTAACCTCATTTTAATCGAAACATCGTAAGGGGAAAGAAAACCACTGGGCTAATCAGAAAGTGTGGCTAATCAAAAAGGCTACGCTGGCATGAGGCCACAAGGGGGACTCATGCTGAATTCAGATACTCAGGAATTTGGAATGCTTAAGGGGAATTCACACAGGTATCTAGACTATTTTACCCCATTGCTCACAATAGATTGTGTGAACTGTGTTCATTGGAAAGACACATATTGGAGGTGATGCGGACACACTGTCTGGGAGGTTTTGTTTGTGTCTGCAGCAGCTCTTTTTACGAATGCAAGCCATGATTTGAAACTGTAGTCATCAAGTGATGAACGGAGAGGAGAGGAGGGACTGTCGGTCAGGCATAGGACATGAGCACTTGGACGCAAAACATCTCAAGTTCAATCCCTGGCATCTCTAAATACGGCTGGCCAAAAAGATCTGAAACCCTGAAGCACTATTGTCAAGTAATACAAACAATACATACTGAGATGGACCAATGATCTGGATCAGTTATTTGTATTTATTTATTTAAAGAATTTATACCCCACCTTTCTCCCGGTAAGGGCAATCAAGGCGGCTTACAGTTAAAGTTAAAGGCAGCTTCATAATGTTTGAATTCACTCTGAGGCTAGAACTTCATTACATTGCAGAACGGTACAATTGCGAACCCTGAGCACAGCAATGTCGTTCTCTAGGCCTCTTTGCCCCATCGCTACTTTCTAAACTCAGAAAAAAGGCATGTGCTAAAGCCCTCTAAGTACTGCACCAGACTGCAAATGGATTCAGTGTTCTCCCACATAAAAAAAAATGACCTACCTATATGGAAAACTCACATGATGGGGAGAAAGGTTATAGACCAGGCTTTCTTCATCATGTGATTTCTCTCCATTTTGAAAAAAACAAGTCCTGTACATCAATTTCTATTGTCATACCTAAATACTTGCTTTTTTCCGTTTAAAAATGGCTTCTGTTCTTAGGTCTGTAAGATTGCTATCCTTCACTTGCTCTCTCTCTCTCACACACACACACACACATTCCTAAAACAACAGGAAGCAACCTCATTACAGACTCCATAGATATAAATCCCATTAAACCAAATGGTCGCATCTCAAATATTTTTAGCAAGATGCCCATTTGCTGCCACATTTGCCTTAAAGGTCCATGTTCTCAATTACATAATGACATACAAATTAAATGCAATTTCAAATTTCAACCTGTACAAGTGTCAGTTATCAAGTTCCCTTGCTAGTCCCACGAGGCTGCCCATAGCATTGCTGGAAAGGGTATTGCTGTACATAGTTTACATTATTTACTCCGAGGAACTCCTATTAAAATAAAATCAGCAGTGAAGGTTAATGATTATTATTTAGGATTTGCATTGTGATCATGCCCAGAGGCTCAACACAGGGTCAGACATAACCCTGTCTTGGCATGCGCTGTACCAGTACAAAGGTCCTCACATCCCATTTCCATACATTCATAGATTTCTGAGGCCATAAGAGAACATTAGAATAATATTTTCTAATGTCCTGTATAAAATGCACCAGGCAAGCCATGTTATCAGCCCAATAAAATTGGCCTAACCTGGCAGAAAATACTCACACAGTAAAACAGATAGTATTTTCTTGATCAGCTCATGGATCAAATTATGGGCAGACATCCTCCTTGCAATCGCATGATAGCCCAATTAATATTGCTTCCCCTTCCTAAACTGCCTTATTCCCAGTCAGGGCCAAATGGGTAAAGATGGATCTCCTGCAATTTTTTTTTAAGTTAAAAACATCCTGGTGGGGAGGAGGGGGATTGGCTCAGGGCCACAGCATGGCAGGATGGAGGTTTATCCTCCCCCCTCCCCAATGCTGTTTCCCTCACCAAAGCTGCTTTTTACCTAAATCAAAAGCAGGCACAATGTGACCACCGCTCTCCTGTCACATCTCATCTAGTTTGGTCCTCAGGCCCAAACTACACGTTACATTAAAAGCATTTTAAAGTCACATGCTTAAGACTGGCCAGGTTTCTTTCTTAATGAAAAGCAACCATGGTCCCTGCCCTGTCCTGCAGTCAAATTAAGATCGAGGTACATGGGGAAGGTTATTTTAACATTTTCCACATGCCATTTTCCCGTCCACCTAATTTGCTTTGCAGGCAAATCATAGCCGAAACTTGTGCAGCGAAAAGTTGAACGCCCGTTCCTGTGCACTGTGCTTCTGATAGGGGCCCCCTTGTCGCCTGGCAGGGAATTCACCTTTCCTGGCACGCACAGGTCTGGACCTGGGGTAAGTAGAGTGGTGCCGGTATGATTGCAACACCCTAGACTGGCGGAGCAGCTCTCCGCTGGTCTGAACTGAGGGAAATTCTTCTCCCTCTCGCACAACACCAGAACCAAGGGACATGCACTAAAATTGAGTGGAGGGAGAGTTAGAATGGACAAATGAAAATATTTCTTCACCCAGCGTGTAATTCATCTGTGGAACTCCTTGCCAGGGCCTCTGAGAGGGGGGTTAAGGGGGTAATTTGTACCTGAGCCCAGGGTGAAAAATAGGTTAAAAAGGGGCCCCGGAGCCAAAAAGGGGGACCCAGGAGCCAAATTCATATGTAGGGAAGGGGCCCAAAAGAAACTTTGTACCCCCTGATAAAATTCCTCTGAATGGCCCTGCTCCTTGCCACAGGATGTGGTGATGGCACCTGGCCTAGATGCCTTTAAAAGGGGTTTGGATAGATTCATGGAGGAAAAGACCATCACAGGTTACAAGCCATAAGCAACCTCCTGGTTTTAGAAGTAGTTTTTCTCTGTGCCAGGTGCAAGGGAGTGGCGACTGGACACAGGTGTCTTTGTGCTCACTGAGGCACCTGGTGGGGCCACTGTGAGATACAGGAAGCTGGACTAGATGGGCCTTTGGCCTGATCCAGCAAGGCTCCTCTTAGGTTCTTATGTTCTTAACTGTAGACAGGATTGGCCTGTCTGTGTCATCTGCATTGCATTGCAGCAGCTCCCCTAGGTCTTAGATGCCAGGGATTGAACATGAAGGACAGGCCTATCAATAGCTCCTACTCATGATGGCAACAATGCATGTCCCACCAGGTTCAGTGGCAGTCTGCCTCTGAATAACAGCTGCAGGGGAGCAATGATGGGAGAGAGGTATGCCTTTCTCTCCTGCTTGTGGGCTTCCCAGAGGAAGGGAAAGCCCTCTGTCGGAAATAGGATGTTGGACTAGATAGGTCTTTAACCTGATTCAGCAGGGCTTGTCTTGTGTCTTTCTGATGTTCTTATGACCTTAAGCATGCAAACAAACAAACAAACAAAACAAAACAACAACAGCAGCAGCAGCACCACAACATTTTTTTTAATTTTAAAATTAAACACATTAATACTGGTGCATCAAAATAAAAAAATATTTTGTTTAGGAAAATCTGGCCTGCCTTTCTAACCCCCAGCTGGGGTTATGGTGTTTTATATCATATTTAAGTTTAACACAAAATATAATCAATATAACAGTGACCGATCAATATTTTATTTATTTTTCACATTTTTATACCACCCTTCCTCCAAGGAGCTCAGAGTGGTGTACATATTTCCTCCCCTCCTTTTTGTCCTCACAACAACCCTGTGAGGTAGGTGGGGCTGAGAGATAGTGACTGGCCCAAGGTCACCCAGGAAGCTTCGTGGCTGAGCGGGGATTTGAACCTAGATCTTCCAGGTCTAAGTCCAACTCCCAAACCACTACACCATCCTGGCTCTTGTTAATGGGCAAAGATGTTAACAACAACAATTCAAAACCAGAACTAAATGAGAGCACGGAGGAAAAACCCAGGGCATCAACTTAACTGAAATGCCTGTATGAACACAAATATCTTAACCAGATGCTGAAAAACCAATGAGGAGTCAAGGGGGGAAGGAATTACATACCCTGGGAGTTGCAACAGAGAAGCTCCTGTCATACATTCTCTCTCTCTCTCTCTCTCTCTCTCTCTCTCTCTCTCTCTCTCTCAATCTCCCACCCCCCCAGCTTCAGAGAGAGGGAGAACATGGAGTTGAACCTCGCATTGAACATGGCGGGCAGACAGATTCAAGTGAATCTTTACCACTGAGCCAAGGCCTCTCCCTAACAACAACACAGTGTGCTTTGAACACTTTATCGTAACATGTTGTTTGGCCCCTGGGTTCAAGGCCGGGTTCTACTTTCTAGGCATTATTAGTATTGTACTGTACTCTGCCTGTCAACTATAGCACAATCTGTGTCAGAACATTCCCATGAGTCTTTGCTCTGTTCCTTGGGATAATGTCACTGCCTGTATATAAGATATTGGCAGCAAGAAGGGGTCTTCCTATGCTCCCACAGGCATAGGAGATGGGTCCATTTTGTAATCAAAGAAAAATATTATTCAGGCAGATACTTTGACTGAGCGATCAGCGACTGGTCCAAAGCAGGAAGGTCTCAGAGGTCCAAGCTGAGCAATATGTCCATGACACCATTGCTGGCTCTAAGCTTGATTATTTTCCAGAAGTGTTGTAAGACCTTCTTGTTTGTACTAGCTTTTTAATGGATGTAGATAAAACTGCTACGGAATTCATTTAATTTGTTTTCCCATACACTCTGTAGTGCACAGTATTTCATTGTCTCGCACAGTGAATTTTGCTGGTTTGCGTATCTATCAACTTTATCTGCTTCATGCCCTTGGGAAGGGGTACAATAGAAAGCAATTAAAATAAATAAATATGATGAAATCTAGTTGATTCAAGTTGTAATCTCACTTGCTGTGATTCAAAATCTCTCTCTCTCTCTCTCTCTCTCTCTCTCTCTCTCTCTCTCTCTCTCTCTCTCTCTCTCTCTCTCTCTCTCTCTCTCTCATAGCAAACTTGGGTGGTTGAGTGCCTACCAGATTGTCATTCCAAAATAGCTACCCCAAAATACGATAGTGGTTTTTATATACTACAGGGACTTCTTAGATGTGCAGAAGTACAAAGTACAAAAATTTGTAATTTTTTTTAAAAAAATTAAAGGCCACCCCCTGCCCAAAATGCAGACTGAGCATGCTCAGTGCCCCCAGGAGGAGCAATGGAATGTTCAGGTAGCATTCACTTTCAGTTCTCCTAGGGAAGTCAATAAGAGCAGCTCCATCTAAATGCTCTAGATTTCTTGTGACAAAACTGGTTCTTTTTCCTATTTAAACCTCAGTCAGACAACCCCCCCCCCCCATCCAGTCACAGGTCAGGGTTATAACAGCCTGCTTAGTTTAGCAAAGTCAGCAAAGTAAAGGCAGCCTGACTTCACACCACTCCCTAAGCCTTATTCACAGAAGTGGAGATTCGTTACAAAGCAAATGAAAGAATCAAGAATTATTTTTTACCTAAATATTATTCCACTGTGAATCATATATTTGTACTGTGCTTCCTAACCCCCCCCCCCCCCCCACACACACACACATCGCAAATGTTTGCTTTTTAAAAAAGATATTTCTTGAGGGGGAAATTAACACTGCCCAAGGGAAGGAGATATTAATCAAAACGCTTGATAAGAATAAGCCCATCACCTATCTAAACAAAAATGGCTCGTAAAAGATGCTTGCTCTCCAAGACATAGGACTGGACTAGTTTAAAGAAATGTCACAGATGTCCTCTAACCTTCCTCTTCTTTTTCTTCTTCTTTTTTTTTAACTCCCTACCACCAAAACAGATTTCTTGGATGATTTTTTCTCTCTCTCAAGGACCAGGGTCATGAAGAATCCACCCCAAGGGTAGTTGGAGGGAAGAAAAATAACAAGGCCTGGTGGCACCTGGGGACCGTTGCATTGTTCACATCCTTTCTCTGTAATCATAAGTGCATTGCTCAGCTGCCTGGGTAATTTACATAATACCATCCTGACACGTTCACTTCAGTTATCCATCACCACTGGGATGGTGTTTCCTGTTTCCTTGCTTTCTTTGCCTTTCACTCTCCCCCTCGCCCTCCTCTCCCTTTCTGACTTTCTGCCTCTCTCATTGTGTCTTCTGCTTATCTGGTCAAGGGGAAAAGAGAGAAAGAGAGAGATTGATTTTGTACTGTTTCTGCCCCTCTTGTTTGACAAATATAATGAAGCCACAGCTAATAAGCAAACGTGTGTGTGTGTGTGTGTGTGTGTGTGTGTGTGTGTTGTGTTGTGTTGTGTTGTGTTGTGTTGTGTTTGTGTGTATGGAGTGTTTACGTTTAAATGAGTGGTAGATAACATTGTATTCTTTAAGTTCTGTATGGGAGACTGACAGCCCAATCCTATTCAAAGCCCTGCGCTCGGATGCAGTGGCGCTGGGGCAGCGTCTGCTGCATCCAGCATGGGGCCAGAGGTTTCATCAAGGGAAGGGGATGATCGTCCCCTTCCCGCGTGTTGAGCTCCAGCAGCCCCTATGGGGCTACTCAGAGGTGTGCCAGCAAAATGGCTGGTGCAGCTCTGTAAAGGCCTGTGCTGGGTTTTCAGGCACAGGACAGGGGATAGGATTTGGCAGAGGCCGCCGCCTCCTCCTCCAAGCCCACCCTGTTCCGGTCCTGATCCACCCTCCTCTCTACCCCGGAATGCCTTCTCCCCGCCTCCCTCCCCCCCGCCTCCCCACCAGCTGGTGGAGAGCTTCCCTGCCTCCGGTGGGCATAGCTCTTTCACTGGCGGAGGCCTGCCAGCGCTGGCCTCCACGCCAGCAGGACAGGACTCCGCGCTTTCACAACATGCTTTACGACACATTTGTGACAGTGCAGAGCCCAATCCTGCTAGGATTGCACTCTGATTTTCATAAATTTCTACTCCAGATAAATATTTGTACGCAGACCAATCTACAGGATAAAAAAAGTTTGGATATTAAGCTTTCAGATTTTGTGTCTTTTTCTGAATAAAGGGGGAAAGAAGGGGTGGAGAGAAAGAGATTTTAATTTGGGTTTAAGAGCACAGTTCATTATATTTGATCTCAGAGTGTATGTGATTATGTGAGATTCCAACGCATAAGGGTTACACAGGAATATTTATGTATTTATTTACAGTATTTTTACCCTGCCTTTCTCCCCGAAGGGACCCAAGGCGTCTTACGTCTTACGAATAGGCTTATGTCGTCTGCTACCCCAATAACAATTAGGGAGGTTTCTATTCAGTGAACTTGCAGCACTCATCATAGTGCATGTATATTTAGTAAGAGTGGGCTTCAGCTAGAGAAAATTAGGCACACATTAATATAACCTCCTTTGAAACCAAAGGGTTTCCTTGACCGAGTGGGTTTTCTTGTCCCCCCCTCCACTTGTGTTTGCTGGAAGGAGGAAGTCTCACTAAGTGGTGAGCAGAATTACAGCGCAATCCTACCCAATTTACACCACCAGTGTAACCAGCAGGGGAGGGCAGGGCGGGAAGCTTTGGAGGGGAGTGGAGATTTAAATCCCCTTTGTACCCCCTTTGGAGGGGATTTAAATCCGTTTTCCATTCTGGGGCCTCCCGTTCTTGCTGCACCGCTGGTTACACCAATGGTGTAAGTTGGATAGAATTACGCTGATTCGATGACAATGTGGTAAGTTCTACAAAATGACAGGATTGGGGGCAGGAAAATCACCATCGGGGGGCGGACATGCCTTTACTCACCCCCTTCATGAAGTGTGCCAGATCAGAGAAATAGTACGTCCCCGAGCCGGCTCTCCCAATTGAGGGGGCAATTGAGGGGGTGCCCGGAGCGGCGCCCCAGGTCGCTCCCTCCGGAGCGCGGCGCCCCGCCCTCCGGAGCACGCCGCGGCCTATTGGCCGCGGCGCTATTTAATTATAGGGGCGCCCACCCCGCCTCTTGAACCAGGCGCTAGAAAGAGGCTGTTACGCCGCTGCTTTCCAGTGGGGTCTATTCATACACTCCCTGCAGGTTGTCACCTGTTCAGTCATCATGTGCTGTTGTCCTAGGCATGCAGTACTTCCAGAGGAATCAGTCCCACTGAATTGAATGGAATTTGCTCTGTGCTTAGGTTTTGCTGCATGTGATGCACTTGGGATATGATACCATATTCTTTAGCCAATCAAGAATCCCTTCATAAGAAAGGGGTGACCTTCTTTTCCAGCAGAGAATAGTCATTTCGTTTTCTAAAAATATTTTCAAGCGCTCAACAGTTAAAAGGGTTTTTTCGAACCCCACCAGAGTTTTAGATTCCCCCTCCTTTTGCCTGACAGCTAAAAAGATGTTGAAACATACTCATTTCAAAGATGTCTGGAAAAAATGACTCCAGCCTCCATCTCTTAACATTCAAGGTTTAATTGTATTTTGTGTATAGGATTTTGGGGGAGTTGTTGTTGTTTAATAAGTGTACGAAAGCCCTAGAAAATCCATCTGGAATTTATGCCCATGGAGTCGTTCTCATCAAACAACTAATATTGTGTTTTTGTCAGTAAGCGTTCCTACCTATTATCACTTGATTAAAGGGCAGAGATAGTGAATTCCCCATGAAAATACAAAAAAGAAATATATGTGAGAATTTGTTACTGTATTATTCTGTTTGCACAAGGCTTGTTTTCATATAGGCTTTTGAGGTTAACAAGCAGCAAAGGCAGTGCGATTGGATGCCTATAGACGAAGAACAAACAACAACCTAGACAAACAAGGGGTGGGTTGGAGGAGGATGAGTCCGATTATGAAGTTAGTTTATTAGTCCTGCGGCTTATGCAGCAAATTGAATTAAGGGACAAATACCTACAGTTCATTATGTATTTTGGAGGGACACCTCTCTAACTTTCTCTTCCGATAAAGAAAGCTATTAGCTCTTGTCAGGGCTGGTGGTGATGGTGCAGGGAGGGGTGGCTGGGGGAGAGAGAAGGAGATCATTTTTATTGAAATAAGAATGAAATGATAGTGTCAGAGGCTGAGGCTGAGAGATAAAATATTACATCTAATAAACATGCTACATATGGGATTAGACAAGGGCCACAGAACAACGGGAGCTATAGGAAAACAATGACATTAATATTGAGGAAATAATGACTAAAGTACCTACCATGATAGAAGTCTGCATTTTAATGAGCAGAATGCAAAGCAGAGGAAATCAGATGCAATGCCAAGGTGGCATATTTGTGCACGTTGGGTTTGATCATTAATGTCCTTGATGGGCAGAGTAGCCCCATTAAAATGAACAGCATTGTTCACGGAAGCAAGCACAGAGCCGCATGCCATTTTCAAGAGGGGCAAGGAGCTGAACTGTTGACTGCCTTTTCACAAACAAAGACGAGAATAATTAGATAACGGCAAGAGTTGTGGGGGGGGGGAGGTTGATGACTCTGGGGATGACACCAAGGAGCCAGAGGGTTTGAAGGTGGGACCTTGCTTACTGAGAACTGTGAGTGCTTAGACCACAGACCCTATATTTGTTTTAAAGATTTATATCCTGCTTTATTGAAAGCTCAAAGCGGTGATATAATCACTTTAGAGTCACTTATGGGAGGGGTACGTGCAGCATCAGTTTCAAATAGGTAGTCTATATGGAACCTCTGGATTGGCTAGGGTTCATAACAGATGACCCAATCCTATCAGGACCTTATGCGGACAGATCTCGCGATCTGTCAGCTATAGGCAACACTGATCCACCAAACCAACTCCACCCCCCATCGTCGCTTGTGAGTCAGCATCGAGGGTAGATTGGTGAAGGATTATGGGCAGATCGTGGGAGTGGGCTAGGCAAGGTCGGGAGGGGAGGATCTCAGTGGCTGCAAAGCACAACGAGATCCTATCCCCTCAGCCTGGGATACAAAATTACATTTTGTCCTACGTGGTCCTACATGGACTGTTCTGACCAGTGAAATCCTGTGAGGATATCCTAGAATGCTTTTCTTTTATAAGACTATGATCATTCTCTGTATAGTGAGCAAGGCACCCAGAAGAAGATGTGGATTGGGCACTGCACTGTCCAGCTAAATTGTGTGTGTGTGTGTGTGTGTGTGTGTGTGTGTGTGTGTGTGTGTGTGTGTGTGTGTGTGTGTGTGAGATTATGGTTTATATTCTGTCATGCCTGAAGAAATGAGTTTGCACCAATGCAATCTGTACTGAAATGAACTGTATTTCTTAAAAAGTAATGTTATATAACATACTAAATCCAAGAATACTGCCAGCCATCATCAGCCCTGCACACAGAATTGGATTTTCCAGATCTCAACTCTAACTTCAAATTAAAGCTTGAAGATAAATGATGCAACAATCACACATCCCTTTTAATGTACCTAAAACTTCAAGAACCAAATTCTGCGAAACTCAGTGTGTGTTGTTGTCCCGTCACATCTATGCTGCAAAATAATTAAGAATTAAACATTTTCCCCTAAAATAATCAAATTAGCCAGCTTCACTTAAATTCCTGGTCCACAAATAACTGTTTCTCTTCTTTTTCAACTTATAATGTCTGAAATTGTGACATTTGATACCTAGGCCAGCTCGTACAATGACTTGCATATTTTGTAAACACACAATAAAGCTGAAACATGAGGTCAGAAGCCGGAGTTAGCAGCAACCGCGTCACTACAGGAATGTCAATGGGAGCCTAAGGTCTGACTCTCGCCCCATTGATATAATTATGGACATATAACCTGCATCATACTGATTCAACCCATTAGCACATCTAGCGCTGCATTGTCTACACTGACTGGCTGCAGTTCTCCAAAGTTTTAGACTGGTCTTTCCCAGCCCTACCTGGAGATACTAGGGAACCTGTGAACCTGTGACCGTTTGCATGCCCTACCACTGATCTATGGCCCCATAATGGAGCTATGACCACATAGGCATGGCTGGGCAACTGCTAGTCTGATTTGTAATAGACTGTTGGTCCCTGGATGGTTACAGGAACACACCAATTTGTACTTTGGGGGTGTGAACTATGCTTGGTCCTGCAAAGTTGCCCTTTCCCATCACTTGTTTCTGAATATCAATCAATGGATGCAGCTAGAAATTGCAGCCCCCTCCATCTCTGAGAGTCCCCAGCAACCTGTGGGCTTCCACCCCCTACAGTAGAGACTGTAGATAGACTTGCCTCCATTCTCTCCTCTTTCATAAGAATTCCTGCAGCCCTTCAATACCACCAATGACATAATCATCTGCACCTGCTTATTCTTCAGATGCTAAATGAGGGGTGGGGGTGCTGCCTGCCTGTGAATCAATTGCATGACAATGCCCGGGATTTAAGCCTGCAACACACCTGCTTGCGTCTGGCACTAATTGCAATTAACATGGAGCAATTCTTGGAGGACGGCGAGAAGTTTGACTCAAAGCAGTTTGCTGTCTTTTACAAGACAAACCATCCATATCATATGAAATTGGTCTATTGCTCCTCTACCCTGTTAACCTCCTCGTTTGCTTTTTTATGTTTTAAGATGTTTTCTAAGATATCACTTTTTCCGAAATAGGGTGCGATTTAGCAGCACCACAAATGTGTGTGTCAAAATCTAGCACCCCAGTTGGCAACTAGCAATGACCAGGTAAGGGAGGACACCCCACGCCTGTCATATAAACCCCGTCACCCCCTCTTGGCTCCTCATTGGTTGGCTTACCAGATCCCCGCCGGGACGGGAGCAGTCTACCCTTAAGGGGGCGGGGCGTGGGGGGGCAAGAACACGATGCGATGCGTTCTGGCCCCCCCACGCCCCGCCCCCTTAAGGGTAGACCGCTCCCGTCCCGGCGGGGATCTGGTAAGCCAACTCATTGGAGAAAGGGCATGAAGATGCTGCTGCTTTGGTTGCTGCCACTATTGGCTTAAATTAAAGGATGGAAGTGGTCAAGGGAATGGTAGGATGACACACCAGCCTAAATCATATGCCACGGATAAGCAGGGCTTCACCTTCAAAGAGAGGGGGAATATTTGAACCTTCAGGACTTAAGAAGAGCCCTGCTGGATCAGAACCAGGGCGCATCTCGTCTTGGATCCTGACTCTCACAGTGGCTAGGCAGAAGCCTCCAGGAAACCCAAATGCAGGAGTTGAAGGCAACAGCCTTACGATCCAATCCTAAGGGACTTTTATGACTGTGGGACTAGCATCCTGCTGGCATAAAAGGCCCTGCAACAGCACAAAGATCGCGCCATGCCTGGGCTGTTGAAGGTCACTGCCGCAAGGCAGCGGTAGTGGCAGATGTCTTTGCAGACTGGTGCAGGGGCGGTTTGTGGGCAGGGAGGGGGAGGGCAGCGTGAGTAACTGGAGAAGGGGAGAAACGGGGCGTGTCGAGGTCAGGAAGGGGTGAATCCGGCAACAGCTATTCTTGCTGGATCCTATCCCCCATTTTGCAACCCGACGCATCCTCTGGTTCTCCTCAGACTTGCACCAGCAAAATGGCGGGCACAAGTCCAAGGAGACCCATAGATGATTGGCCAGCCTACCAGTTAATACATTCTGCAGGCTGTCCAATCGCCCCCCCCCCCAGCATGCAGTGCATGCTCTGTTGGTGTGGCTGCATATTATAACATGGTAGAGAATAGGACTGGGCTGTCCATGGCTGTTGGGAGGCTCTTGTTGCTCCTACCATTCAAAGTTAACCCTTCAGCCCAGACAGCAAGAAGCTGGTTAGAGAGTTTGTCCACTGTTGCCTGTGCTACCCTTTAACTTAAGTTGGCGGAGAAGGGTAGGGGGTAACTTCCTAGGTAGCTCCACAACCTCTGGTTTCAGGATTAATTTTGGATAGAAGGGGAAGAGGGAGAGGCCATTGTAGTTGCTCAAATGCATTTCCCCCCCCAAAAGGCACTTCCCCCAAAAAAATCCCTCAAGAGCTGCTGTCAGTCATCATTGACAATCCAGAGTTAGGTGGCCAATAGTCTCTATGATATGTTCAGATGCTCAGGGAAGAAGGCCGATTCACAGACGTGCTTCCTGAGCAAAAGCTCAAGTTTACTGGGTAGCTATAATGGACAGGAGCTGGCATGGGGGGGGGGGAGGGAGTTCAGCTATAGGAGACATGATTGCTTGCTGTCCCAAAGTTTGAGAGGCGGGGAGTTTATATACTCTTGGCCTTCATTTCATGTAGATCATTTTTTCTTGCTGGAAAAGAATGCACATTTCTTTTACCATGCAGGAACATGTAGTACGTCGCTTATGAGTTTTCCCGGTAATATAAAACAAACAAATCACGTATACTACCTGGATGAGTCAGCTGTACCTTTGACTTGATCTGTGCTCACCTGTGTTGCAATGACTGTTGGTCTGTTGAAATAATGAATGAATGAACAAATGAATGAATGGAGGGCTTTTAAGGCTGTGCGGTGTGGGAAAGCACTGGTTATATAAGTGTAAATGTGTTTGAAAGTTGTATGCAAATGCAGGAGATAGTGCGAGGAAAGGTGGAGTCCCTCCGAAACACCAGAGGCCATGCGGAAAGCACACCATAGCTTTGCATGCCTGGCTTTCATAACTTGGAAATGTAATCAAGAAAATGGATAGACAGTGTGATAAGTTCTATCTTGCCAGCTCAATCAAGCTGCTTACTGGGGTAATTGTGAACCTTGGCATAGTCAAGGTTCAGATGTGTTCAGAAATTATGAGTCTGCCCTCCCACACCAGTTTTCGTTACAGCGCATGCTATTCGTTTTCTTTTCATCATGCTTTATGAGACATTAGGGTATGCCAGTGCTAGAACCGAAGATCACATCCCTGAGTGATCCCTGGGCCCTGAGTCGCATCAAAGGGGAGTGGCCCACAGCTCCGTGGGAGACTACATGCTTTGCATGCAGAAGAGCCCATGTTTAGCTCCTGACATTTCTGGTGATGGATTGAATGATTCTGTATTTTAAAAAATCCTTTCTCTCTTAGCAAGTAGCATCGCAATCTTGCCTACGTTTAGGCTGGGGCAGCATACGCTCCACTGGCCTAAGGTGTTGCAAAAGTGCCGCAAGGCACTTCTGCCGCACCTCTAGAGTAAGCGGTGCAGGTGTGGAGGCCGGCGCCACTCACTTCGCTGCCCGCCTCTTCCTTGTACTTCCGGATGCTGGTAGGTGCTGCGCTGGGCGGTGGGAGGTTGTGGGGAGGGAGGGCCGGGGTGGAGGGGGCCATTAGCTGGGCCGGCCTGGGAGGTGGCGAGGGTATCGGCCCCAGGCTGCGCTGGTATCCCTGGCCCATTCCCGGACCGGCCTTACACGACCTCCCCGGACACACACCAGCTAAAGAGCTGGCGTGCATCTGAGGAGGTACATTGGGGCCTCCGGCGCTTACATTGGGGGAAGGGGACGAATGTCCCTTTCCCCTGTGAACCCCAGCTGCACCGGCGTGAGCCAAATCCTGCACAGGATGCAGCAACCAGCCATTTAGGCTGGCCGCTGCAGCTTGAGCAGGATTGGGCTGCCCATGACTTACAAAAAATGGATCAAATGAAACCTCCTTGTAAATATCAAACTCGCCTGCCAGCGTGTGAATCACAACAGGCAAATCCTTGTCCCGCACCAGGATGAAGTCAGTCTGGTACGTGGAGAGCATCAACTCGGAGACGTTGTGCTCCGCCAATGGAGCGATAACCAACTTGGCAATTTTGGTGACTCCTATGGGCTGAATGTTGGCAGGGGCGCTGCCGTTGGACAAGACGTTCAGCATCAGCCAGGTGGACTCTACCACTTGCAAGAACTCTGACAGGGGGAGCTCTTTAAAGCCTTCATCATCCACCATGATGGTGTAGTCTTTGGGAGTCTCAGTCAAGCTGAAGCATTTACACCTGCTATGCTGGGGCAGGAGCAACTTCTTGGGCAGTGGGTGCGTGTAGAGCCAGAGGCCGCTGTGAGCGAGGCTCAGTACCTGCATGTGGTGCTCCAGGATCTGCAGGTCCATCGTGGTGCTCCACGGAGCTTGGCGCACCGACAAGGCATGTGCTTTTACATTGCACTTGATACAATGACCCTTGGCAAAACATCTTCAACTCTTTGTTGGTAAATTTGCAAGGGAAGTCTGATTCGGATATCGTCCTGATTTTACTTTCATCTACCAATGAATGGATCATCAAACAATTAGCTAATTTTTTTCAACTAACCTTGGAACTTAATGTGGCTAAGGTGACCGACATTATGGAACCTAGGTAAAAGGATTGTCAACTGTTTATTTTGTTATGCCTCTCTTTTTTTTTTTCAAGTTTTCTCTTTTTGTTTGTTTATTATGCTATGTATTATTACTTTTACTTTCTTTTTATGTTCTGTTATGCCAATAAAGGTTTATTGATTGATCAAATGAAACCAATAAAGCAACTGCATCAACAATACAATTGCAAGCAAAATATACACAAAAATGAGGTAAGACCAAGGCAAAACAAATCTTTACTAAATCAATCGTATCTGAAAGCCTGTTTTGAAAAGCCAGGTCTTGTACAGTGCCTGAAGGTCGAAAGCTAGAGAGGCCTTCCTGGAAAGAGAATTACACGAGGTTGGTGCCATCACAGAAAGGCTCTGCTCCTAGAAGAAACCCACTGAAATTTAATTGGGGGTGGAATATAGATGAGGGCCTCAGATGTTGAATGGAGGAGAGGACTTTTCAGTTGTTTCCTCTGGCATGTACTATACAGACAATGAGAGGTCCAGGGCAGCAGGAACGTGTGCAAATCATGCAGCCTCGCCCTCCACCCATTTGTGTCTGACAGAGGCGTAGGAAAGGGGGGAGGTGGCCCTCCCGGGCGGCATGTGGGGGGCAACTGTGGTGGAGACAAAATGGCAGTGGTGATGAAATGGTGGCGGGGGGGAAATGGTGGCGATGAATAAGGCGGCAAAAATGGTGGTGGAGGTGGCAGAACAGGCCGCAGCCAGCCTTGGAAGCCATCCGCTGCCTTAATGCGGCATTTGGTTGTGCCCCCACTCACCGTCCCAAGCCCCAATGGACCTTTTTGGCTGGCTGACATCACTTGGGGGTGGGATGAGTGACGTTGGCTCCATCGGTGACTTCACAGGGGGCGGCATTGCTACGCCACTGATGTCTGAAGCAACAAATGCTGTACCCATGGAGAGAGCCTCCCTATGATTAGGAATGCCAAGTGGGTAATTTATTGGATCTTTCACCTGAGGAGAGATCCCCACATTTGCATTGAATTTTACACTAGGTGAAATGTCAGTGCCATCTCTAGTTAGTGGTGGTTTTCTCCCCCTCTTCCTATTCCCCTTGTGCTTGCCACTCTACACAAGGTGAGGGTAATTGTATTTTTACCAAGTAGATTGGTATCATGGGTAACTTCTGGTACCTTGTTTCAGGGCCCATGAGAGGGGAGGAGGGTAAAGTAAAGGGGGTAAATTGTACCCAGGCCCAGGTTCAAAAAGGGGGCCCAGGAACCAACGGTGGGGGCCTGGAACATCTCACCCGGACTCGACCTGGACCCACGGATGAAAAGGAAGGCAGACCAACTGGGAAGCCAGACTTCAACTTCCATCCGTTGCTGCCCTCCCCCTGCCCTGTTTTGCCCCTCCCTACTCCCATTCCACCTACCCCATTGTCACCCTTCCCTCACCCCTTTGAGAATGGGGCCAAAAGAAACTTTGTACCCCCTGATAAAATTCTTCTTGGAGGCCCTGCCCTGTTTTCTGGGTATATGCGTATGTTTTTCTGTGGCTACACTCCGAATGGTTTGAATACCTGCTACTCTTGAGCACAGATAACAAGGTAATGGAGGAGGGAAAAAGATTTCAAAAGAGACACACAGACATGTTGTCTCATACCTTTTCTGCTGCTCATTATTTAAAGTCTGAGAGAGACGTGAGGGAAAAAAGAGCTCTTCACAGGTCCCATGGGGCTGCAAAGACATCAGCCTCCTGAATATTTCACAAGTGTATCCCTGTCCTGTAACATTGCTGAACAGTCACCTGCAGTTCAAAGGTAAGGACGAAAAAGAATAAGGTTCATGTTTTCTTACGGAGATACGCCCAGCAGATTCTTTAAAAAACAGAAAACACAACAAAAACCCTATTATTCTTATTATGCAAAAGGGATTTTTTTTTTGCATACTTAATTCCCCTCCCCCATAACAATGGCACAAATTAAAATTGAAATGCATTTGTGCTTTGAACCCTGTTGCACTGAGTGAATGAGCCTCCCTAACCTGTCAGCTGTCATGAATATTCTAAGACATTGTTTGCTTCAAACTGCCTATAGGAAGGCGTCCTTGTTCCTTCTCCGTTTCAAATCATTTCCTACTTCATAGCATCTATGGATTGATTGGCCTTGCCCATCACATTAATTTAAAGAAGCAAGACTTGAAAGTGCAGCTTTCTGGCAGGCCCTGTTGGGATTCTGCCTTTCAATGAATCCCTAAGCCACTTACTCTGGAGTAACCCACTGAACTATAATAATGGATTTCAGTCAGTCTTTACAATATTCCAAAGGTATTTCACCTGTTTAAGCTCACCTTTTAAGCAGCCAATTATTATTTCATTAGTGTTATTATTTATGTACTTATACAGAACCATCCATATACATGGACCTGCACAGAGTTACATAGGCATAATTAGGCTTACCAGATCTCCAACCGGGACAAAGTGCTAGACCTTTAGGAGAAGGAATGTGGGCAGGTGTAGCTTGTTAAACCTTAGAGCACAATCCTATGCATGTCTACTCAGAAGCAAGCCCCATTGTGCCTCCTTAATCATCTTTTTCCCAAGCTATAAAGCCCCAAACTTTGCAGTCTTTACTCATAAGGAAGATGCATCAGTCCCCTAATCATTTTGGTTGTCCTCTTCTATATCTTTTCCAACTCTACAATATCCTTTTTGAAGTGTGGCAACCAGTAGTTTGACCCTGAGGACCGAACTAGCTGTGACGTGAATCCTATTTGGATATTCCCCTGCACACATTTACTGAATGAATGGTGGGATCAAGGCTAGACCTGTTGGCTCCACACATTTAGAGAAAAGTTTGAAAGAGGTGCCTACATGAATATAGCAGTAAATGTTTGGGTGTTGAAGAGTCTGTAAACTGGCATTAGAATTTCAGAAACGACGTCTTTGAATGACACCCCCCCCCCCAGCTGATACAATCCTTCAGAATGTAAATATAACATTCTGAGAGTCACTTTTTGAATTTAAAGATTTGGACTTTGCGCTGCAGATTTCAAAACAGAACTCTGGAATTTCCCTGTTTAATTTGAATCATACATGTATTGAAGTGTGTCTGTTTTTAAGAAGTCATGATGTTTCCCATTTTAGAGTTACAGTACTTCCTTCCTGACTGTTTTCTTCTCACTGTTCCCCACTTCATATTTTCCACCTTATGATGCACATGCACTGGCTAGTAAGCTATCGCAGCTGGTTATAATTTTGAAGCAAGCTGTCAGGTTTGCAACCCTGGCCTGGGGCTTTTAATGTTTTGGACAGATGCCCTCGTTTTGATAGTCAAGCACTTACTTACCTTCTCCCCAGGCTGCTGTCAAGCTGCAGCATTCAAGAATCCCTCCTTTGTCACTGACTGCTTACTTCAAAATCAAAATGGAGGAAGGCCTGTCATGGACGGATGCACGCTCACTGTGTTGCTATTTTGCTGCTGCCACTCTACTCCTTGAACCTATTCTCTTGCTTCATTTGCCTGCATCTAGCCCAGCCAACTTGTGGATCCATTGATTCTGTTCCTCTGATATGTTGATGATGAGGCCCTGCTATACATCGCTGCCCTTCTCCCACTTGGTCCAGTCCCGACGTCCACTGGCCTGTCTGATAGACCCATCATACGTGATAGACCCTGTCTGATAGACCCACTTGGATGTCTCTTCCCTTCTTGGCTGGGCTCTGCGGAAAGAGCCCCCAAGCATCCTGAATATGGTTCCTAATAGCTTTCGCACAATTGCAGCCATTACCAGTTCCTTTTTTCAGAGTTTCAGTAGTTTGCAGAAATGAACAAGACACTTTATGTGGGAAATGTGTAATCATTTAATTATTTCTTTGGTAATTGTATTTGTGCGCTGCCCTTGAAAAACTCCCAGGGTGGTTCACATCGTTGAAAACAGCAACAAGCAAATATAATTTTTTAAAAATCAATAATAACAGAAGTAGGATATGTGCAACAGAGGTTAAATCTACCATCAACAAAGACAACAGTCAGAGATACATTAAAAGGAGATCTCATCTGATGCAGGTGAGTTTATCTAGCGAGAAACCCAGAAACTCAATTCAGATTCAGGACATCACAATTCAGAACGCCGTCTTTATGATCACCTCCAGCCTAACTTCAGATGGCAGGGAGACTCTGAGGCAGGCTTCCAGTGGTTAATGTAGACTTCGGGTAGGCTTGTTGGTGATCCTTAAGGTATTCAGGTTCCAAGCCTTGAGGTCTGCTCTTTGAATTGTGCCTGGAAATGGACCAGAAGCCAATGTAGATGCCTGAGAGAACAGATATGTTCCTTGTAGGCCTAATCTGAAGACATCCCCTCATTTCCACTGCCACCCAAATCAAAATGAGATGAGTGTTGTATGGATTTTCACAAGGTGGCCCACCAAAATCATGGCTGTTAAAAGTATAATGAGAACAAGAGAATTTGTTCTTATTTGCAACATCACATGGTGTGTAGAAACAGTATGCTCTCCACACCTGTAGTGAAGAAAACATCAGTGAATATAAAAAAGAAATGTCAAGAAATGTCAAGATGAACTGAAACCAACAACACCAAACTGAGATCAGTTCCAAATTTGGATCATTGCTATTACAATTCCAGGAGACAGTAGAAATGAAGATACGGAACATGAGAAGATCACAAAATATCAAGACCTGTAAGGAGAACTTGGGCGTCTCTGGGAAAAGAAGGTCAATATCGTGCCAAATGTCATGGAGCCCTTGGAGCAGTGCCTAGAAGTCTGAAGAAACACCTGGACATTCTTGGCCTAGAGCAAATTACACCAGCTCAGTTTCAGAAAACAATGCTGCTGGGAACAGCAAGAATTCTGAGAAGGTGTCTCTATGATTCCCAGGATCTTGGCTAGATCCCAAATTGCAGAATATAACTAGTCCAGGATAAGCTGTGATGATGTATATAATAATAATAATAATAATAATAATAATAATAATAATAATAATAATATCACCACTTCTAGATATCCTAGGTCCTTGGAAAGGTCTCAATATTTAGAAAACACCAGCCACCACCAGGTGGGCTGCGATTAACCAGACAATAATAATAATATGGGACAATGGGAGTGCACTGGCTAGGTGCTCCTGTGCCAATGTGAAGGGCAGCGCAATCCTAGGCTTGCCATCCATCCTGGAAATACCGGGACAGTCCCGGATACCAGGGGTCCTTCCCGTCCGGAACCAGGTCTGTCCCAGTTTTCTAGGTCTGTACCCTCCAGCCGCTGCCGCCGCTTCCACAATTTTAAAAGTGTAAAAGTTTTCCTGTGCGCCGCCATCTTGGATCTCGTAAAATTTCATGAGATCCAAGATGGCGGCACCCAAATCTCTTGAGGGAACATGAGGCAGTAGCTATCTTGCGAGATTTGGGTGCCTCCAGCCTGGATCTCATGAGATTTCGCGAGATCCAAGATGGTGGTGCGCATGAAAATGTTTACACTTTTGAAATCGTGGAAGCAGTGGCGGCAGGAGGAGGGGATGGTTGACTCCAGTGAGGAGTCCTGGCTGGCCCAAGTAGCTGGCCAGCCAGGAATTGGAAGGTGGTGGCGGCAATGGGGCACTAGCAGGAGCAGCAGCAGCAGCAGCAAGGTGGAAGCAAGCCAGCAAAAGAGGCAAGGAAAAGGTGGTGGAAAGGGGCAAAATGGCAGTGGAAATGATTAAATAATTGGAAAAAATGTGCTCTGCGCCCACAAAAAAAAAAAAAGGAGAAACAACGTGACTTGAAAATATTTTTTTTTAAAAAAATAATAATCTGGAAGAGGGGAAAAGTAGGGGTGGTTGCCCTGGCTTGGGTATCTCAAAATCTGGTAAGACTATGCAATCCTCACTAACTTTAGACTGGTGGAGCTCTCGCCGATATCCTAAGCCCCTTCCCAGCCTAGGTCGGACTTCCATGGCCTCCCCGGATATATGTCAGCTTCAGAGCTGGTGTACATCCGACGCGGCCCATAGGCCCTGGCAGAGATGACGGGCGCCCTCCCGGCGCCGAGGCGCGTCGGGGTGGGGCCTGCACACGTGACGTCGACATGCCCCCTGCCTGCTTTGCGCTCATTTCAGAGCCGAATGGGCTCCCGGGAGGGCGGGAGGGCCGATCCGGCGCCTCGCTTGGCTTCGGTGAGTTCCCCCGAGTGCGCCCACCCTCCCTCCCTCCCGAGCGCCTGAGTTCCCCCGAGTGCGCCCACCCTCCCTCCCGCCCGAGCGCCTGGAGCTCCTGCTCCACGCGCTCCACCGAAGTTCCGCCGCTGGGCCCTGGGCTTGCCTTACAATCCTGTGTAAGGATATATGGCCAACACCCAGGGAAGGGGACAAACATCCCCTTCTCCCGAGGTGCTCCCAGGAATGGCATAGCATATAAAATAAAAGTAGCCCTTAAAAGGACAGTTCCCAGATATAGGACGTGTTATGAGTTCTGGTTTTAATGGGGAAGCATGTGCAGGAAGGAATCCCCAGTGACATCTTAAAATTATCTTGTTTATATATTGGAGTATAGAAAAGAATGTGAGGAGTTAAAGAGACTAATTCAGGAGAAGAGATATGAGCTGACTGTTTAATGGTCCCTGTTTAATGCTAGGCCACACAGGCAAATGCTGCTGTGTATTATCTAGAGACCTGTTAGGGAAGGATATTTATTAATTGGTCTGATGCAAACTGGGACGGACATGGGGGAAATGCAAAATAAAAGGGAGAGTTTACAGCGCTAGCAGGAGTTTTGAGCTGGTTGATCTAAGCTTTCCTCTTGGTTGATTAGTCACTGTAGAGGTCTTTCTTGATTGGCTGAAACCTGTTTGTGAGTGTTTATTGATTTGTAGTAAAAAGGACCATTGGTCTTTTTATAATAAACACTTAATTTATACTCGCCTAGGTTCTGTGGTTCCTTTGGGACCCAATGAAATTGACTGGTGGTTGAGCTCCAGGGTTGTCTTTTATTTTTATTTTTCTTACTTTTTTCTTTTCTTTTTTTTCCCTTCATGATTTTCACCATGATGTGACTAAACTGGATCAATAAACCTTCAGAGAGTCCCTTAGTCAAAAGTCATCATAAAGAGCCTCACTTTGATTCGCAACTTTGAAAGAAAAACAACAAACAAAGAGAAATGTGTTCGTCTGTAGTAGCCATAGTGCAAAATTGCTGTAAACTGTACTCTCTTCCTTGAGTACATTCCAATCAAGCCTTGTTCCATGTTACGTTTGTTGTGCTGGAGTTCCAGAAGCATAATGACTATATAGGTGTCACTGGGAGATCCTCCAGTAGATTAGGTGGCTGTGAATACATATCTGAAAAAGAGAACCAGTCCCGGTTCAAAGTTGGAACTTTGGATGCATTGGTTTACATTTCATGTACGTACATTATGTGTACATCAAAAAATTTAGGTGTACACCTAAACATGTAATGTGTGACTGAGACAAACATGTCTGGGAATGTATATGGAAACATGTTTCACAGAGTGTACCTCCCAATAAAGTCATGAGACAAGGATTGGATTAAAATTGGACCACATTTCTTGAAATTAATGGCAATCAACAAGACACTGCAAACCCTGAAGCAGATCCTACTATTTGCAGGCACACTCTCCCCTTCAGGAATCTACCTTGGAGGAGACAGCACACTACTGTCTATATTCCCCCTTCAAGAGTTTCCATCCTGGCTCAGAGCTGCAGGTCTCAATTCTCAGGGTCAAGGAATTGCACCATCTCGCCCAAGCTGGATAGCCTTTGCGGTTGACTTTGCAATCTACGCTCTGAGCCTGGGAGGGTGAGCAGCCTCGGTGACCTCTCTAGCACTGCCTCTATCCATCAACATCAAACCCATTGGGTTTTTGCCACCATGCCTAATGCAAAGAGGGATGGGGCAAAGATGCTCCTGCCTTACATTTAGGTAACATAGGAACAGAATTCTTCAGAGAGCTGGGAATAGTTACAGCACTCTGATACGTGTAGTCTCACGCACACGTCTAGGTTTGATGTCACATGATCTGAAGTCTGAGACCAAGAAGTCTGAAGCCAGAGCTACATTACACGCGTTGCGGAGCCTCTGACCTGATTTTTGAAGCAAGCAGAGCCACTGCGACCTCCGCACGGCCGGCGCGTACCTCAAGCTGGAATCCAACTTTTCAGGGCGCGGGCGCGCAGAGCTAGTGGGCGGTTCGCGGAGCTACTGCAGCCTGCCAATCGTAGGAGGGTGGCTGCATGCCAATCTGAACTACCTCCAATCACCTTCTTAAGAAGGCAGGACAACAGGAGGGACAACAGGAGGGAAGACACTCCCCCGCTCCAAGCGCGTAGGCAAAGGCAGAGGCGGCGGCAGAGCCTCTGCCTGTAATGTAGCTCAGCCTTGAGACGAAGCTGCCTTCAACTCATGTCCAACATTGCCACTGCTTGCACTTCTTAACTTTATGTGTTCCATTTACAAATACTTGTCCCTGCAACCAATGGATAGGGAAAGGGGATGCTGCGAGGGAGCGGTCTCCACATGCAACTTCTATTTCTCCTGGTTAGCAAAAGGAAGGGGTGGCCAAGACAATGAAGCAGTGGCTGGAAAGCATTCCTTATTGTGTCAGCCTGGGTAATGTGTGTGTCTACACAGGGGGGTAATGTCTGTGTCAGCTGCCTCTGCCTGTATCAGTTGATGGAAGAAGGGGGGCTCCTTTGGCACACCCCTGAGCCCAGTGGCGTTGCTGGAGGGGGTGCAGCACCATAAGTGATGTAAGTCGCTGCACCGTGCCTTGCAAACTGGTGTAATGGGGCCCCTCCCACTCACCTTGGAACCATTCCGGCAGTGAAGGCAACGCGCATCGCTTTGCCTTCGCTACTGGAATGGCTCCGGGGGCGAGTGGGAGGGGCCATGTTACACCGGTTCACACGGCGTGGTGCAGTGCCTTGAACCACTTTACAGTGCTGCCCCCCCTCCAGCAACGCCACTGCCGGAGCCTCCTATTGGAGCTAGGTCAAAACATGTGTAACTCAAATAAATATTTTCTTCCTTTGTCGCTGAATTTCCCTCTGCTATCTTCCCTGCGTTGAAGCATAACCTCCATGAGGCAAAGACTGTGGCAGCAACAGCAGCAGGAGATGCCTGGAGATTCTGGTAGTCTGTGTTTTGTTTGATGAATCTTGGAACTATATAAAGAAATAACTGTACAATTCTTGAAACTTTACAAGGAAAGAATTAATAACATTTCCTTTGGTTTTTTTCTGGGTCTTTCCCTTCTCAGTGTGCTGGGAGCTGTACTGTCTTCTTCACAGGGCAGATGCTTCCGGAACATGATTAGGTAAACCTTACGAGTGAAATCTGGAAGAGTTATTTGGTGATCTGACAATTCAAAGACGTGCAAAGAGAACCCATCTTCTCCCGGAGGAAAAATAAAAGATTTCATTTATTTATTTTTTCTTGATGTGTCAGCTATTAAGACGAGACTTTTCTCTAAAAAGGGTAAGCCTATAGCTGCTCACTCTTTAGACTAGATCATTATTGTTTTTTGTAATTAATATAGAAGACAGCAATTTAAAACAATGAAATACCCATCACATACCTGAAGAAGGCTGCTTGTTGCTATAATTAGAGCGAGAATTGAATTGATTTGATGGCAAATGCATCGTTCAAGCAAAGTGCCTGCAATGTAGGACTAGAGTGCTCCCCAAACCCTGTTGGGAAATCGGAGTAGACAAAGCCACGTGCAATGAAAGTGAAGCAGCCAAACTCTGAGCAGTTCTGGTTCGCGATGGAAACCAGCACCAAGAAGAACAGGAACTGCTTCAACGTTGGCATGGAAGGGCTCAAGGTCTTCATCAAGGAAACAAGTAGCACAACCATTGGAATAGAGCAGTGGTTCCCAAACATTTTAGCACCGGGACCCCCTTTTGTAGAATGACAATCTTTTTGTTTCTTAATTATAAACATGCCTAGTGTTGGGTGCTGCATAAAGGAGTATATTTATTGATGATGATGTGGATTATGATGATGACACATTCCAGGAAGAATCTCCAAAATCCAAGAGAAGCATTTGAGACATTAGTTTACAGGAGCAACAGTGCTCCTCCAAGCAGCGCCGGCAGGAAGGTCAAAGGTTTCCAGCTGGCGCCAGTGGCCGAAGCAACGTCCGCCAGAGCAGGTACAACCCTCAACGGACAGCGCAGGGGCAGAGGAAGGGTAGGGAGGGTACGGAACAGAGCAGGGGACGGGTGGCAATGGGGGTGGGAGGATTGGGCCCGGGAGGAGGGTGGGATATGCAGCGCCAGTGCATGCCGTATCATATCCCCCTTCCCGGCCCTGATACGTTGACATGAATCAAGTTGGACTTGCGCCGGCAATATAGCTGGCACACAGGTCCAAGTTGACCCATAGCAGCGACTGGGGCTTCCCCTGGGGCAAGGAGATACATGTCCCCTTACACTGAGGAGGCCTCTCACTTGCTAAATTCCCCCATGTGATGTATCATAGCCCACGCTAGCACCACTGCATCACACAGGGGAATTTAGTTAGGATTGGGCTGCTAGTTAAGAAGCAGAAATAGGGACCTTCCTCCTTGAACACAGTACTTGAGCAAACAGGAGAGCAATAATGCTGCTGCCTTCAGTTATATTATGTGTATGTGGAACAGTGTTTATCTTCCTACAATGAAAGATCTTTTCCCATTGTTATAACCCCCAACACCCCTATTGTTAAGTCCTACTATGATTCCTCCACAACAGTTTGTTTTTAATGACCAAAGTTTGTGTTCTCCCTTTAAAAAAATAAAAATCTAGACATGTTCCACGCTCCAAATTCAGTGTAGCACAAGGAATCTTAACATATATTTATAAAGACAGACAATATGTAATGATTGTGGAAACAATATTGTTGTCCAGGATGTATGAAGCAGAAAAAATAGAGTTTGATCTTCATAAGCTCTAATGACCCTCATGAGCAGTTGGAGATGTACACTGTTTGAGATAATCAGACAAACTGATTCCATTATAAAAAGATGCATTGTTTCAATTTAATGTTTTTTCACACATATTTTGTCTAATTATTTTTGGCATTTATAACCATGGAGTGAAGATTGGGGGGGGGGGGGAGAGTGGGAGTTTATCACCATTAAAACTGGGAACAAATGGATGCTGTTTCTATAAACTGAAAACACTAAAATAAAATGAAAGGCATTAGAGTAGTTAGGAAGAATTACAGCGAGGTCTGTCTCTTCCATGTCTTTTTGGGGGAGAACATCCAACAAAGACATATTACATTTGTCCAGTATTCTAACCAAAAATAATGTTGTCGGTTAATTACTCTGTGGCAAGAGGTTTCCTCTCCTATTGTTGAAGCCCTTCATATGTTCCAAGGTATTTGACTGTAGAGATTTTGCATTTCAGCACACAATGAAAAAAGTTAGCCTTGGCATCATTCCCTCTGGCTCTCAAGCCAGCCTTGCATTGAGACTCTGCTTGCAGCACTAGTTAATAATATCCTTTGCCTGGCTATTGATATGGAAATTGCAGATCAGGTATGAGTCTTTCTGCAGCCATTGATACAATAGACAGACCAGAAGCAGCCAACTTGTGTATTCTCAGCGGCCCCTCTGTTCTTCTGACTGGTCTGGGAGATGGTGCTATCTGACCCCCTCGTGCATTGTCAGGCTCATTGTCATTGGCTGCCTCCAGGTTTTGGGGGTCCCTTGCAAACCACTCTCCATGGGACCCCTCTTGCCTGGTTGATTCTCCATCTCCTCTAAAGTTTGTTGTAGTCACATGGCCAAGAACAAAATATTGCTATCTTCTATTATGGGCTATTATGAGTTTGACTCCACACTTAGATTTTTCTTTCTTGTTCTTTTCAGTTTCTGAATTCATGTGTTCCAACTTACATGAAAGAACCACATTTGGTTGACTGCAATAAGGAGTGAATAAAGCCCATCCTATTTGGATGCCACGCCATTGTTGCGTGGATGCCAGTGCAATGCCCATCAGATCCTAAGCGCAGCAATGCCATGCCAGCGCAGGTTCCCCAGGAATGGTGATCCTCCCAGCAACACTGGTGCAGCCCTCTGCAGAAATGCTGACAGCATCCATGGAAGCTCTGATACAGCCCATCGTCCACAGAGCACCATGCGCATGACATCAGAGCGATACCTATGCATCATCGATGCTACGTCCATACCATCAGTGCTACGTCTGTGCGTCATCGAAGGGCCAGTCATGGCAGCCACCCAGCCCCAATGCCAGCAGCCAGAGAAGCTCGATCTGGGTGAACTGAGTAGAGGGCAGGGCCAGGGGCAAGGCCAATGAGTAGTGAATGCTGGGGATGCCCCCTCCCAGCCACTGGCAATGAGCAACTCCAAACAGGCACCCCACTAAACATGAGGAGATGCCCCAAGGACACGCGTGCGCACGCGCACACACACACACACACACACACACGCACACACACACACACACACACACACACACACACACACACACAGACAACATGACAAGGATGCCACCCCACCCCCACATCTTGCAGGAGCTACAGTGGCAACAGCAAAGAACTGCTAGGAACTCCTGCACCCAAGATTCAAGTCCCTGTGGGGGCATTCACCAAGTGGAATGAACCTTTTTGCCAGGGGAGGAACTGAGACAGGTCACAAGGGGAGCCTCAACAGCACACAGGCAAAGCAGATTCCTGGTAGTACACTGTGCAAAGAGCAGACAGGGAGCCAGGCAAAAGGGGTTCGAGCCTAGCCATGGGGCATGCACCAACCAGCAAGGCACTCTTTTGCATAACTGGCCAGAACCACCATAGCAGGGGCATAAGAAGACAGGGAAGAGGCTCGCAAATCCCCATCGGCCACTCCACAAAGCTGCTTGCTAACTACTCAGCCACAGCAGGAGACAGACAAAGAGCAGCCTATGTGGCATCACTGCTAACAGACACACCTGGCAGGGAGGCTGAAGCATGTGGACCAATCAGAGGGGTCACTTCTTGAGCCAATCATTGGACTGGCATATGACACGGCCGAAAATGCCGCATTGGAGCAGGGTTCCAGCAGACAGGTGGTCCGCATACCACCTCCGGTCAGCCGGAGTACCACTGTGGGTATGTTGAGAACCCCTGCTGTAGACATTTCTTCTTTCCCAAGAAGTAAAACTGTGAGCCACGATTTTTAAACACACTTTGATTAAAAATTGTGCAGCCACTAAGCCCAGATCTGACTTATGGACCTCCAGTTGACCATCCCTACAATGGACAATAGGTGTTGGCAATATGTCTTTAAGACCCTGCAGGTGTTTGATGAACCAGTCATAGTTTGGTCACAGAGCAGTCTGACACATGGTCAGCAAAAACACGTACCAACTTCAGCTCAACGACTAAGCCAGGGGTTGCACAGCTGGGCTCTTTGTCAGTTATGAGCATCCAATTTAGCAACTGTGACCATGAACTTTGACAAATTTGCTTGGACATTCTGTTCATTTAATAGAAATTAGCTGCAAGTAAAGCTTATTTCAAACAATACAGATGTTCTAATCTACATGGGAGGCCCTTTGGTGCAGGAAAAAGATTTAACATTGCATATATGTGCATTTCGCTCTGAGCTCATGTTGGGAATCCACAAGAGATTGCAGCTTCCCAGCGTGTATATACACAGTGAGAAACAGTGTGTGTATATTCTCCTTACTGGATTGGAAATTGCTTTACTTGTTGTAGGAAATTCTTAACGTTTGAAGTGGCCCTAAGTGTTCAGGGATCATGGCATTAAACAGGTGTTTAATAGCATCCTTCATCAGTATGCATTCACGTCTCATTTAAATCAGGTTAGTAGTTCAAAGTAAAGAACTATCCAGAAACATGATGTGTGCGAGTGAGAAATACTCTGTACTGAAGTGGGGACAGTCCTTGAAGCTTCTAGTAAGTGCCTGCCCCTTAAACAATGGTGACTCTGGCAATACTCCACATTGAGTTTGGCTACATGGAGTCAAAAGACAAAAGAAAATATTTCTTCACCCAGCGTGTAATTCATCTGTGGAACTCCTTGCCACAGGATGTGGTGATGGCACCTGGCCTGGATGCCTTTAAAATGGGGTTTGGACAGATTCATGGAGGAAAAGACCATCACAGGTTACAAGCCCTAAGCAACCTCCTGGTTTTAGAAGTGGGTTTTCTCTGTGCCAGGTGCAGGGGAGTGGCAGCAGGAAACAGGTTATCTTGTTGGCTGTGTGCTCCCTGAGGCATCTGGTGGGGCCACTGTGTGATACAGGAAGCTGGACTAGATGGGCCTTTGGCCTGATCCAGCAGGGCTCTTCTTATGTTCTTATGAGTCTCCTCAGTAATGTCCATTATTTTCATCTAGTAAAAAGTGACAGGGTAAGTTCTTGAAGGAGCAGCGTGAGAGAACATTCGGTTCCATTAATTAATTGACCAATTAATTACTTGATCGATTAAAGCTCCCCAGGCAACTCTACAAGTTGTGATGATGGTCATTAGCCAAATTGATGGAGGATAGGTCTATTGATGGCTACTAGGTATGATGGCTGTATGCTATGTCCAGATTCAGAGGTGTGTATTGTGAGGGAGGAACAGTGGGAAAGAGATATGCCTTCATCTGGTTCTGGTGGATATTTCAGAGGCATTTGCTGAGCCACTGTGAGAAACAAGATGGCGGACTAGACAGGCATTTGGCCTCATCTAGCAAGGTTCTTCTTGTATCCTTATGTTCTGACCCTCACTTGGTATTAAGTAGCAGGTTCCTTGAGGAAACTTGATCATACACTCCTATCCTAAACATATTAACACTCTTGTCCAGTGATGTAGACTTGAGTCTATTGACTCGCACTTGAGTCGGACTCAAGTCGTGTCAATGACTTGACTCGGTGATTGTAAAAGCCTCGAAAGACTCGACTCGAGATTTGGAGACTTTTACAACAAGTCCAATTGTATTCAGGCTTAGACCCGTTTTCCCCATTAAATAGATAGGGATTCGCAACCAAAGACTCAAGACTTGGGGGCAAAGACGTGGGACTTGACTTGAGACTTGGACCCAGAGACTTGATCCATATTCCTGTTCTTGTCATGACAAATCCAGAGTGAGTGAACAGAACATAAGAACATAAGAACATAAGAAGAGCCCTGCTGGATCAGGCCAAAGGCCCATCTAGTCCAGCTTCCTGTATCACACAGTGGCCCCACCAGATGCCTCAGGGAGCACAAGACAACAAGATACTTGTATCCTGTCGCCACTCCCTTGCACCTGGCACAAAGAAAACCTACTCCTACAACCAGGAGGTTGCTTATCCCCACCATGGCTTGTAAGCTGTGATGGAATTTTCCTCCATAAATCTGTCCAATCCCCTTTTAAAGGCATCCAGGCCAGGTGCCATCACCACCTCCTGTGGCAAGGAGTTCCACAAATTGGGTCTGGTTCCAAATTTCTATTGAACCTCAACTAAGGTTACAAATGTGTTCAACATGATGAGCATCCCTTTCGAATCTGGTGAGTGGAATGAGTTCAAGCCCCTCCTCCTGATTTTGGAGCTGGAAGGGGAAAGGGGATCATCCCCTCAGTCGTGCTATGCTTCCAAGGCACTCGGCATGTACCCAGATCAAAGCATGCCTTTGAGGACTATCTCTTTCCTTATTCTAGTTGCAAGGAGGAGGACCTTATTCTAGGTGGGAGGAGGGCTGGGACTCAACCCATGTTGTGCTCTGCTTCCAGGATAGCATAGGCCCCAAAACACAGGGGATGATGCCCCTTTCCAGCTCCAAACTGTATCCCACTGTGTTTCTGACACAGTCATTTCCAAATGCTTGATAAGCACAGTGTGACAGAAATAGGCAGCCCAAACCACCACAACTTCCTGCACGGTGATGCAGCGGTGTTGGTGCGGGCTCTGCTGAATCCTGCAAGGGAGTTTTGACCACAGGAGGCCTCCTTGGGGTAAGGGAACATTTGTTCCCTTGTCCCGGGGTAACTCTATTGCTGGTGCAGGTCCGTGTTGACCTGGGAAGGCAGATCAGGCCCGAGAAGGGGGTTAGGATTTGGTGTGCACCGCCGCTGTACCCACCCTCCTGGGCCTGATCTGCCCTCCTTCCCCGCAACCCCTCAGGAACATTCCAAAGGTACCTTTTCTAATGAACCCCTGTTCTTGAAAACTTCAATGTTTAGAGACCAAATATACCCTGTCCTGACCCCTGCTCTGAACCCTTCTTCAATATCCAGAGACTGCAGGAACCATAGTGATGACAGGTCCTTGCAGAAGCCCAGAACTGGTGATGTAACACCTGTTTGACACCCCCTTCCAGACCTTCCTCCATCAGCGCTACTCAAGAAGCCTGAACCCATGTTTTGGGCCAGCTGAGTCAGAGATTTTGGGTCGGAGAGAGACGAGTTGCCAGCGCCGCTGCAAAATTCATCTTCCTGCTGCACACCTAGCACAACTGCTTTGTGGGATATGGGGAGAGCTCCCTCACTTAGCCCTACAAACGCAGCTCATAAGAACATAAGAACATAAGAAGAGCCCTGCTGGATCAGGCCAAAAGCCCATCTAGTCCAGCTTCCTGTGTCACACAGTGGCCCCACCAGATGCCTCAGGGAGCACACGAGACAACAAGATACCTGTGTCCAGTCGCCACTCCCTTGCACCTGGCACAGAGAAAACCCACTTCTAAAAACCAGGAGGTTGCTTATGGCTTGTAACCTGTGATGGTCTTTTCCTCCATGAATTTGTCCAAACCCCTTTTAAAGGCATCTAGGCCAGGTGCCATCACCACATCCTGTGGCAAGGAGTTCCACAGATGAATCACACGCTGGGTAAAGAAATATTTTCTTTTGTCTGTTCTAACTCTCCCTCCACTCAATTTTAGTGTGTGTCCCCTGGTTCTGGTGTTGTGCGAGAGGGAAAAGAATTTCCCTCTATCCACTCTCTCCATCCCATGCATAATTTTATAAGTCTCAATCATGTCCCCCCTCAGGCGCCTTTTTTCTAGGCTGAAAAGACCCAGACGCTGTAGCCTTTCCTCGTAAGGGAGGTGCTCCAGCCCACGAATCATTCTGGTCGCTCTTTTCTGCACCTTTTCCAATTCAATTATATCCTTTTTGAGGTATGGTGACCAGAACTGGACACAATACTCCAGATGTGGCCTTACCATCGATTTGTACAAAGGCATAATGATATTGGCCGTTTTATTCTCAATCCCCTTTTTAATGATCCCGAGCATGGAATTGGCCTTCTTCACAGCCGCCGCACACTGGGTCGACACTTTCATCGACCTGTCCACCAGGACCCCAAGATCTCTCTCTTGATCCGTCACAGACAACTCAGAACCCATCAGCGTATATGTGAAATTTTGGTTTCTTGCCCCAATGTGCATCACTTTACACTTACTTACATTGAAGCGCATCTGCCATTTTGCTGCCCATTCTCCCAGTTTGGAGAGATCCTTCTGGAGCTCTTCACAATCCCTGCTGGTCTTTACCACCCGGAAAAGTTTAGTGTCATCCGCAAACTTGGCCACCTCACTGCCTATCCCCAACTCCAGGTCATTTATGAATAAGTTGAAAAGCACCGGTCCCAAGACCGATCCTTGGGGCACACTGCTTTTCACCTCTCGCCATTGTGAAAATTGCCCATTGACTCCCACTCGCTGTTTCCTGGTCTTCAACCAGTTCCTAATCCACAAGAGGACCTGCCCTCTTATTCCCTGACTGTGGAGTTTTCGCAGGAGCCTTTCATGAGGGACCGTGTCAAACGCCTTCTGAAAATCCAGATATATAATATCCACGGGTTCGCTCGCATCCACATGCCTGTTGACCTTTTCAAAAAATTCTAACAGGTTTGTGAGGCAAGACTTCCCCTTGCAGAAGCCATGCTGACTCTCCCTCAGCAGAGCTTGTTCTTCTATGTATTTTAAGATTTTATCCTTAATGAGACTTTCCACCATCTTCCCTCAGGGAGCATGATATGTAGAACAGGAAGCATGATCACACCAGTAAGCCCCACCCCAATCTACACACATTCACTTGAATGTACGAATGGAGTCAATGTACATACAACTGTATATGCATAAGTCTCTCTCCACATATTTGGGAACTCAGGAGATGTAAGGTTGGAAGCTGGATTTAGCAGTCCACCCCCAACCAGTCATTTGCATGGTAGTGAAGATGATTCTATGCAGAATGGGCTTTTCTGGAGTGTCTGAAACAATTGGGCCAATTGTGTCTGAAACATGTTTAAAATAGATTTTTTTTGAATGTGCAGACAAAACAATTTTTGTATATATAATATTTATGGGACCCTTCAATTAATTTACAAAAAAATTACATCAAAAATGCATGCTGATGATTCGAGTCTTTAGGGATGACAATTGTCTCCTCAGTCATACGCTAAAGGCAATTATTGTTGCTTCTAGCTGTAATAAAAAAAAATAACCAAAACAGATAGAAGTGTCTTAGTAGAAATTGAGCTGAAACTCCCACTGTGGAAATAATCAGAAAATTAAAAGCTCTGCAATCTTGCAAATAACATTGCAACTTAATATTATTGGAACATAACATTATTATCTCTTTTTATAGGGAAAACAAACATAAAAATGTTTGCAAACAACACTGTGATAGTCTAGCTGCACCTTATTAGTTGAGAAAAAGGAACAAAGGAAAGCAGGGGAAAGATCTGCCACCACCACAACTTTTTACAGTCACACTTCAACCTGAACTGGGGGTTTGTGAGGCATACTCAGTCGCAGCAAATTGCGTATGGTGTGCAGTGTTGGGTCTGCATCTCTCCCACTGAACGTTCACCTCCATTTTTGTGATAGATACCTTTGTTGAATGCTACATTTGACAGTATATGTGGACTCCTTCTTACAACGTTAATGACATAAGAACATAAGAACGTAAGAAGAGCCTTGCTGGATCAGGCCAAAGGCCCTTCTAGTCCAGCTTCCTGTATCTCACAGTGGCCCTACCAGATGCCCCTGAGAGCACACAGACAAGATAACCTGTTTCCCGTTGTCACTCCCTTGCACCTGGCACAGAGAAAACCTACTTCTAAAGCCAGGAGGTTGCTTATGGCTTGTAACCTGTGATGGTCTTTTCCTCCGTGAATCTATCTAATCCCCTTGGACAGATTAGATTGGCATCTAGGTCAGGTGCCATCACCACATCCTGTGACAAACACACGTGCATGCGTGCGCGCACACACACTCATTCACAGAATAAATTAGTGCTATCACCAAAGCTCATAATTCCTTGATGAACCTCAGCAACTCATAATGCTTGTCTTAAATATGAAGTGAGCATTATAACCCTTGAGTTTTAAATGGCTTGAATTTTAACCCTTAGCATTTACATCAGGTTCACTGGGAAACTTACATTTTCTAGGGCTCCTGGCACCTGGGTTGCCATAGCAGCAGTCCAGGCACCAGGAAGAGAGGAAAGGGAAAAGAGAATGATACACAGTGGCGTCGCTCCGGTAGGGGCGGGGCCGTAAGTATTGCACCGTCCTAGACCCTTTACCGAGCGAGCAGGAGGCGGCCCCGCCCCCTCACTGTCAGAGCCTTTCCCCTGCGGAGAAAGCAGCAGGCAGGGTCTCTTGCCTGCTGCTTTCTCCGCACGGGAAAGGCTCCGATAGTGGCGGGGCCGCCTCCTGCTCACTCGGTAAAGGGACTAGGATGGAGCGATACTTACGGCCCCGCCCCTACCGGAGCGACGCCACTGATGATACACTTTTAACATTGAAAGGGACATATAAGATCCTTGAGTCGAACCCTGTGCCCATGCAAGCTGTCCATAACTATAACATCCACAATAGATGGCTATCCAGCCTCTGCTAACAGACCTCCAATGATCTTATAAGGTAGAACATTAACATAAGAACATAAGAAGAGCCCTGCTGGATCAGGCCAAAGGCCCATCTAGTCCAACTTCCTGCATCACACAGTGGCCCCACCAGATTCCTCAGGGAGCACACAGCCAACAAGATAACCTGTTTCCTGCTGCCACTCCCCTGCACCTGGCACAGAGAAAACCTACTTCTAAAACCAGGAGGTTGCTTATGGCTTGCAACCTGTGATAGTCTTTTCCTCCATGAATCTGTCCAAACCCCTTTTAAAGGCATCTAGGCCAGGTGCCATCACCACATTCTGTGGCAAGGAGTTCCACAGATGAATTACACGCTGGGTAAAGAAATATTTTATTTTGTCTGTTCTAACTCTCCCTCCACTCAATTTTAGTGCATGTCCCCTGGTTCTGTGTTATGAACATCCACCATCCTAGTTACCCTCCTCTGGACCTACTCAAGTTCCACCAGCTGATGAGGCAGGTAAGGTGGTGGGGGAGGTGGGATGGGGTGGGGGGAGGGTGGAATGGATTAGGGGTGGGGGTTGTGTTTGGAGTTGGAATTGGAGATAACATTGTTCTCTGCCGCCGGTGACCTCCGTGTTTGGGTGAGAGGCAAATTACAGCCTCTTGTGTCCCATACAACTTCATGGGAGCCATTGAGAACGAATCTTCCACCTATACCTACCCATCCATAGCCCCATCTGTTTCTTGGTCACACTAAAGTGGCATGGAGGGTTAGGTGAGTGGATTGTCGAGAACTGGCTTTGATAGATAGATTGGTAGATAGATAATGGTCATTTCACTGATGTGTTTGACAGGGTGAAGACTGTCTACGGAGAGGAGGGGTCCATTTGGATGTTCAAACATTGGAAGGTACATCTGCCTTGCAGATGGGTTGCTTAAAATGGTCGGAAACAGAGAAGGGACTCCCTCCTTTTTCTTCACATGGAATAGTTGAGAGAGAAAAAGCCTGCAGTGGATTTCTGACCCTCTCTCTCAGCTCCACCCCTGTCAAAAGCTTGAAGTAATGAGCCGGAAACAAGAGAAGTGCAGATGAACTGACAGTTCCCTATCTCAACTGCATTTCATAAGAGTAAGATTTTTTGTTGTTGTTTTATTACCTGATAAATGCTTTGACATGTGTATTTACGTGAAGTCTGAATGTGATTTAGATACCAGCTACCTGCTGAGCTGGGAATATTTCCTTTACATAAACCGATATTTGTATGTACAGAATCTATACATTGCAAGACCCTCAGTTATGAGTCCATAATTCAATTCAATTCAATTACCTTTATTGGCACAATGAGTCCATAAAAGCATTACGTTCATATATGGAAACATAACATTACTGTGTGCTATTTGTTATTAATTAACCACCATATCTGGGCAGGCATTAGCGTTTGGTACTTGTGTACAGCTGCCAGAACCCAAGCATCCTAGGAGGTCCACTGCTGATACCTGCCTTGGTTGTAAGCCTGGTGGCAGATGTGAGTTTTGAGAGTGGCAAGGCCGGTCTATCCATGAGGCTAACTGAGGTAGTTGCCTCAGGCAGCAGATTGGGTGATGCCTACCTCCGTCTGCCTACTCACCTCCACTCCTCCTCCTTCTACTCCCTGGATTGGAAGAGGAGGGGGAGGACAGAGAGGAAGAGGAAATGTGGAAAGAGGATAGTGCTGAGCTAGAAAATTGGGGAGTGAGAGGGTCAGAGACTGCACATCATCAAGTAGGGGGAGCAGCACTTGGCATGCTTCTTCAGGTGTCAGGAGATCTTGGGCCAGCCCCGAGGAGTGGATCAGCATCCCAGCTGACTGCTGTGCACCATGGTTTTCCCTACAATGCCACACATATAATCACCCATCTTCAGATTTTGTATGGCGCTACATGCAGCATGGTGAGAAGGATGGCCTACCAGTGGTCACCTTGACAAAGATGCCCTGAACCCTGGCCCTGACCATATTCTTTCTGTTCCAGGAAACACATGACTACAAACCAGCATTCAAGACTTGATACAAAGTTCTGTGTGTGCAAGAGACGCCTTGCTGTCTTTTATGAAAAAAAAAAATCATTTCTACAACAAGGTTGATTCTGAGAGCCCATGGAGTTAATGTGGAAGGGCTGGCTCTCAAATATGTATGGTGCTGCTACACGAGCAAAGGTCGTGTCATTCAGTTCAGTGCCTACTGGATCATGGCCTCCTGACATCTCATACAGCAGGTGGGAAGCTGCTTCCACTTCCCTGCCCAACCACTCATGGCTGAATCCCCTAAAGAGCCAGCAAGCCCCAAGAATCATCTCCCCAACACAAACATATCCACACATGAGCCCTGAGCACCTCTATCTATCATAAATACAACAGATATGGTAATATAGCAAGAAGGAGCACTTCGTTTCTTTGCATGGCTAAAACAATCCTCTTCACAGCTCTGTTGAATCCAGTTGAAAGGAACCTGTCAAGGGCTGTGTGTTTGGCAATTACACTTCACTTCCAGGTCTTCCTTCTGTCTTTGAATTAGGCTTCTGTGATTCCTTGCAGGCTATTGTGTCCTAAAGCCCACAGTGACATAAAGCAGGAATGATGGAGCGATGACCTATGTGCAATGCTAGGATATGACCCATAATATTTTGAGTCTTGGAGATCTGAACATTTGTTAATATTTTCATACCTCCTTGAGGAAAGCAAAACATCACATTGTCTGTTACATATTATTTTCTCTAACAAAGAAAAAAAAATGTAACCTGCTATTTATCAGGACACCAGGGAGGGGATTCAAAGGATTTCTATTTTTAATGTCACTGTGGATGAAGATGTGAGATTCCATCTTGAACCCCCTCCATTTATTTGGGGAAGGGTCCAAGCTCAGTAGCAGAGTATCGGCTGTGTATGAGAAGCTCTCAAGGTCCATCCTTGGCATGTCCAGGTAGGTCTGGGAAAAACCACCACCCTGTTGGAAGTCCTGGAGTGCCACTGCCAATAAGTGTAGAAGGCAATAGTGACGTAAGTGGACCAGTGTCCAGTTCAGCAGAAGGCAGCTTCCCATATCATTTCGTCTGCCTCACCAATCAGCAACTCTATGTTTGGAGCACCTATTCATTAGCAGCCCAATCCTAACAGGGCTTTATGACAGTGGAACACAAAGCAAAGATGCTGCGGCAGCACTCCTACTTCCTACAGGAGCTACAGGAACAGTATCAGCCACACCTGTTCCCTGGCTTGAGATGGATATTATTTGGTGTTCGTGTGAGAGAGAGAGTGGTGCCACCAGCATGTACATGCAGCTGTGCTCTGTAGGGGGTGAGATCATGGTGGCTTGGAACATGACCTTTATCTCTCCTGGAGGAGGGGGGCTGCAGTGGACCTTTGCAGAGGACAGCAGTTCTGCCCCATGCGGCAATGGGGCAGTCCTGAAAAAAAAATGTGATTCAGATGAGTGTTTGGCCAGCAGTACCAAGTTTAGGATCCTGTGGTCTTTACCAAGAGAGAGCAGCCCCTCCCTGTTCTTAGCTGTTGCAAAACGAAGGGCTGGTTAGGCAACGCAGATCATAGCAAAGACACATTTGACAATCCTGAAGGGTCAGATTTTTTCTGGGAGGGGGGATAGAGTCATGAGGCATAGGTATAGCCTTACCATATCACCGACCGGGACGTTCCTTTTTGCCCTTAAGGGAGGTGGGGGGGGAGGGGCGATCACCCCTCCCCCCCGGCTCCCTTAAGGGCAAAAAGGAATGTCCCGGTCGGCGATATGGTAAGCCTACATAGGTACAGCATCAATACAATGTGGCTTGGGATTCCCTCCTTTCTTCCCGTTGGGGTGGTGAGGTGGAGGTTGTAGTTGGTGTTTGTGTGTGGAGTCCTCCTGGGGCAGAATACCGGCAGTAAGAATTCTGAGAAAAGTCTTAACAAGCTATGTGGCCCAGAGGTTGTTTGTGCAAAGTGCTCCCTTTGTACACCAGGTGCCCTTTCACCATGGTTCCCATCGCCAAAGTTCCCCTTTGAGAGGCCAGAGAGGTATATCCCAATGCCACATGTCTTTAGCTGTAGCTTCCCCGGTAGGGGTCTTAGTACAGGGGTGGGTGTGCTTTGATTGGCTGACTAATGTGGTCTGTATCCTATGCTCCATCCTGTGAAGGTGGGTGGGGTGGGGGAGGCAGGATGTGCAATTTTCTGATGCTATTCCCTTCCCCGTTGTTCCTTACAGGGTTACTCGGTCGGTGGGCAGATTTCTGTGCTAGCAGGGCTGTCTTCCATAGAGATTTGCTGGTGTAACTCAAGGATGGATTGGGCTCTTTATTTATTTCAAACATTTATGCCCCACCTTTTCAAAAGCTCAAGATGGCTTACAATACTCTATAAAATTGATCTAAAAATACAAAGTTACAAAAAAATAAATTTAAAACATGTTTTAAAACATTTGTTTGACTAACAAACGTTAGCTCCTAGACTTGAGTTGTTTGAGCCCTTGGTGACGGCAAAGAGCAAAGGAGAGAATAAGGAATGAAACTGAGATTTGTGGGTGGGTGGGGGGCTTGCTTTTCATATAGAGAGCTATAAAGGGATAGAGGCATGTACAGTGAAAGAAACGAGGAGATATCACCAGAGAACAGGAGTAGCAGGAAGTGGGGAAGACATTTCATGTCAACCACTCTGGAAAAGGAAACTACAGGAAGATGAGGAGACGGAGTTAGACTTGGCAAGTGCTGTGAGGATTCCTAATGTGTGTGGCTGGCTGCGACAAGAGCGAACCATCTTGCTGGCACCTTTTCTGTCAGGGATGGCAATACAAGCCAATATAAAGTGGATTAAGAGGATTTAAAGAACAAAACAGTGAAACAAGCTGTTCTTTTTAAAAAAATCACCAGAGAAAGAGAGACATTGAGTGAAATTTGTGTCATTTAAAGTACGGACGTCTTCAAAAAGGAAGCCTTTGTGAAATCAGTATCCCAGCAGTAGCTCAGAAAACCAAGACAATGTCGTCTGTCATGAAGCATGTCTACTTTGCAGCTACTCTAGGATTCCTTCCCTTTACCTTATACACCCAGGGAGGGGAGGGTAATGTAATACTTTTTCTTGCCAGATATTCATTATGAACATCTCCATCCAGGAGATGCCCAGTGTACTGACTGATGAGGAAGGGCGGGGGGGGGGGATAGTTTCATGTGTGTGTTTGTGTGTGTGTGCGTTTGCAGGTTTTTGTACTGTTTGAAAAACTGCTTTGACCACAGGAGATAACGGGGAGAGAAAAGAAATATGTGTATACACACCAGGGGAAATGAAACTCTGTTCGAACTCCTTTCAATTTTCTGAAGAAAAAAACAACAACCCCAAAACAATTGTCCATTCCCAGCCTTTGTTGCAGATGGGAAATCAGATGAATACATTTACCAAGTAATAATGCACCATGGTGAATGTGAAGCCGCCATTTGGTGAAGTTGCCGTCGCTGCCGGAATGGCTCCGACAGCGAGTGGGAGGGGTCACTTTGCACCACCGTGTAGCGCCATACAGCACTTACCGTGCCGCCGCCCCCCCTCTAGCTACGCTACTGAGGTATGCAGACTCTTCTGGATAGGATTGTATTCCTCCTGAAGGATCAAATTGGCAATGTTTCTAAAACCAACTTTGCAACTGGATAGTCAGGTAGTAGCCATGGCCAAGGGTGTGTTTGCACAATTCAGCCAGTGTACCAACGGCAGCTTTTGCTGAAGAAGACAGACCTGGCCACTGTTACATATACCTTGGTCAGCTCCAGGTTACATTACTGTGATGTGCTCTATATGAGGCTGCCTTTGAAGAATGTCCAGAACCTGTAGCTGCTACAGAATGCTATGGTCAGACTATGGATCACGTGACTCTATTGTGTCCAAACTGCATTGGCACCTGGTTTATTTCTAAGTCCAATTCAAAGCCCTAGTTATTAAGCAAGATATAAATGTAATACATAAAGAAACCTGAGACTTTGTGGCTCAGTATTCGCACTCTTGGCTGCCATACAATGCCAAATTATTATTACTCAATATCCCTTTTTTGTAAAAACAGCCCCGAAATGAAATACAATCCAAAATACAAGATAAAACTACAAGCCAAAACTATAAATAACATTTCAGCATGAAATAGATAGATAGATAGATAGATAGATACAGTAGATAGATAGATAGATAGATAGATAGATAGATAGATAGATAGATACACACACACACACACACACACACACACACACACACACACACACACACGGGTGTTTATACATTCGAATGACATAAACCAACACATATGATAGTAAATGAAGTTCTACTCGAGTGGACCTTTATTTGCTTCCGAGTTTTTACTGTTGAGCTGCTTCCAGCAATTGGCATTTGGCACTTTGCAATATGAATAAATTAGAGTTGAGAGAACGGACATCACCATATGGGGGTAATTTGTACTTTATCAGAAGGAGAGGGCTGTTGTACTGGTCCTAAAGGAGAGCTCAAACATCTTTGAAAATCCCTCTAATTTTTTTTTCAATTATTTACTTTCAAAAGGACTTTTGCATCGCCAGTATATAGTAGCAAGCTGGGGACCAGGCATAAAAATACTAATTTCAATTGCAGGGTTTCTTAGAAGCAGATGAGGCAGTATATGCTGATTAACACCTTCACTGCTGGGGGGTGCTTTAAATCCACCATAGGCTACTGGATATTGAGGATTAGCTAACCCAGGGGTGGTCAACCTTTCAGCATGAATGGTCCTGGCCCTTTAATGGTTCATATAGGTGAGGGCATTTCAGCAGGTGCAGCTGCCAAGATTCTGTCTTCTATACAACCAGGCACGTCACTGTAGCGTGGCGGGCGGGCGGGCTGGGCCGCCGGGGGGTGACGCGCGCAAGGGTGACGTCGCCCCCATTCCGCGCGGAGGCTCCGAGGCCGGAAGAAGGACTCGGAGCGTCTGCCCCATCCGGTGGTCCGGGGCCTTCTGAGAAGGCCCAATGCGTCAACGCGTCATTTATTAGCTTTTCGCGCATGCGCAGACTGTTTCTGAGGGCAAAAGGGCAGTCCTTGCCCTTGCCCTTGCCCTTGAGCATGCTGATTCTCACAGTGACCCACAAGCAGGAGAGAAAGGCACTCATATCTCTAGCTCACCATTGCTCTCTGGAAACAGCCATTCGGAGGCAAAGTGCAGCTGAACATGGAGATAGGACATAGCCATCATGACTAGGAGCCACTGATAGCCAAGTGATGAGAAGTTCCTCCCTAGACATGCGCATTTGTTTTGGGAATGAACTGAAAATGACACAAATTGGACCCATTCATATTCCTTTCGATTCATCCTAAAACTGATACACCCTGGAATGAGTGTGAGCCAAGTTGGGAACTGGCGTTGATTGATATATCCTCACAATAACCCTCCTTCATATATCTACCTCAACTCTAAAATATTCATTGTTGGTGCATTCCCCCCCCCCATGTTTTAGTTAATACTTAATATTTTAATTACAATGATCAACTTCTCTCAAATATTATGTAGCTTCTTTCTGGCAAAGGCTTGTTTTGAAGAACATTATGCAATGCAGCAGCACCAGTTGCCACAAGTGTGTTTTCTGTACGCACTCTACATTTATACCAGTTCAATACATTTGAGGGCCAGGGCTGGACTTCTATTTGAGTAGAAGGAATGCTGTTACGGAGATTTTAGCTCAGTGAGCTGTGTCATCCTTTATTCTCGCTGTGCTCCAAGCAAGTCCATACTGTCAGTTATCAGAAGAGGCTGGAAATGAGTGACACATGTCTTCAAGAGCTAACATGACAGCGCTCTTCCAGTTGCTTTTCATACATGATAAAGGGGGGCTACCTGTAGCTCACTCTGAGGTCCACATAGGAATACTTGTATTGCATATCAGAATTAATTAATTAAATAATTTTTACACCGTGTTTCTCCCGATAAGGGCAATCAAGGCGGCTTACAAAATTAAAACATATTAAAAATACAATAATAAAATATAATACAATAAAAATAATTAAAACAGGTAATTAAAGCAATTAAAACAAACACCAGTGGGTCACCTTAGGATTACATTAATTAATATTAAATAACAATAATTGTAGCAGGACTCCTCCTGGCGTTCACCTACTGGTATGTCTAAATTAAGGTAGGCTTTCTAGGTCTAAAATAAGGTTAGACCTATGGTCTAAATCAGGGGTGCACAACATACGGCCCGCGGGGCCCCCAGACGATTTCCCGTGGCCCGCGAAGAAATCGGGGATCCCCAAGTTCTTCGCGGGCCACGGGAAATCCTCCGTGTCCGCTCTTTCTTGTCTTTTGCCGCGCATTCTGCTCCTGACGCGGCTCATTCGGCTCCTGGCCAAACGCCAGGAGACTCCAGGCGGTGCTTTGATCGCCGCCAATCAGCTGTGTCTCCTGGCGTTCAGCCAAGAGCCGAATGAGCCGCGCGCGGGAAGGAAGGGAGCCGAATGAGCCACGCGAAGGAAGGGGTCCTGGATCCGACGTGCATCCGCCTGCCCGCCTGCCTGCTTGCCCGCCTGCTGCGGGAGGGGAGCTCCTCTCTTGAGCTTCCTTTCTCTCTCTCTCTCTCTCTCTCTCTCTCTCTCCTTCCCCTCTCCCAGGGCCGTTTCCTGCTCTCCTCTCTCTCTCTCCCACCTCGGGGTGTCAGTGGTTGCTTGGAGAGAGAGAGATTCGTCCTGTTGTTAGTGCCCCCCCTCCCGCGGAGCGGCTGGACTTTGAGCAAACTCCCCTTGCTCCTCCCTCCTCCTTCCTGGGCGATGTTTATTTGGGCAGCGGCGTGAGGAGGAAGAGGCAGGAGAGAAGCCGCGGAAGTGTTGCAGGGAGGGCGGCGCGGTTGGTGCCTTCCCTCCCGTCCCTGGACTTGCACGCTGAGAGAGCGGGGGGTGAGAAAAGCTGGAGAGTCGAAAAGGTGAAAAGTCGCTGCTGCGCTGCTGCTGCACTGCCGAAATGCAGTTAATAGAAATGCAGATGGAGAAATGCAGACGGAGAGAGGTTGAAATGCAGGTTAATAGAAATGCAGATGGAGAGAGGTTGGCTTTTTCTTGGTGCAGTCGTGGGAGATTTGTTGTATTGAGTAAAGTAAATACTTTCCTCTGAGGCTGCTGGAGTCCGTGTGAGTGTGTGTATGTATGTGCGCGCACGCCCGCCCCTGTGTGTGTGAGGGAGATTTCATTTAATTGTTTTTGTTTTAAAAACTAATTTGGTGAGGGGCTTACGTCGTGCAGCAGCGTCCCCTCCTTCGTTGTCTTGGTCTCTCTCTCTCCCCCCCCCCGCTGCTGCTGGCATTGTTGGAGAAAGGCAGAAGGAGGCTACTTTGAGGAAGGGGTCGCTTGATGGGGGCTTCCGCGCCGCTCTCTCCTAGCAGCATGCAGTAGCTCCAGGGAGGAAACTCTCTCAGCCTGCTTGATCTGGGGGGGAGGGCACTGCAAGTCTGGTTTGTTTGTTTTTTTTAAATCGCTCTCGAACTTGGATACACTGTTGGAAACTGTGAAGGATTTAATCTCCGATTTTTTTAAAAAGAAGACTTTATATTTTTTAAGTATATATATTTTTAATTTTCATCTCTCTCTCTGTAATATCCCGCTCATTTCCACCCCTTCTTTTCCTGGATAATCACACACACACACACACACACACACACACACACACACACACACACACACACACACACACAAGTGGCTTGCTGTGTATATTCTATTTTTATTTATTGTATATTTATTTATACATACTTATATAAATATTTTTTGGGATATTTTCCGGCCCATGGACATGCCCCCTGTCCAGGAAGTGACATCACGGTTCCTGGACACGCCCCCTGTGATGTCACTTCCTGAGGAAGTGACACGCCCCCCGTGCGGCCCCGGAGAAGTTGGGCCTATTCATTTCGGCCCCTGCCTACTTCCAAGTTGTGCACCCCTGGTCTAAATTATGGCTCCAGTAATGTTTTACAATAAACCATGAAACCAGAGGTGCCATTTCAGTGCCCAGGGAGAAAGATTCACACCAAGGGTCATGAAACCAATTTACTGTGGAATCCTAGCTAGCTAGGCATGACTACTTGGAAGTACGTTCCATTGTGTTCAATGGGGTTTACTCCCAGGAAAGTGTGTACTGTATAGGGTTGCAGCCTTAACAATCATTAATAGTAAACCAATTTAAACTGCCATGCAAAGATAATTTAGTCACGGGGAAAAACATTAAGAAAGGAGCACAACTCTCAAAAGCACTAAAAAGTTTCCTGTAAAAAAAAAAATCTATTGGAGAACTATGTTTCCAAATAAGGAGATTTTAGGGAAAGGGGGGAAGAATAAAATGCAAATTTAGACTTTCAAGTGTAAATTTTGTTCAAGTAACTTTTTTTTTTCAAAAGTAAATTTATGTTCCGTTGATTGGTACCTTGGTATTTGGCAAGACTGTAAATAGAACCTCTGTGTTAGACATGACCAGGGGGAGAATGTAACATAAATAAAATATTAACCTAATTAAGGAGTATCTTCTTCTAGCTTTAGGAACTTTGTGAGGTCTTACATGCAAGTGCAAAGAACGCCTGAAAATAGTCATCTTCTGTGGAAGGCATGAATGCTGAGATTTCAAAAACTGCATTACCTGTATTTTACTCCTTCAGCGTGCCAAATTGTGACCTCTTGGAACTTATGAAAATTCGTAGAAGATTCACTGTATTGGCCCCAGTCCAAAGATTTCCACACACAGCAGTGAGATGTTTGCACACTGTTGTGCCTGAAGGAAACTCTGTATCTGTACGGTTGTTGAAGTTAAGCAGGTATAGACGGGGTCAGCACTGGTTGGTGCTCTGAGCTTTCAATAGAAAGAGCAGCGTGTCAATAATAACATGAACACAGTGTGTGCACCTACAGTCACCATGCACAGGATTAACACAGTCGGTTCTTAACAGTGCTCACTTGTTTGGCAATGCAGGGAGAAGGATGGTTTCAGGGCCTCCCATACCCCAAACAGGAGGTTGGTGTGGCAACATCTGAACACGCTGCCTATTTGTTAGCGATTCATGCATGGAGCTGATGCAGCCTCAAGCAAGCGGCCCTGAGTGCTGGATGCACATTTATGTTTTAATCCCATGCAACAGCCTGTTGTCCTCTTTAACACCTTACACTCTGAGATTGTGCCAAGGCAAGTGCCTGTGGACCGGGTCACAGACTTCCCAGAATGGGTCACCTTTATGCAGAGGTGAAACAAGGGTGGAGCGAAGGCAAGTAGTTCTGCAAGACTCTGTTACACTGGAGTCAGCGGCCCCTCCCCCTCGCTGTTGGAGCCATTCTGGCAGCAAAGGCAACACGCAGGACACTCCCCTGTTGCTGCTGGAATGGCTCCAACAGCAAGGGGGAGGGGCCGCTGACTCCAGTGTAACGGAGTCTTGCAAAACTACTTGCCTTCGCTCCACCCTTGTTTCGCCTCTGCCTTTATGCACAGTGTGAGAGTTGAAGTGTTTGCATGTTCTCCCCATGCTTACTAATGTGCTGCACATCTGTATAGTCTATATTCACATCAGTTGCGTAGCTATCACGGGGCTGGGGTGGTGGTGCACCTCCTCAGAGTGCCTCCTTACTCAAGGAGCATCCTTACTCAGTGTTATTCATCCTCAGTTTTGCACCTGTCCCAGGTGCCACCCATGGTCTACTTGGGAGGAGCGGCCTGCTGCAGAGGCCGGTCAGGTGTTTTGGAGGGTGGGAGAACAGCCCTCCCTTGCTCCTGGATGGAGCCTTTTCGAGAGCGACGTCATGACACAGAGGCGGGGCGATCACATGAAATGTGTCATCGCCCCACCCCTGGCCCCCCTCCAGCAACATCACTGATTCACATATTCTTTTCCATACCCCAAAGACTGTGAGACTGTGAGAAATGGAGGTGTGGTACACAGCTTGTGTCACACATGTTGTACGCAAGTTGGGAGCACATGAGTATTCCTAGTTCTTCAGAACATACACTCAGCAGGGGCAGCTCACTAATCAGGCCAGGTGAAGTGGTCACCTCAGGCGGCACATTAATGTGGGGTGGCAGGTGCATCCCATGCCCACCTGGTGCTTCAGCCAGCCACTGCAGCTGGTCCCTTGCCTGCCCACTACCTCTGCCACTCTTCCTACTAAAAGCTAATTTTAAAAAGCAGTTCCAGGAATGTGGACGAGTGTGTAGAGAATAAGAGGTAGCTCAGAGTGCCTCCTTACTCAAGAAGCATGCTTCCTCAGTGTTGTCCATCCTCAGTTTTGCAGATCCTGTCCCTGTGTTCCAGAAGAAATCATTCTTTTTTATGGCCCAGTCCTGGGCCTCAGAGCAAAGGCAGGGAGGGGGTTGACCTTCTCCTCCTCAGCCTCAGGGCCTTCTCCAGCCTCCCAGGGCTCTGGTGTCCCTCTTGCAGGCAGCCGCCAACCCTCAGCCAGCTCTTTCTCATCCCTGGCCCACGCCTTATATTTTCCTGGTCTTGGCTGGTCCCTCGTTCCCTTCCTGCTTCCATCCTCCCTGCCTGGTTGCCCTCTGGGTCTCATACCTTCTCTCTCAGGGGATGGGAAAGCTCCTGCAGGTACCGTACTCGCCATGGCGTGGGGAGGCTCCTAAAGGTACTTGCAGCATGGGCAGGTGCACTCTGCTCCACAGGCCAATAGCCAGCACCCTGCCCAGCTGAGGCCTTCCCAGCCCCTCCCAACATGCAACTGGCCCTGGGCTTGTTGGGAAGGCTGCTGCCTGTGGCTAGTAAATCCGGATACATGAGTGAGGTTGCTTATCATTGTATGATGTGATATCCCTTATTCATCAGGTTGAGAACCTTGCTGCTTCAACTTGGATACCAGGGGCCATTCTGCAAGCAATGCCCATAAGACCGACAGACCACTTTTGCCAGCTTGCCACATTCTTTCAGACTGGGAGAAAATATAACCAGCAGAAACTAGCAGCTGCACTCTCCAGTTGAAAATAGTGTCTGTTGCTTTAATGTTTAGTGGGAAGTTGACATTTTGTCATTGCAGCTCATCATATTATTATGCATGCAGTAATGTGACATGTTTAACTGCTAGCTGGGAGCTGAGCATTTAAAATGGGACACACCTACTGTATTTACATCTGGCAAAGCTGCAATCTGTCCTCAGAACATCTTTCTGTGTTGGGAAGATGCTCCCAACACAGAAAAAAACCAAAGTTTTTACTGTGGGGAAGATGACCTTACTGTGGGGAAGATGACCTTCCTGTAAGTCAACTATTCAACATGGATACTGTCAAGAGGGGGTTGCCCAATCGAACAGTTAACAGATTTGTTTGTAACCACTGTAGTATTTAACCTGCACATTGTCTGAAATTCCCCACTTCCCCAGACAGGAGGCAGTTCAAGGTAGGCCAACCATATACAAAGGGGGACAAGTGCCTCTAACATTGGAATTTGGGCAGGTGCAACTCATCATGGAGGGGTGCAACAAGCTGCACCTGCCCAAATTCCAATGGTTAAAGGTAGGCTTACCAGATCCATACTGGGACAGAGTGCTAGACCTTTAGGAGAAGGAATATGGGCAGGTGTAGCTTGTTAAACCCTTAGAGCACAATCCTAGGCATGTCTACTCAGAAGCAAGTCCCATCACTGGCGTCACTGTAGCGTGGCGGGCGGGGCGGGCCGCCGGGGGGTGACGCATGCCAAGGGGTGACGCGCGTCACCTCCGCGACGGCGCGCGTCACCCTCCGGAGGCCGGACGCTCCGAGGCCGGGGAGCGTCCGGCCCGGCCGGCGCTCCAGGGCCTTCTGAAAAGAAGAGGCCCTGGAGCGCTTGCATTAAAACGCGAACTTTGAAGATTTTCGCGCATGCGCATACCCTTTTCTGAGGGCAAGGGCCTGCCCTCTTGCCCTCAGGAGGGTCTGCGCATGCGCGGAAATCTTCAAAGTTCGCGTTTTAACGCAAGCGCATTGGGCCTCTTCTTTTCAGAAGGCCCTGGAGCGCTTGCGTTAAAACACAAACTTTGAAGATTTTCACGCATGCGCAGACCCTCCTGAGGGCAAGAGGGCAGGCCCTTGCCCTCAGAAAAGGGTTTGCGCATGCGCGAAAATCTTCAAAGTTCGCGTTTTAACGCAAGCGCTCCAGGGCCTCTTCTTTTCAGAAGGCCCTGGAGCGCTTCCCGGCCGGCTCCCGGAGGGTGACGAGCGCCGGAAAAGGTAAGTTTCTGTAGGGGGGGGTGAGTCAGGGGGGTGACGCGTGTCCCCCGCTCTGCGGTGACGCACGTCACAGTGACGCCACTGAGTCCCATTGACCACAATGGGTCAATTTCTGTATTCATTTGCATAGCTTTATAACATTCTTCAATGCTGTTCGACAGTCGGGCAGCGCAATCCTATCCAGCACCAGTGCAGCGTGGGCACCAAGCCGATGCTATATCCACTGCTGGAGAGGAGAGGGCTTGGGGGGGGTCTCCTCAGAGTAAGGGGACGTTCATCCCCTTACCCCGAGTAATGCTCCAGCTTCCGCTATCCTCCCAACCTAATTCGCAGGCATTGACCCAAGAAGCCCCATGTTGGGGCTGGAGGCCTGGGAGGGAGGATAGGATATGGTGTCTGATGAGGATGTCGATCCCACTCCTCCCAGGCCCGACCTGCCCCCTCCCCACCCTCCCCCAGCTCCTGCGCCACCCAGTACAAGACTTACCTGCTCTGTGGCGCAGGGCACTGGACTTGGCGGCGGAGTGGCAGCTCATGCCCTGGCGCCGGCTACTCTCTGGGTGTCATGAACGTGCTTTATATTTATTTTATTAACAGTATTAACACATTTTATTATTTTATTATTTTATTTTATTAACAGTATTTATTTATTTATAACAGTACTTATAGCAGGTTCATGACAGCCAGTGCTGGCTCTGAGGCCTCAGCACCAGTGCAGTTGGGGGATAGGATTGCACTGACAATTGAGTTTTTTGTTTCTTGTATTGTATGTGAATGTGACTGTTTGCTAGAGAACCAGAATGGCTATTTCACTTGAGAATTATTTTCTTTATATGACAAGAGTGCAGAGGTGAAACTAGACTGGAGCGGAGGCAAGTAGTTCTGCAAGACTCCGTTACACTGGAGTCAGCGGCCCCTCCCCTTTGCTGTTGGAGCCATTCCGGCAGCAACAGGGGAGTGTCCTGCGTGTTGCCATTGCCGCCAGAATGGCTCCAACAGCAAGGGGGAGGGGCCATTGACTCCAGTGTAACGGAGTCTTGCAGAACTACTTGCCTCCGCTCCAGTCTAGCTATGCCACTGCAAGAGTGGATAGTAATTATTATTTTTTTGTATGAAAGACGGTGTTTTACACATACTATGTTAGAATTGCTGGATGCGTTTTACATCATATGTTTAAATATTTCCATTTTCTTATTTGTGACTATTGCTCTTTGGTTTCTGTATCAAACAGTACCCACCAGCTAGCAAAGGCCATCCATGCTCATTAGAGAATACAAACACCTAGAGAAGTAATTTCTTCCATTGATACAAACAATATTGTTTCTATAACAGAATTGTGTATATTTTAATAAGAAAGAATTTTAATAAATACATTTTTAACATTGAAAGGCAACCATTAGTCGTACGTACGCTGGCAAAGAATGCTGGAATCCTGTGTTCTGGATCTGCCAACGAATTTGACATTCTTCTTTAATCTGGTGTGAAAAAAATTACCTGCTGGAAAATGCTTTTCTTCATATGAAATTAGCTCCTACTAAATTTAAATTGCATTCAGTCGTCTGCTGAACAGCAATTATTTTAAGCATGTCAAAAAAGCTCCTCATTGTTTACGAGGAATGGTTGCTATTCTGTGGGGGGGAAAATGTGCATGAGGAATTTTAAAAAGCCCCCTCCCACAAATTGTTGTTTCAGGGTAACCTCAACACCCAGAGCCGCATAAAGATACACAAACACTATGTGGTCGGTGACCATTTCCAGGAGCCCTGCATCTGAAATAGCTGGAAAGATCTTTGTGAGTGTGACCCATGAGAGGGTTAAGACTTAGCGAAAGTTGTCATTGTGCACAGGTGTGTGTAGTCATACTGAGATTTAAATTAATGTGGAGCTATTTAAATCACAATTTCATTCCCATCCAGATTTGCGTTTGCAACATGGATAAGTACCTGCAGCTGACTATAATGCTTCTGCTTAATGGGCCTTCTCTATAAAAAGGAGGGGGGGGGAGAGAAAGAACAAAAAAGAACTCTAACTCTGGGAAAATGTGTGTCATATTAAACAAAAATAGCTGCTCAGACTGAATTTGGGATCCTGCTGTTATTCATATTTCCGAAAGATTTCGAAGCTGCGTCAAAAATTGGGAGCCTTTTATGCTAGACAATGCCCAAGTATATTAAGGAGACATAGAAGCTGCCCTAGAGTAAGTCAGGCCATTGATCCATCTAGGCAGATATTTTCTGTCAGAAGTCTTTCCCTGCAGGCAGAAGTCTTTCCCTGCCCTGCTACCTACAATTGTTTATGACGGGAGATGCTGGATGTTGAAATCACTCAAACCTCTGGTCGAATCCAGCATGGATCTTTTTATGTATAGGTTTTCTGAATGGAGGGACATACAACTAATGTTCATGGGATGCAGCAGGAACAGGCTCCGCCCTGATGTATGCATGTTCATCATGCAGTTTGAAAAGATGTCTGCATGGACAGCTGTACACATCGAGTACTCTTCTTCACATGTTTGGAAAACGTTGCTTCGCGCCCCCCCCCCCACGTGTACAGCCATGTGCATGAGAATCTTTTTTGACAATTCAAGGATGTGTGTACAATAAGGTGGGAGGGGGGAGCCTGTGACTCCACCCTACCTGTATTTTTTGTATACACAATAACACGCCTGAAATCAGGGATGTGGATCAAGTCTCTGGGTCCAAGTCTCGAGTCAAGTCCCAAGTCTCTGACGCCAAGTCCCGAGTCTTTGGTTGCGAGTTGCGAGTCCCTATCTACTTAATGGGGAAAATGGGTTTAATGGGGGAAATGGGAAATGTCGTAAAGGCTCCAAGTCTCGAGTCAAATCTTTCCAGTCTTTTACAATCATCGAGTCAAGTCCGAGTCAAATCATTGATGCGACTTGAGTTGGACTTGAGTCCGAGTCAATAGACCCAAGTCTACATCACTGCCTGAAATGTACCAAAAGGTAACCTTGCAAAACAAGTATTTGTGACTCCGGAGATGGATCTGAAATCAAAATGCTTTCAGAATCTGGTAGCCCTACTAGAACATTACACTCATCAACACTACATTTTTTCATCAAGGAGAAGAACTAAAAAGTCTTTTACAATTGCAATTTTTAGGAAATATTTATATTAATTTAACATTTGAAGCTCAAGAACTCCATTCTGGGTCTAAAACTGAGGCTTCCATAGCAAAGGCGGAGTATCATTTTTCTACTCCCACTACAATCTGAAATCTACCTTAAATGCTTAAAAAGTCACAAAGTAAAAATTATGCCTCTAATATTGAAATCCAAGTTTCAAACACGCTGATGTTAACTGGTTTGTCCCCACATATAATATAACCATTCTAATATTTGTTTCAACTGAAATTTTGATACATTTTTTGGGAATTCTTATTAAATTAAATTCTTGTTAAATCTTTTTTTTTCATTAATTACAGTGTTTTTTTTGTGTGTACAGAGTTCACACACTATATCGGTGGTGAACAAAGCATTGAGCTGCAGATGTCAATTCTCTTTTACTTCCACTACCTCCATTTTTCTACTCCTTACCCTCCCCTTCCCATCCTTGGGGATTCAAAATTTCAAGTGTAAAAATCCATCTGTGCTGAGCTCATTATAGTACTAAGTGATCGGTATCGCTGGCTTTCTACAACACCTTTTTCGATAACTGAAATTGATTTCCTATCAGTTGCCCGTGGTATACCACGTTTGACGGAACTTCCAAATATTTATTTACCTAAAAGAAATTATTGGCTCATCTCCTTTCAAAGATGGAGCAGGATCTACATCCTTATGTATACTCTTCTTTTAAAGTCAAATGTAATGCTTTCAAAACAGGTATAATATTACAGACTGCCTCTCTTTTTCTTCCCACCCAAATCATGTTTGATTTGGTTAATCTAGGTTGAACAGTAGATTAACACTGGAAGCTCTTTTAAGTAAAACCATGCCTATATTAATGAGATCAAGTCCAATTCAACTTTAAAAAGAAAGGAATATTATGAAAAACTATGTCCCCCTTTTTGCTGTTATTCAAATGAATGGGAACAAAGAGGTGGAATATTTGAAGGGGCCTTTTTTACACTAATTGACTTGGATTTTGCTCATCTACAGCAGGTTATGTTTTCTTATTGTAGAAGCTTTTCCCCCCCAGTAAAATCATTCCTTTCACTAATGAGATCTATCTTGATATAACAGGAAGACAGCTTTTAAAACACCCACTGTTTCCCCCCATTCATTTGAATAGCAGCAAAGGGACATCTTTTAAGTATTTTTTTTTATCAGGCAGATTTAGCTGAATCTCATTAATAAAGAAATGATTTTATTCAAAAAAGCCTTCACAGTGGAGCCATAACCCAGATTAGTGCGATCCAACCTGATTATAACTTTATAAGACATTGTGCTTTTGCCATTCAAATGGCACCACCAGCTGCAGAGGGCCCATCCGCTAAACTTTAAAAGGATGACTAGGAGAGACCCTTCTGATCAGTGCTGTGTTCTGAACATGGAAAGAGTTTTTTTTTCTTCCATTGTATAACAACAATGATTTCCCCCTACTTTCATTGACTTTTCCCCCCAGGCAGAACAGAAGAGTCATAGAAAAGCGAAAATACTTTTTAGGGTGCCTTTTTGTCAGTCATTCTGGGTTAGGGTTCAGCCATTAATAGTCATGCGTATTCCATAGCGTGCATGGTAACCTCAAGGGTTACACCTACAATTTCAGCTTTGTTCTCATATAATCTTGTGCACACTGAACAAGTGGAGGGCAGTGGTGTAGTGGTACATTTCCCAGTGCAGGAGCTCACCATAACACACCCACACCCACACAGTCATACCCAATTAATGGCCCAATCCTAAAATGGCCTCACACCTCCAGAACGAGTGTTCCTGCGGCGTAAGGCCCTTTACAGGTGTCACAAAAATGTGATATGCAGTGGCAGTGCGATATGCAGTGTGATATGCAATGGCAGATATGAATGCAGTGCAGCCTGGCCACTGCTGCATGTGATGAGCAGCCAGGTCCACATGCTGGAGGACACCTGCCAGCATCAGTAAGTCAGCGGGGGGGGGGGGGAGGTGGAGGATGGGCGAAATGGTGCAAGGTGTCTGGAACCCCAGCTGAAGGAAATCAACTGGGAGCAGAGGTTATTTGGGGAAAGGAGGAGGAGGAGGAGGAGGAGGAGGAGGAGGAGAGAGAGAGAGAGAGAGAGAGAGAGAGAGAGAGAGAGAGAGAGAGAGAGAGAGAGAGAGAGAGAGAGAGGTGTTTAACAACTTCCTTCCAATTGCCACTTCTACAATACAAATTCGGAGCTTCCAGCATCAGTCTGTAGAGGAGAAATCTCCTCTAACCCATTGCTTGGATTGGCCACGTCAGTTGGTCTTATTGCTGGGTCAACCCTGCTATAAACCATAGAAAAGAGAAACAGATACAAACTTGGGCAATGAAGTCTAAGTTCTCCTGCTTGCCTGAAGAGTCCTCATACTTCTTTGGCATTTTAATGCTCTTTCACATTTCTCCATAGCGAAGAATATGGCCATTGTTTCCCCACCCAAGGGGAGAAATTGCTTCTCCATTCTGTTTCAGATCACACAACATAATTATACCTGGGGAAATAACTTGTGTTTTATAAGGCAGTAGTTCTCAAAGTTCTCCCCACAAGTAGGGGAAGTTGTAAGTCCTTGCGGAGGCGGGCCGATGGTGGGGGCAGCGCTTCCAGGATTGTGCCGCCGGCGGGATTTTTTAAAACTTTTTTTTTAACACTGGCCATCTGGAGGGTGCGGGTGTGTGTGTCCGCGGCCCCCTCTGCGGGCCTCCCTGCTCAACAGATCGGCTCCCTGAAGTGGACAAAAAACAGGAGTATGTCTTGATAGCTTCAGGGAGCCAATCTGAAGCACAGGGAGGCCCACAGAGGGGGCTGCGCCCCCCCCACCCTCCAGAGAGCCAGCACGACCACCGGTTAGTAAAAAAAAACACTTTTTTCCAATGGCGGCGGGATGTCACTGACATCACTGCATGTCGCCACCCCCCTTAAGGGGGTAGCGACTGCATCCAGTTTTCGTGGAGGGTTGTGACTCACCAGTTTGAGAATCGCTGTTTTATAATGTATATTAAAAAACAACCACTACAAATGTTACAATGTTCTTTAAACATTATTTTATTGCAATATAAGAATGCCTGTATCCATGGGGGGGGGGGTATTTCAGTTGGGTGATTCTGCCAGCAGTCCTTTTGATTGAACCTAGGACCTTCCATAGGTGGGACATGTGTGCTTCTGGTGAACTTGGACCCACCTGACCATTAAGCATATCTGAGCTTCCAGACCCCAACTTTTACTTGGCCTTGGAGAAACTCTGATGCAGGCCTGTAACTGGTTCTTCCCAAGAAGTCACATAGAACCCTGGTAATATTTAACTACCTATACCTGTGTGGAATATGAATTCTGTAAAGTTTCAATGGATAGCACAGAGATTGATGTCCCCACTACAATGCGACCCCAACCCTCCCTCCACTTCCATAAGATATTTTTATGCAGGCACTGGATCATGGGTAGTACGACAATAGGAGGAAAACCTGCTCTCTCTCTCTCTCTCTCTCTCTCTCTCTCTCTCTCTCTCTCTCTCTCTCTCTCTCTTTGAGTTTCTCTGTAAACCACTTTGTGAACTTTTTCTGTCCCAAATGCAAACATTGGGGTAGGACAAGAAAAAAACTGTTACGATTCCACAGCAATCAGGAAACTTCCTTTTGAACGTAGAGGTTTTCAAAACATCTCACTGTCTGAAACTGTGATTCCTGAGTCTTGAAACTCAAAATCAGCATCAAAATTTGGGGACAAGTGACAGTCTGTACTCAAGAGAGGCCCAGGACGATTATAGATGGACGCTTTTGGTTTGAATGAAGTGCAATTAGCAGAAGCTCGCGTGACATGCACTTAAGCTGCCTCTCTTTTGAAAAGGAAGCTGGATTCATTTGATGCATTTAAAACTAATAGTGTAAATCTGTCCTACTGTCTCATCCTCTTAGACTGCAGTGTCTTTATGTAATACCCAATCAATCCTACAGCATACCAAGCAAAAGGCTGGCAATGCTTTGAAGTTGAATTCTAGGAGGGATTTCATCCTGCTACCCCATAATAAAAATAATTAAAATTAACACCCTCTGCAGATTCCACTTTTGCCCTCCCACCTCCTGTTCATTATGAATATTATTTCATATCTCGAACTTCTGTCTCCTGGTGTTCTTGTCAATGCCAATGTGTGGTTATTACAAAAAAAAAAAAAAAAAACTAAAAATGTGTAAAACTAACTTCAGCTAATGCTTTTCCACTGCCTTAATTTTTTTTTAAATGTCATCTCTGTCTCCATTGACATGTTTGGAAGTTTGCACAGGGCATTTTGGACAAATAGAACTCCCACCCCCAGGCTCTAGGGTGGCCAACTCTTGAAATAAAAAATGTTTAGTGCCTGAGTGAGGCCCGCAGACAGAGCTCTCTGGCTGAGGTCGGAGTCAAATTGGTTCTGAGGAAGGGACAGGGCCTCTGAGAGGAATTTTATCAGGGGGGAGGTACCCCCTGATAAAGGGGGGTACCTCTTATCAGGGGTAAGAAAAAAGTTTCTTTTGTGACCCTTTCCAAAGGAGGAGGGGAGGGGCAAAATGGCAGGGGGATGGCGACAATAGGAGTGGGCAGAATGGGGGCGGGGAAGTGACAGGGCGGGGTGGGCGGATCGGGTCTGGAAGGAGTTGGGATTGACAGCTCTTCCCTCACAGCTCGGCAGCAGGCCCACCTCATGTACTGGGCCACTAATGCTGCTAGAAACCCCAGCAGCCACAGGGACGGAGCTTATGCCCCTCTCTCACAGCGCACAAGCCCCCTGTAGTAGCGCTGTGCTGCTTTGAGGCCAGGACCAGGTCATCATCATTGGAGCCAGCGAGGGCTGCCTGCAGCAAGGATCCATTTTTTTTCGCTATAGCTGGTGTAGACTAGACTCAGCAGGCAGTTGCAGGCTTACGCCAGGAAAAAGGGAACAAATGTTCCCTTACCCTGAAGAGGCCTCCAGGGCCTGAAACTCCCCAGCGGGATACAGCGCGTGCCCCATTGGCACAGCTGCATTGCCGCGTGAGGAATTGTGTAGGATTGGGCTATGAGTTCCTGTATTATAAGAGAGGGAGAAAACCTTCTCTGTACCCACTCTCGTCATACCATGTATGTTGGTCATCCTTTCTTTGAAACAAAAAAAGCCCCAAACACTTTACTCATTTGTTGTAAGGATAGAACTCTAGGTCTCTACTCATTTTAGTCGACTCCTTCTCCAACTTTTCCAGATCAACAATGTATTATTTGACATAAGGTAGCCAGAACTGCACGCACAGGATTAAGTGCGGCTGTCATTCAGACTTTGTGCATTGCCTGCAAGAAAACACTAGTGTTACACTGATAAACCTAGAGCAGGGGTTCTCAACCTCTTCCCGGCCGAGTACCACCCCTGGGACCACTCTCCTGCTGTGTACCACCAGACGTGACTGGAGTTTTCAGGTTTTCGGAGGCCAGAAAACACAGGTAGGAGGCTTTGAGCGGGTGGGAGGGCCCTTCTCATCATTCCCAAGAGGCTCAGCCAAAGGCAGGAGCCTCTTGGGACAAAAACGCACTGCCAAAAGCACCACGTCAGAGAGTTGCTTGGGGGGCGTGACATCAGTTTTGTGCATGCGCGTGCGGCTCCAGTCATGCCCCCCCTGCCGTTTTGCTTACCTTTTGGTGTCAAACGGCACCAGGGTTGGCGGGAGGGCCCAAAACCAAGCCGGAACAGACCCAGTACGACGACGGGAGCTGCAGCGGAGGGAACGCATCCCGGAGGTAACTCCGATGCCTTGGGGCCCCCGCCCCCCGCCCCTACCCCAATGACGCTTCTGGGGTTCCGGTGGGCTGTGTACCACCATCAGTAAGCTGAAGTACCACTGGTGGTACTGGTACCACTGGTTGAGAACCCCTGATCTAGGGCAAATGCAACATAAAGCATGGAAATGTTCCTACAGTCAATCCACTTAATATACAAAATGAGGTGGAAGAAGAATTTTGGACTGAGCCATTTCAAACTGCATTTGGGGAAAAGTTTTTTAAATGTTCCCCATATGGACAAAGACTTTTGCAAGTAGCAAACTTGCATATCAGAAGGAAAGTTTTAGCATAGCCTTCTTCCTGATGTGCTAGTTGACTATATTCAGGAAGTGTTTTTACAGGGGACAGTTTTGAAATATATAAATATCTCCCCTGCATACACACCCTGCAATCTGCAATGGTACCATTCAGAAGTCTACCACCTCATTCTGCATAATGAATAGAATAGCTTCTAGATTTGGCAAGGTTTCGTGTCTGCATCATAGAGCATAACCCTCTAGAAACCCAGCCTGCATGGTTCCATTGCTTTCAGTGGAATGTGCACAGCAGATGATCACCATAATACTTCTGGATCAAATTATAATAATTACCAATTAGCTTATTCATTTCCTGAGTGTTTTTTTTTCTGTTTATGAGTGGAAGAAGAGAAAGAGAGAATATGTTAATTCTTTTGCTTCCCTACATTTGCCAAGGTCAGTTATCTATGTAGTTTGTTAAGAAAAGTTTTAATTTACCTTAAGGGACTTGAATACTCTGTTGTTTGTATCATTGATAAAACACTAATTCACAATTAAATGCTTAATGGTGAATATGGAAAAAGACCAAGGTCAGATGGAAGTTGACAGGGTTCTTGCTACTAATGTTTCTAATGGATTCTTTGTTAAGTGTCACATTTTAATTTCTTATTTTAAAAAGTCCTACAATCAAAATGGAGTCCCAGTAATAATTTTTAAAAATCCATTAAAACGGTTCCCCCCCCCACCCCAATATGTATCTTTCAGGGATGTGGATCAAGTCTCTGACTCCAAGTCTCAAGTCAAGTCCCAAGTCTCTGGGTTCAAGTCTCAAGTCAAGTCCCAAGTCTCTGGGTTCAAGTCTCAAGTCAAGTCCCAAGTTTTTGTCCCCAAGTCCTGAATCTTTGGTTGCGAGTTGTGAGTCCCTATCTATTTAATGGGGAAAACGGGTTTAAATCTGAATAAAATGCGACTTGTCATAAAAGACTCCAAGTCTCGAGTCGAGTCTTTCGAGTCTTTTACTATCGCCGAGTCAAGTCCAAGTCAAGTCATTGACGCGACTTGAGTCCGAGTCAATAGACTCAAGTCTACATCACTGGTATCTTTACTAATTGTGAAAATTAAATGATTCCATCAGGTGATGGTTATGTAAAAAAGAAGTCTTCCCAAAAAAGAGAAACAAAGAAAATCACCCTGTTCCAGAGTTGTGTGTTCTGCAATGCACACATAGTCTAGATTCCCTCCTTCTGTGCATGTGACTGTTCCCATTCATGTTAATAAAGGACGGTGACTAATCAGTGTATGCAAAGGAAAGCATGTGAGGATTGGGTCCATCCACAGAAATTCAGAGAAAACCATTGTAGGAATGCGTATGCATCAGAACTCCCATGCCCATGACAAGTCCCCTTATTTATTCATTTATAATTGCTTTACCCTATTTCTCTTTCCAAAGTTACCAAGAGCGGCTTGCAAGAAAAAACAAAAACAAAGAAAAAGCAAAACATCTGATCCTTTCATCTCAACTTTTATAACACGGTTCATAATGTTTTCTGTATATCTTTGTATGCCAGTTTGACAGGCTTTAAATGTTTATTCATTTTTTTAAAATAGTCTTGAAAAGATGATAAACTGATCCAGAGAGCTGAAATCACTGCATGGCTCTCTGCCGGGGATCCTGATTATCAGTTAACCCCTTCCTTATTCCTGTGGGGCATTCCTAAACACCAAGCATGCACTTGTTCAGCCCTTAACGTCTACAGAGCAGGGCTGGGCCACCCATGAGGCCTCAGTAGTCGCCTCAGGCAGCAGATTGGTGGTGGGGGGGATCCATTTCTGTCTGCCTACTTGCCTCCTCTGCTCCTCCTTCTCCTTCCACTCCCTGGATTGTAAAAGGAAGGGGGGCAGTGGCGTCGCTGGAGGTGGGTCAGAACACTAAGTTCCACACTGCACTGACGCTCCGTTACTCACTGGCACAAGGTGGCCCCGCCCCCTCGCCTTTGGAGCCATTCAGTGGGGCAAAGGCAACGCACACCGAGGGGGCAGGGCTGCCTCTTCCCGGTGAGTAACGGAGGGTCAGTGCGGTGCGGAACTTAGTGTTCCGACCCACCTCCAGCGACGCCACTGGGGGGGGGGACAGAGAGGAAGTGGAAATGTGGTGGAGGAGAGTGCTGAATTAGAACATTGGAGAGTGGGAGGAGCAGAGGCTGGCAAATCATCAGGTGAGGTTGCATTCGACGTATCCCCTCAGGCGTCAGGAGGTCTTGGGCGAGCCTTCTTACAGAAGACACTCACATATGCAGGAAATTTAAATGCTTGCCAACATGCACATGCCAATTTGGGTGAAGGTGCTGCTCTGTATACATTAAAAAGGAATGGCCGCCAGAATGTTTGCCTGGAAGACTGCTGCCCAATCTCCCCGTCTGAAAACTCAACCATAAGTGGCATGTGGAATCGGATGCCAGCATCTGACACTCTTTCTAGGACAATGAAAGGAGCATTTCCTAGTTCACAGCATGCAGGAGCATCAGAAGAGAAACTAGATCTGGACAAGTTCACATCTGTGCCAGTGTCAACTTGATAGAAATGCTGCTTTGGGCAGTTAATTGTTGACAATTAGTACAGTGTCCTTATTGTATACTTGAGGAACTGGAGTTTCGTCCGTGGACAAAACCTACAAAAGCAAAGCAAAGAGCTTCTGGGCACATCAATGTCTTCTTGGGAAAGATATGAATCTGTTTGGAAGGCTAGATTTGTGTTGCTGGCCTTAATCCTTGCCCAAAGTGCTGTCTTAACTGATGGTCAGAGATAGCAGAGTCGCTTTCTGACTGACTAGGGCAAATCAGGTCCCGTACATATACTGACTGAGTTCCCATTACTTGTCACTTGATACAGTTATGAGATCTGAATGATTTCCACTCACTTCAGAGGAGGCTGCATTTAAAACCTGGTCTCGAAGCCGTGAGGCAAGTGTATAACATACCTGTCAACTAACAAGCCTTGCCAAAATGAATCTACTCATAGGAAGGAACACATGATCATTATTTCTGTTCACACTGTGAAATACTATACACTGTGACAAAAGGAAAGGGCTAGAGGATGATTATGCTAGACAGTCACTTACCAAATATATTTAATGGGGATAAATGAGTACTTCTTTTGCAACAGAACCAGTAAATATTTGATATGCCTCCAATATAATGTTGCTTGAATAGAGGTGACCGGTAAGTGGAAAATCACCAAATCTCCAAAAGCACAGACTTACAAATATTGGATGCTGCTGAAATGACACAATCTTGTAATGCTGCACTAAGGGACAGCAATATGCCCGCTTCCAACATCCTGTCACACTCTCACAAAACCAAGACAAAAGGACCCAGAAAGTGTCTAGGCTTGATAGCTGCAGGCTCAATTCGTAATGACTGGGATTACAAGGGGCAGAGAGCAGATTTCTTTCCCATACCCCACATGCCATCTCCAAGGGTACCCCTTTATTTTTTCCTAGAGGAGGGAATTGTTGCATTCACTCCTACGAGGAAAAGTATAAGGGGGATTCTCCACAATGTCCATTTTCAGTGTGTGTCACTGTCAATACTTAGTCAATAGCTATAGGAACTGTCACTGTAGCTGCTAGTGCACCTTAAGGTTGATTGAAAACTCCCGATACTTTAAAGTATATTTTCTAAAACCTATAACAGCTGTAGTGATGATATGTGCTCTCTTACCTATTGAGTATGTCATTGAGTTAACCCAGCCTCAAAAACTGTCCTATTCTCAAGACTTATAGCTTAGGGTCAAATCCTGTCCCCCCACCAGTCCATAGCATGCAGTGCCACTGCTGGAGTGTGTGCTGCATGCTATGGGGGCCGGACCAGATGGCCGGGGAGACATAAGTTAAAAAAATTCCTTGCTTACCTCCCTGTAAACCATCTGGCCACCAATGGGTCTCCTCTGACCTACACTGGTTATTTAGCTGGCGTACATCCGAGACCCAGGGGGCATTTGGGGGCCAGGAAAGAGGCATAGGATCTCGGTATATGTGGTTGAGATCTTCACCCTTCTGCCCCCAAACTGCTCCCTGCTGGCTCTGCTCCCTGCCCTGAACCACCCACAATCCTCCCCCCGAAACACCCTGCCACCAACCTACCTGCTTTGTCAGAGCATTGGGGAGCTGCTGTTGTGCACACAGGGCCTCCAGTCATTTGCGCCAGTGGTCCTGGTGTGCATGATGGGCAGTGGCACTGACCCGAGTAGCCCCATAGCAGAGGCTTACCCCACTTATACGTGGGGTAAGGGGACGAATATGTGATTTCCATGTGTCATCGTTATGACGTCGGCACTTCATTGATGTGACACCTGTGGTTCATCAGTGAAATGTCCAAGGCAACCCTAGGAGCCACAGAAGCACCGCCAGGGTGAACTGAGCAGGGAGCAAGTGCAGGCACAGGGCCAATGAGTGGTCACCACTGGGACGACACCCCCCCTGCCAGCCAGTTGGAATGTGCAACACAGCAACAGCCACCACCCCCAACCATGGGGAGATCCACCAAGGACACCACACAGAACACGGCACAAAGATGCCACAACAGCACTCCCCACCTGCTACAGGAGTTGCAGTGACATCAGCAGCAAAGGGGGGAAAGCAAAGAGCCTCCACACCCAGGGTTCAAGTCCCCTTATCCCTCATGCAAACACATACATCTAAATAATACTTTTTTGAGCAGAACAAGGGTAGAAAGAGGGAAACCTTGGAAGAGGGAAACCAAGTAAAGCAAACACACACGTCTCTCCATGGCACGGGTTTGTGACTGTGGGGACATCGACCAGCTGGAAGGAGCTGTTGTGCCAGAGGAGGGACTGGAAGACATCACAAGGGGAGCCCCAACAGCACCCAGGCAAAGCAGGATGCTGGTGGCTCACTGTACAAAGACACAGGCTGGCAAGAAGGGTTTGATCCCAACAAGGCATACACCTTTTGCATGACTGGTCAGAAACACCCATGGTTGGCACAAAAGAAGAGGGGGGAGCCAGTCTAGAATCCACCCCTGCCACTCCACAAAGCTGCTCTAAAACAACCCAGCCGTACTACTACTACTACTACTACTACTACTACTACTACTACTACTACTACTACTACTACTACTACTACTACTTCATTTCCAAAGATATAGCCTAACTTTTTCATCTTTCTTTCTCTGTCAAAGAAAGTGGTGTGTGTGTGTGTGTGTGTGTGTGTGTGTGTGTGTGTGTGTGTGTGTGTGTGTGTGTGTGTGTGTGTAAACCTACATGACCCTAGCTCTTTGTATTTAACAATATGCTTTTTCAGACAAAGCAGATGCTCATACAGCGTCTGCTTTGAAGGAACAACATGTAGCGAATTGCCCTTTGATGTAAATTTGCAAGGAATATAGATTATACTATCAAGATGTTTCCCCGTGCATAATAAAGTCAAGAGGACAAAGTTCACTATTGCAAACTGCACAGGCTACAAGTGAACTACCTTCTCTCGGGTCAGTTATTAGGGTGATCACATTGTGTCTGGAGAAGCTGATGCTAATGATTAGTGAATGCTTTGAATATACTCTTGCAACTCAAAGAAGAAGATGCAACCCCCCCCCCCCTCCGAAAATAGTGACAGGGAGATGGAGCATACATGTTGAGCCAGTCGCTCTCTGGTGTTCATAATGAATAATTAAAAGTAACAGTCTTGAGCAAAACTTGACTCTAAGCAACTCCTTTAACTGTGTTCCACTTTGCAAAAGGACTTGGCATAATGACAGTCTCAAAAAAAAAGAAAAAAAAAGCCTGTGATTGGCTCCTATACAGAAGGAGCAAAGCAGGGGGTTAAATGGGCTCACTGTTTCGAGGGGCCAGAGAGCGATTAGCGATGTACTTACTGCTAACCTTCTACTCCGTCTATCTTCCAAACAAATAAATTATTGAAACCCACAACTCCTTCTCTTTTCTCCCTTTTTCAGGGGTTTTGCTCCTATTCTTGCTCCATCCACATCAAAGCAGAGATCAGTGTCGGAAGAAGTGGCCCGCATTTGGAGCGAAGTCTCTGGGAGACTCCTGATTAATTGGTTTTTTTTGCATCTTGGAAGTGCATCCAAAACGAGTGTTTGTTTTTGCCTTTGCCAAAACTTGTTTAGGAGCGCTCTGGAGGATGGCAGGGAGGCACTCGCATTGGCTAGGCGAGAGAAAAAGGGCAAATCAGCTCAGGTGTTCTGTGCCAGATTGTATTTTCAACCCCCCTCCTTTTCTCTGATGAGGTTTTATTTATTTATTTGTCGGCAGCGAATAGACTGAAGAAAATAATATGATACGGACGTGTGGCCAGGGCGTCCAGGGGGGGGGGGGGGAAGAGACATTATTACTCCCTTTAATCAGTCTTTTAAAAAGGTAAGTCAAGACAAGCAATTACAGCTCTAAATAAAACACCGTTTGTTTGTTTGTTTGTTTGTTTGTTTGCTGTTGTTCTATATAAAGAGAGAAGGCTACAGAAGCTGTAAATCCTGGATAAAACCGATCCCTTTGAAAGCTGTCAGGACCTATTTCACTTTATTATATTTGCAGAAATGTGGTAATATGACGGAAAGTGGAGGGAGGGGGGCTAAGGATGGGCGAGGGGCTTATTTCGTTATGGCAAATCGCGCCTGCAAAAGCATGCCTCATACTGCTCTTTGCCTCTCTGTCTCGGTCTATATCAACTCCACATGCTGCTCTGGTGGCCTGCTTTGTACTTAATATAACTTGTCAAAACACATCTATCAGATATATGAAAAGAGAATCCTGGGTGGCCAGACTAGCCCATGCCTGGCCTGGATTTGGATTGCTTTTAAATACACACACACACACACACACACCAACCCAAGACCACAGAGTTCTCTCCTTCACGAGCTTTAGATGAAATGCAGGATTCGTTATTGTGCAACCAGATTTTTAAATAATTACACACATGCACACTGTTTTGTTAGCAAGCCATTACTGTTTATTTAAGTCCTGCACGCTGCACTTTTATGTGGCGTCACAGTTATTTTTAAAAGCTGACAGTTTTTTTAAAAAATTATGGTGTTACTGATTCTTTTCTTTTCTTTTTTAGAAATGAAGATGATTTTTTTTTAATCCTTGTTTTCACTTCTGCTATCACGAAGCCAGAACTTTGTTCCGCTTAGAAAATGGCATTCGGGTGATTCCCTTTGGTCACTTATGGCCAGATTCTATAAGCTGTATGAACATGAGAATCTGTCTTATACTGAATCAGGCCATTGGTCCAGGTAATTTAGCAATGCCTACGCTGACTAGCTGTGGTTCTCCAGCATTCCAGGCAGAGCCTTACTTGGAGAGCCTACCAGGGACGGGGGCCATTCTGCATGCAAAGAATATACTGGAGCCCTGAGCTGGAGTCTTTTAACCCCTGGCAGGCCTTATAGAGGCTTAGTGTTGGTTGGTCCAAGAAGCTTAGTAGGAGGTCTTCAGTGATAAGCTCAGTATCAGTGGACAAGCTTTCCAGAAAGATGACCCAGCCCAGTCCTGACTAAGATCTGGCCGGCAGCCCCCAGGCCACCAACTGGATCCTGAGCACCGGCGACAACGTTGCTGCCAGAGTGGAGGTCTCCATGGGGAAGGAGACACTTGTCTCCTTCCCCGAGTGTAACCGGGGCCAGGCCCTATCGGCCTCCTCGGATTTCCACCAGCTATTTTGCTGGTGGAAGTAGAGGAGGGCGTGTAAAGGCTCCGGCGCCCGGCGGGGATCAGGATACGGCCGAAGGCCATCCCCCTCCCAGGCCTCCTGGGTCAATGGACACCCTCCCTGCCCTGGCGATCCGTCCCCCCGCCCTATGGATCCTAACCTACCAGGTTTGTCGTCGGCAGAGTCGGCTCTGTCGCCGAAGCTGGGGAGGCTGGCATTGCGCCAGCCTTCCCTGCTCCCAAGGAGGCGCAAACATGCCTTACGGCACATTTGCGACCTCTTCTGGCACCAGAACGCTCGTTCCGGCGCCGAAGTTTACGTGAGGGTTGCGCAGTTATTCACCACTACTGATCTCCTGTAATGCAAAGGGAGTGTTGGATGCGCTGAGGCGCCTCTCAGTTCACACAAAACAATGTGAGGCTCCATACTGCCCACTGTGAACAGAGTGTGTTTGGCAGGACACTCACCAGGCGATGGCTTTATGTGGGAAGGATTCCCTGAATCTATACATTTTGGAAAAAAGTGCTGTAAGGCAAGGAATCAGGGGAAGGCAGAGAGAGAGAGAGAGAGAGAGAGAGAGAGAGAGAGAGAGAATCAATGAAGGCTGTTGCAGCATTTCTAAAAGACAGTACCTTGCCCCCGGGGCGGGGCATGTGACGCGATAACGCTGATGCCCCCAGTGTTAGCTTGTCCCCCTCACTACGGAACGACTCCATTTTGGAGCCAAACAGTAGCAAGAGCAGAGGGGAGGGCATGCTCTTGTGCCACTCTCACAGTGTTTTCGGCTGCAATTGCCGCCAAAAACACTAAGAGGCGCATGGAGGCTGCCCCCCTCACCTGGAGCCCGGAGTGACCCGTACTGGCTGCTCAACCTAAACTACGCTACTTCTAAAAGTTACAAAATTTCCACCTGACCTCATCTTACGCCAGAATTGCAGTCATCTGCTGGCAACACTAGCTGGCCTGTAGTGAATTATTGCTTAATACTTAGGGCTACTCCTCTGAAGCCAACACAGTACAGGTGCTAAGGAGAGCAATAGCCTTTAAGTTCAGGGCTAAACACCAGCCATGATACAGTTCTACTATGAAGTTTAGCAGGTCTGCTTGAAGGGACCAAGGATTGGGGGCTTGTATGTTTCCGTAAAGATCCCCTCATAATTTTAGCACTATCTGCGTGAAACCTGGATATCTGAAGGGTTGTCTACATCCATACAAATATCCCCAAATTCTGAAAGCATCGGCTAAACATCTGCTCCAGGTGCCCCCACCTCAAGAAGTTAGCAAGGTGACTATGTTGACACCCCCTTTTGCAGCACATCCTCCCCAGATATGTTTGCTTCCTTTTCACCCTTCTATCCTTTAGGTGCCAGGTGAATGTTGTCCAATTTTTCCAAGCCACTGATAAAATATGATTATGGAATTGTTTGTAATTGTTACTTGTTACATGTTGATGCCATTTCTATTGTTGATTTTTGTCAGTTTTTTTCTGTAGTTTGGAGCCTAATCCTATTCTCTCCCCCCCCCCCCGCCCCGATGTCAAAAAGTGTGTGCTGTATCCAGTGGTGTGTGTGGAATTATTTCCCCTTATTCTCCATAAGCCTCTCGCTCCACATTGGGTCTTCTTGGACCTGCGCCAGCTCCTTAGCTGGTGAAAGTCCAAGGAGAAGGGGTGGAGTGGTATGAAAAAGAGGTGATAGATCCAGTGCATGCCATTGCCTCCAGATCCACCCCCCTCTCGTCGCCTTGCCATCCAGAGTTAGACAAATTTCTTCAACAAATGACGAATAATGTAGAGGTTCCACCCTTGAAGGAGTAATGCATCCCGATATACTAATGCAATTGAAATGCTCTCTATTTGCTATATGTTTCCTATTCAGTCCAAGGTGGTTGATGACCTTGAGTTCTTACTATAGAGAAGACTCTTCTGCTGTTTGGTATTTCTAGATCCAATCCTGCTGGCGCTGGTGGCCGACTGTGCACCTGCCGAAGCAGGTAAGTCTGCTCAGGGGTGGAACGGGGTAGGTGGAATGTGAGGAGACAGGGGGAGGAGGCGAAATGGGGTGGGAGCAGGGCGGTGACAGGTGTGGGTGGATCGGGCCTGGGAGGGGGCAGGATCAGCAGCCATATCCTATCCCCCTTCCCGGGCCTGATCTGCCGACATGGATCAAGGCGAACTTGCACCAAGTTCATCCTTTGCACATGCTGGGGCTTAACCAAGGGCAAGGGGACAAATGTCACCTTACCCTGAGGAGACCTGTAGCATGTAAAACTCCCTTGCAGGATACAGCGCAGCCGGCGCCGGCGCTGCTGCATCACCGTGCGGAAATTTAGGTAGGATTTAGGTAGGACTGGGCTGTTGGAAATACATTTATGTGGTCATTTCTCTGAATAGCATGCAGATCACTGAAGTGTGTAGTAATCGGACTGCTAAACAGTATAATGCAGTGACGTTTTCCCAAACACCTCATACTAAAATCTTTGGGTGTGAAACGAAGATCAAGATAGCACCAGGTACTGTATTTTGGAAGGCAGCTCCCTCATCTATAACTCACTGTTATTTATTGAAAAGGAGAATAAAGTGTAAACCATTTAGAACAGTTGAAACAAAGCTGTCTGAGAACCTTGCTACATCTTCGATAGGTGTTGGGACCTGCTATAACCAGTTAGTTAGATACAAGAAATGGGATAAAACAAACACTAGATGTTAACGTGCAAAAACAAGAAAGAGTCTTGTTGCACCTTTAAAACTCACCAATTCATTTTTGCCTATTTCCCCTCTTTCAAGCTTTTGTGGGCTTCTGATGTAGCTAGTCCACATCTAGCCCACTTCATCAGCTACATCTGATGTTGCATTTTTGCAGCAACCAAATAACTTATTTACTCAGGTAAAAGGGGCATCATTTGGCATGCCACCTCAGGTGTCAGGAGGTTTGGGGCTGGTACTGGGAGGGGACCCCCCCTTTGACTCCCCCAGTTACTATCTGCCTTGGGAGAAAAGCTACCATTGGCACCAAAGAGAGTCAATCTAATCTGGGACCCCACGACAGCCGCAAAGGCTTTCAAGTCCCCTATCGTGGTCACCATCCTGATTGGAGTTCCCTGTAGCTGCTATTTACCAATGAAAAACCAAGTACATGAGGGTCAACTATGCTATTAACATCATATGTCATTCGGCCCTTCGGCACCAGGCAGCGCGCAGCTCTCCATATAATAATAATAATAATAATAATAATAATAATAATAATAATAATAATAATAATAATAATAATAATAATAATAATATACAGTATTTATATACTGCCTTTCTTGGTCATTGGATTTCTCCTCCGACTTTAATCCAAGGCGGTGTACATGGGCAAGTTGTCCTAACTCCCCCCCCCCCGGGGTTTTTTTACAATATATTAACGTCCAATCTTTCATGAACGGCTACATTCCAGGTGGTATCCTTTTTCCAGTCTGACTATTCTGCTGGCTGACACCCACACTCGACCGACGCAGCTGGGAGCTCTTATCTCTCCTCCCGGAGGCTTTCACAGCTTTTTGTCGGCGGCGTGTCTCGAACTTGCCATTTTGCCGATCTTTGGGTTTTGCAAGGCGGCAGCTCTCCCGACTGAGCCAGACCCCTCGGCGTCATGCAAGGATGACACCTTGCAGGTGCTGAGGTCTATTTCAAATGGTGGCAGCATATTATTAGGCAATTAGGTTTTTCCAGTAGCTTTGAAATCAGTGGACAGGTTAGTGCAGAGGAGAGGAATCCAGACACAGCTGGCAGAATGGAGCCCTTAACATTGCATATGGCGGGGAGTGGAAGGGCAACGGTCTTTGGCAGGAGAACAGGGCATTGCAAGCACGTCTCTGTTTTCATCTGTGAAACTTAGACGGGGATGATTTGTATGTTTTAAAGGGGAATAAGCCAATCCTGATATAAAGTACATCTTTGTAGTGTATCCAGCAAAATATTAAGGCTTGTGATGTGGAGATGAACCAAAACCATATATATATATATATATATATATATATATGAGAGAGAATCATTTTTTTAATAAAAACCAAAGCACAGATTTACAGACACTTAATTATTAATAACAACAAACAAAAAGGAAGTGTATGCACATTTTCTCATTGTTGCTTTGGTATACAGCCAGAGGCAGTAGTTACCAGGAGTTGCATTTTAGGACATAAAAGCAGCAGTTTTGTTATCTGAGAGTCCAAGTTGTACATCTTGAAGCAAAAAGAGAGTGAAAGACAGTAACAGACACCTTCCCCAAAGCAAGCGTCAGACTGCCCAGGTCGGCCTTTCCATCCTTTGCTCTTCTCATCATGTAGCTGATGCTTTGGAGGAGCAGATGACCTCGAACGCCATGGGGCTTCTTGTCAGGTAGGTCCTAGAACTGCTGTCCTCAGTTGGTACAGTATGTTGATTGAAAGTCAACAGGAGCCTCCAGCTTCATTGTCTGCATCTGTGGCTGAGCTTCATTGTACGCAGAGGCTCTGCCGCCGCCGCCTCTGCCTCTGCCTATGCGCTTGGAGCAGGGGAGTGTCTTCCCGCCTGTTGTCCCTCCTGTTGTCCCGCCTTCTTAAGAAGGTGATTGGAGGTAGTTCTGATTGGCATGCAGCCACTCTCCCCCCTCTCCTACGATTGGTAGGCTGCAGTAGCTCCGCGAACCACCCCCTAGCTCTGCGAACACGCCCCCTCAAAAGTAGGATTCCAGCTTGAGGTACGCGCCGGCAGTGTGGAGGTCGCAGCAGCTCCGCTTTCTTCAAAAATGATGTCAGAAGCTCCGTGACGCATGTAATGTAGCTCAGCCTTAAGAGTCTTAACAGGCAAAGGAGCAAAGGAACAAATGATCCGCCAAGATAAGTGGGGGGGGGGGAGTGATTGTCCACTGCCAGAAGTTCATTTACATTTGGCAAGCATCTCTCAAGATTTTGAGGCAAGTGATATCCCAGAAAAAAAAGGCTGATAATTCATTTCAATCCATTTCGACCTGGTTTGTCACTGACTGAACAAGGTTAGGGGATAAGAACGGTTCAAAGCAAGCAGGACGAACCCTAACTAAAGTTAAGATTTCTTCATATGTAGAAAAGCCCAATAACCCTAATGCTTCTATAGCCCTATTCAGACATTATAAATATAAGGAAAAACTAATGCACGGGGGGGGGGGGAGGGCAGTGAGAAATATTAATAAGCTCTGCCTCTGCACCAACATGCTCTGAATCTCCCCTCTAGGAGAATTGTGTTCTTCTCTACCCTACCATTTTACAAGAAGCAGGAGGGACGAAAGGTGGTGGCCCCTTTCCTGAACAATCAAGAAAACGATCCAGAGGAAGGAAGCCCCCCTCTCCTCTTCCTCATCTCAAGTGATTTCCAGGCATAAGGGAAAAGGATGGGGCAGTGGCTGGACAAGTGGCAGGCCAGGACAGTTACAGGGCCGTGTCCCCCCCATAGGTTGTAGGGAACTGGGCAACCAAAGCTTGCTCCACCAAGTACAGAGCATTGTAAAAAAAGGCAGCAGACAAACAGTTCTGCACATGCTCAAATCAAAACTCCAACTTTCTTGAGTGTGTTTGAAATGTGTCCAAAGAAGGGAGGAACAATCTCATTCAGATTGCATTAAAAGTATATATGTTGTCAAGGGTAACTCAACAATAGAGTGCCAATTTTGCGATCCTTGAAACGTTTTCATAAACAGATGTCACTGCTGCCCATATCAGCAACAGTGGGGGCTGCACTATTTATCCTGCTTCTAACAGCAGCCATTTTTTCACCCATACGTCCCAGGATGCAGTGTTGTCCTGGAGGAGTCTGGGTAACAAATGGCAGCTACCGTGTTGCACATATACACACCAGGAGCAAATAGCAGCTTTGAGAGGCAGTGGTTTCCCTTGGGAAAATGATGGAGAAGGAAAGGGTGAATCCCCTCTCCCTGACTGTCACAGACCTGATCTGCCTCAGAAACTGCTATTTGTTCAAAAAGAGGCATTGCCAGGCTTAAGCATGTCTGTTAGTGACACATTTAACGTAAGTTACTATTTGGCCCTCAGCTGCAGAGGATTCAGAATTTAGCACTAGATAATAAGTTCCACATATACAGAGATACTGAAGGTCAGCCGCTTTGTCCATAAGGACTGCCATTTTATAATATGCTTATTACAATGGATATTGCTATAATGCAATGGCTGGAAGAACAGTTATAAGTGCTGCAGTTTGCAGTGCTACAGGCTAGTCAACCAGAATGGTCTTTGTCTCCTAACCAAAAACATTGAACAAGCCTGGTTTATTGTAAACATGATTATTCAGTAATTGGATAAGCCCAAAATATCTTGGATGCAACCTTGATCCAAGAGCTGGCAGCTTATTGATTATATCATTATTTGGCAATGTTGCCCACAGACGGCAAGAATCATGAGAACTATACTCAGAACAGACTGCTGGACCTACTCTCATAGAATGGGCTCCAGCTTCGTTGTTGGAAAACTGGCCCAATGCCTGCAAGGCTCTTAGACACAAAAAGCTTTAAAGATCTCTAAACATGGACAGTGTAATATCAGCATTACAAGCATTATTAGGACAAAGAATGGGTTTGTTGAAAAAACACAACCTCAAATTCCTGTGTGTGCATGCACAATGCATGACACTGTTAGGGTGCAATCCTATCCAACTTATGCCATTGGCTGAGCTCTGCTCAATCCTATCCAACTTATGCCACCGGTGTAACCAGCGGTGCAGCGAGAACGGGAGGCCCCAGAACGGAAAGGGGATTCAAAGGGGATTTGAATCCCCTTTCCGTTCTGGGGCCTCCCGTTCTCGCTGCACCGCTGGTTACACCGGTGGCATAAGTTGGATAGGATTGAGCAGAGCTCAGCCAGTGGCATAAATTGGATAGGATTGCACCCTAAGAGTCTATGTCTGTGAAGGAAAAGGAGGGCAAAATGGGCATAGTGCTTAGTGATGGCTCTTTCTCCCTAGCTTGACTTTCTATCTACTCTTCTTACTGGTCAGATTGGTCAGATTGGAATTTACTGAGAAAGACAATCGCTTTTGCTGCCATCACCCAATCTAGGGAGGCCAGAAAGAAGGAGGTTGCCAAAGGGAGCCTCCTGCCCTGGTGAACAGAGTGCCCCAAAAGCCAGAGTGCCCCCTTTCTTCTAGAAATTAAACTGGAGTGGAACTGGAGTGATCTGGGAAGCATGGCAGCGTATCCCCCTCCTTAATGATTTTGTGGTGGTGGGGAGGTTATAAGGGTCTAAAAATAAGGGGAAATAGGCAAAAAAAAAATAGGGGGGAAACACACATCTTCACTATAACTCCTAATGCAATTGTTGTTTAAGGTGTTTGCAGTTGCAGGCCCTGCAGGGTAAAAGAAAAAGGATGGATTGAGATGCTTGCTTTATCTCTCATGTTGGCAGTTAGGTTGAACTGGATTTCCTGAATAGGTAGATCGCATGATGGATTGTGATGCCATAAAGCACGGGTTTTTGCACTGTGCTGAAGACACAGCAATATGACTGTCACATATTAGATCACTTACGACTAATTTCTATGCGGATTACCCAAAACTCCCACTGACATGAAGCCCCACCGAAATGGAGAATTACTTTTACGGAGATTATTTTTAGACCCACTGTAACAAGAAACAGAAGAAAAAATGTGATAAACTTGCAGTCGTTCTGCATTCTCCACAGCTTATTCACAGGCATCTGTGCAATAACTGCATGCATTGTAAAAAAAGAAAAAGAAAAGTATCGTCTTTGGATTGTATCCTAAAGTAACAATGACTGGCAGATTCTGTGATCTGCACAGAAACTTGGGAAGATGCGACAACTTCTTGGTGGTAAGGTTTAGCCTTCCCAGTTGACCAGGTAGGTTGATAATTTTGTGCTACTCTTAGATGTCTCTGCAACTTTATTAAAAAAATAAATGGAACGGTGGTGGATGGGGAGAGCTGATTGATCATTGAAAGCAACATATGAAAACGTATTGGCACTTTGAATATCCATATGTTGCATTCTGGCTGATTTTCTTCTGCCAGTGGCTTTCAAGGGAAAATGCCAACTCTAGCTAGTGAATTCCCTGCTTGCTGCCCTGGACATTTTGCACAAAGCAACTGGGTGACGGTAGAGTTAGCATGTTATAGCATCGTCCTTCTTCATCCCTTGGGACAGTCCTTTTTTATTGTGGACTTGTCTGACTGCCTTTTCACTCCGCTGATTTAATGTAATTTAATTAGCCTCTGTGAAGCAGGTACTTAAAGTTTGCTGAACTAAATCTCACAAGATTCCCACTTGACAAAATATAAGGCACAGAATAATAATAAAAAAAGCTAATGTCTGTGATGCACAGTGATGGACAATTCTAAAAGATGTGACAAAGATCAAAACGTCTTAGGTATTAAAAAGGAACTGCGATGATTTAGCATAATGGTGAGATGCATTAAGACAGCCCACAATAAAGAATTAAGTCTTGTCTTTAAAGGAGCCATGAGGTTTTCTGATAATGGGATTCTGTAATTTTAAGAATGCAACTTGATATGTGAAAATAATAATTTAGACAATCCATGCTCTGTCTTTCAAGGTCTAATCCAAGCTATCTTTGACTTATTCAGTTTTTAAAAAAAACTAAGAAGTATTTGCATAGGGTCACATTTATGAAGTTATTTTAGCTCTGGCAGATGTTACAATTGCCAGCACTGTTCTCAACTTCGAAGCTATTTTTTAAAGCCTTTGGCAATAACCAACAAAACAGTGTGTTCTCGCGGTGGAAGAAGCAAGGAGTTGTTAAGAGAGACATCGTCTCCTTTCAGACTTCTTTTGTGTGTTTTGATTGGTCCAAGAAGAATATCACTAGCTGTAATATAGCCAGCAGAACGCCATATTTGCTACAGATCGCCAGGAATACATGTGACAACACTGAATATTTCCATTGGCCAATTTGCTCCCACGGGTGTCCTCTTCTTGGGGATCATTAGTGCTTTAGAGCATTCAAAGTGCTCTAACATAGTGCTTTAGAGCATTCAAAGACCTCCACATACAGTATCGGAGGGCTTAACTACATATTATAGGGAGACATGTGACTGACACTGATAGGCATTCACCCCAAAGTCTCACCAGCGAGGTTTGGCCAATGCATGATGTGATGTCATCAGGTTCTGGAACAGTCGCTAAGGAACTGGAGCAGGGATAAGGAAATGGTGAATGTGATGTCATCATGTCATGCTCGTTGTATTAATTTCTTTTAATGGGAAGATACATTGGAGGATACCAGTTAGCAGGGGCCACATCCTTTATATAGAAAGTAGTTGGGCCCTTAATCAATCTTATAATAATCCTATAAGGGAGGAGAATATTGTTATTTCTATCTTGTGGGGGTGGAATTGCACCTGGCAGAATAGGGGCTTGACTAGTGCCTCATAATAACTTTGAGGCTTCAGTGAGATTTGAACCCAGGTATTCCTGACTCACTTTCTTAGCTGCTATGCTTAGGGTGCCCAGATTCAATAAGGGACAAGGTGCCTATACCTTTAACCATTGGAATTTGGGCAGGTGCAACTCATCATGGAAGGGTGCAACAAGCTACACCTGCCAAAATTACCTCTTCTTACAATGGTTAAAGGCATAGGCACCCTGTCCCCTTATTGAATCTGGGCACCCTAACTATGCTACACTAGCTGTTCCAGATAACCAACACCTTTTTCAGTCTTGGGCCTACATCTCACACTCATTTTTTAACATGGTAAAGTCACCACAATGTAACATTTTCCTATCATTTTTGCATACTGAAAATTGTGTTTGTCTTTTCTGAATCTTCTCCAACCACCTGGTAAGTTCTGCAATTTGCCAAGACCTGGGTAATCTGCAGGATGTGATGAATCTGAGATTTTACTCTGTGGGGCCAGATTCAGAAGGAATGCTCATTGCGCACAAAACTGAAGGGGTAAAAGTAACCCAGTGGTGATTGCACCATGTGAAAAATGAAGATTGTTGAATTTGGTCTCAGCTATGATTGAAGAAGCTTGCATATATTTTGATTCAAAAAAGCATCTCGCTATGTCCATATGAAAACCCCTGAAAGCAATATGTAGGTGACAATTTCTTGTATCTGTTCACTTAGCAAAAGAGCATAGAAACCATCTATCCAGTGCAGCTTCCTTTTCACTGTTCAAGTTAGTTACCAACAGAATGCCGATTATCTGTCCTAGCTTGTATTGCCTAGACATATTCCAAAGACAGCACCAATAAAAGATGATCAATCAGGACATAATTTGTACAGGATGCAACCACACCGCCTCCATTGCTCTTTCTTCCTCTTGGTGTGAAACCGGTTTTTGGCATCCTTGACTCGATGGTCCATTTGTCTACATTGCTATTTTGGTTTTCAATCCATCTGCTTGCCTTTCTATCCTTCTGTCTATCTAATTGCTTGTTATCTGCCCGTAACTTTATCTGTGGACTTCGGTTGATTTCCGACACATTTCTTTCCCTGCATTGGATATGGGAGAAGCCTGAGATAGACGCAATGATCTGCCCAGACCTTGCTTTCTGTCACAGGGTTGCTTCACACGTGACAAAGAAACAAAGGGCCCCATGCTTTATATTAATAATTTTTATTTCCCCAAGTCTGCATTTGTGGGGAGTGTGGAACTCCAGGATCTTTACTATACTGAGCTCTGCAAGCTCCAAAAGCTACCTGGGGCTCAAGGACATCAGCACAGCAGACACTTGTGGATCCCATGCTAAAGGAGAAGCAAGGAAAGAGGAAGTGTGAGACCCGTGTTCCAATTCCAGCATGATACTCTGGTTCCATTCCTTTTATTAATGATTAAAAACAGATACAGTTAAAACTTCTGCAACCAATGGTGCAAACCAATATATACTTGCCTGGTAGTGAGTCCCTGAGAACATAGTGAGATTTCCTTCATGCAAACCTGCATAGGATCAAGCTGAAATGATGCTCCATCCGTCCTGTATAGAATCCCAGTATGGATGGATATACAGGAGTCCTCCAGGTGTTATAATTCCAGGTATGCTGTAAAATGTCGAGCAGAAACATGCTGGTTAGTCATGCTCCCTGGCACGGACAAGCTCTGTGATCATACCCCCTTCTCTTCTTACATTCAACAGTTGTCTGAGATGGGCAGTGTTGAACCTGGGGACCATGTGATTGATAGCCCTGAGCAGTTTCTAGCCTTCAATTTACCTTTCGATTGATCCTCTTCTCCAGTGCTCCATCCCGCTCTGTTCTCAATCGTGCAAGCTTTGCATTTCAGCTCCCTGTGTGATCAGGTGCCGTACATAAAAGCCACCATCTTTCATAGAAAGGCATCCATGGAGTTAAGGTTCCTGGCAGCAACAATGCACAAGGATAACACAAGAAGTAGGCCTGAGGTAATCATCACTCCATTTATGGCAATGCAATTCATAAGTGAATGTATGCATTGCATACAAAAATCCTCCCTTTCGCATATACTGAGCTTACTGGCAATTACTGATGCTATTAAATCCTCAAATTAGAAGAAAGTTTCAAAATGCTTTCTAAGCTGCAGATATAAAAGTCATTTCTCCTATCACTTAACCACAGCTCCCTCTGTTTTGAGGTCTGGATAGTTGCACTGTACAACACCGGGCACAAAACTGATTTTAATGGGCAGAATTTATGGTCTGCTGTGGCATGCGACGAGACCACCAGCAAAGATGGCTGGCGGTATCGGTCACGGACTGGGGGGGAGGCCTCCCGCCAGCAGAATAGGTAAGCTCAGGGGGGCAGGGAGTGGAAGGAACAGGGGAAGAAGGGGGAGGGACAAAAGAGTTTCTGGATTGGGGAGGGAGACAGAATGGGGGAAGAAGGGGGAGGTTACCAGTGGCACTTGTGTGCACCAGTATCTTGAACCCCTCCTCCCCCTTTCCTTTATTGTCCTGGGTTCTGTGCCAACAAAATAGCTGGTGCAGATCTGAGGAGACCCATTGGGGTAGTGGTGGCTTACCCAAAGATAAGGGAACGAACGTTCCCTTACCCTGAGGAGACCCGCCCCCCGCTGGATGCAGTGTGTGCTCTGTTTGCGCAGCTGCATCAGCGGGGGTGGGGTTTAGTTAGGAGTGGGCTCCTAGACTACAATCCCAAGCACTAGGGTCCCACTGAACTCAGTAGGACTTACTTCTGAGTAAATGCGGTTAAATTGTGCGGCACGTTTGGCATCCTCTTAAAACTCCATGGTGAAAAGTTATGTAGGCAGAACATAATTGCTCAAGCTGGATTTCGGCCAAGATGCAGGCAACAATCTTGCACAAGTTTCCAGACGAAAATGGAGATGTCACAACAGCCCTCTTTTCTTGCTTTGTGGCCAGTGGAGAGCTGAATGTCTTGAGTTCATCACTGTTGCATCTGTCCTTATTAGAGAGGCTGTTCTTCCTGCAGCCTTGTCATGTGCCACGTTCAGCCTCCTCTTTCTTTGCAATTCCCCTCCCGCATTTCACAAATCCTAGGATTTCCCTCCTTTTATCCTCAAGCGGCTCCTAAGAAAATAAAACAAAGCTCTTTTTTTACAATATTAAGTTGCAAGTGAATAGATTTCAATGGAACATGCAGCAATCCAGTTAAGCCAAAGTCCTTTGATTAAGACTGATCTTGTCTCATTAACTTCAGAGGAATTGTAGGACCACCAATTGTTCTTGTTTATGGGATGTGTTCATTTCTGCAGATGGAGTCTTGAATATGAACACAGTGCTTGTGGATCCATATCCTGTAATGGCATAGGACGGGTCGATAATAGTCCTTCCCTTGAAGATCCATCCATCCATCCATCCATCCATCCATCCATCCATACATACATACATACATACATACATACATAACACACAAACATACATACATTGCTTTCAGTGTTTCTGGAGGTTTACAGAGCTTTATCAGCAATGGATAGATAGGATCCAGGCTCCAAAGGAGTCTACTTGGGAAGTGAAGACAAGCTGGCCACGGCCTTATCTTCTTACCTTCAGTTTCATCACACTCTCTGGCAGCTTCCTTTATGCCTCCTTTCATGTCGCTTCTTTTGTGCCACTATATTATTAAAGGTAAAGGTGACCCCTGACAATTAAGTCCAGTCGTGTCCGACTCTAGGGTGTGGTGCTCATCCCCATTTCAAAGCCAAAGAGCCAGCGTTGTCCGAAGACGCCTCCGTGGTCATGTGGCCGGCATGACTCTCCTTGCCACAGCGCGTAGCATGCAGTTGGAACAGAGAGCGCTGTTTACCTTCCCACAAGCGGTACCTATTTATCTACTCACATTAACATGCTTTGGAACTGCTAGGTTGGCAGAAGCTGGCCAAGCAACAAGAGCTCACCTCGTCGCGGATTCGAACTGCCGACCTTTTGATCGACAGCTCATGGTTCAGCGGTTTTATAGGGTTGCACTATTTGTCTGCTGGCTGGCCTGCCACCAGTCCCTCATCAGAACCAGCAGCATCCTGAGCCTAGGCAGGACTGGCATCAAGAACTGGCATTGTCAGGAAGCTGCCAAGAGCACATGGTCCTTAGAAGGACTCATTACCACTGTCCCCGCCAGGCTGCATGACCCCGTGGCCACACAGTCTGAAGCCAAGTTGCACATAGCTTGGGTCTCAGCAACACAGCAGGCTGGCAATGAGTCACATGATGTTTTCGCTGAGTGTCTGGAGACAAAGTCATAATAACACAGTCATAGCGGCACAGACCCCTTTAGGGAAAATTGTCCATTGTCTCTCCATGAGACTACGTCGTTGCCCAGCCTTTGTCCATTACTGTTGGAGCATCTCTGGTGGAGCTAAGGAAGTCACTCCATTGTTCAATCCCACCTGTGAGGGTAAGCTTCAACACAGAGGGGGAGGAAAGAGGGGACCCATGGACAACAGTTTGCAAAGGGCCCCCTGGAACCTGGAGAAGCCCTCATCCTAGGCTTAGCCTAAGTTCTATGTCTTAAGTCAGGCTATAAAAGTAGCTGACAGATCTCACAAAGCTTTGCTGGGTAACTACAGTTTAGATTAACCCTGTTAGAAGGTGTTCACTAGTCATGCTGGCTCCCTCCATTCTAGAAGTCGCAGAAGTCGTATGTTGTGTTGTGCTTATGTGCGCACGCATGTCTGTGTGTGTGTGTGTCAGCGCACTCCTGTGTAACCTTACACTTATGCCAGTGTAATTGCACTTACACCAGTGCATCTACTGTTACACCGGTGTAAGGTTACACAGGATTGTGCTGTGTGTGTGTGTGTGTGTGTGTGTGTGTGTGTGTGTGTGTGTGTGAGAGAGAGAGAGAGAGAGAGAGAGAGAGAGAGAGAGAAGCTTGGGGAGTAAAATAAATGTTGCAGATTGAGAATACATAAAATACATTAAGTGCGAAAATTCCTGGCATTTGATTTGCATATACAGATGGGTTGAAAGCACAGTGGCTTTCAATATGGCTATTGGTAGAAGTGTAACCAGGATTCAACCAACATTCTTTTTAATGCAAATTGCTCTGGGTAAACCTACTTTGCCTCTGTTATCATATATTGGGATTCAGTTCCTCCATTTAGATCCTACAGTTTGCCTATTCTTTTTGTCTTGAGAATCGGTAAGGAGATCAACCAAAATCTTGATCTACTTTTATCGTATGTTAACCCAATAATATGGCCATCATTCTGAGGACAATATGTCATTTGACCATCTGTTCCCTCAGCTGCACTGTATTTGCAGCTACGGTGGTGCAACATTCGAAAGTCGACGTAACTGAAAAATGGAAATAGAAACCTCGACCTCCTTCTCCATAAACCTCTGGATTCTTTTTTCCCCTCTTATGATATCTTCACAGAACTGAGCAAGATGCAAAGTGTCTCTTTTCCCCCCACCTGGTTGCCACTTCATTTCACTCGCTTTTATGTGTGAAATGTTCCACTCAACTCCATTCTATAATCAAAGGCTGTTGAAATATCAAGACTCAATTAATTATTACAGTTCCTGGCAGCAGTGCTAAAGTTAGTGGGTGGAGATCTCATTGCGTTTAATTTTGCATGGACTTCTACCCTGACACACAGTTTCTCAGCTTAGAGAAGATTATATTTTCTTCTTGCACAGTTACATTTAAATTTCAGGACATTGGAAACATTACATTCTAGTGTATTTTAACCACTTTAAAAATAGAAAACCAACTTTTTCTGTTGCTCCTGCTTTATTGAACCTTGCTGAGACTTCAGTGACAAAAAGCTATTGTATATCGCATCCCATCCTGGCACTGCCTAGACCTGCTTTGCTTTTTCAGCAAGGTGACTGTATATCATGTGCCCTCTAGCTGTGTTCTGTCCTCTAGACTATGCTCAAGCTTTGTTATGTCAAACGTCCATCCTGACTTGGAAGTGTTCTACAGCACCAAAAATGATGCAGTTTGTGAGAGCTAGTGGTGTCGCACAGAAACGTTGCTGGGGGGGAGGCGGGGGCGGTGGGCCCCCGGGTGACAAGTGGGGTGTGTGTGACAAACCGTGCCGTTTGGGTGACGGGAACAGCAGGCGGCGGCGGTGGAGTGGGTGATGTGTTTGGCCCACCCTCCTGCCCAGCGTCTTTGAAGCGAGTTGCAGTGGTGAGGATGTCCCTTCCGGTGGTGATGTCACAGGGGCAGCGGCATAGCAACACCACTCTTGGAGAGGGTGCCACTCTGGGGGGGGGGGTGTTAACCGGGTGCCTGCAAGCCCCTGCTCAGCAATCTTGGGCCCTCTCCAGGCCTAGTCGCCTTGCACGCTCCTGCCAACGAGTGTGTTTTTGCCACTGGCCAGCGAGAACACGAAGCGTGAAAGGGTTCTGGGAAAGGCCGAAGCCTGCTGAGTGGAGGTGGGCTTTCCACATATAAGCAATGCAGAAAGCCTGGTACTTCAGCAGTGACGTAATATGTCATTTCACCCCTGACCACACTGGGTGTCACCCTCCCCAGCAACACTGCTAGTGAGAGCTAGTGAACTACAGACAGATCTGCATGTGGGAATGAGATGCAGGAAGCAGAGTCTGCACTTAATGGTGGTTTGAGACTAACTTTGAGGCAGCTGCCCAGATGAGCAGAGTGGGGGAAGAAATAGAGGAGGCCAGAGATGAGGGAGAGGCTGGCTATTCCCAAAAGGCAAGCTTGCTGTTACCAGCATGGAAAAGCTACTAGCTGAAAAGCCTCAGAGTAGGGGAATGCTGTGGCAGCTCCTTCATGTGAACACTAAGAACTATCCCCTGAGTCTCATATGCACTCTGTAGCTTTTTTACCTAATTCGACAATTTCTGCGGGACCTATGGAGTCAGGATGGCGTACTCCAATCACACTTCCACAGAGGCTCTTCTCAAGGAGGTACAGTGAACGTAATGTGTCTGCCCCATCTTGGAGTGGCCTCAAAACCTTTGATTATCATAATGCTGAAATGCAATCTTTTCCTAGAACCACAAAAAACACCATACCTCTTTATTTACAGAACGTAAAGGTTCAGCAGGCAGTGAACATGGGGCTTGTCAGGCAACATTGAGAGCTGAAGACAGGGGATCTCAATGTTTATCACAGTATGCAGTTACCAAGTTCAGATTACGGAAAATATGTTCTGGAGCATCATCTGCTTCTGCAATGCTCTTGAACCAAGATCCCACTTGAAAATTGTGGCTGGCATAGCAACTGCCATTGGCACTGCTGTGTTTAGGATTGTCCCATAACCTTCCAAGAAGACACAGTACTGCCATTATATAATGTATTTCCATATGCAGATGTCCATGGCTCCCCAGTGATATTTGATCAGCTACTGGTACATCCCCCAAGTATAGGCTTACCATGAGTCCCGGAATGTCTGGGACCGTCCCGGGCTCTAGGCTCTGGTCCTGGGTCAGTCCTGGGCTTTCCAAGCCTGGATGAAGCCTCCGCCGCCACTTAAAAGAAGGTTAAAAGTAACTTTTTTTCGGGGGCCCCAAAAAGATTTTTAATTAATTAATTAATTGTTGGGGAGGGTGTCCCAGTTTAGAACCGGGAAATCTGGTAATCCTACCCCTGTACATCTTTCTGAATACCCAGCACTCAGAGATTATCAGCGATTCCTTTGTAGATGTAGTAGAAACAGGAAGCCATTCAGTGCCAATTTTTAGGATTAGGCTGCAACCAAGTAGGAGTTTATATCTCAGGATGAAGGTATTTCAGGGGGACACACTTACTGACAGCAGCATGGCACCACCGGGCATCCACCAACAGGGGGTCACCATTTTTCCAGAATGTCCCTTTTATATGTAACACATGCAACATCATGCACTGTCATTCTAAAAGGCATTCTGGGGGGAAAAAAGAATGTCAGCCTGCCACCCAGAGGAGTGCTACTGCCCCAAAACTCAGGTAGCTTCCCATTCCTTGGCACATCTATCATTGCCATAGCAGTTTGCTTTTCCAGCTTTCCTAAGATCCTAGTGCCTAGTAATTCCTCCCAGCCTCCAGAGCCACTTGGTAACTGTACCCCAAGAGTGGCATCAGGAACTGGGCACGTCAAGCATTGTTGTTGTTGTTGTTCAGTCGTTAAGTCGTGTCCGACCCTTCGTGATCCCATGAACCATATCCCGCCAGGCCTTCCTGTCCGCCACTATCTTAAAATATTTGAGCTTCAGCCTTAGTACCTGTCCTTCCAGGGAACAGTCAGGGTTGATTTCATTTAGGATTGACTGATTTGATCTCCTAGCAGTCCAAGGGACTCTCAGGAGTCCAGCATTGGCCAAGATCAAATGTCAATCAGAGGGCCCATCTGGCTTGGTTGACTTCCACACATGTTACTACCTCTATAAGGGGTGGTGCATCATCCAAAAGAACCATCATCAATTTGGGGGCCCTCTAGAAGATGCTCTCATTGTGTGCCCCAGTGCACACATTTGGCTTTGCATCCAAAACCTCCATCAACACATTGCCCTTGGGGAGTTCCAGGATCCCAACACATCATGGGGCCCCCAGTGTAGGGCTTTGCCCCAGAGCCTCCAGCAATCTGGTGCCCGCACCAATACCTCACTGTTGCAAAGAGATACACATTTAAATAGAAAACTGGTATTGCAGAGTCACAGAAGCATTTGTGTGGGGGGGGGGAAACTAAATTTATCTAAAGGTGTTTTGTTTTGGTTCAGGTCAGGTCAAACCTCTGATCTTTTCTTGTTAATATTTTAATACAGAAAGTAATTTGTAACATTACCAAGGACTGTCAAACAGCATGTCAAGCTGGAATTCTGAACCACAGCAGGAACATGGATTCAGAGTAAATATTTTCACTACATTACAGTTGTTGGGGTCGGGGGGGGGGGTTGCAAATCCAGAGACAAAAATAATTCTAAGGATAGATAAAACAAGTGACTGGAAGTCTCAGTCAGACATGGTCATTCTTATTTCACTACTTTTTCCACAATATATTTATATATCTATCTGTAAGTGAATGAATTGATGAATGAACCAAGGCACAACTACTGGGAATGTTGTCTTCTAATAGTTGATTCTGAGCAACTGTACTGTTTTGTGTTCTTACAGTCGAATCTTAAATACATACTGCCAGCACAATCCTATCCAACTTACATCACCGGTGTAACCTGCGATGCAGCGAGAACGGGAGGCCCCAGAACAGAAAGGGGATTCAAATCCCCTTTGAATCCCCTTTTGGAGGGGATTTGAATCCCTTTTCCATTCTGGGGCCTCCTGCTCTTGTTGCACCGCTGGTTACACCGGTGGTGTAAGTTGGATAGGATTGCACTGTGTATTTTGTAGCTGTGATAGGCAGAACAGGATGCACTGACAAAGGTACGGCTACAAGACAGTTTTAATTTAATTGGACAACAAGGCAACAATGGTAGATTGTTGAAAAACAAAAACAAAAACAAAAAAACAACCAGCCAGGTGAAGATTCCCCATCATAACCTCTACTTACTGGTGCCTTTTAAGGCGGGACTGTTCTCCTCTCCTCTCCCAGTGGTCATAGGAACACCAAGTGTCCTGGGAGGAGAAAAAAATAAGCCAGAGAAGTAAACCCTGTTCCCTTTCCTTCTGTAACTATTTCCCATTGAATGATTTCAAGTAAGCATTTCTGGCTGATGAGCCAGGTACAAATGCTGAAAATAAATACTGTACATTAACTACTTGTAAATATCAGACATGTGTTTTCAGGCTGGAAGGTTGTGTTGTGTTCCCCAACAAACACACCCTCCTTTTGGCAGTTTTGCAGGTATTGGAGAGAAGAAGGAACGTGTTCCCATTGCTAAGGCTACTGGTCTAATAGTATTTCTTCCCTTGATCGTGTTGGACATAGCTGAGTAGTTGAGGCAGTAATGCCCCCAGCCTGGCCGCTGCCCAGGGTGGGGGTGATGTCACGACATCTTGTGTTACCCCTGTGTCATGATATCACCCCACACTTGCTCGTTACCCCTGCCTCCGGAATGGCTGCATTTGGAGCCAAACGAGCCCAGGGGTGAGAGGGAATGTTTTTGCAGTGCTCGCCGGTTCAAGCGGCGAGTGTACCACGCCCCCTTCCCCAAGCGAAGATGGTGGAAAACCGACAGACCACCACGGGGGCGGACTGCTCCCCACCACCACCTTGCTCCAGCTATGCTACTGAATTGAGGCAAAATTTACAGAGGATGCACATTCAGGTGCTGGGTACATTTAAATGCACACTCCTATCCATACTCTGCACCAGCTCATCCTGCATCACTTTGCAGGACTAAAGCTGGATCAGAGTGAAAGGTTTGCTACACAGTGCTGGTGGGCTATGTGCCAATACAACATGGAAAAACAAGAAGAATCACCTTGTTGACTGGGCAATGGAACTATGTTTCTTCCCCCTCCCGTGCCATTCAGGGAGAAGGTATGGGGAAAACATTTTTTCCTCCCTCAATGAAATGGTCTGGTTGGATACATGTCCCCACAGCATCAGCATATTCATTATGTGATCCCTGATTGTGATCATACAAGTAAAACAAGTGCTGAAAATGATGCTCAAGTAGCAGCATATTGTGGATGAGTACAAGCACAAAAAACTGAAAGAAAGAAAAAACAACCACTGTATTTATTAAGGGTTTCAAGGAGCTTTTTATATTCCTCAGAATGTTCACATTGAAAATTCAATCTCCTGAATATTCATCACTGAGTTAAGTGAGTTGGAATAGAAAAAGACATACTGGGGTACCCAATGTGCCATTAGGTTGGCATATACGGGAAAATTCCCAGTGCGCATTCTCTCTCTCTCTCTCTCTCTCTCTCTCTCTCTCTCTCTCTCTCTCTCTCTCTCTCTCTCACACACACACACACACACACAGTGCCATTATAATGACCTGGGTCAGCTTGCTATGATGGCAATCTTTACAATCTTTATGTTGCATTGGTGCAACTGTCATCATGCCCTATCATTAGAACACTTGAGGCTAATTTGATATCAGCTTTGTCTCTCCCAACCGGCGAAACCCTTAGAAGATGGCTTTGGGGACATGCATGTCAGGGCTGGTCCCCCCAGCTCTTAGGGATGAAAGAGTGAAGAAGCCAGCCAACTGGCAGATGAGAAAACAAAGATTGAACTCAAAAGACAGGTGATTATAGGGTGTGCTCAGCTCATTCTCCTGCAGGGTTTTGATACTAAGGACTCTCCTGCTTTAAAGGGCGAGGGGAGATCCTGAAACTTCTGGCACTGGAGAACGCACTGTTTGTAGTCCTCAGCCCAGTTACTCTTTCTGGCTAGTTGACATAACTGTTTGACCAGTTTGTTTCCCCAGAATTGGTTGCCCAGCCACCCTCTCTTTCCTTGAGCTAGACATAAACAAATTTTCACTCATTGAGCCAAATACAGCTTGCGATGTATCGTGCCTTGCCAGTGCCTTGACATCTTTGCTGTTTTTGCAATCCCAAACCAGGGCCATTCAGAGGAATTTTATCAGGGGGTACAAAGTTTCTTTTGAGCCCCTTCCCTACATATGAATTTGGCTCCAGGCCCCCCCTTTGACCCATTTTTTTTGCCCTGAGTCTGGGTACAAATTACCCCCTTAACCCCCCTTTCAGAGGCCCTGTCCCAGGCAGGCAGCACAACCAAGAAGTTTACTGAGCCTAGCAACCAGACATTACTAGTGTTGTGTGTTTGGTGTGTCACAACCTCTGCAAGCCTTTATAAGCTCTGGTCTTGGAACACCATGGAAGCCATTGGTCAAGATCTTAAGGAATAGCTGGTAGGTCTTTAAAAGGCAAATTGGAGGGTCATAAGAGAGAATCCCTTCCCATACCCACATCCTGACTTCTACATTGCTTGTAGAGCAAGCCCCAAAATGTAGACATGCCTAAGATTGTGCTCTAAGGTTTAACAAGCTACATTCTGTCCCGGTTGGAGATCTGGTAAGCCTACCAAAATGGGCCCTTCAATCTCATGTTTGCTTGGTAAGGAATTGCTTGCTTCCCTGAGAAGAAAAGCAGAATGTGAAGGAGGGGAGAAAATGAAAACAAAAGAGTTCATAATACTTCTATGAAGAGCTAGGTGAAATGTTTGCAGCAGGAGTAACAAGCTTGCTGCAAGAGTGCACCCCTTCTTAACATTCTAGAATATTTCTTTCTTCAGCTTTAACATACAACACATAGTGCACCCAATTGCACTTTTAATGCACCAAGAACATGACTTTGCAGTGAATGCACTTGAGAAAGGGGGGGACACCTGGTTTCCCCCCCCTCTACATATTGGCTGAGTTAACACAACAAATACTATAAATCTAGTAATTACTAATTGCCTCCTCCATTATAAAATAAGAAATGAATCATAAACCTTTTATTACTTTAACGGTGGACTACAGGATGAATTAATCTTCCAGTGAAGCATTTTTCATATTTACCTGGTTCCTTCTGTCATTGTGTCCTCATTTTTTCTTCCCAGACTCCCTATTTAATGCTCTGTAGTGGCCCCTACTGGGAAAGGTATGCTTGTAACGTATCAGCAGGTTTGGCAACTGGTGATAAATCTATTTAGCTGTTGGTGGTTTAGCAATTACCCCCTTGGCGGGGAAAGGAAACAAAATTAGGAAGAAATTCTAAGTAACCTTTTACCACTGAGCAAAAGTACATTGCTATTAGTTGTGAGGAAGGCTTAACAAAGACAAGTGGGACCCTGGGAAAACAGGGATATAAAATATGTAATTTTAACATTATTACAACCAAAAGAGTCTCTGCAGAAATGTAGTTAAGCTCTGCATTCAATACACACACTTTTGGCATAGTCTACTTATACCAAGATAGAGTGGAATAGCAGAAGGCCTGAATTTTCATTGCACTCAGTTTATCTGGGTAGAGAAACTGGAGGTTAAGGAATTAGGAAATGTTAATAAACAAGGTAATGAGTGACTATTCCTTTAGTGCCTGCAGCGTGCCTGATTTTTATCATAAACTTTGCTTTTATCCTAAAGGTGTTGCTGTTTGAATCAACTGTACAATTCTTGAATCTCGGACAAGTGGAAAATCCATCTGCTTTGTGGGCTTTGCATCTCTTTTGCAACAGTTGACAATTATTTTCTAATTAACTGAAGATGGTTAATTTTCATGGGAAGATTCCCAGTGCCGGCACCAGGTTGCTGAGGCCTTTGGGGAAAAGCTCTGTGCTGCTATCCTTGCCACCTGAGGTAGCATTGGGTGCGACTGCAGCCACTGGTAGTCAGGGTTCAGGAGTCAGCCCTGCCAGGGGAGCCCTCTGATCGGTGTGGGCTCTTGACCAGTGCCTGGTCAACACCTGATACCATGCTTGCATACTCCCCTTATCCCACTCATTGGTGCTTCAGCATAGCCATACACTTCTGGGTCACTGCTGTAGATGGCACAGAGGTCCCTGAGAGTGGTGGAGGCCAGGAGAGGCCCTGTCGATGTTGGTAGGTTGGTGGGGTAGGTGGAACAGGGTGGGGCTGAGAGGATTGGAGCAGATTGGGTGAGTGATGAGGGTGTGTCCGCCAGCGCAAGTGACTTGCGCTAGATGCTATCCCCTCCAGAGCCTGCCAACATAGCCCCTTTATCTCCTTGGACTTGCGCCAGCTAGTCCAAGGAGACCCACTGGTGACTGAGAGGCTTATGGATGGGTAAGAGAAAATATTTTCCCTTACTCCCCCAAGCATCCAGTCTCTCTCCACACACACACGCATGCACGCACACACATTGGATTGGGCTGTAAATCAATACAGCATACAGCTTGGTGGTACAGAACCTTCAACCATGCTTAGTATTGGAATGGGTGGGCTTGCAAAGTGATCCCCAGTATGAAAATAGGGTGATAATAAACATGCCCCTATTTTCATCTGAGAAATACTGCAGGCTATGGAAAACCCTTCATGGTTCTACTAGGGTGGGAAGAAATACTGCACAAGTCCTTTCATTTGCAGCCTCTGAGGTTTGGCAGACATCCTCGCCCACAACGTAAAAAAAAGATATTGTTAGGTTTTTTAGAGATACCAACTTTTGATTTCAAAGGTACTGGGTGGAGTTGCTGGTAGAGCTTGTGGAGCATTGGTATGTGCTCCAATCTAGCAGTTCAGGATGAAACCAGGAGCAAATACCGGTAAGTGGTTGAAGTGAAGTCAGGATGGATTGTGACAGATCGGGGCAGGTTGTGACATGGCCCCAGGAAGAATTGGGGTGTCTTGCGCAAAGCTTGGCAAAGTCTGACATTTATTAGCTTTTGGGGCTCCAATACTAATTACTCTGACAAAGCATGATTTTACTAGCCTTATCTATAAAATATTGGCTAGCTGGCCCAGCTATGTTCCTTGGCGGATAATTGAAAGCTTCTCCCTTAGGATTCACAAATGGAATCAATTTAACATAGGAATGTAAGAAAAGCCCTGCTGGATGAGGCCAAGGGCCCATCTCGTCCAGCTTTCTGTAACTCACAGTGGCCCACCAGATGCTTCAGGGAGCACTCAAGACAACGAGATACATGCATCTTCTTGCCACTTCCTTGCATCTGGCATTCAGAGATAGGCTACCTCTAAATCCCAGAGGTTGCAAATATAGTCATCATGGCTTTTAACCTGTGATGGACATTTCTTTCATTAGTCTGTAGTTGTGGATGATCCTTCTGGACATGGTTTCACATACAAAATAGTGTGCTATGGAGCAATCTACGCTACACATCAGGAGGGGTGTGTATGCTGCCCGTTGCAAGATATGGGTCAAACATTCACTGCCCAGTAGATAGTCATCTGCAGGCCCATAGACAGACAGCAGCAGCAGCAGCAGCAAGTAATGGATTAGATGGCTATGATTTAGGCAGAGTTGGGGGCATGAATTGAGAGCACATTCCAGAGGCCTCTATGATGGAGGCCACGTGGAGCACAGTGTTGGAAACAGAGTGAGAGGCACATGTTCACTGTCTCCAACCTGGTTGGTGTCCTGTGTGAAATGGCAGCATGTCTCAGGGCTGTCTTCAGGGGAGCAGTCTCACAGCCCAATCTTGTGTAACTTTAAGCGACCGGCCTAAAGGGCCAATTGCTGTATCCTAGGCCCATTGCAGCCTGCACTGGCGCAGCCTGGGCTCTTACACAGGATTGCGCTGTAAAGCTCTTGAGGCCTACAGGAAATGAATGAGGCTCATATGGTCAGCACCACTTTGTTTTGTCCTTGAGGTGGGGGTCATTCAGCCATCCATTCCTTGTTCTTCTCATTAATCAAGACGTTTCAAGTTGAAATTGTCAAACCGACAGAGAACTGAGCTTTCAATTTTGGGGGATGAAAGATGAGCCTGACCTATAGAAAACAGAGGGGAAAAAAATGACAATTAAAAAAGAGAGAAGAAAAGAAAAAGAAAACAACTGACGTACATGCCACACATATCTGTCTGAGACAATAATGACGGCTCGAGCAATGCGACAAGGTCAAAGTTCACAAACAAAACAGGGATAAAAGATTATCAACTGTCAGAGCTGTTAAAAAAGCCAAAGTTTTTTGTTAATTAAAAGGATCTCGATCTCTCTCTCTCTCTCTCTCTCGCTCATTTTGCCTTAGAATCAAAGACGCAGTGGATGAAGAAATCTGCAGAAATTATCTAAGGCCGCCTCAACCTTAGCATTTATTATTCAACACCTCACTCATTGCCCTGATTATAAATATTTAATCACTCGACAACTGTAAGTGCTTGTGTCTTCCTGGAGGACCTGCAAGCATTAGAAAATAAAGGGAGAGGAGGGAAGTGGCGTGTGTGTGTGTGTGTGTGTGTGTGTGTGTGTGTGTGTGTGTGTGTGTGTGTGCGCGCGTGCGGGTTGAAAGCCAGTCACGGAGCCTAAAAGAGTTTTTTTGAGATTACGTGGAGACAAATGGAAAGGTGTGAAGGACACCACTGTCTCGGGCCTTTTTAATCAGGCTTGAGCACCTGAACGCTAATTCGTTTGGTTTCTGTTCACCGGACTTCTCATTCTCATAGATATATTTATACCTCTCTCTATATATAGGGCTTACGTGGCAGCCTCTGACAGAGGGTGCCCTTAGAGACCAGGCAGAGAACGTTCTTAATGAAAGCAGAGCCCCGAGCAGTGAGAGGTGCCATCCGTGTACCCTCCTTTGTCTGTCACAAAAAAAGCAGGCTGGCTTGGCAGGCTTTTGGGCCTATCAATAATGCATGAGAAGAATTACATCCACTCTGATGCCAGGAAAAGGGAAGAGCTGAGCAGCCAAGGAGGGTTGTGTTACAGCACCCCAAACACACAATCTCTACCTATACGTTGTATAGCATGGCACCTTTTTTGGTGATGGGCCTGTGGCGTTCTTGATGTCTTGCACCTGTAAAAGAGCTAATTGCACGGCGTCGGTCGCTGTTCGTTATGGTAGTGAGCTTGGGACTGTGGATGCATGTAACAGATGGGGAAACCAGGGGTTCTTCTGCAGCAATTGCTGTGTGTAGGATTATGGTTGTTAATGTGAGACTGCTTTGAATACGGTCACCAGAGTTAGCTTTCAGTTACGGTCACCAGAGTTGTGCCTATGTCTTTTAAAAAGCCAATTATGACGTATAAAGAGCCTGCATGTCTTTGCTTCTTAGCAGGGGGTCATGTCAGGTTGTTGGGCTCTGACTGAGGGCCCATTTGGCTGGGCTGATCCTTAAATTGTCAGTAATGATGGCGGTGCAAGGCTGGTCTATCCATGAGGCCAACTGAAGTGGCTGCCTCAGGCAGCAGATTGGTGCCCATCTCTGTCTGCCTACTTGCCTCCACTGGTCCTCCTTCCATTCCCTGGATTGGAAAAGGAAGAGGGGGACAAAGAGGAAGAGAAAATGTGGAAGGAAGGAGAGTGCTGAGCTAGAACATAGGAGACTGTGAGGGGTAGATGCTGGCACATAATCGGGTAAGGGGGGACAGCATTTGGCATCAGGAGGTCTTGGGCCAGCCCTGTGGCAGTGGTAGCACTCAATGTTCCACCATGGGGCCCCCAGTGCAGAGTTTTGCCCATGGGCCCTAAGCAATCTAGTACTGGCTTTGCTTCTTAGGACGGAATCACTGATGTATACACATGTCAGGGTGTCTCCAGTACAATTCTAGCATTCTGTCCACTGTGCCACACTAGCTTTCAAACCTCTGACACCTCCGAGACACGTTTGTTGTTTTGAAATGTTTTGTTGTGTATTGTATTTTTGTGTGTGTTTGTTTATGCCAATAAAGGTTATGTGGTATGGTATGGTAAATTTGTTGCTCCCTGGCTAAGGCCCCTGTAAATTCGAAATGCTGGAGGATAGGTTTCGGTTTCGGTTTTGGACCTGAGCCGGAGCAGAACTAACTGCATTTTGTATTTGCCAGCTCAAGGGCCTTCAAATTGTCTTCGAGCTGACCCAGTATAACCCCTACCCTGGTATCAGCATTTTGCCTCTGTGCCTTATCTCCTAGGCTCATGCTATCCAGGGGAAAGTTTCACACAACGAGCAAAGGAGGGTAGAAGGGGGGAGAAACGCTGCACAGTTCAAGGCTGAGGGAGGAATGTGACGTGATGGAAAAAGTTCTAAAAAGCTACTATATTTGCCTTGCGTTACTTCGTTTTTTCTTCTAGAAGCTGAAGAAAACCATTTAAGCTAGTTGCGTCTAGCTACACTTTGCACATGATCTGAGCACTGTCTCCGTGTGCCTCGCTTGACGTCTTGCAATAAAGCTCTCTGCTATATCCTTCTACCTGGTGCGTTCAATTGCATCTTGTTCACTCCAGGAACTCACATTTGCCCAGCCCCCTCGCTCCGGTTTGTAAACACGGCACTAGCACGGGGTGCAACTTACGGTAGGGCCCCTACCGTAGAAACGCCTCTGCGCTTGCCCCAGGCTCGCTGGGTGGCAACAAATTGAATAAATATATGGCAGCAAATGCTTGGGCTCGGTCAATGAAGGTTGCAGGTTAAGCAAGAGGTGGCCTGAGAACTTCACACTGGAAGTCCAACATCTTTTACTTTCTCAAAATGGAGGCCCAGGTTAGTTTGGATTCATGGTGGTAGAGGATAAACATTGCCCCCTTCAGCTGCTATTCGCGTTGGAATGGGAAACAGGCATTTTGTGCCTATATGTTTTCTTCTGCGTGGCTCACATTGACTTCAGGAGGAGGTTTGGATTGAGGCTACAACCCAGCGGAAAGAGATTACCAGCCCCTCTCCCAATCTGCAGCCAATCCCAGTCTAAATCCTCCCATGCTTGCTTTTTGAGAAATAAAAAGAATTCCCATGAGCTCCTATGTCATGTCTAGTTTGACCCTCACTCTGGTTCAGTCAGGAGCGAGGTGTCATGAATTACCTCTGCATTGATGTCACTTCTGCCACTGTACAGATCTTATAACATCCACCTCTCTGGATATGCGGATTTGAGCTAATGTAAAACGATCCTCTTCTCCCGCTTTTTCTTTTCCGTTGTCTTCATGCTCACTTACCCCTGGCTTGCTGCTGCTACCATTTATGAATAAGTAATCTCAGGGCCATATGCAAAATTCATTTGTTGTCCCTTAGAAGCCCTAAGCATCGTCCTCGGCCTTCTCTCCCTGTCAGCTGCCCCACCTCTGCTTGCTAACACCACACTCCACTCCCCTGGCCTTTTATGAAGTTTTCCTTCCAACTCAACTCCAACTCCTCCAACTCTGTCGTTCTGCTTCTCTCACATCGGCTGCACTTTTGTCAACATTCTGTACCGGCCCCTTCCCCCTCCGCAGTTGCACTGCCCCTCATATTTCATGGCACTCCAGCAGCTAAGCTAACCTGGGAAAGAACACAAAGGGATCAGTCACCAGTTTTTAGTCTATTATACTTATACAAGGTGTCTAATGGCAGGGACAGGTTTTTATGAGCCACTCTGTGCAGCTGAGACTGGCACACAGGTTGACATGACTTTAAGGCTGTCAAGTGGTCTCTTTTGTTGAACAGAAGCGCCACATGTGTCAGTGGTTCTTGGATATACCACTATACTTTGTCCTGAGGAGTGTCATAAAATGTGAGGAAAGTTTGTGTGACTCAGCCCTATCTTTTCCAGACTTGTTTCTCTGGCATAATGAGCGAGCTAATCAGCAACCTGAAAATCCAGCCGCAGAGATATGGTCAGAATTTCTATTTCCTGTAGGCCTTTGCCTCCTCCCTGTCTCCTTTCTATGCCTGAGGTTGGCCACAGTGTAAGCCAGGAGAATCCTTCTGCTGCAGTGCCAAGCATCCACTATCTCTTTTGCCAAGACTCTGCCTGTGTTTCTCTAGCTGCTGTGTAAAAAGGGCAGATCTAATGAGACAACACCAAGCAGCTGCTTTTGTCTGTTCCTCTGGCACAAGCAATTATGGATGCAATATCTATTTGCACATCAAAAATTCCATAGTGGGAGGATTTTCCAGCTTATGGTGTGTGTGTGTTTTGCTGAATGCAGTGGCAGGGACTCTATTTGCAAAGCTTTTGCAACACCATAAAGAAGTTGCACCTTCTACTATGGATGCAAAACCTCATATTTGTCTAATTAGGCCATATTTGCCTAATTGTGTGTCCTTTCTTGGCATCCACAGAGCCCACTGATGTGGAGGAGCTCCAACCTCACGAAAACCAATGTTGCATATCGAGTTCTGGCTTACTGAAGAAAAAGGATGTCAAGGAGAAACCACTCAATATTGTGTGGGTCCCTGATCTTCCCCTCAGCAACAGAGTTCTTCCATACAATTTGGTCATCTGAAATATATTGGCGCAACATCTGGATAAGCCTTCAATGCTTGTGACCTACTAAGCTGAGAGCTTAGGGTATCTGAAGAACCTCCTCCTCCTATATGAACCTGCTTGGCAGTTGAGTTCATTATCAGATTCCATTCTCTGTGCCCATGCCTTTTGAGATTAGGAGGTGGTAATTACCAAGAAGGTCTTCTCAGTTGTGGCACCCCAATTATGGAACTCCCTCCCCAGATGTGCACGCCTGATGCCTTCCTTGTTATCATTTAGCTGCCAGTCAAAGTTCATCCTGTTCTCATGATATTTTAATGGCATTGGTTAGTTTTTGGGTGGTTTGTACCCCTTTCCCCAATTAAAATGATTTTATCAGTTGTGCATTCTAGTATCTCAGAGTTTCCCAAACTGTGGTACGTGTACCACTAGTGGTATGCGGACGGCTGTTTGGTGGTACGCCGGCACTCAGGTGGCAAAATGGTGGCCGCTATTGTGGCCGCGCCATGATGGAGCCCAGAAATGACTGTAAGTGGTCCCAGGCAGCCGAAAGAGCTTGAGTGTGCGGGTGTCCAACACTGGGAAATGCCCCCCAACCTGCCTTGACCTCCTTACAGCCATTTTCAGGACTCCATAACAGCCGAAAACCCATAAGTAAGTGGTGATGACATCATCACCACTTACTTCTGGTGGTATGCGGTGGTATGTGGCGCGATGGCAGCTCTGGAGGTGGTATGTGTCGCCGAAAAGGTTGGGAACCACTGTAGTATTTTATTTATTTGTGCCTTTTTTGTTAATGTTGTCTTGGTTTTATGTACTTTTTAGACTTGTTTTCTATTACCTGTGAATTATCTTGCAGCTTTGGGCAAAAAGGCAAAATATAATCCGCTGCCCAAATGCATACATCCCACCGAACACTTGCCAGGTGCTAGGCAACCTCTTAGCTCTGTCATCCCATATAGGCAATAAAAACCAGGACGTTTATAAAGCCTCTAATGTGTTGTTGAGCTTAGTGGGTCACAACTAAAGTGCAGAGGAGAGCGACCAAGATGATTAGTGGGCTGGGGCATCTCCCTTATGAGGAAAGGCTACAGCGTTTGGGGCTCTTCAGTCTAGAAAAAAGGTGGCTAAGGGGGGACATGATTGAGACGTATAAAATTATGCATGGGATGGAGAGAGTGGATTGAGAGCAGATCTTTTCCCTGTCACACAACACTAGAACTAGGGGACATCCACTAAAATTGAGTGGAGGGAGTATTAAAACAGACAAAATAAAATATTTCTTTATCCAACATGTAATTCATCTGTGGAACTCCTTGCCACAGGATGTGGTGATGGCACCTGGCCTGGATGCCTTTAAAAGGGGATTGGACAGAATTATGGAGGAAAAGTCCATCACAGTTTACAAGCGATGATGGGAAGGGGATAAGCAACCTCCTGGTTGTAGGAGTAGGTTTTCTCTGTGCCAGGTGCAAGGGAGTGGTGAATGGACACAGGTATCTTGTTGTCTTGTGTGCTCCCTGAGACATCTGGTGGGGCCACTGTGTGATACAGGAAGCTGGACTAGATGGGCCTTTGGCCTGATCCAGCAGGGCTCTTCTTATGTTCTTATGTTCTTACAAGCTGTACAAACCTAGTGTAGGTACTCAACTAGTTTAGGTGTACAGATCTAGCCTAGATAGAATGCAATCCTGACCCCAGATTCTCTTACAATAACTTTGCCACTGATTCCAAAACAGATAATTTTTCCCTTAGCTAAATATGAATGCCCATTATTTCCCACTCATTGATGACATTACAGTATCAGCTTGGTCATCATAGAGAAGGTTTGTTGTGGAGTTTTCTGAAGGCCCACAAACACCCCCCCCCCAAAAAAACCCCCAGCAACCGGTGTGCTAAAAGCATGATGGAAGAGTCTATCACATGATAGGACTCTTCAAGCTAACCATGTTCTTATGTACGTCTGAGGATTGTAGACGTGATACACAGTTAAAACAACATTTCAGTGCGCTCTGTACATAGGAAATCAATTCTCATGTGGTCATTAAGTACTTTTTTCATTGTCAATGTTCAAAACTAGGCCTGGCACCAGGGGTCAGCATCATTTTGGGCAGCTGCCCAGGGCACTTAGAAAGACTACTACCAATCTCTGAGACCACCTCTGTGCCCATAGATTGTGTGCATTGGTGGTGGAGTAACTTTTAGCCAAGAGAGGTTGTTGCCTCCTCTTCCCATCCCATCTGCCCCACCAAAAAGGGATCTAGGGATCACTTAGCTAAATAGGAGGGAGACCATGAAAGGCAATTTGCCAAGAACCCCCTGAAACTTGGCCCTGTTTAAAACACACAGTAGAAGTATTAACAGTAGAAGAATGTTCATTGTCTATCTCAGTAGATCACTATCAACAGATACTTCTCTGCGTTGACAATGCATAATTTCCTCACATCAAGATTTTTCCCAGACTTGTAGTACTTGGTTACCTAATCATCTTAGAAGCAATCATCTTATTACCTTTCCCAGCTCCTGCCAAATTGGCAGCAACAACTCTTGTTCCTCTAGATAACAGGCATCGATGTAAACACAAAATCTTCCTTAGAAACTCATCGAAACTATGATTTTGGCCTCCTTGCAATGACGAGTTCTACCATCACATTTTCGTGTTATGAGAAAAAGAAGCAATTGTCTAAATTCAGTTATGTGAAATACATTTTTGTTATCCAACTTTATAGTGTGTTTCGCTAGTTGTCTAGTGGCAATGCAAACCTGGGTAAATTGCGCTGCTGTATGTATCTAGTTTGGAAATTATTTACACCAGCCTTGCAAATGATTGATAACATTATATCCCAATGTTTCTCCAAGGATCTCATAATTGTGTACGCAGAGGTTATTCAGGTCCTCTCGGAAGTCCAAAGAGGCCTGGGCCACTTCCAGCTTTTGAGGCCCCCTAGTCATAATAAAAATTGAAAATGAGTGTGTGTGTGTGTCATATTTTGGTCCCAAAAGAATGTAAAAACAAAACAAAGACAAGTGTTTAAATCTGAGGTCTCTTTTGAGTTTGAGGTCCAGGCCATATGGCCGTCCTCGTCCCCCTATCCCCAATTGGCCCTCTTTTATCCGGCCCAGCTGGGGCTCATGTGCTGCTCGAGCCAGCCAAGAAACGTTGCCTTTCTCCCTCTGCCCTCCCAACTCCAGGTGGATAAGGAGGAAGCTGAGTCCCCTTCAGTGGCGTTCCTGCAGTAGGGGCTCGACAGTAAGTCACGCCCCGACCAACTACCACGTTCACGAACCGGAGCAAGGAGGCCCCGCCCCCTCGCCATCGGAGCCATTCCGCACAGCGAAGCTGAACGGGCAGTAGACCCTCCCGTTCGGCTTCGCTGCGCGGAATGGCTCCAATGGCGAGGGGCGGGGCCTCCTCACTCTAGTTCGTGAACACGGTAGTTGGTCGGAGCGCGACTTACTGTCAAGCCCCTACCGCAGGAACACCACTGGTCCCCTTCCCCTCCCTTAGCTTCGGCTGCTTTGGGTGCAACCTCCTCACTCACCCAGGTCCTGTTTGAAATGACTTGGAAGAGCAGAGCATGCTGACTTCCCAACATGGTCTACTCGTCTATGTCATTTCAAAGAGGACGTTGGCTGAGCAAGTAGGCTACACCCAGGGCAGCTGAAGCTGAAAATATGGGAAGTGGGAGGGAGGTTGGGGCTCCGCCTCCCCATCTTCTGGTTCCCTTGGCTGCTTTCATAAGCAGCCCAGGGGTGGGGAGACAGAGAGGGAGAGGCAGCTGCAGCTGGATTTCCTTCCTTCTTCCTCCAGCTGCTGCTGCCCGGAGTAAATTGGAAAGGGATTGGAGCACAGTCTTGAGTGCCACCATCAGCAGTGACCCAGAGGGGGTGGCAAGAAGTCATGAGGTGTGAGACCCCTCTCCTCATTTTGCTCCCCCCCCCCAGCTCATCGCTCCACACAAGACCTTCAGTCTGTGCCATCAGTGGGTTGGCTCTGTATGTTATCTTCTCAACAACCTCATGAGACTGAGAGCACGATCCTAACCAATGTTCCAGCACCGGTGCAGCTGCAATGCAGCCCAGAGGTAAGGGAACAAATGTTCCCTCACCTTGAAGAGACCTCCATGACTGCCCCTGCACTGCAAAATGCAGTGTGTGCCCTGTTGGCACGGCTACATTGGCGCTGGAAAGTTGGTTAGGATTGCACTGTGACTATGCTGAGAGATGGTGCCTGATCTAAGGTGACTCAGTAGGCTTCATAGCTGACTACGGATGTTCCGGGTCTCTCCACTGCTATCCACTATTTTATTTATTGATTTATTTATTTAAAGAATTTATATCCCGCCTTTCTCCCAGCAAGGGCACTCAAGGCGGCTTACAATAAAAACATTAAAATACATATAAAATAATTAAAAACAAATAGTTAAAACAATTAAAACAAACAACCCCAGTGGGTCACCTATATTTACATTTGTTAAAAGCCATCTGTTAAAAAGCCAGCCCACCATGTCAGACATCAAATGCTAACCTAAATAAAAACGTCTTAAGGCCCCGCCGAAAGGTCTCCAAAGAGGGAGCCGTTCTTAATTCCAGGGGGAGGGAATTCCATAATTGGGGCGCCACCGCCGAGAAGGCCTTATTCCTTGCCACTATCCCCCTCACCTCCATCAATGGTGGCACACGGTTAACAGGGCCCTCCCTGATGACCTCAGAGTACGGGTCGGATTATAAGGAAGGAGGCGGTCCCTCAAATACCCTGGACCCGAGCTGTATAGGGCTTTAAAAGTCAAAACTAACACTTTGAATTGTGCTCGGAAACGAACCGGCAGCCAGTGTAGCCGCCGAAGCAACGGTCCGACTGAGTCGAACCAACAGGCCTCGGCAACCACCCAGGCGGCCGCGTTCTGCACTAGTTGCAATTTCCGAACAGTCTTCAAACGTAGCCCCACGTAGAGCGCATTGCTGTAATCTAGTCTAGATGTCACTAGGGCATGGGTCACTGTGGCCAGGTCTGCACGATCCAAGTACGGTTGCAGCTGGCGCACCAGCCGAAGCTGAGCAAAAGCCCCCCTGGCCACAGCCGCCACCCGGGAATCCAGGAGCAGCTGCGCATCCAGGAGAACCCCCAAGCTGCGGACCTGCTCTTTCAGAGGGAGTACAGCCCCATTCAGAGCAGGACGATGATCCAATACCTGAGTCGTAGACTTCTGGACCAGAAGAACCTCTGTCTTATCAGGATTTAATTTCAGCTTATTTGCCCCCATCCAGCTCCCAACTGCCTCCAGACAATGATTCAGGACATCGACCGCCCCCTTGGAGTCGGGTGGAAAGGAGAGAAAGAGCTGGGTGTCATCAGCATACTGATGACTCCCTACCCCAAACCCCCGGATGACCTCTCCCAGCGGCTTCATATAGATATTAAAGAGCATGAGGGATAGAATTGATCTTTGTGGCACCCCACACCTCAAGGGCAAGGGTGCCGAACAAGCATCCCCCAGCACCACCTTCTGGGATCTATCAGCCAGGAAGGAGCGGAACCACCTCAGAACGGTGCCTCCAAGCCCCAACCCAGCCAACCGACCCAGAAGGACACCATGGTCAATGGTGTCAAAAGCCGCCGAGAGGTCCAGCAGAACCAACAGGGACGCACTCCCCCTGTCCAGCCCCCGGTGCAGGTCATCCACCAAGTCGACCAAGGCCATCCCTGTTCCGAACCCCGGCCTGAAGCCAGACTGAAATGGATCCAGATAATCAGCTTTCTCCAAGACCCTCTGGAGCTGAGACGCCACTACCCGCTCGATCACCTTGCCCAGAAACAGGATATTTGAGACTGGCTGGAAGTTGTTCAAAATAGTGGGATCCAGGGAGGGTTTCTTCAGGAGGGGGCGCACCACCACCTGCTTCAAAGACAGCGGCACCACCCCCTCCCTTAGAGATGAATTTATCACCCTCCCCTTCCACTCAGCCAGCCCCACCCGGGCAGATCTAATCAGCCATGCCGGACAAGGGTCAAGCGAGCAAGCAGACGGTCTCATGCTCCAAAGAATCTTGTCCACATCCTCAGGTTCTATAAGCTGAAAAGCATCCCAGGAAGAAGAACAGACAGGTGCCTCAGGGACATCATTAGATACTCTTAACGCGACGTCCAAGTCATGCCGAATCCAATCGAAGTGCTTTGCAAACTCATCACAGCGAGCCACCGTGTGTTCTGCCCCATTTACAGGGGGGGGGACAGATTGAGCAGGCCCCGGACTACACGGAAAAGCTCAGCTGGACGGTTCTCCGCGGACGTGACGCCGGCAGAAAAGAAAGCCCTCTTAGCTGCCGCCACCACCACGGAATAGGCTCTGAAGTGAGCTCTAGCCCGTGCCCGGTCGGAGTCAGCACAAGTTTTCCGCCACCGTCGCTCTAGGCCTCTGCCCTGCCACTTCATCATCCGCAGCCCCTCCAAGGGTAACCAAGGGGCCGCTCTGACTCTGAGGCTTGGTCGAGGATGTTCAGGAGCGATCAGATTCAGAGCCCTGGTCATTTCCCCATTCCAGAGGTCAACCAGGGCGCTGGGTGAGTCGCCAACTTTGGCAACAGGAAAGTCCCCCAGAGCCCTCAGGAATCCATCCGGATCCAGCATCCCCCGTGGGCGGACCATAGAATGAGGTCCCCCACCACTGCGGAGGTGACAAGCCGCGATAAGCCTAAATCCCACCAGGAAGTGATCTGTCCATGACAAAGGAGTGATGTTAATTTCCTCCACATCCAGATCACCATCCACCTGTCCAGCAGTAAACACCAGGTCCAGCGTGTGTCCCGCATCGTGCGTTGGGGCAGATATTCTCTGAGACAGACCCATGCAAAGGTGAAACAAGGGTGGAGCGAAGGCAAGTAGTTCTGCAAGACTCCGTTACACTGGAGTCAGCGGCCCCTCCCCTTTGCTGTTGGAGCCATTCCAGCAGCAACAGGGGAGTGTCCTGTGTGTTGCCTTTGCTGCCAGAATGGCTCCAACAGCAAAGGGGGAGGGGCCGCTGACTCCAGTGTAACGGAGTCTTGCAGAACTACTTGCCTTCGCTCCACCCTTGTTACGCCTCTGGACCCATGGTTGCCATGGCGGCCATGAAGTCCTGAGCCGCAGCTGTCCTCGGGGCCTCAGTGTGGACATTAATGTCCCCCAACACCAATAGGCGAGGGCACTCCAACGCCAACACCGAGATCACCCCGGTCAGCTCAGGCAGGGAGACTGTTGGGCAGCATGGTGGGCGGTACACCAACAGAATCCCTATTCTGTCTCGCCCTTCCAACACAACATGGAGGCACTAAAACCCAGTGGACAGGGTACCCAGTGAGATGGATAGTATCACGATAGACTATCGCAACTCCATCTCCCCGCCCCTGTAGTCGTGGCTGCTGCAATACCCGGAAACCCGGCGGGCACATCTGGGAGAGACTTACCCCTATGCCACATTGGCTCTCAGCTTGTCTTGTCTTTAACAACAAAGAACCCTGTAGCACCCTAAAGACTATTGTGCCATAAGCTTCTCTGGATCAGACTCCACTTCAAAGGTATGAATGTGGTCCTTGTTGGGTAAGTATAAACCTGCCCACTTGTAAGGATCATGCGGGACTGGGAGACCCTCCTGTGTGTCTCTCCAGTATCAGACAGCCATTTGGCTGAGACAGGGAAATAACTTCCTCCCAAGAGTGATTCGCCTGGCCCCATCTCTATTAGCTTTCCCCTCAGTGGCAGAGACTTATCCCAGTGTGCAAAGACTTATTCCAGTGTGCCTTAACCTGTATTTGCTGGAGTTTTTGTACAGTACAGGTGGGCCCCCATATCCGCTGGGGATATGTTCCAGGCCCCTCCGTGGATACTTGAAACCGTGGATAAGAGCGAACACTCCCTCCATGGTTTCCTGAGGGCCCCCCCCTGCCTCCCCTGCAGGCAGGCAGGCTTGCCCCCCCAGCTCTTATTTTTCTTTCAGCAAGCTTTGTTTCTTCCTTAAAACAAACAGAGAAGCAGCCTCCATTGCAGGCAAGTAGAACGAGACTAAGTCCTAGAGAGGCTCTGCAAGGTTTCTGTTAACCTTGCAGAGCCTCTCTAGTACTTAGTCTCGTTCTACTTGCCTGTAGTAAGCAGCTAGAGGCTGCTTCTCCTGTTTCTTTAAGGAAGAAATGAAGCTTACTGGGAAAAAAGTAAAAGCCGGGGGGGGGTCCCCACGATCCGTGGATAACTGAAACCGTGGATAGCGAATCAGTGGATATGGGGGCTCACCTGTATTTTTACAGTATTGGATCTCCATAGGGGGACCCAAAGTATGTTCTTTATGCTGTTCTTTTTGTTGTGATTTTACTGTTCTTTTATTATTTCTCTTCAATAGTTTCATTCTTTATTGCGTTCTATCTGGGTTGTTTCACTGTAAACCTCCTTGGGGCACTCCTTTTGGTGGAAACGTGGAGTATAAAAACCTTTAAATCGATCAATCGATAGAAAGTTACCAGGGTTGGCGAGGAGATTTACAAAAGTGGCCAAGCAATTAAAAAAGGAACACACAATTTAAACAGATTGGATGTGATTGACTTCTAACTCTTTGTTCATTTGACACCGTGGAACTTGGTCTCAACAGAGACAGGGAGTGACCATCTCACTACAGAAACTCATTGTCCTACTTTAGGGTATCTATCTTGCTATGCTAATTTAGCACCTAACTAGGAATGGGTCACACCCTCTTTGACTGGTTAGGGACATCACTGGGTTTCAATAAACAGGACTGTCACTGACGTAGGTAGCTTGCGCCAAACACATCTACCCTTCTGAAACGTTCCCTGCCTTTCTTTGTCTTTGCTGTAAAGTATAATCAATGAAGAAACGGATAGACAGGCAAACTCTCCCCTCTACCTTTAGGCAAGAAATTAATACATACTGTGTGCTTTATGGGGAAAAAATTGCACTGTGTCCTGAAGTAAACTTGCAAACGTTACAATTAGCCTGTCGTGCTTGTAGTGACTTTGCTTTGTAAGACAGAGAAAGCAACTTGCAGTGTGTGGTTCTAATAAACCAAAGATTCAAGTGAAATCTAAACCCTTCACATGTCCTCTGAATTTCTTCACATGATCTGTGAAAGGGTGTGTCATCTTCCTTTTCTCTTCTTTGGAGAGATAAAAAGTGACTCATTACCTAGTCTCACTTTAATATTTTAGATGAAGAGACAAAGACAGGAACAAGAAGGTCATGTATATGAATGTGGGAAGAGGTGGGGGGAAAGGGGGTTTAAAGGAAAAGAAACGGAATAGAAATTGTGTACATTTGTTTGAAAATTCAACTTTTGGTGACAATGGATACTGCCAGAACTGCACCCCTATCTCCTTAACTAGCCAGTGAATACTTAATTATTATTTTATATCTGCACTTATTAGTTTGGAATTTTTCAGGGAGGCTCACAATATAGTTAAAAAAAGAATAAAATTCACCATCAAAGCTGTAAAAACTAAAATAGAAAAATACATAAAAACAACATAAAAGCATCAGCGAAAAAAACTGCAAACACACACACACACACACACACACACACACACACACACACACACACACACCAATTTTCAGCTATTCGCACAACCATCACACCCTCCTGAAAAGGCCTACTGAAATAGAAAGGTTTTCATCATGTTCCTTAAATGGATTTATCAATTGCAGAATTATATGAAACTATTTATAACCCCCACCAGAATTGGTTTGGGGAAAGGCACAACATTTTACAACATAGGTATAATAAATGAAAGCAATCAATAAATACAATAAAGGGCAGGAAAGGGGTGATAAATGCCATGGGGAAAGGGGCTTCACAGGGGATGGGCCAATAGCTCACTGGTAGACCACCTGTTTTGCATGCAGGAAGTCCCACCCTGAGGAGCTGCCACCAGCCAGCATAGACAATACTGTGCTAGATGGAACATGGGTCAGACAGCAGAAGGGAGCTTCGTAGGATCATAATGAGGGCACCACTACCAGAAATATAATAATATCCCAGCTGATAATATCCCAGCTGAGCTACTTAAAATCCTAAATGATGATGCTGTGAAAGTGCTGCACTCAATATGCCAACAAATTTGGAAAACTCAGCAGTGGCCAAAGGATTGGAAAAGGTCAGTTTACGTTCCAATTCCAAAGAAGGGCAGTGCCAAAGAGTGTTCAAACTATCGCACAATTGCACTCATTTCACATGCTAGCAAGGTTATGCTCAAAATTCTACAAGCTAGGCTTCAGCAGTACGTGGACCGAGAACTACCGGATGTACAAGCTGGGTTTCGAAGAGGCAGAGGAACTAGAGATCAAATTGCCAACATGCGCTGGATCATGGAGAAAGCACGAGAGTTCCAAAAAAACACCTACTTCTGCTTCATTGACTACGCAAAAGCCTTTGATTGTGTGGATCACAACAAACTGTGGCAAGTTCTTAAAGAGATGGGGATACCAGACCACCTTACCTGTCTCCTGAGAAACCTGTATGCGGGTCAAGAAGCAACAGTTCGAACCGGCCATGGAACAACTGATTGGTTCAAAATTGGGAAGGGAGTACGGCAAGGCTGTATATTGTCACCCTGCCTATTTAACTTATATGCAGAGTACATTATGAGAAATGCAGGGCTGAATGAATCGCAAGCCGGAATCAAGATTGCCGGGAGAAACATCAACAACCTCAGATATGCAGACGATACCACTCTAATGGCAGAAAGTGAAGAAGAACTAAAGAGCCTCTTGATGAGAGTGAAAGAGGAGAGTGCAAAAGTTGGCTTGAAACTCAACATTAATAAAACTAAGATCATGGCATCTGGTCCCATCAATTCCTGGCAAATAGAAGGGGCAGAAATGGAAGCAGTAACAGATTTTACTTTTTTGGGTTCCAAGATCACTGCAGACGGAGACAGCAGCCATGAAATTAAAAGACGCTTACTCCTTGGAAGGAAAGCTATGGCAAATTTAGATAGCATAATAAAAAGCAAAGATATCACCATACCAACAAAAGTTCGTATAGTCAGAGCGATGGTGTTCCCAGTAGCAATGTATGGTTGCGAGAGCTGGACCATAAGGAAGGCTGAGCGCCGAAGAATAGATGCTTTTGAACTGTGGTGCTGGAGAAGACTCCTGAGAGTCCCTTGGACTGCTAGGAGATCAAATCAGTCAATCCTAAATGAAGTCAACCCTGACTGTTCCCTGGAAGGACAGGTACTAAGGCTGAAACTCAAATATTTTGGCCACCTAATGCGAAGAGAGGACTCTCTGGAGAAGACTCTGATGCTGGGAAAGACTGAAGGCAAAAGGAGAAGGGGAAGGCCAAGGATGAGATGGTTAGACAGCATCACCGATGCAACGAACATGAAAATGAGCGAACTCAGGAAGATAGTGGAGGATAGGAAGGCCTGGCGGGATATGGTTCATGGGATCACGAAGGGTCGGACACGACTTAACGACTGAACAACAACAACTACCAGAAAAGTCTGGCCCTTCATCTTAGCAAGTCTGAAGTAGCTGGAGGCGACCTCAGCATGTCTCGTGTGGTGGTGATGCTTGATTTGATAGTACGTGATTCTATATGTCTTGGAGCCCAAGCCTATTCATCCTCCTCCCCCCACTGATGGAGTGGCGCTGAAATGGCAGCCGCTGTATCCTGTGGAGGGGGGGCAGACCAGGAGACTTCCGCATGGCAAGGGGACGTTCAATCCCCTTACTCCTGCGGAAGGCTCACGACTGGCAATGGATCTCCTCAGAGCTAGGCTAGCAATTTAGCTAGCGTAACTCCGAGGAGAAGAAAAGGGTGGGGAGGCAGCAGGGAAGTAGGATAGGATCTTACACAGGCCGTCTACGGTGGATCTTCCCCCTCTTGTGGCCTCCCTGCCCCTGTTACGCCCTCCCCCCTCCTCCCCTCCAGCTCACTGGTGTCAACACGCATCCGGGCGGCCTCTGCCATGCCCGGGAAGGTTGGGGCCTTCGGCCTTCCCGCCAGCATTCCCAGCAGTGCACTGGTCGGTGTGCTGTCGGGAAGGTGTTTACGACTGGGGTGGACTGCTTGACGGCACTCCACGCCAGCAAGGGAGGCGTGCCACCATTGGGTGGCACACAGAAGATTGGGCTGTTGGTCTAGTATAAGAGGCCACCAAAATAAAAACATTTGGATCTGCCAAACAACACTGTAGATCTCTTAAGACAAAGTGTGCTTGTGATAAATGGTTGTTTTATGTTCCTGTTACAGAATGGTGTGACATGCAGCATTTCTGTATGATGTACAACACCCTAAGCTGGAAAAATTATCCAAGAAACTGAACAAGACTATAATGGCTCACAGGTTCATGGCTAGTGGAGACCTATGGGAAGTTTCCTACTAGTTCAATCTTCATAGATCAGTGTATGCTGAGACAGTGTATGCTCAGCCTTGTTCTCCTCTGGTTCTAAGTTATTACATAAAGACCCTTTTAACATGCATTATTGAAAAATCTCTATTACAGTCAGCCATCTTATTGAATTAGATTAAATCTCCACAACAGAAAATAAGGTATTATAACACATGCGCTGCTATCGCAAAGGTTTGTTAGAACCGAGGGCTGGGTGCTTTACCGTTTTCAAACAGAGTGGCCTTAGAAAATAATTGAGTGAGAAATGAACTTAGAAGAACCAAGAGCATTTAGAACCGAACAAATTACTGAGCAAAATTGCTTTGCCATGAAATCTTATATTCCTTGTCAAAGATGTTTAGTCTACTTAGAATGTTTGATCTAAAAGGGCTCTATTCAGAGCAAATTTCATTTTCCATGGGTGTTGGACACACAGACTCCACAAGGCTTCTGTAAGCTTGGCTCTCTCGGATTTGAATCTTGATTCTGGAGCCAAACATTTCTGGGCACTGCTCCTGAGAACTTTGGCTCAAGGCGTTGGCAAAAGCCGCTAAACCAAGGCTCCGAGCACTGAATCGCTTCTGCCCATTCCTTCTGATGGACGAGGACATATACTGATGATCACCCTATAAAGCAGGTGGCAGCTCCCAGGTTTTACTTGGAAGATATCATTGTAAAATACACGCAACTCGGTTTGAAATGTTTACCTCTTCATTTCACGACACACATGCCCAATTACATTTCTAGCCAGTGGGGAACATCATGGCTGCTTAACGTTTTCACTTGGGTTGTGGTGATATATTTTACCCAACATCCCTTTGGGCTTGGGGACTAGAGCTGTGTTACATTTTAAAGTAACACACCAGTATGTTAACCCACCAGTGCCATAAAACCTTAGTTCTGGACACTGAAGGTTGAACAAAATCCAGGTCTAGGAAACAACAAAAAGGTTAAACTGGTAAATCTGGGAATCTGTATTCCTGCTAAATATCTACAGAGTGGCAGGAGAAGAGTGTGACTTGGAGTGGAGAAATGGAGGGCAGGTGTCTACACCCACCTCTTCCCCCTGCAAGCTCCTCCCCAGCTACTTGGTTCCCAGCTAGGGTTCTGGATGCATTTTTGCCACTGATTGGAAGCAACCCAGGTTTGCAAACCTAGGTTGTCCGGAGGCCCTTCAGCCTAAGTAGTCCAAATCCAACGTTCTCCTGCATTTCTAGAAAATGTCCATGCTTTTTGACTCTCTGGAGGAAGGATATTTGACAGTCACTGGGCAGCTATTGAGAATGCCTCTTCACCTATCAATGGTGTCCAAACATGGTGCAGAGATGAAATAATAAAGAAGTTATTTTTTTACACTGAGCTGTTAAATCACAATGGGAAATAGGAAAGGAGGTAGCCTCTTTGTGTTTCAATGTTACGTGGATATTTTCATGACTGGATACGATTGCAATTGTGTTGGGAAGAATGTAGTATAGCACTTTGTGTTTGTATAGCACAATGAGGTATTTAAACAAATTACAGAGCAATCCTGTGTAGATTTATGTCGGCAGAGCAATGGCTCTGCTGGTGCCGGGTGTCGTAAAACACCCGGCAAGTAAGCGGCACTGGTGGAGAGGCCAGCGCCGCTCACTCTCCAACAGACCTGGAGTTGCGCCCGCCGGGGAAGGTAATTTTTCCACCAGTCGGGGCCAGGGTGGGGGGGGGAAGGGCAGAACGGGGCATTTAAGGGGGGCAATTGGCCTGCCGGGCCTGAGAGCGGGGAAGGATCATCGGCGACGCACTCCACTGAATCCTATCCCCTGTCCCATGCCTAGCCGGCCTTACATCGGCACCTTGGATTTGCACGGACCATTTTGCCGGCGCGCATCCAAGGAGGCCCATTGGGCCTGCTGGGGCTTGATGAGAGAGGGTTTCACAGGGGCAGCTCGAGTGGCCTTGGTTGGGCTGTTGTCAAAGGGGAAATACTTGGAAACCACCATAGAGGTGAGGGGACTGTTCAAAGTGGGGCTGCTGTAATTAGAACAACTCCAATTTGAGGGGGGCTCACGCCCTGCCTCCGCCACTTGCAACCAGGGGTCATGGGGCACACAGTCCCCACAGGTGCTTGCTGAATGGGCAGCTCCATGCAGCCAAGGAGCGGGCCTGTGGAGTCCACCCCCTGGAATTTGGAAGCTTCCTTATACACCCAGGCTCATGGAGGCGGAACACCAGCTGCTGTGGGGCAGCAGTGGGAGAGAGCTTTTGCCTTGGAGCTGGAGGCAGCTGGGGTGGGGGGGCAGAGGGACCTGCTTTGGCCTCCCCTAGCAGGACTCTGCTTGCCGTCTGGACCCATCCACTCATGTTTGTGTCCTGGACTGCCGGCGCAGTCCCAGTCCTGCATAGGATGCAGCGGCCGCCTTAGGTGCGCCGCTGATGCATTCTACACAGGATTGCGCGGTTACTCATTACCTTCTACTTGTGAGATTTGCCCAGTATGAATGATGTCTTTGCAAAATGTAAAGAATGTGAGATGAATGGAAGAGCAAACCTTTCACTCGAGGTATAATATGAACACAACGATGGTCATCACAAAGCTGGAAGGGATTTTAGGTCGTCAAGCAAATACGCGCAAGGTGTAACGTGGATGTAAAGCATACAAGAAAAGTGAACAAGAAAAGACCTGCCTGCCTGCCTGCCTTGCTAAAATGATGGACTCTGCCTGATGGAGATCACAGCAGGCCTTGATTAATAGCTTTGACTTCTCAGTTGTCTGGGTCTTTTTTAAAAAAATAAATAAAAAAGCATAGGCATTAGGTGATCATTGATTCCTTCCCAAGTGGACGGTGGTTAATAATCAACATCAGCACATCTGACAACATTTATTTAAATTATTTCAGAATGAATGAGCATAGAAATGGAATCACCTTGACCTCTCCTACTAGATCCCATTAAGATACAGCTGCCTGTGAGTTAAGTTATTGGGTACAGCAAGGTGAGGCATTCCTGAAAGGATGAGATCCAGTGCTTTAAAGCAACTTGCATCCACAGGAATCCAGTATTGAAACAGAATTAAAATAGCCACAAGCCTTTATAAACCTATCGTGTGTCCAATGTATCTTGAGCATGAAGAGGTGATGAAGAAGATGCCAGCGTGCCTAGAAGATAAAGTGAAGAGGGCAGGTATGATCGCCTCAGATACTACGGAAATGTAGGTATGGCTGATGCTGGCTTGTGTCTCTGACTGCATTTCGCGAATAAAAATAAAAGTCTAGCAAAAGGTGACATGATGCTACTGTACTTTCCATGCAAAACTCCATGGAGTCTCCATGCTCCCCATAAAGAGGAGCCAGTGGTCGAGCAGGGGCAGGGAAACTAGGCTGAGAGTAATGACCGCACATCACGGAATGCTAGAAGTAACTAGAAATGACAGGGAAGATGCAAGTCAGCAGCTGACGCATGATGTCACCATAGCTCCTAAGGCTCTGCAGGCCTATTTGAATGCTTTTTCTTTATCTTCTTATCTCTTTACTGCTGTAGCCACTTTCCAGTTCGTTTTCCAGAAGTTTGTCCCTGGAGAGCCCTGGTAGAAAGGGGAAGGAAAGAAGAAGGAGATGCCAAGGGTGAGGGGAAATGAAGGGAAGAAAGAAGCAAAACCTGGGAACAGAGTCTCCAAGTCTTTCCTGCTGCATCGCTCTTGCCAGGAACAAGATACTGAAGGTATCTTTGACATAAAATGAGTTTCTTAAGAATAGACGTATAGCCTGGACATTACCAGAATTTTGATTATTTTGGGACAATACATTTTCTGTGCTTTTTTTTTTTTTTGGTCCTTTTTGCATGGAAGGGTTAGTTCCATACCTGCTTTGTAAAATGTTTCAGAAGTTTGCAGCTGGGATTCAATTGGCAGCGCAATCCTGACTAAGGATCCGGCAGGCAGCCCAGGGCCGCCCGCTGAATCCTGTGCACAGGCTGCCTGGCACGCACCAGGCCGGAGGTCTACTCGGGGAAGGGGACATTTGTACCCTTCCCCGAGTGTAAACCAGGGCCGGCCCTATCGGCCTCCTTGGATTTCCACCAGCTAAATAGCTGATGGAAGTGGAGGAGGCTGTGTAACGGTGTAGCCAGCCTGGCGGGGACAGGGATATGCCCAACCCCCTCTCCCGCCCCCTCCCAGGTCGGCTAGGCAAATGGCCCCCCTCCCTCGCCCGGCCGGACTGCCCACACGGCCGGCAATGGAGCGCTTACCTTCCGCTGCTTCCGTGAGGAGATACGGCACCAGAAGGAGGGAGGCTGGCCTTGCGCCGGCCTCCCTTACTCCCGAGTCATCGCGAACGTGCTTTATGGCATGTTCGCAACAGCTTCCGGCTCCGGAGCACTTGTTCCGGCACCGGACCTATCGTCAGGATTGCGCTCTGGATCTGATTTCTGTCTGTTGGTTCAAAGCGGAGCTGTGTGATATGGGACACATTGCATTCATCCTAGAATGGTTTGGGACAGTGCTGGCACCAGCATGTTGGGATCCAAGAGGCAAAGACCTGCACTGGGTCCCATGGTACCACTGTTTGCCCCTGAATGAAGCCACTAGTACTGAGGGTTCAGGGGTCAGCCTGGCCATGGTTGTGGGCCCTCAGGCAGTGCTTGACTTGGCTAACTCCAGGCTTGGGACATACTGGGGCTGTCTTGGTAGACTAAAGGACCCTCACATCAGAGAAGCAAAACAGAATCCTGGATCTTTTTATTCGAGGTACAGTAAACCCATATGGAAACCCAATGACGACACCCATTTAATTCCTTGGGGTCACTATGGTATTATCTCTTTGTCTCTGTGCATGCCATCCCTTAACTATATGGGTGTATGTTGATAGGGACCCACAGACTGCCCAGAACTCTCTAGAGCAACCTTGGTGTCGGGACCCCAGTGGGGTCATGAAGCCTCATTTGTGGGGTCATGGCAACTTATGGGAACCAAAATGGCTGCTGGGGGTGGGGAACATGCTCGGTGGGGGGCTTCCACAGGGATTTCATCCCCTCCTCCCCTCCTTTCGATTTGTTGGGGAGGTGGTGGGGAACTATACGGCTCGGCTCTCCTGTTCCGGAATGACCCCACCACTGGTAGGACGAGGCTGCCGGGGTGGTGGTGGTGGGCAGATCAGTTCCCGGGAGGGAGACGGGATCAATGGTGGATCTCCAGCCTCATACTTATTTATTTTGGGGGGTCCTGGCACGAAAAAGGTTGAAGACCACTGCTCTAGAGTCTAGAAGATTCCTAAGTTGCTCATGTGGATAGCTGCTGTTTGGTGCACCATCTAGGTTTCCTCTTCTCATGTTACAGTCATCATGTGACTCTAGCTCCCTCTAGCCACGTCTATACAATATCAGCCATTCTGACTCCCCTGTGTCCCTTCCTAGTAGGTATCATATCTTCTGACCCTGTTGTCTTCCCCTGCTACTGCCTCTAACCTCTATACACTTCCAGTGAAGAGATACAGGGTGACTGGTCCTCAGATCACTTTCCTCTAAGTGCGTTAGAGGTCTCTGTAGTGTGATGCATGGGGGGTCCCAGTGAGGATCTCTTACTGTAGAACACATTTTAATCACTTTTGATTTCCCCACTCCCAAACAGCCCCCTCCGTGCCCTACTAGTACTCTGGCTCCTCAAGAGCAGCACAAGGTTCAGTTGGATAGTGGCCTTACTACATCACATGAACAGCTCTTGTCTTCAAGTTCCACCTGCAGCTAGTATCAATTGAGAACTTACTAGAGCTAGACCAAGATTATCCCGAGAATAACGTTTATGACAGTCTTGCACCAGTGCTAGTATGGGATTTATTTATTTACTTATTTTACTGCCCCAATAAAGTAAAGTATTGTACACACTTGATGGTTCTGTTGCAAACTTAGAGGGTAAAGCAAATGCTGCCAAGGACAAAGAAGAGGCTAGTTTGAAAACAGCAGCAGTGTTGGTGTTGATCTGAAGAAGCTCTGTTCCTTTCATTTTACATTTGCCTTCTTTCATCAGGGTTTAGCATGTGTGCACTTGACTGGGGATTAATAGGATTGTTCAAGTGAGCCAGGATGGAGAACTGAAGGGGGTGGGAGAGCGGGAAACAGCCTGAAGACAACATGAAGATGTGAATTTTCTTGGCTCGAGCTTTGAAGATAAAACAGTGCCCAAGGGACTTGTGCAAAAAAAAAGAAAAAAAGTTTTCGATTAGGCATCAGCCATAAACTGACCAGCGTCCAATCAAATTTGTTCTACTCTGTTTCATTGGAACTGCAATATGCTAATAGATTTGTGATTTTTAAAGTCACACTGCTTCATTTTCATATTTTGCCACTGGAGAATGTGTGCATGTTTTCAGTTACATGCAATGAAACAATCACAGCGAACTGAATTATGTTTCTTGTGTGTTCTGTTAACTTTTCTTTTATTTTCCCTCCTCTTTTGATTGTCTCCATTCTCCATCACCTTCGTCTTCCTATATTTCCCTTCATTTCACATTTGCCACATTAATTTTCATGGCTGTTTGATTGTTTATTAGAATAACTTATATCACACCTTTCCGGCTCCAAACTGGAGGTGCTTGAGGCAGCTTACAAATAAAAGAACTCATAAAACAATTACAACAATAACAAACTGAGATAAAACAATAAGCACACCCCAAACTAGAAAAAGTAATTAGTGAAACTGATTGAGTCAACAGTTGAATAATATACAACAGTGTTTCTCAAACTGTGGGTCAGGACCCACTTGGTGGGCCGCGACCTGATTTCTGGTGGGTCCCAGGTGATGGAAAGATCAGATAAGTAATTGCCACAAGTCTCGAGGCTATTCAAAAATTAGATAGCTACTAATTGCCCTTCAAAGAACTGAGCTCCTGCAGTTTGCAAGATAGCTGCTAATTACCTTGCAAGCAGCTGAGCTCTTTACTTGTAAATAAATCAATATATTTATTTATTTCTAGATCATCATATTTTTTTAAAGCTAGATGGTTCCCGATAGAGTGTCATTTTAAAAAGTGGGGTCCCGGTGTTAAAAAGTTTGAGAACCACTGCAAGCCTACTTAAGCAGACACATTAAAAGCTCACTGGGAAGAAAGAAAGGTCTTCAAACAGCAGTAAAACATTGGCGAAGTAAGGAACAGACTGATCTCCCGAGCAGCAGTGTTACTACCTCTTCTGTGGCCCGGGGCAGTGACTCGTGGCGTAACTCCACCATGCACACAGACACGGAAATAACTGGCGGTGACATGATGACGTCATCATGTCATTGCCAAATACTTCAGGGTTGCAAGCCACTGCCTTGGACGATTTTTTGCTGCATTCCACTCTCGGAACACAATGAATATTGGCCGATCCAAGGTCGGCCATGTGCTGACTGGTTCCCTACCACTGGGGCAGTGGATGTTGTGTGAATCCTACTCATCTGGTCCTTCAAGCTACGTAGGTTCCATGGTCTATCCTGTATTGCACTCTAATTTTGAAACTCCCTGCAGTTCATTCGTGACATTTATGAAGTTCGAATCAAGAAACCAGGACATGGAATTACAATAAAACACTCCCTTTCTGTTGTAGTAAAAATGCCCTCTTAAATACCAGTTGCACAGTGGGTAATGGTGAAAGGCGAGAAACAGCTCAACCTTACCCACCAAATCAGGAGATGATCACTCTTAGACGGCTGTCAAAGGACAATGCAAATGGTGAGCATTCCTTGGGGAGTTCAGCTGGTCTTTCTAGCCCAATATTATTGTGTACTTTGGCAGTGCTCTCCAAGGTCTTTCCACCCCTGTGACTTATGATCCTCTAGCTGGAAATGCCCAGGATTGAAGCCAGGCCCTTAGTTGTGACATATCATGTCTTCTACTGTTGAGGCCCAGCCCCACCTTTCCGATAGACTCTGAAAAAGCTTTGGAATATCCTCTGAATTTTGAAAGTTCCCATGTGTGTGAGGAAGATCTTTTTCTGTAAAAAAAAAATATGCATGTCTTTTCCTGTAAGTTTGGTTGGCATGGAGGGATGGGTGAGGAGCATTGCTTTAGAAGACATGTTCTTCAATGCCAGCTTGGCTGATATAAACATAAGTCTATACACCTGAAAGCTCAACATAACATGAACACTTGTACTTGTTTTTAATCCATATACATGAGGCTTTAACAAATCCATCATTTGGGTTGTTTTTTGGAAAATAACACCCCTTTTCCTAACTGCTCAGTAGCAGTGAGGGGGGGAGAAGAATTTTAAAAGCATTTGCGAATCTGGCCCCCACAGCTGACAGTCACTTTAGAGAGGCAGTATTGATTTTTCTAAATCAAATTAGCCACACAACTTGCATTTCAAAATGTGGGTGATTCTTTTGGCAAGGCTTCATCTCTGCCCTTTTGATGTGGAAATGAAAGCAGTGTAGGCCAATGGAAGGACATTAGGCTTGGATTAGAGACATTTGGACTGAAATATTTACTCAGTCCCAGACTCCGAGCCGGTCTAGACGTGACTTTACCTGTGTTCCAACCACTTCCTCATGATGAATTTCCGCCTTTATACCGCATGATGCGTTGTTGTCACAGCTTTTGGTCAGAAATGTTCTGGTGAGCAGCCTATGGGAGTGGGGAATTGGCCAGAACAGCCAGAACATAGGTGCAGCCTATGCAGAATACAGGTAAAATAATGCTTGTGGAAAACCCCATTTACTATTTGAAAATGGGGATGATTATAATTATAAATAACAACAACAACAACAACAACAACAACAACAGTATTTATATACCACTTTTCAACAAAAAGTTCACAAAGCGGTTTACAGACAAAATCAAAGGATTAAATGGCTCCCTGTCCCAAAAGGGTTCACAATCTAAAAAAAATGCAGAAGAAAACCAGCAAACAGCCACCAGAAAAGAGACTGTGCTGGGGTGAAAGGGGGGCAGCTAAATATAGGAGGAGCACCAATTGAAAAAGTGCCTCTTGCCCTTTAGGGGAGTAGGAAGGCAATCAACTTTGCTATAATAATGTACAGAGCTCTGTCCAATTCACTGCAAAGGAAGGATCGCTTTGTGTTTGCATCCCTTTGAACATACGGAGCTGCCTTATACTGAGTGAGATTGTTCACCTGACTGGCATCAGTACTCACCTCGGTAGGGTCTCTGCTAAGTGTGATCCTTGTTTGATCTGGAGCTGCTCAGGATGAGCCTGGAAGCTTCTGCATGGCAGGCATGCACCCGCCCTGCCACTGAGCGATGTGCCCTTGATTTGAGATGAATGATGTGAGGCCTCGGCAGGTGAGGAAAGTCCTTGTGCGCATTGGAACCCCTACACCTGCAAGACCTCATTGGCCTGGTGGTGTCCATGAATCATAGACATGTATAGCAGTGAAGAATCAAAGATTTCTCTGTTTTCAACATCAAAAGAACAATGCTTTCAGGCAACAAATGATGTATTACTGATGTACTCTATTCTGCCCCTCCAAGCCACAGTAGACTGCTGGTTTCGGAAATATATATTTATTCAAAATTCTACTGAAATATTTCAAAGAGGAAAGTGTTGGGGGGGGGAAGCATTACCCTGGGAATTCGTCAACAATGGCATCAAAGCAGAATTGTTTTCACACTCACTCACACACACACACACACACACACACACACACACACACAACTGTGCACATTAAATACTGTAATTGTTTTACAAAGCTAAAAGTGATAATATGCAGGCAAGACAAAAAAAGCTTTAAAGATACATGAAACGCGCTTTTCTTTTCTGAAGGAAATAGCATGTGTTCAACCAAATAAAGATAAATAATACAAATACTTCTAAAATTGCCTAATCATTACCTCTTTTAATGATAAAAGTTTTGATAGCTTGTTTTAAGATTTCAAAAAGACTGGCCCTTAAATCCCCACGTTTCGTTCTCTTTCTTTTCAAGCTTGTACCAACAATGGCTCTTCTTAACATGGCAGGTTTGCTTCCTCCCCCCACAACAGATCTGCTTAGTTGCACTGTGCTACAAACTAAAGTCAGGGTTTTGTGGTACACAATGCCCTGCAATGAAATCATAGGCACGTTTAAAAGTGGGTCGTGCCTGTGTGACAGTCTCTTAAATAGGTGGTCAAGGCTGACCACAGACAGCTTGGTGCAAGAGGAAGCTTGGTCAACAACATACCCAAGAGAGCAGCTTCTCCTCTATATTCCATCTGCTTAATGAACTCCCGGACTGACAGAGAGTACACTCTTACACCTTATTTACTCATTTCTCACTGAATGCAGGAAGAAGAGGTGCATCACCAAGCCATGCCCCCCACATTGGTGCACTTGTTGGCCATGCCCCTCCAGGTGTGTTTGGCAGTGCTAAATATGTGGTGATATCCTCCCCATGATTCAGAACATTCTCTCTTACTATATATTTTTTCAACATTCTTATGCCGCCCTTCCTCCAAGGAGCTCAGGGTGGTGTACATGGTTCCTTGCTTCCATTTGTCCCCACAACAACCCTGTGAGGTAGGTTAGGCTGAAGATCGGGGATTTGAACCTGGACCTTCTGGGTCTAAGTCTAACACCAGAACCACTAAACCATCCTAGTTCTCGAGGTTGTTCAGCACTGCCTTTACAGACGAGCACTGAGCAAAGGGATGCCTGTAGGCAAGGCCAAGGAGTGCATTGGCATAGGGGACCTATCTAGCAAGCACACTCCCTCCATGTTCACTGAATGCAGCTCTGCCTCCCATACTTATGGGGCGAGCGCTACTTGCTCGGTTCCACCCACACACATGTGATTGCACCACGTCTGAGGCTGCCGGATAGTAATTGGAGGCGCTAGCATGAGGAAGGTCTCTGGACTGACACCATGTGGTGCAGCGGCCTCCCAGCACCATTTCTCTGGCAAGCAAAGAACCCACTCACTCTTTGGACATAGTCTGAGATTAGCCGGTCGCCTTGAGTGGCTGAGTAGGAACTTTTGCTTTACTCCAGATCAGCACGGGAGTGGAGTTCGTTCGTCAGTACCAGGGGTGGGCATTAGCCAGGTAGGCATGATTGGCAGGTATAGTGCAATACAGGAAAGAAGAATAGGGATCTGGGATCTGCTGTTAGGCAAGCTAGAGTCAAGGGGGGAACCAGAACTGGTCTCTAGAGGCTGTGCGGCTTGGGGATGCAGACTGGTAAACCCTCAGGCTTGAATTGGGATGCCTTCCTTAGATGCTGTCCAGCTTGGGATGGGCAGAACAGTTCGGCTTCCTTGGCCCCTATTGCAGGGGTTGGCGGTGATGAAGCTAGGAGATGCAAGGTGATCCTGGGTTTGTAGCCAGGGTGGTTTAGTCCAAAGGAGGGCTTTGGCGGGATAGTTGCCTCTTCCAAGAGTGATGCCCGCACTTGGGGGTGGAGTGCCCTAGGCAGGATTTGCTGCATTTACTGATTGTTGTCTAGTTTTATCTATAAAGATGGCCCTAATTTTCAGCAGAATCCAGTGTCATGTGTGTTTGTGTGGGGGGATACCTGGACAATGCAAAGTAACAAGTGAACAGGGCTTTAGGCTGCATGACAAGTAGGATTCAGTGAATTGCATTCTTATGTTGTTTCCTGCACTGTTCCATTCATCCCGAATATTCATTTAACTAGGAGAAGCAATTTTTCTATTCCAGAGAAGGATCAGGGCTCCAACAGAATAGAGGTGTTCTGAGGAATGCAACGTTGGCGCTTGAATGCCGAATGTCTCTCGATCAAATGCGTCCTTTTAATGCGATCCGAATGAGATTGTCCCTCTCGTACTGGGAAGTATCTCACAAATCCATTCCGAAGAATGTGGGTTTTGTTTCGAGTATCCACAGAACTGTTTGTCAATTCCGTTTGCAGGCTTTCCACCTGCTCCTGTGCTTAGTGGAGAGAAGGCTGTTTGGTTTTAGTCTTATTGTTTTGAAATATTAACATTCCTAGTTGGGCATATTTAAAAAAGTAATTTTTACTTTGTAATTCATGGCAAAAAAAAAAAAGGGCTCTCCTTTCGCCCCGGCCCTGCACCTCAGCAACGCTGTTTCCTGCCTCTCTTGCCGCCTCCTGCAGTCTCTGTCTCTGTCACTCTCTCTCTCTCTCTCTCTCTCTCTCTCTCTCTGCCCACCTGCTTGTCCTATAGGTTGTGCCTGCCTGAGCCTCTCACTCATGCAAGATGCAGCGACAGCAAGAGATTTGCTGCTGTGCTCTGAAGGAAAAACGGAACAAACAAAACAGTGCTATTTCTCCCAACGTAGGTGTTCCTGTTACATCCGTGACAAATGCCATAAGATAACAGTATGCTTCCCCTCATCTGCTTCTGCACTACGTGTGCCAAGCAGCTGTGATTTGCTATATGAGGTGAGCACATGGAGAACATCATGCAACCCTTCAACAGAACCGTTCACCATGTCAGCTGGAAATTCCCCCAGAGCTGTCAGAAAACCATAAGGATCTGTCAGACTCGGAGGACCGATCAACCTAACAGGCTAGCAAAGCCGGAGAGGTTAAAAGGCACTGAGGCCCCAATCCCATTGGGGACTTGCACTGCCTGCTGGAACTAGTGTTCCAGAAGCTCAAGACCCTTTATGGTGGTGCAAAAGCTGGGCCACCGTCATGTGCTTCTGGGCCACTGCCACAAGCAGGAAATGGAGCGGTGTGCAGAACAGGGCTCTAGAGGCCTCTGTTGGTGCTGGTTAGTTGGTGGTAAACGTGTATTGTGGGTGGAGAGGGCAGGGGGGCAGGGTGGAGGAGGGAGGGGATGGATCCTGGCAGCAGGAACATGCGCCAAGATCCTATCCCCTCTTTCCAGGCCACCCCACCCCTTTTCTTTCCTTGGGCATACACTACCGAAATGGCTGGACTACGTCTGAGGAGACCCATAGGCGATTAGGCAGCCTACCAGGGGGTATGAAAAAAATGTGCTGACAAGTGTTCCCTGCATGCATTAAAATAAAAGAAATAAAAGCTATCAGGCAATAGGCCATACTTCTAGGTAAACATGCATTATATTGTGCTGTTAAGCTGCAATCCTATGCACACTATTTGGAAGTCAGCCTCTTTGAGCACAGTGGAACATACTTCTGAGTAAGGACCTCAGTGTTTAACTACAGATTTCCAAGAGGCTATCATAGCCAACCAAACTCTGAAATCATTACCGGTACCAAATTTGGGGTATTTGAAATATGAATCAGCTCCATTTGACAGATGAAAAAAAAGGACATAATCAACACTTCAGTCCAGTTATACCTCATTTTGAAATTCCAACGGAAAGATAATTAAAACAACAATAGCGACGGGAACAACAGTGTCAGAGCATCATGAATATCTCGTACTTTGCCACAGAGGCCTGTTCTGCAGTAGCGCTTTATTTATGCCTGTTTTGCAGACAGCAGAGAGTGTTCTTGCCATGCATTACCCTCATTATGTTCCTTCCTGGAAACCTAAGACCTTCTGCATCCTTCTTCCAAAGCATTTTAATATGCAGCAGAACAAAATGATGACACTGTCACTGATGCCATAATTGCAAATAGCTCATGTAAAATATATGCATATTATATATACATGCATATATAAAAAAAGAGGTGGAAGGAGAGAAAAAGCGAAAGGAATACACTATCTGTTAAGTGCTAATATATCTTCCCTATGTATGTGCGTGTTGAACAGTCTCCCGTGAATGCCTTTTCATCAGTGTTTACACCAGACGCACCAGGAAGGACGGGTGGGAATTGGCTTTCTATGTCTGCAGACCATGGTCCCTGACCCAGACCTCCTGACCTTCTTATGTGAGGCATTATACATACTGTCTGGAGTGCCAACACAAGCCTGTTATTCAGCTTCTCGTGGTGTTCATCTGCAGCTTCGAGAAGCATTCCAATGGCAACACAAAAGGGGGAAAAATATTCACAAACTCACCCTCTTTTGATTATATGATTCACCAGCTCTTTAGAGTCAGCAGATGGGCAAGTGTGAAAATTTCTATTTGTGATCTCACACTATATAATGAGCCGCACAAGCCACCACTGGAATTGCAACTGTTTTACAGAGAGAGAGAGAGAGAGAGAGAGAGAGAGAGAGAGAGAGAGAGAGAGAGAGAGAGAGAGCACTTTTTATATTGGATGAGCTGCTACTTGCCTTTAGGATTCGTTTACTTAGTTTAGGGCTCAAGTGGACTGACGAGGCAGAACGGGGGATCTCGTTCTTGAGGTTTTCTAGATGCAATCCAACAGCAAATGACGGTTAAACTGGAAAGAAATGTAAAAAAAAAAAAAACTAAGTTGTGAGTCAAACACTATTTAAAACAACAACAACACCTAAGTGGAAATAAATGGATTTCTAGTTTTGCACCTCAAAATTCAAGTTGTGCTGGGGAATACAAATTTTGCAACAAGTTTGAGTTTCATTGTTGGATTTTGGGAGAAAACATGAAGGCTCCATATATTTATTTGGGCTTCCATTTCACCCCATTATCCATGAAATATGTTCATGTAGGAATGATTGGATTTTCCCCATTCCATTCTTTTGCTGTTCACTCTTCTCTGCATTCCAGTTCTCCTAAATTCTTATTATCTAGAAGAATTGCTAACATTAATTTGAATTTCGGACATGTACAGTTTGCATTAGCGCTCATCTCCTCCAGTTAATCTACATCTCCCCCCCCCCCATGTTTCTGATACACATCAGCGCACTGAGGAAAAAAAACTGGCATGTTGAGGCACTGTCACTCATAACAGGCAGCACCAAATTAGATTGACTGAATATAAGGCAGCTTCCTTTGTTCTTTGGGTGGGCTAAGACCAGGGGTGGCCAACCTTCTACCATGAGGGCCCCTGCATTCTTAAGAGTTGTGTAGAAGACAGAACCTTGGCAGCTGCAATTGCTGCTGCGGCTGCTAAAGCAGCTGCACCTGCTGAAATGCCCGCACATATACTACCATTAAAGGGCCAGGTATACAGTATACAGTGGAGTATACAGTGGAGGTGAAGAATAGATTTAGGGCATTAGACCTGGTAGACAGAGTGCCTGAAGAACTATGGACGGAAGTTCGTAACATTGTACAGGAGGCAGCAACTAAAACCATCCCAAAGAAAAAGAAATGCAAGAAAGCAAAGTGGCTGTCAGATGAGGCTTTACAAATAGCTGTGGAAAGAAGGAATGCGAAAAGCAAGGGTGAAAGGGAAAGATATAAACAACTGAATGCAGAGTTCCAGAGAATAGCAAGGAGAGATAAGAAGGCCTTCTTAAATGAACAATGCAAGGAAATCGAGGAAAACAACAGAATGGGGAGGACTAGAGATCTCTTCAAGAAAATTGGAGATATCAAGGGAACGTTTTGTGCAAAGATGGGCATGATAAAGGACAAAAAAGGCAAGGACCTAACAGAAGCAGACGAGATTAAGAAGAGATGGCAAGAATACACAGAAGAACTATACAAGAAAGATCTTAATGTTCATGATGACCACGCTGGTGTGGTCACTGACCCAGAGCCGGACATCCTAGAGAGTGAAGTCAAGTGGGCCTTAGGTAGCATTACTAACAACAAAGCTAGTGGAGATGATAATATCCCAGCTGAGCTACTTAAAATCCTAAATGATGATGCTGTGAAAGTGCTGCACTCAATATGCCAACAAATTTGGAAAACTCAGCAGTGGCCAAAGGATTGGAAAAGGTCAGTTTACGTTCCAATTCCAAAGAAGGGCAGTGCCAAAGAGTGTTCAAACTACCGTACAATTGCACTCATTTCACATGCTAGCAAGGTTATGCTCAAAATCCTACAAGCTAGGCTTCAGCAGTACGTGGACCGAGAACTACCGGACGTACAAGCTGGGTTTCGAAGAGGCAGAGGAACTAGAGATCAAATTGCCAACATGCGCTGGATCATGGAGAAAGCACGAGAGTTCCAAAAACACACCTACTTCTGCTTCATTGACTACGCAAAAGCCTTTGATTGTGTGGATCACAACAAACTGTGGCAAATTCTTAAAGAGATGGGGGTACCAGACCACCTTACCTGTCTCCTGAGAAACCTGTATGCGGGTCAAGAAGTAACAGTTCGAACCGGCCATGGAACAACCGATTGGTTCAACATTGGGAAGGGAGTACGGCAAGGCTGTATATTGTCACCCTGCTTATTTAACTTATATGCAGAGTACATTATGAGAAATGCAGGGCTGAATGAATCGCAAGCCGGAATCAAGATTGCCGGGAGAAACATCAACAACCTCAGATATACAGACGATACCACCCTAATGGCAGAAAGTGAAGAAGAACTAAAGAGCCTCTTGATGAGAGTGAAAGAGGAGAGTGCAAAAGTTGGCTTGAAACTCAACATTAATAAAACTAAGATCATGGCATCGGGTCCCATCAATTCTTGGCAAATAGAAGGGGCAGAAATGGAAGAAGTAACAGATTTTACTTTTCTGGGTTCCAAGATCACTGCAGACGGAGACAGCAGCCATGAAATTAAAAGACGCTTACTCCTTGGAAGGAAAGCTATGGCAAACTTAGACAGCATAATAAAAAGCAGAGATATCACCATGCCAACAAAAGTTCGTATAGTCAGGGCGATGGTGTTCCCAGTAGCAATGTATGGTTGCGAGAGTTGGACCATAAGGAAGGCTGAGCGCCGAAGAATAGATGCTTTTGAACTGTGGTGCTGGAGAAGACTCCTGAGAGTCCCTTGGACTGCTAGGAGATCAAATCAGTCAATTCTAAATGAAATCAAGCCTGACTGTTCCCTGGAAGGACAGGTACTAAGGCTGAAACTCAAATATTTTGGCCACCTAATGCGAAGAGAGGACTCTCTGGAGAAGACTCTGATGCTGGGAAAGATTGAAGGCAAAAGGAGAAGGGGAAGGCCAAGGATGAGATGGTTAGACAGCATCACCGATGCAACAAACATGAAAATGAGCGAACTCAGGAAGATAGTGGAGGACAGGAAGGCCTGGCGGGATATGGTTCATGGGATCACGAAGGGTCGGACACGACTTAACGACTGAACAACAACAACAAAAGGGCCAGGAGCATTCATGTTGAAAGGTTGACCACCCCGGCTTAGATTAACCAATCTCACAGAATTGTCTTGAGGTTAAAAACTTCATGTGGAACTTCATGGAGGAAAGGCAAGATTCAAACTTAATTTCCTAAGGATGTAATTTGGAGACTTTTTGGTTCCTTCTAGGTTTACAGTTGTATAAGAAGAACCCACAAAGATCCTTCGCACATCAGCAATTAGTTTCATAGCCAATGAAACACAGGATTCATGTGTGTATACCGGTACATATACGCAACAAACACGAAGCAATCCTGAGTAACTATCGGCCTGCAGAGTACGCGCTCCATAGGGGGAGGGTGTCATAAATGGACTGTAAAGTGCTTTTACGGCACCCGGAGAGTAAGGCCTGCTGGCGCACACACTGGCAGGCCTCTCTCCACCACGGAAACCTGCTACAGCCACCGGAGCACGGTAAGGGTTGCTCCGGTGGGAGCAGGGCAGGCTGGGTGATGAGGGAGGGTGGCAGTTGTCCGAGCAGACCTGGGAGGGGGCAGGGATATCGGTCGCGATATCCCCGTCCCCATTCCCGGGCTTGGCAGCTGTTACACCACTGCCTTGGATTTCCACTGACTCGAGACCCAGCGGACATTCCAGCTCTACACTGGGGGAAAGGGACAAACGCCTCCTTCCCCTGAGGAGACCCAGGCCCGTGCCGGAGCGGCCCAGGAAGAGCATAGGATCCTGCTGCTGGCCCTATGGACCGGTCGTGGATCTTTGTGCAGGATTGCGTTCATTCACACACGCACACTCACACTCACACACACACACACACACACACACACACACAGAGCAACAATCGAATACTCATTTCACCCTGAACTTCTTGATTATGCTACATTTTTGTCCTTGATCCTGACTGAGAAAAGAATGCCTGTCTAGAGATGCTTATTATTTATTATTCACTTTTCAGGAGGAGCAAGGAGTTGGAATCCAAATTACAGTCTATTCCTGAATACCTCCAGCTTTGAAATCCCTGCTCAGATCATGACTCTGGCCTTTCAAACGACAACTTTTTTTTAAAGCAAACTGGAATTCTAAATAGCCACTACTGGTTAATTAGAATACACACACACACACAGGTTAATATAGATGTTATTAACAAGTTGTGAAGGGAAGAAGAGAAAACCTCTCTCTTTGCTTTCCTCCCTCCTTCCATCTAAAAAGCTTTGGCCCAAAGCCAATTAATATTATCATAAGCTGCCTGTGCTGGAACAGAGCCCAGATGCTAGTTGTTTAGCATGGATCCAAAATGGGTGGCTTTCTTCCATAGCCCCCACTTGTCTGGATTTGCTCATTGGCATGAGAACCATTTCTACTGCTCAGTTTCTCCTACTGATGTGTGAACACGTCCCCCTCTCCACATCACCTCAAAAAACTATCGGGATTTTGTGAATATCTGTGTCGAACTGCTGAAAAACCTGGAGTGGTTTTTATGACTTCAACAAGAATGCTTCCAAAACCCCAGATACTTTTCACTCTCTCCTATTCTGTCAGTCTTCCCTCTTCACGAGCAAAAAACCTCTTACCTTTATGAATAGGCTTGCCATCCGTCCCGGAAACCCCAGGACAGTCCCATGATCCGGGATCCGGTCTTCGGTCCCCGATCCGTCCTGGGCTTCCTGGGTCCGGTGAAGCCCTCGCTACCATCACCGCCGCCACCGCTTTTAAAAGTTTTTTATAACTTACCTTTTTACTGTCGGCCATCTTGGATCTCGTGAAATATCGTGAAATCCAAGATGGCAGCGCCCAAATCTCGTGAGGGCACATGAGGCAGTAATGTAATGGCCGACTCACCTTCTGCTGCCGGCCGCATGGACGTTCCGGCGCTGCAGTGCTTACTCCAAAGTAGGTGCAAACGTGCCTTATGACATGTTTGCAACGGCTTCTGGTGTCGGAGCGCTCGCTCCGGCGGCAGAGGTTTAGTGAGGATTTCGCCGTTCAACACGTTTCTAGAGCTTATGGGAAATTTGCTTGAAAACGTGTGTGCGCACAATGCCATTTGAATCGTCAGGAACCAGAAATGTGGCCAGTTATGGCGGAGACTTCAGTGTTCTTGCCACTCCAGCTGCAACTATCAAAACCAGAATAAATTATGCAAAATAGCAACACCAGGAAAAAAATGCAAAAAGAAGAGAAAATGTGCATGTGTTTTTCAATATGCATAATGTATTCAGACTGCAGAATTTTGCTTTTCTTGCCACAGAATTTGGATTGCCTGAAAATAGAATCTTATCTTTTTTTTAAGGTAAGGAATGCATATAGGCCTACTAAAAGATGCATAGATGAAAATGTACCGGTACTTGCTTGGCACATGTCTGACTTGCAGGCACAGCAGAGTCATTTGTAGTGCTATTGTACATTCAAGGTCTTCAGCATTTATAGGAATAAATGAAAGGAAGAAAGGAAGAATCAGCTGCACTGCACTTCTTTCCATACTTAGCTGAATGCAACTTATGAACTGGCTCTCACAGCCTAGTCCTATCCTCCCCCCCCCCCATGCTCCCAGCCATTCCACCCCGTCTTCCCTCCCCACTGATCTACCTTCATCGGCGGGCACTTCACTTCCCACCATCATGCGCAGGGCCGCTCCAGCCTCTCCGCCAGCATCCCAGAAGCATGCGGCTCCATGCGCTTTTGGAAGGCCACTTATGACAAATGTGTCCCGCTGCTGGAACGGTAGTTCTGGCAGTGGTGAGGGGAGATAGGATTGGGCCATTAGTTGTTGCTCGTTCTCCAAAATGTGGAATACCTCCCATCGCTACCCTGAAAGACTGCTGAATGTACAAAAGGATGGGTAAGAGTTACCTTGCAATGTGGAGAATACGGCCCAAATTAGATGTGATGTAGGACTTCCATTACTGGGACTCCCAACCACTTTTTCTAAAAGCAGCCAGTCGGGGTTAACCTTTTTTTGGATAGGAGCCAGAGAGGGGTGATCCTAATCCTTTCTCCCGGTGCTGCAGCCTTGATCCAAATTGCTCCCCAAAGCTGTTATTAGTCATGGAGGATAAAATGTGCCCCCAAATCCCTTCCCCATGGTGGCTAATAGCAGCTTCAGGAAGCAATTTTAGTTGGGAAATTGGCACGAGGGCAAAGGATTAAAATTCTCTTGCGCATGCAACATGGGCCCTGATCTAAACTGAAGCTCCCTGCGGCTGCTTCTTGCAGAAAGTTTCAGTCATTCAGGAATTCCAAGCACTGAACTCCAACATCATGTCTGCTTTCACCCAAAATGAGAAATAGGCTTCAAGCAAGACTTGTTCGCGTCTTAAACTATTGTGCATTGTTAAAGCATATAGGCAATACCTCCGCCCATTTTCTGTGGCCGTATCATTTGAGAACATAAGAACATTAGAAGAGACCTGCTGGATGAGGCCAAGGGCCCATCTAGTCCAGCTTCCTGTATCTCCCAGTGGCCCCACCAGATGCCTCCGGGAGCACACAGCCAACAAGATAGCCTGTTTCCGGTTGTCACTCCCTTGCACCTGGCACAGAGCTTTATATCCAATACACTACATCTATAGCCAACACTCTGATGCCCTGCATATTAGCATACATATCTTCCTCCCAGACATTAATCATATCTACCCATTTAGTTTCATTCATTTTAAATTAATATCCTACATTTCCATTTAAACTTTTTCAGGATGGCTTTCAGTTAAAGATACTGTTCCCGTCGTTTGATTGTTTCAGACTGCTATTTTACCATGTTGTACAGCGCAATCATTTCTGTGCAATATGCCAGCAGACCATGAGGTCCACTGGCGTACCTCAAGGTCTGTTGTCACGGTAGCCTTTCCACCAGTCTGCAGAGTGATGCCACCAGTACAAGGACCAGGAGGCTGTGCATTGCCAGCAGCGCCCCACAGATTGGCCGCTAGCACAGTTTTGCTGGTGGTGGTGGTGGATCAGGGTGGATCAGGCCAGTATAGGGCAGACTGAGGGCAGGGAAGATCATGGTCCCAGTGCCATCCATCATATCCGAAGCCCCCCTCCCAGCCAGGATTTGCCTCCAGCATGACTCTCAGAGCTATACCAGCAAAAGACTGGCAACGCTTTGAGGAGTCCCATAGGGGATCACAGAGCAGGCAAGGAGATACGTAAAATCCCCAGCTGGCATGCAGGATACAGCAGGTGTTGCATCAGCAGCCCTGCATCCTGTGCGCTGGTGCAGGATAGGATTGCACCATTAATCTTGTTGTTGGTTTTAAGGTACTTGTTTTCTTATATTGCTTCTTTATGGCATGATACTCTTTAATTAATGAGGCCACCTTGAATGCTTTTGTGGGAAGTTGGAGTATATCAATCCATCCATCAATAATAACTAGGGCCAATTACAGCAAGATGATGTTGATTGGTTTTAATAAATACAGGCAAAGAGAGTGCACTTTGCCTGGAACCTAAAGAGTAGTAATGCTGAATGAAGCAAACTTTCATGTTGAGGGGACTCCAAAGCTGGGAGACCACTACAGAAAAGGCTCTTCTCCTGGTAGCCACCCACCCAACCCCTGAACCCTGAAGGTGCGGGAGACCCAGGAAAAGGCCTCATTTGAAGATCTCAACAGCTAGGCAGTCTAGAAGACAGTCTTGCAGACAAAAAGGCCAAAGCATCTGGTGCTCTCGAATCATTCACCACTCCCCTTATTTACATTCACTTCTGTCCATTTTCTCTGGCTACTTTATGTCACTGGAACTCTCTTATACATTTGACTTTGTTCCATTCCAAAAATTACTTGAAAACTTGAGGGCCCCAGTAGGTACGCCCTCTCGGACTATCCTGTCACCTCCCTCCCTCTCTGTTTGTTTTTCTCTTGCAACGTCTTTCAGACTTCTCTTGGGTCTCTCTCTCTCTCTCTCTCTCTCTCTCTCTCTCTCTCTCTCTCTCTCTCTCTCTCTCTCGTTGTCTTTATCGAATCCCACCGCTAGACTGTAATGCTGTGAGCAAGTGCCCACCTGCAGGTGTTTTTTTAAAAATCTTTGTAGTGCACATAGATTGTAGGGAGGCAACAAGCGGAAGTATGGCAATGTTCAGAGTCCAGGCAATGAGGAACAGTAGAAACACAGCAGCAGCCCATATTGCATCGTGTTAGCATTTGATTGAAAAAGAATAATCATTACGCAAATTAACTCTGCTGATTTTGCTAACCATTTCCTCTTTTCTCTACCCGTCTTTCATCTAGGGTGTACCTTGACTTTAGGGGAGGGGGGAGTTTTCTTTTTTCTCTCCTAGCAATCCATCCCTAAGCCTCTTGCTGGAGAAATGGAGCAGTCCAAGGCAAACGCTTCCAGCGAATAGCAGCAGAATGCATGATCTGCAAGGCTTTCAGTTCAAAAATGGGTTAACAGGGATCTGACAGAACAGGACCTCAGGGTGCAACTAGGAAGGTAATTAACTGGAAGGCCTCTAATACAGACAAGTCTTATATGATGATGTATTGTTTTATAGGTCAACATTGCCATTTAATATCTGATGTGAGATTTAATTGGCAAACCACCATAAGGCCCAGAATGAAGGAATAATATGCTAAAGCAATTTTGCGCTAGTGTAGCCAGGAGTCTGAAAGTGTACAACCTTCTGTATTTACAGTCATTTGACTCAGGTCCAACAGGGCGGCGTATATTTTTGCTTTCCGATTCATACCCAGATGAAAGAGGCTGAGGTTGACTCCATGATGTTCCTGGTCCTCAGTGTGTCCCGTCGCACTGGCTGGATCCACAAGGCAACCAATATGTACTGTAGAACATAAGAACATTAGAAGAGTCCTGCTGGATCAGGCCAAAGGCCCATCTAGTCCAGCTTCCTGTATCTCACAGTGGCCCCACCAAATGCCTGCAAGAGCACACAGCCAACAAGACAACCTGTTTCCTGTTCTCACTCCCTTGCACCTGGCACAGAGAAAACCTACTTCTAAAGCCAGGATGTTGCTTATGGCTTGTAACCTGTGATTGTATTTTCCTCCATGAATCTGTCCAAACCCCTTTTAAAGACATCTAGGCCAGGTGCCATCACCACATCCTGTGGCAAGGAGTTCCACAGATGAATTACACGCTGGGTGAAGAAATATTTTCTTTTGTCTGTTCTAACTCTCCTTCCACTCAATTTTAGTGCATGTCCCCTGGTTCTGGTGTTGTGCGAGAGGGAGAAGAATTTCCCTCTATCCACTCTCTCCATCCCATGGTCATGAGTGACCTAATCACAAACAAGCCATTGTACCTGTGGTTACTGAACACCCTGACATTGTCATGACATCTATTATGCCACCAGGCCACTTCTCTCAGCTACCTGAATGACGAATATTTGTTACATGCTCAGCGTTAGAGAGAGAAAGAGAGAGAGAGAGAGAGAGAGAGAGAGAGAGAGAGAGAGAGAATTGGGGGAAAATATTGGTTATTTTTCTTTTTATTCCCCCAGCTCATATTATTCTTTCCTGAAAAATAGAGTGATTGTGTAATAAAATCATGTACCTGGGACTCTTTAGGGTGGAACTACACATTCGGGGTAAAATAATCCCTGTCTTTCGTTCCTCCTATAAAGTCTGCTGTGTGTCATGGCATCACCACAGTTTTTATATATTTATTTATTTTAAAACATTTCCATCGTACTTTTCAAGGCAACCCAAGGCAGGCAGCAAACAACGATCAAATGGCCAGCAAGTGAAAACAACCACTAATTAAAAAGGCAGCATAAAACCAAACCAACAAACTCCACAAGTGAAAAGCCACCGCTAAATAACCTGCCACCACTTCCTGAATGTCATATCTCCCTGACCGTAAGAAAAGGTGAATGGAAAAGTCAGGTTTTCACGTATCTCCTGAAGGAGTGTAAGGTAGTGGCCAATTGGGCTTCCAATGGGGAAGTGTGGCATACTACTCCATCATGTGGGGCTGGGGCATGTCCACGGGGCTGCGCTGGCCATCCACTTGGCTGTGATGTGCTACTGCTAATGTCAGCAGCGGTCCATTTGGAGGAGGAGGCCCATTTGGGGCCAGGCAGTGCTGCGGAGCCAAGAAAGGCAGAGAGGGGCTGGCTGGGTCAGCTCATTTGAAGCGATGGGGCTTAGTGAGGCAGGAAGCCTCAAAAGCAGGGCAAGAGACAGAGGAAGGGGAGGAGGCAAGAAAGAAGGGGCCATGAGAAGAAGGGGCCATGACAGCGAGACCAGAGAAGTGGAGACAGGAGAAGGAATGAGCAGAGTGAGGTACAAAAAGGGAGAGCTGAAGAAGAAGGAAGACGAGGCCCAGTGAACCAGGGGAAGGGGAGGAACTGATGGATGGGGGGCAGAGAGGACAACCTGATGGGGGGAAAAGAGTCCAAAGCAGAGGACACAAGCATGCAAGGAGGAAGCGAAGGGCACAACAGTATCCATTCCTGGCAGGGACCGAAGGACCCAGAACTGCAGTACCCGGCCAAGTATGGTAGCTGCACCCAAGGCGTTGAGCGGAGTGAAGTCCCTTGCTGGGCCTGCCCTTTCCTCCCAGGCAACCTTGGTTTTCCAGGTTCACCAGGTTTGCCCTGAGATTAAACTGATTTCTGACTCACCAAATGCTTTCCATTATTTGGTTAATTAAATCTGTCTCTAACCAATGGAGCTACCCATTCATTTCAATCTTGAACAATAATTGACTGTGAGCAGGAGGCATTTTAAAATGTGGTTGTTGCATTATATCTGTTCTGGCATCAGGTTTAAAAAAATGGCAAGACAATCTGAGGGCAAAGTAAAGGAAAAGAAAAATCGACACTTTTGTTCATTGCACTGTCTTGAGCAGCATATGTTACATGTCTCATTCAAGATGACTGAGATATGAATTATGGAAGCCATTTGAGATGTGTGTTAATTCTACCTGAACGGAACTGCAGGTTTAAAAATGACTTTTTCACCCCGCCAAACACTCTTGCATTTTGAGAACAGATAAACAGCAAACCCTACTGATATCAGATTTAGATATAATTTTACTGGTGAACTGGTTGTTTGTTTGTAGCAAATTCATACATCAATCTGCTGTTAAAGAGATACTAATTATTGGTGTTATCTTCCGTGTATCAAGAACGTACAGTTATTGCAAGAGAATCAATCTGTCCTGTGGAGATGTGATCATGTGATGTGAGTATCACCAAATGGTCATCTACCAATGGTTTAGAAATATTTCATGCAGAATGAGAAAGCTAAGTGGGCTTATACACAAGTCTTGCTCATATCTTTCCTTCTCTTACAGTGCAATCCTATAAAAATGTTCCACTATGTTCAAGGGGGCTTAATTCCAAGACGTGTGCACAGGATTGCAACCTAATTCTGGTCAGGTAGTGAAGTCATGGAATCACAGGTTACAAGCCATGATGGGTATATGCAACCTCCTGGTTTTAGTAGTAGGATATCTCAATGTCAGATGCAAGGGAGTGGTGACAGGATACAGGTATCTTGTTGTCTGTGTGCTCCCTGAGGCATCTGGTGGGGCCACTGTGTGATACAGGAAGCTGGACTAGATGGGCCTTTGGCATGATCCAGCAGGGCTCTTCTTATGTTCTTAATGAGTGTCTGGAGGCAGTACAAGGTTGGATGGAGGCAACAAATTGAAGGTCAATCCCACTATGGTTTGATAATGGGTAGTCAGATTAAGCTAGGGCAGTTGGACAGCCAGCCAAGAATGACGTCTTCTACATTGCTACTGGGAACACCATCGCCCTGACTATGCGAACTTTTGTTGGCATGGTGATATCTCTGCTTTTTATTATGCTGTCTAAGTTTGCCATAGCTTTCCTTCCAAGGAGTAAGCGTCTTTTAATTTCATGGCTGCTGTCTCCGTCTGCAGTGATCTTGGAGCCCAGAAAAGTAAAATCTGTTACTGCTTCCATTTCTGCCCCTTCTATTTGCCAGGAATTGATGGGACCAGATGCCATGATCTTAGTTTTATTAATGTTGAGTTTCAAGCCAACTTTTGCACTCTCCTCTTTCATCCTCATCAAGAGGCTCTTTAGTTCTTCTTCACTTTCTGCCATTAGGGTGGTATCGTCTGCATATCTGAGGTTGTTGATATTTCTCCCAGCAATCTTGATTCCGGCTTGCGATTCATTCAGCCCTGCATTTCTCATAATGTACTCTGCATATAAGTTAAATAGGCAAGGTGACAATATACAGCCTTGCCGTACTCCCTTCCCAATTTTGAACCAGTTGGTTGTTCCATGGCCGGTTCGAACTGTTGCTTCTTGACCCACATACAGGTTTCTCAGGAGACAGGTAAGGTGGTCTGGTACCCCCATCTCTTTAAGAATTTGCCACAGTTTGTTGTGATCCACACAATCAAAGGCTTTTGCGTAGTCAATGAAGCAGAAGTAGGTGTTTTTTTGGAACTCTCGTGCTTTCTCCATGATCCACCGCATGTTGGCAATTTGATCTCTAGTTCCTCTGCCTCTTCGAAACTCAGGTTGTACGTCCGGTAGTTCTCGGTCCACATACTGCTGAAGCCTAGCTTGTAGGAAAGCCAAAGTACATTCGAGGAGGCCCATTTGGGGCCGGGCAGCCATACACCGGGGAAAGGGGACAAACATCCCCTTCTCCCAAGGTGTTCCCGGGTCATTTCGATGCAGCTAAGCTGTTTTCGATGCAGCTAAGATGTTGCTAAGCTAAGAAGAGATGGAAATCCTCTCACCAAATAAAATACTTTTAAGTTCATCTTAATTATTCTGCTGAAAGGAATGTGTTATAGGGTCTCCAGCCTCATTGCTGGCTGACACGATAAGGTCTGCCTTTTCCATAATGTGCAAGTTCTCCTGCCAGGGTTATTATTGCATATAAATGTCTTAAAGTCCACATTCTATATATTCTCCTTTTATTTTAATGACATTTTGATATATCAGAGGATTTTTGTAGGGGAGCAGGTTGTCGTGATTTTTGTTCTAGCACTTACCTTTGGAATAATCTTTTCATTCTTTATTCAAGTGGGAATCTAAGACTGAAAGAAACTGATGTGCCCAGTGCCGCTCTGGCTGCAATGGGATTTGAACCCGGCTCTTCAAGGTCTCAACCTTTAGCTCAAATGACAAGCCTTCCAAATGCTCTCACCTGCTGCTATTCACCTTGTGCATGTAAGCAATTGTCCTCTCCAATTAAGGCCGAAGGACACCTGACTTTGGAGAACATGCCTTCAGCCTGCTACCATTAGTAGCTGCTTCTATTCATGGGTCATATTTTATACAGCAGTAGCTGAGTACATCCATTCCATAAAGAGCATTCTGTTTGCTTTGGAAACCTGAGCATAGTATCCCCCAGGCATCTGTGTGCGAGCAGTCCCATGCGAGTCAGTAGCAGCAGGGGACGAAGGAAAGAGCCTCTGACAGGGCTGCAGCTTTTTTAAAAAAGCAAACCGAAAAACAAAAAACACAGTTGCACAATTGACTGGAGTTTCTGATAGACAGGCTAGGCCTCCCGTTCCAGAATAACAGAAATTCATTTTCCTGCATGCTCCTTTACCTGAATTTGTTCCGTTTCTTCTTGCAAATTCTTGATTGCACTGGGGATAGTGGAAGATGAAAACATCTGTCTCCTATCTAGTAAAAGGCTTTAGGACCATATGTGTTTGTACTAAGTGGATTGCAAAAAAAACCCCTCATGATCTCGAGTCGGTACGTGGCTCTGAGTACGTTTGTCAGTGTGTGTGTGTAAGAGAGAGAAATGAAGTCCAAAAGGCAAATCTGTCTCTTTTTTCTAACTATGCTTCATCTAGCTCGAGTGTTACAATCAGATGGTCACTGATGATTCCCCCCCCCCCTAAGAAAGTCTGATTTCTTTCCCTCCTGTTCTTTATTGATCGTGCTCAGTTGAGTCAAAGAAAGCAGGTCCCAGTGAATTAAACCTGGGAAAGCCTAGAAGGGACTTTTCAGTCAAAATTGCAAAGCTGCCTCTTCTGAAATGTAAACGCTGTTGGAATAGAGTGCAGACACATTGATTCACATGTGGATTGTCAGTAAGATTGCTGGTGTAATTTTACTGATGAATCGCATGAGCTGAAAGTCCCAAGTTCAAAACTCACTGCAGCTATATGCTTAGTGGGTGAGCCCCAACCCCCTTGGCCTCAGTCCCCACATCCATAACCTAGGGATATAAACATTGATAAAGGGTATATTATGTAATGTTAGACATGTAGTTTGGTCCTTTGTGTCAGCTGTAGAGGGCAGTTCAGATCCAGGCCACAGCAAGAGTGGAGTTTTTGATTCAGATTGGGAAGCCGTGCAGCTGCTATTTCCCCACTGGTGCCAATCAAAGCTCTCCTTCCAGAAGAAACAACAGCTTCAGGAGTCATTCTGGATCATGATAAGGGCAAAGGGGTTGACCTCCCCTCTTGCATACCATCAGGGATGTGGATCAAGTCTCTGACTCTAAGTCTCGAGTCAAGTCCCAAGTCTTTGCCCCCAAGTCCCGAGTCTTTCATTGTGAGTTGCGAGTCCCTATCTATTTAATGGGAAAAATGGGTTTAAACCTGAATAAAATTCGACTTGTCGTAAAAGGCTCCAAGTCTCAAGTCTATCGAGTCTTTTACAATTGCCAAGTCACGTCCAAGTCAAGTCATTGACGTGACTTGAGTCCGACTTGACTGAGGCAGGCAGCCTTGGTCCACCTAGCTCAGTATTCTTGACACTGACTAACAGCAGCTCTCCAGGGTTTCCTCATAGGACTCTTTCTTTGCCCAACCTGGAGATGTCAGGCAGAGAACCTGGGAATTTCTGCATGCAAAGCAAGTGCTCTACCACTGAGCTACAGTTCCCCCCCCCTTACACTTTTAATGTAACATGTAGTTTGGCCCTAAGAACCTTGTAAGACAGTCAGCATAGCTTGTGAACTACCTAGATGAATGCAGCCCATTGAGGGCTGGATAACCCCCCACCCCAGGTATTTCTGCCTGCCTGAAAAGGAAAAAACAAACAAACACACTTGTGCATGTTGGGGGGAAAGGGTTTCGGTTTGTCAAGCACGTTGCAGGTTTCAGTTCATTGTGTGAAACTTTTGGCTTGGTGCATCGCATGTTATCCAGGTCTGTTACAAGGCCTTCAACACTGGAATGACTCTGGGGGCAAGTAGGAGGGGCCGCGTTTCACCAGTTTACAAGGCACGGGGCAGCGTCTTGCACCACTTACAGTGCCCCACCCCTCCAAGAACACCACTGCTTACGAAGATAATGCACTTCTCATGCCATCAAAATGCACGGCACTTTGGTGAATATAAGAGGGTGTGTCTCTGCCCTGAGGAACGTACAATCTTAACTTTGATATAACTCAGACCACAGAGGAAGGGGAGAGAAGTAGAACTGATGTCCTATATCTGTTTCTCACAAACATCTCAACCCCATAGTTATAGTGCTATTTATATTACCTGCTGTCATACTCATGTATGCTTATATGTATGAGGACTAAATGGAAATTTGCCCTTTTTTTCAGTCCCGTTTGCAGATAGCGTCAAGGACATTTGGAGGGGGGAAGGCACAAAATCGGGAGATTGTGAAACTCACCAGTTGCAATAGCAGTGTGTGCCACAATTCGTTGATGCTCACAGAAAAACATCGAGCCATTACAATGATGGAGCGAGCATCTGCGGTGAGTTCTAGAACTCTCATCAACAATGAGCGTTACTGAAGGCCTTTTTGACTAGGGCCTACCTCCACTTCTGCCCCTAAAATGCTGTGCCGTCAAGCCCCACAGCCAAGTCACTGTTCCCTATATACTGTGACCGATCCAGGCTCTAGATTCGGCAAATGGCTCTCAGGATTTACTAGCTAGCTAGCAATTCAGTTAAACAAATGCTGGCCATCCCAGCGCATGACACAACACAATTGCATTCTCATTACAATGTGTTTATCCAGTCACATATTTTCTTCCTGGTTGCATATTCAAGTCTTCTTTGTATGTGATTTTGCAAACTGAACTGATGGGGACTTTATTTTTATCAGCCTTTCAGTAAACTGAACAGATTATGTACCGAATCTGGCAAGGTCACCCCAGCTGACGTAACAGTACCGGAACGCAAAGTGACATTCCATGATATCACACAAAATGATGAAAACCACATCTTGTGCTTAAGACTGGAGTGGTGTTTAAGAATTCAAACGGCTGGTTTTGGCAGACGTCTAATTGTAATACTGTAACAACGCTGCAGGCAATTTTCTTTGATTTAATTAGACGAACTGTGGTATTTTTTTTCTTTTTTGAAAAAAGGCTTTATTATGTAGAAATGAAATATGTATAAATTTAATTTTTAATCTTGTCACTACAGAAGTAGGAAGGAATAAGCTGATTCTTTTAATTTACCCTCTTTGTTTAAGGAGGAAAAATTAAATTAATCTTATCACAAGTGTTTATGAGTAATTGATTTTATTTTATTATTAGTATCATTTTTGCACTGGAGTCCAAAGTGACAGAGTTAGGCTTGCCCAGCTTTTCAACTACTTCATCTTCTAGAATGCAAACACAAACAGTCAGAGGCCTCAATTATGGTTTTTTTTCCCCCTAGACTATGACAATATTAACATTTAAATCAGAGCATCTATTTGAAAATACAATTATCTAAAAGATATAGCCATAGGACAAAGCTCCTAAGCAATGTGAGGCTTCATTGTGCATTCAGAACGCCATACTCATAGGCATTGGCATCAAGGGTTCCCAAACTGGGAGGCGCAGCTCCTAGGGGAGCCGCGGAAACCAGCCAGGGGAGCCGTGGAGTGCCACGGAATCCTCTCGGAAAACAGTGCAATGCCAATTGGCAGGCATCAACATAATGTAATGGGGATCCGCGGCCAATGGCCGCCAATGGTCAAGGGAGCCACAGGTCGAAAAACGTTTCGGAAAAACTGGTGTAGTAGAAGGGTAGTTCATGAACTTGTTCCTGAATTTGCAGGGGTGTACAGGTGCTGCCTGAGACTGACAGGATTCCATCCACCATCCAAACATATATTTGTGCAGAGATATATTACAGACAGAATGCAGAGGTACTTCAATATAGTTACACCAGACTCTCTTTCGTCGTCGTCGTCGTCGTCGTCGTCGTCGTCGTCGTCCGTCGTCGTCTTCTTCTTCCTCCTCCTCCCTCATGTGAGGCTGTATGCCTGCTTTTATACATCAACCGGAGGGGAGGGCTATTTTGCTCCCAGGTACACACCCAAGCTCAGCTGCAGACACTTTAGTAATCAGAAACATACAGGTTAGTGCTGAAGAGAAGGAAAGGTGCAGTGACTCAGCACTTTTTATCTTATACACCAAGACTTGGGGATTTCTGGTCCTTCAGACCTCAACACCGTGAATACCGGGAACCTGTGGATGGTGGGAATGCTATCCCCCACAGATCCTCCCATGCCTCCCGCAGCCTGCTTCCTGTTTAATATTATTCGGGAGCCTCTCTAGTATGCAGGCTGCTTGCCTGCTCTATGCTATAAACCAGCATGATGGCTGATAGCATTTTGTTTAAGGATGAGACGCACTTGCTTGGTGCTAACACTAGACTCATAAGAACATAAGAACATAAGAAGAGCCCTGCTGGATCAGGCCAAAAGCCCATCTAGTCCAGCTTCCTGTGTCACACAGTGGCCCCACCAGATGCCTCAGGGAGCACACGAGACAACAAGATACCTGTGTCCAGTCGCCACTCCCTTGCACCTGGCACAGAGAAAACCCACTTCTAAAAACCAGGAGGTTGCTTATGGCTTGTAACCTGTGATGGTCTTTTCCTCCATGAATTTGTCCAAACCCCTTTTAAAGGCATCTAGGCCAGGTGCCATCACCACATCCTGTGGCAAGGAGTTCCACAGATGAATCACACGCTGGGTAAAGAAATATTTTCTTTTGTCTGTTCTAACTCTCCCTCCACTCAATTTTAGTGCGTGTCCCCTGGTTCTGGTGTTGTGCGAGAGGGAAAAGAATTTCCCTCTATCCACTCTCTCCATCCCATGCATAATTTTATAAGTCTCAATCATGTCCCCCCTCAGGCGCCTTTTTTCTAGGCTGAAAAGCCCCAGACGCTGTAGCCTTTCCTCGTAAGGGAGGTGCTCCAGCCCACGAATCATTCTGGTCGCTCTTTTCTGCACCTTTTCCAATTCAATTATATCCTTTTTGAGGTATGGTGACCAGAACTGGACACAATACTCCAGATGTGGCCTTACCATCGATTTGTACAAAGGCAGAATGATATTGGCCGTTTTATTCTCAATCCCCTTTTTAATGATCCCGAGCATGGAATTGGCCTTCTTCACAGCCGCCGCACACTGGGTCGACACTTTCATCGACCTGTCCACCAGCACCCCAAGATCTCTCTCTTCATCCGTCACAGACAACTCAGAACCCATCAGCGTATATGTGAAATTTTGGTTTCTTGCCCCAATGTGCATCACTTTGCACTTACTTACATTGAAGCGCATCTGCCATTTTGCTGCCCATTCTCCCAGTTTGGAGAGATCCTTCTGGAGCTCTTCACAATCCCTGCTGGTCTTTACCACCCGGAAAAGTTTAGTGTCATCCGCAAACTTGGCCACCTCACTGCCTATCCCCAACTCCAGGTCATTTATGAATAAGTTGAAAAGCACCGGTCCCAAGACCGATCCTTGGGGCACACCGCTTTTCACCTCTCGCCATTGTGAAAATTGCCCATTGACTCCCACTCGCTGTTTCCTGGTCTTCAACCAGTTCCTAATCCACAAGAGGACCTGCCCTCTTATTCCCTGACTGTGGAGTTTTCGCAGGAGCCTTTCATGAGGGACCGTGTCAAACGCCTTCTGAAAATCCAGATATATAATATCCACGGGTTCGCTCGCATCCACATGCCTGTTGACCTTTTCAAAAAATTCTAACAGGTTTGTGAGGCAAGACTTCCCCTTGCAGAAGCCATGCTGACTCTCCCTCAGCAGAGCTTGTTCTTCTATGTATTTTAAGATTTTATCCTTAATGAGACTTTCCACCATCTTCCCTGGAACAGATGTTAGGCTGACCGGCCTGTAGTTTCCCGGGTCCCCCCTCCTTCCTTTTTTAAAGATTGGCGTGACATTAGCTATCCTCCAATCCTCTGGCACAGTGGCCGTTTTAAGGGACAAGTTGCATATTTGGGTCAAGAGGTCAGCAACTTCATTCTTGAGTTCCTTCAGAACTCTTGGGTGGATGCCATCCGGGCCTGGTGATTTATTGATCTTTATTTTGTCAATTAAGTCTGAGACATCTTCTCTTTTAACCTCTATTTGACTTAATTCTTTAGTCAGGGGAGACCGTTCCGGCAGTGGTATTTGCCCGAGGTCTTCTGCCGTGAAGACAGATGCAAAGAACTCATTTAATTTCTCTGCAGTCTCCAAGTCCCCTTTTATCACCCCTTTCTCTCCCTCACCATCCAGCGGACCCACCGTTTCCCTGGCAGGTTTCCTGCTTCAAACATATTTGAAGAAGCTTTTATTATTCCCTTTTATGTTGCCTGCCATACGTTCCTCAAAGTCTTGCTTGGCCTCCCGTATCATCTTTTTACATTTCTTTTGCCACAGTTTGTGCTCCTGTTTATTTTCCTCATTAGGGCAAGACTTCCATTTACGGAAGGAAGCTTCCTTGCCTTTTATAGCCTCCTTAACTGTGCTTGTTAGCCATGCGGGCATCCTCCTGGACTTGGTCGAGCCCTTCCTCCTTTGTGGGATACACTCCCGCTGGGCCTCTATGACTGTTGTTTTAAACAGCCTCCATGCACTCTGGAGCGATTGGACTCTTTTTACCTTCCCTTTCAGCTTTTTCTTAACAAAGGTAATGGTACATAGGAAGCCCTCCATACCTTGGCATAGTTGTTCCTAGTTACTGAGCTAGAAAGAAGGCAGCAGCAGCACAGGAAAAGCAGACCGTCATATAGTCCACACTCAGCGCCATAGCCAAACCTGTAGACCATCATGCTTCAGTTCAGGCATTCCACAAACATCCCCTGGGTGACACTTGGGGTCTCCTTGCTGCCAGTTGGTCACACACAGACTACAGTGTTGTGGGAGACTCTGCACACAAAATGGAGATACTGTAATACTGTACCCTTCTCTCTTTTCTAAGTCAAGGGCTTCCTGTCCTCTCCGAGGGATCCTGTCAACAGCCACACTGCTGCCGTAATGACTGGTTTTGCCACCAGAACACCACATCATCCAGCTTCTTTCTTCAGCTTGTGTTTGGTCCTAGGCCAGCTGGCAGAACGAGGAGGCATGTTCCACGTAGACTTGTCATTCTCACATGCTTGACCTGTAATGGCATCTGTTTCTGCAAGGGGTCGAGTTTGGGGACCACCAAGTGGGCTGGCAGAACACCTGCCCTCCCTCCCTCCCTCCCTCCCTCCCTCCCTCCCTCCCTCCCTCTCTCTCTCTCTCTGCCTAGAGCAAGAGTCACCTGATATCACCAAGCCACTGATGGATTGCTAAAGACGAGGGGAGGAGAGAGGGAAATTCACACATTACATTAATGGGCTTCAGACTTCACACTAGTGACTGAGCCAGTTGTTGAATTAGCTGGAGCGGAACGTTGGCTGTCTTCGTGGGAAACCCCACTTTCCGGGATCATAACATCCCCTCGAACAGCATTTCCCCCCCCCCCCGAGGCTGGAGTATTTCTCTGGGACTCAGCTAAGCAGGCAAGAAGAAGCCCAGAGAGAGGAACATCAAAGGCCATAACCTGGCAGTTGCTTTGTTTGTTTTCAACTGAGTTGCCAGTTGAACCAGTTGATTTCTTGCTTTTCATATATGCCACCTTGTGCCTATTTTGAACATATATATTCTAGGACAAGCTCACACAATCTCTCTCTGAATGGCTTGTACCTTCATTTCCCCCTATTCTACTCATTGTAGAACAGGGTCTGATGACAAACAGACATTTCTTATGTCGACAAGAAATAGGGCCAACCCTGATCACACACTATTTTGTGCAGTGCTAAGCACTTCCTGCCTGCAGTGGCATCGCGATGCCGCCCCCGGTGACATCACCACCGGAAGTGACATCACCGCCGCTGCTGCTACATATGCCTTCAGAGGCGCAGGGCAGGAGGGTGGGCCAAAACAAATCGCCGTCTCTGCTGCTGCTGCCCAATCTTCCTGCCGCCGAAATGGCATGGTTGACGCCCCCGATGCCCACTTTGTCAACCCCCACATGTCGCCCAGGAGCGGATCCTCCTGCTACACTTCTGCCTGCCTGCCTGCCTGGGTTACAGGTCTTCCAAACCTGGGTTCATGGGTCATCCGAACTGGCCATATTTCTAGTTCACTTGGCCAATGGCTGCTGTCGAGAAAGTTGCGTTCTTGAATATAATTTTTTCCTCCTTAAAGCGACACTAGTCTCATTTAAATTAGCAGTGTCCATTCCTGCTCCCTCTCTCCCTGTTTTTTTTTTTTACAAGAAATGTAGTAATTAGAAGTCCTTTCATTAAGTTAGATGTGTTCTCAGCATGGGTTATCCTGGGTGTTGTTGCTTTTTCCCCTCAGGAGGGCTATTTGTTCCCTAGTAGCTTGGCTCTCTCCCACCTCGTGGCCCATAAAGCTAATGTTCCCCATTTACAGACTTGATTGTGATTTTTATTGTCTGTGTCACCGCCGCAACCATCAGGATCTTCCTTCCAATAAGAGGTTGATTGGTTGAATATGGCTCCCAGGAACTCAGCCTATGTTTTTTGTACAGTGTTGTTGAATGCTGTTTCCCCCCCCAAAAAAAAAAAAAAAAAAAAAATTCGGCTGGTGCGGTGACAGAACAAGCCTAAGGTGCTAATATATGGAATCTGGTGCATGCCAGAGACTGTGGTTTTAATGCTGGCAATAGCAGTCAACTCTAGATTAGCAAGCCTGTCTTTCCAGCAAGACTCATGATTAGCAGTCACTGGTTGTGTGTGTGTGTGTGTGTGGGAGGGGGGTATACCCAGATCTTGACGGCAAAAGAAAGAATAAAGCAATTTGAGAATCCAAAACAATTGCATTATCAGGAGGAAGGGTTTCATTCAAAGTTCTTGAATTGGTGTGCATTTTGCGATCATTAAAATATATACACCAAGTCCGCACTTAAAGTTGTCGATAGGTTCTTCTTGGAAACTGCAACTTTAAGCGAAACGACTTATAATGAAACCAATTTTACCATAGGTGTTAATTGGTAAATGTAAATGTTCCCATGGCATTTTCCCATCGACTTTAAACAAAACGACTTTAAATGAAATGACTTTAAGTGAGGACTTACTGTATTCTGTTTATCAGGGACTCAAAGTAGTTCTCGTAGGGACTGGGACAAGGATCCAGCCTACTGGACTACAGAATGTGTGGGATTAGGCTTCAGGGAATAAAGGAATAGGGACAAGTAACACCATGGCTGGCAGACCTTGTGGTGACCCTTGATTCAAGGGTCACCACAAGGTCTGCCAGCCATGGTGTTACTTGTCCCGGCCTTGATGGCACCTGGCCGAGATGTCTCTAAAAGGGGTTTGGACAGATTCATGGAGGAAAAGACCATCACAGGTTACAAGTCATAAGCAACCTCCTGGCTTTAGAAGTAGGTTTTCTCTGTGCCAGGTTCAAGGGAGTTACAACAGGAAACCAGTTTTCTGTGCCAGGTTCAAGGGAGTTACAACAGGAAACCGGTTTTCTGTGCCAGGTTCAAGGGAGTGACAACAGGAAACAGGTTTTCTGTGTGCTCTCGGAGGCATCTGGTGGGGCCACTGTGTGATACAGGAAGCTGGACTAGATGGGCCTTTGGCCTGATCCAGCAGGGTTCTTCTTATGACCCTAGATCAGCCAGGTCTAAATATTGAGGAGCCAGGTCTTTTGCCTTTGTCTGGTGACAGAGCAGGACCATCGGCTTCTCACGCTCAGGCAGTGACCTCTGGGATGTCAAGGATTCAGGTGTGACCATTCTGACCCGAATCTGAACACTATCAAATCTTGGTTTATGGGGCCACATGGTTCTGAATTACAGCTGCACGCCATGACAGTGCCTGTAAATGCATTTCATCTGCTTCTCTTGTGGAAGTTATGAACATGCCAGAATCCTGGCAGTGAGGAACATGAAGCATAAAGTCAAATGCGTGGAATACTCTCTCCAGGGAGGTTCATTTGGTGCCATCTCTTTTGTCATTTAGACGGCAAATTAAAACCGTTCTATTTGCCCGGGACTTGAGTGAATGAATATGATGTTTGTTCCGCTGCTTTATTACTGTTTTATTTGTACTGTATTTTTGTCATTTGTCTGGAGATTAGAGTACTGGTGAAGTTTATTAAGCTTGGGCCCGGATGCGAGTTTAGGGGGTTCGCCTCAAATGCTCATCTCAGAGAAGGAACATGTCCGAAACCAGAGTGGAATTTCCATTTTTCCCCATCCCACTCTCATGAGCCCCCGATTTCCCTCCCACCCTCCCACCATCCTCCACCAGTCCAATGGTTTTTAGGGATGCAACATTCCAGTCCCCACATGCAAACAAACAAAGACATTGTCTGGGAATCCAGCATGAGCACATAGGTGGGTGCACACCCAACTCTAGTTTGGATTCTCTTGTAGTTGTTCTAGTCTTCTTGCAAGCTACCTTCCTTGGCATTGTGATGGAAAGAGAGGCCATAAATATTAGGGTTGGCACTGAAATTCCAAAAGAGCAAACTTCAAAGCAAACTTCAAGATTCCTCCAAAGGAGGAACATCTGAGAATTTTCAAGGGAAGCCAAATGAGTTTCTGTAAGACTTCTCAGAGAGTTTCTGCACATCTGTAATAAATATTGTGACACTGTTGCTTGACTATGCTCTTGTTCAGCAGATTGGTGATTAATAGCCCAGAATGGTCATTGATGGAAACAAATGGTTGGGGGATGGCTAGGAATCTCTCTATTTGAATGAGGGAGCATCTCTCTCACTCACACGCACGCACGCACGCGCGGGCACACACACACACACACACACACACACACACACCCCGAAGGGAGTAGATGTGTCTATGTGTGTGTGTGAAGAACAATTTGCAGTTTGGAAGAGAGAGAGAGAGAGAGAGAGAGAGAGAGAGAGAGAGAGAGAGAGAGAGAGAGAGAGAGAGAGAGAGAGAGAGGAGACTTGGAGACGCAGAACCCCTCTCTGAGGATCTAATGTGTAGAAACCAACCTCAACAGCATTTTCCCCAACCTTCTTATTGATTAGGGGAGGTGAAACCAGACAACAATATTCTAAGTACAACACACACAAAAAACTTCCATGTAGTTATACAATGTAAGGAAACTTCCACACAGAAGCTTTCCATATGAATGGTGCACTTTTGCAGCAGCACTGAACCAGAAGTGAATGAGAAGAAGTCAACCTCAGGAAATAAGTACAAAAGAAGGGGACCATTTTTTGACACATAACACGAAAACACACATTTGAGTCCACATCTGAATGTTTTTACTGTGGGACAGAAAAAAAAATCGGATGTATGTTCTAGCCAATGTCAGCTTGACATTTGCATTACAGACCAATCAAAGCAAAACACCACAAACACCAGAAACCACAAAACACCCCAGAGAGTGCTGTGGCATATTAGAGACTAATTGGTTTATTGTGGCACAGGATTCTGTAGACAAAGGACTACAGAGACGATGCCAATAAAAACCGATGTGACAATTAAACCAACCAAGGTGTCACCGTCCTCTTTGACTCCATTCCAACTGAAGATGGGTGCAGCAGCCAGGGTTGTGTGTATGCAACTCTTTCTAAATCAGGTGATCCACTGTTTGGTGAGGAAAGCGGAGTGGGAGAGACTGAATCCAGCCCTTCCTGAGCAGCTGATCAGAGGGATTTCAACTGTGTGAAAGGCTACATGTACACTGCTATGGCTGAAACTATACTGAGCCCACGGTACTTGTATATATGCCAGATTACCCATCTGTCTAGGCATCCATGTGCAAAGAACCATGTGTGCACATGGCCTCTACCTGGATCAGGGGATTAGTCTTGTTACAGCTGTTTTACCTCAACAAACAGCAATTCTCTTCAACGTTGTTGTCAAGGAGAATGCCTTTCTCCTGTGTTAAAACTGGAGAGTACAGTCTATGGCTGGTGCTGATGAATGGCGCACTGACTCGTCTTGTGTGGACTGAAGGCATGAAAGGGACACCAGAACAATAACAGCCCTTGAGTTGGACTGGGTGGAGTTTCACTCTCCACAAAGGACCACATTTTCAGTCTGGAGGCTGCCCTGGAGACATCTGTGGCACCTTTCACCAGCTAATGCTGGCATCCCATCGTTGTACATAGCCATAGTTGTATATGCCCTAGGTAAAAGGTAAAGGTGATCCCTGACAATTAATTCCAGTCGTGTCCGACTCTAGGGTGTGGTGCTCATCCCCATTTCAAAGCCGAAGAGCCAGCGTTGTCCGAAGACGCCTCCGTGGTCATGTGGCCGGCATGACTCTCCTTGCCACAGTGTGTAGCATGTGGCTGGAACACGGAGCGCTGTTTACCTTCCTGCAAGCGGTACCTATGTATCTACTCACGTTGACATGCTTTGGAACTGCTAGGTTGGCAGGAGCTGGCCAAGCAACGAGAGCTCACCCAGTCGCGGATTCGAATTGCCGACCTTTCGATCGACAGCTCATGGTTCAGCGGTTTAAAGACTACTGCAATACATTATACATGGAACCTGAGACTTCCCTGAAACTTCAGTTATTAGTATAACATGTGGCTGAAGATTACAAACTGGTCCCAGATTACAAACTGGGACCCTCTATAGATATTAGATAATGACCAGTCCATTTCTGGGAACAATTCAAAGTGCCGGCTAGTTGTTGTTACCTATAAATTGTTCAATGGCCTGGCTACCTGGCTTTTGACCTGGCTACCTAAAGGATCATGTTCTCCCATACAAATCTGCCCAAGAAGCCCTCCTCTAAGCCCCACCACCAATTCAGAGAGGGCTTTTGTGGTGGTGGCATCCTCTATCTGGAATGTCCTACCCAGAGAAGCTTTCCTGGCACCAACTTTGGTGTCTTTCCAGTGCCATGTGAAGACTTTTTACATTTTCCCAGGCATTCCAGCAACTTGTCTAGCTGGTTTTAATTGTTGTTTTATAGTTTGGCTGTTTCTTAGTTGACTGATGCAGCTGTCTCCTCTTGTGCTCTTATTGCTTTGCATTATGCTTTATTGTATCATTTTATTCTTTTAATTATACGCCGCCCTGGGAGCCTTGCTGAAGCACAGCTAACAAATGCACTTAATAAACAAACAATTTCTTAAAAGTTCAGGGGAAGTACTAAGAAGTCCTGCTGTGCACAGAGTTCCTGATAGCGTGGTTCAGACATTGCTCTGAACGCATGTAGAAAGGGGAGCAGGATTTTACCCGCAGACCTTGCCCCTAGTGAGCATTTTTGGTGTAATGTTTGAAAGCCAGGATGGTGTAGTGGTTTGGGAGTCGGACTTAGACCTGGAAGATCCAGGTTCAAATCCCCGCTCAGCCACAAAGCTTCCTGGGTGACCTTGGGCCAGTCACTATCTCTCAGCCCCACCTACCACACAGGGTTGTTGTGAGGACAAAAAGGAGGGGAGGAAATATGTACACCACTCTGAGCTCCTTGGAGGAAGGGCGGTATAAAAATGTGAAAAATAAAATAATAAATATAAATAAGAGTGCAAGAACTAGATGTTCTGTTCTTATAATTGAATTGATTGAATACGTGTAAGCTCTTTCAGACATTATGCCAAATACAATTAAGGGATAGACCTTGTAGGAATGTGGGGCAGTAGGGCGGTGGGCCCCCACGGCATGCAGGGGGTTGGGCCCCAGGCAGCAGACGGTGTGTGTTTGTGTGTCAAAGCGGCCATTTTCAGCGGCGCGAATCGGGCCATTTTAGCGGTGCAAGCGGGCAGCGGCGATGGGTTTGGCCCTCCAGCCTGCTCTTTGCCTCTGTGTTGTGGAAAACCGGCGGTGGTGACGTCACTTCCGGCGTGGGGGGGCAGTCATGTAGGCCCAGTAGGCATAATAAGCAGCCACGATCTCACTCCCTCCTCTAAATATGTTTCAAATAATATTTGCTCTTGTGTCTCAGGGTCTTGAACAGAGGGTTCATCTTGAACCATTTTCTTTTGCCTCGAGTTAAGGCGAGCAGTTGAAATGGAACCAAGAGGGAACACGGATATGAGTCTGCAGTATGTCTTAAGGCTTCAGGACAAACTGTTCTGGGTATTGAAAGACTTGGAATGGTTAGCCTATTGATTTCCAAACAGCAGCCACAATTCACAGAAAAGTGGGCAGTCTGGTTTCTGGCCCAGACAAGATGCATCCTGGGAAAAGGAAGCCGAGCCTCCATTAGCAGCTGCCTTCCTAGGCAGCCCCCTTTCACTCTGAGAGCGTTAGGGTAAAGGTAATTGACATCAATAGCCCTTTTCCATTTGATGACTGGTAGAAATGCAAATTGACGCTATTAAAAAAAAAGATGAAAAGAAGGGGGAGGGGACCTGTTCTAAATCTATTTGGAAAAAACCATGGCAGTTGAAACCAATAAACTCTTTTATTTGAATGCCATTAGTGGGGTTTGGCAGCCATCCGCGCCATCTACTTCAGAGAAGCACAGCACAGATTAAGAGCCTGCGCGATAATTTGCACATATGGAAATGCTTTTTCTTGCCGTTCTGATGGCTCTGTTGTGGACAGATGGAATTAGCGAGCAGTCCAAAGCCGTGAAGGCAAACACATTTTTTTAAAATAAAGAAAGAAAAAGAAAAGATGACAAAAGAAGCAGCACCCCCTTCTCTTCTTTTCTCTTTTTTTTCCATGAGAATCTCCAGCCTGATATAAATAAATACATGACATTGACAAGGCTGACTTCCCTGGCTGATTTTCCCCCTGGCATGAATAGACCCACTTTGTCATATTGAGGGTTGCAAATTTCTTATTATTCTCATTTTTAAAAGAAGGATCTATTCTTCGCCTTGGGAGCCCAGTCAAAGCCCAGCAGATCAAGGACAGTGTTGAGAAGTTAGTCATATATCTGGAACCCCTCTGTTACTCAGATGGTGCACCTTGCAATGCTGTCTTTCTTGAAATGTTTGGTTGATGGTGAATCACGCTTTCTCTCCCCTTTCTTTGTGCATCTTGTGCTATCAACACTCCGTTTCACTCTTGGGAAGATTGTGCCCTGCTGATCCCCAAGCACGGGGAGTGGAAGATGGCACACTTATTATGCCTTCTTTTCAAAATGCAGGTAATATTTTCAGTTCCTGCAATAGAAAAATACACACAAACTGCTTCCTGGAATGAAGGTACTGTAAATTCTAAGGTAGAAACAGCAAGGTGGGCAGCCCAATCCAACATACATTCCCTTGCAGTGATGCAATGGCACTGGCGCGGGCTACCCTACATCCCGCAGGGGATTTTCAGCTGTTGGAGGTCTCCTCGGGATAAGGGGACATTTGTCCCCTTGCCCCAGGGTAAGCCCTAGCAGCCACAATGGGTAAACTCGGACCTGTGCCAGTGATATCCTGGCACAAGTCCGCATTAATCCATGCAGGTGGATCAGGCCTGGAAGGGGAGTTCCTGATCCCTCCCACGCCTGATCTACCCACCCCGTCGCCGCCTACCCATTCCGCCCTCCCCCGCCCTGTTCAACCCCCTCCCCGCCCTCCCCCTGTCTCTGCACTGGATTACCTGCTCTGGCGGGCATCCCAATGACCACTGCACCAGCGGGAAGGCTCTGCCAGTGCACCTGGCTAGTGTGCTGTCACAAAGCGCTTTATGGTGCTTTTATGACAGTATGTGCCGGTGGAACACGCGTTCTGCTGGTTCAAGCCCTCATTAGGATTGGGTCAACAACCTCTATCTCTCCACCTTCTCCTCATCCAGATTAATCTCCAGATGCACATGCCATTGACTGCAGCTTTCTGGGTTTTTTCTGATCCTTCATATCACCTTTCCCCCTCTACATTATGAATGAGCATATGCGCATTAAATTTGAAACAAAGCAATCTCCATGAGATCACATTCATGATTGCATCATGATTCTTTTTGTGCTATGTATTACTAATGTGCATAGTGTCATTTTCCTGCAGGGACTACAGGGACCTGTAGTCTCAGTCCAACCCTAGTGTGGAAAAGATGGTCAACTAGGGCTTGGGATGCCCTCCATCACTATTGGTACCTTTCCACTACCCCAGGGTAGGTCTATAGGTGCAAGAAGGGGAGGTAGCAATGGCAGAGGGGCACTGCCTCTACCACCATTGCCACCTTCCCTCCTACCCCAAGGCAAGCTTCTGGGAGCCTTAGGAGGGGAAGGGCACAATACAGCCCTGTATGGTGGCAGGGCTGGTAGTCACAGAAAGTGCTCAGAAAGCCTTGGTGATTTGTCCATGTGTGTTTTGAAATGCGCTCAAGTTATTGATCCCTTTCCAGGTCAAACATGGAGATATTTGTGCATCCTTAGAAGAGAAGATGGAGGAAATCTGGAGGCTGTATTGTACTTAAAGGACAGTACGCAGATCATTCACTGTGCCTGACTATATCGCAAAATATATGCTGCAAAATGGAGAAAGTAATATCTGACCAGGAGCTACCATGTTGACAGGCACCATTTTCTGGGTGAGGATTCACATCAAACTGCACACAAATATATCATCTTAATGCACAGGGGTAAATGAAATCATACATGCAGATTGTACATCGAAGTTGTGAGAGAAGATGCAAATGTACTAAAACTAAGGTATGCAAAAGGTGAACAAATGGCAGGGAAGCTCCGAAAATGCTTCTCTCCTGAGGTGCCCCAGGGTCTAGGGCCAGCCCTACACATGCTCTGCCACTTACCTATATCGCCATAGTTACATAGTGGTGTATGGCCCAGCAGCTACACAGCCATTTCATCAGATACCTGAAGAAGGACAAAAATCACACTAAAATTCTGTTCGCCTAAGTGCATCTCACCACCGAAAAATTGCTGCCTGAAGTGGCCTTTCCACCTCAGCTTAAACCCAATTATAGTACAATCGGACGATCATGAGTTCTTTTAAAACACACACACAACACTCAATCTTTTCTCCCCCCCCCAAAAAAAAACTAAAGGATATGAAACTTCTGTCAATTCAAATTGCATTCGTTAGATGAGCTAACCCCAGGCTTCTTCCTGGAATCCAGTCTCTATAAAGGAAAACCATTCCATCCAAAGGACTGATATTGCAAAAATATTTGACATACTGAGTGTCTACTAAGAGAAATACTTTTGCATCATTTAAAGAGTGCCAATTAGATGGCTACATAAAAGAGATATGGAAATCGCAAGTCAGGAACTATGCATTACAGAAACAGCAAGGGCTTTCTGGAGCTACACTGCCTCTAATCTCCTGTAAGCTTCGATTTCAACTCAGAGTTTTAACTAAATTCCCTTTCCAACTTTTCTTGTCCCACATGAAAGAAAGGCTGACTTGAATGCAGCAGTCTCGAGTTCTTAAAAGGCAGAAAGAGGAATGTTTACTCTAAGTGGAACATCATGGGGCTCTTCTCAGTGATTCTAATGGCATTCCCCCCCCCCTCCAGCTGTATTTATTTATCTTTACATTTCCAATAAAAATTACATTTTCTTTTCAGAAGCCATCTATAATTACCTTTCTCGGCTGATGGTGGTAGACACTGACAGAACAGCTTTAAACACATACAGAGGCACAATTTGAAATGCGTGGTATAATATGTAGACACCCAGGAATCAATGGGACACCCGGCAAGTAGGCAGCGCTGCGCCGCAGACAAAGTGGAGCACCCGCTGGGGAAGGTAAGTTCCCCGCCAGGTGGTGGAGGGGTGTGGGGAAGCCGTAATGGGACGTTCTAGGAAGGGGGATTGGTCGGCCAATCCTTCCTGGGCCTGGACGCCATTACACGGGCCTTTGGGACTTGCGCCAGCAAAGTAGCTGGCGCACATCTGAGTAGCCCCATCGGGGTAGCTGAGGCTTTACCCGGGAGAATGGAGCAAATGTTCCCTTCCCCCGAGGTGTCCTCCCGGCTGCCTGTCTCATGCTGCACCAGTCTTCCCGCATCGCAGGGCACAGGGCTAGACAGGATTGGGCTGTAAATCCCCAACTTATGTCCTGGTTTCACTCCGGAGGTTTGTCCACAAGTCAGAACAGACGTAAGTTGGAACAGCACTATCATGCCTGTGCAAAAGCACAAGGCCGGATGAACCGCACCTGCGTGAAAGTGCAGACTTGGCTGTCCAGCCAGCTCAGAGCCTCTGCAAAAGACGAGACCAACTGTGCCTATGCGAAAGCGCCAATGCAGCTGTTTGTGAGTTGGGACGTCTGTAAGTCAGCCGCCTGTAACTTGAGGACCAGTCCAGTACTTGATATTAGAGATGCTTTCAAGTTCTCATCATCCAAATTTCACTCTGGATTTTCAACGTCCAAATCACCTGGTCCTGTTTCCAAAGTAGAACAAATGAAGGCACAACTCTCCATTGAGCCATTTTTTGTTTCTGTATTTGTACAAAGCACCTTCATACATGTGCAGTGAAAAGACACAGAAAAGACACACATGAACTGAAGAAACTGTAAAAGGTATGGACCTTTTACAGTTTCTTCAGTTCATGTGTGTCTTTTCTGTCCCCTACATGACCAATAGGGCTGTGTGCAAAAAAAGAAAACATAATGTGATTGTACTTACAAATAAATACACACAACAGCAAACTTTGCATTCTCCAATTCTCAAATTAATTTCAGAAAGTCTACTTAAACTAAAATTCAGAATGAGTGGACCATCGGGAAAAGTGAGCCAGAGAAACAACAAAGCAACACAATGGGGAAAATATTAATACTTTCTCCAACTCATCACCATGTACCAGCAAGCATATAAATGAAAAAGGAATTATTAGTTTTTAATTAAACTTCTCTTCTATACCCGTATTCCTATGTAAAAGTTTGCTAGCCCAAATGCCATTTACTATGCATAACTGGCTAATTCCCTGGAATGAGTCTCTAGGAGTACATTTCTCTATTCTTAACGTGAGAGTCTAGTATTAAATGATGGCCCAATCCTATTGTGCATTGGGCCGGCACGCAGAGCCCTTTGCGACAGCGGAAAGCACTTCCACTGCCACAAAAAGGCTGCTGACAGCACACAGAGTACGCCAGCGTTGGCCATTTTGGGAACACTGTCACGCAAGATGGCAGTGCTCTCAGCCTGCCAGCGGACTGCCAGCCACCCGCTGGAGCAGGTAAGGCAGCTGTGGGGACAGGAAGGGGACAAAATAGGGTGGGGAGGGGGCGTGACAGGGCGGGGAAGCAGCCGGAGGGGTTGGATCCAATGGTGATGGCACACGCCAAATCCTATCCCCCCTTTCAGCAACCTCCCTGCCCCCTTTCTCTCCTCGGACTTATGCCAACAATTTCACTGGCACAGGTGCAAGGAGACCCATTGTGGGTTGAGAGGCTTACAGTGGTGAAAGGGGATTTAAATCTCTTTTTGCCTCTGAACCCTCCCAATCTGCCCACCCCCGCTGGATACAGCCTGCCCATTTTTGGTGAGACAGCACCAGTGAGGGGGGGGGGGTAGGATTGGGCTCTGAATTTACTAATTGCAGCTCCAGGCGGCCATAAGCAAAACACTCAGTTTGATGAACAGAGTGGCACTTGCTTAAAGGATGCTGGATATTAAAGAAGCACCAAGAGCAGCTTCAACTTCTTTCCCCATTCCAAGAAAAATTCAGTTTCTGTCCTGAGATTCCGTTTAAAGCAAAATAACACCGTCTTTTGCCTTTACTGGGCTTGCATCTGATGAAGTTCATAGCATATGAATGAAACGTTAGGCTGAGTTTTAATTGTTTTTATTGTATTTTGACTAGGCTTTGTAGTATTTTTTATTTGCACATGGTTGCATTTTAGAAAGGCTTCTAAAGTCATTTTAAAGTTCAATTACATTTTAGCTCTTTATTTTTTTTATGACTGGAATCCCGTTGAAAATGATTCATTCATGTTACAAAATATATATTGAGCAGCAAAGAGATACAAAGAGTGAGTGAGCGAGTGAGCGAGCGAGCGAGCAAGAGAGAGAGAGAGAGAGAGAGAGAGAGAGAGAGAGAGAGAGAATGGGGCTCCGATCTAAGTTCATGAAGACATTTGGTCTTTACATTTTCATCATCATGTCTACTTGATGACAACTAAAAGAATGGCATTTTTGTGCTCAAGAGGATACCCAACAAACCATACAATCACATTAAAAAAATTATTTAAAGGAAATGCTAAACTCAACAGACTCTCACTCAATTGCACATAGAGGGAGGTTGTTTCGGATATTATGATAATCTTGTTTACCATAGGAGCACCTTCCAGGGTTCAAAGTGTTTTACATCCATTATCTCAGTTATCCTTACAATAGATGTAGAAGTCCACATTATAACCATCATATTTTAGGACCAAATTAGAAGTTACCATACATTTCAAAATGCCATGAAAAGCAAGAAGCCTGTGCAAGAATGTCTTCTCTACCACTCTGTAAAATGCATGTTATAAAACGTATCCATGTCTAGACGTCATGGAAGTTTGGGTTTCCTTGTCCATATCATATCACTGGCTGCAGGAAATTGTAAGCTCTGCCAGGCATTACAGAGAGGGAGACATACAGTTACTATCTTGGGTGGTAGCTGTTTACTTAGAGTAATGACTAGCTTGGCCCTCAGATGAGGGACAGGCAGCCCAATCCACAGTAACTTGGACAAGCTCGGTGATGGCCTAAGGTGTCACAAAAGTGCACCACTCTGCCATTCTCTGGATCCTGCGTCAGCCGCTGCAGGAGAGTCCTGTGCTGGTTGGTGCAGGGTCAGGGGGAGGGCAGGCAGGGGTGGTGAGGGAGGGTGGCCATTGGCTGACCTGGGCTGGGAGGGGGCGGGGATATCAGCGCTGAGATGCACTGATATCCCGAGCTCTGTCGCAGTGCAGACTGGTCTTACACAGCTTCCCCGGACATGCACCAACTAAAGAGCTGGCACACATCTGAGGAAGCCTATTGTGGCCCATGCCACTTACTGCCAAGCCAGTGCAGGCTGCAATGGGCTAACCCTTTAGGCTGGCTGTGCATAGTTGCGTAGGATTGCGCTGTGAAAGTGAGAGACAGTGATTTCATCAAGGCCACCTATTGAGTTGTGGCTCATGCTAAAGTTAAACTGAAGAACATGAAAAAGTGCTGTTAGATCAGATCAAGGGTCTACCTAGCCCTTCTGCTGCTGCTAGCCCTAGATTTGTTTATTTTTCCATTGATGTCCCAACTTTCATCTTGGTAAGCCACAAGGGGCTTTCCATCTGCTGCTCTGTGGCTGATGTCCCTGCTTGTTTTCTCTTTTGTGAGTCTCCTGGAGCACTTCCACCCATCATAGCGAGAGTTCCATTTAGTCACCACAACTCAGAGCCAGTGGCGTCACTAGGGCATGTGCCGCCCTATAGTGAGGGCATGCGCGCCGCCCTAATGACGCCCGTGCTGCCGCGACAGCCGGCCGGATAGGACGTCTCCGGAGCCGGCAGCAGCGGAGCCTCCGCTGCTGCCGGCTCCGGAGACATCCTCTCCGACCGGCTGTCTTGGGCCTTCTGAGGGAGACCTGATGTGTGATGTCATATTTATAAGGTTTTTGCGCATGCGCAGTATGTTTCTGAGGGCAAATTTGCCCTCAAACGTTCTGCGCAGGCGCAAAAACCTTATAAATATGACGTCGCGCATCGGGCCTCCCTCAGAAGGCCTTGGAGCTCCGCCGAGGGCGGACGCTCTGAGGCCTCCTCCTGGAGCGGGAGGCGACGCGCGGGTGCGCGCGCGGGATCGCGCGTCACCCTTTGCGCTCGTCGCCCCCAGGTGGTCTGCCCTCCCCGCCGCGCTCCATCGACGCCTCTGCTCAGAGCCATTGATATACCAATCCATGACGGATTTGTCAAATCACAATATTTCATGTGGGTTCAGCAAGTGACAACTTGTGAATTAAACCTTTATTTGACTGACAATGCAATCCTAACCCACTTTCCAGCGCCGGTGTAGCCGTGCCAACAGGGCGCACACTGCATTTTGCATTGCAAGGGAAGTCATGGAGGCCTCTTCAAGGTGAGGGAACATTTGTTCCCTTTCCTCGGGGCTGCATTGTGGCTGCACCGGTGCTGGAAAGTTGATTAGGATTGTGCTGCTAGTATTGTAACCTAAAATTGGACGTTTGGTCGTATACAAAGCCTGAAGGTCTGACTCGTTTATCTAAAATGCTCTGGTTGAACCTTTTTGTGAAAAATGATCTTCTCTGCCCCATTCTTGCTTCTCTGCTACCAAACTTGGTATAATAATTTCCAGCTGCTGTTGCGCCTCTTTTTGCTCATACCACTGCTGAGTTGCCTCTTGTGGGGCTTGTGTGCATGCGTTGAAATATGAAATATGTGTGCATGCGTTGAAATTTGAGGGACCGCCTCCTTCCTTATAATCCGACCCGTACTCTGAGGTCATCGGGGGGGGGGGGCCCTGTTGACCGTGCCACCATTAACAGAGGTGAGGGGGATGGCGGCGCGGAATAGGGCCTTCTCGGCTGTGGCGCCCCAATTGTGGAATTCCCTCCCCCTGGAATTAAGAATGACTCCCTCTTTAGAGGCCTTTCAGCGGGGCCTTAAGACGTTTTTATTTAGGACTGCTTTTAATGTCTGACATGGTGGGCTGACTTTTTAACAAATGGTTTTTAACACATGTAAATGCAGGTGACCCACTGGGGTTGTTTATTTTAACTTAAATTGTTTAATTAATTATTTTAATGTGTTTATTAATTATTTTAATGTGTTTATATGTATTTTAATATGTTGTAAGCTGCCTTGAGTGCCCTCGGGAGAAAGGCGGGCTATAAATTCTTTAAATAAATAAATAAATAAATAAATAAATATGCAAATCACAACGGAAATAATAGCAGCTATGTTGTTGCAGTGGTTGCACTTGAAGCAGAAAGAACATGAGAAGGAAGAAAAGGATGGATGACAAAAGAATAGCCCTCGTGTGGGCCCCATAGAATTCCATAGAGGGAAGATATAGCCCAGATATCAAATAAAAAAGAAACAAATATCAGGTAGCAGTCATATCGTGCTTTCTAAGGGCAGCATCCTGGCTAGCACATTCACTGATCAGAGATCCCTTTGCGAAGAAGTCATTCCCTCCATGAACAGAAGGAGGATTCAAGGAGGGAGCTCAGGACGGCAGAAGTAGCCTGTCAAGATGCTCCCCTGAGTGTGCAAAAGCTTCATGAGCATTATATGGCTGTTGTCCTCAGGAATGATCTGAGTGCATCTGGCGCCTGAATTGGGGCCAATCTGCCGCTCCTGGCAGTTTGAAGCACCCCCCCCCCCGTTTTTGTTTTGGGTGTTTTCACAATGTTCAACATTACAAAATGGTGTTTTTTATATTATTATTATTATTATTATTATTATTATTATTATTATTATTATTAACAACAGCAACAGCAACAACAACAACAACAACAACAACAACAATATCTGTATTTATATACCGTCTTTCTATATTGTCAGATTTCTCCTTATGTTCCACAAAGCCATCCCGAAGGCCACTTAAAGCTATGCTGGCAGGATCTAAAATTGAAAATAAACAGTCCTCACTCCAACGTCTCCTTCCTCTTCATCAGATTCTGTAACTGCAAGCTAAGTGCATCCGAATCAGCTGGAAAATGGGGCAGGGGAATCGCATGTGCGGCAGATGTGTGTTCAATTGACCATCCAGCAAGGAATACATACATGGATGCTGGTTTCCTCATGCACATCCCTAGCAAGATCTGGGTGACTTTTGCTACAATGGATCTTGACAGGGTTAAAAAGACTTATCTTCTCAAACGGTTTGCTGAGAGCTGCATAGAAAGAATATTTGGGAGGTTCTGAAAAGACTCCACCTTGATTTGTTGGTTTTTCAGTCTCAGCCGCCGTTTACTACTTCATATACTACAACGTGAAAGGGATTATCCCTTCATTAAGTGGCTTTTATCCTTGTGACATCTTCTAGCGCACTGGCGCTTCATTAAATTATTTTTCTGCAACTTTCTTGACTCCGCTTTCATGTTACTTAACTCTTTTCCCTTGTGAGCCGTTAATCTAGGGACCAGTCAAATTAGCCATCCAGCTAGTTATAGAGCCTAATAGTGCATATTTTTAAATGCACTTCAGTTCATTATTTGGAATCTCTTCACTGGAAAATGCTGAAATTCAAAAATATACAGAATGAAATGAATACTTGATTAATCCAGTGAGTGACCCAGTTTGTCCTTGATATATAAACTATACTATTATTATTATTATTATTATTATTATTATTATTATTATTACTACTACTACTAGTAGTAGCAGTAGTAGTAGTAGTAGTAGCTACTACTTCTACTACTACTACTTCTACTACTGATAACTGTGATTGTCAAACAAAAGATGAAAAACCTTTACTCAATATATGGTGGGCTCTTTTTCTTCCTTAACCCCCTCCCCACTTATTTACCTTTTAAACAGGCATTAGCAGGGGGGCTCCTTTCCCAGTGGACGGCTCCTTTCCCAGTGGGCTCCTTTCCCATTGTGGACGTTTTTGTGGTGGCCACCATTTTTTCTTCCGCAGTGTGCCAGAATTACACTACATGTGGGTTACTGTGAGGAAAACAAAATGGCAGCTGCCAGGAAAGGCGCTCTTTTTATCACCTGTTTAAAGTGTCAAAAGCGTTTTACCAAGAAAAAAAAAACCAGCCCACCACTGTTGCTGCATTATAACTAGCCCGTTAACAAAAACAAATATAAAAATAAACTAATAATGAGTAATGAAATGAATGTGAGTTGCACAAATGAATCACAAAATGAATGAAGCATTTGCTAACCAAAAACAAATGGGGTAATGAAATGGAAAGACATCCTTGCATACTCCTAGCAATAAATAATATGCTAGAACCGCATTCATGGCAAAAATAATTAAATGGGCCTTTGAACTACCAATGACAATTATGATCCCATACCAATGACATTGTTTGTTCCCCTCCATATGCACATCAGGCTGCTCTTCATGACCTCCTGTGGTTGCAGCGTGTGGATAAATATCAATGTTGCAAGGGCAGGACCAATTGCATGGCTCTTTCTCCACCTGGGTGTGTGGGGGCTCTCAGATGGAAAGCCCGTGCACTCAATCCCCTCTCACATGGTTCCAGTATGCACAGATCTCTCAGCCACATGGGACAATACCACTGGAAACTGGCTCCCACGTGGCTTGGTCTGTATGTGAAAAAGCTCTTAGAGCACAACCCTAGGCATATCTACTAAGAAGTAAGTCCCATTGAGATCGATGGGGTTTACTCCCAGGAATGTGTGTATAGGGTTGCAGCCAGGCAGCGAAATCCTAACTAAAGATTCGGCTGGCGGCCCAGGGCCGCCTGCCGGATCCCATCCTCACTCCGAACTGCCATGCGGTGGGCTGGAGGTCTACTCAGGGAAGGGGACGTTTGTCCCCTTCCCCAGGTGTATACTGGGGCAGGCCCTATTGGGCTCCTCAGATTTCTGTCAGCTAAATAGCTAGCGGAAGTAGGAGGAGGCCATGTAACAGCTGAGCTGGCCCGGCAGGGACAGGGATATGGCGGGCTCCATCCTCGCCCCCTCCCGGGGTGGCTCGCCCAATGGCCTTCCTCCCTTGCCACTCGAACTGCCCATGCGGCCGCCGGCGGGAGCCAGTTACCTGCCACCGGCGGCCGTATGCTCGTCTTGGCGGCGGAGTGAGGGAAGTTGGCCTTGTGCCGGCCTTCCTTACTCCTGCGTTGGTGCTTGAGCGCTTGCACTGGTGCCGGAAAGCTAAACAGGATTTCGCTGTGTATTTTATACCAATTAAAACTTGCAGCCCTAAGATTTATTTCTGTTATTTCCCTTAATGAAGAGGTCTGCCAGACCAAGATCCAAGGAAGCATTGAAGGGCTTATGTCCTCTATAATTTTCAGTTCCAAGGGAAACTGTTTGTTATCCAAACGTATATATTTATTATCACATGGGTTTGTTTGCATGAAACAAAGAAGTGCTTTTCTCCTAGACTTAAGCCTGATCACGAACAGGCTATGGCCAGGTTCTGACGCAGCAACAAATCATGCTTGGCTGTTGGAAGCACAAATCTTGGATCTGCATGCTATCCTCTCCCATTTGCATCCAGCAGGACGAGGTTGAGAGCTTCTGTGCCTGGTTTATCTGAAACGTCAGTCTTCCGTTTGGTGCAAACATGGGGACCCGTGGTTTGCCTACACCCCAGTTAATGAACAAGCCAGAACATCAAACTAGGATCTGAGTTTGGATGAATTGGGAAACAGCAGCCTGTTACAAATCATCATGAAAGGAAACTTTCAAACTCCTCCCCTCAACCAACTTTACAGTCCTACCTTGAAGGGCTATTGTAAGGATTACTGGGATTATGGATGTGAAATTCATTCAACACACATGTACATATGAAGCTGACTTGGGTGGATCAGACTGTCAGTCAGGCTATCAGCGCAATTCTGTGTAACTCTTGCACCAGTGTAACAGTAGTAGATCCACCGGTGTAAGTGCACTTATGCCAGTGTAACTTGCCGTATGTTGATGAACGCAGGACGGACACCAGTGTAACCCCTCTCGGACGCTGCGCACATGCAGTTCAGACACAGGACAGACGCCAGCGCAACTCCGCCAGTGCAGGGGGCATTCTGAGGGCATTTGGAAACCCCTGGAATGCCCCCTGCACCGACGGAGTTGCACTGGCATACGTCCTGCATCTGAACTGCGCGTGCACAGCGTCCGAGAGGGGTTACGCTGGATTCCGCTTTTTGTCCATCGCTGTACGGCAAGTTACACTGGCATGTGCACTTACACCGGTGGATCTACTGTTAAACCGGTGCAAGAGTTACACAGGATTGCGCTGTAATTCAATATTATCTCTACACTGCCTACCAGCAAGTCTCCAGGGTTTCCAGCAGCGGTCATTCCCAGTCCTACTTGGTGGTGCAAAGGATTGAACCTGGAACCGTCTGTATGCAAAGTATGTCTTCTACCACTGAGCTCCATACAGCCCTCCATCACTAAAGAACACTGTATATTTGTTAAGTTACATTCTTAAAGAGAGCAGTTAAAACGTTCAAGGTAAGTAAGAAGAGTAAGACGATGCTATGTATTGGTTTGCACATTTCGAGCAATATAGTCCTTTTGTAATCAAAGCTACACTGCACAAATACTTAAAATGCAATGAGAAGACCTCACAGTTAAGCTATTCTGTTACTCAAGACTTTAATTAATAACACACTAACTGTAAAAGCAAACATCAAGAGCCACACCATATTGCTTCCATTATATTTTGAAATTGTTTATAGTGATTTGGCAATCACAAAATGCACTTTTGAGGCGAGTGCTATCTTGTCAGGGAGATGTCTGTTGCTCTCAGCTCTGGTCACACATAAAAAGGGTCTTTGTGCGTGAAATGTTGCGCCAGAATGTGGAAAGGCATGTGTGTTCAATTGCACATCCCGCTGAAAGTAACGTAGTGCAGATGACAGACGTCTGCATTCAGATCTGTGGTCAGATGTGCTTTTGGATGCGCATCCAATTTACACTCATGAGTCCTGTTCCAGCAACTGATGCGCACACAGAAGCGCATTTCTATCCATGTATCAACTTATTCAGATGTGGAGGGAGGTCTACAAATACTCTTACTTTTCATACTGTACATTCCTATTCACAATTGCTAAATTATCCTTTTGAGAGGGTTATCATCCCATTCATTGTCACCTAGTTGCAAATTCAACTGTAAATGCTGCATTTCTTTCTTTCATTTTTTCCCCAATTTTATAATCTTTTATTGAACCAACATAAAATGACAAAAGATAATTGTAAGGCAAACATCAACATTCAAGTGAAGTCAAAATGATATTGATACAATGAAATCATTTCGGAATTATACGTCCCAAATTCTCATGGGCTGTATTCATTTGACTATCCCAATCCCAAAGATGGGTGTAGATGTGATGGCTCAAAGAACTGCCCTACACACCACTTGATTGGACATGACAAGTGTTACCAACCACTGTAGTCTATTCATCATAAACTGGGTTGCTCAGAAGCATCCACACTGCCTTCCTATGTACAGTGATTATATAACCCTGTCCAAAGTTTCACGTGCACTCCAATGGAGCTTATGCATAAGGGCACCATCTCTTTTCAGTTCAGTGGGGCAAGATCATCTTCCTATATTGGAATAAATGGAGAAATGGATGGAAGAGCTCTGTGTTAGTATAACCTCCCTGGCCTAAAAGGAATAACTGGAGGAGGGTATAACACATTTTCTCCTTTCGTTACCATGATCATCCCTATGAAGTTAGTGTCAATGGCTGATAGATCAGGCACGGGGTCTGCACAACTTGTGTTCTCCCGAACCAGCAAGCACAGACCACCAGCACTGCATTTTGGCCTTCCAGATGCTTGGAAACTCCCTGTTTTGGCAGTTTCTAGGCAGGCAGCACTAACAGGAGGCTTAAAAAGTCTCTGGTGGCCCAAATGACGTGGCTGATGAGCTGTGTCAAACTTGCTGGTGGATCTTCAGCCAAACAGGCCGGCAATGGCTAATAAGGCCACCTTCCCTTCCCTCCCCTACACCTCAAAAAAAAAAGACTGGAATAAAGTGAGAGAGAGACATTTGTTGCAAGGAAACAGAGCAATGACGGGTAATGTGATCGTGGTGTAAAATCAAAACTAAACTGTATCTTATTACAGACTTTAAAATGGAGACATAGATTAAGTTTTGTAAATTGCGTGTATGATTAAAAATTGATAATGTAATCATTTTCTCTATCTTATTAAGAGGCATTAACTCCGATAGCAATTTGCATGCAAACACACTAATAAGACTGAAAAAATCTAATAATGCAATATTTCAGACATCCACACATCGAACGGATGCATTCCTAGTGTGGGAAAATTAGCTATAGGTTTGATACAGATGATGTTAATTTTTTATGGTGCCTTTTAAATCACGCTCTAATGGTGTCATTTTCCAAAGCGGCAAGCTCAAGAGTGCTTCTCAGTTACGCTGTCATTTGTGTGTTCCAAATCCTTTACAGAACGGCCCTGTGCTTGATATTTCCTATAATTTCTCACCAATTCAGTAAGTGTTGGGCTCGTATAAACAGTGCAATTTAAAGAGGGGAGCAGAGGCCAAAAATACTGAAGGTGCCTTAATAAGTGGGAAACCCAATAGTCCTGAGTTTATAGAAGTACGCCCAGTTCCCGTATATTTCAGCTGACATGATGGGTTTGACTTTTATTTTGCTCCATACCATACAGCTACGTCCAGCTCAGCCAGCTGTAAAAAGATACCTGATCCACTGGTTTGGGGAATCAAAACGACCCAGAGTGCTGATCACATCATTCCTAAGCAGGCCAAAGTGGACAGAAACATCTATGCTACACTCGTGTGTAATTGATGGGTTTTGACTTCTCAGAATAAAGCCACTTGGGCAGCCCAATCCAACCTAAATTCCCTCGCAGCGATGCTGTGGCGCCGGTACGGGCTATGCTGAATGCTGTTAAGGACTTTAAAGATCAACACCAGCACCTTGAATTGGGTGCACAAATGAATGGGCAGTCAGTGTAGGTGTCGGAGCAGTGGTTCAACAGAATCCAACCACCGAGCTCTGGTAGCTACATGGGCTGCCGCATTCTGCGCTAACTCCAGCTAACTCCAAACTGTCTTCGATAGCAGCCCCACACAGAGCATTTTACAGTACTCTAATCTAGTAATCTAGATTACTAGAAATTAGATAGTCATCTAATCTTGATGTCACGGGACATGGACAACCTTGGCCAGGTACCTGACAGGTATGGCCGCAGTCGGCACACCAGCCAAAGCTGAGCAAAAGCTGCCCTGGCCACAGCCACCATCTGCTGTTCATTGAATTACAACAATAGTCATTTTGCAGCAGGTCCTAACTACATGAACTCCACTCACTCTTAGGGCCCAATCCTATCCAACTTTCTAGTGCCAATGCAGCCGCAATGCAGCCCCAAGGTAAGAGAACAAATGTTCCCTTACCTTGAGGAGGCCTCTGTGACTGCCCCCCCCACTACAGGATGCAGCGCACGCCCCGTTGGCACGGCTGCATCAGTGCTGGAAAGTTGGATAGTTTGTGAGATATGTGAGGGTTTTGACAAGAGGATGGTCAAGGATTTTACATACAGATGAATGTGATGTAAGGCTATAATAACCTGGACACTTCTATGAAAACAGTGGAATCTGTATCACAAAAAATATGATTACAATTGATGATGGTGCAATTATGAGTAATAGCAGTATATTGCACTCTTTAAGGAGTACTATCTATTATCATCACCATTCATTCCATTGGTTTCATTATATGTCGTTTCCAAGAAGAACCTATCAACAACTTTAAGTGAGGACTTGCTGTACGTCTGTGGATGATCTGTCATTGCAGATCAAACTAGCAAGGCTCCTGTATAGAAGCAAACAGTTCTAATTTGTCCAAGATTCCACAGTTTTGCCGTTTGAGAAACTACCTTTTCTTGGCCTAGCTTCTGTTGCCCTAGGACAGTGCAGGCAGTGGCGTCACTGCAGGGGGGACGGAGCTCTAAGTTCCGCTGCGATCGGAGCCTCCATTACACGGAGGAACGAAGCGGCCCCGCCCCCTCGCCTTCGGAGCCTTTCAGGGAAGCATTGCTTTCGCTTCCCTGAAAGGCTCCGAAGGCGAGGGGGCGGGGCCGCTTCATTCCTCCGTGTAACGGAGGCTCCGATCACAGCGGAACTTAGAGCTCCGCCCCCCCCTGCAGTGACGCCACTGAGTGCAGGCATACACAAGTTTTTGATTTATGTAGTGAGCCAGATGTCCTAATAGTTTTGCATGATACATGTGCATTTGATTCTAATTCATCACACATAATCTGGGTGTCTTCTCTCAAAATCATACTTTGTCAGGATGCTGCATTTTGGAGCACTCAAAATATACCCTAATCCTGTACAGCGTAGCAGTTTGTGACTATGATGTGGGGGCATGCAGTCCCACTCCCTAGCTCTGCCCCACAGGAAAAAGTTGAGACCACCAGATCACCATGTAGAAGAAACATAGTCAGCAAGGGCTAAGATGCTGCAGGTCCATCTGGAAGCTAGGTAAGAGGTCAGTAGACCCTGGAGTGGAGGTTAGAAGTGGGCAGGCACTGGCGTCGCTGCAGGGGGGGTGGAGCTCTAAGTTCTGCTGCGGTCCGACCCTCCATTACACCGGTGCACGAAGCGGCCCCGCCCCCTCGCCTTCGGAGCCATTCAGTGGGTCAAAGCAACACACTTCGCCCCACTGAATGGCTCCAAAGTCGAGGGGGCGGGGCCGCTTCGTGCAGGGAGAGTAATGGAGGCTCTGGGTAGTGCGCAACTAGAGCGACGCCACTGTGGGCAGGTTGCGAAAGGCTCAGATCTGAGATCAACGGCCATGCCACAAAACATTCCTGAGAAAGTTCATTTATTGGGTAAACTTCCTTGAAAATTATGAGATGTTTCACCTTCTCCCCAGTATACAAATTGCCCCACAAAGTTATTCTTGTCCCTCAGGCCTATGTGAGGATTTTAATCCCAAACAAACTGTCAATTCTCCTTTCCCTCATAGAAGGTGGACTGAACCTATTATGAAAGGCTCAGCCATAGGGGCTCAAGGCTTCATTGCACAGGGGCAATACAAAACAGACTACATTGTATACTAGGGAAGCCCCATGTTTACAATCCCCTTTCACTGTTGCACTTCATTATAACCAAGGACCCAAGCTATGGGGGCACTTAATGCAAATGTTTGAAAGAACCTCTACATTTTGCTCTAATCCCTACTGGTGCTACTGTTCTTTGCCTGTTAACATTTTTTTTTCAAGTCAACAGTGTAGGTAGTTGTGAGTTATTACTCCCAACATTTCTCCCAACTCCCTACTTTTCTCCAACATCCCTGCCTAGGCAGGGAAAGAAACCAACATTCAAATCCTACTTTCTGACTTTTGAATTCTTTACTGATACATAATTTAGGATGACTGACAGCTTTCAGCAAAAATCTGTAAAGATGCTGAAGGACAGAATTTAAGTTTTCTGGAAGAACGGTGTGAAGCCTGAAAAAATGCTATGCCTTACAGGCCAACTCCAAAGTGTCACTGAGCTTCAGATTATGATTTGATCCAGTGGGCGGGGGGCACCACAATCTGTCAGTTTTTTAGGCTGTGTATATGAAGATGCCTGACACCGACCCAAGCCATTGGTCTATTTAGTTCAGCACTATCTGGCAAGACTCTCCAGGATTTCATACAGGGGCCTTGGCCAGCCCTACCTAAGGATGCCAAGAATTGAGCTTGGGACCTTATACATGCAAAATATGCCTTCTACCGTTGAGCTACAGCCCCTACCGTAGGTATCAACCTCCACCAGACCTTACTTTATGATCTAACTGGAGCCCTGCTCTGAGCACCTGTACCCTCAGAGACTGGCAGATTCACAGCGCAATCCCGTGTACCCTTGCACCAGTGTAACAGTAGATGCACTGGTGTAAGTGCACTTACACTGGCATAAGTGCACTTACACCGGTGCATCTACTGTTACATTGATGCAAGGTTACACTTGATTGCGCGGTCAGAGATAGACAGAGAATCAAACAAACCTGGATCCTGTATAAACAATGCATACAATAGCACATCACACGCATTCTGTATTTCCATGCACTTGTTTGTTGCAGACTTGTGGATCAGCTTTGCTCTACCACTAGTTCTTAAATGAAAAGGTACAAACATTTTCTATATCTAATTTGGGCCAAGCTAGGAGAAGGGTCTGTCTTGAGGTTGATACATGTTAGGCTGTTCAATTATTGGTATGGATGGGGAATAACAGACTTCCTAAAATATGTCTTATTATGGAACAAAATGGGGAATGCTTTTTGAGAAGTCCTTGGGTTCGTAATTATCAGATTTGGAATTACGTTATGGATTTCCCTTGCAGGCGTTAGGCTTTCTTAGGAGGGCAGCTAAAAATTATTCCAACAAAGGGTGTTTGATGTAGGTATAAATCTGAATATGGCTTTCCCCTCAACCTCAGGGACTCCTCAATGGCTTGCAGGCACAAAATCTCTGTTCCCACGTGCAAATTCTTCCCATTGAAAACATTAGAGGCTTCCCACTGGAAAGCCTTAGCCTGGCTTCATTTTGAGAAAACAGAAATGGTGGTCTGTGCAGGGAGGTTTTGTGGTTTCCCAACTCAGGAGAGATTGCGTGTAGCGGACAGCAGTATCAGAGGATTTGACTTGGCATGTACCAGTTTCACACCAGCTTCTAAGTAAGAGAACACTACTTAGAAGCTTCAAGAAACTAAATAAATAGACTTATGGCACAATCCTGGGTAACTGTACGCCAGGGGAGTGCATGCTCCCCTGGTGCAGGGTGTCATAAATGTGCCGTAAAGCACATTTAAGGCACCCGGCGAGTAACAGGTGTAGAGGCTGGCGGCCCTTACCCAGGCTCCTGCCTGGCCCTGCATCTACCAGAGCAGGTACGTCCTACACCGGCTGGGGCAGGGGCAGGGGGAGGGCAGACCGGATGGTGAGAGAGTCTAGAAATCCGTGGCCTAGAAAGGGCGGGAATATCGGCGGCGAGATGCGCCATATCCCAAGCCCTCTCCAGGCCTGGCATGGCCTTACACGGGCAGCACAAATGTACAAGGAGGTCCATTGGGCCTCCTGCCGCTTACACCGGGGGAAGGGGATGATCGGGCAGCCCGGGAACTTGATAGGATACGGCGTCGGGCCCTTTAGGCCTGGTGCCATATCTTACACAGGATTGGGCTGTAAATAGGTATCCCTAATTAATTGGGGACATGTTATTTTTAAGGTAAGTACTGTACTTGTAAAACACCGCAGAGGGAAGGCACAATCTTAGACGAGTCATTCCTCCTCCACTCTCACCCAGAAGGAAGATAAGACCTCCTCAGACAGATACATCTAAAACATGATCAAGAAACAAAGCAAGGATGCTTTTTAAATCTGATGGTTTTAATCATATAGAAAGCTATACATAATCAATTGATTCATTAAAAACTCATTCTGATTAATCAACTAAGATTTCTTTGATCAGACAACCATCCTTAAATTGATTGACTGATTCATTGAAAAGTGATAGACCAGACTGTCTGCCACTAGAAGTAATGCTCTGCATTGTCCAAAGTAATGTGCTGCATCGTCCTTTTGTACAAAGTGATGTGCTGTTGGCACAAATCTTGGAAGAGTTCTGGAGTTTGGATTCCCTGGAGCTATGATAGAGATTATGACCTGGCCTAGCCTTCTCTCTCTCTCTCTCTCTCTCTCTCTCTCTCTCTCTCTCTCTCTCTCTCTCTTAAAAAAATGCCATGTTTATTTCAGAGAGTTCAGAGCTTCTTTGCTACATGGTTTTCATAAAGGCAAGCTTCCCAGTGGATGCGTTAATCATGTGCTTTACATCTTGTCATATCACATAACATTTTGAATTTGACTTAACCTGGTGTGATATGTCACAATCTTACACTATATGTGCCCCAGGGAACTTTAAATCAGTTTGCTGAAAAACACAATTAAAGAATCCACAGTGGGGTTGCTTTTTCTTTACGTCTTTAGATATAGAGTTTTAATAACTTGAACTACCTGGGAAAAGATTTAGATCACACTCCTTGTATTCTGAGTTTTATATATAGTTGGGAAGTAAAATGGCACACAAGCAGAGAGTATTTTCAAAGAACCATCAGGATACATTCACACAGATCTGCTTTTAGAAATAGGTTTAGATCCAAAATACAACTTAGAAGTCCACATGTGTGCCCTCTTTGATATAAGAATATTCACATTTTTATCACATAAAAAAAGAAAAGAAAGAAACTAAAAGTGGGCCCAATGGCAATGGTCAGAGTTAGACAGAGCGAGACTGGATCTTACAAGATTGAAAAGTGAGAAAGACTTTATGTAGCAATTGTATTTGCCCTGAGTATGCTGGAGCACAAACATGGCTGTTTAAGGTTGGGCATCCATTGGGCCCACTTTTCATGTTTGGAGTAACACTTTTCAACACTGGAGTAACATCAATGAATGCACCAGACCACCCAAAGAAGAACAGGCTTAGAATGTACCAAATATGGCCATCAAATCAAATCATTGCCTTACAATCTACTGTAAGCTTAGCAACTAGATCAATGAAAAACAATAGATCAATATTACATATAAGCTATCAGGTCAGGTATACTCGTTACCTTACAGTCCATCAACTTCGTTGCTTACAATTTGTGAATGAGTCCTGGCTGCATCAATTGCAAACAAGGTTGCTTTAAGAGCTCCATTCTCATTAGGATCTCTATGTGGGTAGATATGTTCAGTGCTGGCATCAAGGGTTGTGGGCAGCTGCTAAGGGCTCAAGAACTTCAGAAGAGCCAACTACAGAATACTAGGACCACCTCTGGGCCCACAGCCTTCATGTGGTGTTGGTGAAATGACTCTCAGTGTCCATCCAGGTAGGAGGAAGGGTGGAGGGTAATTTCTGGGGGGGGGGGGCTGACCCCTGGAGCTGCTCCTGGATAAGCTTCAACTTTGCAGTACAGCCAATCATTTTGGCCAAATAAGTATCCAATATTGCCTTTCTCAGATATCTAAGTATGGTAGTCTAAGTATTGCTGTGGCAATAGTTTTCTACAAATGCAGCCTCTTGTATCTTTGCCAATGCTCAGTCTTTAGCAGTTAAGGACACAAGAAGAGTAGTCGGATCAGACCAAAGGTCCATCTAGTCTAGCATCCTGTTTCCCACAGTGACCAGTCAGAAGTCTCCAGGAAGCTCACTGAAGGCATCGTCTCCTGCTATTTCTCTCCAACAGCTACTATTCACTGCAAATTGACTCTGAACGTGGAGGTTCAATATAACCATAATGTCAAAGAGCCATTTGTAGACCTATCCTCCGTGGGTTTGTCTAATCCTCTTTTTAATAAGAAGCTCATTTGAAGTCCAGGTCTTCAGATATCTTCCAAGGCAAAACATCGAGCTAAACAGCAACTAATCAAGACATTTTATCTATGGTAAACCTTGGTCACAATCTTTCCTCTGGTGCTCATAACAAATATGTACACTGCTTGCCGCTGAGTTTTTGTAGCTTGATAAGGCCACCCAGACCATCCTAGTGTCCAATCGCCATTTTTGCGGTTGTCGTTTCAGCAAAAAGATCATCCAAAGAGCATACTGCGTTAACATGTGTTTTGGCTGAGCAGTGCCTGTTTTGATACACGTGTAAAATGGGCAAAAGGAAAACAAACATGTCTTTTCACTGTGGATGGTGTTCAAACAAATTCTAAAGGGAAATGACACATTTGGTGCAATGATCCAATCGCGCAGCACCCCAGAGGCTGAAGACACTGACAGCAGAGAAAGGTATACACCCACCAGTACTTGGCATCAGACATCAAACAGCTTGTGGAAAGAGAGCCAGTATGTATCCTCAAGTAATGCATCGTCTATGTTTTTGGGTGACAGATCAAGAACAGTGGTCCAGCAAAGCAGACAAATTATTTATTTATTTATTTACAGTATTTTTATCCTGCCTTTCTCCCGGAAGGGACCCAATAATGTCAATTATTGACATTAAGGGAGTTTACCTGGAGCTGTTCTCTGGTAAGGTAAAGGTGACCCCTGACAATTAAGTCCAGTCGTGTCCAACTCTAGGGTGTGGTGCTCATCCCCATTTCAAAGCCGAAGAGCCAGCGTTGTCCGAAGACGCCTCCGTGGTCATGTGGCCGGCATGACTCTCCTTGCCACAGCGCGTAGCATGCAGCTGAAACACGGAGCGCTGTTTACCTTCCTGCAAGTGGTACCTATTTATCTACTCGCATTAACATGCTTTGGAAGTGCTAGGTTGGCAGGAGCTGGCCAAGCAACGAGAGCTCACCCCGTCGCAGATTCGAACTGCCGACCTTTCGATCGACAGCTCATGGTTCAGCGGTTTAACCCACTGCGCCACCCGCTGGCCTTAAGTTCTCTGGTACCTTAAGTTTAAATATCACCTTAAACCAGTGATAGCAGCAAAGGCACCAGTAATGACCCATGTTGTTTCATATGCAATGTGATTCTACTGTATATCTAGGAGGCAAGGCCAACCTGGATGACTCTGCCCTGCTTCTAAGAAACCATTTAGCCATGGCCAGGCCAGTGAATAGTCTGAGGAGGACCAGGAGAGGATCCACCACCCTCTACATTCCTGCCATTGTCACAGACTGGCAGGATTCTGGGCTTGCCCTTCAGAGTTGGGTCAAAGTTGCTGCTTGAAGATGAGATGGGGCAAATAGTTGGTCAGCGAAGCAGGCTGAAGTCAGTTCCCAGAAAGCTGTTCAGTTGGATAAGGCAAGTATGGAAAAAGAGCAGGGAGTAGGACTGGAGAGACCAGGGAAAGGCTTGCAAAATGAAGCATGACCGGGAATAGGCAGGGCAAGAAGCAGTGTCTGAAATCTGCAAATAGAACAGGGAAGTTATATAGGGACAGCGAAGGTCAGGGGCCAATCAAAGGAGGGAAGAAATTGGGAAAGTCAAAGTAAAGTTACTATGGTCCATCGACTATTGTTTTCCAAAGAGGTGCAGCGGTTCAAAATTCAGGGCGTATGCCCAGCGCCCAGACGACCTGCACTTTGTCAAAGCTGATGATCAGTCAAAGCTGATGATCATAGACAGGCTTAACGATAGGCTCCTCATAGAACCGTGGTGGGTACCAAGTAGTGTGTGGTGAAGAAAAAGCAGAGATGAAAAACTCAGAGATGCAACGGAATATTATTAGTTGCATGCAGGGCTCCTGCAACTTTTCACTGCAAGGTTGTTTCACTGCTGCGACAGCAACACAGACACTGGCAGCCCAATCCTATCTGGGCCTTGCGCTGCCAGAATGTGCGCTCCAGCAGCACAAGGCCCTTTGCGGCAGCGTGCCCCATGTTCTCTCTAGAAGTTGACTTGTGAAAATCTTGACTCATGTGGTGACTCTAAATTTTATTAACTCCATGTGGAACTCATACATATTGCTAAGTCAATCACAAGTCAATTTCTAGGCTGCTGTGAGTCTCACACCAGCCAATGATGGGGTAGATTGGCTAGGACCTTTGGGGGCCATTGATGCCTGAATCATGCCCTAGTAGGCTGTTCCTTCGAAGCCACCCTGCTACCTCTTACGACAATAGCCACAGCCATCATGACAGGAGGATAAGGGAGCGTTTAGTGGATAGGTGGGAAAAGGAGAAAATTCTTCCCAGCTTGGATTACAATCTGAGCCTCAGATGAAGGTGAGCATTACAAGTCATTGAAGTTCATATTCTGAACCAAGGAAAGACAAACTCCAGCAACCTCACTGAATCATTTCCAGGGACGGCAGGACGTTGCTGAGACAAAATGCAAAGTCCAAAATACAATGTCCCCAAGCAGAGCCTGATGACTATGTAAACCCTGAGCTTCTAGGGGAGCAAAATGTTCAACCTAGACATCAAAACGGGGCACGTTTGCTGCACCGCTCACTGGAGGCTAGATTCAGACCCTAAAAGTTCTGTGGTGCCACTTCTGGACTCCAGTAGTTAGAGTCCAGTGACTTCCTTACAAAGGTCTGAAGGGCTCTCCTCTCAGTATATTTGACAGGTCTGGGAGCTGTGAGACTCTCTGGTCAGATGAGAGCGTGTCTCACAAGCATGATTGGAGAGGTCACTATTTGAGGGGCTTGGCTGACCTAATTAGCCCACACCAGCTATAATCAGGCTACACACACATCTTCCTTGGCCAAGTGTCAATTTGGCATCCAAGTATTGCAATGTGCAGGTCAGGGCCCATTAGAGGGGGGTAAAGGGGGTAAATTGTACCTGGGCCCAGGGTCAAAAAGGGGGCCCAGGAGCCAAAGGAGGGGCCCCAGAATTTTCCTGGGATCTCAGCTGGCCTCATGAAGAGTGAAAGACGGAGGCCGAGCTAACCAGGAGGCCAGGTCTTCCAGGCAGGTAGACCTGGGCGCCACATCGGAAAGACTGATAGACCTAGGCTCCGGAGACTTTTCCGGCTGTTGCTGCCCTCCCCCTGCCTCATTCTGCCCCCTCTCCCTTTGAGAAGGGCCCAAAAGAAACTTTGTACCCCCTTATAAAATTCCTCTCAGAGGCCCTGGTGCAGGTCATGGTGCTGCATACGACAGCTGGGGCTGGTAGGACCTGGCTGGTTACAGACACAGGTTTGAGCTCACACAGAACGTTGTCCTCATTATTTAAATGACCCACCTCTAAACAAATTGTAGGGCTACCCAACTTTCCTGTAAATGCTGATCACCATCAACTAACTTACTATTTCAGCAGAGCTTTCCTGCCACCGTTTCATCAGGATTACTGTTTTCATTTCTACTTCCATATAAACAAGTTTTATTTAATAATGGCCCTGCTTTCAGTTTCTCAGGCAGTGGTCTTCCCCAGGGCTACCTACCGGGTAATGTTACAGTCCCAGAAAGCAGGCAAATGTCCTCATTCCCAAATATTAAGGGCCAGCAAAAAATAAGTATCCTAAAAGCATGGATATACATGCAAAACTGCTGAAGCACATTCTGTAAAATCCTCTATAATTTCTAGTCTTTCTGAAATCTGCACTTGTAAACTGCCATCAGCTGGAATCAAATCAGCCAAACACAGACTTTCTAATATTTTCCCGTTACCTTCTTGTCATCAGCTTTTTCTGTTAATGTTGGAAGGACAGGCCTACTCGTAGAGGTTCACATGTATCAACAGGCTGTTTCAATGCATGCTTTGTCCTAAATATCTCTGGACCAGACAGGGTGTGAATAAGAACTTGTGTGTGTGTGTGTGTGTGTGTGTGAGAGAGAGAGAGAGAGAGAGAGAGAGAGAGAGAGAGAGAGAGAGAGAGATATTCAAATAAGGACTACAATATTGGGGGAGGCAGGTTTAACTTGCTCCCCCCTTTGGGAGGGTGTAGATGTTAGTTTGGAAAATAGCACATGATGTAAAAGTTAGGCTTCACTTCCCCGAACTGTGATCTACATTAGGGCTCCCATGAAGCTGCTATTATGTTTTTGAAAAACATAGAAGATCCTTTTGGTGGAATCTTTTGAATTGCATCTTGTTTGGCCCCCTGGGATGTACATTATTCACCAGAAGCCAGTACAAGATTTTGGGCCCAATCCTATTTCACCACCACCACCACCACCACCAATGCAGCCACGTCAAAAAGGTGTGTGCTGCATTCAGCAGTGGCGAGGCGAACCGAGGACAACCAGGGGCAAATGGGGAAGGGGAGGAATGGGGAGTGGACTGGAGCAGGGATGGGGTGTGCCAAAAGGGGAAGGGGGCAGTTATTGGTGACAGTGGCTCTGCTCCTATCCTATCCCTCTTCCTGGCCTCGATCCACCTACCTGGGTTCACTCAGACATGCACCTGCAAAATCACTGGTGCAGGTCTGAATAGACCTACCAGGAAAACAGCCTTGAGCAAGGGAACAAATGTTGCCTTACATCGAGGATGCCTCCATGACTCAAAACTCCCAGGTGGGATGAAGTACATGCCCCATTGGCAAGGCTGCATTAGCACCTGGGAAGTGATGTTGGATTGGGCTGCTCAACAGCACACAGCAGTCCGGTAGGAATTAAAACGAAGGTGTGGGGACTTCCTTGGTTACTTTTCCTGGTACCTGCATGACCTCAGCAAAAACATACCCCAAGGTCTACCCTTGCTCCTGCCTTGTTTTTAGTTCCTGGAGCCCCCCCCCCATTTCAGGTGGAAGCTTGCCCTCCTCCCTCCGCCTGACGGAGGGAAATGGCTGGTGCAGGTTGCATAGGGTCCAGGAGAACTGCTGTTGTAACCTGCATCTGGGGCAAGTGGGATCAAGAACCCTGTCAGGGAACTCAGTTGATAGTGGACACATATGTGATAATAATCCTGAGGGGTCAAAAGGTGTAGCATCAATATACTGTGGCATGGAATTCCCTCGCTCCCTCTGCTCATCTGTGTGGGCTGCGTTGTCCTTGCTTCCCATGGTGAGGTAGAGGTTCCAGTTGGGTGTTTGTGTGTGGAGCCCTCTTGGAGCAGAATACTTGCAATAAGAATTCTGAGAAGACAAGAGTTGACAAAATATCTTGCCACACATGTTGTGAGAGAAAAGAGGTTCTTTGTGCAAAGTGCTCCCTTTGTGCACCAAGTGCCTTTCATCATGGTTCCCGTCACCAAAGTTCCCCTTTGAGAGGCCAGAGAGGTATAGCCCCATGCTGCACGTCTCCTCATCTGAGATGTATTCTCTCTGGCAGGGACTTTAGTACTGGGGTTGGTGTGTTGCTGTGTTTGACTGCCAAATGTTGTCTGTATCCTATGCTCCATCGTGGGCAGGGCAGGGCAGGGCAGGGGGAGTGGGCAGGGCAGGAGGTGCAGGTTCCTGCTCTTTTTCTCTTTGCCTTTGTTCCTTATGAGGTTACACCTACCTATGCCAGCTGTGTCATCATTGGTATAATGTTTTCTAGCATCAGGCATGCATCCGTTATCTGAAGAGGGGTCAGGATATGGTGTATATTGGCTCCTCTTCATCCCTTCGACATCCTTCTCATGTCCCTCCAACATCACACCCCAATCTCCTCCTGGTTTTGGCCTCTCCATTGGTGGAGTTGTACTGGTGTCCAAGTGATATCCAAGCTATGTCAGTGCAGCATCTTTTCAACATTGTGCCAGCATCCATGTTGCACCTGTCAGTGGGCAGGATTCTATCTTGCGTGGGCTGTCAATGCACTGGCATATATGGAGATACACTGGTGTCTCTAGAGGATAGGAGTGGGCCTTAAACTGATTACGTCGTGCAAACGCCTGCACAAATTACACTTATCCTCACAAGATTACAATTTACTGAATTCTTTCGGGGAAGGCATTTTTTTTTTTTATTGCTTTAGGTTAGAAGCAGAGATGGAAGATTGCAGGTCCTAAACTTTGGAAGAGAATTCTCCAGTTTAGTGACTGAGCTCTTTGAATAAAGAAACTGGACCCAATGTACAGTGGACACCGCTAGATAAAAACAATACTTATTTATTTCTCGTTGCCCCTTTCATAAAGAAGCCTTTTCAGATGTATTGCACATAACAGATGTTTGTGTCCCCCTGCAGGATATTTCATTTTTTGCGAGTGAATTCTGTGCTAACAATGCCCTCTCCTTCGGGAGCCAATCTTGTTTAAGAGAAGAAAAAAAAATGCTCACTTAAGTACTGTAGAGAGATAAAGAACCAGAGAGAGAGAGAGAGAGAGAGAGAGAGAGAGAGAGAGAGAGAGAGAGAGAGAGAGAGAGAGAAATCCCTGAAAGGGATTGATGAACCCCGACCATTGTCAATCAAGGATGACATCATTTGTGTAATACTTTGAAGATTAGAAACATCTGCTTTTTCAAATATGGTTAGTAGCAACCCCTCCAGCTTACTTCAACCATATGGGATGTTTCGTATGCAGAGTGCTGTACTGGATGTAGTAAAGGCAATGGTTTGAGAAGAAATGTCTTCTTCAAATCACAGGTTTGACTTTTCCTTCTAAATAAAGACATGAGCTTTGGCTAATGTTATAGGAGGAAAGAGCTCCCTCAAAAGCTCATCAGGAAATGAACTGTTAAATAGGACCGCAATTCCCCTGTATTTTCTATTGCTCTAACAATTTTTTATTTTCCAAGTAGAATTCCTTTAAATAACAAAGGAAACCAAGTTACTCACAATTACTCATTGCATTGTCCATACTTTATATATTTGTCTTATGTATTTATTTCCCACCTCTTCTACACTGAATTTGAGGCAGCTTATTAGCGCTGATCTGAACAGGCTTCTCAATATTCTCCTTCTGACTCACGGGCTGTGAAAATGAAGTGGGACGATCAGTGACTGAGAGCCCAATCCTATCCTGCCCCCCCTACGCTGGTGCAGCCACGCCAAAAATGGGTGCGCTGTATCCAGTGGGGGGAGGGGCAGATTGGGAGGCTTCAGCAGGAAAAGGGGATTTACATTCCCTTAGCCCTGTGTAAGCTCACAACCCGCAAGGGTCTCCCCGGACCTGTGCTAGCGATTTCGGCAAGTAAGCAGGTGGTGCACATGCGCAATCACAGGGTTAGGCTGCAGCTTTTTCCCATGGACTACAACAGGGTGGTTCCCCCGCACCACACGTCCCCAGTGTAGACCAGGCCTTTCTTCTCATCTCCTTCTCTCCCTCTCTCGCCATATCTATGCTTCCTGACTCTGTCGCACAGTGCTAGCACACATGCCTTGAATGCAGACGGTCCCAGGTTCAATTCCTGGCATCTCTAAATAGGGCTAGGGAACTGTTGCAAGTCAGCATCTCTAGACTAAAATGTTGGCTATTAAATTCTTAGATTTCTCTCTTGCCTTTCAGACAACATGGCCTCATTGTGGCTCACAATAAGATATTTTACCTTTGAGCTTGACTTAACTTCCTTCGTCTGGCCCAGTTTCTACAGACTCTGTGTTACAGTCCAATCCGAGCAATGAATAATGACTAATGAGAAAGAAGGATGCTTTTCTCCAAGCTTCTTCCTTAATCAGCCAGCTCTCCTCTTTCACTGAAGCCATTTTAGCTTGGAGATTATGTGGCATCAAAGACATACAACAAGAAGATGCCCATACATGAAGGCTGTCTTATGTACTACTAATTTCCTCCCTTCTCTTTCCGAGCTTGCTTTTATCCAAGCAGTCTGCTTCCTTGATACTTATTACACTTTTGATAAATTAACAGCAATTATGTCTGCTAAGAATGGGCAGGTTTCCAAAACATCTGGTCAGAGTAGGTCAGGGCTGTCCCCGTCCTCTTCTTTCAGGAACAGTTGGGGCTGATGCAGTTGTAAGCATTAGCATTCCCAAGGGAATGTTACTTTACCTAATGTACTGGCTGAATAGCACGCTTCACTTCCACAACACCTGCTTACAGACTCCTAGCTGCCACTCAAATCCAAGCCAGTAGAGCATGGGAAATTGGGAACAGTGGGGAAAGCACACACCAAGTAACTGGGCAGGAAAACAGCAAAACGAAAGGGAATGGGAGACAGGAGGAATTGAAGGCACGTGGAAGGAGGGGGGGGATGAAAGAGAAAAAAAAAACATTTTCCAGTAGAATGATTGAAGCGGACTTTTATTTATGAATAACCAGATTGGTGATTTGCAATTTTGCCTTCAACATGGAACGGTATTTTTCTCTGTTCCTCTAAGTGAGTTTCAATTCTTGAGAACACATGCATAGCAAATCATGCTTCTCAAGGCATGTGGAACACACATACAAAATCTTGCGAGATGTACCGAAATTCCTTTAGCTTTCCTTGAAATTCCATGGAGGGGAATGAGTGGGAATGTCCAAATTTCCCTGGAGTTAGGCAATATTTGGTGGCAGCTCTCACTTCTTTCCCTTCTGCTGTTTGTTGCTCCTAGAAGGCATTTCTTGCTCCAGGAAAGTATTTCCTCTAGCAGAGACAAGAGACACTGAGATGGCCGATGTCTACGAGACAATGAGATGGGTGATGGAGACACTGCGAGGCTGCATGTGTGTGGGGGAGAACTGCAAGAACTCCCAGATCCCATCTTAGCAAACTGATAGTACACGTCCTCATGAATGGGTCAACATAATAGTAGGGAAGGTAAAAGAGGAAACTTGTGTTCATTTATATTAACTTGTTGTCCGTCTTTTATCCCAGAAGCTCAGAACTATTTTCCAGCATCAACATGCTGGCTAGGCTGAGATACAGTAGCTTGTCCAGAAGGATCTCTCCAAACTGGGAGAATGGGCAGCAAAATGGCAGATGCGCTTCAACGTAGGTAAATGCAAAGTGATGCATATTGGGGCAAGAAACCAAAATTTCACATATACGTTAATGGGTTCTGAGTTGTCTGTGACGGATCAAGAGAGAGATCTTGGGGTGCTGGTGGACAGGTCGATGAAAGTGTCGACCCAGTGTGCGGTGGCTGTGAAGAAGGCCAATTCCATGCTCGGGATTATTAGAAAAGGGATTGAGAATAAAACGGCCAATATCATTATGCCTTTGTACAAATCGATGGTAAGGCCACATCTGGAGTATTGTGTCCAGTTCTGGTCACCACACCTCAAAAAGGATATAATTGAATTGGAAAAGGTGCAGAAAAGAGCGACCAGAATGATTCGTGGGTTGGAGCACCTCCCTTATGAGGAAAGGCTACAGCATCTGGGGCTTTTCAGCCTAGAAAAAAGGCGCCTGAGGGGGGACATGATTGAGACTTATAAAATTATGCATGGGATGGAGAGAGTGGATAGAGGGAAATTCTTCTCCCTCTCGCACAACACCAGAACCAGGGGACATGCACTAAAATTGAGTGGAGGGAGAGTTAGAACAGACAAATGAAAATATTTCTTTACCCAGCGTGTAATTCATCCGTGGAACTCCTTGCCACAGGATGTGGTGATGGCATCTGGCCTAGATGCCTTTAAAAGGGGTTTGGACAGATTCATGGAGGAAAAGACCATCACAGGTTACAAGCCATAAGCAACCTCCTGGTTTTTAGAAGTGGGTTTTCTCTGTGCCAGGTGCAAGGGAGTGTCAACGGGAAACAGGTTATCTTGTTGTCTTGTGCTCCCTGAGGCATCTGGTGGGGCCACTGTGTGACACAGGAAGCTGGACTAGATGGGCTTTTGGCCTGATCCAGCAGGGCTCTTCTTATGTTCTTATGTTCTTATGGATAGAGAGAGTGGATAGAGGGAAATTCTTCTCCCTCTCGCACAACACCAGAACCAGGGGACATGCACTAAAATTGAGTGGAGGGAGAGTTAGAACAGACAAAAGAAAATATTTCTTTACCCAGCGTGTAATTCATCTGTGGAACTCCTTGCCAAAGGATGTGGCACCTGGCCTAGATGGCACCTGGCCTAGATGGCACCTGGCCTAGATGCCTTTAAAAGGGGTTTGGACAGATTCATGGAGGAAAAGACCATCACAGGTTACAAGCCATAAGCAACCTCCTGGTTTTAGAAGTGGGTTTTCTCTGTGCCAAGTGCAAGGGAGTGTCAACGGGAAACAGGTTATCTTGTTGTCTTGTGCTCCCTGAGGCATCTGGTGGGGCCACTGTGTGACACAGGAAGGTGGACTAGATGGGCTTTTGGCCTGATCCAGCAGGGCTCTTCTTATGTTCTTATGTTCTTATGTTGTCCAAGGCCATGGACTGAGCTTCCTACCTGACCATGTTCTGAAACCGGGAACTGCTCCACATTCCAGCAAATGCAAGATATTGGCTCATTTAAAGAAATGACAACCCAGTCCTATCCAGGGCCAGCCCAGAGCATATGGCGGAGATCATGAAGCCTCCATTGCATGCTATGGGCCAGCCAGGGACCAGGCAGCAGAAGACAAGTAAGTAAACAAGTTTTATACTTACATACCCCACCCCTCCCTGATCCACAATGGGCCTACTCTGATCTACTGTATGCCAGTTCTTTTGCTGGTGTGAGTCCAAGTAGGCCCAAGGGGCATGTCGGGTCCGTGCCAGGGGTATAGCATCTCGGCGCCACTGCTACCACTGAGATTCGCCTCCAGCCTGCCCACGATATGCCCTGGGCCCAGCCTGATCCCCAGCCCGATCCTCCTCCAAACCATCCCTTCCGCTCACCTACCTGCTTTGGTGGGGTCTCAGCCTCCAGTCATTAGTGCCAGTGTGGTGCACCATGTACAGCACTGCAGAGGCATTTATGATGGCGGAATGTAAGTTCCACCATTGTCAATGTGCAATAGGATTGGGCTGTGATACAAACAACTTTGAAAAGAGAGGTTGGATTCAGATGTCAGGGAGAAAAAACACGCAGAAATAGTGTTGCTTCAATTGTGAATATGAACCAAGGGAGTTCCACGGAAGCAAAATATGCACCCATGGAGAATATCTATCACTATCAGGGGATGTAGATACTGTGGCGCCACTAGGGTTGGTGTCACCCAGTGAGGTAATTCATGGTGTCACTCCCATGGACCTCCTCCCATACCAGTGGTGACCGGAAAAAGTCTCAGGAGCCCATGTCTACTCGACTTCCCAAGGCAGAGCCCTGGTCTACCTGCATGACAGACCTGGCCTCACGGAGAGCAAAAGACATAGGCTTTGCCAACCGGGAGTCCCAGTCTAGTGGATGGGTAGCCCTGAACTCCGGAGGCTCCAGAGCTGTTGGTGTCACCCCCCCCCGTGGTGTCACCCGGTGTGGTCCACACCCCCTTGTGTTCATTAGGGCTTGCTTCTGATTAGACATGCCTAAGATTGTGCTCTAAGGTTTAACAATCTACACCAGCCCACATTCCTTCTCCTAAAGGGCTAGCACTCTGTCCCGGTTGGAGATCTGGTAAGCCTATATCAGCCCAAACTGAAATGCTTAAATTTGGTTGGCTTGGACCTATCCAGGGATGTGGATCAAATCTCTGACTCCGTCTTAAGTCAAGTCCCAAGTCTTTGCCCCCAAGTCCCAAGTCTTTGGTTGCAAGTTGCAAGTCCCTATTTATTTAATGGGGAAAATGGGTTTACACCTGAATAAAATTTGACTTGTCGTAAAAGGCTCCAAGTCTTGAGTCGAATCTTTCGAGTCTTTTACAATCGCCGAGTCAAGTCCAAGTCAAGTCATTGATGCGACTTGAGTCCGACTCGAGTCCGAGTCAATAGACTCAAGTCTACATTACTGGGCCTATCTCAGTGTGACCACAGCCAAAGGCGTCGCTCCGGTAGGGGCGGGGCCGTAAGTATCGCTCCATCCTAGTCCCATTTACCGAGCAAGCAGGAGGCGGCCCCGCCCCCTCACTGTCGGAGCCATTCCCGTGCGGAGAAAGCAGCAGGCAGGGTCTCTTGCCTGCTGCTTTCTCCGCAGGGGAATGGCTCCGACAGTGAGGGGGGGGCGCCTCCTGCTCGCTCGGTAAATGGGACTAGGACGGAGCGAAACTTACGGCCCCGCCCCTACCGGAGCGACGCCTCTGACCACAGCATTTCACAATGAGCTTTTAATCTGGAGATTCTATCAGGGCCACTCAATGCATTTCACTCTTGCCTAAGCTACCGTAATTATTTTATAATTATCCACAGTGTTACTATACCATAGGAAATAACCCATTGATTATTCAGAGACTGCCTTTTTCTTGAGAAAAACTAAGCTTTCTTCTTTTGGTCATCTCTCCTGCATCTGTACAGAAGCCAACACCTTCCTCGCAGCTCATCTCAACTCAAGGATGGTTAACTCGCTTGCTATTATTGAAGGAGACCTTTTTGATTGTCCTGTTAATTGCTCTATAAACCTACTGCCCAGATGGAAGTACGGCAGTTTCATAAAAGTCATAATGACAAGGATATAAATTAGAAGGAGAGAGGGATGAGCATGAGGTAACTATCTACAAAGAGCAGCTTTTGTTCTCTGCCTCATCTCACTCGCCTCCTAATTTCAGCAACCCCTGCTGCTGGAAGCTTGATTGACTGCCTTTGAAGTTGCCACTACAAGCTTTATATAGTATATCATCCAGAGCTAAAAAGGTGTTAAGGCCAGAATGGTTGGGCAACATTTTTTCTATATACCCCACCTGGGTCAGTCCAGTGTAACCATCTGGTTTATACGCCAAGGACCCACCAGTTTGAAGGGTGACACTCCTTCTCTTTCACCCACTCAGTCCTACAGCTAAGAAGCGTGTGGTCTGCATCTCTTTTCACATGAGTCAAACTTACAATGATGTAATAAACATGGGCTACAACCTCTGAATCAGTTCAATCAGCAGATTAATCAACTGAAGCTTTAGTTGATTAATTGATAGATGCCAAGCCCAATGTGAACCGGTGAGAGCAAATTTTAATCAATGAAGCTGCAAATTAAGAGCACTTGTGTTCATATGAGTGTGCAGTCTGAAAAGAGAGATAGTTGGAGAGAACAGGCCTGGAAGGAAGGCTGTGGGGCTGTAAACGGGGAACCAGGTCTCCAGGGAATGAACTAGGAACCTCAAGGGCTGAGGTTTCAATTTAGCCTAAGGAGTTACAGGTATTTGATCAGACAGCCCACTTCAGACCCATTGTAGTAGTTGTGGTGCTCAGCACTGACCTTTTCCAAAACCTGTCTGACAAAAGGGGGTGTTGGGCGTTGGCAAGGCATGGATGATTACAACAGGGTTCTTCTTGGTATTTGTTCCTATATCAACCTGGATTAGGCACACACATAGGTGACTTGATTTTATTTAGTTATTTGCATGCTACCTTACCCTACTGCAATGGTTCGGGTAGGGTAATAATACACCGAATAAATGAAATAGCTAAAGCATAACCAATGTTCAAACTCAACCATCCAGTGAACCACAGTCGTAGCCCAATGACTGAATTTCCCTGATTTGAATCCAAGACTCTATCCACTGTACCACATTTGTTCCTTAAGAGGCAGTAGCCCTATTCAGATCTTCACTGTCAGTGCACTGAACATGCATGGAAGGAAGCAGTATTGTGGCAGTAGACCCCAACCCTACCAACATGCATTCAATGCAGAAATGTGCTACATGCACAGACCCTGTGCGTGAATGTTGGTATCTGTATGCATGAATGGAAACCCTGCAGAAAGCAGGGTTTCCAGTTGCATGGATGCAGAGGTGAAACTAGACTAGAGCGGAGGCAAGTAGTTCTGCAAGACTCCGTTACACCGGAGTCAGCGGCCCCTCCCCTTTGCTGTTGGAGCCATTCCGGCAGCGACAGGGGAGTGCCCTGCGTGTTGCCATTGCCACCAGAATGGCTCCAACAGCAAGGGGGAGGGGCTGCTGACTCCGGTGTAACGGAGTCTTGCAGAACTACTTGCCTCCGCTCCAGTCTAGCTATGCCACTGCATGGATGAGCCTACATGCATATAGCTTTATATGTATAGAGTATGCACAAGCAGCACACCAAATGTACCCAATTTGGTGCAAGGCTTAACAGTGTGGCCCCACTCCCTCCTATGAGCGTTCAGGATATTCACACAGGATGTCCTAAAATACCTAATATGTAGCCAGTGTAGAAAACTGAGCAAACTGCAGCTGTTATGCGCTCCCACCAAGTCTCTCCCAGTCGGGAGGCAGTTCATAGCTTTGTGCACTCTCTGACTTCCAAACTGTCATCAACAGCGGTCCCACAGTTTTTAAAGCACATTTCAGTCGCCTACTGTAATTTGAAGAGCATCACTCTCTATACACTTTCGTGGAAGATGAAAAGGACCCTAGGGTTGAATCACGCTGCCATTTTACTCAAACAGTGATCACAATGATCTTGCGATGGCCTGCTGGACTAAAGGTTTCATCCTATGGCAATAGCTGAATCCATCATTCGCAGGCAGTAGTTGTCAGTTTCGAGGAATTCTCTCATGGCATGGGATAATGACCACATGAATGAATTGTTAATTTGTGATTTGAATAAGCTTTTAGAATGGCCTAGAAAGATAAAAGCATATTTCTGCTGTTGTAAAAGAAATATTATTTGCACTTTTAAAGTATTTGATTAATGCTTTACTAATTGACCAGCAATAATAATTATTCATAGCGCAGATGAATTTGGTTAAAGCTCTAAGACTGATGCTGGATATATTATTGTCATTGACCATTAAAATGGAAAAGAAACCCTCACATAAAACGTGTCTTGCCGATATTCATTGTAGCAATCCTTTCTAATTTCCCTGTGTGATGACAAGTGGAAATATATCAATTTAGCCCTTCTGAATCTGTGGGATTAAGTCTAATCTCCTGCATCTTTATTAGGAAGTCATAGCCATCCACTTCCTGTTCATCATCCGCCACCCCTCTCTCATGGCCCTTTCCAACCATACCTAAGTGGCATGGGGGCCACTGATGAGTAACGTCATCCCTCTCTGATGGGGTAAAGTCTGAAGCTTTAGACCACATGAGAGGACTCCACAACACTGTTCCTGCCCTTAACCGCATTGCCCTGGTTTCAGAAGGGTTGACAGTAGAGTGGCAAGAGCCATTGTCTGGTTGCACCCATGTAGCCTGGGATTTCACATACTGTACTAACCCAGCAATGTAGGAAGGAGCTCTTCCCACACTTTGGAGGCTCCCACATCATGCATGAGTTATGATAGGGGAATTCCACTCCACTTAGGCTCCAACCTGGGTTTGAAAAAAATGAACAATTTGCACCCTACTCTCTAACTCAATACTGTCACTGAGACGAGTGTGATGCGATGCTATCCCTCCCATAACCCACCCGTACCGTATGGACCATAGTACCAACTACCCTTCTGTCCCACCTGCCTGCCCCCAAACCCTTCTTCTTCCACTTACTTTTTTTTTTGTACCTCCAGCGGTGGCCCCAGAATAATGATATAATGTATCCCTTTCCCCTCCTCAGTGCTTGTGGGCTAGATGCAAGGAGCACTGGGAACTGCAGTTTTTCCAGTGCTGCTAACATGGATCAGTAACTGGCTGTGGGTCAGCACTGCGAAGGGAAGGGTTGGAGGGAGATACAGTCAGAGCAAAAGCAAAGAGAAAGGTAAGATGGAGCAGGAGGGAGCTTGGAGGCAGAGATTGGATTGATGGGTGGGCAATGGGCAGTCTGGCAGGAAAGCAATAAATAGCTACTAAATAGTGGTGTATGCCACTTTTCTCAGATATATAAGATAGGAGTCAAATTGACTGGCAATCTCTGGCCACCCCAGCCTTTAGCATCCTAATGGCCTAAATGTGCCTCTTCCTTTCACATTGTATCTAGTCCATGTATATACAAAGGTGGCATCAGCGGACCACCAGGTGGGGAACTGGCTGAGGCCCAGGTTCATCAGAGGGCACACCTGCCTGGGCTCACCCCGAACCCTCAGTACCGATGACAATGGTAGCATGGTAGTGCCCAATGCACCATCAGGAGGCAGTCAGGGGGCACCACAGGGGGGCAAGTATAATGCTTTGCCCCATGGCTTCCAGGAACCCCCCCCCCTCTCTCTCTCAGGCATATTCCCAATGGTGATCTTGCCTTCTGAGGTAAGACAGGTGGCAACTGACAAAATGGTCTTTTCAGTATTTGTAGCCTGTTGTCCACAGCCTTGATAACATTCAAGGAAAAACCTTTTAATCTACAATCTACCCAGGCCTTTTGCAAAATTCATTCATCGTTGCAGTACTGCTGCTGTTGCTACTCTACCGGCTCTCTGTTTCTAATGATTTTGTTGAATTAGATTGTTTTACATTGATTTTTATTTGGGGGCGTGTTAACTCTCGGGTTTCAACCTGACGTGGGGGAGGAATAGAAATATGCTAAACAAATAAATAAAGGCGCCATAGCATAAGCTTTCCTGATGTTTCAATCAGTTTCACCATTAAATTGGCTTTGTTGTTGCCACATGTGGCAAGTTGAGGTGTACAGTATATGACTTTCTTTTCTCTTTCCTTCCAAACGTCATGTTGTAGTATTACCTGTTGCAGGGAGCTGTGATTAACATTGCGTGGGCCCTATGGCATTCTTTAGAAAAAAAATGGCTCCCTAATCCCTGCTTAATTTTATGAACTGTCAAAACGATTCTAAATATCTCTCCTGTTTGCATTTTCACCTCAGGACAGAAGTCCAGAGGTATGGATTTGTTGTACAACAGTGGACTTTAGGCAATTTTCATCTTTTAATGCCTGCAGCGTCCGAGGTTGAATTTGTAATAATCACCAGATTATCTCTGAAGGATCTCTCGCTTATACTTGCAAATGGTTCTGCAGGAAAATGCAAAAGATAGGGAAGGAAAAATAATTGATTAGAGGCAGGAGATCATTCTGTCACATAATCCCAGATGGAAAAGAAAACAAATGCTGATATGCTTTCTCGCCCTCCCTCCCTCTCTTTTTTTAAAATGACAGTTGAAGATAGTGTAACAGGAAAGACCAGTTCATGAGACATTCTGACAAAAAGGAAAAAAAAAGTGTTCTGAGCCTCCACGGAGGTTGAATGCAGACTGGTTCTCCTCCATCACATAATGAGGTTTGCAGATGCTGCAGGTTGATATCTGCATGGAAGTGGTTGTCCAGTCAATGAAGAAAGCGGTGCTGCCAGGCGAGGAGATCGAGCCATGGCTGATAAGAAGAGCCCTGCTGGATCAGACCAAGGGTCCCTTTAGTCCAGCATGCTGTTTCCCACAATAGCCATCTAGATGCCTCCAGGGAGCCCACGAGCAGAGCTTGGGGTCTAGATTCCTCCCCCATTACTGCTCCCCAGGAGATGGCATTCAGTAGCATGCCACGTCTGTAAATAGGAGCTCCACACAGTCATCACAATTCATTATTGATGTTCCTATTGCCCATGAATGTGCCTAATCCTTTTCTAAAGTCTTCTACATTCGTGACTTATTGTCCCCATCATGGTGACGCAGTACCTTATGTAGAAGCAGTGCAGACCCACAGCCTACTTCTCTGGCTGCTCCGCCCTGTGTAAATTACTCCAGCAGGTTTGGAACGCCTGAAAAGTGCAACCGGAAACAACTTGCAGTTGCGGGTGAGAGGTCTTCTGAGGCATATGCTGTGCCATGTATATTGAGGTGTTGCCTCAGAAGGCCTCCCGCCACACGTGACTGCACGTTGTTTCCGGTTGCGCTTTTCAGGCGTTCCAAACCTGCTGGAGTGATTTACACAGCACGGAGCAGCCAGAGAATTGGGCTGAGGGTCTGCACTGCTTCTACATAAGGTACTGCGGCACTGCGACACACACACACCCGGACTCCAATATCTGCAGTTTTTGGCATCCATGAGGGTTCCAGGAACCAACCCCCCACAGATACCAAGGGCCAACTGTAGTTGGTCATTTCTGAAGCCCATTTAGTATTTGGTTCAGATTAAAAAGTAACACGGTCACACATTATATTTGTTTCTTCCTGGTGTATCTCACTACATATTTCTCTACTATTGTAAGACTGTACTGGAAAGCTGTAAATTCATATTTGCAAGTTGCCGTTATTTATTTATTTAAAGATCTAGCCAGGCAGCTAGAAAAGCACATTATTGTTGCAGGGGTCAGATTCGATGCCCTGATACTCTTTTCTGACCTGGAATACAGCCTATAAATATTTAGAGATGTCCAAATAAAAAGTCAGAGAACTGGGCTGTTGAATTTGCCATCTCCCCCTTTGGACAAGAGGGACACCGATAGCAGGGGAAATATTGGTGTCAAAAAGACAGATGATCAAAATCCGTATCTCTATCAAGATACAGAGAAACATTAGGTAGTCATCAATCATTAATGGGACCTGGAATAGATGAGATTGAGGAAGATTATTCCATGTGTTTGTGTGTGTTTTGTTTGGACAATGTGTTAAGTGGAATAACTCATGAGCGACGTTAGCATTCATTCCTTATAGGCCTTTTGTTAACAGGTTAGCACTCAACCAATTCACATATCCGAGGCTTTATTCATTATTAATCAAAAGAGTTAAAAATTCGATCCAATCTGGTTATATACAGTAGTTCTTGTGGTTTTCAAGCCTTTAAATATTTAATGGGGTCGTCGCTTTCCCAGTGGATGTCAGCCAAGCAGAATGTCTGGTATCAGAATCCCACTGGGTTAAAAAAGAAAGAAAGAAAGTAACAATTCAAAAAGAGTAGTTGTGTTATTCCCCCCCCCCCTTTTTTAATAAAAGCAAGTCAGGCTATTGTATCAGTGCTATCATTTTTTGACAGAGAGGATATCAAAATGTAAAAGGGACATTGCTCTGGTATAGAAGCATTTATGGGATTTAAAAAACCCCACAAAACTTTATACTGTACATTCATACATGCACAGCATATACTGCTTACTTGGCTAGGGCGTGTGTGTAAATAGATGCACACTAGAAGTGTTTAAGTGCTTCTGTTCAGTATGGATGGTGACACAACAGAAAGCTTCTGAGCAGAAGCACAGGGAAGATAAAGGCCGACCCACACCGCACGAGATCTGGCACGGAGGCGAGCGAGAATAGGTGCCTGGCCTCTCACCTCCGCGCACTGACCTCGTCTCCACGAGTGTCATCCAGCGAATAGTCCCTCCTGTTGTCAAGCCTTCTTAGAAAGCGCAGTGGTGATTGGCTAAGCACAAATGCGGTCTGATACACGAGAGAAGAGAGAGGGGCAGGAAGGAGAGAAAACTAACAGAACAATTTGTGCCAGGAATAGAATTCATCTTGATAACTTTTGTGAGAAGGAGAAATGGATCCAAGAGAAATCAGAGACTCAAGTGAGTTCCGATTGACTGACAACCCCTTTCATCCCGCCCTCTCATCTGATTGGTGGCTACAGTAGCTCCGCATCCCCGCCCCCTCAAAACATGGGCAACAAACTTTCTGCTCGCACCGGAACTCGGGAGAGCACAGCTCTCCCGCGTTCAGCTGTACTCTCTTGAAATGGGGACCACACAGCTCCGTACAGCTCCGCACGCGTCTGGGACGCGCCGGAAATCGTGCGGTATGGGTCGGGCTTAAGGGGACTAGGAAGAAAATCCTAGAAAGTCATATGACTGGTCCAGAAGACTTCCCTTACCAGGAGACTTCTGGGACACCCCCCCCCCCTTGCAGGATGCAGTGCATACTCCAGTGGCACGGCTGCATTGGTAGTGGTGGGGAGGCGGGTTAGGTAAGATTAGGCTGTGGATCTCCCAGTTTTTTTTTTCACTTAAAAGCAGCTGTGGAAAGGCTTCCAATTTTGTTCAGTTGTAGCACTGGAAAACAGGCTCCCCCCATGTGCTGTTTTCCAAATCTAAATTACTCTCCCTGGAAGCTGCACTGAACCTGTATTTTGTTCTGTATTTTTTCCCACAGGATTTCCAACATCATGTCTGTTTTGGCTTTGAGCCCAGGCAGAATCAGGACTGATTGATTGACATCCCACAGAAAAGTTTGGGGAGAACTTTTGGAGGTCATAAGAAAAGCCCTGTTGAATCAGGCCAAAGGCCCAGCTAGTCTAGGATCCTATTTTCTGCAGGAAGCCCACAAGCAGGAGGGACATGCTCAGCCCTCTCCGGCTCCTGATCCCCTGCAACTGGCATTCAGAAGCATACTGGCGCTGAACCTGAAGGCAGCATAAAGCCATTAATAGACCTACCCTCCATGAATTCATCCCTTTTAAAACCATCCAGATTAGTTGCCATCACTAATGACCATATTAGTCTTGTGGGAACAAATTCCACAGACTACTTATGCACTTTTGTCCATCCTTAATCTTCCACCAGTTTCAAAGAATGAGCTCTGTTTCTAATATTGTGAGAGGGAGAAAAGCTTTTCTCTCTGCACTTTCTCCACACTCTGCATAAATTTACAAGCTGGGCAGTCCGATCCAAATTAAGTTCCGGGCAGCGGACCTAGCGATTTGCCACCCCGAATAGCCAAAAGTAGTCGCAAATGTGCTGTAAAGCATTTTTGTGGACTACTTTAGAGCAGGGCAGGCCGACGCAAGGCCAGCCTGCCCTGCTCCGCTGGCCGAGGATTCGACCAGCCGGCAGACCCAGCAAAGGTAGGATCCTGTGGGAGGTTGGGCGGGCAGCGGGCGGGGGGTGTTTCGGGCAGTAGTGGGAGAGTGGCCATGGGCCCAGTCGCTCTGGGAGGGGGCGGGGACATGGTGTCCGCCATATCCCGGTCCCTGCCGGGATCCGGAGGGCGGCTAGCCCATTACACGGCCTCCTCCAACTTCCGCCAGCAAAATAGCTGGCGGAATTCCAAGGAGGCCTATTGGCCCCAGCCACCCTTACACTTAGGGAAGGGGACAATCATCCCCTTCCTTGAGTAGAACACTGGATCGGGTGGACGGCCTCAGCCGGCCGCCCAATCTTTAAGTTGGATTACTCCCTCAGACATATCCCCATTAATTGCCTTTTCTCCCACACTAAACAGCCCCAAAAGGTGCAGCTTTTCTTTTCTCCATAAAGAAGGTGCTCCAGCCCTCTAGTCCGTTCGGTTGTCCTCTTTTGCATCTTTCCAGCTCTACATCCTTCTTGAAGCATGGCGAGGCAACCAGAATGGCATACAGAATTCCAAATGTGGTCACACTACCTTTTTATTTAAGGGCATGATTTTCCATCAAATATAAATGTAGGGCAGAAAGGACAATCTAGACGCAGGTTTGAGTACAGGATGAAGTCTAAACTTAGGTCACAAGGAGGCTGGGCAGATATCCGGTGAAATAGCAGGCAAGAAGAAGCAGTGATGTAGACTTGAGTCTATTGACTTGGACTCGAGTCAGACTCAAGTCGCGTCAATGACTCGACTCGGACTTGACTCGGCGATTGTAAAAGACTCGAAAGACTTGATTCAAGACTTGGAGTCTTTTACGACAAGTCCAATTTTATTCAGGTTTAAACCTGTTTTCCCCATTAAATAGATAGGGACTCGCAACTCGCAACCAAAGACTCGGGACTTGGGGGCAAAGACGTGGGACTTGGAGTCAGAGACTCGATCCACATCCCTGAGAAGAACGTAGATTTTTTAAAAAGCATGAAGATGCGGAGCTCACCTGTCAGTTGCGTAGGTGTGTGTGTGCTGTGCCCCCGAGTGCCACCTGCAGTCATGGCAGCTTCTTTCCTGGCCTTGGAAGGTTCTGACAGCGGCTACAGAGACCGGTCAGATTTTTTGAAGGAGGGAGAATGGCCCTCGCTCCTGAAGGGCTCCAAATGGAGTCTTTCCAGGAGTGACGTCGAGACACAGCGGCGGGGTGATGATTTGAAACGCGCCATCACCCTGGACCCCTTTCAACAATGCCGCTGTCACTTGTTCTTGACTTGAGCACAAATGGTTTTAGGTGAAGCCAGCGAGAATCTGGTCTTGCTGTTCTGCATGTCTGTCTGCCTAGGTGGGCCTTCCTTCCTGTATCCTGCCTGTTGCCCTCCCAGCCTTTTTTTCTCTCCTCGTCTTTTTGCCTGCTGTTTAACAATTCTGTTAATTAAGGCTCATGCTCCAAAATAAAAATATGCTGTGACCATATTTGGAATTCTGTGTATCATTCTGGTCACCTGGCCATTTTTCAAGAAGGACATCGTTGATGAGAAAGGCAGTCCTGTTGAAGGTAGTTTGCAAGATTTGGCAGCCAGGAACTGAAAGAAACACTAATTTGTCACAGAAAAACAAAGATGTTCCTTTTTTTAGCCGGTCAGCTGACATGGTGGGCTACCCATTGTGCGGCGACTGGGATTAAGAAGTCACGCAGGTTCCCAGGCCAGACCCAATGGAAACTTGAGTTTATGTATTTAGTCTTTGAACAGCACACAAGGTCACAGTTCAGTACCACTGAAGAACTGATCTACTGAAGAGTGCTGGTTGTGGCTCCAGAGGATGGTTGCTCATCTGCCCAACTGGTCAAAGGTGAAGTGCCCTAATCATGCCTCCAGCGAGGTAGAAAAGATGAAAAGGCTTGCAAAGCAAAGCAGAGGTAGAAGAAGGGCACCCTTTCAAGTCACTCTGAAAAGAAGTACAATCATGATGAAATACTGCTCCCTAAAAGCAGAGCAATGAAGTAGGATCAAACAGTGTGGGATAGTCTCCAATTTATGTTTTACCTCTGATTAATTTGTTCCTTGGATTGCCAGATAAAAGTTTCATAAAGAAGGGACATTATTTGAGGTCTTAAAGAAAGAAAAAGAACAGTAACACTCCGTCGCATCTAGGAATGTTGCAGAAAAAGTGACAGTCCTTTAAAGTAAAGGAACGTCTTTGTTCCCTTTCAACCATAGCACCGTACAAAACTACAGTTTTGATTTCTTAGAAAGAGCTCAGCGAACGTAAGCAAACGACTGAAATATAGGTTTAAATAAAGAACAACTCTTAAAAGAGAATGAGGTGGTGGGGAGAGGCTGTAGTAGCTCAGTAAGGGTGCACGTGCTTTGCCGCAGAAAGGTCCTAGATTCAATCGTTGGTATCTCCAGGTTTGGCTGGGAAAAACACCACTTGGAAAGATGCTGTCAGTCAGGTCCAAAAATATGGGCCAATGATCTGGCTCGGGATAAGACCGTTTTATGGAAGCATCAAGTTACTAACCCACGCTGTCAGAAGGGGAGAATAGATAGAACTCTTTGCTTGGCTGACACTTGAGAATCATTTGAACAGGCCTTGTGGATGGATGGGCTCACTTGAAGGGGCTGTCTATACGGGTGCTTATCTAGAAAGACATTCTTGCAGTTGGTACCCATCAACTGGGTAGCCCATCAAACATGCCAGCACCCCTGAAAACCAAGCCCCCCATTCCAGCCTGCACACACACACACACACACACACACACACACACACACACACACACATCAAAAGTGAACCACCACCACCACCACCACCATCACCACCTGTTCATGGCCTCTTGTAAAGTGACTGACTGGAAGGATCCTGGCAGTGGCCCTTATCCTGAGTGTTCAGGAAAGTGCTAGGGAAAAGTCACTCCCTTGCACCTGGCAGAGAGAAAACCTACTTCTAAAGCCAGGCAGATGCTTATGGCTTGTAACCTGTGATGGTCTTTTCCTCCATGAATCTATCCAAACCCCTTTTAAAGGCATCTAGGCCAGGTGCCATCACCACATCCTGTGGCAAGGAGTTCCACAGATGAATTACACGTTGGGTGAAGAAATATTTTCTTTTGTCCGTTCTAACTCTCCCTCCACTCAATTTTAGTGCATGTCCCCTGGTTCTGGTGTTGCGCGAGAGGGAGAAGAATTTCCCTCTATCCACTCTCTCCATCCCATGCATAATTTTATATGTCTTTATATGTATCTGTACAGGATTTTTTTAAAGTGCTCACACTGGTTTAATTGGGAGGAATAAATAACAAATAACGGTTGCTATCCACAACGTGGAAAGAGAAGAGGTCCCCGACCCCCCCCCCCCTTTAAGTCTTCACTGTGTGCTTCACGTCTTCTGGAACTGCACCTCCCTGAAGTGTCGGCTGTCGCACACAGCTCTTCTGATTTACATCTGTCCCATGACTTCTGTCACTTGCCTGGCTGCTCTATGCCCCACGCTCCCCCCCCCCTTTCTCTCATCTCAGACCACAGGGGCTGTGAGGCTCGACTCTGATCACCACGTTCTCAGTGTGGCACTTCCTCCAGCTTGTTGCTCTCGCATGGTGTTTATCTCTCTGAAGGATTGCAACTATAGATAGAATCAGTGGAACTGTATCTGTCTAGGAGCAGATGTGTATCTTTGCCACATCATCTTAATTGCCCTGCTGTGGCTCACCTACCAGAAGTCTTTTTTTTTTTTTTTCAATTTTGCAAATGATGAGTTGAAAAACAGCAGGACTGAGACTGTAGGCACAAGCTCATCAGGGATCGTTTAAACTTTGCAAGGCAAAAAATGCTTTTCAGTCCCTAACCAACTGGACATCACAGTCTCAGGTCTTAACAGTTTGGTCTCAGATCTCCATTTTGTGTTGAATGAGGAAGACATTGCAGGACATACATTTTATCAAGGTTTCCAGTGATCGCTGTGAGCTGGGGAAATAAACAAAAACACTAATTAGCATATCTTCGGCTACAATCTGATGCACTATTTCTTGGAAGTAAGCTCTGTTGAACTCAGTAGGACATACTTCTGAGCAAACATGCACAGGCTTAGGCTGAACGGATGGCAGCAAATTTTCGCTTAATTGGAAAGGGTGTTTGTGTTTTTTTATAGTCCATGTGGGTGTTTAGTGATAATTAATAACGCTTTTCAAGAAAGTTGTTGTTCAGAAATATAACTGAAACCCATGCAGAGTTGGCATAAAAATAATCTGGATTTATTCAGCTGTCCACAGGCTTAAGTGGTCCAGTTTGATTGTGGGGGTGACCCTCATCCTGTGAACATTTTTATCAATCCATAGTTAGTCTTAGTATTTCAAGCTTAAATGAGACCCTTGATGAAATGCCCAAAGCTGAGATTAGGTGGAAAGGTTCTCAAACAAATGCTCTGAGCTCAGCATCTTGTGTATATACCTTGAACTTTACAATGGTCAGAGCAGAGGATTTAAGAATACAATATTACTTAAGAAGAAGTTATACTGGTTTCTTTTTCTGCAAGGACATATGCTGTGTCATTCATAGCCCAGACATGCATGACTTGTGACTCAGCAAGCCAAATGCAATCTCACTAGCCACATATTGGGGCTGCCAGGTGCTTGACAACCCCCATGCTTTTGCTGTTTGGGGCTGGTCACAAAGACAGGCCCTCGTGAGCAACCACGCATGATTGCTGTGTTTGCCTTTGCCGGTCACATATTGTGCAGATCACGTCTTTGAGTCAGGTGCAAAAAATTTTAGCACAGGGACCTGCTCCACGATCCCTTGTCTGTTTTGGAAAAATTTGAAGATCAACTGGCATGACCAGCTCTATCACAAAGCAGGGGAAAGATGGCAAGCCACCCAGTACACCCCCCCCCCTTTATGGTTATCCTGCAGAGGAAGGAATGTGAAATGGCACCCCATTGCTTTTCTATTTTTAACAAAACAAGGTACTGTAATGTCATAGTTCTAAGGGGAATTTCGTGTGTGTGTGTGTGTGTGTGTGTGTGTGTGTGTGTGTGTGTGTGTGTGTGTTTGGGGGGTGAGCACACGTCAGGAGGACGAGTGCCAGGAAATGTCCCACCACAACGTGGTGTTCTCCCTCCCAAATTCCGCACATTCAAACCAAGGTCTTCACAGAGGTTATCCAGAGGTTATCCAGAATGTAGATCTTATCCGAAGCACTGACGCCCACCGTCCGTGGTATCTCAAGGTCCCTAATTATTATGGTGCTTGTCCCTCCCTCCTACTGCAAATCTGCTTCTACAGTATTCTGTTCTAGAATTCATACGTGTGTAGTGGTCAAACTTGGCAAGAATATGGAACAGGTTGCAAGGGGTCAGGACCATGGTCAGATTACTGTTGGGATGAGTCAAGCTGGGTACAAGAAGCTCTCTAAGAAGCAGAGAGCATGGACTGTTGCCCTAGCAAGAGCCTGGAGACAACTGTCAGCTTAAGTAGTTCTGCAATAAAGTTCTGCTACTCTGAGGAAAATAATTGTACTGCAGTGGTACAGCTGAGCTCTGTCAGTGGTCCTGATTCTATTGAGGTTGAGGAGCCTTTACCTGCTCCTGGATGTGGCATTAGCAATGGAAGGATAGCAGAAGGTGTCCTCCTGCATCTCAGAGGGTTATGAAGATGAGTCCTCTGAGGAGAGCACGCTACAAAGGATGGAGCCATTAGTGGTTCCAGGTATTCCCATCCTTGGAGAAGTGATTATTTCTCTCTCCTGAACCCAGTCTTCCCCATCATTCATGTCATCAGATCTCTCCTCTAATAAGAGAAGCCTGAATAATAAGAGAAGAGAATAATAAGAATCAGGAAGCCTGATTCCAGGGCACTGATTCACACCCTATTGGCTCCTCCTCCCTGTGCCCAGCAAATGGAATTTCCTTATGGAATTCCCTCCCTTTTGACTTATGAACTGCTCCCTCTTTGGAGACTTTCTGGCGAGGCCTGAAAACGTTCCTGTTCAAAGAAGCCTTCTGAGCCTTAACATCCTGCTGGTACAAGTGGGGTGCTGCGGTTTTTATGCTCTTGTTTTAAATGTAATAATGATCTGTTTTATCGATTTTTAGATGCTGCTTTTTTATTAGTTTTCGTTAACTGTTTTTTATTGTTTTAAAAAGTGATTATTGTTTGTATTGCACTTCATGTTGTAAGCTGCCTTGGGTCCCTTTGGGGAGAAAGGCGGGGTAAAAATATTGTAAAAAAAAATGCCAGCAGCAACCAATGAAATCCGGGGACACGTAGTTCTTGAGTAAGCATGTTACATTGGGAGGCACATACAGAGCCAGCCCATCCAGCATCCCACTGAAGCTGTCGCCTCCAACAGCAGATTGGTAGGGGGAGGTGGTCTCTGTCTCCTAGTTTCTTGCTTCCAGAGGTCCTCCTTGGATTGGAAAAGGAAGAGGGGGACAGAGAGGAAGAGGAAATGTGGAGGGGAGGGGAGTGTTGAGCTAGAACATTGGAGAGTGGGAGGAGCAGAGGGGTGAACATCAGTGGGTAAGGGAGGCAGCATTTGGCAAGCTGCCTGAGGCATCAGGAGATCGGCACATATACAGTACAGTATATCTCTGCCACCGACTCTTACAGTTTCTTGTATATGAACTTTCTCTCTCACACACACATCCTCAGGCATGATCAGAAATATAACCTCAATTTATTCTCTCACGGTAATTCTTCCTGCCTCCTGCTGATGCCACTGATCCAAGTAAATGCTGCTGTTCTTTGTCATAGAAGCATAGAGGTGGGAGGAACCCACAGGTCATCTAGTCCACCCCCCTGTCTGTCTTGCCATTTTTGCCAAGTTTAAATTATTTTCTAGAGGAACATCCCCCATGTGGCTAAAGTAAACTTGCCCTCCACCCCAAACCACCAGCAGTTAGGCAATGTGTTTGAAGTTGTGTATGTTCTTTTTGGATTGCTATTAACAAAGCCGTAGCAATGGCTGGAGGGATGAAGCAGAGAGATTAAGCTGAAAGAAGAGGAAAAGGACAAAAAGGCTAATGAATGCATTTTGCAGATTGGAGAGCCAAGATAGTGGTTCATTTAAACCTGAATATCTAATGCAAGCCTAGGCAATCCCTCACAGAACTGACTTCTAGAAGCTGTAAAAAAGATCATGCTAGAGTTCTGCTATTACTTTGCAGCGATTATAGGAGGTAAAAATATGAATGCAGTTTGAAAGATAGTACCATTTCTTTGATGCATCAAAAAGCACTCTGCAGTAGACTACTACTTTAGTAGGACACTTAGAGTCAAAGCTAGTGTTTGACTATCCTCCTAATGTCATATTGCAATGACGGAAGCTCTAGATATATCAATTTAATTTTAGTTCAGACAAAAAGAAAATCTGCTTTAGCAAAGTGAAATGGACTTTTATTGTTTTCCAGCTAGAAATTGGACAACGAACAACTTTTACAGTAAAAAAAAAAAAATTGAAATGTAGAATATAGTTGAAAGGGGAATCATATTCAGAGTTAAAAAATAAAGAACTTGCTCGTTATTTGGCAGTAAAGCTTTGGGATGGGAAACTAGGCTAACAAGAAAGAGATTACACAATTAAGCGATTCGTCTACTACCTAGAAAAAGATACTGCAGGTAAATGTCTTCTCACTTAACTTCATTGACTTCCTATTATATCACACCAAGGTCTGATTTCCACTAACATAATAAGAATGAACTAGTTTTGCTTTATTGATCTTTGTGGGCATCAGTTACATTGTTACATTTTACTTGGCAAAGGAAAAGAATGCAAGAATCTCTAGGAAAATTCTCACTGGATCAGAATGTCTAGTCAGGGGCGTCGTCTGATATGGGGCGGTGGGGCGGTGGGCCCCAGGGCGTTGGGGCGGAAAGGCTCCGTGGGGGGTGGGACCCTCCTTAACTTTTGTTTTTTTCCCCTTTTTTGGGTTTTTTAAAAGGTTTTTTTAAAGGTTTCTAACGCTAACGGGGCTTCTAAAAAGGTATGTGTGCTTTGCGCAAACTTATCTGTAGTTCTAGGACTCTCCAGCGACGATCAGGGGCGCAGATCGTCCCTCTGCTCCCGGACGCGAACTCTGCAAAGCGTCCAGGAGCGCGCTGCAGAGTTAACGCATGCGCAGAGCGACGATGTTTCCAATCGTCGCTCTGCGCATGCGTTAACTCCGCAGCGCGCTCCTGGGCGCTTTGCAGAGTTCATGCCCGGGAGTAGAGCTGCAGAGGGACGATCTGCGCCCCTGATCGTTGCTGGAGGGTCCTAGAACTACAGATAAGTTTGCGCAAAGCACACATACCCTTTTAGAAGCCCCGTTAGCGTTAAAAACCTTTAAAAAAACCTTTAAAAAAACCCGAAACTCATTATGCAAATTAATTATTTAATTTGCATAATGGGGCGGCGGGCTTTTCCGCCCTAGTAGCAGGGGCGCCTGGCTACGCCTCTGTGTCTAGTCTAGCATTCCTCTCTGGGAGTCCAATCCTATCCTTTCCTTTCCCCCCCCCCAACGTTGGTTCAGCTGCACCAAAAACGGGTGTGCTGTATTCAGCGGGGGAGGGGGGAATTGGGAGGTTTCAGGGGCCAAAGGGGATATAAATCCCCTTACATATTTGTAAGCCTCCTGCTCCATAATGGGTCTCCTTGGATCTGTGCCAGCGAAATCACTGGTGCAAGTTCAAGGGGAGAAAGGGGTGGGGAGGCTGCAGAAAAGGGGGATAGGATCCAGTGCGCGCCATCACTGCTGGATCCACCCCATCCTGCGGCCTCCCCGCCCCATTCCTCCCCTTCCCTTCCCCCGTTTTGCCCCTCCCCGACCCCGCTGCTGTCTTACCTGCTCTGGCAGGTCTAGGTAGCTCCGCCAATGGACTGAGAGTGCTGCCGCCTAGCGCAATAGCACTCCCTAAATAGTTGCTGATGGAGCACTCTGTGCATTTTACGACAGCAAAACTCACGGCGACGTACCCGGGGGCTGGTGTAGCTATGCCTCTGTGTGCCAACAGTAAATGTTTGGGCAGTTGCTATATGTGCTCCACATCTGGACCTGAAAAAGGATTCTCTTGGGATGGGAGAGCAGGAAAGTATAATAAAGAGCAAGAAAAGGCATAATATTACACCAAGGGAAAATCCTGCTACTGTCCATTGAGAGCCAAACTACATGCTGCACACTGATGTGCACACTGAAAAAGCCACAATAGTTTGCTTTTTCTGATGAAAAACAGCTTTGGAAGGTACGGTATCTTGTTTCCAATTCTGATGTTAGTGATGTTTTAATCACTGATGTCTTTTCTGTATAAAATGAATGTATGCAACACCTTCACTATTTTTCATGCACTGTTCAGTTTTCGTGATCCTGTAACCAAGAACAGTTGTTCCTGGCTGTTGGTTTATACCACAAGAGAAGCCCATAACATGAAGCCTCCATTTCAAACACTTGATGAGTGAGCAACGTGAAGTCTTGCTGGCAAGGAATGCAGCCATGAAAGGGTTATTATTGGAAATTATGTACATACATTATCTCATCTCCAATAAATTGTCTAACAGGCATATCTGAGTGGCAAAAATCTCCAAGGCCAGATATAATCTAATTCAGGAATTAAATTATGTAATATAAATTATCTGGCCTAAATACCAAAAAATGATCTCCCCTAGATATTAAATTTTAAGTGCTTAGAGCTATCTTTTTGTCTCTTTGCTAACTAGAATCTTAGTTATTTGCAAATCAACAATAACATAATATTGTTTAGAATTTCTATTGTAGTTTAGACTGTTTAAAATGCTTCGCTTACATTATCTTTTGGAATAACTACAACAGTTCTATAAGGTAGATGTGTATTACTATTTCCATGCTGTAGTTGGTAGCAGTGAGGGGGGGGGGGGTTGGCGTTCAGGATAGAGTTGAGATAAACCATCACAGGTTACAAACCTGGCTTAGAAGTAGGTTTTCTCTGTATGCCAGGTGCAAGGGAGCAGTGGCGTCACTCTAGGTGGGGCAGAGTTCTAAGTTCTGCCCCGCTCTGAACCCTTCGTTACTCCCCAGCACGAGGAGGCCCTGCCCCCTTGCTGTCGAAGCCATTCAGGCTGGCGAAGGCAACGCGCAGGAGTCTCCCTGTGCGTTGCCTTTGCCAGCCTGAATGGCTCTGATGGCGAGTGGGTGGGGTCGCCTCGTGCTGGGGTGTAAGGAAGGGTTCAGTGCGGGGCGGAACGTAGAACTCCGCCGCACCTAGAGCCACGCCACTGCAAGGGAGTGACAGCAGGAAACAGGTATCTTATTGTCTGTGTGCTCCCTGAGGCACCTGGTGGGGCTCTGTGAGATACAGGAAGCTGGACTAGATGGGCCTTTGACCTGATCCAGCAAGGCTCTTCTTATGTTCTTAAACGAGGCCCTTTGATGAGCAGCTACTGTATGTTGCTTCAGCGCATTGGTTCTTCTAGGTCAGTATTGTTGTCCTCTCTGATTGGTAGCAGCTCTCCAGGGTCTCAGGTAGTAAGGAGTCTTTACCTTTGGGGTTAGACTATTATACTTAAATAATAAAAATCAAGCAATTCATCACCTGGTCCTTTTCTCTGGAGTTCTTGGGATTGAACTCTGGACCTCTCGCATGCAAAACATTTGCTTTTCCACTGAGTTACATGTGTGATACTACAATCACACTGTAGGTGGGGCAGAGCTCTAAGTTCTGCCCCCCTCTGAAGGGGGGGCTAGTAGCTCTGAGAGGGTCCTATGCACAAACAGCTGTACATATAAGGTCTATGTAAGTGTGTGTAGGTTGGGGGTCGAAACAGTGCATGCAATCCTGCCTTGACTGAGACTTGAGACTGAAGGTGTGAACATGGATTATATTTCTTGTTGGTGCTATTTAAACACAGACTCAGCTCTGTTGTATTTAGTGGCATGTTGACCTCTTTCTGTTTTGACCATCCGTTGTATATCATCTGTGCTGTGTTCAAACCAAGTTTAATATCTCTTAGATAACCTGCTATGCGAAACCCCCAAAAGGTAACTTGTAAAACCATTTGATTGACCAAAAAATGAACCCATCAGCTACTGAACGTCTAGCACAGAGGAAAGTGCATCAGAGAGCAGATTGGGGACAGCAGGGGGAGGGATAAATGAAAAAGATGATCATGCATTTTTAAAAGTCACTAATATAAGAAGGTGAGCTTGTTCTTTCAGCTTAACTGCCAGGTAGACTCACTTTGAAGCTGCAAATAGCAGCGCCTTCGAAAATTCTTTTTCATGTCACCCAAGGCCGCCTCTTTTTCCCTTGAAAGTCCACAAGAACTTTGGTGTGATAAAACATTTTTAAGCCATCAAGTCCCAAAATCTACCCTTATACAGCCATTAAGAATTCTATGCTAAAGAACACTGAGGGTGCCAGATTACTACTACAATGAAATCGTAATCATGAGTACATGGGGTAGTGGTTTGGGAGTCAAACTTAGACCTGGAAGATCCAGGTTCAAATCCCCGCTCAGCCACGAAGCTTCCTGGGTGACCTTGGGCCAGTCACTATCTCTCAGCCCCACCTACCTCACAGGGTTGTTGTGAGGACAAAAAGGAGGGGAGGAAATATGTACACCACTCTGAGCTCCTTGGAGGAAGGGTGGTATAAAAATGTGAAAAATAAATAAAAATAAATAAAAAATATACTGCTGAAAACAGTAAAACAGTCTCGTAAAACAGCTGCCCCTCCGAACGGTCCAGAGGGGCCTCTTGGGCTCTGGTGGAAGGCTGATAATGTGCCACAGAAGGTAGGCCAGCAGGGGAGGAGGAATGGGGCAGGGGAGAGGCCGAATGGGGGAGGGGGTGGGCGGAATGGGGAAGTGACAGGGTGGTGAAGAGGATGGATTGGGTCCGCAAAGGGGGCAGGTTCAGTAGCAGCAGCGCCCGTCGAATCCTGACCCCCTGCAGTAGCATAGTCAGGGGGCGGCAGCTTGGTAAGTGCTGCACGGCGTTATACGGAGATTCAAAGTGACCCCCTCCCACTCACCATTAGAGCCAGTTCGGCACGGAAGGCAGTGTTGCTCTGACAGCAAGTGGGAGGGGTCACTTTGAACCTCAGTGTAACGCCTTGCAGCACTTAACACGCTGCGGAACGCTGCATTGGGCCCCCATGGTGTCCCCCCACCTGTCCTCTAATGGTTCATTGGGTACTGCCCAGTAGCACAGCAGGGTCAGGGGGGATGCACTGCCCCCGGGTGACAACTGCGATCTCCTTCTGAGGAGGAGCCGTGGCGGAGGTTTTGAGCTCTGTAGCTGATTTTTTTTGCAGCCATAGGGATGCGTTTGAAGCCATGGAGCATTTTTGTGCCATTTCTGGTGCTATTTTTGGGCTCTCCCACCGAGTCTGGTTCCTAGAAGGCTTCAAACGAAGCCTTCCGGGAGTGCAGGGGGTGGGGTGATGATGCGAAACATGTCATCACCCCTAGCAACACCACTGGTACTGCCTCTACCAATAGTACTGATGTGTTCGGGACACAGGCGGAAGATACAGCACTGTTTTTCCTCTCATTCACTCCCCAAATGAGGGGAAATGCCTGAGCAGGATTTTCATCTCATCACAACAAACCCACACCTGAGGACGGTCAGGACTGCTCACATGGAGAAGAAATGTATTGTGTGAACCATAAAACACAGTTCACTTCATATTGCTAGAGGCTTAAGAAGTGAATTGCTATTGTTTGTAAGATGAAATAAAGTGAGGGAGGAAGTGAGGATACTTTTCCTTATTCTTTAACTCCTTTCATAACCTATGGAGACAACCCAGAACCATGCTGTGCGATATTGTATGGTAGCACAGTAAAATAAAAATTGAATTTGAAGTCTTACAGCACATGATGAAAGCCATTATTGTCTTGATATCTACATTATCTCCTGAAGCAATGAACAGTGGTCGTCCCGGCTGGTTCTCCAAAGAAAGAAAAATGATTTTGCATGATAAAGTAGCACCTCTTAAGAGAAAGGAAAATCAGATATGAGGTTGCTAGAGCTCTAACACTCTAGGACATTCAAATCTGTCCATTTCGACAAGTTTGTTTAAGAACAACCACAGAGCCCTTGCCTATATATATATGTGTTCATAAGGCATTCTCGGATAAAACTTCTGCAAACCTCAGCAGGCATCTCTTTTCTATCAAGCCCGTTGTGTCTGGGATCCTTTTCTCACCTAGTTCCTTAGTGTAACTTCCTGAGACCAGAATGGGTGAATGGAGCGGGGCACTTTCAGCAGTGGTAGCAGCAACACAACTATGGAACTCTTACAGCCCAGTCCAGCCTAAGGCCTCAGCGGCACAATTCAGGCACAACTGCAGCCTAAGCGCCTTAGGCTCGAGTTGTGCCTGAATTGTGCCGCAGAGGCCGAATTTGTGCTGCAATTGTGACTGACATAGGACGGGTTAAGGAAAGTTGACCAATTCAGTCCTAAGTTCGGCATAAGAGCTATTCCGTCCTAAGTTTGGCCTAAAAGTGGGCGTGTTGGGGGCGTGTTGGGGGAGTGACGGGGGCGGTTACGAAATTTGTTCCGGTTCCAGACACTGGCGACCCCCTGACACGCCCCCTCGAGCACAACTCAGGCACAAAATTTGGGTCAACAAAAAGGGTGGACTCAAATGTGAGGAGACCCATAGGAGCCATTTTACCTTACCCACACCAGCCCTCTCCTGAAAAGTTCTAACACCCTGGTCCTGAGTTGTGCCTGAGTTAGGACGGAACAGTTGTGGCCTAACTCTGGACATGGACCCAAATAGTTACCCTATCAGCACCCAGCCCCACCCAGCCTCTTTCCCACAAAAGCCCAGCCTCAGCCCTCCACTCTCTCTCTCTCTCTCTCTGAGCACGTGGCATGGGGTCCTGTCCCCCAGCAGCCACAAAGTGGGACTTTGAAAAATTTCAAACACCCCACTTCTCTCTTCCCTTCTCCTCTCTCCTCTCTGCCCCCCTCTAGGGCAGAGAGGGCTGTGCCGCCTGTGGCCAAACTGTTTACTGCTGTGCCTGGGCAGCTGTCTCCATGCAAGTGTTTGCTAACCCATGTCTTTCTCCCAGCCCCTCTCCCCCCCCCACAGGCAACAACACCAGCAGGTAAGTGCAGGTAAGAGCAGGGTTCGTGCTGACATGTGGTCTGACGTCTGCCTCTTTGCATATAGAAATATAGGTAGGATACATGCCTCTTTACCAATGTCTTGTCTCATAGCTGCCTGCAATGCCTGCCATGATATGCCTCTTTACCAATGTCTTGTCTCATAGCTGCCTGCAATGCCTGCCATGATATGCCTCTTTACCAATGTCTTGTCTCATAGCTGCCTGCAATGCCTGCCATGATATGCCTCTTTACCAATGTTGTGTCTCATAGCTGCCTGCAATGCCTGCCATGATATGCCTCTTTACCAATGTTGTGTCTGATTGCTGCCTGTAGTAATGTGAGCACACAATGCCACAAGTGTGGAACTGTTAGCCTTATGTAGACAACAGCTGTCCCCCCCCCCTTTTCTCCACAGGGTCTACTCACAGGTCAGTATTGGTAGGTTTGCCATGGTTGTGACCCACACGTGTTGTTGTCTTCTCTCTCTTTGACCCATTTCCCTTACAGGATCATGTTCTCCTGACACCCAGGGAAGGAGCGCAGACCATGCTATGTGTCTCACACCTCTCAGCTGTGTTTAATTTCTCTCCCTGCAGGCCTTTGCAACCGGCACTTCTTCAATGGCGATTGCTACCACACAGCAGCTGCCATGGAACACCCCCGTGTTTTTTGCCTCCCCAGGAACGTCCACTACCACCTACCTTCCTGGGAGCACCCCTGGGCCTGCAGTCTGGTTGCCCCATGGTCATCTGCCTCGATGCTGCCAGAGGTCCTGGAGCCTGCCCTGCAACCCTCCTCAGCTGCCGGCACTGCTGCTGCTACACCTCCGTGGCTGCCTACTTCCTGTCCCTCCCCTTTCCATGGTGCAGGCTGTGGTTCCACAGGGGAAGGGCCTGCATCCCCTGGTCCATGGGGCACGCCTGCTGCTGCTGCTGATGATGATGTGGTCCGAGTGGCTGCTGTGACTACCCCTGGCAGCCTCGCCTGGCCATCTCTGCCACTGTTCCAGAACAATAAAGATGCCCCTGGAAACACGTGTCCCCAATGTTACACAAGCACTGCCCCCCCACACACAGAGGCAATCCCCAGCACACAAGCCCCTGCATGAATCCCAGCCAGGGCCTGCCACAGCCAGCCCAGGGAGACCACAGCAGGGGGGCTGCCAGACCCTCAGGGCTCAGAGCGGAGTGGGGAGTTGGGGGGCCTCTCAGGCAGGCAAACACTGACAGGCGACATGGCGCACGTCTGCCATGTCCGTGAAGAGCCCTTTCGGCAACCGGGGCTCTCACCTGCCCTCGGTCCGCCCGTCAACGGCGTCCGTTTCCGCCCTCGGTCCGCCCGTCACCGACGTCCGTTTCCGCCCGTCAACGGCGTCCGTTCTGCCCAAGATCCGTCTGCATAAGAGGCGCCCGTTCCTGCATTGCCTCCATCTGCGAAGTGACCCCTGTGTCTGCAGTGACCCCCATCTGCGAAGTGACCCCTATTGGTCTCTGCAGACCCCTCTCCCTGTATCCCTCTCCCACCAGCCTTGTTGTCTGTCTGTTTCTGACCCACCCGTGCCCCTCCCCAGCACCCACTGTCTGTCTGCCTCCCCTCCCACTCCCTGATGATGGACGCTGGCACCCCCCACCCCGCCAGAGCGCCTGCCGCGACGTGCTGACGTTGCCCCATCTGGGGGCGTGATGAGCTGCGTGAGCCCTTCCCGCTCGCAGCAGACAAGCCCAAGGCATCTCTCGGTCTTGGCCGGGGCACGGAGCAGAAGGCATGCCGGGATACCTTCTTTGTGGGCATTGCCACGGCCCTGGAGGCCCCATGACTCCCACGTGCAGCCTCAACGTGGCTTGGGGGTGGCATCGCCTTCTGCAGGAGGGAGGGCAGTGGCACTCCCCCCTGCAGCAGGTGGCTAATGCCCAGGGTGCCCTGGGGCAGCTGGCACTGGCACAGCCTCTGCCCTTCAGCTGCCTGTCACACGCCCAGTGCCTGCAGGCCCACCTGTGGCTGCCCATCTGCTGCGAACGCTGCAGCAGCTGTGGTAGGTGCACACAGACGAGCTCAGGAGGGGGCTCTTCGCTTCCACAAGACTGACACCTCCCCACAGGGGCCTGCCTGCCTCTGTGGTAAGTGTTGCCTCGATCCTGGCCCACTTCTCTTGCCTCCTGCCTAACTCAGGCACAGTTGCAGCCTAACTCAGCCCTATTTTGGGCCTCAACTGTACCTCAACTGTGCCTCAATTGTGCCTGTGTTGGGCTGGACTGAGGCCTTATGGTACTATTGCTTTTTTATAAGTGCTGTTCATAAGCTACTGACCCCTGCAAATACCCAGTGTATGGAAGTGGAATTGGGACCACAGCCACTGGCCCAGCTCCCAATGTCAGCATGCTTGCTGTCCATGCCCCTGACACCCAGGCGTTGAGTGGAATGCCTATGCGGATACAGCCAAACACAGGGAGGCTCTCCATAACACTGAAAACGCCAAGCACACATGGTTTCCAATGATATGGCGAGCTCAAACGAATACAGTGGCCATCCACGGATTTGACTATCGGCAGATAGCCATCAGCGGAGGGAGGGATCCCAACTGGGGGTGGGGGCGGCGTCATTTTACCTTTTTGAAGAGCCGCGCGGGCCTGCCGTCTGCTTCTTCCATCCAGCGCCAATTTCTAAGGTTCTAAAAGGCCTGTAAAAAGAAAAAAAAAAACATGACAAGAAGCGACTTCTGGCTGCGCACACAACCGGAAGTCATTTCTGGTCACTTTTTGTTCTTTTTACAGGCCTTTTTAGAACCTTAGAGTGAGAAGCAGGTGGCGGGCCCGCATGGCTCTTCAAAAAGGTAAAATGGTGTTTCTCCCCCCCCCCGCCCGACCACGGACTTAAGTATCCAGGGTTTTTGGCATCCGCAGGGGTTCTGGGAACGGAACCCCCGCGGATACCAAGGGCAAACTGTATAGCTTTACACATATAGGTTCATGTTTCAGATGTGCTGAATGTAAGAACATCGGCACAAAGCTGCAATCTGGCAGGAGGGATAGGATCTTGGCTTGCGCTGCCGCCAATAAGACACACCCCAGCCCACTCCCTGCCCTGATTCTCCCTTAAACCACCACCTCCGCCAACACTGTAAGAGGACTTATGGCAGCAGATTGCAAGATCCATTGCCGCAGACCCTCCGTAGGATTGAGCCATTAGTCTCTAAGGCGCCATTGACTCCAAAAGGTCATGGGGTGGCTGGGTGGGTGATCCCCTTCCTCCTCCCCACTGAAGCCACTGAGTATGGACACTCCGCGGAACTCAGGCTTCTGCTCCTACTTACTGCCTGCCAATGTCTCCAGATTTCCCTCCCCTGAATCTTAATTGTGGTTGTGGGAATCTCTTGCTCCACTCCACTGTCGTGCCTTTTCTTTTTCCGTCACCATGTATTCATTTTTCACAGTGTTTTGCTGAGCAGTCCTGGTTTCATTCATAGTTCTTTTGTCATGTTTTCCATCGATTGGGTCATCATGTTGCATACAAAGCTTCCTTGCTGCAACAAATGGGCTGAAATGCAGGGCGCTTGGTGGCAGAGGTGTGTCATGGGATGGGAGGGCATGTCCGAGGAGACTAATAGGCGTTGAGGCAGATCAGTGGTTGCTCCTGCTGGCTGTCCGTTCATGGCCCCCACAATTGGATGCAGTGCACGCTCTGTCAGCATGGCTGCATCGGTGCCAATTAAACCGCTGAACCATGAGCTGTCGATCAAAAGGTCGGCAGTTCGAATCCACGACGGGGTGAGCTCTCGTTGCTTGGCCAGCTCCTGCCAACCTAGCAGTTCCAAAGCATGTTAATGTGAGTAGATAAATAGGTACCGCTTGCGGGAAGGTAAACAGCGCTCCGTGTTCCAGCCGCATGTTATGCGCTGCGGCAAGGAGAGTCATGCCGGCCACATGACCACGGAGGCGTCTTCGGACAATGCTGGCTCTTCGGCTTTGAAATGGGGATGAGCACCACACCCTAGAGTCGGACACGACTGGACTTAATTGTCAGGGGTCACCTTTACCTTTACCTAGGATTGGGCAATGAATACAGTTGGGTGTCTGTGATGAATGTTTGCATCATATGGGACGTTATTTGTGTGGTCAAAGGAGCAGGATGCTCCACATGGGTCATATTTGTCCTATTCTGTCACCACCTAGATAAACTGCAATGGGCCTACGTAACGTCTGTGTACTGTAACTACCTAGAGAACTGTCAGTGCTTGTGAAAGGTTTGCTACAACCACTAAATAGTACTGTAGATGGAGGATCCAGATACTGATAACAGTAGTCGCAGTAGCAGCAGTTACAGCAGAAGATGAAGAACAGAAGCTGAGCTGGGGAAATAAGTTAAAAAGAAAACAAGGGAGACATATCTAAGTAGACCATAACACTTAAAGCAGCAGGGCACACTGTAGGTACTGTTTACATCTGATCACTAGCTTTAGTCAAACAAAAAAGAACTTTCTGCCCAACCGCATTTGCCATCCAGGAAATCAAAATGAGAACGGATGTTGTCTTGTGCTGCTTATTTTCATGTTTTTAATGTTCAGTTCTTAGTACAGTAACTTGGTGCACAAGGAAGAAAGATTGAGCACAAATTTGCTTCTCACTGTATCTCAAGGTACGAAGCTTTAAGCAGGCATCCAGGCCCAAAGCTGGGGATTGGGCAGTGTCCCTGGTGTCAATACCGTCGTGTTTAATTTAGGCTTAAGGTATAAACCACTCTATGCTGGAGGTTCAGGGAAGGCTACAAGGATCAAGCAAATGTTGTTCCCATCTTTCGGTTGGATTCACTTCCTGCCTTGTGTGAGTGTTGTCTCCTGCTTGGGCAAGAGGGGGAGGGATGCTATTGTCAGCAGTCCCGTTTTCCCTCTCCAGTCCTTTCTATCATCACCCCACCCCAGAATGTGCTCCCAAGGGTTGGGGGACTGTCAGAAACAAGACAGTGCATGGCTCAGGGAGCTGGAAAAAGGAGAATTGTAAAACACATGCATCCCCCAACCCCCCTGCACACACAAGAAACAGTAGTTATGCAAGACAGGGTTTGGATCCAGCCATTTGTTACCCGAAATGATTTTTCATAGAAATGTCAGATCTTGAACCCACGGACTTTGTGCATATTAGGCAAGCACACATACACTTTTCTTTTTCATTTTTGGAGTTCCATTAATTTTTATGATAAAGGGGCCCATTTGAGTTTATACCCATTTGGAGAATCCCAATTTGTTTTTGCAGGAGCTCAAATGTACAGCCACTGCTTGGTGGGCACGGTCATTACTAACTATAGTGCTCTGACGTGCAGCATGGTCACTGGGCAGGGTGGGTAAAACAATGGCCACCACCATGACATGATGGTAAAATCTATACATGGTGGCACAATCCATAAGGCTTTATCCTTTTTCTTTAACCCCCCCCCCATGAGGAGCAACCTCCCAATAAATGGCAATTTGTGGGGGTTCCAAAAACAGACTCTTCACTTGTCCCATTCATTCCCATTCATTCCCCAGCCCATTAATTTTGGTTCCCAAAAGAAATGCACACCCCTAGTGCTCACTCATTGAGCACATGAACTATGGGCAGGAGGTCTGGCTCAGTTGGTAGAGCGGCCTTCTCATATGCCTGAAGATCTGAAGGACGGCAGTTCGAGACGGCTGGAAGCATCTGTGTTTGTCGGAGAGCTGTCAGGACGCCACTGATAAGCTGCAGAGACTCTGTGAGGGAATGAAGCTGCAACTGCACTTTGAGTGGGAGTCAAAGCTGCTTGTCAGTCGAAGTGTGATGAGGCAGACGCCAGAGAGAGGCTGGACTGTGAAGGAAACCACCTAGAATGATGGGTTCTATGCAAGACTAGAACACATTGTATTGTAAAAAAACACAAAAAACACCTTGGGGTTTAGAAAGCCTGCATGTGTAAACCGCCTTTGAATTAATGTCAGAGGAGAAATCCGATTACCAAAGAAAAGACAGTGTATAAATACTGGTGGTGGTGGTGGTGGTGGTTAATACTAATACTAATACTAATACTAATACTAATACTAATACTAATACTAATACTAATGCAGTATTATTTTTATAACTGTAGCCATTAAGGGCCAAACTATATGTAATTTGCGACACAAGGATGCCACCTCAAAACTCTGGAGTCCTCAGTGTATCATTTACCCCGTATCATCATGCCCTGTGGTACCCTGCCCTCATTTTACATTGTTGCCTGCCAATAGGGGGGCACAGAAATGCAAGATGTGATGACATCATCATGACCCCAGGGTAACTGATTCCACATGTTCTGAGGCAAAGGGGGAGAACTTGATACATGTTTCTGCTCTAATCTGGCTGATTAGATCCACAGATTCACTCTCACATTGCTGTTTGTATGGTGTCAGGGCCCACATCCAGACCTCTGGATCCTCAGGACTGGTGGTAGCACCCAATATGCCAGGGGGGATACACCATGAGGGGCCCAGTGCTGGGCTTTTCCCCAGAGGACAACCACCTGGTTCCAACCATGTTCTCAGTCTACACATGCTTGTTATCATTGCTTATCTTCATTGAGGTGCTAGAGCTCAAGCCTTAATATCCTCCCTCCTTTTCAAATTAACTCTATACTATCATGTGACTTGGGTAACTTAAGGCTGCAGTCCTATACACACGTCCTAGGCATGCCTGGGACTGTGCTGTAAGTCATTTCTTCCCCTTCCGCATTGTCAACCGACAGGCTTTCAAATGCCCTTTCAGAAAGCGGAGCTTGTTTTAGTTTTAATTAGAAGAATTAAAATCCTAACACCACCAAAGCCACATACTTCATAGCTGCTCTTTAGCTCAAATAACAAGCAACATTACCACTAATTGAAACTAAACTGAAGTGGGGAAAAAAAATTGTCAGTCAGATGGGAGCGTACCAGGTAACACTTCATCCCTGTGAGATGCTAATCTACAAGTTGTGCAATGCAATTGTTTGTGAACCAGGGTTATTCCTACGTTCTCCTGCAAGATAGCTGTATTATTTATTTATTTTATTTCTGTATTTATATACTACCTTTCTTATCCTCAGATTGCTCTTCAGATGTTATTCAAGGCGGTTTACATAGGCAGACTTATCTAGATCCGATAAGGATCTTTACAATATTGTTCTGTATAGCACCCTACAATTCCAGCTGTTTTCCTCCATGGTATAAGCCTCCAGCTCTCTGCAGGATGCCACAGATCAATGCTGAAGAGGGAAACATTTTTCCAGTTGTCATCGCTCTGTCACTGACATTCTCAGCATTCCAGTCTGTTCTCTCACCGCACCACGCAACAGCGACTCCTCTCTGCCACCGAGGGTCATGACAGCTTATCAGTGACTTCCTGGTCTCCCTTCCAGCACGAAAACTGACTGTTCCTGCTTAGCTTCCGGCAGTCTTCAGGCAGTTCAACCTCGGGACCACACCTCCTGTAGTACTCCTTTCTTAGAGGCATGCTCATATGATCAGTTACTATGCAATCACAGCCTGTGAACTCTGTCTGAGTGCTTTGTTTAAATGTTGTTTGGCAGCAAGTGCACAGCAGGTAAAGTTCAAAGTGTGGAACAGCGCAATTCCAGTGTGTGTTCGAGAATAGAATTCCTGCTTCACATGCCTTTGTGTGGTTTTGTGTCTAGCCGACGGAGTTAGAGTAAGCTGTTGAGTGCTGCGGGCAGCATCATAGGACTGACTCTACGCGCCACAGGCCAATTTGTCCTTTAGCTTTTGCCCAGGCATGCTACTCCCTAAAGCTTTGTGGCTCATGTGTCACAGGTTGGCCAGCCACAAATTAGATAATAAAGGTATGAATGGGAGGAGCGAGGAGGGCACTGTTCAGGGCTAGAGCATATGTTTTGCATGAGGAAGATTCCAGGTTCAATTGGTGGGATCTCCAGTTAGAGCTGGAAAAGACACTGTTTGAAAGCTGCTGCCAACATAGACTATACTGAACTAGATGGACTAGAGCAGTGATTTTCATCGTTGTTTTTTATCTCACTGCACACTGACCTCTCTATGGTCTTCACCTCTTGTGACGTCACTTCCATCTTCCAGGAGACTCTTCCAGGTTCTGCGGCTCTGATTCTAGGGCAACTATCTGTATTAACAAATTGTCTGTCCCTCTTCCTTAGACGGCGGAGGAAGAGGGACAATTCATTACTACAGACTGTTGCCCTAGAAACAGAGTCGAAGGACCCAGAAGAGTTTTTTTAGCGGTTTTCAAGTGCGGTGCTACAAACTCCCGCAGCACACTTCCAGACCATTTGTGGCACACCAATTTGCCGCAGCACAGCAGTTGAAAATTGCTGGACTAGAGTATCCCTAACTCAGCATGGGGCAGATTCCTATGTTGATACAGGATGCAGTAAAGGTGAAAGAGGGTCAAGAATGCCAGGAAAATAAGGCCTTGATTCACCTATTCCACTCCTGTGCTTGATGAGGCCACTGAGGCCTGAGAATGCATAAGTTCTGACAACTCACTAGACTAGTCAAAAGGCTAGACTAGTCTCGGCCTTAGGTCACAACTCGATAAGACAGCAGGAGATCCACGACTGCCTTTCTCGTAATTCTTTAAAAGGGTTGTGCGGCCAATGTAGATCAGTGGTGGGGGTTCTCTGTCTCATTTTCTCACATGGTCCCTGTATGCTTCCTCCTGTGGGACAGACTGCAGCTCTGAGAGGCCAATTCAGATTGGGGAAAAAAAACTGATTTGGAACAACAATTTCAAGTTCAAATCCATGTCAAAGATCATTGGGACGATCAAGAAAATCTGTCTCACCTCTTTCTTAAGAGGTCAAGTGAGATACCCAACCATTGATGCAGGACTATAGAGAATTCCGATCCGCACTTGAGTTTGGAATGTCGGTGTCAGCTGAAGTCTACTTTGAAGTTTAAAAGTCCTGGTTTAAAAGCCTCTAGGGACATGAAGTTTTATACACAAAACAGTGACAAGCCCTTTTTACTCTGCAAGCATGGCTGGGCACTGTTTTAATGAAGGAACTTGAGTAGTAATATGAAGCGTCCGCTAGGAAGGGTAACAATGATATCACAGTTGTGTAAATCAGTTGCTGCGCTACTGCAGACTTTGCTCTTTCCTCTACAGCCAGATGCATCAATACCGCATCCCGGCATAAAGAATGGAATTTTTTTAGCTGACAAACATTTTCATAGATTGTTCTGCTCTATCAGAATGGGAGGGTGTGTGTGTGCCCATGCAGTATACATTTTTCTTTAAAGCCATTCCTTGTGAAATTCTACAGTTTGTGTAAGTGTTTAATCACTTACTCCAAGAATGGAAATGATGATTGCATGATTTGGGGATTTCCTAACGTTGCAGACTCCCAAGTGTGTGTTTTTCTCCTGTGTCCTTAAAAAGGGCATGCTATGTAAGTGATAGCAGTAAATGCTTAAAACTAATGTGCCAATATATGCTAATATTTACCAGGAAATGATGAAAGGAGCCTGAAAAGTTAATTTCAGGGCCTCCTTTTGCAAGCTCTTTCCCTGTTTTCCTATGATTTCGTGATCAAAAATTTTATTTTTGAATTGTGACTTAAAATCTACAAAAGGTTACTTTAATTGTAACTTTGACTGAGAGATCGGCTGCCCAACCCTATCCGCCGCTAGCCCATCGCATGCAGCATAGCTGATGGAGCACACGCTGCATGCTAAGGTGGGGGCGGGCAACCAGGTGGCCTAGGAGAGGCATCCCCATAGGTTGCCTGGCCTGCAATGGTCTCCTCAGAACCACACCAGCTATTTAGCTGGCATAAGTCTGAGGAGAGTGAGGGAGTGAGCTGGGCCTGGACAATGGGGTAGGATCTCAGCATGAGGTGTTGCCACCGAGATCCTCCCTCTCCCACTCCCAGCCCAGTCCAGATCCCGCCCCCTGAGCTGCCCACAGCAGTGTTGCTAGAGGTGGTGCGGAACGGTAAGTCTTGCACAGCGGTAACTGCTCCATTCCATGATGCCCACGTGCTGTCGGAACCAGTCTGAGCGGCGAAGGCAACACGCAGGGATTCTCCTGCGTGTTGCCTTCGCCGTTTGACTGGTTCCGACAGCACGTGGGCATCATGGAATGGAGCAGTTACCGCTGTGCAAGACTTACCGTTCTGCCCCACCTCTAGGAATGCCAGAGGCCGCCCACAATCCTCCCCCAAATCAACCTACTTACTCAAGCATGGCTTCAGCAGCCTGTCGCTGTCAGCATGGGGCTTCCATGCTCCCACACCATAGTTATCCACTGTTGGAGTAGTGCTCACGAGCACAAGACTACCATAGGAGCGGACTGTTAGTTATTTCGGTCATTTTGGGGTCTTTTTTCTGTTTTTACTTGTATATATGTTCATGCTTATGTATATTGAAACTTTCTTTGTGTGTTATTTTGTCAATACTATCAATATTTGTGATAATTTTGTTTACTTGATTAAGTTTTTTAATATGGAAAAAAATAAGAAAATGAATGTGAAAATGGATCTTTAAAATTAAAGGCGCTTCAGTGGTTCTAGGGATATACCAGTAAAAGCCAGAAATGATTGTCTTTGATATTTATACCTGTACCCTGGGAAAGAAGCCCATGAGCCAATTCAGATTCTGCTGATTCAGTTCACATCCAGTTCATTTCTATCTAGTTTCTGGCATTGGCCAGATGCTTCTCTGATACCTCCCCTGCTGTTTGTCCTCTGCACCTGCTATTCAGAGTATAGTTCCTGTGAACATGGAGGTTCTATTTAAATATAGCTTCCCCTATGATAAACTATGGAAATAAGGGTGAGATTTGGGCATCACTTATCACGGGCCTTCAGATTTACCAGTAAATACTAGGGTCACTTACATTGGAAGATTTATTTCGAACATTTGCAAAACTAGCCATGGTGAAAGTAATCTTTTACCAGTAAATGATGTCAATATTGGAAAATGTTGCAGTTGCCTCTAGGGATTTATTTGCCTTTGAGATTTACTGGTAAATGTCAAAATTTGTTGACATTTCGAATGGCTTCTTATAATCTTAAGAATTACTAGCAGAAGTCAAGTTTTCACCTGCACAATTATAGTTGCACCCCAATCATAGTCGATTACACATATACTGAGTGTTACATGACGACTATAACATTTCTCCAGGATATTGCCATTTACTTAGCCGATTACACAATTGTTGCTTGATATTTGTACACTTACTAGCATCTGCTGGAGATCTATGAAGGTGTTTCTGAAGGGACATCTCCTTTCTTAGCTATCTGTTCAAAATATCTTTTTTACAAGGGGGAAAAAGGCAGCCTAAAAAGGCTGCCCAAACTACAAAACAACAACATCACCATCTCTGTGACCCTTCTAAATATTAAAATAATATTTCTAGTACCAACATGATTTAAATTTTCATGAAGAAATAAGCTGTTTCACACAGTGGAGAAGAGTAATAAGCATGGATGAGAACAGAGACCAGCCTGGGACCTCGAAGAGACCCCCCTGGACCTGGCAGGAGACCGCTCTCTCCATTTCAGGGAGTGCCTCCTGCGCTGGTCTAATTACCTTTTAAAATTCATATCTAGAACCACAGGCCGCCACAAGGGATTAAGCACAGTCTGCTTTGCAAATTGAAAATAAGATAGCTGTTAGAAGCATATACTTGCCTCTATGATTACAGCAACAAACAATGGCAAAACATTAATTTACATCTATTATAATGGAAGAGCCAAACCAGAGATGTGGGGGGGGGGGGGGTTGGGAGTTGAATATTATAGGTAAGGGATGGATTTGCAAAGGTGATGTTCTTTTAAAAAAATGGTACGCACTGAAGGAAGATGACTCTCAGTAGGGTAGATAACTAGCAACAACTGCAACTGCAGCAAGTTATCAGGATTCAGGGGGAAATCATTAATTTTATTTGCAAAGTGATGGGAGATTTTTTTTGTGGGTTGCTGAATTATTCAATCGTGAGTCTAAAGTTTATGCAGGTGATAAGAAGAGGGTGAGGAACAGGGAGTGGGGCAAGTGTGTGGTTATAACAGCAATCCATGCACTGGCCGGGTGTAGGATTTTTTTTTAAGGTGTTTTATCTGCTAGAAATGAATACAGCATTTACAAATTGGAAATGACTCTGTAAACTCAGATAAGATTGTCTTGGTAATATTTTACTGAGGAAGCAGCTCACCACTGCTTACTTTCAATTAGCCATCTAAATCATTGCCTATACAAAAAGCAATCCCTGCTGCTTTGGGGCAAAAGGAGTTGGGGGGGGGGAGAGTAAGTTAGACTAGTTCCTAAGAGTTTTCATTCATGTTGCTGAATACAGAAGATCTGTAATCTTTTCCTTAGAGTCCATAGTTTAATGTAACTCCCTGAAAGTACTTTCCTTCGCCTGCTGTGAAAGGTATTTTTTTCTTTCTTTTACTCCCCAGAAATGAATGGTGATTCATTATAGATAACCCTTCCTGATTAATTTTGTTTTGACTTTAAGTTTGGAACAAGAATGTTACCACCGAAGTCTCTTCCCCCCCCCCCCACTTCCAGATAGCGGCTATTTTTAGAAAAAGAATTGTACTTTGTTCAGGGGGAAACCTAAATTTAGAGGTGGTGGAAAAAAAATTAAATCCTTGATTGTCATCAGAGTCTTGGCTGTCAGATAAAAAGTGGCAACTTTTTTTATTGGTGTCTGTGATGAATTATAAATAAGTGGCTTTCTTGGAATTTATATTCAAGTTGTCTGGCTTCTGTCAACAAGATCCATCAGCCGAAGGATGTGAAGGACTGTGTAGTCAAAACCCAACTCATTAATTTTACTGAGAGGCTCACGTTTTCATTGCAAAGTGTATAGAGATCTACAGAAATGTTCTTTAGTCTTTCTTGCCAAGAGGTGGGTAGAATTCAAGTCTCCTAAATATTAAGGACGTAAAGGTCTCGTTCACATGTGCATGAAAATCACCTTTCTCTATATCAGGGTTTCTCAACCCCTTCCTGGCCGAGTTCCACCTCCAGCATCATTCTCTTGCTGCGTACCACCAGAAGTGACTGGCGATGACATCATTGCCAGTTACTTCTGGGTTTCAGGTTTTTGGAGGCCAGAAAATGCAGGTGGGAGGCTTTGAGCGGGTGGGAGGCTTTGAGCGGGTGGGAGGGCCCTTCTCAGCATTCCCAAAAGGCTCAGCCAAAGGCAGGAGCTTCTCGGGTGCTAAAACGTGCCACTGAAAGCACGACGTCGGAGCAGGGTTCTGGTGGTCCAGTGGTCCAAGTACCACCAGCAGTCGGTCAAAGTACCACTGGTGGTACTAGTACCACTGGTTGAGAACCCCTGCTCTATATCTTCCTGGCTGGCTGCTGAATGTGTGAACTGATTCCATTAATAAGCATTGCAGTTGAGGTGATACAATAGTGTTATATCTGTGATGGCCCATTCACATATGCAATATGGTGGACAATGCTCATGGCAGCTAGAGGAAGAGAGAGGAGACTACCAGTGTACTGCACAAATAGCACAAATTCCTTGCTTCTGCACTACTGCCCCCCATCATAAGTCTTAAAAGAACAAGTAGCCTTGTACAGAGAATATTTCCTCCATAATGGTTATTCTTAGTCACGTCCAGCGCCTGCGCGAAGTTCCCAGGCGCTGGATGCGACTAGGAAGCTCTGCGCAAACATCGGAGTTACTATGATGTTTGCGCAGAGCTTCCTTGTCGTGTCCAGCGTCTGGGAGGCTCGTGTCTTGGAGCTGCTGACTGGGGGCAGTACCGGCGGGGCCGCAATGCAGCCGGTAACGCGGGATGAGGATTGGAGGTGCTAAAGCCCTATACGACTCGGGTCCAGGGTATTTGAGGGACCGCCTCTTTCCTTATAATTCGACCCGTACTCTGAGGTCATCAGGGGAGGCCCTGTTAACCATGCCGCCATTGACGGAGGTGAGGGGGATGGCGGCACAGAATAGGGCCTTCACGGCAGTGGCGCCCCAATTATGGAATTCCCTCCCCCTGGAATTAAGAACGACTCCCTCTTTAGAGACCTTTCGGCGGGGCCTTAAGACGTTTTTATTAGCATTCGATGTCTGACATGGTGGGCTGGCTTTTTAACAAATGACTTTTAACAAATGTAAATATAGGTGACCCACTGGGGTTGTTTGTTTTAATTGTTTTAGCTATTTGTTTTTAATTATTTTAATGTATATAATGTATTTTAATGTTTTTATTGTAAGCCGCCTTGAGTGCCCTTGCTGGGAGAAAGACGGGGTATAAATTCTTTAAATAAATAAATAAAAATAAAGAACAACGTGGTAAGCGGCCAAGCGCCGTTAAAACTAGTAGTTAAAGCAAGACATTTTTTCCCAGTTTTTTCGCTCCAAAATACACGTGCGTCTAATGGTCCAGTGCGTGTTATGGAGCAAAACATACTGTAAAAGAAAATATCACTGGAAATAGAAAAAATCAGACAAAGAAAAGCAAGTTGGGTAGAACCTCACTCCTGATGGGTTAGTTTTTATTTGCAATGAATGCTGACATGGGGAAGCATTTAAAAGTGGCATTCCACACATGCAGAATGAAGTAGTAGAACCCATTCTAGAACTTCAGGATAGCACCATCCATCTGGCAGGTGGAATTGCTTGTAGGTCAGAAGAGCACCTGTACAAGTGTCCTCCTTTTTGTAACTACAAGTGTAGACTGCACTTGTTTGACTCTCACTTCAGTGCGGTTGGCCTATGACTAGAGAGAGAAAAAAGTATTCTTTTTAGATATGATTAGTGACCTTTAGCATATTCCCTCAGCGACGACCCCTTTTGAAGCTAAATAATGTCTGGATCCATAATTTCTTACACCCACATCAAAGCATTGTACACGCACTGCATTGTTACACTTGACTTGCTCTTTTTTTTAATTATGTAAAAAAATCACATTAAGCCCAATCTAATTACTGCAATGTATATTAGAAGCAGGGCACCATCAAAATTTTATTTAAATTAATCAGGTTTTGATTTAAGATATTAAATTCAAATTAATCATGTAAAAATGGAAATGATCCTTGACGTGCTTCCAGCTGTGACTTCAGTCTGTTTTCTCGTGTGAGTCACTTTCGGGATGTCTTGGGGGGAACATTACAAAAATTCACGCCGGTGCTATTTCAATTAGAGTTATTTAGCAGGACAGATGTAAAGAATATGGTATAATTAAAAAGGGGACTGATGACACGGCTACAGATTTTCAGGATCAAAATGAGGGAAAAGGTGGCTGTTGCTGAACATTGAATGGTGACCATGTCGCCCAAGTTCAAACAAGTCAAGGTGAAGCACTCATTAATGAAGGAATTGACGCTTCGGTGTTTCCTCCTGGAGCACACAATTCAGGCAGAGTATAACTTTGAAGTATCATTAACAACCAGATGATACCTGATCATATAATTAGGACACCCTTAAAATAATTTCTCTTCCCTGGTTGGTTTTTAGTTTTGACTAAATGATTTCAAAAGCCTCTCAAATCCCCAGAAGTGTTAGAATTTCCACCGGACTACAAATTAGCTTAGACTGCCTCCACAAACACAACTAGGTCTACCATAAGGCAGACAGGCAGACTTGGCAGTTTCGTAGGATGGCACAATTCAAAACCCGAACACCATGCCAGGAGAGGCCTCGTATTCAAACTGAGTACAGGGGGACCTCCGTATCTGCTATCTGCTGATCCACTTATCCGCGGTTCCCCCACAACCCCTGCAGCCATTACTTTACCTTTCTTGTTTGTGTGTCTTGCTTTAAACAAATGCTATAGGCAGCAGCATGTTGTTTATAGCACTGACGTCGACTGAGTGCTAAAGAGGCTCAGCTGAATTAACAGGAAGCAGTTTGCTGAGCCTCCCTAGCACTCAGTCAGCGTCTGTACTATAAGCAGCATGCTGCTGCTTATAGTGTTTGCTTAAAGCAAGACACACACACGAAATGTAAAGTATTGACCATGGAGACTTGCAGGGAGGCCGCAGGGGGCATTCGCCCCATACCTGGTTTTCAGGTAGCCTAAAACATATCTGGGGTCCCACTGTATGTGTCAGCATGCTCACAGGGCAACCTGGACACCATCTCAGTCCACATGAAGGCACCTTATCCCATATTGTGTGGCTGCATCATCCTTTGATGTATTGTTCAGCTGAAGATTGAAATGTGGAGGTTCTCCCCATGGATGTGCATTGACGGGGCTTGCAGTACATTTGAAATACCAGTTTGAGGAAGAAGGTGGCAGCAGCAGCATCACAATAAGGTGCATTTGGGGTACCTCATCTTAGGCATCTTAGGCTGCAATCCTATACACACATACCTGGGAGTAGGTCCCATTGAACTCAATGGGACTTACTTCTGAGTAAACATGCATAGGATTGCACTGCATGGCATGATAGATAGATGTCGAGGTCAATCAGTAATCAGTACACAGCTAGCCAGTGTACCATAGTAGAGTTCAGATACGAGAACCCAAATTAAAATTCTTGCTCAATTATAAGGGTTACTGGCTCACCAAAAAGCCAAATCATTCTCTCTACTGAAAATGCTACTCTGCATCTTAAGAGGAAAGGTATTATTTAAATGAGTTTATTATTATTATTATTATTATTATTATTATTATTATTATTATTATTAGAATGCCATCATTTGGAGAAAAATAAATGTTGTGCTGATCAAATGTATCTTATATGCTTTTTGTTAAGGTTCTTATTTTACTCTGTTTTGCTTATGATGTTATTGCTGCTCTTGCTTCATTGGATTAAGGATTGTTATTCATTAGCTGCTTTGAAAAAGATGTGGTGGGATTTTTTTTTAATGAATTAATAAATAAATACAAGCCCCTGCCCCAAGATGCTTACAATCTATATTTGGATTAGGACAGTCATCAGAAACAGCACTGCCTTAGAAATGAGAGAAAGATGAAATGTAATGACTATATAATGCACAACACTCACTTTTTCGCCAGCCAATTCGATGCAATATCGATGTGGGGTTCTCTGGAATTGGATCAGCCTTTGGGGATAGAATTTCTTCCAGTCTTGGCACTAACACACCAACCCGGGAGTGGGAAAAATTCCCATGGAGTCACGTAGGTAGTTGCCAGCGAGAAGGTGCTAGCTCTTGGAAGTTTAATTGAAGAAGACAGCATGAAAGGCAAACGTTGTATTTTGTTATGTTATTACTGCAGTTGTCTGTACCTTTGTTACAGTTGCAAGAAGAATATGAAACATTGACAGTTTCTGCTTCCCACTCATATGAAATAAATGTACACAATGATTGTTCTTTAATAGTATTTAAAGATATTTTTTAAAACAAACCATGTGGGAGTATTACTTCTTTGTCGGTGGTTTTTTAAGGGCTCAGTTTTTTTACAGGAAACACTTTGTTGTGTATGACTGTTTAAGTGAAAACACAGACTCTTCACGTATAAGATGAATCTAATTACAACTCATTTGTTTAAAAGGATGTGGCAATGATCTCGAAAATGTATATGGTGAGTCATTGTTTGAATTCCTCGCACACTAGGCAGAAAATGCCAGTTTCCCATTGGACTAAAACAGTCGGTTCAAACATCATAAGAACATAAACATAAGAAGAGCCCTGCTGGATCAGGCCAAAAGCCCATCTAGTCCAGCTTCCTGTGTCACACAGTGGCCCCACCAGATGCCTCAGGGAGCACAAGACAACATGATAACCTGTTTCCCGTTGACACTCCCTTGCACCTGGCACAGAGAAAACCCACTTCTAAAAACCAGGAGGTTGCTTATGGCTTGTAACCTGTGATGGTCTTTTCCTCCATGAATCTGTCCAAACCCCTTTTAAAGGCATCTAGGCCAGATGCCATCACCACATCCTGTGGTAAGGAGTTCCACAGATGAATTACACGCTGGGTAAAGAAATATTTTCTTTTGTCTGTTCTAACTCTCCCTCTAACTCATCAAATGCTGGGAACTGGTATGATCCCCATCCTATGGATCAATTTCCCTTACAGCATTGCAGATCTGCACCAGCTCCTGTGAGCGCCAAAGTCCATAGGATGGCTTCTCTTCACACCTCCCATTTCCTGAGAAGTGTGCTGGAAAGAAAACAACAGTGACTAAAGGTGTTGCTGCTCTGACTCCAGGGGGAGGTCCTGGTATCAGCAGACCAGTTTGCACCCAATCCTATGATCTCTTGATTTATGGAACAAAGAGAAGTTTTCCTTGTTTTTTTTTGGGGGGGGGGGTCACTTCCAAGCCATGCACAGCAGTGGAGTAGGTGACATAAGACAGGTGTTGGCTGTCCAGTGTTTATCTGTCTCACATCACAATCCTGAGTAAAGATGCGCAGCTGGTCTAAAAGGCCGGCCACTGCATCCTAAGCCCATTCTGGGCTGCCCCAGCACTGCTAGAGCACTCCTCGGGAGAAGGGGACATTCATCCCCTTCTCCGATTGTAGGCAAACCCAGGGCCTATGGGCCTCCTCGGATGCACGCCAGCTCCAGAACTGGTGTACATTCGGAGAGGCTATGTAAGGCCAATGAGGGCTACAATGGGGCTTAGGATATTGGCGCCAATATCCACGCCCCCCTCTAGCCCGGACCGGCCAATGGCGCCCCTCCCCTGCCCCCCCGCCAACTGGCGCTTCCCTTACCTGCGTTGGCAGGTGTGGAGTAAGCGGTGCTGGTCTCCACGCCGGTGCCATTTACTCTCCCGTAGTTGCAAACGAGCTCTGCCGGCCTAAAGTTAGGCAGGATTGCTCTGTCAGTCACATGAGTGTGACTCCTCTGAGTAATGTACCAGTTCCTTGGAATATGAATTTAAGTTTCTCACAGACTCCTTGGGGATTTCTTGGGGTTGAACAGAATACTGTACTGGGGAATTTTTGAGCTTGTATGCAGTGCGGGTAAATGGAGGCTGACCAGCCATGGCATGAAGCTGGCAAGATTTATATAAAAGAGTTACAGTACACAGTGGAGAATCAGGTCGCGGTGACCATTATCCACCAGGTGGGGAGTCTTCAGAGGCTATCAATGGGGCTTTTAGTGCTCCTTCACGGTGGAACTATGAACCATGCACTGAACCTGCAGTGTATCAAGTCATATGGTTACCACAGATGTGCCCCTATGCAAAGTTTCTGTAGTTGGTCACCGAAAGGAGAACAGTTGCATGAGTTGGCTGTCAGAGCTTGTATTGCTAAACAGTCCATCCTCTGTGTGGGTCCACCACGATGTGTGGGTATCACACGGTTCCTGCAATGCATCTCTGACCAGCTCTGTTGCAGCTACGATCCTGTGTGCTGATATTGGGCATGCCCCCTGGATAATGGGATGGCTGACAGGCTCTTGGGTACAAAACATGCTGGCCTGTGCATTGCTACTGCACAAGTCCCTTCAGTGTATCTGGCAGGATTTGTGTTGCTGAGGCGTCTGCTTCTGGACCACTCAGGCATCAATCAGCCATGAGCAGCTTGCAGTTGCACTGTGCAAGGCACCACCAATGACCATGTAGATCCCAGCAAAGGAACGGCTGCATTTCTTCTATTCACTCTTCCTGATCCAGCCCCTCTGTGCACAGCATAACAGACAAAAGCCAACTGTCTGGCCTTGATCACAGGAGAATGTGATGTACAGTACAAGTCTTCATTCCCCATACATCCCATCTCCAGAAGCCAAAATGTCACTGAACATTTAAAAAAGCCATGACATGCTCTAGGTCAGGAGTGGCCAACCTTTTAACATGAATGCTCCTGGCCCTTTAAATGGTAGTATGGTGCAGCGGGTTAAACCGCTGAACCCTAAGCTGTTGATCGAAAGGTCGGCAGTTCGATTCCCGCGACGGGGTGAGCGCTCGTTGCTTGGCCAGCTCCTGCCAACCTAGCAGTTCCAAAGCATGTTAATGCAAGTAGATAAATAGGTACCGCTTGCGGGAAGGTAAACAGCGCTCCGTGTTCCAGCTGCATGCTATGCGCTGCGGCAAGGAGAGTCATGCCGGCCACATGACCATGGAGGCGTCTTTGGACAACGCTGGCTCTTCGACTTTGAAATGGGGATGAGCACCACACCCTAGAGTCGGACACGACTGGACTTAATTGTCAGGGGTCACCTTTACCTTTACTTATAGGTGAGGGCATTTCAGCAGGTGCAGCTGCTTTAGCACCATCACCAGCGCTTGCTGCTGCCAAGATTCTGTCTTCTACACAGCTCTTAAGAACGCAGAGGCCCTAATGGTGGAAGGTTGGCCACCCCTGTTCTAGGTGTTCTCTCTCTAGTCTGCCAGGTGATCTTTCCATCACATTACAATCCTCCTGCTTAGTATAAGGCCAAATGCTCACCACTTATGTACTTTACACTGCTTAACAAGCCTTTACAGTTGCTTAACCTTGGACACCAAACTCATTTTCATTATAAACGAAGTATAAAGCAGAGCCTCGCCAGAGAGATTTTATTACCCCTTCAGCTTCACTTTTTGACCTTCCAATAGACTTCTTGTTATTTGGGGCACCAAGAATTTAACAACAGGCGATGAGCAGAAAACACTCAGGGCAGAAAAGTTGGATATTTTTAGCAAGACATCTGAAAGAGTAAGCTCTTTTGCCCGTCCAATTGTTAAGAGACATGATTTCTCAGCAGGGCCCACATGCTTTCCTTAATCTTGTCAGGTTTCTTTCTGTCTTTTTTTAAAACGTATTTCCTCTTAGCTTCTAACAGCTATGAGGACTGTTGCTGTCAAAAGTGAAAGAGTGGGAGGAGGCAGGAGGATGAAAATAGGCTGGAATGATTTTTTTTTAACACAAATATGTTCTTTCTTTTTAAAAGATGTGATTATATAATGATGTACAGTGCACGCCATTTCAGAGAGCAGGCGATGGCATCGCTGTTGATTTAGCATGCTCCATAGTTTCCACTGTTCTGATCTGAATGCAACGTGTTGAAACAGCTGAAAGCCCAACATGCAATCCAACTGAAAAGAGTGAAATACCTGGGGTGAAATGCCCTCAAGCCTAGATGGCTTTAATAGGGGATTAGAACAATTCATGGAGGAGAGGTCTATATCACTGGCTACTAGCCATGATGGCTGTGTGCTACCTCCGGGTTCTGCAGCAGCGTGCAGAGAAGCATGGGCAGGAGAGAAATATGCCTTTCACTCCTGTGTGTGGGCCACTGTGGAAAGATGATGCTGGGCTAGATGGGTCTATGGTAGGCTTATCTCCAACCGGGACAGAGTGCTAGACCTTTAGGAGAAGGAATGTGAGCAGGTGTGGCTTGTTAAACCTTAGAGCACAATCCTAGGCATGTCTACTCAGAAATTCTTCTCCCTCTCGCACAACACCAGAACCAGGGGACATGCACTATAATTGAGTGGAGGGAGAGTTAGAACGGACACAAGAAAATATTTCTTTACCCAGCATGTAATTCATCTGTGGAACTCCTTGACACAGGATGTGGTGATGGCACCTGGCCTAGATGCCTTTTAAAAGGGGTTTGGATAGATTTATGGAGGAAAAGACCATCACAGGTTACAAGCCATAAGCAACCTCCTGGCTTTGGAAGTAGGTTTGCTCTGTGCCAGGTGTAGGGGAGTGGCAGCAGGAAACAAGTTATCTTGTTGTCTTGTGTGCTCCCTGAGGCATCTAGTGGGGCCACTGTGTGATACAGGAAGCTGAACTAGCTGGGCCTTTGGCTTGATCCAGCAGGGCTCTTCTTATGTTCTTATGCGCCGCCGCAGCGCGGAAACACACACACCCCAGTGCGTTTTGGCTCCTTTTTGGAGTCAAATGGCTCCTGGGAGGGTGGGAGGGCCAAACATGCAGCCGTTTTCGGTTGCGAAGAAGAGGCAGCAATGGATCCGGGGAAAGGCACGACCTGCCGCTTGGGGCCCACCGCCCCAACCGGCCCCAGTGTCATGACACCTCTGTTTGTGACCAATCAAAATCTCACAAAGTAGTGTGTCAGTTTTCAAGTTCTTCTCAACTGTTTATCAGGGTGGAGTTTAAGCAAAGCAAAAAGGAGGAAAGGGAAAACAAAAGTCTGTCCTGAGGAGAATAGCAATCCTGAACAAATACTGCATGTCGTTTTAGATACTGCTCTTTGAGAAGCTCCTGTTTCCTCCTGCAGCCAGCTGTATGGAGGATGGCTGAGTGACCAGCTGACAGTTCTATGTGAGTTGATTCCGCCCCACTGACTGGTCGTTTCCAAGCAGTAACCTCAGGGACACTATCGAACCTCTCCCCTTACCATCTAATCTGTCCCTCAACCCCAACATTTTGCTACAATAGTTTTAATTCTTAAGTGCTTCTTGCACATGCTAATTTCTCTTGCCTTCAACCATCCCAATCAACTCCCACACCTGCTGGATATTTTCACTTACAGTTCGTCATTTCTTCGCTTGCCTTCCTAAAATTAGACCCAGTTCAACCTGATGGCAGCCCTCAACAAATCACCTTGGGAACATATGGGGCACCGCTGAGATTGCTGCCACTCTACTCACATGGACCCTGTCACAACAGGTGAATTGTGCACATATAAAGTTATCTGTATGGATGCCACTACAAGTGTTCATTTGAAAAGGTGACATAGGAATGGAACATCTTGAAACACAGATTACATATTGCATGTACTGCTGTGTATGTGTTGAACGCCATGTGTGAATAGCTATACACGTGTACGGATTAGCAGTGTATACCAGGGGTTCTCAACCTTTGGAGGCCTGGGTACTCCCCCTAGCACAGTCCAATTTTCTGAAGTACCCCTGCTAAATAACTGCTAATTAATTGGATTAATCAATTAATTAGGTAATTAATTATTAAATAAAAAGTACTAAAACAATTTTAAATGTGAAAAAATGTCTTATTTAACTCTGTGTGTGTGTGTGAGTGTGTGTGTGTGAGGAGAGAGAGAGAGAGAGAGAGAGAGAGAGAGAGAGAGACAGACAGACAGACAGACAGACAGACAGACAGACAAGAATCTCTTTTTTCTCCAAGTCACACTTCCCAAAATCAGCTCCTCCCTCCCCCACTGCACCAAAGTACATTTTCCAAAGTACAAAAAGAAGCCCAAAACCAAAATCAGAGCGACAGAAGGGCTTCGAAAATAATTAAAATTTAAAATCCATGTTAATTAACACTTAATTAGCTGCTGATGGGGCAGATAAGGGGCAGGGCTTGGCGTACCCCCAGCAAGAGGTCCACATACCCCTAGGTGTACCCGTACCACAGGTTGAGAACCCCTGGTGTATACTGACACAGGTACTGGACTGAACATTATGCATTCTAGTAGTTCTTCTGAGAAAGGCACTTCAGTTCACATAAGTGTGTGTGTGTGTGTGTGTGTGTGTGTGTGTGTGTGTGTGTGTGTGTGTGTGTGTGTGTGTGTGAGAGAGAGAGAGAGAGAGAGAGAGAGAGAGAGAGAGATTTCTTGCTCATCCATCTTTCCTCTGTGCTCCCCAAAATTCTGCTCTTGAGCATTTGATCCCAGAACAGGATGGCATGTGACATGGGAAGCCTGCAGTGGGAAAAAGCAATTCAATGAAAATTCCCCCCCCCTTGCAAATCCATGAGGGAGGGGGTAGTTCTTAATTCCCCTGAATTCCGGAATTCCATAATTGTGGCACCACTACAGAGAAGGCTCGGCCTCTTGCCACCATCCCTCTAACTTAGGACAAAGGTGGTACTTGTAGGAGAGCCCCCTCAGATGACCTAAGAGGGTAGGCCAGAATATATGGGAGTCGGTTCCTCAGATAACCATTCTTCCATTCAAAGAACATTGAACACCTCTTCCAACTCAATGCGGATCTTACTTGTGTGGATCTTACTTATAATGTGGATCAATATGGAACCAAACTTACAGCGCAATCCTGTCTACAAACAGACTGGCAGAGTGACCGTTTCACTGGTCTAGGGTATTGCAAACATGCCATAAGGAGAGTAAGCGGTGGTGGCAGAGAGGCTTGCACCATTCCCCCTGCACCATAGAACGGTGTAGCACTGCGGCAGAAATGTAAGTCCCCGCCAGATGACGGGGGGCAGGAGCGATGGGGGTGTTCTGGGGGAGATTTGAGGATTGGGTCCGAGAAGGGGGAGGAATCAGTGGAGGCCTCCTCCTCCATATCCTACCCTTCCCAGACATGTTGGGCCTTACACGGACCTCCCAAATGTATGACAGCTAAATTGCTGGCGGGCATTTGAGGAGGCCCATCGGGGTGGCTGGCACGTTACTCAGGGTAAAGGGGCAAACATCCCTTTACCCTGAGGAGGCTGACAGCTGCACCAGGGCAGGCCCAATACCGCATAGGATGTGGCAGTTGCCTTATGTGCACTGCCACGGATCCAACTCAATGTGTGAATAGGGATACTGCGTGGATTAACATCTCTATTTGGAAACTTGCCACAATTTCTGAAATGCAGCTGCAGAATTTGCACAATATTGGTAGCTCACAAAAGCAGAGCAAATATTCCACCCATGTCACATAGGAAGAGGTTTTCAAGTGACCTATTTCATTAGGCATTTGCTGATCAAGTCAATTTATGCATCCAGTCATAGCAAGTGATAATGATGCTATGGGACTTTCGACTGCAGGTGGGTAATTCCTGTTACGAAAAATCTTTTCTGCAAACAGAAAACTGGTACGTCAGGAAACAGTTCGACTTAAGCTTCTGACCCTTCATCTGCTGTTTTTCTAAGGTATAGGGAATGTTTGTTTGTTTGTTTTTCATAGCACCACTTTCTGAGCTGTAGCTCCTCCACTCAAAACCTGGAGTGGTCGAGTCCAGGAACAGATTTGCCCTTTGATACTGCCGAATGCATCAAGTGGCCCTAAGTGAATACATGGAAGCAAATGGCTGGCTGCGACAATCTGCCTACAATCTTAGCAACAGGTTTCCCTGCACACTGGCAGAGTGTGGTGTCCAGAGCAAAACAGCCCGTTTGAATACACCTAAGGATAAATTAATTCTGTGCTGTTGATTCAAAAGTAACATGGAAAGGCTGAGGTCAGTCTTGTTAACAAAGCGAGCCCTAGATTGTGGTAGCGCTCCTTTCCAATGGCGTTTGTATCGCCCCCAAGGGGAAATGGTGCTTGGCGGATGTTTATCTGTATTCTATGATGCTGTGTCCTGCAGGGCATATTAAAGCCCATGAAATAATGATGAAGCAGAGGGGTAATTAAAAGCCACAGTGACATTGATCTGCTGAAATTTCAGAGGGAGATCAGGGCACACAGGGAGACTATCCATCTTACCTCATGCAGGGCCAGCTTGATTGGCCTACTGAGTATTGAAGATGGCTAAGATCCTCACCTGTGGCCAAGAGGACTCCCAGTGCAGCAGACCTACTGGTTTAAGAGCTTTGCAAAACAGGAGGTTTAGGGAACTCGTGTGGCCACAGCTGTTGCTCTATGTCCTGAAAGATCAGGGAAAGCCATTTAAAGGCACAGAACACTCTGAATGTATGCATAAGCAATCGCAGGTGATGAATGTGACAATATCTCCCAGTAGGATCTACTCGTCTACTTCCTAACTAACTAAAAGGGCAACTTTAGTTTTAAGTGGTTGTTCGCTTATATTTAGCAGGGGGAGAGCAATGGTCCCTACTAATTCCGGCATAACACCTTTGCAAGGAACACACACGCCAGGTCACTAATTTTTTTTCATGTATGTTGCTGTGTAATCTGCTTGTTTGTTGTTGAAAAGTCATATGCAACCATTCTAAAAATATATATGTCTTCCTGTTCCACTCTTTTAGGTACGTATATAGGGCAATCAGTCACTGAATGTGCATCAGGAATATGATGCTGTAGCTCCAAAAGCTTATGCTGCTCTACTATGAATAGGAGAATTGTTTCCCCAGGAAGAAATAGTACTGCCATGTTCCGCTTCTGGTTGGTTCACACATGAAAGTTGCTCCAATGTTCCTTAGAAGCAGGCAGGGCAGCTTCTGGGCTGCATTCGTGGGATTGTGTCATTTCTGTGAACTTCCCGTGTGTGATGTGTATATACTCCATGCAACTTCTTTGATGGCCAAGTCAACACAGAGCCTTTCAGTCCTTTGGATTTAATCTCTTGTTGATTGTACCTAAACAGAATGATGGTGTCTGTCTCTGAGATGATTTGTACTTTTGTGCTCCCCATGAAAGGAGTGAATGGAAGCTGATGGTGGCCAATACTCACAAGGAGGGGCCCTATTTTGAGCCATTATGGCTACACCATTCATACTAGCCATGTGTGGTGTGGCATCTTCTCATGGAGATACCAGGTTTCAGAAACAGCACCTCTGTGTGAATGCTCTATGACAGCATTTCCCAAACTGAAACGATGTGCGATGGGTTGTGGCCTGATGCTCTCTGTCATGCTGCAAAGAGAGCCACCAGAGGCCAGTTCCAGGTTGCGCAGGACCCGCAAAGTACTCCTCTGGCCTCTATGGGCCCCAGGACACGTTGGGGAAGCGACCAGAAGCAACTTTCAGTTTTGCACCCATAACGTTCGGTTTACTTCCGTGACTTCTGGACGCTTCCCCAAGGCATCCTGGGGCCCACAGAGGCCATAGGAGTGCGACGTGGGCCTGGAGTGACCCACAAGTGGCACCCAGTGGCTCCCAGTAATGCCTTGCAGTGCGACAGAGAGCATCGGGTCATGACCCACCATGACCAGGTGGGTCACAGCGAGGACAAGGTGGGTCACAGCGGTAAAACGTTTGGGAACCGCTGCCCTATGATATTCATTCATTCATTGGGAGTGACTCAGTGCTGAGGTGCTTGTGTGGGGCTCAGTGACAAAAGTATGAGCCTAGCCTGCATCTAGGCATTTTTTTTACAAGGTTGATGTTATGTCGTATTCTAGAAATTCTAGAAATGTAGTCCTGTTTGTAACAAAAACAAGATTCCTGTGACATGCATGCATTGTTTTCAGTCTTTAAGGTTCTACGGATATTTTCTTCATTTTACCCTCGCACCCCCCAATAACAACGTGAGACAAAGGCTGGAGTTAAACTGGGCCACTTTATTAAGTTTACAGAACTGCTGCAGGGTGAACTAACCCCAACCCACATGGGGGTCCCTAAGGCAGGGAAAATCAAACTGGCTGTCTGCCTCCCCCTGGTGACCTGGATGATGAATGGGCGTACCACCTGACTCAAGACTTACTTGGTGCCAACCGAGCAAGACTATCATTGTCGCCCCCGCAAGGATGAGTCAGCTGGATGGTTCGGACCCACAGGCCTTGCCATGTGCTGGTCCTAGCCATTTCCAGCCAACGGGGGTTGCCAGCCAGCCTCACTGGGCCGGGCAAGGCCTGTCTGAGCAGTTCTGGCTTCTCCCACGACTTTGCTGCCTCAGAATGGATGCCAAATCAGAAGCGACCCACACATTACTTGCCAAAGTGACCAATTAACAAACATGAAAAACCCTAACTAATGCACCCTGCCATGCCTGCAGTCCGGGATTGGCAAAAAAACTGCCAGCCTTAGGCCAACTGGTTGACAGTAAAAAAAATCCTACCTAGCCCCTAGATGGGCGACCAGCTAATCTCGAACTGCATCGGGAGGGGATCAGTGCCGAGTAACGGAATGAGGAAGCAGAGCGAGCATGCAGCACTCCACCCACGCTCGCCCTGCCCCCATCCCCATCCGAGCCAATCAAAAGGGGGAGCCGCGCTCAAAAGGACCTTCACCCTCGCTCATCAGGTGGAGTGGGGCAAAACGGGCGGCATTGTGAAGCAGGCCACCGGTCTTCTTTGTATATTGTATATTGGGTTGTATCCTATGTTCAGTTAGTCATGACTAAGGAATTTAGTCATGACTAACTAAACTGAAGATATAACCCATTGTTGGCAAATATGCTAGATTGTTTTTAAAGGAGACAAAGGGGAGCAGCCCCATCATTTGCTTGATGATGAAAAACAAACACGACATATTGTAGAAACTAGACAGCTGGACTCAGCAATGACAATGAAAGAGGAACACAATGTATTTTTTTATGTATTTTTATGTATTTTTCTGTGATGTATTCTTATTTTAAAATTTCATTTCATTTGTTTATATGTGTAGACTGTACCCATCCCATTCCAATGACACGGGAAAGATTACACTCAAAGACAATTGTTGAAAATCATTCTTGAGTGTTTCCTAGTCAGCTTGACAATTTGAAAAGTACGAGGAGATAGATAGGGAGAAAGGTCTACCTATTTTGTTGGGTCTCTCTTGTATGATCTTGGGCCCAAGGGGTTAAAAAAAAACACCTGGTGAAATTAGCAAGTTTCTTACATTGTGTTATGTAATACGAGGTAGTGCAGATGCTAGGTGCATAGCTCTCAGTTTCCAGCTTACATAAAAGGCATTATGATAGATTGTCCTTGAGCATTTAAGACATGAATGGGAGGGTGTTAGGCTGAACAGGCTAAAACCCAGAGTTCTACCTGTCTCTTTAAAAGCAATTCAACCAGAAAGGAGAATGCAGCTGTCACCTCTCCCATCACACTTCTACTCCGTCACCTACCCTCCCCTTCTAACTGCAGGAGCAAACATTTTACTCTAAGGCATGTAGGAGGAGAGGGGGGGGGTGAAGGGGCCAGGGGAAGAAACCATAGCTGTGATGTTGTTAGAGTAGGCTTACCAGATCTCCAACCGGGACAGAGTGCTACACCTTTAGGAGAAGGAATGTGGGCAGGTGTAGCTTGTTAAACCTTACAGCACAATCCTAGGCATGTCTACTCAGAAGCAAGCCCCACTGAACACAATGGGGTTTGCGTCTGAGTATACATGCCTAGAATTGTGCTCTAAGGTTTAACAAGCTACACCTGCCCACATTCCTTCTCCTAAAGGTCTAGCACTCTGTCCCGGTTGGAGATCTGGTAAGCCTATGTTAGAGAGACAGGTGAAAAATTGTGGCCTGGTGTCCCGGGGACCCTAAAGGGGTTAGCTTCACTTTTGACTTCAAAAGAAGGTGTAAAAACACCCAAAGTGTATTACTGTTGTTTATTGTGCTCAACCAGACCATGTCAGATTCAGAGGGCGTATTTAAGAGGGTCCTCAACCTGACTGTTTTTACCTCACATCGGGCCAGCTTGATTGGCCTACTGAGCATTGGAGAGGGTTACGATACTCACCTGGGGCTGAGGACTCCCCGTGCAAATGCCTCTCTCCTCAATCCTTCTCAGGCTGTCCCTCTATGCCTTTTAGTGAGATCACCCTCCTGTTTAGGGGTTGTACTGTCACCCAATCCCTCGCAGGCACAGAAACACACACAAATGTTTGCTTTTGACCCTTTAATTCTCAGGTTATTTTTAAAAATAATATGGGGGGGCATTAAAGCCTATAACGTTTTTTGTTTACTATAAATAGCATGCAGGGGGATATGTGATCATGCTAAGAACCACAGTGGGGGATTGAGTGCTTAAAAAAAAAACCACTGTTGCCCACAGTTCATTTTGCACACACATCTTCATGCTATTTGTAAAAAATAAATAAAAATAAAATAATAAATGAAAGGACCATTTTCTTTCATTTAATATTTTTATTATAAAAATAAAAATAAATGAAAGGACCAAAATCATACATGATTTCACTTAATTTGAATGATCCAAGGTCCCTCCTCACACAGATGGAGGAAATATTCCCCTCTTTTCTTCCCTGCAGCCCATCCCAGCACCTAAACCTCTGGCTCCTCCCTATTCAGTCATTCGCGGAGAAGAAGCAGCTGCCGCCTACTCTTCATGCATAGCTCTTTCCATCAACATTCCACAAGCTTCACCTGTTCCTCGTTCTGTTGCCTCTGTAGCCACCTGGACCATGCCATTTACCTGCCATGATGGGCTGTCCGGGCCACAGGTCCTCGCAACTAGAACTGGTTGGTGTTAAAGCCTCAAATACTAGGTTGAGATACCAGATTTGGGGGCTCAATTTTGGTGGCACCATTTTTGGTTGAAATGCCTTGAGATATACTCCCAATGATGTTGACACTTGGCATCCATAGCATCTTTTGCACATCAAATCTTCAAACCTTTCTGTGAAGGCTCACCTTGTAAACTGAGACGATCTGACCTATTTGGAATGGACTGCAGAGTTCAAAACTCAAAGGGTTCAGCTGCCTTTTTTTAATGCTGTTTCTTAGCGTTGTTAGGTAAGTTGTTGGCTGAGTGTATTTATTATTCATTTGGAATACTAATATTCAGCCTTTCTAGTTCAAAACTATGAACCCGTTAAGGCAGCCAACATGACCAAAAAAAAAAAAACCCCTACAATTACAAAAGCATAATAAATACAGCATGCAGTATATAAAATTGCAAACACTACATAGAACCAGAAATCATAAAACAAAAAGAGAAAGCCAGCAAAAATCAAACAACCAAAGGCCTTCCAAAACAAAATCGTTTCCAGATTGCAGCAGAATGCCAACAAGGAGGGAATCAAACTGATCTCCTCAGGCAGGGAGTTCCAAAGGCTGCAGTGCCACAACAACAAAGCCTTTCCCCACATTAGTTGATGTGTGGACACACCCCATTTTGTTCCAAAGCTCTCCTATTGTGGTTCAATTCAGGACCCATGTGGAGGGTGCAAATGTGTTGTAACCGCCCCATTCGTTTTTCAACATTTCGTTTTTCGGTGCTGCCTGTGTTGGTTAGCAGCAGGAGCTGCAATGAGCAGCAGCCACCTGGTGAGAGCCATCTTGAATACCCATGACTGTCCTGGGTCACAGCATCATGCTGGAGTTGTGTGGTAAAAATCCCAGCTGCTGGCATGAAAAAAGTGGCAGCAACGACAACTGTGAATGGTACATGGTATCCCAGGGCAACAATGGCTATTCAAGATGATGCCCATCAGAATGTATCTGTGCATTCAAGCTTCTGCCACTGCCAACCCAGTGGAAAACAAGGTACAAGTTAGAATTATTTTTGAAATTAAGATTTTTTTTTTAAAAAAAGAATGGGTAACAAATCAGGGTCTGAAAATGAACCTCGTTCATAGCCATTCATGTATTGTTGTGTTTATTCCGAAATGAATGGAACCGGGGGGGGGGGCTAGGCCAAAGTGTGGCATCCTTCCAGGACATCCCCTTCCCTGATTCTGATGATGCACTGAGTGCTACCACCGCCTTCAGTACGGAAGGCGAGCTCTCCGATGCGACCCCTTAACGGAACTGACCAAATGGACACCAGAACTGACTAAATGGGCACTCCCCTAGTCCTCACCAACTCTACCTCAGCTAGGGGCAGACCATGCAAGAGGTCCTATTGTAATGATTTTAAGTAAATGGGCAGAATCGCACTGGAGAGGGTGGTCTTTTAGGAATCCTGGTCCCCAGCTGTTCAGCAACCATCATTGCTGCTTTTTGTTTTCACTTAAAAAAAAATACTTCTGTTGGTGAGACTGCATTCCACCAGCAGGAAAAACTACTGTATATGGCAACCGATGTTTATATAATCTATTTTAGAGTTTGCCAGACTGACAATTTTACAGAAACCAGAATTCTGTACTGCTGACTTCAGGTCAGATTGACAGCAGATAAGTGTGGTATTTTAAGCACCCAAGACAAATACAAAGTGAGGAAACCCCTACAAGCTACATAACCTTTCCAGGTATCCAGTACTGAGCAAGGAGAGAGTCACAACGACTTCCCTCCAACCCAACGCTTGGTACCTCAGCTTCCTTGACTCTTTTCGGTCTTCTTCTTTGTATTCAAATAATGCAGATTTGAAAGGGAAAGAATTCCCCCTTCCTGACTCCCCCCCACCCCCACTGTGATGCCATTGCATAATTATCCGGGCGGGTTGAAAGAATGAAACCCAGTTCAAAATGTATGAGTTCATTTTTATGTTCTACTGAGAAAATTTATTCAGTGTGACTGCTCAGTAGCGAGTGCAGTAAAACACCTTAATCCCTGGTTGAAGAAAGGTAATACCTTGACAGATGTGTGCCTCTTACTTTCCTTGCGGCCATGTTTCAACAACAAACCTTTATTTCTGCTTCTCGGCTGTAGCAGGGAAAAAAAAATGAGAGGAGCAATAAAGCAGTCAGACAAATCTCTGGAGCCAGGCAGCAATGCAATAGTAATGACAGATTTTTAATGTGGCGGGAGAGATTGACAGGAAAATGTCTTCAGAGCAAACGCACGCCAGATGGAATGAAAACGGTTTATTGGAGTATGGAGGTGCTACTGAACCGAATAGAGGGCGGGTTTAAGGTGGGTGTTTTTTCCAATTCAAGTAAACAACAACAAACCCCCCATATCCCCTCATTTGGCCACTGCACAGATCCATCTGTTAAAGGGGGGGGGGTTGCCTTTGTTTCCACAAACTTGCAAAAACTTTGCAAACACTAAACTTTAATAAAAGTCACAAGTTTTGAGTTTATCTCTGCTGGGCAAACTGGTCAAGACGAATGTCCTGGTCTAAAATATTTTGCTCTTCAGAACTCAAATGAAATTCGAACAAACCAGAAGAAGCCAGAAAAAAATGTATAGGGGGAAAGAAGAGACTAAAGTGCCAAGTATCTATCCAAGAGAAGTCAGCGTTTTTAAAAATTCAGTCAGAAGTCCAATTAATGTGTTCAAAACATTTTTTTAAAAATACAATACAACACAATACAATAAATAGCACGGTTGCATTTCCTTTCAAGTACAGTGAAACTACACCTGGCTATTCTATGGGATGACACTGATAACTCAAATAAAGGTATACCACTGCAATATTTTATATGCCATAAAAACATGAAACCACACAAAAATGAGAGGGATGGAGAGTGAGTGTCTGTGTACGACAGAGAGGAATGAGGGGGGAAAAAACATTGGAAGTGTGAGTAGCTGTTGTAATACTTTATGAACAGTTAAATATCCAACGGAGAACACAATAGGAAAAAAGATGACTGAAACATATCTTTTTGTTTTGTGAAGGTATCATTTTTTAATAGTGGTCATGGATATTTTACATTCCGCTATATTTTACTTTATTAACTTGGGGTGATAAGCAGATGTCTACTTCTCGATCGTAAGTAACAAAGTCAGTTCTGAGGTTAAAAACCACTCTCTCTGCTGTGCGCCTTCTTATTTTCATTCCTGAGATTAGTGTGATATATTTACCTGAGGATATGTAGACAGCACACGCACACGCACACGCACACACACACACACACACACACACTGATGTATGCCTTTCCCTAATTTGACCACCAACTGTATAAAAAAAGTTTTCCTCCATTCTTCATGAGTCGATTTTGTTTTGCCCGAAAATCTCGCAGAGTAAAAAGTTATAGTTTTCTGCCTTTGCGACTTGTGTACCTTCTGTCTATGCTCCAGTACAGTTTGTGGAAAGGTAAGGAACTGGGGAAAGGGGGAAGGGAGGCGGAGGGGAGAGGCTGGAGGAGGAAAGTCTGCAGTTTTTTCACGTCATTTCATCTGATATCTACAGCACTAGGATAACAAAGCTTTAGGCAAAATGGTTAACACTGACAGGAAAAGTAATTGGCAAAGCCTGGTGACAATCACTTTTTTATTTTAAAGATTTACTGATTGTTTCTTCAAAAAAAGGGGGGTTCACAGTGTTAATATCAGGCTACTCTTTGCTATAATATTCTATTCAGCCCTCCTTTCTTATTTAATTTCATCTTATGCTATAGGAAATAAAGTTTGCATCTTTTTCTCTACTGAGCTTCTTTTTTTTTTTACAAAAATATGTGCTGCTTGCTGTGTGCTTGTACTCACCATTATTTGGCAAAACCTTGACATACAAGCTGATAAGCGAGATGCGAGACTGAAGAAGAGAAATTAAAAACCACTTTAAATGAATATGTTCCACCCCTTTCTCACTCTCTCTCTCTCTGTCTCTCTCACACACATACACAGAGACACACACACACTCACTGAAGGAAAGAATAGCAGGTTTTGTTTTGGGTTTTTGTTTTTAATGTGTTTGGTGTCAACTTGCATATTCTTTATTCGTTCAGTGAAGGTGTCTGTTTTCCTTGCATTGAGAAAGCCAGAATTCATCTGTGGCTTACATTTCTGCAGATTCTCCTGATAGAGGTGAGTAGTTTAAAAAAACAATGTTCTGGACTGTTGTTTCAAGGTGGTAGTTAAAATGTGGGGGTGGCATTGCCTTCTTGGAAAGTTATTTCAGCTTCTTCTTTTCGTTCTTCTCTGAACGCATGTAGCTGCAGAAGCTGAATGGAAGCTATGCAGACAGTATCAAGTTAATGGTTGAATTTTAAACTGTTCAAGACCGTGTGCGACTTGCCAGTATGTCCTTAAACCATTTTCCTGCAGCTAGCAGGTTATGGAATATTAATCTCTGTTCAGAGACCTGGGCAATATCCAGAGACAGCCTGACAAGTTTCAACGACAGCCTTAACGTAGCGACTCCTTTGCATTTTCTATATAGTTTCGACAAAGAGTTTCGTTTCTGCACCTCGAGCTTAACAAGCAGCTTGTAAGGGCACTGAATTTTTAACATTATTAGGATATTAAATGCTTACACAGACATTCCCCTTATGGTTTACCAGCCTAATAGTTTATGTTTTCAGTCCAGAAGATGCTAAATACAGACTTTCAACCTCAAAGTGTGTTCATTAGTCATTTACAAATTATTTTTTCATCCTAAAATCATACCAAGTATATCAGCATGCTCTCACGCACCCCCGCACTGTGGAATTTTGATAATGTATGTCCTAACCGCTTAATTGATTGATTAGCTTACTGCCGCTTTCTGAGACACCAAATTTATCTTTAATAGCCGGAGTCAGGCACGGCAGGCAATCGGGGGAGGGGGGGTGTCCCTTGGCGTCGATTTGCTCTTAACTGGAAAGTCATTACCACTTAATACATGTAGATTGTGTTGAAAGAAAATTATGTGTAATGAAATGAGGGAAAAATTAGTGGAGTGTTATGGGCGAAAGCAGATGTTACGGAGGAATTATGCTAGCAGAGATAATCACCTTCGCTAGCATTGTGTGTGCTGGGGTGTTAACTCGGGGAGAGAGTTGGTGAGTGAGCTAAAGAAATGTATTGATTTACACGGATTTGCTCCTCCAAGCTACAGTCATCAGTGGCACACACTCAACCTCGAGGTTTATGTTTCAAACACTCATGCGTCTCATTTTGCTATTCTCCCCTCCCCTCCCAATTCTTCCCATTCCTTGCAGACACCCTTGCTTGAAACATGAGGGGGAAGCTTTTGATTTGCTTAGCATCATGAAGTCAAGAAGGATCCAAGGGCAATGAGCTGAACATCATGCTAAGAACTGCTGGGTCCTTCGATCTGAACATTAGCTGCCAAGACATATATATGCCACTGAGCACAGAGTAGGCAGAACTGAATATACCTGACCAATTTGGGGAGCTGTAAAATGTAAGAGAGAATGGAGTGGTGTTGAAAGGTAGGTTTTAGAAAAGTGAGGCATTCTAACACAGGAATGGGTCAAAGAAGAAACAGAAACCTCCCTGTTCTATTCAAGGCCTCCTGTCCTTTGCAAAGAAACCTTGATTTACAATCGTTTCATAATTAAAAGAAAATTAAATGTAAAATTTTGGGAGCGCTTGACAAGTATTTATTCTTATAGGTGTTACCATAGTTCAAATAGCACTGAAAAAGCTAGATTTGAATTTCTATGGCATCTATTCTTTCTTCGTATTAGGTCTCTATATTCTATGGAGGGCTTATTTGCACTAAGAATCTCTTCTTTATTGCTCATTTCCTAATAAAATAAACTTGCCTCGGGAAGATATTACTTTGTAGATTTGACTATAAAAGCCACTGATAATTGGGCTTTTCTGACATATTATTATGTACCTTTGCCTTTTTAATGAAGCTTTTGCCACTAGGTTTTGTTGGTTAATTACAATAATACACACACCTCTTTCAAGATTCCTCGTCTCTTATTCCCAGTATTCTTGTAGGTTAGCAAGAAGGCTGTCAATTCACTTGTCACTATATTAATGAGTCAAAGAAATGCAGCCAGCCAGCAATGAATCAATTGGAAAACTATGATAAATGCTTCAATAATTAAGGGAATAATTAAATTGCCAAATGTAGGATGGTTCTAAATGAAACAGCTTTTGTAACGGTGTCATATTGTTGTTTATAAAATACAAAAAAGAGCTGCCATTTAAACAATGCTGTGGGTCTCCCACTTAAAATGTATCTGTCTTATCTTTCTATGCTGGCTGTGGCTTCGTTCCTATACACAAATTTACATGCTTACAGATCCCTTTGCATGTAACCAGGCGCACGATAGCAGCCTGTGGATTATAACAGTTCTATGAACATGACTGAACTTTCTATTTGGTGTCGCATCCAACGTTCAAGGTATGCGTGAGAGTGACTCCCCACTTCAAAGTGGCAATTTTGTTAGCTGAGATGCACCACTGTTTTCTGCAACACACTGCGAACAACATATTTTCATCCACCCATGTGCTGATGAACCCTGATTGGCCCAAAGGTTCTCAACAGAGGTGTTGAAGAGCCCAATCCTATCCAATTTTCCAGTGCTAATGTAGCCGTGCCAACAGGGGGAGGGGGAGTCACGGAGGCCTCCTCAAGTTAAAGGAACATTTGGTACCTTACCTTGGGGGTGCATTGTGGCTGCATCAGCACTGGAAATTTGGATAGGACTGGGCCCTGACTGTAAATTTGCTGTTCATGAATATGCTTAACAGGCTTGTTGTGGAAAACACTAGTGTAACATGGCTGTCCTTCTGGATGGTAACACCAGTGTAGCTACAGTAGACACAAACTCCTACAAGAAATGGGGAGTCACTTTGAATGTCTGAAGGATCTTGCTAATATACTTTCCCATCCTTCTGTGACTTTTAGGGCAGTACTATAAAAACCGCAATTCTGTCATCAGAACACCTACCATTGAGATCCTGGACTCCATAAATGCTGGCATTACATTGGCAGTTTCACCAGATCTTGGATTGGCTGTCACCCAGATTGTGTAGGGGTGATGCTGAATTTTTTTTAAAAAAGTGAAATTTGAATTGAATTTCAGAGTTCCTTCACAGGAGAAACGTCTGAGAACTTTCAAGGAAAGCCAAATAAGTTTATAGAAGCTCCTAAGAGAATGTTTTCAAGTTTTCTTTGTACACCCATAGTTATAGGCAGGAGAAAATGGCGATAACGAAATAAAAACACATAACACCGCTTTCTGTTAAAAAAATCTGTGAAAAAATAAATAAAAGCCATGTAATTTTGCATCATTCGTCATCTGTTGACACTGTACAACCTATACCACCACATACCCAATACACTTTTAAAGCAGTTACAATGGATAAAAATGGGGGGAATTGGAATTAAAACACATAATACCGCTCTCTGCCATTTCGTCTTGGTTAAACACCGAAATCTGCGAAAACGTAAAACCATTTTCTCCCACCTCTACCCACAGTGATGTCTTCAACTGGGTGGTCTAGTTTTCATCAATAAGGTGGGCACCTTTACGGGGCAACACTTTTCAATGACAAGTGGAAACCTCACTGAAGAGATAAAGCTGCAGCCAATTGCCATTTATAATTTTTAGGCAGAACTATGACAAGAAATTTCATTGAGAATAAACAAACTCACAATTTTCAGGGTCAACGACCATGGTCTAGAACAGTGGTGGCCAACCTTTCAACATGAATGTTGGCCCTTTAAATGGCTGTATAGGTGAGGGTGTTTCAGCAGCTGCAGCTGCTTTAGCAGCACCCATCCGCACTGGCAGGTGCTAAGATTCTGTTTTCTACACAACTCTTAAGAACACAGTAGCCCTAATGGTGGAAGGTTGGCCACCCTTAGTCTAGAAGAAATAAAACTCATTTCCAACGTTTCATTCCAAGTGTTTGAAACTTCATCAGGGATGGTGCTTGCAAGCCAACACACACATTGAGAATATTTTACTGAAAAGCAGAATAAAAATGGTGTAAGTACAGTATATATTACACGGAAAATTTATTATTACAGATTTTGCGAAGTTTCCTGAATCCTTTTCTAGATGTTATGCCTCTCATGCTTTGACCTCACCTTTCCAGCATTAAAAAGGTATATATCTGCAGCCAATTATGGGCCATTTCCCTAGATGTTTTTAAAATACATGTAAGTAAATGTAACTTTAAATTTCCTTAAAATGGATGGGACACTCATAGCACAGAAACACTGCTACTTGAAAAAACTAGCGATGAGCCAAAAGGAAGTATTTTGTTTGATTTTTGCCAAAGCTTTCACTGGCAGCAAAACATATTGCACTTTCAGTGATTTTTCATGGGGATGTGAAGGGGGTAAAGAATTCATTCATTCGGAGTGAGGAAGCATTGCTATGACTGTGAAAAGGCTTTGTGGCATTGTCATGTAGTCAAATCCAGTTGGCTACATGGCCTACATTCATAATGAGGTCATTGTCATCCCTCACTTTTTGATGTGGCAACATAATGAAATTTGATTGGCTATGTGCAGGGCTGGCCCATTTGATTGGCTATGTGCAGGGCTGACCAACTGAAGCTATCACCTCAGGGAGCAGATTGCCCGGGGGGGGGGGACGGACGACGACACACACCATCTCTGTCCACCTACTTTCCCTCAGTGCTCCTCATTTTCTTTCCACTCCCTGGATTGGAAAAGGAAGATGGGGACAGGGAGGAAGAGGAGGGGAGGACAGTGCCGAGCTAGAACATAAGAGCGTGGGAGGAGCAGAGGCTAGCATATCATTGGGTAAGGGGGACAGCCTTTGGAATGCCACCTCATGAGGTATTGGGCTAGCCCTGGCTATGTGGCATCCAATTCAGAATGAGTGCAGTAAGCACTGCCTTCACACTACAGGTCATGGGTACCACTGAGACTGTCATGAAGACTTGTATGATGGGCCAACATAGCGCCACGGTTTCTGGATTGGCTGCATTCACATGGTCAGTGTGAATAAACCTCTGTTTAAAAAAATGGCAGTAAAGGAGGTGCTGATTAGCAGACTAGAGCTCTAGAACAAGAGCAAAAGAGGTGTGTGTGGCCCCAGTGGCTTGGAAAACATTCACTGCAGCCTCTTTGCCACCAAGTCTTGGTTTTGCATTTTAAAAGGTAATGTAAGCAGACCACAAGTCATGCAGCGAGGCTCTAGCTCCACATTGTATTACAGTGCAATCCTATGCTGACCTACTCAGAAGTAAGCTCCATTACGTTCAATGGGATTTATTCCTAGGTAAGTGTGTATAGGATTGCAGCCTTACAGTGCAATCCTGTGTAAAGTTGGAGCGGCATGCCGGCCACTCCGACGCTCCTGGGTGTTGCAAAACGTGCCATAAGGCATGTTTTCGACACCCGGAGAATAAGCGGCAGTGAGGCCGGCACCACTCACTCTCCGATGGACTGAGGTGGGGGGAGTAGGGAGGATGGGGAGGGAGCGTTCCAGGAAGGGGGTTGGATTGGGCCGCCGGGCACTGGATGAGGGAGCGACCATCCGCTGAATCCTTTCCCCCTTCCCTGGCATTACACAGGCCTCCTGGCATTACACATAGCTGGCATTACACAGGCCTCCTGGATTTGAGCCGGCCATTTTGCCGGCGTACATCTGAGGAGACCCATAGGGGCAGTGGGAGCATTACCCGGGGGAAAGGGACGAACGTCTCTTTTCCCTGAGGTGGCCTCCAGCTGCACCGGCCCGATCCTGGATAGGATCCAGCACGGTGTGCTTTTGCACGCTGCGGCGGTCCTAGACAGGATTGAGCTGCCCATTATGCACTGCTCATCTTAGAGCTAGAAAAGTACTGAACTGCCTGCACTTCTGGAAGAGAGTGACTTGCTGCTGAGAACAGAAGGCTGTCTACTAAGTGGTCCCTAATTTTATTTATTTATTTATTTAAAAAAAATTATACCCCACCTTTTCCTATGTATGGAAATGCCCAAGGCAGCTTACAACAAGTTAAAATACATAATTTAAAAACAGTACATAAAGTAAATTAAAAAACAATAAAATCCACTGGGGGGTGACAATGTAAAGCAGAACAACAACAAGGCAGAACATACTGAGGCACTGGGGGCAGACAACAATCCATCACCCAAACGCAAGACGAAACAGAAACGTTTTGAGCCCCCGCCGAAAAGTCATGAGGGAGGGGGTTGTTCTCAAATCCCCTGGCAAGGAGTTCCACAATTGTGGCGCCACAACAGAGTAGGCTCGCCCACGAGCTGCCATTCCCCTAACTTGAGACAGAGGTGGCACTCGCAGGAGAGCCCCCTCAGATGATCTAAGAGAGCGGGCCGGAATGTATGGGAGAAGGCGGTCCCTTAGATATCCTGGACCCAAACTGTGAAGGGCTTTAAAGGTCATTATCAGCACCTTGAATTGGGCTCGGAAACAAATGGGCAGCCAGTGCAGTCGCTGAAGCAGCGGTTCAACAGAGTCAAATCGCCTAGCTCCAGTGACCACCCAGACCGCCGCATTCTGCACTAGTTGCAGCTTCCGAACTGTCTTCAAGGGCAGCCCCACGTAGAGCGCATTACAGTAATACAGTCTGGAAGTCACTAAGGTGTGGACCACCGTGGACAGGTCCAATCGACTCAAGTACGGCCGCAGCTGGCGCACCAGCCGAAACTGGGCAAACGCACCCCTGGCCACAGCTGCCACCTGGCTTTCCAGGGAGAGCTGTGAATCCAGAAGTACTGCATTCCATTTTACTGGAGTAATTTTCCATATTTGTTTTCTTGGACGAAGTCTGTTTCATTCCCACTGTTACATCATGAGGCAGAAGAAATCACAGAAGGAGAGAACAGCAGTGGCAAGAAGAAAGAATATTTCTCCTACATTCGTATCCTCCAGAACAGGGTTTCCCTTCCACTAGCCTTTTTTTTCTTTTTTTTCTCCTTTTTTCTTTTTTTGATAAATGAAAGAAAAACTGCCTTAAACATTTCCTGGATTCTTGCAATTCATTCACTTTGCTCAGACTGTTTTTCATTATGCTTGCTTTCTATGCAAATTTACACAACCAATCTAGTGTCACAAAGGTTTGTAAGAAGTTGCTTTCGAAGCAGCATATGCTAGCAGTTGTGGGAACCAAATTTCAGATATATACAGATACTGGATGCAGAATTCTTGTACTCTCTGGGAAACAGCTATCAGCCTGATCAGGAAGACGGAATATTGAATATTTACAGAGAAATGTTCCAAACCAGCCTATGAAACTAAATGTATTGAGAGAAAACTGCGGAATTGAATAACCAAGAAATACAAGGAACCCGCCCTGATTATTAAAAACATGTTATACCCCACTAGCCCTCATTCTAATGCCAGCAGTACTGCACTCCACCCCTCTCATAACAGAAAGGGATTACTCAGGGGGGGTGCATAGAAAATAACCTTTAGCTATTTGCTATACAGCATTCAGATATAGAAATAAGAAAACAGGGCTGCAAGCGTGAATTCACGGGTAGATCGATCAAACAGAGCTTTCATAACCCATTTTCTAGTTAATTGGTATAGGTGAGATGAAAGGGCTCAGAGACAGGGTTGCCAACTTCTCAGTCAGCCTCTGTAACTATGCCTCTGACTGTGGCTTGATCTGCAGGCATTAGCAGGTCATAATGTTTCTCTCAATGCCATGAATTGCACAAATTGGCAGCAGTCACATGCCTGCCCCCATGTGGTAGGTGCTGGTCCATACAATTGTCAATCCCATGACATCCCACCTGGGTGGCAAGCGTATTGGCCTTCCTGCATGTTTTGAGAGGCTGTGTTGTGGAGCCTATTGACTGCATGAAGGGTCCTGTTAAGGTTTGGGTGCTTGGAAATATCAGCATTTTTGCAGCTGATGTGGTGGGTTTTTTTTCCCCTCAGGAAAGATCTCTGGCTGTACCAAAACAAATGAGCAACAACTGTACATTTCTCGTGTAGAAAAGAAGAATAGTCTGGAAACGTCCTGACAACAATTGTCTGTTTGTAGAGATTCCATGAGCAAATAAAGGCCAATAAAGAGATTCCATGAGCAAATAAAGGCCAAAGTATTCTTTGTGAATGATTTTACCCTGGCTCAAAATCCGCATGGGATGAGAATAAGTGGTGCCATTTCTTCTGCATGCTGTAATTTTACACTTCTAAAGAATACTATGGGAGGATATTACTGGGCATGTTTGAACAATATGCAAAGGACATTACATATATTTAGCATACCATCTTCCTTTCTTATTTTGCTCGTTCCAGAAGGGTAACTGTATTATTCTGTTGCAGGAAAAACAACAAAGAATCTTGTGGCACACGGCCCTTAATTCAGCAGTTAAAACACAACTGAAAAATTAAAGACCTAGTGTAATAGCCAGCCAATCTAAAAGTTTGCCCAAATAAAAATGTTCTGTCTGGCAACAGGTCCTCGGAGAAAAGGCCAATCTGATAACATAAAACATGGAGTTCCATAGACTTTGCACCATGATAGAAGGTTCTGCCCCATATTCCTCCCAAGTTTGGCATGAAAAAAAGCAGAGTTGCCACCACTGACCCAAGAATCTGAGCATTTGGTTAGGGTCAAATCATGGCCATTAACCTTGGGAGAAGATGGCCATAAACCTTGTCCTGATCAGTTTAGAGCAGGGGTTCTCATCCCCTTCCTGGCTGAGTACCACTGGAAGTGACTGGCGATGACATCATCGCCAGTTACTTCCGGGTTTTCAGGTTTTCGGAGGCCAGAAAATGCAGGTAGGAGGCTTTGGGTGGGTTGGGGGCCCCTTCTCACCTTCTCAGTGTTCCTGAGAGGCTCGGCCAAAGACAGGAGCCTCTCGGGAGTGAAAACGTGTCACTGAAAGTGCCATGTTGGAGCGTGGTTCCAGTGCTCTGAGTACCACCAGCAGTCGGCCGAAGTACCACTGGTTGTGAATTCCTGGTTTAGAGCTTTAAAGGTGATGACCATCACTTTGAACCAGGCTTGCAGCCCAATCCTAAACATGTCTACTCAGAAGTAAGTCCCATTATAGTCAATGGGGCTTACACTCACATAAGTATGGATAGGATTGCAGCCACAGAAACGAACTGGCAGCCAATGCAGGTTGAATAGCAATGGACTCACATGTTTCAGAAAATGGGCTCCAGCTATAATTCTGTTGCATTCTGGACTAGTGAAATTTCTAAGCACTCTTCAAAGGCAGCCCCGCATAGAATGCATTGCAATAATCCAATCCTGGTGAAACAAAGGCATGAGTGATTATGGTCAGGTCCCCTTTCTCTTGGAAAGGGGCACACAAGCCTCACCTGGGCAAACATGTGGCTATAACCACCACTTGAAGCAAAAGCAGGCCCAAGAATACTTCTAAGCTGCAAACGTAATTTTGTTTTTTCAGTGTAATCCCACCCAAAACAGCCTATAGCCCTGTCTCAGGTTTGGTAGTCCTGCTGACCAGAAGCACTTCTGTCTTGCCTGAATTAAATTAACTATGCTTAGGATTTCTAAGCTGCAATCCTATACACACTTACCCATGAGTAAATCCCATGAAATAAATGGGACTAATGTCTGTGTGGACAAACACTGTATTTGCTGTTAAAGGTAAAGGTAAAGGTATCCCTTGACAATTAAGTCCAGTCGTGTCCGACTCTAGGGAGCGGTGCTCATCTCTGTTTCAAAGCCGAAAAGTCAGCGCTGTCCGAAGACGTTTCCATGGTCATGTGGCTGGCATGGTCATCGAGGCGCATGGAACGCTGTTACCGTACCGCTGACGTGGTACCTATTAATCTACTTGCAATTTCTTGCTTTCGAACTGCCAGGGAACTGCCGACCTTTCGATCGACAGCTCATGGTTCAGTGGTTTAACCCACTGCACCACCCACTGGCTCGTATTTGTTGTTAGGGAAGGACAAATTTCTCTGCTTCCATTACATCCGAACTTGCCCCTTTTCCTTTGATATCTGTTCCATTCCCTTCCTCAAAAATACCCAGATTTTTTTTCATCACCCAAAAATATGTAATTAAATATGTATTGTTTCAAATATTTTCACACATTTCCCATCCAAACAACTGGCACAATAATATGTTACAAATACATGTTTTTCCTCAAGCGTACAAAATGCACAGTACCTGTATATATTTCTGTATCTTATAAACTCCAATTTGCTGGGGAATGGGCAGAGTTTGAGGCCATGCGTTCCATCATGAATTTCGGCAAGAATGAAATTCTATGGTGTCTTTCTAGCCTTCTGGCTTCTGTAAATCAGGAAGGCTTCAGGCAATTGTTGCACCTGGATATTTATGATCCAGAGCATGTAGTGTCAATGGCTTTGGCATAGTCCCACGGAATTCAGTAGAACAAAGCATGGCCATATATGTTGGTTTGATTAAACTGAAGATTGCCCCATTAGAGCCTGGATTTGTGTTGCTGTAATCCCATTGTTCATGAGACTAAACATTTAATAATCAGGTTTAATGGGTGGGTGGATCAAAGCTGGAAAATCTGATCCTATAGATTGACTTTGGCAGCAGAAATTGTCACTGCTGAAACACACGTAGGCTCAGAAGAACAAATCATGGCTGGATGGTGCATGAATGAGCCTACAGCTTGCAAGCACCATCTCCCCCACCCCCATCCCTGTGTTCCAATTCCATCCCTTTTGCAGCAAAGCTATACAGGTGGGCCCCCATATTCACTGATTCGCTATCCATGGTTTCAGTTATCCACGGATCGTGGGGACCCCCCCAGGCTTTTACTTTTTCCCCAGTAAGCTTCATTTCTTCCTTAAAGAAACAAGAGAAGCAGCAGAGGCTGCTTATTACAGGCAAGTAGGTTAACAGAAACCTTGCAGATCCTCTCTAGGACTTAGTCTTGTTCTACTTGCCTGCAATGGAGGCTGCTTCTCTGTTTGTTTTAAGGAAGAAACAAAGCTTGCTGAAAGAAAAATAAGAGCTGGGGGGGGCAAACATGCCTGCCTGCAGGGGAGGCAGGGTGGGGGGGCCTTCAGGAAACCATGGAGGGGGTGTTCGCTCTTATCCACGGTTTCAAGTATCCACTGAGGGGCCTGGAACATATCCCCAGTGGATATGGGGGCCCACCTGTACTTTGCTATTACAGAAGAACTGGCAAACTATGGTTTGTGTTTGTCCTCCAAGCCAGAAATGGAAACCGAAATCAAACTTTGAATTAATAAAAGGAAGCATTTTCCAGGTTGTTCTGAACAATCTGGAAAATGCTTCCTTTTATTAATTCAAAGATATGTACCGGTCGTGAAAACCTCAGAACATACAAAATCAAACTGTTATTTCCAATTCTGATTTGGGGAGAGAGTGCCGAAACAGAATTTGCCGATTCTGATGTAATACCAAACTACAGACCAAACTATTTGTGATGTTAATCACATCACTTGGCCATTCATGTTTATTTGTTTTGTGAAATATCCACTTGGGAGTGCAAGACCAGGGCTGAGACCACGGTGGGGGTGAGGAGATGCTCTATTTCTTTCCCCGCACCATAGGTCTGATCTGGGTTTTGGGATCCCTTGGCTGCTATTTCCTCTAGGAAAGATGCTCCCATTATCTACAACGCATATTAAACATGAATTAGAATTCACTCTACTTGAAAAATATAAATTCAGTTTGGGTTTAATTTTTAATTCTTTAATTTGTTTTCCACATCTCCCTTTCAGTTTAATTTCTCTTTGATTTTACTCTATTTCAATAGTGTTCATTTGTTTCTGAAATGATCCTTATATTTGTTCTTACCTTGCAGTTTTCCTTGTTTCTCTGTCTGGCATTTTGTCTGTCTCTTTTCTTTCTTTTTTTTTTTACCTTGGAAACGTGTGTGTATATATATATATATATATATATATATATATATATATATATATATATATATATATATATATATATATATATATATATATATACTTTTCTAATCTAATCTTTTATATATATATAAAAGATTAGATTCAAAATATGTTGATAGCAATATTCTGTGTCAGAGAACAGAGAAAATTCTGTGTCTTTTGTGTCAGAGAACAGACTGTGAGTTTGTGTATAAGTTGAAGTGTGCAAATATTATACCATTGATTTAAGCAGTAAGTAAGCTTATTAAATAGATTAAAAGGTATTTTTTTTGGTTACAGGAACAAATTTTCCTGCTAAACAAACAAAACCTCAGGAATGCTAGTCTAGACCTAGCCACTGAGAGTTAAGGTGTATCATGTGACACGTCTCAGTGATACTGACTGCTGACGTATGCTTTACACGGGCTTACTGCTTGACACCCCCCCCCCCCCATCACTTTTGAATGGGCTCAATTAATGAGTGATTTTCTAAAATATCAGAAAAAAGTAATATTGGATTAGAACGAAAGGTTCCCTTCAACTAAAAGAAAGAACTTCCTTCTGAAGAAGTCTTCCTTTAGAGGAAGTTCCTTCTATAAGAGGAAGAAAAGAGGAAGAAAACATTCTCTTCAATGCATTGGATTCAATTCATTGTTCCGGAGCCAGCCCATTCCAAATTTCAGACCCTGTCGTACTCCACCAGCACAATCCTATGCATGTCTACCCAGAAGTAAGTCTCACTGAATCCAGTGAGACTTACTCCCAGGTAAATGTGCATAGAATTGCAGCCCTAATCAAAGAATTGATGCATGGCAGGGCCGAAATGTTTCCCGCCCCCAGTGTTTCTTGATGATGCCCTCTTAATAGCTACTACAAATGGGAAAAGCATAGAGACGTTTCTTGTTCAAAGAAGCATTGACTACCTCAAAACATTGTGATGGTCACTTATTTGGCTTTGAGAAGTGTTGCATGAACTAATGGAAGACAGACCTAAGAACGGCTATTAGCCGTGATAGGTAATGGTCACATACAGAGACAATACACTTCTGATCATCAGATCTTGGAATGAAGCTACAAGGGTTGACTTTCTCCATTGCACTCTGGAACTTGAACAATTTAATTCGAACATGCTGCTACTCTCCCAAAGCTTTTGGAGAAAGCATGGGTTTAAAAAAAATTCTAAGTCAACAAAATACAAGGTTATGTACTGTTTGGTATATACCAAGTAGAATCTAACATCTTACTCATAGCATTGACACGTTACAATAGTTGACAGTTTCTTGCCACTGAATGGTTGTAATAATAAACTATTCCGCAGGCCTATAATTTTGAATCACAAAATTTACCACAAACATAAAGTGCATATGCTACAGGGAAACCATTATGCTCTCCTGGAGATAATAATGATTATCTTGAAACTGAATGCAACGTATTAATACAGGGGTTGAAATAAAAGTGTTGACCCATGCATTGCGTACTCTAAAGCAGCCCCGTATTTGTGAGTTTCAACATACACATGTGCGTGTGCGTGTGCAACACAGAGGAATTATAGTAACAATTTACTACTGATTAACTGCTTGAACTACTACGGATCATGCCTCTGTTGTGATAGGTTTGGCACATGACCAGTACTAGTTTGGTATTGAATTACTGAAGATACATTCAACAGCAGCTCCAAGCATCCCAGGGAACAGGCTATAAATGGATAGAGTGGACAGATTCAGAACAGAGATCTGGGACAGAATAGAGAACCTGATCCCCCCTGGACAAAAATAATTGGAAAGAATAATCGATATCCCCTTATGCTCTTTTAATTTAGTGCAAATAATTATATCCTAGACATGCATTCTTCTTACAAAAGGGGCAAAACACACATGAAGAAAATTTAATTATTTTTGGCTGCAATCCTATGCACACTTACCTGGGAGTCAGCTCCATTGAACTCAATGGGGCTGACTTAGAGATACTTCTCTGAGTAGACGTGCATAGGATTGCACTTAGCCATTTGATTCTAGAAATGCATTTGAAAAATACATGAACAGTACCTTTTATAGGTTCAAAAAGTGGGAGAAGAAAGGCCTGCATTGTATCGGGAATGCTGCAAACCTAGGCATTTTAGGGCTATATGCACCCATTATGATATGCATATATACACAGACTTTCTGACCCATCTGGCTCAGGATTTTTCAAGCCCCTGAAGGCTTTATACAAACCTAACTACTCACACTGTCTTCTGTTGTGAAGCTTATAGCCCAGTCCTATGGGCTACGGGCTATAAGGCACGTCTTGACATCCGGAGAGGAGGAGGCACTGGCAGGAAGGCCTGCACCATCCTGCCAGTGCAGTATCCAGGTCCCACACTTGCCAGACCAGGTAAGACCGCTCCGAGCAGCGTGGGGGCTTGGGGAGGGGGTGGGTGGATTGGGTCTGGGACGGGGTGGGACTGGCATCCGTGGTGGACGCTGTATCCTATCTCCCCCCCCCAGGCCTCCAGCCCCTGCTTGGTCCTATGCCAGCTAAAAAGCTGGTGTAGAACCAAGTAGCCCCATTGCACAGGCTGGGGGTTTACCCAGGGTAAGTGGGCAAATACCCGCTTACCCTGAGTAGACCTCCAGTTATGGCCTTCCTTGGATAGGATGCAAGGGCTGTGTGGCACACGCAGCACACCCAACACTGAGGGAGGATAGCATTGGGCTGCCTATCTGCTTCCCATCTCTTTCACATGGCCCTTCCCATCCTGAGGCCTCCTGGACCTGACTCTTTAAAAGGCAACACACAATAGGAACCACTGAGTTCTATGGGACGAAAGAGAGAAAGTTCAGGGACTGACCAGTGCCAGGGTCAGAGAGCAGTTTTTCTCTGACTTTTACATTTGACCCTTTTTTCTTTTCTTTTTTGGGGATATAGCATGTGCAGCTTTGTGCGATCCAGATCAGAACTGCTGTGGGGGGTAAAGGGTTAAAGCCCCCTTTCCCCCCATACCACCCTTCTGATTGGGTTTGCATGCCCCCACATGAGCAACTTACAAAAAGGAAAGGAAAACAGCAAGGCAAACAGATGCAGTTAAAGTAACTGTTGGTTTGACCCTCACTTTTCCTGAATGACTGAATTGCTCCATTCATTTCTATGGGAGCAGAACTCTAAACCCCTCACTGTGCTTGTTCTCTCAAGAGGACCAGCAGCGGACACACCACCCTGGATACAATAGGCATCAGAAAGTGGCTTCTATGTATATGGTTAGAAAAATATTTGTTATTAGGAGAGAAAGGGCCCTCATACCACACTGGGAGATATCAAATCTCTAATGGATAAGAAACACACATGCATTAATATGCTTCTGTAGGCTGTGTATGCTAAGGCTGCTTGAATATGACATTTATGATACTGTGAATGACATTCCTGGCCAAGCTTCTTAACAGCTCCCCCAGTCTAACCATTAGGGCTTTAGCGGTTCCAGGGTAAAACTAGCATCACTCCTGGGTAACATCAGCAGAGACTGCTACCAGGAGGACCACCAATATTATTACTAGCTGCAATAAAAAAGCACTTCTTAAAATGTTTTTTCCACCTAATTGTCAAAACTGAATAATATTATCAGCTTTTTTATCCTTTGAGTATTTCTCTAATAAGAAAGCAGAGAGATGCACAGCAAATAAAAGCAGAAGATTTGAGGATGCAAAGCAATCATGCAAAATGACTTTCATATCAGTTCGATAAGCAGCTGAAATTTAATAACTACATCTCTCCTATGGTGCCAGATGAAAGTTTAATACTTTATGCTTTTGCTTCCTTTTTTTTCCTGCATGATGCTCATTCAGAACCATAACTTTTCCTTTTATAGTCGGGTCGGGGGAGGGGGTTAGGCAGAGTGGATTAATCAAGGCTCTGGAGACAGAGGCCAAATTCTACCTGAGTCTCACGAAAAATGATTTTTCCCCCTTTACCAAACCACAGGAAGGGAATACTGGCAATCATAAAGAAAATGAGCGGATATCCAGGATATAAGTCCAATCCATCTTTAGGGATGTACAAAACTCCCTGGAGAAATGCCATGAATCTTATCAAAACTTCTTTGGCATTGCATGGAACTCTTTACATTTTTCTTCTGAGACAAACCTCTCAACTTACATGAATTCCACTGAGCTCAGGGGCGACCTGGGGATGTCTTCATTTATCTGATCCTGCTCCAGTGCTTTTAGCGAAAGCTTAAGACGTAGAACCTAAAGAGACAAAGGTTAACATGGCAGTAAACATAATAATAATGACAACAAAAATAGAAGTAAAAATGCTGCCCTTCAACACTGTCTTGCAACATCTACCAGACTTACCATTGGGGGAAAAATAGCCCAACCATTTTGTCTCTTAGGATGCTACTGAGGAGGAAAGTCAGTTTCCCCTTGCTGCCCCCCCAGAGAGAGAGAGAGAGAGAGAGAGAGAGAGAGAGAGAGAGAGAGAGAGAGAGAGAGAGCGAGCATGCAGCAGTCTGGGGAAACGGGTTTTGTTGCTACTGTCATTTTGCTGGCTTGGTAGATGTTGTTTTATGGGCCTGTGTATTGCCAAGTGGAACACAAAAATTAAAATATCTACAAAGTGCCACTGGTGGTGACTGGAGGGGGGGGGGCTGCCAGACAGCGCTATATAGGCAGACACTGCAGTTGGCAGAAGTCATGTGAATGGTATCCCTTGTTCAAAGGGGCTTATAATTTTCTTTGGGCTGCACCCTCAGGGTGAGCAGACTCTGGCCTAAGCCTACCCTTGGGTCCCACCCAGTTCTAATAACAATTATTTCAACAGTTGGTCACCCTATCTTGGCACTTCATCTTGTCTAATGGTAGAGCAGGTCTGGTTGCTAATCTTACTGAAAGTCCAATTCCTTCCCCAAAATCCCTGCAATGTTTCACTTGAGCAGGGACACCCAGCTTCATTTCCATATTTTATTTTTTTGAGTGGCCAGTGGCAACTCTTATTGACCTGTGATTTTAGTCCAAGCTCCAGGCAAAATAAATACTTTTCTCCATACATGTCATAAAGACAGAAGAAGAGAACCTCTATATTTTGGAGTTGATTGATTTGTTCTTAAAAAAGGAGGCAGCTATCGGTAGTGTCTTCTTCAATACTGCCCCCTACTGAAAATAATAATATTATTATACTGAAAAGATCTGGGCTCACTTTCCTCCCATTAAGGTGATAATGTGATGTAAAGAAGTAAAGAAATAATGTAATAATAATAAAAAATTGCATTCAAGATGTGATTTGTACAGATAGCTTCATTTTCTTTTCCATATATTACAGTCAAAATGTCTAAAATACAGTAATACAAATTTCAGATTGAAACACGTTATTTGTATAGAAAATGCCCATCTAGATGTTACTGTAAGATAATGAATCAATTAAGCAAATCTGGGAGACTTTTATAAACTATAGCATGAGAAGCTACATCCAATTGCTGCCACTTGGTGATTATATGTTGTTTGGAGATATCTTGGCTTTGTACACCTCTCACCTTTTCTAGGAAGTTTGTGATCATTTTGTTTACTTTCCTGAATGCTGTTTTGATTTAGGGAAAGTGTTCCAAATGTTCTAATCCTTTTGGCCTGAACATAATAATATATCAGCCTTTAGGAGCTCAACCCAGCAGAAACTGGTGTCACTATTCATAAAATAATTGAGTTTACACAAAAAAGTGATTTCTGCAATAGCCCTCCCCTCCTCCTCTTTTTTTTTTTTTACAAGTAGGTATATTTTATTTAAAATTACTGACTCAAAAGGCAGAAAAAAAATCACCTCAAACAACTTCCTGTAATTGCAAATTATTGTGAGGGAAACAGAAGGAAAAGATTTTGAAATTATGAGCCATTATGTGTGTGTGTGTGTGTGTGTGTGTGTGTGTGTGTGTGTGTGTGTGTGTGTGAGAAAGAGAGAGCGAGAGAGAGAGAGAGAGAGAGAGAGAGAGAGAGAGGCAGTGGGGAAAAAAGACATCTCGGCTTCATGAAACACAGCTGACAAGCTCGACTAAATTACCCCCGGACCATTACAAAAATCACTTAATTGCCAACCATTTTGTTAGGTCAATTGACTCTAATTGAAAAAATAACAAAAAGCTTATTATGCTGCAAATGCGGCCGTGGAAAATGAGTCTTCTGTTACGAGGAAACAATAATTCTAAATTTCAGCTGCTGCTAACACTACAAAGTTCAATGTTTTCTTCTGATAGAATCTACTGTGTGGCAGAAAGCAGAATATGTTTCTGCCTGATTGATATTTCTTTTAATTCTACTTCCCATGCCTCTCTTGTTAATCCTCCCTTCCTGCTACATGCACGCGTGCACACACACACACACACACACACACACACACACACACACGCTTTTGTTTTCTCACATAGTTTATCACATTTCTTTCCCTTTGTATGCCAAGATTCATGCCAGCTTCGTTCCTTGAGGTTGTTACTGGCCAGTGAGCCTACAGTTTTGCGTCGTATTGCCCCCTTCACAACTTTGCTTCCAGTATTCTGGAAACCACATCCCACTGCTAGTTCCCCTCGCATTTATCCTCAAAATACGGAGGGAATGAACTGTTGACACCTTGGGAAAATGCTTTCTTTATCCCCTCAACCCGTATGTGCATTCTTTAATTTTCAGACAGCTGAGCCCTGCAAAATGTCTTGAGATATAATAAAATATCTCCAATGGAAGAGGGGGGGGGGAGAATTGCAACCAGCTCTTGAATGGCATATAGTGCTATAATTAAAACTCTAGCCCATGAATATAGGTGAAGGATTATTTCATATGGGTACCTTTTCTTTTCCAAGATGGTTTACTGGAGTTAGTACCGTCTCACCAAGATAAACCGTCTGGAGCGCTCTTATTGTCCGAGTTACAGAACTGAATGGTGGAGATTTATAATGGGGCCAAGTCGAGAATTACTTAGAGAAGTAATTATTTCTTGTCCATAGAACCAGGAGGCGGCAAGGGGCGGCTGTAGCCTTTTGTTCCGTTGCCTCGCAAGGAAGGGGTTGGAAATTGCATAAAGTTCTAAGTAGCCAGTGTGTGATTAGATAGTTGCATAAATCAATATTTGCACACAACAGTTGCCTCTTCCATTGTCCTCGGAACATTCATCAGTTTCATCTTTCCACAAATGGCTGCCTTATTGGGACAGAGGTTTGTGCGGGCCTGCTACACAGCCATCACAACTCTCCAGTCATCCTGGGAGTAAGAGCCCCTCTCCTTCCAACTACACTGAATGGGGGATGCAAAGCCAAATTAGAGATGCCTTTTTTGTTACTAGTACTTCCACATGTAGTACACAGCACTGATTTAAGTACTGGTCATTGGTTCCTAGGTACGCTGTGCTTGCATAAGGTGTAGCCATTATGTGCTCTTATTGTTCTTAATGCAACCCTTCTATTGCTTACCAGCAAGGAGATACACTAAATATACTGGACTTCTGTGTTTTTTCTTGGGGATATTGACAGCTGTGTATAATCAATGGAACGTTCTTCTGGCATGCACCAGAAGGTTAGCAGAGACCTTGACATGCTGCTGAATTTATGAGTAATTGCATTGTTTGAAATGTGTATGATTTTGATTTCTACAGGTGTTTTGAAGAAATAAAGGGGGGGGGGGAACCATACAGCAAATCTTGGATTTTTATTTAAGATATTCATGGAAACTTAAAAGATTGTTTGTGTAGCATTAGGTTCTCCAGATAGAGGTGAAAAAGGAATGCAAAACAGATATAATGAAATCAACACGGAAAACAGGGGCATTTTGCCGGGGGGGGGGGGGGAAAGGAGTGTTTAAAATGGAACATCTTGAAATCCTGCAAGATTAATGGATAGAGGAGCTTTGCCAAGCCCTAAGTCTAGAAAAATATGTTTTTGCTCTTTAAAAGAAAAGTCTATAGTTGTGTCTGAAAAGAAGTAATGGATATTGAGAGTGGGCGGGGTGGGGGAAGAATTAAACATAACACAGACTTCCAAAACCTACTTTTTGTGTGTCAGATGTATTATTTCTTCAAGATAATTAACTTCTGCAATAGTTCCAAAAAGGCAGAATGTTAAGTTGATAATATCTTGAAAGGAACAGCAAAATGCAACGCTATCAGGGAAAGAAAAAGAAGCTGCACAGACCAGATAGAACCAATTTCTTTCAAATGAGGACGAAAGCCCTACAGAGAGGAATAAAAGTGAGGAATGGTGAATTCTGTAACACTTGCCAGACCAATGAGCTTCATCAATTAATCACAGCAAAATAATCACCACCTACATTAAAGAATAATACATGAAAAGGACAGGGCATCGCTTTAACTTATTCAGAAAGGGCTGACTCCCTAATCCCTCTGAGTCTTGACATGTTAACTGGGTAGCGACTAATTAGATGTCAAAAATTCATAAGCACTCTTTAATATTGCATATATCTGCAGCAGACATTTCAATATGAGAGCTGTATACACAGAGAAGTCACTATAGCATTAAAACGCAGCAGGGTGGGAGAATAAAAGGAAAACAATAAAAACAATGGCCCTTAAAAACCCCAGAGAATGCCTCCTTTGGAAGTGTGTGCTTTCTTATTCAGAAAAGGTATCACCTTAATAAGAATTATAGGCAAAAAGGAAAAAAAAAAGATTTCCCTGTTCCATGCTGTGTGGACGAAAAGAGGGAGAAAAGACTGACTTATCAAAGGAACTGCCAGGTAAATAGAAATTTACTATGCATGCACAATGAATATTACACAGTGCCTTGACACAGGGCGATAATGAAAGACGTGCTATTGTGGTATCCATCGAGGGAATTTCTCCCCCCCCCTTCATTCTTCGTTCCCTTGTCTCTCTTGAGCAAAGAAGCAGTGATCTTCCTTGGCAGCTGCCTCCTGTTTCAAGCCATTTCACATAATACAGGAAGAACCTGAAGTTTAGTGTATTAAGTAACTGAGTTAGTTTTCTCTTCTCAGCTCGACCATCTATACCTTGCTCGTTTGTAAGCATATATCCCGAATAGAGAATGCAGTATATATTTTATGAAAAAAGAAGCTCTTTTTAAATATGCCACCCTGAAATAAAATAAAAAAATTGCAGGAGTGTGATTTGCATGAGAAGGTTGCCAAATTAAAAATTATGCATCATAAAATGCACTATTTTATGACTAAAACCCTTTAATTGTCGCTCTCAGGGATACAAATGAGTTCCCTGGTTTGCAGGACTGAATTGTCACTTCCTCTTTTGATTGATTGGACTGGGCTAGTGAGAGTGTTTTACACACACACACACACACACACACACACACACACACACACACACACACACACACGTTTTGCTTTAAAAAAAGAGGAAAAAAGTTAGCTTGCCCTTACATTTGGAGTTCTGCTAATGGGTTTCTCATCCTATAGGGACTACAAATGATTAAACAACATGGGGAAAACACTTGTTTTGATCCTTACAGCCTGATTTTAACCCCCTTTACTCAACAGCATAACCCATTAACATCTAGCGGACTTACTTCTAACTACAGTAAGTAGGTTTAGAATTGCAGTCTTAACTATGACATTTAAATATGGCATTACAACATTACAAATTCAACCTGCCCCTTTGAAAATGTTGCATCTTAAGGCAATATATCTTGGATACGACCTCCTATCTGAAAAAGGTTTGTTACATTTCAGTGGAGTAGTATCTTATAGAGACAATGGAGCTCTAATTGTATAGCTGTGGCGCATGTGTAATAATGAGGTGCACACATATCAGCTGATTAGTGCCTTCATATTCAGACATTCCTCTGTGTGATGTCAAATCACTAAATGATGCATCACAGGAATGACAATGAGGTGTGATTTAATGATCCCCGGCTGCATTAAAACCAATGGTCAATCTTTATCTGGTTATATGAGGCCATTGATTTGAAATTCACGACATTAACTCTCCCCAAAAGACCTTTTTATGATCAATATTGAAACCAAATGAACCAAATGCATTTGCTGTTACTGTGCTTATTCGCACCTCTTTCTTCCAGTAACAAACAAGTCTGGGAATATTTCTGTTTGCCTTCCCCACCACTGGGAGCCAGGCTCGAAATGAAGTTCTTTGAGAACAAGCTAAAGAAAAGGTACACTGACTCTTAAGAGTATCCAATCATTTCCCCTTTTTTCCCCACTGTGAAGGCTTTTAAACTGCAGCTCTTTATGACTGTTTAATAGTAATGCAAATATTGATGCGATATCACTAAAATCTCCCCACAATGGAGTTTGCTTTGCCAATTAGAAAGCATTTATGAACACTGTGCGTACATTCTGCCTGCCTTTGCTACTGCACATTGCAATGGTAGGAGCTGATTCATCTTGATGCTGCAAGTTGAATTTTTTCAGGCCAAGTTTCCAAAACAGTGTGGTTTAAACACCCTCATCTCTTCACCCCTTCCATTTATTCTCTTACTTTGAGAGTATACCCTCTCTGGGGATGGGGAGGGAGTATGCAGATTTTTCCTATATGCAGGTTTTTCATAAGCTTACAGTAGCTGTTTTGCTCATTAAATAAAACTTACTTTTCCTGAAAATAGTTCCCGAAGAATCATAAATATTGCAGTCTTTAAAAAAAAAAGGTTCTTTAAAATTGGCGCTTGCTAGTTTCTTCATGTTGTGTGTATGTGTTTAAAAGAAAGATAAACACTGTCTATTCTGTCTATTCTGCAGTAAGCATCATGAATTATTCTTAACCCCCAATATTTATACAATGAAAGATGTGTGATTAAACAGCAATGGCAAAAAAGTTCATCTTAAGAGCACATGCATTTTGAGGGCTAGGCTAAACACTTTTCTGCTTATTCAGTGAACAGCCATGCAGATATATTTATGCAGTTGCTTTGACATGAATGTCCGTTGGCCATACAACTTAAAAGAGTGTAACTTAAGGAAGGAAGGAAGGAAGGAAGGAAGGAAGGAAGGAAGGAAGGAAGGAAGGAAGGAAGGAAGGGATTGGTTCTAGTGTTAAGAACTAGTTTGCACTATTCCCTTTCCACATATTTTTTCATCACAGTTCCCTTCTATTACTGATACAGTCAGTCTTCCCATTTCATATGTATGTTTATAACCTGAGGAGACAGCAGGTACCCCTAACCCCCCTCCATTTTCTTCCTAGCAATAAATATTCCAGGAATCATATTGGGTAAAAGCTTAGAGAAATTAAGATTTTCTGGAGACTTCCCTAGAGATTTTGCAACATATATCCCAAACGCTCTCCTTCCTATCTATGGCTAAGTTTCAGCAGGGTCTCAGCCATCAGCTCTCAGCACTGGCATCGCTGAAGGGGGGTGGAGCTCTAAGTTTCACTGCGGTCCGACCCTCCGTTACATCGGTGCACGAAGCGGCCCCGCCCCCTCGCCTTCGGAACCATTCAAGGCGGTGAAAGCAACGCGCAATGGAGGGTCGGACCTCGGCGGAACTTAGAGCTCCGCCCCCCTGCAGCGACGTCAGTGGCTCTCAGTTCTAAAACAAGTGAAGTCATAATAAATGTAAAGAACAACACCACCAAACGAACCACTACACATCTGGGGTGAAGAGTGGGGCTTCTAGGTCAGACTGTGTGGTTCCCAGACAGATTTCATCCTTCCCTTTTTAGCAGTAAATAACTACAATACTTATAACAGAAGAGCCTGTTCACATGCTAAACTGTACTTGGATACAATCATTGTTAGGCTGTATCTGGGTATAATTATTTCCACGTTCCATGCAATGCAAGCACAATCTCTGTGTATATGTCAGCATTTCTCAAAGTTCTCCCCATGAGTAGGGGAGAACTTTGAGTGCATGTGGGGGTGGGGCGATGGCGGCAGCAGCAGCAATCCTGGGATTGCGCTGCCGCCAGGGACAAAAGGGATATTATTTTAGACTTATCGGGGGTCGCACCACCCTCTGGACGGTGCGGGAGCGCAGCCCCCCTAAGCCTCCAAATGGGTCCTGGAGGTGATTAAAGCCCACTTCTGTTTTACTTCCTGATTTCACCAAAAATGGAAAGTGGGTTTCAATTGCCTCCAGGAGCCATTTGGAGACTTGGGGAGGCCCGTGGGGGGGGGACTGGGCTCCCTGCACCCTCCAGAGGGCGGCACAGCCCCTGGTAAGTCTAAAAATAACCCTTTTATCCATGGCGGCGGCATGATTCCAGGATCGCTGCTGCCACCATCAGGGGGCAGCGCCAGCTCCTGCCTGGCATGGTGGGTCATGACCCACCACTTTGAGAACCCCTGGTGTATATGGATGGTTGAGTAGTGAAAATGAGCCCAGGTACAGCCATTGTATGAAGAGCCCTAGAGAGTTTTCTTGGAGTCTTTTTGTCCATCGTACTTAGTTCATCACACTTATCCCAGTGTGCATTGCACATTACTTCATCTCGCTAGCTGTTCTGTCCTACAGGTTCATGCTGGGGAGCAACATAGTACTTGAAATATAAAGAGGGCGTATTAAAAGAATTCCTCTCTGTACCTTGCTTAAATGAACCCTGTTTGCTTGCCTCCTTGCTTTGTTGGTTTGATTATGAAATTATACTCCCTTTATGCCCTTGTAGTTTTATCCCTGAAGCACATTTAACTTTATCGGAAGCACGCTTAACTTTATACTGTTCCAATGTAAAACTAATTGGAAACTGGCCGAGACATTATACCAGCCATGTGGAGGTTGCTTGAAACAGGCTCTGTGTGGGCCATGGCTGAAAGGAGGAGCACGTGCTTTCCCTGGAGAATGCCCTGGGTTCAATCCACTGCATCACGGGAAAGTAGGGCTGGGAAAGACCCCCGTCTGAGACCCTGGGGAGCAGCTGCCTGTTGGTGTCAACAATGCTCAGCTATATAGGCCAACGGACAGAATCAGCAGAAGGCAACTACCTGTGTAGCACCATTCTCTATGTGATTCACTTTCAATACCCTTCATGGGGAGCATTCATGTTCCTGACAAGCGCAGGATCAGATACGCTCTACGTGATGCGTTGGTATTAAGGCTGCAATGTTTACAGCACAAGACTATACATGTCTACTTAGACGTAAGCCTCACAGAGATCAATGGGACTTGCTCCCAGGTAAGTTCATAGAAATGCAGCCTAAGGCTGCAATCCTATATGCACTTACCTGGGAGTAACTCCCACTGAATTCAGTAAGACTTACTTCTGAGTACATACGTATAGGATTGTGCTGTTACAGCGCAAATCGACTTAACTTTTGTGCCGGTGTAACCAGCGGCACAGCGAGAACGGGAAGACCCAGAATGGAAAAAGGATTCAAATCCCCTTTGAATTCCTCTTTTGGAGTGGATTTGAATCCCTTTTCCGTTCTGGGGCCTCCCGTTCTCGCTGCGCCACTGGTTACACCGGCACAAAAGTTAAGTCGGATTGCGCTGTTACTCTATTAATTAATTCAACCCTGAAGGTATCCCTAACCAGTCAACAGATTTTTAGTATGTTTTAAAATATATTTAATACAAGAACTTAACAACAGCGGGTGTTAACAGCTTGTGGATGGGAGGTGCCACCGTAGAAGAGCCATTTCCTCTTCCCTCCCACATAGCCTCCTATGTGCCTCCTCTAAGATGGAACTGCAGTGTGGCACATGTAGAGCTGGCCCTACCATGAAGCAGTGCACGGCGGCACATTTGGGGGCATACATCACGTTTGCTTGCTTGCTTACTCAGTGAACTCGCTTGGTATCCTTATATGGGTATAGACAGAGAACCAAACAGAAATCCTTAATTTTATCAGTGATGTAGACTTGAGTCTATTGATTCAGACTTAACTCGGCGATCGTAAAAGACTCGACTCGAGATTGGAGCCTTTTACGATGAGTAGAATTTTAAGTCCCTATACATTACCATATCGGCCACTGTAAACCAGAAAGAAGGCATCTGCGACACCGAAGACAAAGAAGGAAGGCACAAACACAGCAGAGGTGGTGGGTGGGAGAGGAGGGGGGTTCAAGAGGGGAACATCAGAGGGGAGCATACAGACCTGCCAGTGCCATCCTCCCCCCCCCACACACACACACACCAGCACCCACCTGTTTCCCCCATTAAATAGATAGGGACTCGGGACTCGCGACCAAAGACTCAGGACTTGAGGGCAAAGACTTGGGACTTGACTTTGGACTTGGTCAGAGACTTGATCCACATCCTTGAATTTTATATTTGCTCTACTAAGCAGGCAGAAAGGAGGAGATGATTTAATAGAAAATAAAGGAAAAGGGAGACATTTGCAAGGAAGGAAGTGGGGGACACAATTATAATTGAAAAAGAAAGCAGGGAAAGAAGGGGGCGCCATATGGTGTTCCGCTTCACGCATCAAAATGTCTTGTCCGACACTGGACACATGTGGGCACATCAACTAAAAACAAAGGAAGGAGGCATGTTCCGTCAGAACAACTGCATGCATATGCAAATGTATGCCAATCTACATTATTAATTAACTGATTGATTAAAAGACATACCATTAATCAAGTCTGATGTCTTTAATCAGGTGGCAGCCCTCATCAGAACTAGCTGGAGAATCCACAATTCTACCCAATTTGGACTTAATCTTTCTAGACAGTGGGTAACTTTCACACTCCAGAAAATGATAGACTCTATGGCCTAGTTCTGATGTCACATGGAACCAGGACTAAATCCTGGTCTTGTGTGACATCTTCTAGGCATGTGCTCATCTCCGTTTTGGATACGAGGTGAAGATTAACTCAGGATCTGTTGTGACGTCTGAGCCAGGCAATTATTCTTACCAAAATTGCCAATAAACCAGGATGTGAAACTAGGGATTTAGCTGAACTTATTGTCAGTTAAACTGCAGAGTTTAACCGACTCATTGCTCTGTAATCTCTGGGATATATCCTGCCCTCCCTTCACTCAGCCTCTGATGAGAACCTATGTGCAGCCGCACACTCCGCCTTCTATTCTGGAAGGTGCATCATAGCCTCCGTTTCTAAACGATTCTTTTCAAAAAAATAGAAAAGTACAGCGATTGAAAAATATTGGATGAAAGAAAAACAAATTTCCAAACAAGTTTGCAACCAGTAGAATTTTCAGTGCTGGGGTGGTGGAAAATGTAACTGAAATGGTTGAAAAAAACCAAGAGGAACAAATGGGCATAATGCACCACGAAAAGGACAAATAACAGATGGACAAGCATAATTCAAAAGCAAATGCCAAATATTAGAAGGAACAACAGAGTTGGCTAACATATTGGCACAAAAGCAAAATAGACGTGGAAGACCAGCACAATTATATAAAGTTCCTCCAGGGGGGAGCGAAGAAAGGCATTTGGGTGCAGCGTTAAGCGAGGAGCTAAGTTAGTTGGTAAAGTCAGACCTTTTTATCCGCTGGGGTTCTGTTCCTGGAACCACAGTGGATAAGAAAATCAGTGTTATATGAAATCCTGGGGGGGGGGGTGTTCCCGGGAGCGGTGCCACATTACCTTTTTTTCCAGCATCTTCGCCGCTTCCCTCCTCCTGAGTTTGTTTAAACTGACTGAAAAAACAAAAGAGGTGAGGTGCCATAACAGAGATGGCCCTACACCTTGCCGCAATCTCCCTGGCTTCCGATGGTGGCGGTATTCTAATAAGGGGCCTCTCTGATTATCTTAGGTAGGCTTACCATATTTTTCCAAGTTTGAAACCGGGATTACCCCCCCCCCCAAAAAAAAAATTTCAATTAATCAATTGTTTAAATATTTAAATAAATAAAATAAAATAAATGATTTTAATTTTTGTGGGATTTTTTTATTTTTAGCCATGAAATTGCCGCCACTGCCACTTACCTGTCCCGCCGCCATTGCCGCCGCCGCCCTCCTGCCACCATCTTGTCGTTGCCACTGTCCCTCGTCATCGCCGCTGTCCCATCTCGTCGCTACTGTCCCTCGCCGTTGCCGCTGCTTCTTGGAGCCTGACCGGCTGCATCTGAGCCGGCCAGGACTCCTGCTGCCCCCTCAGAGCCTCCACCGCTTTTAAAATGTTTAAAAGTATACCTTACTACTGCCTCATGTACCCTCACGAGATGTGGGCGCCGCCATGTTGGATCTCACGAGATTTCATGAAGATCCAAGAAGGCTGACAGGAAAAAAGTACACTTTTAAACATTTTAACAGCAGTGGCAGAGGCGGCGGAGGCTTTACCGGGCCTGGAAACCCCGGGATTGACCTGGGATCAGAGCCCGGAATCCGGGACGGTCCCAGGTTTTCCAGGACAGATGGTAAGCCTAATCCTAGGGGATGTGCAGGATTATATGAGAGAAGGTGGTCCTTGAGGACCGCCTTATAGGGCTTATACGGTCCTATGCCGTATAGGGCTTTAAAGGTCATCACCAACACCTTGAATTGGGCTCAGAAAGGAATGGGCAGCCAGTGTAACCGCCAGAGCAATGGCGGCATAGCAGAGTCTGCACGCTGAGCCCCCATGACCACATGGGCCACCGCATTCTGCACAAGTTGCAACTTCCAAACCATTTTCAAGGGAAGCCCCACGTAGAGTGCACTGCAGTAGTCTAAATGAGATGTCTCAAGGGCATGGACCACCATCGCCAGATCTGACTGATCCATGTACGGTCTCAGCCAGCGCACCAGCCGAAGCTGGGCAAAGACCCCCCTGGCCACAGGGGGAACCTGTGCTACAGAACGGTATTGACAACTTGTGCTACAGAACGGAACGTGACTGCTGCAACAATATGGCAGCTTGGGTCATGGCCTAATTCCCATGCCACTACTTCCACATATCTAATCAGGAGACCATGATGTGCTAATGGGGAGGGGCTGTAGCGTCATATGTTCTGAGCCACTTTTCTTATATTTTGAAGACTTGGCACTTTTAGGACACAGTTTATTTAATAAAGTCAAATATCAAAACAAAAATATTTACTGGACATTGGATACATGGTTGAATCAGTCCCTGAAATATTTGCTAAGATCTGTTCCCCCAACATTTGGTGTGGACAATAACAGCTAGAAAGTACACCTAGGGGGCGGGGGGGGGGGCTTTACAGCACCAGTCTGTATTACAGCTAGTTCCAGGGCTGTCTCTAGAGGCATTTACCTAAGGGGCCAAGGGTTTGCGTTCCACGTAAAAGTGCTAAGATCAAAAGGCAAAGGGTTGCTACTTGTATTACTGCAAAAACACCATAACATGCCACAGACAACAATCCAGCTGATTAATCTCACCATTTTGCATTATTTTTTCATAGCTCACTGGGAGGAATCCAGAGCAAACTCTATGTGCAAATGGCATGAGTGTTGTGAAAGTGATCCATATAATGATCAAAACGTTAGGGTTTGCAGAAGTACAGTATGCCCCCAAAAGTCAAATTGTGGACCTGGGAAAGTCCCTATTTCATGAAACAGTGCAGAACTAGAGGGATCAATACACCTTTCAATACTGGTTTCTTGCAATATATTTCTCACCTGTTTATGATCTTGAATTGATCATAACTGAAACAACTTTCTGGGATTTCAGGCAGGGTGAATAGGGAGATTTGCTCTCCCTGAGCTAAATAGAAGAATGCCACCACTTACAAGGTGCCTCGTAGCCCAGTTAGTATATTCTATAAAATGTGGATATATCTACACATTTTATGCATTATGTACATCTGCCAAAAAGTGGGTATTTAATTGCATACTTTGCAACATATTATCATGCCAGTTGTTGGGCTTGCTCGTTTCGGCAAGGCCTCAAGACATTTTTATTCAGGTTGGCATTTGATGGCTGACATGGTGGGCTGGCTTTTTAATAAATGCACACATAAGGTGACCCACTGGGTTTGTTTGTTTTAAATACCTGTTTTAATTGTTTTTATTGTATTGTATTGTATTGTATTATGTATTTTAACATGTTTTAATTGTAAGTCGCCTTGATTGCCCTTATCGGGAGAATGGCGGGGTAAAATTACTTTAAATAAATAAATAAATAAATAAATAAATAAATAAATAAATGTGTATTTTAAAACACAGGATGTTTTTGTTTGTGTTTTTAGGTGACGGGCAGCACAATCCTACGTAAGGATCCAGCCGGCATCCTATGGCCGCCCGCCGGATCCTGTTTTCTGGTGGACAGGCTGCCGCCAGGCAGAGATATACTCGGGGAAGGGGACGCTCGTCCCTTTCCCCAGGTGTAAACGGCAGCCGGCCCGATCGGCCTTCTCAGATTTCCGCCAGCAAAATTGCTGGTGGAAGTAGGAGGAGGCCGTATAACATGCTAGCCGCCCAGCGGGGTGCAGGATATGGCCGAAGCCATCCCCCGCCCCCTCCCAAGCCAGGTGGGTCAATGGCCTCCCTCCCTCCCTCTACTGCCGATCCGACCCCCCCCCCCCCGCCTGCCAGATCCTGACCTACCTGGTCTGGCAGCCGGCGGGGTGCTCCGTTGTCGGAGAAAGGGAGGCCAACCTCTGCACCGGCCTACCTCTGTGCCAGCATCTGCGCTGGCTTCCCTTGCTCAAGAGTCATTGCAAACGTGCTTTACAGCATGTTCGCGATGGCTTCGGGCAGCGGAACGCTCGTTCCGCTGCCCGAATGTCCAGTAGGATTGCGCTGTGAGAAATCTGGGGATTTTTAGGTAAAGGTAAAGGTATCCCCTGACAATTAAGTCCAGTCGTGTCCGACTCTAGGGTGTGGTGCTCATCTCCATTTCAAAGCCGAAGAGCCAGCGTTGTCCGAAGACGCCTCCGCGGTCATGTGGCCGGCATGACTCTCCTTGCCGCAGCACGTAGCATGCAGCTGGAACACAGAGCGCTGTTTACCTTCCCGCAAGCGGTACCTATTTATCTACTCGCATTAACATGCTTTGGAACTGCTAGGTTGGCAGGAGCTGGCCAAGCAACGAGCGCTCACCCCGTCGCGTGGATCGAACTGCCGACCTTTCGATCGACAGCTTATGGTTCAGCGGTTTAACCCGCTTTTACAAGAAGAGAAATAAAAAGAAACTGTGTAAAGTTTGGATGGAGTGGAAACAGAGTCATCAATCTATCCTTGTTTACCTCTTTCAGGCCTACCTGAAGATGCAAAAGAATGAAGTGGAAACCTCTGATAGATAAAGGAAATGACTGTGGACTGTAGCTCAGTGGCAGAGCATCTCCTCCATGCACCTGTACAATTGGGATTCAAGCTGCTAATACTCCAGGGATGTGTAGATCAAATCTTTCTAAACCACCAGTTCCACCTTTAGCACTAAGCTGAAAGCAAGGGTAGAAAGAAAGAAAAGATAGCAAGCTGCACACAGTTGGGGTACAACAACTCCTTCCCTTGTAACTTTCACGCCAAACCCAATAATCCCATAATCTGACATAGGATACACCCTGGGGATCTGTAAAATGAAACAGTGCGGCTTGTAGCACTCAGATATGCCAAACTGGTGCACCCCAGATCTGGCAAAGCTCCATATAAAATGGGGGAAAGAAAGGCCACTTTGCCCAGGCCTGGGAGTCCAGACCTGGGCTGCAAACCCTTCACCGTGTGAGGGCTAAATTGCAGAATGTGCTTGAGGATGTTACACACACTTATTTCCCCTGTATGTATTTACGTACAGCATATGGATCTTGTAAGATCTGCTGGACCCAGTCAATAAAAGCATTAGAACAGAACAAGCAGCCTTCAGCACACAAATGGACAACCCAGATTCTCTGCTAGAAGAGCGAGAGTTTATAGAAGAAACGTTGGGATTTGTAGTTTGAGAGACGAGTGCTACCTTGTGTGACATGCGCTCTAAAGAACTACCAGATTTCCTTGTTCTGACTTTCTCTATGCCCAGACTGAACAGTGTGCATCTACCGACTGGCAGTAGATGGGAGGGATGAGCACCATAATAACCAGGAACACTGGGATCTTGGGTAAGCAGCACGAGTTCACACTACTGATTTATAGGCCCCAGAACAAATGTGAGCAACAGCACAATCCTATGCACATCTACTCAGAAGCAAGTCCCATTCATATGCACATCTACTCAGAAGCAAGTGTGAATAGGACTGTAGCCTAAATGAGTTTATTTATTTAAAGATTTTTATCTCACCTTTTCCATGCCAAAGCATAAACCCAAATCTTACAAAGATTCCATTAAAAGTTTCAACTAGTGTTGGTCTCTAGAGCACATTTAATAACGGATACTAGATTCTAAGAACAGTATCGATGGCCGGGGCACTTGTGTATAACTAATGTATTATACATATGCCATTCTATACTGGTGCCCAGCATGTGGAACTTCCAGCCGCAGGACATCAGGTTAGCCTCTTCAGTGTTTTATAAGCAGTTGAAAATTCACCTTTTTTTGCATAGCTTTCTGAGATTTTAGTTGTGGCTGTTTTTTGTTTTGTTTTTTGGCCAGTGGCGTTTTAGGGGGGCAGGGGGCCCAGGTGTGGGGGGAGACACACAATGGGGAGGGGTGCACGAACTGCTGATTCAGCAGCAATTCGAATTGTGGGGGCAGCGGCAGCAGAAAAACCGGCCGTTTTTGCCGTCCGCCCAAGCCACTACTGGCCTGAAAATGGCTGAAAAATCGCCAGGGTGTGTGTGTGTGTGTGTGTGTGCTTTTTTTCCCCCCGTCTTCCGGCTTTTCGGAGCGGAAAGATGAGATATATGTTTTTAATTAATAAATAGTGCCATAAATTCAAATCTGCCAGCTAACAATAATATGAGCTTAAACAAAGGACTCTAAAAGGGAGCTGGTATAGCACAGTGGCTAAGAGAATCATGATTCCCCTTGTTTGGTTCATTACTTGCCATGAAGTCAATAGGTGACCTGAGGCAATTCACTCCCAGCCTCAGCTGCAATATGGGGGAAAATAATGCTAACATACCTACAGGGTTGTTGGAGTCCAGGCATCCACATCAAAGGGCTAATATATCCCTGCCACAGAGAGTGTTTGTGACTGTACTCTCTATGGGGAGGGGGGTCATTATGAAGTTGAGGCCTCTCCTGTTGCTCCTGATAGTTTGCAACTACAGTATCTCTTCTGTTCCTCACTTCCTATGTGTAAGCTTCCTTCCCTTAAAGAGACAGGCACACTTTTTAGAATATACTTCAGTGTATAGTACCTGAAGAATCTAAGCCCAAATAATAATGAGCTCAGGTGGGGGGTCTCCTAAGAACATAAGAAGAGCCCTGCTGGATCAGGCCAAAGGCCCATCTAGTCTGTATCACACAGTGGCCCCACCAGATGCCTCAGAGAGCACACAGCCAACAAGATAACCTGTTTCCTGCTGCCACTCCCCTGCACCTGGCACAGAGAAAACCTACTTCGAAAACCAGGAGGTTGCTTATCCCCATCATGGCTTGTAACCTGTGATGGTTATTTCCTCCATGAATCTGTCCAAACCCCTTTTAAAGGCATCTAGGCCAGGTGCCATGACCACATCCTGTGGCAAGGAGTTCTACAGATGAATTACACGCTGGGTAAAGAAATATTTTCTTTTATCCATTCTAACTCTCCCTCCACTCAATTTTAGTGCATGTCCCCTGGTTCTGGTGTTGTGTGAGAGGGAGAAGAATTCCTGAGTTCGTCTTCCTGAACCCACCTCCCATCTTGAGATTTAGCACCTTTGCTAATATTTTTTTGATATTATTATTCTTGAAAAATCAACTCCTAGCCAAACAACATTATTGTGGTGTGGGTTTTTTTTTTGGGGGGGGGGTATCAGAGTGATTAGCTGCTGCTACACTCTTCAGCCAGTCCAATATATTAATTTGTTAACACTTCAGCAAGTAGTTACGTGAACAATTACATAAAAAAAATACTGGGTCCCCTCTTCTTAACACTTCACTCTTGAGGGTTTCTGAATGCCACTGGAGACATGGAATAAAGACAGAATGCAGCAAGTGAGGAATAACATGCAGTACCTAATATATCATCTTTTGTTGTTGTTGTGAAAAATGCAGCAGATTTCCTGCTGACCCTGTCAACAATTATGAGAAGCTAATTTGCTAGCTCAGTGACTCATCATCGGTTCAGTTTACATGGAGCTGACAAAGGTCAACCATGTAAAGAAAGTATTTGGTTTCAATACTTAGATCAAGAAGCTGCAATACTTTCTATGATTCCATGATTGATTTCATGTAAATTCACCTAATTGCATAACTGAACTGAACAGTGTTAGATGGCTTCCTGTCACTCGCTTCCAGTTTCCCTCGAGACTTATTATGTTGGCTTAATAAAAGCAGCCATAACCCGTTCGGACCATGTGCAGTAAAAACACAACTTAGGACAAGCAATCCTGCTGTTTCAAGTCACATGTCCCCATTTGGATTCTGCTGGTTGGAGTGAAGAGATGCTCTTTCTGGCTATCAGGGGTGATTTGGGCCTCAGCTGTGCTGCCAGGGGTCAGTGTTCTTGGTCTGGTTGCCATGGGGAAAGGATGAGGGGCAACGCTGGACCATGTACTTCCATCTCGTTGCACAGCTTGCTACTTTAGCACAGGGCAGCTTGACAGGAAGTGGCTGTGAGGAAGCCCACACTAATTCCAGTTCATCTATCGCAACAGGAGTTATTCTGGAGTGAACTAATGTAACCTAGGGGATGGAGAAATTGCAAAAGATCATACTCTGAGCACGTGCTGCCTTGCAGTGGACAGAAAGCTCCATGTAACAGACACCATCAAGCAAGAAAAATGATGTGGTTGGGGCTTTGCCTTGCAGACGTTTGAATTTGGAGGTGCTACAGGTGACCAGTCTTTGAATTGTGAAGTCAGGGAGCACCGCAAGGGTCATGTTGGAAGGCTGTTGATATCACCAGGCCATCAGTGTACGCATTGCCTTGCAGAGATACCATACATAGGCAGCACAGATAGTTCCCTGCTTCCAAAGAGCTTGTTGTCTAAAATAGATGGTGGAGGAACTGATAGAGTCAAGGGTAGGGAGGGCAAAATGTGGGCTAATGCCTTTACATGTACTCACAGTTTGTTTATAGTTGGGAATGAGGATTGAAGGCTGATATACACCCACTCCATTTGCGTTTGGAGGCTCGCGAGCGTAAGGGACAGGATGCCCCGCCCTGAGACGCTGCCCTGGCTCCACCACTTCTTCCAATACGTCGGCAAGCTCTCTGATTGGCTGAATGCCCCCCTCTTGTCCCATTGGTGAAACAGTTCACTCCACGTCCCGCCCTCACTTTCTTCTGATTGGACGAAAACGGCCAAACATGAGCATGGTCCATGACCAATCGCAAAGGAACTCGGGAGAGCGCCGATCTCCCGTGTTTTGATGCGATCTGATAAAATGGAAGCCACACAGCTCCGCACGCCCCCGGGACGCGCCAGGATTTGTGCGGTGTAGATTAGCCTTAAGAGTTGGCAATGCAAAAAGCAAATGTTAGGCCAAAGAACTAGCATGTTTTGTCAAAATAGACAACACTGGGCTAGGCAGAGGAATTATCTGATTTACAGCACAATCCTACACATGTCAACACAGAAGTAAACCCCACTGCATTTAATGGGACTTACTCTCAAGAAAGTGTGTATGGAACTGCAGCCTCAGTGTCTTTGAAAGCAGAAGTTGGCAGTCCTATTCCATTTCCGTTTGGCATTCTTCTCAGGTTGACAAAACATTTGTTTGCACAAAGAAGAGGAGAAACAGAACAGGCAATACTTTACTTTGCTAGTGCAAGGCACTCCTTAACAGCTTCCAAGAACTGAAAGCACAGGCCCATACCATAGTATTCCCATTATTTAGTTCACAGATGAATGGCAAATCCTGCATTGCATTGCATGCATTCACTAGGGGTATTTTACAAGGCTTGCTAACCTATTGACCACATTTTCCGCAAATTCCAAACCAGTAAGAATATATATGCAAAGGACTATAAATGGACAAAGGTACTTATTTCTCACTCCTAATTTACGTCTTCCCTTTGAACCCATGCAAATTCATGGGGCCTTTGGCTTGTCATTTTTTCTTCTTCTGTTTGTTCATTGTGTTTGACAACAAAGAAAACTGTATCCTGCTCTTCACAGAAAAAGAGGGAGGGGGAATCCTTTTTCAGACAAAAGAAGCAAGTCTCTTTTGTTACAAAAATATAAAACAACTTGAGAATAGACATTTCCTAATAAAGATCAGTCAGATAGTTGAATGTTTTAGTTCAGAAAGAGTTAAGCTCTGTTCAGAATGCCAGACATACCTATATTCATTCCTTTTTGAATAAAGTGACAAATTCCCATTCTTGGTCACTGGAGCACAAAATTAGCCATGTGCTACAGTGAAAGGTCAACATGGAACGAAATAAGCAAGAGGTGAGAGGTCATGACCTGTGTATGGAACAATAAAAATGGCTAAATAAAAAAGTTAATTCTACTGTATATTGTGTTTTCCCTTCTACTTTCCCTATAGAATATTCACAGACCTGAAAACGGTCACTTGCAGCTTTCAAACCCAAAGAAAAACCTTTATCAACGTGAGCATTGCTTAATCAATGTGGAATTGGCTGGTGACTCTTAAAACTTTGCCCTGGTTCGTATCTCCAGCTGGCATGCGCAAAGGCAATGTGCATGATGCAATGGCATGGTGGGTGTGGCAGAAGTCCCTCCCCTCCACCATAGACTCCCCACCTGAGCAGCCAATGACATGGAGGCCTAGGCTACCTGATTTTGCTCTGCTTTTAGAGAGGGAGGAATCATGCAAACCAGGCCTCCATGGGATCAATCAGTCACAATGACAGCTCAGTTCACACTGGAAATTCTCTATAGAGAGAGAACATCTCATAGCTCAATAGCAGAGCATGTGGAGAAGGCCCCAGGTTCACACCCTGGCATTGCCAACCCAAACATCAAGCAACAGATGTCCTGTCTGGACCAATGTCTCCAGAGAGCCACCATGTGGAGCAGACAGCACCAGTTTAGGTGGACCAATAGCTCAACCCACTATTCTGGTTTGCTGTTTCTTTGAAATCACCCCATTTTGCTAAGTGACAGCCTGCACATGGGAAGCAAGCAGAAAGGAGGAACAAGCAGAAAGGAGGTTAAGCAGTTCATATTTCAGAAACTCTTCCCACGATAAGTACGAAATTTGTTTTGGATAGAGTCAGTCCAATGTTTTGGTCCAAGACACCTTAGAAGTGCAGGTTGCTGTATAGAAATATGATAGTGTCATTTTGTTGTCATACCAGCTCCCCAAAACTAAAATTGCTTTGCAGTCAAGGAAGTGGTCATAACGACCATTAAGCATTTTGGACAAGTTTTCCAATACCTGTAATTACTATGTGACTAGATATCTGAGAGACAATAACTCTCCCAGGACCTCCTTGGGGATCTAAGGCAGAACTGCGGTTTCAACTCAGGGCCTATTACCATGCTGGTGAACCGAGCAGTGAAGCAGTGAATTACCAAGCAGTGAAGATATGAACTGAGGAAACCAAGGTTCAAATCCCCACTTCCCCTCAAGCTCACTGGGTAAGTAGGAAAAACTGTTCAATTGCTAAATGCAATTGGATGAAGACAACTTTTCCTGCAAGTTGAAGTTCATTGTCATTATTCATGACACTAGCAAGCACACGGGAAGTCCTTCATTTTTCTTCTTCTGGTTTTTGGTGTGAGGACATTTCTGCTTGCTGTCTTTTCCCTCACAGGATTTGCTCGTGTTTCTGGCTTCATACGCTTTCTATTAGCAGCAGCAGCAGCATTTTCCAGCTTGTGCCAACTGACACTTTGCATTTCAGCAGGCTGAAAGACTATATTAGGCCAACAGTAGAAAATAGTGGCCCAGGTGACTTACAACCCAATCTTGCGATCTGCTGCCGTCAGTCCCATTAAAGGTAAAGGTGTCCCTTGACATTTAAGTCCAGTCGTGGCTGACTCTAGGTTGCAGTGCTCATCCCTGTTTCGAAGCCGAAGAGCCAGCGTTGTCCGAAGATGCTTCCGTAGTCATGTGGCCAGCATGACAATATGGAATGCTGTTTACCTTCCTGCAAACGGTACCTATTTATCTACTCGCATTGACATGCTTTCGAACTGCTAGGTTGGCAGGAGCTGGGTCAAGCGACGAGAGCTCACCCCGTTGCGCAGATTCGAACTACCGACCTTTCGACCGACAGCTCATGGTTCAGTGGTTTAACCCACTGTGCCACCCCGTGGCCTGTTACAGCAGCGCAAAAGTTACAGAGCTGTTGGGTGCTCCAGAGCTGCTGGTGCAAACAGTCGGAGGCTCCGCGTGCCCGCCAATGGCCCGCCCAGGCTGCACTAGTGCAGGTAAGGTGGCAGTAGGTATGGGTCATGGGCAGTTTGGGGGAGGATCGGAACAGTTTTGGGGATAGGATTGCGCTACCCACCAGAAAATCTCAGACATGCAAGCACCACTAGAAACAGACCCTGGACATGCTAAGACTCTGCCTCACATGCCTGGAGACCTCCAAACATGCATGGAAACAGCTAGCATAGCTAAACGTCTTTGTGTATGCCTGGAGTAAATTGTGGAATTCATGTGGGCTTCCCACAAAGTGTTACAGAGTTTTTCTGGATCAGCCTGAAATCTGCCAATGTTTCACAAAATTGTTTAGAGCAGAGTCCAATGGATACCATTCTACTCGCCATGTATACAGATGTAGGTGACAAGGTGTTAATTGCGGATATATATCTGTAGATATGTTACTGTCCAGAATACTGGTAACAAATTTGCATGAGTCAGTATACACAAACCCCACAGACACTGAGACATGTAAGTCCATGCTAGCTTTTTAAAAAAAAATACAGACTTGTTGCTGTTCATGTGGCTTCTGAATTTCAACTTCTACAACCAATGAGTTACACCTGTATTTTGGGAGGTGTAGCTAAGGCAGTTTATTCTCCCCTGCTTGCAAGGAAATGCTGATTGTCTCTCTTCCTATGAGTTACAGTTGTCTCTCTTCCTATGAGTTACAGTTGAAGGACCTTTGTGCTAAAAGGGGTCAGGAGGATGATACTCATAGGCCCAGGAAGAGATGCTGCCAAATCTGTCAAATCTATGCAATAGTCTTAGCACAGGAATGATGAGATCTATAGTCCTGGCACCAAGGTTATGTTGGCTCCTAGCAGTGTGAGCCAACATAAGGCAACATTATTGCCTTATGTCAGCATTAGGATGCTTTTGCTTGATCCCATAAACATATAGGATCATGATGCTAGTCAATATGAATAGGCTTGACTATCTGTTCAGACACTGATGTGCTAGATTTATGCTGGTTAAATAAAATGGGAATGATCCAGCAAAAGTTCAGTACAAATCCAATTCATTTCTGTAGGATATATTTCAGGAGGTGCTTAACTCTCCCACTGAAATCAAAGTGACTTAAAAACTGTGCTGCCCATTTTGTTATGCTAGTAATAGTCAGAAGTCAAGTGACAACTGGGAAAATGCCAAAGCAAAACAATCACAATTGCAGGGAAACAGTCAAAGCTCTCCTTGCTTTGAAGAAAGTGTCTATATAATAATAACCATCAACCTCTTTAAACAAATGATTTACTTCCATGAAGCAACACTCTGAATAGATAAAGAAACAAACTTCTTTTCACAAGTGATACTCAAAACTGTTTTTGCATTTCCTGCCTCTGTAAAATGAAAAACCTACATTGCCTAGAATGAATGTTTAATTTCAAAATTGACTCACTCTTACAATATTGTAACAACATGCACAAGTGACACACTCCAGGCTAAAATTTATTCTTCACATTCACTGAGAAAACACTCCTATTGCCTCTGAAGTTGGATTAATGGGTTAAAGCATGGCTGTCAAACTCATTTCGTACAGCGGGCCTAATAGCATCCATGGCGCCTGCTGAGGGCTGGAAGTGACATCGTTGAGCAGGAAGAGACGTCATTAAGCAGGTAAAGGCCAGAAATAAGCACTTCGTTCTCAAGTAGGAACTCATTAGCTGCAAATAACAGATGAGAAAATACCCAAATTTTGATCATATTTTCAAGATATGGGAAAGCCCAGTTATCATGCAGGCCGCTCTTTCAGCAGCACTGCTTCTGCCAAGGCGTCACTTCGCAGCTCAGCAGCTGAGAGGTGCTCTGCAAAGTGACGCCTTGGCAGAAGCGGCTCTGCTGAAAGGATGGTGTGCTTGATAACTGAGCTCTTCCAGCACTTCAGCAGCTTCTCCCTCTCTCACCCCTCTTGGTCTGTCCCTTCCCCCATAGCGTTCCTTGCCTTCTTAGGCCTCCTCCCGTCTCTCCCTCCCAAAGCGGTGCTGCTGGGAGAACCCAATTATCACATGGGCCGGATAAAGAGCTTCCAGGGCCATATCTGGCTGGAGGGCCTTATGTTTAGGCTTACCATCCGTCCTGGAAAACCCAGGACTGTCCCGGCATCTGGGCTCCGGTCTCAGATTGGGCCCGGGGGGGTTGGGCCTGGGGAAGGCACTGCCGCTGCCGCTTGCAAAGTGCCAAAAAATACACTTTTTTCCCTGGCAGCGCCATCTTGGATCTCGCAAAATCTGGTAAGCCTACTTATGTTTGACACCCCTGGTTAAAGCTTCATTGAGGCTGAAGACTTATCCCCCTTTCATTTGCTTTGTTTCATTCTGGTAAGCAAAGGGGACAGTGGACATATGTGAGCTGATGACTTTCTCAACCCACTTTCAACTCTTTTAAAAATTGGTAGTGTCCAGCCTACTGTTAGTCTATGGATTAACTGTCAATCCTATGAATGCTAACCTGGGAATAAGCCCCATTGACTATAATGGAACTTATTTCTATGTAGTCCTATTCACATCGGTCTTAACTTGTATGGGACAATGCCACCTGTGCACTTTGGATGTACCATGTAGGTGGGAGCACAAATTGGACAGGCTCAATCATCGGTGATCCATACTGTCCTAGCCACCCACTATTGTGCCAGGTAAGGATAGCGGTTTACTGAGCCGTTACATGTATATCATACACAGCGTAGTCAAGAGGTAAACCCTGGAAAAGGACTTGGGCAGCCGAATCCTGTGTAAGGATCCGGTGGCAGATCCTTACTCAGGATTTTGACATCCAGACTGCTATGCGGCGGGCCGGAGGTCTACTCGGACAAGGGAATGTTCGTCCCCTTCCCCGGGTGTAAACCGGAACCGGCCCTATCGGCCTCCTCGGATTTTCGCAAGCTAAATAGCTGGCGGAAGTCAGAGGAGGCCATGTTACGGCCAAGCCGGCCCGGCCAAGCTAGACCCTGCGCGTTGCTTTCGCTTCCCTGAAAGGCTCGAAAGGCGAGGGGGCGGGGCCGCTTCGTTCCTCCGTGTAACGGAGGCTCCGATCGCAGTGGACCTTAGAGCTCCGCCTCCCCTGCAGTGACGCCACTGAGTAAGGCTATCTCAGGGAAGTTTCGCACCTCCTTGACCAGAGAGCGCAGTGTCGTCGAGTTGAGTCCAGGCCCTGTAGCTTAAATAACTGCACAGAAGGGAAAATGCTATGCCAAGTATGCCTTTTCTCATCACTGCAAGCCTATAATGAGAAAACCCATAATAACTTATGGAAAAAATGTCTTCTTTTCCATTCTACGCTGAAGACATCAGGCAATCTCATCAGAAAAAGGCGATCTCATCAGAGGAGGCACTGTAGCTCTTCCCACCGTGGAAATATTGAATGTTCAACTATGTGCACCTCACACCAATGTTGAATTTTTGAGCTGTAACCCTCCAGTTGGATCAAGGTGAATGGTGTCACTTCCCTCTCTATCTGCATGCTGGTGTGAATGCATACATTATTACATCCTCTCATGACAAATCTATGACTGTGGGAATCTCCCTCCTCCTTCTGCCTGCCTCAGCTATAACCTATTATGGTCTATGACTTATTTCTATGGTTCAGATGTATTGCTGTGTGGAGACCTAGTTACATTAACACCATTTGGGAGTCCCAATTCAAATTAATCCCTGGACAAAGGACTCTAATCAACTACGCCCACCCATTAACAGTCCTCATTAATGTCAAGACAAAAGTGAATTTAAATGTTCCACATCCACGCATGCGCAGGCACACATACCTTGTTTATTATAGTGCTGGTTTTTTTTTTTTTTTTTTTGCAGAATATTCCTGAACAAGCTCAGAATCCAGTTCAGCATATCAATATGCTTGATGAAAACTAGGCCAAGGCATTATTCCTATCTGTGTATACATGCTACACAGTTGTGTGTGTGTGTTTTTTTTTTCAATTTGCTGCTAATGCAAAACAATATGTTAAAAATAGCATGAATTACAATTATTTTGTATGATTCAGTAACCGCAAATAAGCCATTATTGCAAGAGAAATGAATCAGCTAGCCCCTGGCAACAAATTCCAAGTGGCAAAGCAGCAGGTAAAAACCATCCTAGCTAAAATTAATACATATGTTTTTCCCTGAGTAATGAAGCACAGTTGACATGAAAATGAAGTATCTACAGAACTTAATCCTATAACCTAACCATGAATCCTATAACCATAGGAGGTAGAAAGGGAAGGGAGATGGTGGCAGTTTCTGGAAGTAGCTGTGACCCCAAGTCTGCTTTAGAAACTGTTTTGAATATTCTGATTTTGTAACTTTGCATGTCTACCAACAGGCTTCCATTTAAAACTATAGGGACAGTTCTAAGCTTTCTCCTGATGCTGGGAAAGTGGGGGGAGGGAATCTACAAAGCCTCAACAAAACCACTGTGGTTCTAATTATAGTAGAACTTCTAGGTTGGAATTTTTGTGGCCATTTTTTGAGATTTGCTAGTTTAGTCAGAGTGAGTGAAGGACTATCTGAGTCACATGGTTACCTGGGTGACTCATTGCATGCCTTCTTTTCTCAAGAGCCCTTTGTCCAAATTATTGTGTAATAAAATGTACCCACGTGCGATAGCTTGAATTCAAACAATGTGGTTTTTGGCTCTCTTTGCATCTTAATAGTCACTGGATTTTTACACTGAATGTTTAACACTGAAGTTTGGCTGAGGTGAACTCAAATTTTGGCAATGGATTTTGGGACTCTGTTTAATGCAAATCTGGTTTTAATCAGTGGCGTCACTTGAGGTGGGGCGGAACGGTAAGTTCTGCACTGTGCTAACCTTCATTTACTCCCCAGCATGAGGCCCCTACTGCGCATTGTCTTCACCGCACTGAATGGCTCCAATGATGAGGGGGCGGGTCCACCTCGTGTCGGGGACTAAATGGAGGTTAACACAGTGCAGAACTTACCATTACGCCCCACCTCAAGCGACGTCACTGGTTTTAACACATATCTATCAGTGACCACTGCACTTCATTATGACAGTAGTGAGTTTACCATGTAGTAATAGGCATTGTGTTTGATCTTCCACACTCACTAGGGTTGCAATCCTACACACACACACACACACCTGAGAGTAAGCCCCATGAACACAGTGGGACTTCCTGCTGAGTAAACACACATAGGCTTGTGCTGTAAGGTTGTGTAATACTATGCTCACAGAAAGGGAATTTCCATTCCCAAAAGAAGCTCCTGATGGCGAAAGCACTAGTCCGGATGCTACCAATCACACACATTGCTACAACGGTACACCAATAGCACGAATACAGGAATTCCTGTGAGGAATGGCCCTAGTTCCGTGATAGAGCACCAGCCTTGCGTGCACAATGTCCCAGGTTCAATCTCCAGCAAGAGCTGGGAAAGACGTTCCTTCTCCCACTGGAAGGTCTGGAGAGTTGCTTTTGGTCAGTGTAACCAATACTGAGCTAGATTATTTCTGCCAGTTTAGATTTCTATATATGGACAGTTTCATGTAAACTAGTGACTCCAAATATTGTTGAGGGGACAAGGAGGAAAAACACACACCTTATACACGTGCAAAGTTTCTATGGAAGTGTTGGCCACTGTGAGGAACATCTGGCAGTGGCTAAAAGACTCCTCCTAGAATGTAGGGACTCCATGCAGTGTTGTTCTATCTACACGGTCCACCCCTCATGGAGCAGTTACAATGCAGAGACTGTTTCAAGTCATCCACTAACACATGAAGGTGCTACTCAGTACCATCTACGCTGACTATAGTGTAGCTACTCTCCAGAGGGTCAGGCAGGTGTCTTTCTCAGCCCTACCTGGAGATACTGGGATTGAATCTCGGCCTTCTGCATGTAAGGCATGTGCTCTTCCACTGAGCTACAACACCATCCCCAAACATGACAACAGAAATATACAGGAGGGATCCTGCAAAAACATCTTGCCGTCTGTATATCTTGCTGGGAGTAAGTCCTGCTGAACTCCACGGGGATTACTTCAGAGGAGGCATGCCATGGATTAAGTTTGCAGGGTCAGGATTGCAGTATTCAGTACTGAACAGACAGCCTTACCTTTGTCTCACTCGCTACCACGCTTTCTCCTTCAAAACTTCCCATTTGTTCCTCTTAGATTTGGGTATCTCTTTCTCCAATCTCTCCCCCACCACTCCTTCCTTCATACAATCAGCTGGGATGGGCACTTTCAGATCTTGCTCTAAAAGGCTGAACATGAAAATGAAAATGAAAGTCCTTTCCTGACCGCTGGGCAGGAAATTCCAAGTCATAGTTCTGTCTCTCTAGGAATCCAGACTCATTCTCTCTCACACCCTTAGTAGTTGCCAGTGTATGCAAGGGATTTGGGGGCTTTTTGTCCCCATTGACTGTATTTTTAAAAAACATTTTCTACCTCTGCAAATCACTGGAGTTCAGGGAGTACCCAGAAGCCTCCATATTATTTGTGGATAGTACCCTTCTTTTGCCTACATTCCTATCAGCACAGGGGTGGGGATTTAGGGCCTCTGCGTTCTTAAGAGTTGTGTAGAAGACAGAATCTTGGCAGCTGCAAGTGCTGATGGTGCTGCTAAAGCAGCTGCTGAAATGCCCTCACCTATGCAACCATTAAAGGTCCAGGAGCATTTGTGTTGAAAGGTTGGCCACCCCTCATTTAGACAGAGAACCTTCAACTTCAATATCCTAAACACAGAGGCGTCGCTCCGATAGGGGCGGTACCGTAAGTTTCGCCCTGTCCTAGTCCCGTTTACCAAGTCGGCAGGAGGCGGCCCCGCCCCCTCGCCATTGGAGCCATTCCGTGCAGAGAAAGCAGCAGGCAAGAGACTCCCTGCTTTCTCCGCACGGGAATGGCTCCAACAGTGATAGGGCGGGGCCGCCTCCTGTCGGTTTGGTAAACGGGACTAGGACGGGGCGAAACTTACGGTACTGCCCCTACCGGAGCGACACCTCTGCCTAAACACACCAGGTAGTCAGGGACTGTCTTCTGAGTAAATATGCATTGGATCACACCTCCCATCAAATGTTATAGTCAGGAATAAGAATTAAGAGGAAACAGCCGCCCATTTGGTGGGGACAATTCCCACATGCTAATTTTGGGGATGTGGTTCTTTTGGAGTTTCCCTTTATCATTATATTCCGGTCCTTGAGCAGGCTGCAATTGTCAAAAAATTAAGAACTGGAGATTTTCTCCTCCTTGAAAGTTTTCCGGGGGGGGGGGAGTTGGTCATTCATAGAGCTGACATTCCTTGGCTCCCGGTACACTAAATAAATCTAATTATGACACTTTAATAAAATATGTTAAAGGAGATTATTTGAGGCCAAAGTCTGGAAGCAATACAGAACATGTTCCAGCAGTGCAGCCTTTGCACCTGGATATTAACCTCTTCAATGCCCTATGGACATATGGCACAAATCCAGGATCGTAGCACCTGTAGTTCTCCGTGGATGTCTGCCATAAGTACTCACTTCATTGCAAAGTTTAATGTGACATATCCAGCATAGCTGGATGAATTGTGACCCCACGTTTTGTGATGTTTCAAGATGCAGGGGGACAAGCAAAAACCTGTTCATTTCCCAGTCTGCCTCAATGGCCACATCCTTTATTAGCTGCTGCTCACAAAACATTCAGATCGCTGAATTTCACATTTGTACAAACATTTGCAACAAACTGTTGGCTCAGCGCTAGGATGAGATTAATCACACAACCAAATGTGTTTCCTGATGAAATGAAAACTATTCGGGCGGGGAGACCACGAGATTCATAAAGGACATAAGCAGATTCTCAAGAAACAGCAAAAATGCACACATGTACACACAGAGCACTGTATGTAATTTATACATTTACACTGTAAATTAGGATACATTTATATGTATACATAAATACATATATGTTTACATAAACATGTAAAATTAGTATACATTTATACTAATTTAATTGTCATGGGAAAGACCATGGGATCTGTGATGTTGTCCTGAAGCTAGGAATTATTTATTAAAACTGAAATTAGGTGGCCATGTTGGTAATCCAAGAATAACTGCAATATACCCATTCTTTTTAAGGGGAAAAAAATTAAAAAGTGAGCAAGTTTTCACCAAAACTCTTCACTGGGATGGATGTTAAACAATGCAAAACAAACAAAAAGGGAAATAGCAAGAAAGAATGTTGTTGGGCAAGAGAAAAATCCTTAGTCGATAGATTTTAATAGTCTTATTGCAATTCATAGACTATCAGTGCAATGTTATGCATTTTTACTCAGAAATAAGCCCCACTGAATTTAATGGAACGCACTCGCAAGTTAGTGTGTAAAGGATTGAAGCCTTGCTTAGGTTTGGCCATGCCACCAAAGGCTACTAATGCAATTAGCACATGTATCAATCATGACCTTACTCCATTAGCCATTGGGCTCTCCCACACAGCCTTTTGCAACAGAAGAAGCTAATTCTGCTGTTGCAAAATGGCTGCCATTTTGAGAGCGCTGCCACGCAAAGCAGCAGCACTCCCAGTCCATGGTCAGAGCTGCCTGCAACCGCTGCAGCAGGCAAGGCAGTGGTGGGGGCAGGGAGGAGGCAAAATGGGGCTGGGAGGGGATGAGGAGGGAGGGGTGAAACTGGGTGGGGAGGGGGAACGAACAGGGGGTGAGGAGGCTGCAGGATGGGGTGGCAATGGCGCTCGTTGGATCCTATCTTTTTCTACAACCTCCCTGCCCCCTTTCTCTTCTCAGACTCACAGGTCCTATTGCAGAGTATGGGGCTTACTGAGGTGTAAGGGGATTTAAATTGCCTTTCACCTCCAAAGCCTTCCAATCCACCCCTTTCCCACTGGATACAGCGATACCGCTTGGAGTAGCCGCCCCCCTTTTCCCTTTGTTTTCTCAGCAAAGAAAAAAAAGGGAAAGGGGATCAGCTGCTCCTAGTGGCATGCAACCCGGAAGTAATTGGTGGTGACGTCATCAGGTCACCGACAATTACTTCCGGGTGTTCTGGTGCTCGAGGGTGCACCTCGAGTCTGGTGCGTTTGGGGGGGTTGCATCATGTGTCACTGCCCCGGGTACCAGAAGACTTAGCTATGCCACTGATAAAAATAACTTAACTCAATAATATTGCAAGCATGTCCAGTCATTTTCTTTTTTAAAGAATAAGAAGCTATCCATAAAGTGGTATCTGAAATGAATTTCACAGTTTTTCCCCAGAAGAACAGCTGAGAATTTTCAAGGACAGCCTTGTGTGCACGTGTGATTACAAGAGAGAGAGAGAGAGAGAGAGAGAGAGAGAGAGAGAGAGAGAGAGAGAGAGAGAGAGAGAGAGAGAGAGAGAGAGAGATTACCAAAGCTTACTTTTGTACCGACATGCAAAACTGGGCTTTCTTTTTCTTTCTTCCTTTCTTTCTATTTCCTCCCCCCCCCCCAAGCTGGACACTACTGTTCCTTTAAGTGCAAATGGCTATATTAATATTCTCTTTTTTAAAAAAAAGATGTGAAGCCTTGTTTGCAATCAATGCATATTCCCCTTTGTGTAAGAATAACAGATGTTGATAGAAATAGCCATTGGGTTTGTAAAGAACCCATTTCATGTGTCAGAATAGTTGTGCCTCTTCTAGATGAAATGTCAAAAGCAGGCAGATATCTCAATGTGAAATGACCTTAAGAAAAACCCGACCTCGCCAAAGATGACCTTTTTCCAGCAAGAAACATTAAAATTACAACCATATTCATGCTTCAGCTTCAAAAACAATATGTATTCCTTTTTTTGTACTTTTCCATCTTGGCATCCTGTGTATTTTAAATAAAGATGTACACTGGCCCTCTATATACTCTGTTCCACTTAGCTTATTTATTTCTCTGTGTGAGTAATACAGGGGGTGCATGAATATTTATATAGATATATATTATGTGCATACACAGATCTATATACTCTGAGTGAATCAAAGCAAATCCTCCTAATTTCACAAGAGACCTGGCATTTCTTTTTGTTCATTTTGCACTACCAGTATGCATTACTTATTGTAACAGTGTCTTTTTTTCCCCCTGAATTTTTCGTAAATCCCTACAGCCTTGCTTTCTGCAAGTAAAATGCATGTCTTACCAATGACTTAATCAGACTGAAGTGTCCAAGGTTCTTATAAAGTAGCGGTAGAGAAGCATTTGCATATAATAACGTAAGGGTGTGCATGTGACATTATTCATTAGTACCATATAGCATTGTCAACGGGGGTTGGGGTGGGGAAGGAGGATCCACTGCTGGAACATGTGGAGGTCATATAACACATTTCTGGATGATAGAAAATCAGCACTACAGCCTGATTCAGCTGCGGAAGGACACAGGATTTTTGGTGAGGGATGGGGAGTAAGATTTCTGTATTGGGGCCAAGATTCTCAGCAAGATTTAAAAGCCGGGTCTTGGGTGTCTTGCAACTGGTACAGTTGGTGCCTCTTCTTTAACCCAAAGCAACTGGGGGGGGGAGTCTGTGCGTGATTCAGAGGTGGCCTGCATTGCATGGGGAGAGAGAGGCTCTCCCTTTCCCCAGTTCCATCTGCCAATCATAACTGGCTTCCTGAAGCTGCTCTTTGCCTCCAAAGTTGAGCGGACAAGTAGCAGCTTTGGGTGGGCCATTTTCTTTAGAAACACAGTTCCAGAGGAAAAGCTTAATCCCTCACCCTGCCCGAAATGTCGTAGTTCCAGTTTGAACTGGGTCCTCTACTGCTGTTCTACGTTAAAGATTTCTAAGCATGTGACCAGTTTGACCCTTAACACAGTGGTCTTCAACCTTTCATGTGCCATGACCCCAATACATAAATAAATAAAGTATGAAGCTAGGAACCCACCGTTGATTCCGCCCCCTCCCAGCATCCAATCCGGCCACCCCGCCCCCATCACCATCCCTCGCTCTGGTACCAGCAGCCTCATCCTGCCAAGCTCACCCAGCCTGCACCACCAGCAGCAGGGGCATTCCAGAACAGGAGAGCCAAACCGTAATTCCCCCATTGCCCCCCCAGCAAATTAAAAGAGTGAGGGGGAGGGGAGGATGAAATCCCTGAGGAAGCCCCCCCAGCAGGTTCCCTACTGCCCCCCCAGAATTACCCCCAGTGGCCATTTTGTTTCCCATAATTTGCCGTGACCCCACAAATGAGGCTTCGTCCCGACCCCAAGGTTGAAGAACAGTGCCTTAGCATACAGGTTCATATAACTGTTTATAACAGTAGTCACTCCTGGGAAGAACCAGTGAGCTGCCCAGGAGCAGCTGGAACAATCACATGTGGTTTGAAACACGGAGAGGGGGCAATGCCTCCTTGCCTTTACTAAATGAAGCATTTGCGTACTTGTCTCTCTTTGTATAGCAGTGGCGAGAGAAGAAACGGTGTACGGTTCCCTCTCACTCGTTTTCTCAGTCCTGTTTAATATAAGCACACAAGAGGTGATGCTGAAATTCAGTCATTCTAAACATTCAGCCTTTCCCTTTGACAATGTCTCGGAAAGTGGTTAGTCAAAGCAGATTGATTGACATTAGACCCTATAAGCCAGACCTGGGCATTGTACGGCCCTAGGGCCACATCTGGCCCTTGGTCTGTCCCTGACCATCCCATGTGAGGTCAATGGGAAATCAGGAATTAACATTTTGAAGGCAAAATAAAGAGATATAATTCATATTGAACAGAATTGAGTTCAGTCTATTGGTTCGGCCCTCCACAACAGTCCCAGTTTCTTGTGTGGCCCCTTAGGAAAATTAATTGCCCTAAGCTCTCCACAGGTTATATGAAGTTCATAAATAACAGGTAAGATATCAATGCCCACGAGCAATGGCAGCCGAAAGTTCACTCTCCACTTTCAGAGGCAATATACTTACCTGAATTCCAAATGCCCCACCCAGCCATGTACCATCTCTGGTGTCCTCTTCGGCCTATGAACCACCTGAAGTGTGGCAATGACATCATCACCACTCACATCCAGGGTTTTGGACTCATTTTCAGCCGGATCAAAAGGTAGGAGGTTTGGGGCGGGCGGGAGAGCCATTTCCAGCATTCCTGAGAGGCTTGGTAAAAGGCAGGAGCCTCTTGGGCTTCAAAGAAGCCACATTGGAGCGGGGTTCTGGTGGACCGGTGGTCTGCATACCATCTCTGGTAAGCCAGAGTACCACTGGTGGTACGCGTACTACCGGTTGAAAACCCCTGTGCTAGAGCTATCAACAAAGGATGGATTCTTTGCTTCCCATGAATTTCTACCAGCAACATGTATGGCCACTATCAACCAAAAGAATGTTGAACCAGATAGATCCGTTAGTTGACAGTACTGCAACGAGGTCCTCTTGGTACAGTGTAGCCCTTAATCCTACAGTCCTCATTTACAAGGGCAAGGGCAGTCATGGACTTGGAAGTTTTACACATCCTCTTAGTATTTGTTCTGTTGTTTTCATCAGACATCTTGGCGTCTCTTATCTCAACATATCTTCTTTGAGGAGGGTGTGACCAGATGATTCATCGTTTCCACACCATCCTCTGGCAGCTATTCCATGTGCAGAAGAACATGAGAGTCCCAATATTTTATGAGGGTGGGTTAACATGGTGTTCATCAACTCGGGTTTTTTTTTTCTTTATCAAACACCTCTCCAATTTGCTGAGTTGGCCTTGAGCCATCACTAACCCAAATTAAGGCAGGAAGCAATAAGACTCAGATGCTGTCAAGGCTTTAATCTCACATTTGCAAATGCCTAAAAGGGATGGATACTCTGGATAAAAACATCTGAATTGGAAGTTGATTGTATCAGTACTATCAGGCTCTCTCATATTTTCTACAGTCGTTGAAAATGTTCTGGGAAAAGTAGCAGGCACATATACTTTTTATATTTATATACTTTAACAAATTCCCCCCCCCCCAAAAAAAAGGTTCATCAGTTCATAAGAAAAAAAAGGCTATAGAGAACTGAATAGGTTCTCTTACTGTTTCCATAAAAAAAGTACACCAGGATGGTGTAGTGGTTTGGGAGTCAGACTTAGACCTGGAAGATTCAGGTTCAAATCCCTGCTCAGCCACGAAGCTTTCTGGGTGACCTTGGGCCAGTCACTATCTCTTAGCCCCACCTACCTCACAGGGTTGTTGTGAGGACAAAAAGGAGGGGAGGAAATATGTACACCACTCTGAGCTCCTTGGTGGAAGGGTGGTATAAAAATGTGAAACATAAAAATAAAATAAAATAATGACACATATATACATGCAAAATATACTAGATGCAAATGGAAACAATCACTTGTCCAGGTATCTCCCCATAAAGCACACAAGGCAAGATGACTTGATATGAAATAAGGCCATGTCTATTGATCAGGGCAACTGGCACTCAAGCCTCAAGACTCTGGTTCATTCCACGATAGCAAGTGAGTGGCTAGGCCAGACTTAGATGATTCCCAGTTCTGTCGTTCTCACACAGACACAAACCAGTAATAATAAGTGGTTTATTTAAATAATGGAATTAAGGTTATATATCATTTTAGAAAGGCATTTAGGTATTTCAGAAAAGAAATACAACACACATACAATGCTAAAACAACAAAGCTAAGCTTCTGGGCTTACTTATCCCAACTCTCACCTGGTTCTTCCCAACCTCTGAGCATAAGCAAATGATAGCGCTTCTACCGGTCTGTTAGCCAAATTGCCTGTATTATTTTGGGGAATAGCTTAAAATTGGCAATTTAGTATATACAGGGATCTTTAGACCAGCTATACCAGAGTTGGGCTTCACAGAATTCTGCTTTAAATAATATTAAGGACACACATGGGTTGTTTTCCAATATTTACTAGATAGTTAGTCAGATTCATACATATGCAACAACTCAATATACAACAATTCAATCACACTCCAAAGCATTCAGATCTAGGAACTTAGGTAGAAGTTACAGAGGTTTAGCAGGTTTCCTTGGTTTATACATGGGTGATATTTACCTATCCTGGAGAGTTGTTCTGGAATTGCAGTACTGGGTGTAGTAATGGAGAAAGAGCAGAGAGAGGGGGGCATGAGGAGAAGGGGGAGAAACAAAATGGTTCTAAGGTTCTGAACAAGTTGGGTTCAGGAAACAACAGAGTGGCTAACTGAGAAGTAATGCAAAGAGAAGGGAGGGGGATTGCAAGAGAGAGGGGGGCAAAAGAGGGGGGAAGGGAGAACAAGATTGAACAGAGCTCACCAGTGTTCCAAAACGCGCGAGAGAGGAAGAGAGCAACTGCCAGGCAGCCTTTACCTTTATAGGGAACAGAGCACATGGCCAAGAAAAGGGGAGGATACCTTGAGAGGACATGGCACACAGAAAAAAGGAAGGAGAATTCCTAGAGTGTACATCTGGCCCACCTCAGTGCACCTCTGGGAAAAACTACACAAACAATAGGAAGGTGGGAGGTGGATGATGTTAATTGTCCAGTCATTAAGGAGCTGGCTTGAGACAAAGGAGAGGCAGGGATGAGTCATCTCAGGTAGCCCTGTGTATTGTCTTCTTTCAGCAACATATTTAGCATCTCAGTGTGGGGGGGGAATGCAGAGTAGAGTCTGTGAGAGCTTCTTGGACACATGGTGAAAATGGAGGCTGCTGTTCAGGGTTTCTTTCCTTCATCATGGTTCAACTTCTGGCCTTGGGGAAATCCTTACAGCATGTCTCATGGCACAGGAACACAAGCGCGGCGTGACCCTCGCGCTATGTCACAATACAGTCCGGTCTGGCACATGTTCCATTTTCGCTCTCAACCCTTTTCAAAAAGCCTCATGGCAACACACATTTTTCTTTTGGCAACAGTTCTCATTTTAAAAGGACACTGGGTAACAGGTCGAACCACATCTGGTCAGTGGCGTAGGAAGGCTGCACCCTACTGGGGGACCGCGGACCATTTTGATGCTCCCCACGGTAGCCCCGCCACGTGACATCGCCCGGAAACCACACCCCTGGAACTGACGTCAAGCGGCTTCCTAGAGCCAAAATCGGACCCACAGGGTGGGCAGGAGGGCCGAAAACACCTCCTGCCCTCCAGAAGCCTTGGCAGCCAGGGTGAGTTTGCTGCCCCCCGGCTGCCCGGGGGGGTCCGTCCCCTTCCCCCCATTCCTATGCCCCTGCATCTGGTAAGAACAGGTATCCATGATGGAATGGCAAAAGAGCAGGCAGCTACCCCTTCCAATTCCAGGGTTATTTATACCCAAAACGTAGCTCTCAGCCAATCAGAGTTCGGTCCAGCTGAATCTTTTGAAAGAATGATGTAGTCACCTGAGGCCACTGTCAGTCACTCACTCTGACCCCATCCAACTGAAAAATCACAGCTGCTTTCAATTTCCATTTAGAAGCTCTTTGAAGGCCAAAGTCTGTTATCAGGTATTCCACCCGGCCTCAGTGGAACCCAGATAAGCTAAGATAAGGGAGCTTCTTTCTCACCAGCTAACAGCTGGAATCCCACAGCTGCTGCAAGATGGCTGCAGACTTACAAAACTGGGTCTGACCTTGGCAAGGATTTTTAACCTGTTTGTTGCACACCCTCACTTTAGAAAAGGGCAGCCCAATTCACTGTAACTCCCTGCGCGGCGATGCAGCAACACCAACGTGGCACCCACTGCATCCCACAGAGGAGGTTTAGGCTCTGGAGGCCTCCTCTGGGCAAGGGAAAGTGTGGACCCAGTGTGCGGCAGCAGTGAAGAAGGCCAATTCCATGCTTGGGATCATTAAAAAAGGGATTGAGAATAAGACGGCCAATATCATTCTGCCTTTGTACAAATCGATGGTAAGGCCACATCTGGAGTATTGTGTCCAGTTCTGGTCACCACACCTCAAAAAGGATATAGTTGAATTGGAAAAGGTGCAGAAAAGAGCGACCAGAATGATTCGTGGGCTGGAGCACCTCCCTTACGAGGAAAGGCTACAGCGTCTGGGGCTTTTCAGCCTAGAAAAAAGGCGTCTGAGGGGGGACATGATTGAGACTTATAAAATTATGCATGGGATGGAGAGAGTGGATAGAGGGAAATTCTTCTCCCTCTCGCACAACACCAGAACCAGGGGACATGCACTAAAATTGAGTGGAGGGAGAGTTAGAACGGACAAAAGAAAATATTTCTTTACCCAGCGTGTAATTCATCTGTGGAACTCCTGGCCACAGAATGTGGTGATGGCACCTGGCCTAGAGGCCTTTAAAAGGGGTTTGGACAGATTCATGGAGGAAAAGACCATCACAGGTTACAAGCCATAAGCAACCTCCTGGTTTTGGAAGTGGGTTTTCTCTATGCCAGGTGCAAGGGAGTGGCGACTGGACACAGGTATCTTGTTGTCTTGTGTGCTCCCTGAGGCATCTGGTGGGGCCACTGTGTGACACAGGAAGCTGGACTAGATGGGCTTTTGGCCTGATCCAGCAGGGCTCTTCTTATGTTCTTATGTTGTTATGTTCTTAAGGGAACATTTGTTCCCTCGACCCGGGGTAAACCATTGCCAGCTTGGTGGGTCTACTTGGACCTGCGCCAGCTCCATAGCTGGCACAATTCCACATGAACCTGGGTCGGGGGGGGGATTGATTCGAGGCTAGGAAGTGGGTTTGGATTTGGTGGACGCCACTGCTGCCAAACCTGCCCCTTCCTGGTCCCGATTTGCCATCTTCCCTGCCCCTGTTGCTGCCCCATTCCGCCCATCCCTGCCCCATTTTGCTCATGCCCCTCCTCCCTCCCACCCCCTATATTTATCAGGACCAGCAGGAGTTCGGAGGCTGCTGGTGTGCAGAGCCAGCTGCTCATCACTTACGGCAGTTGTCAGCTTCTCTCTGGAGAAGACTCTGATGCTGGGAAAGATTGAAGGCAAAAGGAGAAGGGGAAGGCAAAGGATGAGATGGTTAGACAGCATCACCGATGCAACGAACATGAAAATGAGCGAACTCAGGAAGATAGTGGAGGACAGGAAGGCCTGGCGGGATGTGGTTCATGGGATCACGAAGGGTCGGACACGACTGAACGACTGAACAACAACAATTATTGCACCAGCACTTGAGTTAAAAAAAAAAGGAAACTAAAATAAATTGTTAGGAAACTTGCACTTTAGCACAAAACTGTAATGAGAGGTTTAAAAAAAAATACTTTAGAAAGGCCAAACTCTAGCTTTGGGGAAAGGGGCTGCTTTGCCACTGTGATGGCAGCTCAACCAGAAAATGTGGGCATCACCGGTCATACCATCAACTGCCTCATGGGCCAGTCTTCTTGCCTCGCTGGCCCTCTGCTAGTCTACACTCCACAGCTTGGTGCTGCCGTTGTGGTTATTCAAAAAATTACCACAAATCAGAGCTTTACAAAGACAGGAAGACAACACAGAAAACACTGGAATGCCACAGGCAGGAACATCATCTGGATTCTCCTCCATAAATGGGTAAATGAAAGAGGTAAATTCCAGCAAGGATGGAAGCAATCTTCCCTCTCCACACACCCTGCTTTGCAGCGGTCCGGAAGCAACCCAGGTTACCAAACAGACGCACATGTGCAGCTGCATGTCACGTTTAGCAGACTATTCTATAATATGGGTAGCGGAGGAACTTGTGAACTGTATAGGTAGCTTATGGGGTAGAATTTTCAAATGACAGAGAGTAAACATGCCATAGATTTCTGCCTAATGCGTGCAATGTGAAGGAACCCTTAAGCAGCCCTCTGCTGCCATTTCCACTTCTGCTCTTCTCCCTTCTCGCTGCCAACTTGCATTTACCTGGCTTACATCCCGACGCGATCCTTTTATGTGGCTCCGAAAGCATTTCTTTTTTTAAAAGGCAGGCCTTTTCAGTCTTAACAGGCCATTGCATCTCTCCCCCCCCCCCCCCCCGTTTTACCCTGGTTCTTTTCTTCATCCTCTGCTTCTTCTTCTTTTGGTGCTCGGTGATACACAAACCATCTGTGCTTCTAACACAATGTTCTTGAATAGCCTCCAGGCTGAGTCTGTGGTTTGAAAGTTTTTAACTTTGCCCTTCAGCCTGCTGTTAACCATTTTCCTCATAGATTTATAATATGCCATTTTAGAGATCTGTGGTTCCCCCTCCCCCAGGAAGGGGGAGTTCCCACTATTAAGATACTATTATGATACTAGAAGTAATGGTACAGTCATTTGCTATTACCTGTGGAGCTTAGGTAGGGAGCCATTGACCAGAGCCATGCCTTCAGACAAGGGACCATCCTTCATGTAAAAGACACTACGCTTTCCTTTATGCATTTATTTTATATCCCTCTTTTCATTTCAGAAAGAATAAAGGTCTTATGACAAACATACTGACAGCAATTAAAAAAAAAAGTATATCCACACAAACAGTAAAAGCAAAACAGCTGCCAGAATGAATACAAATCAATAAAACATCAGTCTGGCGCAATGTCAGAAATCTTCCCGAAACAGAAAAGTCTTTTGACAGCCATTTAAAAGTGAAAATAGAGACAGCCAGGCTGGAGAGAGTTCCAAAATAGAGGTGCTGCCACTGAAAAGCCCCTGCCTCTGGTGGGGTAACCATCTTCCAAATGTCTGTCAATAGCAGACCAGCAATAAGGCCCCTATGGCTAATCTTGAGGGCCTGATTTGCATGAGACAAGGTATTCCTTAAGGTGCTCCTGAATCCAAGCTGTGTAGGCCTTCAAAAGCTAAAGCCAGCACTTAAACACTGGGCTTGGAAGCACACTGAAAGTAAAACAAGCTGGAATAGAATGGGTGTTATGTGTTCCAGACTGTCCCACCATCATTCATTCATATTTAAAACAAACACCAGTGGGTAACCGTAAAAATACATTCAATTAAAAAGATTTTAAAAGCCCGCCTGCCCGCCATGTCAGCAATCAAATGCCAATCGAAATAAAAACGTCTTAAGGCCCCGCCGAAAGGTCTCTAAAGAGGGAGCCGCTCTTAATTCCAGGGGGAGGGAATTCCACAATTGGGGTGCCACCACCAAGAAGGCCCTATCTCTCACCGCCATCCCCCTCACTTCCTTCAATGGCAGCACGGTTAACAGCCCCCCCCCCGATGACCTCAATGGATGGGTCGGATTATAAGGAAGGGGAGGCGGTTCCTCAAATACCCTCATCCTGAGCCGTAAAGGGCTTTAAAAGTAAAAACTAGCACTTTGAATTGTGCCCGGAAAGGAACCGGCAGCCAGTGTAGCCGCCGAAGCAGCGGTCCGACTGAGTCGAACCAACGAGCCCCAATAACCACACAGGCAGCCACATTCTGCACTAGTTGCAGTTTCTGAACAGTCTTCAAAGGCAGCCCCACGTACAGCACATTACAGTAATCTAAACTCGATGTCACTAGGGCATGGGTCACTGAGGTGGCTATGTTCTGTTTGCACCAACGGAAGCTTCTGGACTGTAATGAAAATAGGTTTTTAAGCCCTCCTCTGTGTCATACAATGCCCATTTTCTTTCATCCCCAGTCCCTTCTTTGCTACCCTCTCTTGCCCAACTGATGAAAGGAACATACCTTTCTCACATGCAAATAGGAACATACGTGTAACCTCCATTTTTTCATAATAAGGATCACTGCTTGAGTCCCCCTCCCCTTATTACACATTGATCCTGGAGTGGGCGCTAAACCGTGACAAAGGACAACTCGCATATTATAGTAACAAAATGCTGAAAAAATATCCCTGAAAGGCAAAGAAAATGTTCCTAAAGGGACAAAGATAATGTTCCTAAATGTTCAATAGGGGCTGACCCTGATAAATGGGAACAGCTGAAGAAGACGATGGCCTCTTTAGGAACATTTCTGCCCAGGCAGCACAGACACCCCCTGTCTTGCACCAGGCAAATTGGGTGGGAGGCTTTGTCTCCCAAGCTGAGGTCTGCATGAGCCAGATGACTTTGAGTGGTGGACTGGATCCAGCCCACGGGTTGTAGGTTGCCGACCTCTGATCTAGAAAGTCAAATGAGTTTCTATAACTCAATGAAATTTCTCAAGGGCAGCTCTGCACGTTCCTACAGCAACCCTAAAGCAATACAGACTGGCAGGCTAAAAGTCTGCCAAACCAAAAGCATTTCATGTGGCAGCATTAGCACATGAGCATTATCATGACCTTATCATGGTTTACCTGCTTGTTCTACAGTGAGTCAGCTCAGAGTCTGTTGTGTTAAAAAGAAGAATCTCTGCAGCAGCTGTGTATGCTATGTTCTATCCCCCCATCCTGTGCCGGCCCCACCAGTGGTGTCTCTAACCCAAAATGTACTAGGGGCCCACCCTCAACTTTTTGCCCCCTCCTCCCTTTTGCTCCTCCTGTATACTCCCTGCCGCCGCCAAAGGCGGCGGCGATTGGAGGGGGCGCAAATTTCGCAATTTATTTATTTATTTATGGCAATGCAGCTGCTTTGGGGGTGAAAAATCCTTCATTAGAGTCCCAGGCCAGGCGGGGGGGGGGTATTGGTGAGGGTGAAAAAACGTTTAAGTAACTTTGACTTATCGTGTACGTGTTGTTCCATGATGAGGCATGGGTCGCCGCAACAGTCGGACTGTGTAACTGTGTGTGTTTTGTGTAACTTTTTCATTAAAACTGTGAGAAGAATGAGACGGTGTCGTGTGGTCAGTGGTGTAGCTAGGTCGTTTGGCATCTGCGGCACATAAATTTTTTGTCACGACAAAATTAGCAGCAATAGACATGACATGAAGTTAATAGTAATAATAATAATTAATCCAGACAAATTGAACATTTTCCCATCTCGTCCCCCAGTGCTTTCCCTGCACCCCATCAGGCAACTCTCAGAAATGGTGCTAGTTATTAGCCGTGCTCAGGCTGGCTAGCATAATAAACCCACATTAATAAAATATAAATATAATAAAATTATTGTGACATTATGAAATTTACAAGTATTGAATAAAAAGCCCTTTTCCAGCTGAACCTACATTACAAAAGGGGGTGGTGGTGTTACAGTTTAATTAGAGGAGAGAGTTTCAGAAACCAATATGCATGTCTACTCAAAAGTATGTGCCATTATAGTCAGTGGGACTTACTCCCAGGTAACTGTAGTCAAATCAGTCAATCCTAAATGAAATCAACCCTGACTGTTCCCTGGAAGGACAGGTACTAAGACTGAAACTCAAATATTTTGGCCACCTAATGCGAAGAGAGGACTCTCTGGAGAAGACTCTGATGCTGGGAAAGATTGAAGGCAAAAGGAGAAGGGGAAGGCAAAGGATGAGATGGTTAGACAGCATCACCGATGCAACGAACATGAAAATGAGCGAACTCAGGAAGATAGTGGAGGACAGGAAGGCCTGGCGGGATATGGTTCATGGGGTCACGAAGGGTCGGACACGACTTAACGACTGAACAACAACAACTGTAGTCCAACTCCAATGCTAAAGAGCACACTTTCTTTGAGGGCAGGATCTTGCCAAAGTAAAAGCCAAAGTCCTTTTAAGTTCTGTTTGTTTCAGTGGGAAGTACTAAAAGCATGGAACAATGAAATATTAGGAGATCTATGACTGGAACTCACCTCCTTCCCCCCCCCTTTTAATAAGGGCAAATGCAGCTGCACGAGGAAAATGGATCAGGATCACAATAGATCACCCCCTCCTTCTTCCCAGGCGGCTGCAGGGCAGCTGCAGGTCTGTGGAGGAGGAGGACAGCGTGGCTTGCCTAGCTAGTGCACCAATGCTCAGCTTACCAGGGCTGGAGGTTTGGAGAGGCTGGAGGAAAATGACAGACAGCCCCTCTTCTCTATCACTCGTCGGTCGGTCGGCTGGAAAGCAAAGGCACGCTGCAGGTTTGCATGATGCTGCAGCCACGCCTCGCTCAGAGCAGCAGCTGTTGGCTCTGAAGAGGCTCTTTTAAACTTTTTTCCCATGGCACGAGCGTCCGCGATATGGTGCCCCCGGAAGCAGCACCCCCACTTGGCGCCTGGGGTCCAGGGCCATAGGGCCCCCCATTATACGACGCCACTGGGCCCCACCCCAGCTAAAGAGCAGGTGTAGTTCTGAAATTCTTCTCCCTCTCGCACTACACCAGAACCAGGGGTCATGCACTAAAATTGAGTGGAGGGAGAGTTAGAACGGATAAAAGAAAATATTTCTTTACCCAGCGTGTAATTCATCTGTGGAACTCCTTGCCACAGGATGTGGTGATGGCACCTGGCCTAGATGCCTTTAAAAGGGGTTTGGACAGATTCGTGGAGGAAAAGACCATCACAGGTTACAAGCCATAAGCAACCTCCTGGTTTTAGAAGTAGGATTTCTCTGTGCCAGGTGCAAGGGAGTGACAACAGGAAACAGGTTATCTTGTTGGCTGTGTGCTCCCTGAGGCATCTGGTGGGGCCACTGTGTGATACAGGAAGCTGGACTAGATGGGCCTTTGGCCTGATCCAGCAGGGCTCTTCTTATGTTATATTCTTATGTCTGAGGGGATCCATTGGATACCAGGCAGCCTATGGGGGAGGTAACGGTCTCCTGCCGGTCCCTACCATGAAGCGAGTGCTCTATCAGCGGCGCTGCATGCTTTGGGCTGGCGGGGGATAGGATTGGGCTGTTAGTTTGCTCCCATATGCTATCCCCTGCTCATACACATGCACACTGAAGCATGATCTGCACGTGCAAAAGAATAATAATAATAAATAAGTCAGTATTTATATGAGGTGAAAAAATGCTGATGCTATGGCATAGACTATCCCCCATGGACGGGTCAAACTGTGGCGGATCACATTTTGGAGTGCTCACATGTGTTAAAAACTTCCTACAAAGGGAAAATCAGCACAACAGGTGTTTTTCTCCCTGATGTTCTAGTTATGCAGGGTCCCCTCAGATTTTTTTAAAACACGGGGAAACATTCGAAAATTGCATATCCCCCCCCCAAAGTATGAAATGGTACATTCCATTCTGTCACCTCAGTGTTCTCAATCCGCTGCATGTATAGGCCCAACTCGACACTCTCAACAGTAAACGCATAGTGAGGTACCCTAGGTTATGGTTATGATTTTGCAATACTACTAGGTAACACTACCCTAATCACAAGTAAAGCTCCTCTCTGATTCTGAAGTAGAGGCCTGTAACCGTGAGAACTATTACTCCAATTCTTGCATTCCAGCACTAATCGCGTAGAAGCAAGTGTCCTCGCACGTGCTGATCATGTACGCACATATGTAACCCTAATCAGAAAGTACAACCCCTCCTATGCAGACTCAGCCATGAACAAGCCATGCTTTGTGAAACTGGACATTACTGGACACTATTTCATAGATAAGCATAGAAGGCGATAGACTAGAAAACACCGCAAACAGGAGGAGAAATTGTTGATTATGCATGACGTTTAATTTGCTATAAAAACTCTGAATGCCTTGTGTTCGGGGCCTCAGTCTTTCGGAACTGATTCCACTGGGGTCATTTGTTCCATGGAATAAAATCTATCCTGAATTCTATCATCTGTTTGCTGTGCTGTTATTGGACAACGTAGAGCTGGAATCCAGTACTACTTTATGGTGTACTACAATAGTACTACATGTATATAACCACATGTATATAACCGTAAGATTTATATCTACAGTATTTTAATCAAAACACACCAGTGTGCTTTCCCAGTGGCAGGAAATCACCCAGCCAAGGAAATGATCAACGTTGGACACAGTGAAGCTTCAAGTTTGTGTCTCCTTGAAGGAAATGTTGCTGGTCTTTCAATTATTCGACAACAGAATTTTTTTTTTTTTAAATCCTAAATAGGGCAGGAGGGGCTGACAATGACGGGAATCATGATGATGAGTTTTACTTTAACGATCCAGGAAAAAGAAAAAAAAATATTTTTAAAATTCTAAAATATATACTTGGGAACCTGGTTTGATTATTTATTTTGTTAACAGATATCTAAATTACATCCAATAAGAACCAGGTCTCTCTCTCTCTCTCTCTCTCTCTCTCTCTCTCTCTCTCTCTCTCTCTCTCTCTCTCTCTCTGTGTATCTATCTATATACCGTATATGAACAGCAGCTTTCAAATTTATTCAGACTAATGAGCTCGTCTAAATTTTGAGGATGCTAATTCACTGAAGTTGGTTCTGTGGTGGGAGAGAAAAACAACAAGGTTGTCACTGCCGGTGAACAAAGTGAATTGGTTATATGACTGACAGTAGAGATTTCTTTTAACATCAGTAAAAGGAGGCAGAAGTGTCAGGTAAGAGGACAGATGCCGACTTCTCCAGCACTCCGAGAGTTTGTGTACTATCACGAACGGACGCGTTGACTTGATGCCAACTTAATAGGCTCAGCATCGACGGAGCACACAGGGAAGGGGAAGCAAACGGCTTTAAAGAGATGCCCAGATGACATCTACATACACCACCTAACGCCCATGGAACCAGTTTAGGATTGGAGAAACCTTTCAAGCCAAGCCAGATCTTTTCTATGTACAACATTTCCCAAGCGACAGTCAGATAATTTTCCCTCACTTTTGCTCAAAAGGAAAAGAGAAAGATCTCATATCATCATAGAACAGCTAAAATTCCTCCAGATCCTCCTGGAGGAAGTGAAAAGAGTAGAACAAAACCATTACTGCAAATCTTAAAAATAGAAACAAGCGATTAAAAACAAATCAGCACAGTACTGTAATCTGCATGATCAAAAATGCCAAACTTATTTGCATGCAGAAAGAAGATGCCATGATATATCTTTCCTCTCCTAGGCCCAATCCACGCTTTCCTGACTGGAAAAGCTACTCTGTTACCTCATACAGTGAATTAAGATTGGGAAAGGCTTGCTCCTTGAAATAATTCTATAGCGGGTGAAATATCCTGCAGTGCAGAAATTTGACCTCTTGGACAAACAGGCTGTAATAAAAAAAAAGTGCTATTTGCTACGAGCGCTTTGGGAGTTTTAAATCATCAAACTAAAGTACCCCAGGCTCTGACAGTAAAATTTTCATTCAATGAAGGACTCGGCTTCACAACATAATAAATTATATATGACGGGACATATAAAACATTTAAAGATATACAGAAATTCGCTGTATTTGTGTGCTGCAGGAGAGTTCAGCCCTTCAAGTACTTTTTATGTCAATCTTGCCTACTTAGATAAAGAGGAAAAAGAGCAGGGGAAAAAACAGTCCTTTTTCTTGTTTAAAAAAAAAAGAAAGAAGTGAAACAAACCAGCCAGCTAACATCCGAATTAAAAGGGGTTAGAGACTGGCTCAGCAGGGTGAATTTATACTGGGTGTGTGTGGATTAAATGGGGGAGTCATCAATTAGAGAACCGTGTTTAAAAAGAGTCTAAAATAAGAGAAGGCTTAATTAAAGACAAGTTTATAGAAATGAAAATATTGCTTTCATACGTCTTTCTTTTTTGTCCATGCCTTTTTTCTTTCAACAGTGAGGGCCTTTTGTGGGGGAGCTGCTAAACTGTGGCTTACTAGAATAAACATTGGCCCAATTCTCCCAGGTTCCATTTTGAACCCCAAACTTTGTCTTGGAGTGTGTCAGCCACACATCCTTATTCGAGCCTTATGTTGCTAGAACAAATGTTCCGGAGCCATAAGGCGCTTTCCGACGTCACAAAACATGGACAAGCACAGGCTTATTCCGGGGCAAGGGAACAAAAGTTCCCTTACCCCAAAGAGGCCTCTAGATGCCAAAACTCTGCCTTGGGCATTTGCCTTTCGGCATAGGAAAAGGCGGGATATATTCTTTTTAAAATAAATAAATAAATAAATAAAACTCTCCCGCGGGATTCAGCGGGCACCATGTTGGCACTGCTGCATCACCGCATGGGGAGTTGCATTGGCTTGGGCTGACAGCCTCCTAGAGGCTGCTGCTGTGATCTGTCTTCCTCAACTTGTCCTCATGCCCTTGTGCTCTTTCGCTTGAGCCGCACGCATCCTGGGCGGAAACGAGCAAAGCCCTCTCAACTTAGGGAGTCGAGAAGGCACCTCTCTAACAGTGCACGTCTAATCAGAAGTCTCATTGAGTTCAATGGGACTTATTGCCCCAGAATGCATTGCAATGCATTCTGGAGCTATTTTGGGAGAGGGGGGATTCATGTGACCTGGAAGAGGCTTCCGGAGCACGTTTTCAGGTTGCTTAAGCAAGAATAAATAAATAAATAATAAACAATAAATTATATCGCCTTTTCTTTGGCCATCGGATTTCTCCTCTGACTTTAATTCAAGGACAGTTTACATGGGCAGGCTTTCTAAACCCCAAGGGGTTTTTACAATACAATAATATGTTCTAATCTTTGTAGAACCTTTCATTCTAGATGGTTTTTAGAAAGAACACGCAGCGGTTTGCTTTACCGCTTTAAGTAAAAAGAACTCACTTCCCCCCTTTTTTTCTTTCCTAACAGGTTTTAAAGTTGACCCCGGTATTAGTGGATTCTCGCTATCCGCGGGGGGGGGGGGGTCCGGAATGGATCCCCCATGAATAGCGAGGTCCGACTGTACATATAATTTAAATAAATAAATAAATTGTAGGTAGGTCCGTATCCCATTGTGCAAAACTGTACCTTAAGCTGCTTCTTAGTTCTTGGAAAGCTGGAACTTCTTTCTGTATCATTCTGCTGTTCCGCAGGTCAGGTCCCAGAACACAAACAATAAACTGAGACTGAGCTGAAATCAATTCATGGCAACCTTCCTGAGGATCCTGCTTGCCAGTTAATTCCATCCTTATTTTTGTGGCATGTTTCCTGACACCAAACATGTGGTTCCAAGGGCTACAGTGAGTCTGCCTATCTATAATCAGAAACAGAATTCCACTCCCAGCATCCACCATTGTTTAAAGAAGTAGCTGACCATTGGAGGAGGAAGAGGAGGCTAGGTAAGTGACCAAACAAGATCACAATAGCCCTCAATGCAATTCTCCATTGCCACTGTTGCAATCGTTGTAGCAGCACTGAAATAATTGGTAGGGGGCTGCTGACAAGGTATGGGGCCCGGGAGAGATGAGGATTAAGTTTGCAATTCTATATACACTTACCCAGGAGTAAGTTCCACTGAATTCAATGAGGCTTACTTCTGAGTAGACATGCAGAAGATTGTGCTGTAAATGAATACGCCTCAGCCACAAAGAAGAAGTGGGTTTAGAGGAGGGATGTGAAGGAAGAGACACATGGTGGTGCCACCATGTTAACATAAGAACATAAGAAGAGCCCTGCTGGATCAGGCCAAAGGCCCATCTAGTCCACACAGCGTATCACACAGTGGCCCCACCAGATGCCTCAGGGGGCACACAAGACAACAAGATACCTGTGTCCAGTCGCCACTCCCTTGCACCTGGCACAGAGAAAACCTACTACAACCAGGACGTTGCTTTCCCCCATCATGGCTTGTAAGCTGTGATGGACTTTTCCTCCATAAATTATCATGTTCAGGGAGGGACTTCTGTGCAGAGAGGGCAGAATGGGGGATACATGTTTATATTCAGGGCAGAGGATAAGTGGCAACTTCAGGTGCACAGTGTAGAGTTCAATGTGCAATAATAATCAATAGTTATGTAAAAAAACAACCTGAAAATGGTAGCTGCAGCTTGTCCCGCAGGGGTGAGAAAAGCTGAACCTGCGAAAATGATGATGGTGACAATTATGACACCACAATGGAAGAAAAGGAAGAAATATCAGAGAGAAGTGGGAGAGGCACAGGGAACAATGGATTCTTCAAAAGGTACAAAGGTTTGTGTACAAAGGGAATAAATGAAAAAGTGGAGAGGGCACGAATGGCTTTAATGCAGTGTTTCTCAAACTGTGGGTCGGGACCCGATTTCTGGTGGGTCCCGCAGAGCCTCCAATGAAAACACAGGTGGTGGAAAGATCAGATAACTAATTGCCTCAAGTCCTGAGGCTATTCAAAAATCAGATAGCTGCTAATTGCCCTGCAAAGAGCTGAGCTCCTGCAGTTTGCAAGCTTGTGTAAATATAGGGAAATAAATGTTTGATCACACTGGTCAACACACTTTTTCTGGCATAAGGTATTCCAATGGTTTTAAGGTAATTTTGGGGCGCTGATTCCAAATCTGGCATCAGTTTTTGTCTATCACATCAGGTTTTTGAGATATCAAATATTGCATTTGATAAAATCAATGAAAAACAGCAAATTTACACTGGTCTATATATTTTTTTTCTGGCCTGGACTTTTGCAGCTGTTTTAGACTAATTTCAGGGTGCTGATTCCAAATCTGATCTCAGATTTGCTCTATCACATCTCGTTTTTATGCTATCGGCATACCCCATTTTCATGATGCCACTCCTGATGCCAGATTTGGAATCAGCGCCCCAAAATTACCTTAAAACCATTGGAATACCTTATGCCAGAAAAATTGTGTTGACCGGGTACCCCCTTATCACGGTCCAATTTTCTGAAGTACCCCCTGCTAATTAACTGCTAATTAATTTGATTAATCAATTAATTAATTAGGTAATTAATTGTTAAGTAAACAAGTACTAACTTTTAAAAATTTATTTATTTATTTATTTAAAAAATTTATATCCCGCCTTATCCTATGCCGAGGCAAATGCCCAAGGCGGCTTACAACAAAAATTAAAAAACATAGTTTAAAATACAGAAAAGTTTAAAACAATACATTAATTTAAAAACAATAAAATCCACAGGGGGGGGGACAATATGGAGCACATAAAAGCAGCATGGCAGAGCATCTTGAGACACAGGAGGCAGACTACAACCCATCACCCAAACGCTAGACGAAACAAAAACGTTTTGAGCCCTCGCCGAAAAGTCATGAGGGAGGGGGTAGTTCTCAGATCCCCTGGCAGGGAGTTTCACAGTTGTGGCGCCACAGCAGAGAAGGCTCGCCCACGTGTTGCCACTCCCCTAACTTGCGATAGAGGTGGTACACGCAGGAGAGCCCCCTCAGATGACCTAAGAGAGCGGGCCGGAATGTATGGGAGAAGGCGGTCCCTCAGATATCCTGGACCCAAACCGTGAAGGGCTTTAAGGGTCATTACCAGCACCTTTAATTGGGCTCGTGAAAAATGTCTTATGTTAAATGTGAAAAATGTCTTATTTAACACTCTGTGTGTGTGTGTGTGTGTGTGTGTGTGTGTGTGAGAGAGAGAGAGAGAGAGAGAGAGAGAGAGAGAGAGAGAGAGAGAGAGAGAGAGAGAGAGAGGATCTCATATGCAAGGATCTCTTTTTTTTCCAAGTCACACTTCCCAAAACTATCTAGTAAATATTGGAAAGTAACCACGTGTGTCCTCAATATTATTTAAAGCGGAATTCTGTGTCTGGACTCTGGTATAGCTGGTCCAAAGATCCCTGTATATATCAAATTGCCATATTTAAAGCTATTCTCCAGAACAACAAAGCCAATTTGGCTAACAGGCTGGGTCACATAACTAAGCCCCTCGAGCCTTGAGGCTATTCATTTGGGCTACCTATTTATGAGAAATGGATTGAGTATTTTGCAAATAAATACAATATTACTTGTATATAAATAAAAAAGATTATTTCTTTCTATATCAACTTTTTTAATGCCTCGTAAAGTAGGCAGATTCCAACAGAGTGTCATTTTTAAAAGTGGGTCATGGCATTAAAAAAAATTTGGGAACCACTGCTTCAGTAGGACTATGATACCTCATGGAAAGTGATGTGTCTCCTGTGCCTGACGACGGTTTATCATAGTCATAATGGAGGCACGTTTCAGTGCTATGGCCATCGTTTTCAGACTTTCTACCGTCAGGAATCACTTTCCACATGGACTTGTCCACTGAAAAACACCTGAGAACTGCTATGGAGTTCTTGAGCATTACAGAGAACAAGAGGGGTCCAAGACACCAGAAAATGTTGTAGCATGAACATCTTTCCAGGAATAAGTCCCACTGGACTCAATCGAACTGTAAAGTAAGATCTGAAGTAAATATAACCTGGATTACACTGCTGGCTGCAGGGGCTGGGTTGGAGTCTTCAGTAGGAAACAGCCATCTTTCTCTTTCTCACCCTCCTCCCTTTCAGATGTTCCCAGGTCTGTTCTGTCTCTTTTTTTGTTTCCAATCTGTTTTTTGTTCCCAATCTGTTGTCCCCCCTCCCGCCAAAAGCAATGAATCTTACACTGCTGTTAACATTCATGCTGGTACTAACATTGAAACGGAAAGTTCTTTTCCTCCCCTGCCCCTCAACAGCAGGAAAAGTGAAGCTTCTCTAGGACTCATGGCTCTCTCCCATTAACCCTTTGAATCCACAGGAAACAAAGCATTTGGGTGGGTTTTTCTGCCACCTTTGGGAGTTTTGTTTCTGAAAGGTCTACAACTCTGCAGACCTCTGGAGTTCCATGAGTACCCAGAAACCTCCATCTTATTGTGGGTAGTCCTGTTTTTGCTAAGTCCTTTCAGCAAGGAAGGCCAGCGGGTGGCGCAGTGGGTTAAACCGCTGAACCATGAGCTGTTGATCGAAAGGTTGGCAGTTCGATTCCCGTGACGGGGTGAGCGCTCGTTGCTTGGCCAGCTCCTGCCAACCTAGCAGTTCCAAAACATGTTAATGTGAGTAGATAAATAGGTACCGCTTGCGGGAAGGTAAACAGCGCTCCGTGTTCCAGCCGCATGCTACGCGCTGCGGCAAGGAGAGTCACGCCGGCCACATGACCACAGAGGCGTCTTCGGACAACGCTGGCTCTTTGGCTTTGAAATGGGGATGAGCACCACACCCTAGAGTCGGACACGACAGGACTTAATTGTCAGGGGTCACTTTTACCTTTACCTTCAGCAAGGTGGGGTGAGGGATTGGAGACTTCAGATAAAGAGGCATTGATTCTTGGGCAGGTTCCAGAATGTACCATATCCATGCTGAATGCTGTCATGGCTCATCTGAACTGATGACGTGTCCAAAACATGGCTGTTGCAGAGACAGATATTGTTGTGAGCAAGTTGTCTTTGAAAGACACTTATCCATCATTAGCGATCTACTCATTGAAGAATTCCTGAAAAGCTCCCAAGAAATCCCAGATTTCCCAGTACACCATTAGAAATTTACAGTGCTGTGCAAATAAGCATGTGTTCCAGAACTCCAACTGGTATCTTTCAAAAGCTAAAGGCAGGCACTCTCTCTCATCGTGTGGGCTATAAATCTACTGGAGAAAAAAAAATCTTCCAATATTAGAAACTTCCTTATATTGACTCCCTAGTGCACAGAACAGAGGCTAAGGGCCCAATCCTATTCAAAGCCCCATCCTGAGATCCAGCTGTATGTTCATCCCCTTATCCCACGTTGAGCCCCATCAGCCTCTATGGGGCTACTCAGATGTGTACCAGCTAAACGGCCGGTGCAAATCTGAGCAGCTCCTTGTTGGGCTTTCAAGCCTGAGAAGGGGGATAGGATTCGTCAGAGGTCTCCTCCGCCGAGCCTGCCCCCTCCTGGGCCTGATCCACCCTCCTCCCTGCCCTCCCCCACCCTTAAACACCCTCTACCCCCATTCTGCCCTACTTCTGCTTCCCCGCCACCCGGTGTGGAGCTCACCTTCCCCTGTGGGTACTGCTCCTGTGCCGACAGAGGCCTGCTGGTGCTGGCCTCTCCACCAGCGGGACTGGCCTCAATGCTGTGCAACGTGCTTTATGGCACATTTGCAACAGTGCAGAGCCTAATACCTCTGGCAGAGGCCGGCTTAGGATTGGGCTGTTATTCGCCCTACCACTTTCAACCAAAAATCATTCATGAGTTCAGTCTTTCATGTGGTAGGCCTCCATATGAAGATACACAAGTATACTTAACTATTGTCAACAAATAGAAAATGGCTCCCATTTTTATGAGAAGTAAGTTTCATGGCAGCGTCTAAGTATGCAGACAGATTCATTCATGTGCATTTAACCTCATGCCAAACCAACATTCCAGAACAAGTATTCAGTTAATCACAGGAACATCTGCCAAAGCTTCAAGTACCTTCATCGTGAATGATTTATTTGCTATAATTCAGTATCCTCCACCTGTGGTCTCCTGAAACCACCGCCGTGAAACTAGGGAGCATGATCCGAAAGGCCAACCATATATGTATTATCCTTTCGCTTTTCCAAACACACGATACAATGTTTGAAATGGTAGTCAGCATCCATTGAAAAAGAAGGAACACAGAAACGCTGAAGATTGGCCTGAACAGGCCAGAAACTTTATCTAAAGATGTCCCACAGAATGTTGTATTACAGTAGATTTCAGTCTACAAATCAGAAAATTCCCTTGGTGCCATATGTAAGACCTTTTGGGAGAACTAGTAATCCCCCCCTTGAATTAGGGCATTTTTTATTTAAATGTGTAGTTACGTACGTTTTCAAGTTTTCATGACCCGTCCAGATTTCCGAGTTAAAAATATTTGCATTCACCGGGTTTCCTGATCATTTATTAGAAGAATGTATTAAAAAAAATACATAGTATAGTTACGGTTTGTGCAACTTGAGGGGAAAAGTCAGTGGTAGAGCACATTCAGAAGATCCTGTTTCAGTTCCCAGCATCTCCAGGTAGATCAGAGAAAGTCTCCTGTCTGAAACCCTCATGAGCAACTGCCAGTCAGTACAGGTGGGCCCCCATATCCACTGATTCGCTATCCACGGTTTCAGTTATCCACGGATCATGGGGACCCCCCCAGGCTTTTACTTTTTCCCCAGTAAGCTTCGTTTCTTCCTTAAAGAAACAGGAGAAAGGTTAACAGAAACCATGCAGAGCCTCTCTAGGACTTAGTCTCGTTCTACTTGCCTGCAATGGAGGCTGCTTCTCTGTTTGTTTTAAGGAAGAAACAAAGCTTGCTGAAAGAAAAATAAGAGCTGGGGGGGCAAGCATGCCTGCCTGCAGGGGAGGCAGGGTGGGGGTGCCCTCAGGAAACCATGGAGGGGGTGTTCGCTGTTATCCACTGTTTCAAGTATCCACGGAGGGGCCTGGAACATATCCCCAGCGGATATGGGGGCCCACCTGTATTGACAATACTGAGCTAGGTATACCAATGGTCTGGACAGAGGCATTTCTATGGTAGGGGCGGTACTGTACGTTGCGCCCTGTCCTAGTCCTCGTTTACAACACGGAACGAGGCGGCCCCGCCCACTTGCCGCCAGAGCCATTACGTGAGGTGAAGGCAACGCGCAGGGAGTCTCCTGCGTGTTGTCTTCGCCTCACGGAATGGCTCCAACAGCGAGGGGGCGGGGTCGACTAGGATGGGGCACAACTTACAGTACCGCCCCTACTGTAGAATTGCCTCTGGGTCTGAACCAGAATAAGAGAACTTCCTATGTTCCTTCTTGGTTATTAAGCAGGATCCAGATTTCTTCTTTCAAATAAGAGTGTCTGTATATCAACACTTCACATTGATATGTATATCAAGAGTTCAGCATATCAACAAACAATTCCTCAAACAAGTGGGGTTTACTGAAAAGAGCCAACTGAATGTCCAATGTATTCCAACATATGACGGCTATAGGGACATGGAAAACCTCTTGATATTTACCCCCCCCCAAAAAAAAAAAAATGACTGGTTGTTCACCACAGCCTGTGGGATGTTGTTTTATGCGAGTATCAGTGCAAGAAACTATGCATTGGAATCAATTTTATTTGTTTGTAGATTTCTATCCCAATTTTCAACCTTGGTCCCCAAAGCAGATTACAATACTGGGGGAAGACATGCAATAAATATATTCACATTCTCCTTTATCGCAAGCAAAATTAGACTAGCTTCCTCAGAGATGTTAGATGGTCCCGCAGTGGGAGAGGAATAGATGGAGCAGGCGCCTGATATACAGTATTTGCCTGACTCCCTCTCTGCTTCTTCTCTCTCACATGACAATTGATGTTAGTTTGTTGCGGGGGTGGGGTGGGGGCAGGGAAGTCTTCTTGGAACAAGCAACTAATGTCTTTTCTTGCCTTCTTCACTTTGAGGGATGGACACACACATGGTAATTAACCAACTTCAAGCAAGTCAAAGCACTATCTAGATTAAATACACTAGCAGGAGATATTCTCCACTTTCGCAAAACACTGTCAAACTTTCCTTGAGTCTGCTATGCCTTCTCCGTTTGGATTAGCTGAACCCGCGAGCCCAGCTCTGCCTAGCTCTTAGTGAAGCAACCATTCAGACACAGACTGGTGCCGTACAGCAGAAGCGAACCCAGAAAAAGGAGTTGTAAGTTGCAGCATTGTTGGGTGTTTTTTTTTTCTCGTTTGGGATGAAAAGAGGCTGTTGAGACATGAAGAATTTCATATTTGTGTTCTGCAGATGGATTCCGGCGTGGCATTAAAAACATGCCTCTTGTCTCCAGTGCAACACATTCCAGACTGACAGAAGAGGTTAACCATATTTCATACTTACAGCTACAAATGGAGACCCAGTTCAAATATTGCTTATAGCTATCTATAGCCATTCATCTGTCTTCATCTATGTAGATAGATGTGCAGGTAGGGAAAAGAACCTTATAAGTCATCAGTTATAGAAACACACACACACACCCCTTCAGACTCATCAGACAAATTAGAGGAACATGAAATTTGTCGGCTATCCATATGTGCTTAGAAGAGATGTGCAAGCAGGGTACTGGCAATCTGTCGGCACCTTTGACAAATTGTAGACACTTTCAGTAAACCACTCCTGTAAGTGCGACTGCCTGGGGGTGCAACTCAATGGTTGAACATATGCTTTGCATGGGGAAAAAAATCCCAGGTTCCATCCTGAAGTCCTTATGTGAGATCCTGGAGAGTTACTGACAACACTGGTCAGTGTTCTGAGTATAAGGCAACCCCTTGCTTCCTTTATTTTTCTTCCAGAAGCACACACCTTACCACTAATTGTCCTTCCCCTGACTTTTACCATATAAGCAACCATAACAAGCTGACACATGTGAACCTACCATACACTGAGTCAAGCCAATGGTCCATGTGGCCCAAATTGTCCAGTCGGATACCCAGGAGTTCTGCAAGTTCAAGGTCTTTCTCAGCTCTGCTACATTTAACTTGAAATATCGGCAGGGATATGGATCAAGTCTCTGACTCCAAGTCTCGAGTCAAGTCCCAAGTCTCTGGGTCCAAGTCCCAAGTCAAGTCCCAAGTCAAGTCCCAAGTCTTTGCCCCCAAGTCCTGAGTCTTTGGTTGCGAGTTGCGAGTCCCTATCTATTTAATGGAGGAAACGGGTTTAAACCGGAATAAAATTCGACTTGTCCTAAAGACTCCAAGTCTCGAGTCAAGTCTTCCGAGTCTTTTACAATCACCGAGTCAAGTCCGAGTCAAGTCACTGACATAACTTGAGTCCGACTCAAGTCCGAGTCAATAGACTCAAGTCTACATCACTGGATATTGGGGATTGACCCTAAGTCCTTCTGCATGCTCTACCAGTGGCCATGACCCCTCCATTAATGGCACAATGTGCATATGCAGAGTTAAACAGATTTTATAACAAGCACACCTTATTAATAATATTTTTTATAATAAGCAGTGGCAGAGGCTCCAGAACCATCAAATAAAAGGAATGGTAGTGGCCACAGCAGTCACTATCAATGGCATAATTCAGCCACCATTCATCCTGCAAGTCACTGGGCAGGCTTAAGTGCAGAGACGGGCAGCCCAATCCTACCTAACTCCCCATGTGGTGATACAGCAACACCAATGTGGTGTCCTCAGTATCCTGCAGGGGAGTTTTGCCTCTGGAGGTCTCCTTGAGGCAAGGGAACAAGGCCTCTGCCAGCCCAGTGAGTCTACTCGTATCTGCACCACCTATATTAGAGGTGCATGTCCAAGTGGATCTGTGAAGGTGGATATGGCCTGGGAAGGGGGGGGGTTGTATTTGGCAGATGACACTGCCGCTGAACCCGCCCCCTTCCCAGGGCCGATCCGCCCTCCTCTCCGCCCCGTCACCTCCCTAGTGTATCATAGACATTACCGCGTTGAATGATGCACCACAGCTGTCTTAGAAAATCAGGTTTTGATTGACAACCCCCACCCTTACACAGCAGAGAGTTCTCCTTTCTTGAAAGGGCATTTTTTTGGGAGTGGAAGCCTAGCATGGCAAATATTCATTGCAGCATTAATTATTATTCTCCCCCCCCCCCTATAAAGCCTTAAAACATTTCGAACCTGAGAAGTGGAATTGGGAATGCCTTTTGCCAGCTCTGTAAGTTATGAGCAGAAAGAGCTTCTTCGAAGGAAACAGTATATCAAGCTCACAAGTGCAAGACACATATTTATTATATGATTCGCTTCAGCCTTGTAGAATGAAAGCGGGAGTAATAAAATTGGCACAGGAGACTGTGCAAACTGTTGCATCCTCGGAATTCATTGGAGATGACGTGAAAAAGTTGTTTGGATGCTTTATTATGTGTGGGGATCCTATAAAACACACACACACACACAGAGAGAGAGAGAGAGAGAGAGAGAGAGAGAGAGAGAGAGAGAGAGAGAGAGAGAGAGAGATTGAAAAAGAGCTTGGCTGCTGCTTGGAAGTCAATGCGGCCAGAGATAAAGATGCGTGTGATAGGGTTGACACTGCAATTAAACTTGAAAACCTTTTTTATGTACACATTAAAAATCATGTTCAAACCAATAAACAAAATGAATAAACACAATATCATTGTACGTGGATTATGTATCTATAAAACTAGAACACAAGGCTCTCTGCCTCCCATCCTATGTCAGCTGCATTCAGTTTACTGCCAGAGATACACGGATTTATTACAGGAGGGCTTTGGGAAAACGGATCCCTTAGGTTAGTGCGAGCCAGTAAAAAAGTCACTTAAGCTGCTAATACTGCCTGTCAATCCACCCTCTTATATAGCACCGAGAAGGCTCAAGGAAAGACTAACAGATCTTTGATTAATAAAGAATCAACAAAGAGCATATACATTTCTTTCCTGTAATAAAGGGGGAAATGACCTTAACTCATAAACTTGCACAATTTTTTCTTCCCAAAACCAACTGTATTTCCAAATGCTCAGGGTGAATAATAACATTTAAAAACAACCACGAAAATCCGAGGTCAGAATGGATCCAATGAGCCACCTAGAGAAGACCCATTAGAACTAAGGTGAAAAATGAACCAAATCTTTGTTTCAAGAGTTTTCCAAAGATTCTCATAATTGCTGACCTATTTCTGATCTGAGTTAAGGGAAGTTTGCCCATAACTACCAAGGAGCTGTGCATACTCAGAGAGATCGCTGACTTCTTTTTGAACAGCAGACACCAATTCCTTGCTCTTCCCTTCCCTTGTTTTCAAAAGTGGTTTGCCACGTCATGGGGCATGAGGAGGAGGTTGAGATTTGACAGTTCAAAATCCCCTTTTGTGTACAGAACTAGTTGTGTACAGAACCACAGGGTCTTTGGTTACTGATTCTGAATATAAAACACTGGAAAACAAGGAAACCTGACTTTGAAAGAACACAGCCCCCACCCCCTTATTCCTAGCTAATGAAACTTCAGAACATCATCATCAGCAAAGAATCGCAACTTAACTGTAGTTCTGCTAAAATAGTCAGGTCTTCCAAGAACAACAAGAAGTCGGCAGATTGGGGGCAAAGTGGATCTCCCAGGGCAAGAGGTTCCACAGCCTAGGTGGCACTACCAAGACCACTGTTGCGTTTCTGACAACCAGACTTTTAAGGGTAGTGGTGAGACACACAGAACAACCTCTTCAGCAGATACCATATTAAAGCCTGGACATTGCTATGCAAGTGATGCAGCTGCTGGAAGCCCCAGGCAATATAATTGCTGTTGTAGCAATGCTCCAAGTTGCACTTGCGGGGAGGTGGGATAATGAACTCCAGATCTCTGGGCAAGCTCTCCCAGCAGTTCAAACCTGTTCAAACACTTTGTTCAAACACCTTGCCTCAAACTGGCCAGTAATTATTATCCAACACAATGGGATAATCCCAACACAATGGGATTAAAAGGAAGGTTGATGAAAGGCCTCCCACCGCCTGGGACAGCTCTTCTGGCAGACTCTCTGCAAATGCATTAGCAATGGAAAAATAAGATGTCTTTGCCACCATTATGGAATGCATGGTCAGCTGAAGATTAACTGTTGGGCTGTGTGAAGCAGGACACGCAGAGCATGCTGGGACTGCTCCACATTTCCTGCTTTGTTTAAAGAGCCCATGCAGAGGAATGAGGTAAGGGGCCAGGATCACTGCATTCCGATGTGCTATGTTGGAGTGGGGTTCCGGTGGTCCAGCAGCCCGAGTACCACCAGCAGTCGGCCAAAGTGCCACTGGTGGTACTAGTGCCACTGGTGGTACTAGTACCACTGGTTGAGTACCCCTGATTTAAGGCATTTATTCCCTACTTTTCATTAGCTCAAGAGCTGTTTGCATAAGGAAGTTCATATCTGAAATTATACAAATGTAGGAAAAACAAAACTACAATAATTAATAACTGCTCAATTACAACAAAAGTATGCAAAGAACAAACAAAATCCCAAACCCACAACCACATGTAAAACCCTGGAAACACCACGTGAAGTAACAGTGAAGAACAGGAAAGAGTCATATTAGAAACTTGAGGATTGAATTCTAAAGTCAAACTGTGTGACTGCATTGCTTTGGTGGAAGCATTTATTAGACACACGCTGATCTTTCAGATATCATGGATTTTTTTTTTTTTTTAGAAATGAAAAATGTCTATTAAAAATTTCCATATCAAGTGGATACCCATAAAGAGAAGGTGAATGAAATGCAATCTCTACATGTGGGGTTTTTGGAACATATCTTTCATTCAGGCACAGAGTAAAAAACGTAAGTACAAGTGTGTGTGTGTGTGTGTGTGTGTGTGTGTGTGTGTGTGTGTGTGTGTGTGTGTAATGTTTGCCATCCTCATGAAAAGCTGCCCAATAGAAGTCAGATAAAATAGCTAGAGAGTTTAATACAATTTCTGCTGGAAGAAAAACTGGACCAGATAAAAAAAATCCATATCTTAATGATAGGTAAATAATCCTTTAGTATCTCAGATGTACATGCTACAGGCAGGAACTTTCTATTCATGAACACTCTTTTATTCTTGTATGCTATTACCACCAAGATATTGCTATATTGGTAGATGCATTCTTACACTGATAAATAGACTGCATAAACAATGTGCCCCCCACCCCCATAAGCAAGATAATGCTAGTACATTTCAACAATAATAGCTCCCCTGCAGCAGACTAGACTCCCCCCCCCTCTTTTGCTAAATGCTAACAAGCAAAGGCTCTGAAGTTGTTCCCGTAGTAAAAAACAGGGGTAAAATAGCCGCAGCATATTGAATTTCTCATCCCTTGTCTCTTCCATATTGGGAGATACTGCTGCTGATTTCTTTATCCCCATGTATTCTGGTGGCATTCTGTGTGTGTGTGTGTGTGCGCGTGCGTACGTGCGTGCGTGTGTGTGTGTGTGTGTGTGTGTGTGTGTGCTTATTTGTATGTCTCTCTGTATTTAAATAAATGAGAGAAATTCATTGTCAAACGTCAATAACGTTTTAGGGAGCTGTACATAATATTGGACGCCTATTTCATTTCAAAGGCTCAAATGAACTCCATAATCCAGGAGTATGTAGCACAAGTCCCTGCATGGTGTACTGTAGGGTAAACTGCTAAGAATCACTTGCAACTCTGCATGGAGCCACAGAGTTCTCTTTGATAAGTTGTCTGACCTGAGAAAGCTGAAAATATGTCCATTATTGTCAGGACTGTTGAAGGGAAGCCAGGATTAGTAGTCTAGAAAGTGTCAAGATATCTAAGAACAATGCAATGAACTCATACCAGTGATCAGCCTCTTCCACTTTTAATTCTTGATTTATTTTTAAAACAAGGTCATGAAAATAATCCATCACATTTTTAAAAATGCACTTCTGCTTTAGGATGCCTTTGTGGTATTACAATTTGCAAGTTTTTGCTTATGATAGCCTGCTGAAAATAGAAAACTGTCGTATACTGAATCCGTCCATTTTACCATCTAGGTCAGGGGTTCTCAACCTGTGGTACGGGTACACCTAGGGGTATGCGGACCGCTTGCTGGTGGTTCGCCAAGCCCTGCCCCTTATCTGCCCCATCAGCAGCTAATTAAGTGTTAATTAACATGGATTTTAAATTGTAATTATTTTCCGAGCCCTTCTGTCTTTCTGATTTTGGTTTTGGGCTTATTTTGGAAAATGTACTTTGGTGGGTGGGGGAGGGAGGAGCTGATTTTGGGAAGTGTGTCTTGGAGAAAAAAAGAGATCCTTGCATGTGTGTGTGTGTGTGTGTGTGTGTGTGTGTGTGTGTGTGTGTGTGTGTGTGTGTGTGTGTGTATGTGTGTGTGTCTCACTCACACACACTCTCTCACACATAGAGTTAAATAAGACATTTTTCACATTTAAAATTGTTTTAGTACTTTTTATTTAATGACTAATTACCTAATTAATTGATTAATCCAATTAATTAGCAGTAAATTAGTAGGGGGTACTTCAGAAAATTGGACCGTGATAGGGGGTACCCGGGCCTCCAAAGGTTGAGAACCCCTGATCTAGGTCAACGTAGTCTCCAGTGACTGGCAGTGGCTCTCCAGGAATAAAGGCAGAGGTGTTTTTTTTTTCCCCATGACCTACCTGAGATTAAAGGCTGTGACAGACCGCATGCCGAGGCGAACGAGCAAGCGCCGAGGCGAGCGCGAGAGGAGTAGGAGTGTCTTCCCGCAAATAGTCCCTCCTTTTGTCCCGCCTTCTTGGAAGAAACCTCCACGGTGATTGGCTAACACACCCGATTGGCAGATAGCCACTCTCCTCCCCCTTGGTGGCTGCAGTAGCTCCGCTGTGCGGCCCCCTCAAACATGGCCCAGGAGGATTTTCGACCGTGCCGGATATCGGGAGACTGCTCGCTTCCGCTGTGGTAACCAGACACCCCAGCATGCCTCGACTAAGCTCCTCAGGCGTCCGGAACGAGCCAAGATTCGTGAGGTCTGTCACGGCCTTAACTTGGAACCTTCTACATGCTCTGCTCCTGAAATACTCATGTTATATTTGTTACATACAATGTCACAATTGTTTGTTTAAGTGCAAATTCAGCCCCTCATGTGCTTTCCCCCCTGCTGCCTTTTACAGTGATCATGTGGTCTATCGGGAGGTAAGTAAAAACGTCACCCCCCACCATGCACTCTGCTGGCATGACTGCATGCTAGGAACTGGCGGGGGAAAGGATGGGAATGTCAGTCTTAATCATGAGGCACTAAATTTGAGGCTGCAGTCCTATACACAAGTTCCAATGGGAGTAATTCCCATTGGACTCAGCGTGAGTTACTTCTGAGTAAGCATGCACAGAATTGCACTTGTTAGGATACCATCTATTATTTGAATCGCGTCTGTCAGACCAAAAACCTCTCAAGGAGGCTTACAATAATTTAAATAGTAGTAAAACAGGCTCAAAAGCAGATAATAGAAAAGGGGGCAAAAAAAAGCGAGATGCTATTCACGGGGCAATTCAGAGGCCATTCAACACCAATCCTCCACCCATACTGCATACGAAAGCAATGAGTCCATCTGCAAAGAGGAGGCCTGCAAGCAACTTTGGGGGGAAAAAAAACTTCCCTAGTAAAACTGAGTAAGCACTACAAAAGGTTTGGACCATGGGGACATTCTGAGGATTAGTGGGACATTATAAAAAGAAAATCTAAACTCTCTGCAATTTAGCAGGTATGATACAGGAAGAGACTTCTGATGGCTTTTGCTTCTCTGTAAGTGAAAACATCTCAAGGCTCCCTTTTACCTGCATAGTGACACTTTTGCTTACTGTATGTCAGCAGGTGAAAGACAGAGAAACAAAGCCAAGAAAGAGCCGTTCCTTAGCAAAGTAATTGAGGGCAGCAGGTACAAGAGCCCGAGAGTGTTCAGATGTTAACAAGAATGTCGGAGGAACACTCCGAGAACACTCCGAGAACTGGGGGAGGGGGGGAGCCTTCCTTGTAATATATTATTTAAGATCGACTGATCTATATTAAACAATTCATTCTCAGCATTCATTAGGAAACAAGACATTCTTTTTCATACTTGGAAATGATTGAATTGGAGTACAAATTTGTAGCTGAGACGAGGACTCTGTGGAGCTTCTGTAAACAGAGTTTAACCAAAATTCGAGACTTCGGTTTTCAGCTGATGGTTGGTTCTGTCTGGGTCCCACAGGAGGAAGCTCCGTGTCATAGGGATTCATTGTCATCCTCACTTTGAATGTTCAGGTTCCGACAGGATGTTGCTCTACATCCTGTTTTAACAAGAACAGGGGTGGTGCAACCTGATCTGCTGCCCCTCCGGAAAAAAAGAAAAGAAAAAGAACCCTTACCGCTCACCTTGCACGCTGCCTTGAAACCCGGAAGTTCCAGACTTCTGTGAAACTTCCAGGTCCCTCACTTCCTGGTTTTAAGGCAGCACATGCGGTGTGCGGTAAGTAGGGGGATAATCCGCTTCATGCTGACTCCAGCACGAAGCAGATCATTCTTGGACGGAAGGAGGAAGGTGCAGTGGCGTTCCCAGCCCTCCCGGCGCCTGGGGGGGTGGGGGTGGAGCGCCCCCCCAAGCAGCCGGACTCGGAGTTGAGCGCCCACTCGGCGCGTCCCTGGCCTCCGGAGGCTCCGCTCCGGAGGCCGGGGACAAGCACTCCTCAAAGCAACCGCCCAGTTCGGCGGTCGAGGGCTTTCTGAGAGGGCCGAACGCGTCGCGCCGGCTATTATAGGGTTTGCACAAACCCTATAATAGCCGGCGCGACGCGTTCGGCCCTCTCAGAAAGCCCTCGACCGCCGAACTGGGCGGTCGCTCTGAGGAGGGCTTATCCTCGGGCCGGGGACGCGCCGATTGGGCGCGCTGCTTCAGAGGGGCGCGCCAGCCGGGCTCCGGTGCCGCGCCGCTCTGCGCAGCCCCGAGCCGGGCTGCTGCGCCCCCCGCCCACTCAGCGCCTGGGGCCACCTGCTCCCCCCATATTAGAATGCCTCTGGGGAGGTGGTAGCAGACCTGCGGTGAAAAGCAACCCAGATCCGCTGCCCTCTCGGACCCCACACAATCTGCTGCCAACCTAGCCCACTTCTAAAAGCTGCATGGATGGCCTGGACCTGAACAAGAAGACCACCACAGACCTAGGCAGGGTGCGTAGTTGAGTTCTTACAAAGCCTTTAGCCAGGAAAGAGAGGTGGATGTTTTTCTTGGTCTCCCCTATGTTGTTCTCCCTCTATCCCTGCTGGTGTTTGCAGACACAGATAAAATATTTACCCTGGTTTTCTTCTGGTTGTTCAAACCCATTGTGTCCCCTTCCCCCGGTGTAGGACTGAAAGGCCCCAATTGACCAAGGCTATTGTTTAAGAGCCATGTATGTATGTTATTTTATTTTTTATTTATTTTTCACATTTTTATACCACCCTTACTCCAAGGAGCTCAGGGTGGTGTACATAGTTCCTCCCCTCATTTTGTCCTCACAACAACCCTGTGAGGTGAGAAATAGTGGCTGGCCCAAGGTCACCCAGGAAGCTTCATGGCTGAGCAGGGATTTGAACCTGGATCTTCCAGGTCTGAGTCCAACTCTCAACTATGTCTATGTTTATGTTTATGTTAATGTATGTAAGATGCCAATAAAGGTTTTGGAATTGGAAAGGCTCCAATGGGTTTCCTCAGATGTCCGCCGGTTCAAGAGCCAGCAGATATCTGAGGCGGCAGTGTAAGGGCCACTGAGCCTGGGAATGGGGATATCGTGGTCAACATCCCCGTCCCCACCCGGGCAGGCTTGGCCAATGGCCACCCCCCCTCGCCACCCAGACTGCCCTCCCCCTGCCCCACCGGAGCAACCCTTACCTTGCTCAGGTGGCTGCAGGTCCAGTCTGCAGTGGAGTGAGGCTTGCTGGCATGTGCACAGGCGGGACTTACTTGCTGGGTGCTGAAAACGCACTTTATGGAGCGTTCACGGCACCCTCAGCCTGCGGAGCACACGCTCTGCAGGCGGATAGTTACTCTCGATTGGGCCGTTAGTTATGTGACCCAGCCTTCACCTGACCCTACTACCTGTCATTGACAGACTTGGGGAAAAAACACCAGAAAAAAGATGCACAAACATTTATCTCCCTATATTTACACAAGCTTGCCAACTAAATACCATGGGAGAAAAAACACTAAACACCACTTGGAACACAGAAGCAAGAGACTCATTGGCATGGGAGGTTAATAATTGAGGGTTGAAGAACACAAAGAGAAGAGATTATTTATGACAGTGAAATGTAGTTTACGACACTGGCTTTATGACAGGAGAACACAGTTTCGCTGTTGTAAAATGGCTTCTGGCGGTGCTGGAGATCTGAAGTGCCCAAACACCAGTGAAGGCAGCACAGACTTTCTTGAGGTGCCTATTATTCCACTCCTGGCTGATCCTTCTTCTGCCTCTGTTCCGGTGAGGCAATATGTTTGTCTATGCAGCGCTACCAAGAGATCTTGCAGGGGAAAAAAATGAAGGTTATGCAAAATACATTGTTATACTACTTCTCCAAAACATCATGAGATCTGACGTCTCACAATGAAGCACCTCAGCCATCGACATCGGCAGCCTCGCTGTCCCACTCCCAGTTGCCTCCCTCCGTAATTGCCAGGCATCAATGGGAGTGCCTGATGATTTTTCTCCCAACTCATACCAGTTTCATTGGTTCCTATGGGAAAATTCATTTCAATGTATGTGTTTTCAATATATGCACCAATTTCTGAGAACATATCCTTCCATCAAATCAAAAGCCGTCTGTTTATAGATACTTTTTTCCCTAACCTGTGTCACTTCATACTCCATGTATTCTTCTAAAGAGATTGATTGTTCTGTGGCATTTTCCATTAAATGTGTGCAAGTGTTTTAATTTGAAAATTTCACTAAAAGGGCACTGGAGATTGTCAAAAGCATACTACTGCCTATTTTGTAGGATACTTACATACCTGGTCTTAATTTTTTTTTAATTAATCCCCAGGACTGTCTTAGTGAAAAATCTAATTCTCAAAATCTAGGATAAGGCCTAGTCACTTACAAGATGAAACTGATTTTTAAGAAACGATTATCTTCTATATGATACAAGGCCCTCTAGTCTGCATTTCAGCAAGTTCATAAGCTTTCAATTATATCCCCGGGTGAATAATATAAATCTTTCTGCCGATCAAGTTCAGTGAAGAAAGCTTTAAAAAAAGAGGGATTTTGCAAACAAGGAAACTCATCACCTCAAGATTACCCTGTGTCATTAGAAATATCAACTATTTTCATTCATTATTAAGTTCAACCTAAGAATAATTTGTAATAAAGAGAAAAAGAAGTGTGGATAGAGAAAGAAGTTGAAGATGATTTGTTTATATTAGGATACCTCCCCCCCTTTGTATGCGTGTAAATAATGAATATTATTTTCACCATTTATGTGCAATTATACAGGCAGTGGGCTTCCCTCTCTCTTAAACACTAAAATAATGTTAATGATTTTTAAATGTTACATTAGGCCTCCACTATTATCTGTCCAATGATAAAAACAATTGTGCATTATATAAAACAAATTAAATGTTCTTTAAAAATAAATCTGTCACGTACTGATGGAAAATGCTGAATTTCTAGGGAGTCATTCATGGAATTTCAGGAACCTCATTCATGAGGGTGCAATGATTTGACTGAATGATTAGAAGGTTTTGCTTGATTTTAGGGAACCAAGTTGTAAACAATAAGGGCACAATCCAACAGAACTATGGAACGGCGGTGGCGGAGCGTGTGCACCGCCATTCCAAGCTGTCGCAAACGTGTCGTAAAGCACGATCGCGATTACTTTAGAGTAAGGGCAGTGGCGTGGAGGCCGGCAGCCCTCACTATGCCGCCGGATCATCCCTGTGGCTGCCGGAGAAGGTAAGTGATCTCCTGGTGGGGGCAGTCCAGATGGCGAGGAAGGAGGGTCCATTGGCCAAGCATAACCAGGGGGGGCGGGGATGGTGGCCGCCATATCTCCATCCTGTTCCTGGGCCAGCCCCGCCATTACACAGCATTAAATAGCTGGCGGAAATCCAAGGAGGCCTATTGGGGCCTCCCCATGTTACACCAGAGGAAGGGGACAAATGTCTCCTTCCCACGAGTAGACCGAGTAGACCTAAGGGAATGGGGATAGGATCCGGCGGGCGGCCTGGGCTGCCCGCTAGATACTTAGGCAGGATTGGGCTGCCCATGACCAAAAGAAAAATGTGCTATCTGCACCATCATTATTGTAGTTCATTGTGTTTTTGTATAATCAAACTTTTCTGGATTGTGGCTATGCTGTTTGGTCAGAATAAGAGTTGAGACTCTTTTTCACCATCTTGGTGGCAGCTGAGAAAAATGGGAAGTGTTTCAGCAATTTAGAGGGAGGGAAAAGCTTATCAATGGCAATGATGGCCACCACTTTTTTCCCTTCCAGACTGCCCACCCGATAACAGCACTCTGTGATGGTGACAGTGAAAAGAGGAACCTAATAAAAAAAGTGAGCTACATTTCCCTCCATTTGTCCCTGACCCCCTCCCCCCCTCCACAGAAAGTTTTCCCCTGTTAGATCAACTCTTATTATAATAGGGGTTATAAATTTGAAGGTGAGACTTGTGCATGCAAACATGTGACAACTGCAATTGTTGATGCTGTTGGGAATGTCTTTCCATATGTTTTCATACATACATCTCCCTATCAAGCAGAAAACACATGGATTGGATAATACATTGTCAGCCCTATACTATGCTACAATGACTGCAGCAGAAGACGCTTTCTGCTGCCATAGATGCAGTGGCGCTGGCACAAATGATGTGCTGCTGCCGGATGTGCTGCTGCCGGGTGATTCAGAGCCACCGACGGAAGTGATTGGCAGCTCTGCACATCCACTGCAATGGAGCCTGGCCCACACTGACCCTGGCGAGGAGAGTGTCGTGAACAGGGAGAGGGAGGTTCAGGGGAAGTTTGTGGTGGGGAAAGGGGAGGGAAGGGGCGTGGAGGGGAGGAAGGGGTGGGTCCCAGTGGCAGCAACTTGTGCTAGGATCCTATCGCCGATTACCCAGCCTACCCCACCCCTTTCTCCCCTCAGATTAACACAAGCTACATTCTTGGTGTAGGTCCAAGAAGACCCATAGGCCACCAGAAAGCTTAAAAATACCCCTTGATGGCCTTCTGGTCAAACCCCCCCCCCCTAGCTTGCAGCACATGCCCTGTTGGCGTGGCTGCATGTTATAGCGTGGTGGAGGATAGAATCAGGCTCTGTAGAAATGTAATGACTTGTGTTCTCCTGTATTATGTTCAACTGTTCTGAGTTGCACCAGGGGTGGGTGGATTTCCTTTTGTTCCATTTTATTAGATTTCCATGGATTGACCCAACCCCACATCAATCTCCACCTTCCAGTTTTCCTTGAGGATTTCTGGAATTAATTTTATAATTTGTGCATCTGCAATTAATACCATTAATTCATATCAATTGTTTTTCTTGAAGGTAAGCCATCTATACAAGTGATTAAAATTGGCCTGGACATTTCACACAAAGCGACATTCCAAATAAATTTCAGAGTTCCTCTCAAGTAGCAACATCTCAGAAGTTTCAAGTGAAGCCAAATGAGTTTCTGAAAGAGAAGTTAAATTTCTCAGGGGTTCTGCACATTCTTACCAAGGGGTTATTATTCTTTTTAGTGTTTTTTGAAAAAATCCTTAATAAGACGCACACCACTTAAATTTGATCTCCTTTACCATCCTTGAAAATTTCCTGCTGAAAATTCATATAGGGGAAAAAGTGGTTCACTTGAACAGCTGTGTAATTAATGCCAGAAAAGACCAGGCTGGTTTCTTAATTTCACCCTGATCCAGATAAGAAGAGCCACATCCCAAAGCTCCAGCATGACACAGTTACAACCTTGCATTGTGATTTGCATATCTGTAAACTCTGACGTTAACAGGTGGACATTGTTTGTTTCTTTAACAAAGTTCCATTAAACAGAATCTCCACTCAATCTATCCAACGGTTTAACTAAAAGGAATGCACAATCGCATGATTAACTTAAAAATTGCTCAAAAATTTTATCTTTCACGCACACTGTATCTCCCCCACCACATGCCTTGCGGCTATTTCTTTTATGAGCTTACAGATATGCAAATGACAATGAAAGGTCTTGTAAGTGTGTCTCACTGGAGCTGAATAGCCAGTTTCCTATAGCCGCTCTTATGCATACACCGATGTGGATCTGCTTATCTGGATCAGGGTGAAACTGTGAAACTGGTTGGCCTTTTCTTAGCATTAATTACATTGCTGTCCAGGTGATCTGTTTTTCCCTATAAGCATTTCACAGTATGAAATTTTCAACAATGGTAACGGAGGTTAAATTTAGCTGTTGATCCTTCCATTAATCTACCCTCCCCTTGCAAAAAAATAAAAATAAAAAATGGAATGTGGCTATAAGACAAAACTGCTCATACACATGAGTTACCTCCAAGGGGGGGCGGAATGAACAAATGGCTGCTGCAAAAGCAAACTGTACGTGTCTTGTCTTGACTAAGTCTGGAAATCCAAATCAAGAGAATGGTAGAAAAATAAATATCCCAGTGGTGCAGAATTCAAAGGTAGCCACATTTCTCCATTAAAAGAGAAGTGATAGGTTGTGTCAGGGGTCGGATTCACCAGGCCTCCAACTGGCCGCTCCTTCCAATGCTCCTTCCCCCACAGCCGAGTCGGACGAGTCGTGGTACCCCGACGAGGATGCCGGCACCCCCGCCTGGTTGTCCCTCAAGCTGCCAGAGGCCAGCAAGCTCCCCAAGTGTGCCCTGTCAGTGAAGGCAGGGCCGCAGCTGCCTGACACGACTGATGAGGTGCCTGCCAAGAGCACACTAGAGGGGCCCGGGGGGCGCACTAGAGGGGCCCTGCTGCCCTGCGAAGGAAGAAGGGTGGGGGAAGACCCCCGGAAGCATGCCTCCTCCCTGCCACTATGACGGGTGAGAACATGCCGGCTGATACAGGGGGGGAACCCACCTGCAACTACCGTTCACTCTTTTCCCTCGGGAGAGGGGGCAGGGAACAGGACAGGGTCCAGGAAAGGGTGGGGCCGTCTGTCCTCGGGAAGCCTCTTAAACAGGTCGTGGTCAATGATGAGGGGCCAGTCTCCAAGTTCCTGAGTGTCAGGCAGGACAGCTGGTGCTGGCTCTCGCCCACTCTTAGAAAGCTAAGCCGCTGGCTTAGCGGCGGGGGACCCAGGTGCTCTTGAACCTCCCCTCGCTATCTACTCTGAGACCCTTACCTGCCTATTAGATGAACCCCCAGCCAAAGCCAGTCTAGTCCTGCCCCACAGACAACTGCAAGGGGTTTGCCTGCATCAGCCCCAGGGGCTCCAGGGATCCACCGGCCTAGGGGAAACCTCACAGGTTATTTATTTATGGGCATAAAACATTTATGCCCCCCCTTGCTATGGCAACTCAAGGCAGCTTATAATTTAAACAAATGTAATAAAAACATCAATACACCAGTTTAATTAAAACAAAAGACTCAAAAAAGGCAGTTTAGCAGCACTAGTCCCCGATCAAGTGCCAGCAATATCACCACCCCCACCAGCCACAGACCAGCATCAGCCTTCCTCAAAAGCAGATCGGAGGGTAGTGTAATACGTTTACTACATTTATATAGCAGGTTATTATATGAACTAGGTCCTAGGACCTAGTTCATATAATAGTTACTAGGACAAACTAAAAAGTCAGGAGGCAGGGAGCAACCATTAGAGTTTTCTAGATTGTAGAACTCAAAGTATGAACCCTTCTTCATACTGACGCTAAGCAAAATGGGGGAAGAGAGAGAAAGGAGAGAGAGGTGAGTGTGAAGTCGAAGCCCGAAGTCAGCAGTTCATAACGATTTTAAGGGCACAATTTTATCCCCTGCCAGTCCATAGCATACAGCGCCACTGCGAAGTGCATGCTGCACACTATGGGGGGAGGGGAGGCGACCAAACAATCTGGGCTAAGTAAAGATTTTCCTCAACTTTCCTTAGGCCACCTTATATCTAATGGGTCTCCTCAGACTTACACCATCTATTGCATAATAGCTATTTAGCTGGTGTAAATCTGAGGAGACTTAAGGGGCCAGTCTGGGCCAGGAAAGGGGGGGGATAGGATCCCTTTGTGTGTAGCTGCCACCAAAATCCTCCCCCTCCCACCCCGAACCTTACCCAGCCTGGGCTACTCCCCACCCCATTCCGCCCTGATCCTCTCTCAGACTGTGCCTGCTACCAAACTACTTGCTCCAGCAGAGGACAGGGGAGTTTCTGTGGGCCAGTGGCAACTGTGCACTGCCTCTGGCCATTTGTGCCCGCAGAACAGAGCAACTTTTGTGCCATCATAACTGAATTCAAAATTGTCCTCTCCAGGTTCACAGATCGTTTATTAATGAAACAATTCAACCTTTTTTCAACCTATATACCTTTTTTGTCATGGCTCTTTATCCATTAAACTCAAGTTGTTTTGAAGTTTAAAAAAAACATTAAAAAGTTGAAAAAACCTTGACGTTTCGTCAGCTATGCTGCTGACTTCATCAGAAGCTACAAACCAAACGCCTGCACAGGTCATCTAGAAACAAATGCAAAATAACTGATCTAAACAAACTTAAAGAAACAAGAGCTGTTCCAGGACCAATAGGAAATTACAGACTCTATTATCTCAGTATCCAAATGCCATCAAACAAACAAACATGCCGAAAAAATGCCCCTGTTCTATCTGTTGTTGACAAATGGAAGAATCCTAGTCCTTTTTATGGCTGGAAGCCAAGTCTTACTTATTCTCAAGGTTTCCTCTTTCCTATTCATAACCTTGGGGTGCTTTATGATTTCTAGGGCTTCCCTATTTAATCTGGGAATGTATAATTTGCTCCTCTGCAAAACTTGTGTTTCCTCAAATCTAATGCTATGCCCAGACTCCCATGCATGTTCTGCTAGTGCAGACTTGTTCCGTCTGTCCCAACCATACATGACGTTTGTGTTCGTTTACTCTGGTATTAATACTTCTTTTGGTGGTACCAATGTAACAGGAACCACAAACACAGGGAATCCTGTAACCCCTCCCCCCCGGCAAGTTAAAGGGTCTAACCGATCTTTTCGGACTGCTCAAAATCTCCCCAATTTTCCTAATAGGAACAAAAATCATATCCGTGTAGAATTTCCTTAACAGCCTTCCTATTTTATCAGTTGCACCTTTAAGATAAGGTAGCATCACCCTACCTAGCGCTGGTGTATTTTCTTCTGTGATTTCTTTCCTTATCTTTGTTTTACAACCCCTCCTTTTTCTATTCTTCTGATTTCTTTTAGCCCATAGCCATTAGACTGAAGTGCTTTTGTGCCATCGTCCCTGGATTAACAGTGGCAAATCGTGAGATCCACCACCATACTGCCCTGATAGGACTGGGTCATTAGATGGCATACGGAAATGTTAGGCAGAATTAGAGCGCAAGCGTATGCATGTCTACTCAGACCTAAGCCTCAATGTGTTCAAGGGGGGTGACCCCCAAGAAAGTGTGTTTAGGATTGAAGCCATAATTAGATTACACTCTGCTAAGTATGGAACAGATGAGATTTCAGGCTACAGTGCAGGCTGCTGGCATAAAGAGACAATAATGGCTGTTTTTTTTGCTTTTTTAAAAAAAAATATGATGCATAAAGTGGGGGCCGTTCTCAACACGATAATTTAGAATGTCACAATCCAGGGGGAAATTTTGAGAGAGAAGTTTTCAGGAACATCTCTAATTTCATTCTTTGAATTACCTAAGGCTGTGAATGGTCCACAAGGGTCCTGATTATCTTGTTTTCTCTTCTGCATGGGAAAGTGTAGATTGATTCACATTTGTAGATTCAATTAAACATTTGCCTAGGTTAAGTGCAGAAAATATTATCATATCCAGGGACCTACTTCAATGTTCAGTCGCTTCATTGGCAACTGACTGCAAAATGGCTTATTTAGCATTAGTATTTACTTAAAATACTTACATACCAGTTATATTTTTCAAACCACAGTTGCCTAGAAATTCCTGCTTGGGAGTCTGAAAGGTCCAATTCCAATGAACAAGCAAATGTCATATAACACATCTCGGAACTGGAATCCTGAAGAAGCCAATGAAAGGAAAATAAAGTAGAAGTACAGTAGTATGCCTTTGCTTCCGTTCAGGGTAGCATGCTTGCAATCAGTTGCATCGCTGGAGGTGAGACGGAACGCTAAGTTCCGCATCGCCCTGACCTCTGTTACTCACTGGCATGAGGCGGCCCCGCCCCCTCACCTTCGGAGTCATTCAGTGGGGAGAAGGCAACACACAGGAGACTCCCTGCACGTTGCCTTCGCCCCACTGAATGGCTCCGAAGGCGAGGGGGCAGGGCCGCCTCATGCCAGTGATTAATGGAGGTCAGGGCGATGCGGAACTTAGCGTTCTGCCCCACCTCCAGCAATGCTACTGATTGCAATCATGCTTTCATTATACCTCCCACAACACTGCTTCCTGTCACGCTGATTCATTACAGTGCTCCTTGTCCAGGTGTAATTGACAGCTCTTCTACCCAATGGGAGCAGTGCATTCTGGGCCAATGAGCTCCTGTTTCCTGCCTATTACATTAACCATCTTTTCTGTAGCACTGTTTCATGCAGTGCTCAACTTTCTGGAAGAGCTCCCCATGCATCATAAAAGGTATGATGATTTTCCTCACACTTCAGAGACAATTCACATATTGTGCAGAATGACGTAGTAATAGCAAAAGAAGAGCCCTACTGGATCAGGCCAACGGTCCATTGTATCGAGCATGTTGCTTCCCTCACTGACCAGTCTGATGTTTCTGGGAAGCCTACAAACGGGGATGAAGTCATATTACCCTGTTCTAGTGTCCCAGCAACAGGTACCCAGAGATGCGTGTGCTGCCTTGGAACTAAGAGGAAGCATATAGTAACGATGTAGACTTGAGTCTATTGATTCAGACTCGAGTTGGACTCAAGTTGTATCAATGACTCGACTCGGACTTGACTCGGTGATTTTAAAAGACTCGACTCGAGACTTGGAGCCTTTTATGACAAGTTGGATTTTACTCAAGTTTAAACCCATTTTCCCTATTAAATAGATAGGGACTTGCAAGCAAAACTCGGGACTTGGAGTCAGAGACTTAGGACTTGAGACTTGGAGTCAGAGACTTTATCCACATCCCTGGCATATAGCCACCATCATGACTGGTAGCTATTGAATGATTTGTCCTCCATAAAAATTCAGCGAATCCCCTTTTAAAGCCATCTAAAGCTAGTGGCCATCACTACATTTTCTGGTTGCAAGTACTTCCTGTTTCTGTCCTGAATTTCCTTCCAAACCACTTCATTGGATAAACCCAGGTCTCAGTGTTATGGGAGAGGGACGACGACTTCTCTCTGTCCACTTTCTCCACACTGTGAATAATTTTACATGACTGTCTTTTTTATAAACTAAAAAGCCCCAAGAAGTCAGCCCTTTGTCAATGTGACTTCAGAGGTAAATGAATGTGTGTGGGATGCAGCTGCATCACCACAGGCTTCTTCCAGATGTATGCATGTTGTTTAGAACTTGTACAAGTTGAGAGAGGAGCTGGATGCTGCACTGCTGCTCCCCGTTAAAAAGACCCATTTCACATCTAAAAAGGATGGCCAAGATGGCAGAATTCTGGACTGTACCACTTTGGACTGCGCGATAGGGGAATCCATTTCTCACTTTGTTTAAAAAAAAAACACAAGCAAAAAACACTTCCATGTGGTGTTTTTCTTTCGACACAATTAGAAAGAAAATGTTGGTGTAGTCCTTTCCTCACTGGGATCGTTTTTACAATTAAGAAGTGTGTGTGTGGGGGGGGGGGTTCAACAATGTAAGCCCCTACATTCTGAAGTTGTTCAGTCCAGAATTCCATTGTATCAGTCCTGCACCTTGTTCTGTGTAATGCTAATAATCATGTCAAGCACAGCTACAAGTTACAGAGGGGAATGTGGTACATTGGCTTCTATTATAAATGCAGGTATCATATGAGAACGTTATGGACTTCCTTCTAATAATGGCTGGCCCACATTTTGATAATTTTTTATCCTTGGAGCTCTGTCCAGTTTCCTTCAAAGATCCTTCATTACAGTGATGTGGCAGAGTGTCTTTGTGAAATGCTTCCAAGTGGCAAATTCACTAGCATTTCTGAAGACATACTGTGTTTCCCTGAAAATAAGACAGTGTCTTATATTAATGTTGGCTCCAAAAATGCAGTAGGTCTTATTTTCAGGGAGGTCTTATTTTCCCAACCTGTGGAGCGACATCCCCCCCCCCGCACTTACTTTGACTGTTTAAAGCTTCATTCTTTCCCGAGGGTGCAAGGCTCTGCAAGGCCTGAAAGGCCTGCACTTGAGTCCTGCACCATGGAGACGACGTGCTAGAGAGACTCTGCAAGTTTGCAGTCTCCTTGAAGGCCTTGCTGGCCTCTCTAGCACGTCGTCTCTATGGTGGTGGACTCAAGTGCAGGCCTTCCAGAGCCTTGCACCCTCAGGAAAGAATGAAGCTTAAATCGGTCGAAGTAAGTGCCGGGGGGTTGTGGGGGGTGCCGGGGGGGTCACATCCATCTGGCTGATGATCCTAGCTAGGTCTTATTTTCAGGGGAGGTCTTATAATTTATGAGTGCCAGCAAAAATCACGCAAAAATGACGGTATGTCTTACTTTCGAGGGAGGTCTTATTTTCAGGGAAACAGGGTAGTAACTGATAAGCTACTGTTGGGGTGGGGCTATATCACTGTGATAGAGCCCCTGCTTCGCATGCAGTAGTCCCTGGTTCAAACCTTGTTAGCTCCAGCTAGGGTAGAGAAAAATTCATTTTGCAAACCCCAGAGAGCTGGCACCAACACTGTTGACGAGATCAGGGGTTCTCAACCTCTTCCCAGCCGAGTACCACCTCTGGCGCCACTCTCTGACTGTGTACCACCAGAAGTGACTGGCGATGCCATCATTGTCAGTTACTTTCAGGTTTTCGGAGGCCACAAAATGCAGGTAGGAGGCTCTGGGTAGGTGAGAGGGCCTTTCTCAGCATTCCCGAGAGGCTCAGCCAAAGACAGGAGCCTCTTGAGAGCAAAAACTTGCCACCAAAAGCGCTGCGTCGGAGTGGGGTTCCTGTGGTCCGGCAGTCCGAGTACCACCAGGTGTTGGCCGAAGTCTAATACCACTGGTTGAGAAACCCTGGACTAGATGGATCAACGGTCTGACTAAGTATAAGGCAACTTCCTATGTCCTTACGTTTTATCACATGAGGATACTTTTGCAAGTCAAGTTCATCACAGGAAACCAAGTGGATAATTCACCTTGTGATGCCTTTTCCACTTCAATAATGGTCATGTGACTTCAGCCCCCCCCCCCGCCCGGTGGGATATGAATAGGGCCAGTGACCTTTGGGGATCAGGATTCTCTTTGTCATGAAGAAAAACGTTAAATCTTCCCAGCCTGACGAGGGGAAGAAGGACATTGTGGGGAGATGAATCATCAAGTAAGAATCCCTTGGGTAGAAACATAAACATATAAACAAGGCATTAGGTTTTGGCTTCTGAATGGCTGCCTAGGAATAGGATGCATAAGGATGCTTCCAACCAACTGGATGCTTTCAGACTCTGGTAATAAAATAGAATGGCAAAGATATTTTAGCCAACAGTTCGGGGAAGACTTTGTGAGACACAGAGTTAAATTAATATGCTTGTAACTCCCTTTGCATTGTGGTACCAGCCTGCAAAGAAAAGAGCAAGTAAACGAACAAGGCCCTGTTAAATCCCCCCACTAATCTGATGAGAAGAGAGAGAGAGAGACAGACAGCGAGAGTTCACTTGGCTAATTTTCTAGCCAGCAGCTACAACAATGTTTCTATTAGGAGATATGAAAAGAGACAAAGAGATATAATAACTATAGATTGGCGTTGCTGGCCAGAAGACGATCTCGCTCTGCTTCAGGGTGGGAGGCCAAGCTCCTAAGGGGCAATTTTATGTTTTAATATCATTCTTTTTGGTGCATCTCTATCTGCACATTCGATTAACACGGAATGAAAATAAAGGAGGTGTTTAAACATAGAAAACTGTCTGTTCTGTTCACTGGGATAAAAGTGAGACAAAAATGCATTGACCTTGTATTGTCCTCCCCTCTGAGGTTGTACAAAATTCAGAATTGTATTATTCGGCTCACCGAGACAGATTTATTTTTCTTTCTCCTCCATTGTTTCTTTTGCATTTATTCTAAAGGGAAATATGAGCATCTTCTGATCTGGGGCACAATCCACTAGGAAGTTCTTCAGCGTAGGCTGTCCTTAAGCCAGTAATTCCCAAACTGTGTGTTTGTCAGGCTGACTGATATGCTATGAGAAAGAAATCAATGAAACTATTAAAGACCCTCATAGGTCCAAAGCACAGAAGTTGGGTCCTGGTGCATCAGAACTGTAGTGCTCCTTAAAAGAACAAATTGTGGACAGCATGTTAAGAGCTTGTGTCTGACCTCTGTAGGCACGAACTGACCATGGAGACAGCTTAGGTTATACCCAGGGGTCAAACTGGCAGTGATGTAGACTTGAGTCTATTGACTCGGATTCAAATCGGACTCAAGTCCCGTCAATGACTCGACTCGGACTTGACTCGGCGACTGTAAAAGACTCGACTCGAGACTTGGAGCCTTTTATGACAAGTCGAATTTTATTCAGAATTAAACCCATTTCTCCCATTAAATAGATAGGGACTCACAACTCACAACCAAAGACTCAGGACTTGGGGGCAAAGACTTGGGACTTGACTCGAGACTTGGGAGTCAGAGACCTGATCCACATCCCTGCACTGTATGTGGCTAGTCATCATGCTCTCTGTTGCATAGCTATTGCGGAGCCAGTGTGTGTGCTGTGCCCCTGGGTGTTGCCCGTGGTGTACTCGGGAGTAGCGGTCGCAGTGACACATTTCTTGGCCCCAGCAATGTTTTCCACAGCCGCAGTGGCTGCGGATGCCGGTTGGGTGTTTTTGAGGGCGGGAGAATGGCCTTCTCGCCCTCCCTTGCTCCTGGAAGGCTTCAAATGGAGCCTTTCCGGGAGCAATTTTGTGACACGGGGATGAGGTGATGACGTGAAATGAGTCATCGCCCCACCCCAGCCCCCCTTCAGCAATGCCACTGCATGCTCTCATTTGCTGTCTCCATGTGTAGGCCCAAGACTAACACTTAAATAGAGCTTTAGTGCTCTGGCCTTGCTTCCGGTGTCTATTAGCCTCTAATAAGGCCCGGCCATCTTATTTATTGGATCAGTCAACTGCTCCTGATGTAGAGGTGCAGCGGAATGCCCAACCCTCGAATGAGGCTGTGTGTTGCAACTCTTCATGATCCATGGTATCCCTCCTTCTGATCAGGGAAACTTTGAGGGCAAAATACAAATATCTGGTTTCACAGAAGAGAAACCATTTGCAGAGGGAAAGCAGTGGGTGTCGGAAAGGAACCCATTCTCATTGATCCAGTTCGGCAGCCCAGGTTTTCTTCATGCCATTTAGTTCTACCCTTGTAGTACATTTCCTCCTGAGAAGAAGTTTCTTCTCCCCACTCATTCACTCTGAGCAGGAACAAAACATGACTTGTCTATCTGATCAAACCGACACTCTAAATCTTCACAGAGCAAATGGAGCTGATTTCTACATTGTCACATTTATCAGCCCTGGTAATTTCAAGATCATTTCTCCCTATCCTCCTCCTCCTCCTCCTCCTCCTCCTCCTCCTCCTCCTCCTCCTCCTCTCTCTCTCTCTCTCTCTCTCTCTCTCTCTCTCTCTCTCTCTCTCTCTCTCCTGCCGTCACACACACACACACACACACACACACACACATACACACACACATCGCATCCTGTCTCTCCAGAGTGCTTGCCTCAATCAAAACAACAATGCCTGGAGCGTCTCCTTTCATAACCTCGGTTTATCAGGACAGCTATGCTGGAGCTTATAACATGAGGGAACACATTTCTAGGAAAGGGTGTGTACCTGGAATAAACTAGGCAGGACTGGAAGCTGTTCAAGACAACTTGTTTTCCTGAGATAGCCATGATGCATGCTTTCAAGATCCAACTCATTCATTTTTATATGAAATGTCTCTGACCTTTTGAGAGGCCAACAGAAAAGGTGTAACCTGAATGGCAGGGAGTAGTTTGTCCGGGAAAATCTGCAGCAGTTTCTACGAGTTGAAAGGGAAGCGCTTGCCAAGGGGTTATTGGGTAGTAGGGCGATTCAGGTTCGGTTTTTGACTTGGAAACTGACTTTGTAATTATTATAGTAATATCTACCTAAGAGGAAGGGATTGGGGCCAAATCCGTCAGTCCTTTTAAAGTAGTGTCAGAATCTCAGGCAGTTTTGCCCATGAGTGTGGTGGAAGAGGAAAGGAAGCACAACTGAGCCATGCTTCCATTTTATTTATTTATTTTGCATGGCTGGTACTGGTATGACGCTGGTATGACATGAATAAGGACCTGGCATGGTGAAAGTTGAAGCTTGTCTCCCATGCATGTTCCTTTGTAAAGATTAGTCAGTTGAGCAAAAACAGGAAGTTGAAGTTTCCTATGCTTCTTCTCCTCCGCCATCACAGTAGCATGCTGTTTGAAGTGTCTAATTGTGGGAAATCTAGAATACCTTTAGATCTTGTTAGATCCCACAATTCTGTGTGTGTATATATGAAGGCACTATTCTGGCAGAAACCACTGTGATGTTCCAATAATAACAAAGAATGTTGCTCAGTAGCGTCACTAGGATGCGCGTCACCCTGGGGCAGGGGGCGCGCGTCACCCTAGTGACGCTACAATATCGCGGCACGGGGGGCGACCCGGCTCCCCCCCCCCGCGTCGCCCTCTGGACGCTCTGAGGCCGGCCCGGGAGCCAGCCTCGGAGCGTCCGACCCCGTCGGCGCTCCAGGGCCTTCTGAAAGAGCCCTCAAAATGGGTCTGCGCATGCGCAAAAATCCGGAAAATACCCGGATGGACGGGCTGCCTGGGCCTTTGCCCTCAAAACGGGTCTGCGCATGTGCGAAAATCCGTAAAATACCCGGATGGACGCGCTGCCTGGGCCTTCTTTGAGAAGGCCCTGGAGCGCCGACAGGGTCGGACGCTCCGAGGCCAGCTCCCGGGCCGGCCTTGGAGCGTCCGAAGGGTGTCGCGCATCACAGAGGTGGCGCGCGCGGGGTGCGCGCGTCACCCCGTGGCGCGTGTCACCCGGGGGCGCCCCGCCCACCCCGCCACGCTCCAGCGACGCCCCTGATGTTGCTTCTTGTTTAGCAAAACAGTATTGCTCAAAACTCATGGGGGTGATGCAGTTTGGTTGCACGTGTTGTGGGGATTGTGTGTGTGTGTGTGGGTTGAGAGAGGTGAACAGAGCTCATTATAAGGGGCCAGTTTCTGTTTTCACACTAAAATGGCTGCTTGGTCTTTCACACACCACAGTATAGTGTCAAAGTGGTGGAATCCTGTGACAGAAAGGAAGACGACAAGGTACAGAATTAAATTCTTAACCTTTGGAGGAAAAGAGAATTAAAACAAAGGCTTCCTGTGAGAAGCCACTTTCTGCTTTTACTCCAAAATAGCTTCCGGTATTTCTTTCACCTTCTCTACATTTTGTGGCATCTGAGATGCCTGTGAAGGTTATACAATGCAGTTGCTAACGTTCCTACTTTAAAAAAAAATCAGAATGGTGCTGCATATTTTAAAATACATCTGAAAGAAGCTGGGTAGGAGCCATAAAGCCAAAAAGGCAGACAAGAGCAGAATAATAAAGTCAGCTTTATCTTTAAGGAGTGCTTATTGGGTGGCTTAGTGCCATTTTCCAGCCAGCCTGCAGTAGCAGCAATCTGCTGGTGTAGGGAAACATGTAACCATCACCTGGTCCTCTGATAAATGAAAGGTTCTACCAAGGAAATTGAGATAACCTTATCCACGTTCAAACATCCTTTCCACAAAAACATTGAGCTTATGTTTTGATTCTACAGTGACTGTTCACGGCCTGATCCTTTCTGGAGGTTATACCGCCGGAACACGTGTTCCGGCGGCATAACATACTTTCCAGCTTTCATAAATGTGACAATGCTGGAGAGTGTGACCTGGCGGCCGCCAGAAGTGGAGAGCATCCAGGTCTGCATGACGATGGACTGGGGCTGCCGCTGTAGCTAAGTCTGTATAGTGGGTTGGAATGGGTTGGAATGGGGTGGGGGTGGGGTGGAACAGGGAGGAGAGGGCGCGGAGAGGGGGCAGCGTTCCCTTCCTGGGTCTGATTTGTCTTCACAGGTTAATGTGGACTTGCACCAGTGATATTGCTAGCACAGGTCTGAGTTGACCCACTGGACCGGTAGGGGCTTACCCCGAGGATGCCTCCTGTGGCTGAAACTCCCCCACGGGATTCAACGGATGCCATGTTGGTACCGCTGCATTGCCATGCAGGACGTTAGTAGGATTAGGCTGCCCCTCTTCTTTCACACACAAACGACAGTGTGGTTGTAGAAGGAATGCCTTGACATAAAAGCGGTGTACAGGGGGAAGCAAATGAAATTCTTGGTTATGGGAGTGGTGAGTGACAAAGGAAAAATTATGAAGGATGCATAATTGACTGGATTCAAATTTGATTCAGTTTATACATTCTCATGCGAAGAGAGGACTCTCTGGAGAAGACTCTGATGCTGGGAAAGATTGAAGGCAAAAGGAGAAGGGGAAGGCAAAGGATGAGATGGTTAGACAGCATCACCGATGCAACGAGCATGAAAATGAGCAAACTCAGGAAGATAGTGGAGGACAGGAAGGCCTGGCGGGATATGGTTCATGGGATCACGAAGGGTCGGACACGACTTAACGACTGAACAATATACATTCTCAAGTTGTCACGACGTGACCAGATTTCAGAGTTGAAGATCCACATATTGCCGGGCAAACTCGGTCGTTTCAAAAGATTTATTAAATTTTATAAGATGTTAAAACAATTTTTTTACGTTTCGCCCCAATCATTTGTGGCATCCTCAGAAATGATTCATCCTTGATGTTTAACACTACCAACAATGAAGATGGTGGTCAGAACGTTATGGTAGCATAATGTTTAAGGTGGTATAAGGGGATGTTTTCTTAAGAGAAAGAAATATAAAGATCAACTGTCATTCTTATTTGGCCAATGGGAGCCAATGGCACCAACATTTGCTTTTCAACCAGGACAAACAGTAGCCATGGGACCAAATCTGGTTCAGAACCAAAGTAGAGACAAAGGGTTAACGTCCTCCTTCCCCATGCTGCAATCTTGATCCTGATTGTGTCTCCCATGGAAGCTATTTCCATTAGAAAAAAACACACCCGTGGGGATAAACGCCATGTGTAATGTAACATGTAGTTCAGCTCAGTACTGATGAAACATTTATTTATTTATTTATTTATTTATTTATTTATTTATTTATTTATTTATTTAAAGAAAGTATATCCCGCCTTTCTCCCAGCAAGGGCACTCAAGGCAGCTTACAATAAAACATTAAAAATACGTATATACATTAAAATAATTAAAAACAAATAAATAAAACAATTAAAACAAACAACCCCAGTGGGTCACCTATATTTACATTTGTTAAAAGCCATTTGTTAAAAAGACAGTCCACCATGTCAGGCATCGAATGCTAACCTAAATAAAAACTTAAAGCCCTGCCAAAAGGTCTCTAAAGAGGGAGCCGTTCTTAATTCCAGGGGGAGGGAATTCCATAATTGGGGCGCCACTGCCGAGAAGGCCCTATTCCGTGCCGCCATCCCCCTCACCTCCGTCAGTGGCGGCACAGTTAACAGGGGCCCCCCTGATGACCTCAGAGTACGGGTAGGATTATAGGGAAGGAGGCGGTCCCTCAAATACCCTGGACCCGAGCCGTATAGGGCTTTAAAAGTCAAAACTAGCACTTTGAGTTGTGCCCGGAAACGAACCGGCAGCCAGTGTAGCCGCCGAAGCAACGGTCCGACTGAGTTGAACCTACAGGTCCTGGCAACCACCCAGGCCACCGCATTCTGCACTAGTTGAAGTTTCCAAACAGTCTTCAAAGGCAGCCCCACGTAGAGCGCATTCCAGTAATCTAGTCTAGATGTCACTAGGGCATGGATCACTGGGGTCAGGTCTGCACGATCCAAGTACGGTCGCAGCTGGCGCACCAGCCGAAGCTGGGCAAAAGCTCCCCTGGCCACAGCCGCCACCTGGGAATCCAGGAGCAGCTGCGCATCCAGGAGAACCCCCAAGCTGCGGACTTGCTCCTTCAGAGGGAGTACAACCCCATTCAGAGCAGGACGATGATCCAATACCTGAGTCATAGACTTCTAGACCAGAAGAACCACTGTCTTATCAGGATTTAATTTCAGCTTATTTGCCCCCATCCAGCTCCCAACTGCCTCCAGACAATGATTCAGGACATCGACCGCCCCCTTGGAGTCGGGTGGAAAGGAGAGAAAGAGCTGGGTGTCATCAGCATACTGATGACTCCCTACCCCAAACCCCTGGATGACCTCTCCCAGCGGCTTCATATAGATATTAAACAGCATGGGGGATAGAATTGACCCTTGTGGCATCCCACACCTCAAGGGCAAGGGTGCCGAACAAGCATCCCCCAGCACCACCTTCTGGGATCTATCAGCCAGGAAGGAGCGGAACCACCTCAGAACCCAGCCAACCGACCCAGAAGGACACCATGGTCAATGGTGTCAAAAGCTGCCGAGAGGTCCAGCAGGACCAACAGGAACGCACTCCCCCTGTCCAGCCCCCGGCGCAGGTCATCCACCAAGGCGACCAAGGCTGTCTCTGTCCCGAACCCCGGCCTGAAGCCAGACTGGAATGACCCTCTGGAGCTGAGACCCTCTGGAGCTGAGACGCCACTACCCGCTCGATCACCTTGCCCAGAAACAGGATATTTGAGACTGGCCGGAAGTTGTTCAAAATAGTGGGATCCAAGGAGGGTTTCTTCAGGAGGGGGCGCACCACTGTCTGCTTCAAAGACGGCGGCAACACCCCCTCCTTTAGAGATGAATTTACCACCCTTCCCGTCCACTCAGCCAGCCCTGCCCGGGCAGGTCTAATCAGCCATGCCGGACAAGGGTCAAGCGGGCAAGCAGACGGTCTCACGCTCCAAAGAATCTTGTCTACATCCTCAGGTTCTACAAGCTGAAAAGAATCCCAGGAAGAAGAACAGACAGGTGCCTCAGGGACATCATTAGATACTCTTAACGTGGCGTTCAGGTCATGCCGAATCCGATCGACTTTGTCCATGAAGTGCTTTGCAAACTCATCACAGCGAGCCACTGTGTGTTCCACCTCATCTACTGGGGGGGGGGGCAGATGGAGCAGGCCCCGGACTACACGGAAAAGCTCAGCTGGACGGTTCTCCATGGATGCAATGCCAGCAGAAAAGAAAGCCCTCTTAGCTGCTGCCACCGCCACGGAATAGGCTCTGAAGTGAGCTCTAGCCCGTGCCCGGTCGGAGTCAGCACAAGTTTTCTGCCACCGTCGCTCTAGGCCTCTGCCCTGCCGCTTCATCGTCCGCAGCTCTTCAGTAAACCAAGGGGCTGCTCTGACTCTGCGGCTTGGTCAAGGACGCTCAGGAGCGATCAGATCCAGAGCCCTGGTCATTTCCCCATTCCAGAGGTCAACCAGGGCGTGGGGTGAGTCGCCAACTCTGGCAACAGGAAAGTCCCCCAGAGCCCTCAGGAATCCATCCGGATTCATCATCCTCCGGAGGCGGACCATAGAATGAGATCCCCCACCACTGCAAAGGCGACAAGCCGCGATAAGCCTAAATCCCATCAGGAAGTGACCTGTCCATGACAAAGGAGTGATGTTAATTTCCTCCACATCCAGATCACCATACACCTGCCCAGCAGTAAACACCAGGTCCATTGTGTGTCCCGCATCGTGCGTCGGGGCAGATATTCTCTGAGACAGACCCACGGTTGCCATGGTGGCCATGAAGTCCTATTTATAAACACACTTCCTGTATTGTGATGATTTGGGAACTGCAAGGCTTGTGTGCAGGTGCAGAGGCAAAATGACCACTTTGCATTACCTCTGTTGAGTAACAAAGTGGCCACAGACATGGGCAGTCCGATCCTTTCTAACTTTAGTGCAGCGGAGCACTCTCTCTGATGCTCTAAAGTGTCGCAAATGTGCCATAAAGCACATTTGCGATTACTTGGGAGTAAGCGCCGCTGGCGCAGGGGCCGGCAGCCCTCACTCCCCTGGCAGACCATCCCTTTGCCCACTGATACAGGTATGCCCTGTACCAACCGGTGCAGGGGCGGGGCGGGGGGCGGAATGAGGCAGCCCGGGCTGGGAGAGGGCAGGGATATTAGCAGCGAGCTCTGCCGATATCCTAGGCTCGTTCCCGGACCTGGACGGCCTTCCCCTGCCACCCGGATGTACGTCAGCTTCATAGCCTGAGTTTAGCCAGGTGACTTGAATGGCTCATGGAAAGGCACAGCCTGGGTGCTTTCTTGTGTCGCCTCTCTTTTTTCAGACTAGGCCTCTTGCTGTCTTTGCTTTCCTTCCTCTCCTGGCATGGCACTCGACAAGTTCAGCAGACACTGCCAAGGTTTATCCCAGCTGAGCAAATGGACCTCGGTGCTACATTAAAATCACACCAATTAAATGTTTTGAAACTGTTTGGGCATGGAAGGGACTTTGGGTCACTTGCAGAGGCACATCAACAAGTCCAGCCGGCTGTCAGCCCTTAGAACACCCAGAGCGAGAGTGGCAAGTTGCAACAGAAGCAAAGATGAGTTCCCTTCCTTTTTGTCTTTCTTCCTTGCTCTCTCCTCACTCCCCCTTTTAACTTTTTTTTGGGACTTGTTTTTTGGAAACCCAAATGCATTCACTTGAGCTTTTGAGATCTTTTTGGCTGGAAATAAGGACAGGGAAAGGGAAACTTACATCTTTAATTGCTAGTCTATTGTTGGTAGAATTTATAAATTATGATATTGTTACCTGAGGGCTTGCTGACAGACTGCATCGGTACTCTTCAGTCTGGCTCTAATCCCAGCCTCGATTTTTTTTCCTTTTGAATTCTGGAATGCAGACAGAATAAAAAAAAAAGGGGGGTTTTCATTCAATAAGCCAACTTGTCAGAACCTAGATTACTGTACTGTTTATAACTATGGAAAAAAAAGCCACCATCAATCTCCATCAGCTTTCCAGCGACATTATAAAATATCCATAATAAGAGCTTCCTTTCACGGGAGCAGAGGGTAGTCCATGCATTCATTTCTACAAAAATTAAACAGAGCTGAAATTGGGACAGAGACTATTGACTTGCTTGGATGTTGCATCTATTTAAGAAAGAAAGAAAGAAAATGTCTCTGAAAGCATCACACTGAGATCAATAAACATTTGCAAACCATCAGAAAACATATCAGGAAAAGTATGGGGAAATAAAGCTGTTTTGGGTCACAGATCTGAAGCTGCTGTCCATCAATAGGGATCCTATTGCTTGTAGCATCTTCTATTTTCTGCCACTTTAACTATGTCTTTTCCCGAACTGATACAAACGATTGCCCCAGTTTCATAGTTTGTAACCTAACAGCCCAATCCTAACTAACTTTTCAGCGTCAATGCAGCCGTGCCAACGGGGCATGCACTGCATCCTGCAGTGGGGGGGGGGAGGCGTAGCTACACCCCCGGGGCAGCGCCGTGACACCCCCATGTGACTCACAAGCCCTGCCCTCTGGGGGATGATGTCACAAGCCCCGCCTCTCGCACCGGATTCGGCGGCAATTCGGCAGTGGGCACAAAAAAAATCACCCCCCTCGGTGGTTTTCGGCCACTTTTCGGCCATTTGTGGCATGGGCAGGCAAATCCAGCCGGGGGTGCTTTTCCACAGCCGCCGCCGAATTGCCATTGAATCTGGCAGCAATTGCACCCCCGTCGCCCCCGCCCCCTAACGACGCCACTGTGGGGGGGGGGTCATGGAGGCCACCTCAAGGTAAGGGAATGTTCAAAGCATGTTTGTGCGGCGCTTTCATGGAGGCCGGTACTGCTCACTTCACCACCGTCCCAGACCTGCACCAGACGACGCAGGTGAGTGCTGCGCAGGGCGGTGGGAGGACGGGGGGAAGGGCGGGTAGGGGTGGCAAGGGAGGGGGCCATTGGCTGGCCTGGCCTGGGAGGGGGCAGCAATATCGGCGCTGAGTTTTGCCAATATCCAGAGCCCCATCCAAGGCCAGGCCCCCCTTACGCAGCCTACCCAGATGCTGGTGCACATCCAAGAACGTCCCTTTCCCCCGAGGAGCGTCGGTCTGGCTCCCATTCTGCCTAGGATGCAGCGGCCTTTAGGCCCTTTAGGCCGGCTGCGTATCTGAGGCAGAATCGGGCTGCTCATCTCACCATTTTGAGAATTTTTTTCCTTACGACTTTTTCAGAAGTTTATTCTTTCCTGTCATTCATGGGGCCAAATACTTTTACAGTGTCTTTCTTGGGAACGAAGGTCACTGGATTTCTTGTTTTATAATACAGCAGTGGTCACTTCAGTGACCTCCATACTTTTCATGAGGTTTAAATGATAGAGTCAATTTTATATTTGAAGAAGTTATAATTTTGGTGCTTAGAAAACCCAGGTTAGAATTAATACTCTTCCCCTGGACCATCAGATGAAATTATTATTACTCATGTTTATAATATATTACTACTCACATTTATATCCTGTCCTTCCTGCAAGGATATCAGAATGGCATATACTGCTTATTCTCTTCTACCTGCACAACAACCTTGTGAAGTAGGTTAAGCTGAGCCATGGCCCAGTAATCTTCATGGCTGAGTGGGGATTTGTGTCTGGGTCTTTCTAGTACTAGTCAAACGCTCTAAGCATTGCACCACATGGGCTTTTAATTTTAACTTATCAGAAACAGCCTTGAATGCCAACAATTTCACCCTGGAACATGCCACGATGAGGAAAAGTCTCCTGAGCATGTGTAGAGAATATTTCTATATCACTGATTAAAAGACCTACACACAGGCCCTCCTCATCTGTAAGCAGACACCTCAAGAAGCAGATTGGCAGGGGGATCTCCTCTGCCCCCCCCCCCGCCTCCACTGCATCATCTGCAACATTTGGTACACACCTCAGGCGCCAAGAATCTATGGGCTGGCCCTGCCCGCACATTTATAATCAGGAGAATTTCCAAGTCAGGGGATATGAATGCCAGCATCCTCTCCTATGGATAGATTAAGCATGGAGATCAGACACCCCAATTTTGGCCTAAAGGGCAGAGAGCATTTTATAGGTAGAGCGATCACTTAAGATGTGGCGCTTCTTTCACAATCAGGCTAAAACAAACAATTACAGCAACATTTAACAATCCATAGGAAACACTTACGGAATAATACAGAGGAAATTAACTCTGTGATGTAAATGAATGCACTCATTTAAACTGAGCAGATCTTGATCAAACAGAACAGATTTGCACAAGTCGGTCCCCGAGAGAAACGGAGTCCCCAGCTATGTAATAAATAGGGCCTTCAGAAGCTGTTTGTACCTAGTGTGAGGTTTCTTTCTTCCGTCCTTCCTTCCTTTCTTTCCTAGCAGTTCATAGTCACAAAAACTTGGGTGACTTGAAATTCCCTAGGCTGCCATAGAACTGAAAAGTACCCACAGCCCGATAATGCAGTTACTTGATATAAATGTACCAACCACCCACTAAGAAAATGAGCTCTTTAATCATTTGAATCCAAATAAAGCACACTGTTATATCCTAAAGGCACTGAAGTTCTGCATTTTTGAAAGCACTGAACATTCTCACAAACACAGTTAGAGGCATGGGACTGTCAGGGAGAGCTCTACTATTTAATTTTCTGTAATTAAAGAACAATCCAGGCAGAGACCTAAACTGTATTTGTGTAGTGTTGCTTGCTAGAAATCAAAGGAATTTGCCTTCCGCTCCTTTCATTGTAAGGCATAAAACTGCAAGCTCAAAACACGCACGTGCGCGCACACACACGCACACACATGCGCACACACACAGAAAGAAAGAAAGGAATAATCAAACTGCTTAGTGTTTACACAACGCATTTCAAGTATTCAAAGCACTTAAAAAACATTAGCTCTGTTTTATATACAACAGCTCTGTAAGGTAGGCTAGTATTATGTACTGTACATTCATGCCCCTACATAAATTATTATTCACAATATACCTATATTGAAAATGGGGTGCTGAGGGTGTGAGAACAGTAGCTTCTGAAAAGCCATCTAAAGAATTTGCAGCTGAGATTTGATTTGAACTGGGGACTTCCCAGCTCTAGAAGGTAGGCCAAAGTTATTGTCCCTATATTATCTCACGGATGGAACTCATTAGAACTCACGGTTGCTAGCCAAAACAGCAGCCCTGCATCTCTTTCTCTCCCTCTCCACTTTAGCATTCTAGGCAGTCAAAATGTCTGACATTTCATCATGCTTTGGTTTCCCAAACCCCACCCAATCCACTTAGGCCCCAATCCTATGCTGCGCTATCGCTTCCGGAACTAGTGTTCCAGTGGCAGTACACACTTTATGGCCATAGCAAACGGCAATTCGGAAGGGCACGTAGCCATGGGCTTAAAGACCACCGGTCGAGACGCTGTGGTGACCCATGTGTGGCGATGGGTGAGGAAGGCCTGCCAATGCCAGTAAGTTGGCAGGGTGGGTGTAACAGGGTGGAGGGTCGACACAATAGGTTGAAACAGGGGGAGGGCCAGGGGTGTGCTGGTGGTGAGAGAGGGTGGCACCCAGAACGGACAACTTGTGCTGGATGCTATCTCCTCCAGAGTGAACTGACGTACCCCCTTAGTCTCCTCAGACTTGTGCCAGCTAAAGAGCTGGTGCAGGTCCAAGGAGACCCATTGGCGGTCGCAGGGCTTTCCCCTCCCTCCCAATTGCCCCACCCCACCATAGCTTGCAGCACAGCCCATTTTGGCGCAGCTGCATGCTATGGCAGGGAGAACCACATGATTGGGCTATGAATTGGCTGCCACTTGTAAGCATGATGACATGTCACCTCTCCCTTTTTTAATTTGGAAGATGTTTGGGAGGAGAAAGAGACATGGGGCTGCCATTTTCAGTGGCAGCCATTCATCTCTTGTAATGTGTAGTTCCACCTACAGGCAAGGTGTGGAGGCTGAAAAAAATAGTGGGCTGCTGCCTAAGGGATTGTGTGTTGCATTCTGGCACAGTGGAATAACTGTGGACTGTTGTCTTAGAAATAGCCCAGTCCAATAGACCACACAACACCTAATGAATTCATAGTTGAACTAGGAACTTCTTGATTTTTGGCTTATTTATTTATGTGTAGAATTATTTATTATTTATTATTATTATTTATTGCCCCTCATGGATCATTGCCTTGTCGTGGCGAAGGGGCTTGCGTAACTCAATGAAGCCATGAGCTATGCCGTGCAGGGACACCCAAGACGGACAGGTCGTAGCAGAGAGTTCTGACTAAAAGTGATCCACTGGAGAAGGAAATGGCAACCCACTCCAGTAACCTTGCCAAGAAAATCCCATGAACAGTACCAAAAGGCTAAAAGATATGACGCCGGAAGATGAGCCCCTCAGGTCGGAAGGTGTCCAATATGCTACTGAGGAAGAGCGGAGGACTATTCCAAGTAGACCCAGAAAGAGTGAAGCGGCTGGGCCAAAGCCAATAGGACGTCCAGCTGTGGATGTGTCTGAGGTTGAAAGGAAAATCCAATGCTGCAAGGAGCAATACTGCTTAGGAACATGGAATGTGAGGTCTATGAACCAAGGCAAGCTGGATGTGGTCAAAAATGAGATGATAAGATTGAACATTGACATCTTGGGAATCAGCGAACTAAAATGGACGGGCATGGGCGAATTTAAGTCAGGTGACCATCATATCTACTACTGTGGGCATGAATCCCTTAGAAGAAATGGAGTAGCCCTCATAGTCAATAAAAGAGTGGGAAAGGCAGTACTGGGGTGCAACCTCAAAAATGACAGAATGATTTCAGTTCGAATCCAAGGCAAACCATTCAACATTACAGTAATCCAAGTGTATGCCCCAACCACTGATGCCGAAGAAGATGAAGTTGACCGGTTCTATGAAGACCTACAACACCTTCTAGAACTAGCACCCAAAAAAGATGTCCTTTACATCATAGGAGACTGGAATGCTAAAGTCGGAAATCAAGAAATAAACGGAACAACAGGCAAGTTTGGCCTTGGAGCGCAAAATGAAGCAGGGCAAAGGCTAACGGAGTTCTGTCAAGAGAACACGCTGGTCATAGCAAACACTCTTTTCCAACAACACAAGAGGCGACTCTACACATGGACATCACCAGATGGTCAATACCGAAACCAGATAGATTATGTGCTTTGCAGCCAAAGATGGAGAAGCTCTATACAATCAGTAAAAACAAGACCTGGAGCTGACTGTGGCTCAGATCATGAGCTTCTTATTGCAAAATTCAGACTTAAACTGAAGAATGTAGGGAACACCACTAGACCAGTCAGATATGACCTAAACCATATCCCTTATGAGTATACAGTGGAGGTGAAGAATAGATTTAGGGCATTAGACCTGGTAGACAGAGTGCCTGAAGAACTATGGACGGAAGTTCGTAACATTGTACAGGAGGCAGCAACTAAAACCATCCCAAAGAAAAAGAAATGCAAGAAAGCAAAGTGGCTGTCAGATGAGGCTTTACAAATAGCTGTGGAAAGAAGGAATGCAAAAAGCAAGGGTGAAAGGGAAAGATATAAACAACTGAATGCAGATTTCCAGAGAATAGCAAGGAGAGATAAGAAGGCCTTCTTAAATGAACAATGCAAGGAAATCGAGGAAAACAACAGAATGGGGAGGACTAGAGATCTCTTCAAGAAAATTGGAGATATCAAGGGAACGTTTTGTGCAAAGATGGGCATGATAAAGGACAAAAAAGGCAAGGACCTAACAGAAGCAGACGAGATTAGGAAGAGATGGCAAGAATACACAGAAGAACTATACAAGAAAGATCTGAATGTTCCTGATGACCACGCTGGTGTGGTCACTGACCCAGAGCCGGACATCCTAGAGAGTGAGGTCAAGTGGGCCTTAGGTAGCATTACTAACAACAAAGCTAGTGGAGATGATAATATCCCAGCTGAGCTACTTAAAATCCTAAATGATGATGCTGTGAAAGTGCTGCACTCAATATGCCAACAAATTTGGAAAACTCAGCAGTGGCCAAAGGATTGGAAAAGGTCAGTTTACGTTCCAATTCCAAAGAAGGGCAGTGCCAAAGAGTGTTCAAACTACCGTACAATTGCACTCATTTCACATGCTAGCAAGGTTATGCTCAAAATCCTACAAGCTAGGCTTCAGCAGTACGTGGACCGAGAACTACCGGACGTACAAGCTGGGTTTCGAAGAGGCAGAGGAACTAGAGATCAAATTGCCAACATTCGGTGGATCATGGAGAAAGCACGAGAGTTCCAAAAAAACACCTACTTCTGCTTCATTGACTACGCAAAAGCCTTTGATTGTGTGGATCACAACAAACTGTGGCAAATTCTTAAAGAGATGGGGGTACCAGACCACCTTACCTGTCTCCTGAGAAACCTATATGCGGGTCAAGAAGCAACAGTTCGAACCGGCCATGGAACAACTGATTGGTTCAAAATTGGGAAGGGAGTACGGCAAGGCTGTATATTGTCACCCTGCTTATTTAACTTATATGCAGAGTACATTATGAGAAATGCAGGGCTGAATGAATCACAAGCCGGAATCAAGATTGCCGGGAGAAATATCAACAACCTCAGATATGCAGACGATACCACCCTAATGGCAGAAAGTGAAGAAGAACTAAAGAGCCTCTTGATGAGGGTGAAAGAGGAGAGTGCAAAAGTTGGCTTCAAACTCAACATTAATAAAACTAAGATCATGGCATCGGGTCCCATCAATTCTTGGCAAATAGAAGGGGCAGAAATGGAAGCAGTAACAGATTTTACTTTTCTGGGCTCCAAGATCACTGCAGATGGAGACAGCAGCCATGAAATTAAAAGACGCTTACTCCTTGGAAGGAAAGCTATGGCAAACTTAGACAGCATAATAAAAAGCAGAGATATCACCATGCCAACAAAAGTTCGTATAGTCAGGGCGATGGTGTTCCCAGTAGCAATGTATGGTTGCGAGAGTTGGACCATAAGGAAGGCTGAGCGCCGAAGAATAGATGCTTTTGAACTGTGGTGCTGGAGAAGACTCCTGAGAGTCCCTTGGACTGCTAGGAGATCAAATCAGTCAATTCTAAATGAAATCAAGCCTGACTGTTCCCTGGAAGGACAGGTACTAAGGCTGAAACTCAAATATTTTGGCCACCTAATGCGAAGAGAGGACTCTCTGGAGAAGACTCTGATGCTGGGAAAGATTGAAGGCAAAAGGAGAAGGGGAAGGCCAAGGATGAGATGGTTAGACAGCATCACCGATGCAACAAACATGAAAATGAGCGAACTCAGGAAGATAGTGGAGGACAGGAAGGCCTGGCGGGATATGGTTCATGGGATCACGAAGGGTCGGACACGACTTAACGACTGAACAACAACAACAGAATTATTTATTTGTAGATCCCTATCCCACTTTTCTTTCACAAAATGAATACACACGGCAGCTAACATATGACAAAAAAACCCCATCAAAAATACACCTAGAATCAAAAGAATAAACCAGTAAATACCATCCATGGCAAGGGACGTCGCAGCAGCAATAAAAATCATCCAACAATAAGAGATTCATCAATCAAAACCGGCAGCATTAAGAGATAAATCTTAAAAATAGTGTACTTTATAAGCAGCAGATGTAAAAGCACACATGAAAGCAATGTAGCACCTGAAGGCAGGAACTATAAAAGCAGAGGTGAAGCGCACACACACACACACACACACACACACACACACACACACACACACACACACCATTCCTAGACATAAAGGCCAAATAAAACAAAAATGTTTTTAGTCCCTTCAGGAACATATCAAAGAAATGGGCAGCTGTCAAATCTTCAGGGAGGGAGTTCCACAGCTGCGGTGCCATCACCGAGAAGGCCCTCCCTCTAGCCACCGCTCTCCTCACTTATGACAGGGCTGGCACACATAGGAGGGCCTTCTCAGATGACCTATGGGGGTGAGTTGGAACGTATGGGAGAAGTCAGTGCCTCAGGATCACTTGATTGTAAGCCAAAAGGGCTTTAAAGGGTCAAACCAGCATTTTGATTGGGGCCAGGAAACAAATTAGCTGAAACACAATTGAACCGCTGAGCCCAAGTAACCACCAGTGGCTGAGCGCAGACCACCAGCACCCTACGCTGGAAGTGACATAACGGCTGCAGCCATTATGCACTCTACTGAGGTTCAGGGAGAGCAGGAGGGCCAAACCCGCCACCGCTGCTCCTCACTCACGCCAAGAAACGGCGTGAGTTGTGCCGCCACCGGCCACCCTGACACCCCCTGCCCCCTCGACGCTTCTGGTAACCACACGGGCCTCCACATTCTGCACGACGCTCTTAGCCGCAACATTACACAAAGAACAAGGAAAGATGAAAGTGTGAAATCTTCCCAGTGCTAAGCTGATAAAGGAAACGGTCTTAAATTCAGGCAAATAAAGGCAGATCAGGTTCTCCCTATGCAATAATTTACGAGGCATCAGGGTGTGAGCTTCAGCTTTTCAGACTTGCAGTGTATGCTTGGATTTCCCTCCAATAACCTGAGTCGAATGTCTCCCTCATTCCTAGTTAGAATGTGCTGACCGAGATCATAAATTAGACACGCAAAAGTGAGCTGTAAAAGGGAATAGGTTTGCAAGTCCTTAAGGGCCCCCCCAAACACCCCGAAACTCATCCCAAGAGAAGCTACGGTCAAATCATCTCCACCTCATCCCTCTTACAATAGCACCCCAATTGCAAGTACCGCTCCAAGGGGAGTCTTCATTGTCTTGATATATTGACATGAAACCCATAAAACAGCAATTGCCTTTTTTGATGAGTCCCCTCACAAGTTGGTCTGGTGATGGATGTCATCACAGGCTACTACTTTGAGCAGTTTCTTCCGAACTCAGATTGGACTTCCTTGGAGTAACGCTCAAGGACTTTCACTTTATGCCTGCGTTGCACCTGCAATCTTGACTAATATCTCCCGGATTTGGTCTCTCTTTTTTCACTGGCATGAGCTCAAGGAGTCGCTTGTTCCATAGCTTCCAACAGTCCCTCTTTATCAGGGACCATCTCTGTTTTCTGGTACTTGCTCCTGATAACTCATTCTCTGTTTTGCCTTTTGAAGAGATTTTGGAAATGGCTTTTTTTAAAAGTACATTCTTTATGCACTAACGGCGCAATCCTTTCTATCTTTGCGTCTGTGGAGCACACACTTCTCAGGCGGAGGGTGTCATAAACGCGCCGTAAAGTGCGTTTACGACACCCAGAGAGTAAGGGCCTCTGGCGAGCAGGCCGGAAACCCTCTCTCCACCTTGCACCTGACCCTGAAGCCACCGGAACAGGTGAGAGTTGCACCTGCAGGTGCAGGGGAGGGTGGGCCAGGTGGCGAGGGAAGGCAGCCATTGGGCTAGCCGAGCCAGGAGGGGATGGGGATATTGGCAGCCCTTACGCCACCGTCGGCTCGAGAGCTGCTGTACATCCGAGGAGGCTCATTGGGGCCTGGCAGCCCGATACCGGGGAAAGGGACTAATGTCCCCTTCTCCCAAGTAGTTCCGGGTCGCACTGGATCAGACTGCCCGTTCCTTCTACCATTGCTAGTACTAACCCATAGCTGCTTGTTAAGATTTCAGGGTTGACTTTTCACTGAGGTAGTAAGCTTATGGCTGCCATGGCAGCACCAATTCAGACTGCTCATACAGTCTGACTGAGGCTCGTACAACTTAGGGCCCAATCCCAATGGGGGGGTTATGCTTCTGGAACTAGCATTCCAGCAGCACAATGTCCTTTTCAGCTGTTGCAAAAGGCAAGATGCTGTTTCACGCAGCCCACCACAAGCGGCAAGTGGTGCAGTGGCACACCAGTGGGCTGTCCATGACCCCCCAGCGCTGGTAAGTCAACTCAGAGGGTGGGAGGCAGGGGGTGGGCAGAATGGGGGGAGGGGATGAATGGGGCAGAGATCAGGGTGGAAAAATGTTCCCTTACACGAAAGAGACCTCCAGGACTGCCTTCACTCAGGATGCTGCTAGGGCTGACTTTTCCGTTACGCACAGTAGGCACAGTGCTTAGGGCCCACAATACTTTTAGGGGCCCATGAATTTTTTAAAAAATTTCTTTTAACATTAGAAGAAAAAAATGAACTTTTAGGGTCAACGAAAATGGTTCTAAAACCGAAAACCAAAAAAAAATGTTAAAGTTATGTCAAAATAATTGTTTAATATTGATATTATTATGGTGGGAAGAGCAATAGCGCTTAGGGCCCACGACAGTCATAACGCAGCCCTGGATGCTGCATGCACTTCGGTGGCGCGGCAGCATCGGTTGGGGGGGAGGGGATTTGGATAGGTTTGGGCTGCTAATGTTCCTCCATACAAAAAATTATCTCCACAAAGAAAGAAAGCATGTCAGGGGAAAAAACTCGAGCCTATCATCCCTGCCCCCAAACATCTAGTTTTCTATTTGTAGGACTCTTTTTTGATGAAGAAGCCCTTTGTCCTGTGAGCCCCCATTTGCAGTCTGCCATGGTACAGTCCAGGCACCTCAGAAAAACGAGAGCTGCCTCAGACTAACCTACCAGACAAGGTTGGATCAAAGGATAATGAAATACACTTTTCGTTGAACGGCCAGGCCTTTTTGCATTGAGGAAGCTAAACCGAGCCTGCCCATTTCATCTCTGTACAGTACTTCATTTCCTCAACCCAATTCACACTATCCCCACAATTTTATTCTCTCAACCTGCTGAAATGGTGGATCAGTTATTATTTTTTAACTTCCCAAACCAGAGCCCGTTTCTTAAAATAATAATAATAAAAATAAAATAAAATCTGGGTTTAGTTAAAGATCCTCTGCGACTGCTTCTGGCACTTGTCGTCAAAAAATAAAAGAACTGAATAGAAGGGTGGAAATGCTAATTAGCCCCTGTCACCATTCCTGCTGCTGATGAAAGAATTCACAGTATGCAAAGCAGGATCCAGCTACCCTGCCAGTGTCAGGCCTTGCTTCCGCTGATAGAAATTGACAATCCCCGGGTTAAAAGGTAAAAGATGATCTCTCCCCTTTCTTTGCCACAATACTGTTGTCTTTTCACGCAGACCAGCCTTAGGTGTATGAGTTAATAAAAGAAATTAGAAAGGCAACCAGATTCTTCTTTATTAATAACATGCCGTCTGCGCCTCGGCCTTGTTCCTATATTCATGCTAAAATGGGGATTAGTGGCTTTAAATGTACATACATCTTGTCGAGGGTGACTGTCTTAAAAATGCATTTTTTAAAGGAGAAAGAAGCCGGATTTGTTTACTCAAAATAGTCTCAAGGGTGCATGTGAAATTACGGGCTGTATCTGATTCTACATGCGTGAGCAATAATATTTTGCAATTACATAGTTAATAATAATAATAATAATAATAATAATAATAATAATAATAATAATAATGTTGTTGTTCAGTCGTTAAGTCGTGTCCGACCCTGTTGTTATTGATAGCAACTAGCCCAGGTGCAGAAGCATCAGATCGTGCAGAAGCATCAGCAACTAGCCCAGGTGCAGAAGCATCAGGTGACCAGCGGGGGGCGACAACCATGCTACATTGGGAGAAGCGGGTGGGCGGGCAGCAGCGAAGAAACAGGCGGGCAGTTTGGCCTGCCCAGCAGCCCTGTGTTTTAGATTCATTTTGCAGCGGCATCCCAGCAGCCCGGAACAGCATCCGGGGGTGTCACCGTGCACCGCAGCCCCACCTCCTGGGGGGCGCCGCTGCGCCGCTGCTCAGGTGGTGGGATATTTTACCATAGGAAGGGGGTGCTTTTGCTGATTACTCTGCTTTCTCCCCTCCCAACAAGGAGGAGATAGTAAACCAAGTTGACTGGAGGAAGTCATGTCGGCATCAGCCTACAGTACATCTTTGCCCAGGCAAAGAACCAGATAGGAATAAGATGCATGTAAAACTAGGCCACATCTGGGAGAACCAGGTGAAATCTGGATAGACTCCACATTAAAATCCCGAGTTGTTCACTACAGGAGACGCCAACACGCCTGCATGGAGGTCTCCTGTTCCAGTTCACCCCAACACCATACTTCCAACCTCTATGATTAGAGCCATCTGGAAGAACTCTTGTTTCTTGCAAAATATCAAGTCGCCTTTTCTGTGCCCCTTTGTCGTTGATAACCACCTACCTTCTTGCTCCCCCTACTGGATTATTTCCCTTCCAGGCCTATTCTGAAGAGTCAAAAGTGTGTATGTAAAATATGTTATAATAATTACGGCACACAAGCTATAAGAGGCCCAAAGTGTTCATAAAAGATCAAGATAGATGAATTTTCTTAATAAGTGGCTAAAACATCCTCGGAATTTCCGGAGCTATTTTGCTGCTCAAGGGTTTTCAATGCAACGCTCTGATGATAGAAGAACCACTTCTATCAAATATTAAGCTACTGTAAATTTACTATAATTGAATAATTTGCCTCTTAGCTTTGGTTCACTAAAACTGTAGCAAGGTTCTCATCACTAAGTGATCGTTCTGCAGTCTGTTTCAATATATGTCATGTCAGACAAGGCTCATATATAGTACCATTTAAGATTTAGTAATTCCAAAGCCAAGGGACCTTGTAAAAAGATCTGGATGATTGACCATAAAGTATGCACGTATTTAGTCATATTAAATTACGATTAGAGCTCTGAGCTTCAGATTTAAATACAAAATTGATAAATCTTTTGCTACTTTAGAAAAGTACAATCTCATCCAACTCAGATTGAAAATGAGAAGACATTCAAAGCAAAGAGTAAGTGAGCGTTGTATGGTTTTTGTAGAGTTACGAAATATGTTTTCATGAGATTTGCTCTCACTGTGGGAAAGATCTGAAAGGCAGGGTTGCAGAATGGGTGCTTAATTTGAGGGACTGATCAAGCAAACTAGCTATGTAAGTGGCTGGATAATTCCTGTTGGGCTAAACAATTAAAAGCCAGTATCCTTGTTTTGTGCAGGAGCTCTATTCAATCACCTCCTACTGGGAGACATTTTGTAATACACAAAAATGGCTACCACAAGCCACATGGCAGTGAAATCTAAGATAATGTTTTAAAAAGTGAAAATCCTACCCCTCCACCTGCAGATGTGAGTGGGGGCATCCTTTGCCCAGTCCCATCCAGCACAAGGCATGGGAACGGACTTGGCACCTGATTGGGCAAGAAAAACACAGCATGCATGTATCCCTCTCTGCATCCCTCTGCATTCCGAGACTGGAGGAACTCGTGGCAGGACCCACTGTGCTTTGGTCCAGCTCAGTGTCTAGCAGCCTGGTCACCTTGAAACTATTCAGCTTGGTTCAAAGTCAGCAGAAACAGCTAAAACCACAAGCTACAACAGAGAGAGAGAGAGGGAGAGAGAGGGAGGGAGGGAGAGAGTAGCGAAGCAGGAGTGTAGTACATCCCATGGACCCCCTGAGGTGGCCCCCTTTTTGGCATAGCCAAGTCCCCTCCCCCCATGTCTCATGTATGGAACAAATGTTTAAAGGCTAGGATTGGCTTTTCTTGCAACTCCCCCCCCCCATGTTGTTATTGGTTGTGGGTGAGGGAAGGGAGTGGGTGATATTTTTGGATTCCAGTAGTAGCAAGATCCAGCAACACTGATGTTAAATAAGGCAGGAAGGGTGAAAAGCTCAGAAGAAGGAGATGATGATGATGATACATGATAAGAGGAAAGACTGAGATAACATCATGGCTGAGGCTAGGACGTTGTTAAAAGCCCAATCCTATACCGTACCAGCCTACGCGATGCAGCGGCACCGATGGAGCGCGAGCTGCATGCTATGGTGGGGGGAAGACCAGATGGCCTGCGAGACATAAATAAGATTACTTGCCTCCTTGTAAGTCACCTGACTGCCAATTGGACCTATGCCAGCTATTTAGCTGGCGTAAGTCTGGGGAACCTCGGGGGTTGTGTCAGGGTGGTAAAAATGGGATAGAATCTTTGCATGTGCTGCTGCAACTGAGATCCTCCCCCTCTTGGAGGCAGAGGAAGGGATGGGGCAGGGGTGGCCCACCCCTGGTGGGCTGCAGGGGGGCAACAAAGCAGCCAGGGGGCATTAATCGCACCACAGAGGCGGCTGAAAAACGGCCATGCTGTGCGGCAGATTGGCCCACCTACCTGGGCTCCTACGCTGTCAAAAACAGCGAAAAAACGCTGGGGGTGTTTTCGCCGCGATGTGGTGGGGGCAGAGACGCAGCCGGTGGGAGCGGGGCTTCTACCGTTCCATGTGGGGGGGGGACGGAGAGGCTAACTAGGCCTCTGCCCCCTCTCACCCTTGGGACCACTCGCTACCACAATCCTCCCCCAAACTGCCCCTGAACTAACCCTGCAACCACTTTACCTGCTCCAGCATGGACTGGGTGAGCCTCTGGGACACGCTGGTGGCCCTGACACACATGGCAGTGGTGCAGCGTTTGGGGCGCCAGATCAAGACTTACAGCAGTGGATCACGAGATCTGTTGCCATGAGCACTGGATAGCATTGGGCTATCCCAACATACAGTAATTGGAAGTAAGATGAATCTCTTGTTGCACTTGGGAAGTTAGAGGCAGCCCAATAGCCAGGATGGTTTTAGATCTGCCTCTCCTTGGCTTGGTCAGTTTATTTAAAACACACACAAAAAAAACACAAGATGTAGAGCCCCAGCTTGGCTTGTTAGTGGCAGGTTTCTGGCTAAGCAAGGACAAGTGGGCTCGAACACAAGGCACATTTAGAGGGTTTAAAAGAACATAATACTAAACACAAACAAGCAGTGAAGAGAGAAGTTTGTGGTTTATTGGGTAGGTGACTGGTTGTGGATTATTGAAGTTTTTGTCGTATGCATGCTTACTTGCTTAGACATCATGCCCAAGCGTGCTCAGGAGTCAGGGGGCAGGTTACAAAGGCCCCTTCCAAGCACCAAGTGGTCCTGGGATTTGGGGTTTATTTTAGAGGTCAGTGGAGTGCTGCCAAAAGAGTGGGTCCATTGACCTCACCTTCTGGGAATTTTTTCCAATCATGGTCACAGCACATATTTGGGAGGCAGTATTGGTAATTTCGCTGTTCGTTCTTGGTGTGATATAGTTAACTACCATGGTGTTTCTGGTTAACTACCAAACATCCAGATCTCCCAGGATGATGAGGCTACTGTTACTGTGTCTACGCAACAACAAATGGTTTGTTGTCAGATACATACTGGGCAATGGCATTGCTGACATTCTCTCTTGTTTTCAGGAGGTGTGCTTTTGGGAGTGGGCACGATTAGCACATCATGATCCGGAACGTATGCGCCTTTGGCTATGGAGCCTTGGGTCATTGTGGCCCATAGAGCCATTGGGGTATCCCTGGCACCCAGCAACAGAGTAGAATATGGCAAGAAGGTAGAAGAATGTTCCATTTTGAGGTTAGGAAAAGGAATGGGTGAAGTTTGTCCATCCCCCCCCCCCCGATCATCTGATGCCACAGAACAATCCTCACCGTAAAACTTAAGAACACTGAAAGGGTCAAGCATAAACGAGTAAAAGTAATGCCAACTTTTATAAAACCAATGGAAACACCATCCCAATCCACCTCTTGAAATCCTGCATAATACCTATTAATGTGTTTGTCCTTTCATTCAGTGAAACCTAATTGTGCATTGTATTTTAATGTGGCTTGTATACCCCACCTTGAGTACCTTCATTTGGTTGGAAAGACAGGCTGGAAATTCTAAAAATAAACCAATAAAATGAAACTGTCATCAGCCTGAAAGGGGATAAATTGTGCTGGCAGTAAGTCGCTGCATGTCCTAGAAGACTTCTTTGTTCCTCTGAAGGGTACTTGAATGCTAAGGCACTCCTAATGCACCATTCGCATAATTTGGGGTCCCCTGTGTGCAGGCCAGGAGTGAAGGGTTAATGCAAGTGAGAGTCGACTGCATTACTAAAGCCAGATTCCATAAAAGTCCCCAATGTGGGACCATCATGGCTGGAGTCATAAATTTGCAGTTGAATTGCATCCGGAGTGGAATTTGGCAGCATCTTTATGCTTTATACATGCCAGACATTTTCCACTGCATGTTCCAAATCTTCCCCTGGTCATAGCAGAGTACTGGGAAACACCCCTGTGTGCACAATTCTTGGTAAATGCCAGAGCTGCTGGGTCATCACCTAGGCCAGAGGTTTTCAAACCAAGTTCCTCCAAAGCTGATCAGGAGTTCTTCAATGAGATGCTCGGTTATAGTGGACATGATTTCTTGAAAGCAGAAGATGAGTGAAGGTTCTCAAAATACTTTTCAGATATGAGGGTGGAAAACCACCCTCAGAAATCTCCCCCAGCTGACCTGCCATTGCTTAACCTGCCACCTGTTTCATGGCAGCGCTGCTTCCAGGGGCATTTTCCTTGAGCTTCTGGTAGGTACCATGTTTTTATACAGAAGTCTCCTTGCCCTGATGCCACATGTTGATTTACAATCATGGCAATGGGTTCCTGGCTAATAAACATGGAAGCCACCTAGAGTTTATGGGAGGAATGCTACAGCACTGTAAATCTGCTTTCCCCATCTGCTCCCCAAATTATCCCCCCCCAATTTCACCATATTACGATGAGCTGACAAAATAGTGGGAGGGACACTGACATGGTGTTTCATCTAACAATAGTTTATCTACCACTACTGATCTTCCCTCAATGCACAGCTGTTGGAGACCATCGGTTTGTTCTAGGTCTCGTTCTCAGTTCAAGCAGGACAACAGTAAGTCCCAAGGACACGAACTAAAGATGCATCCTAGAACATGCTCCAGAATCCTCTATGATGTACTGGCACTGTTGTTCTCCAGGAATCAAATTAATATTTAAAAGGGTGTTATGAAAGTAGAAGTTCTGAAAACACTGACAGGAGAGTGCTAGGATGGGAGTTCTTCAGTCTTGGGTAAGACCCCTCAGGGCTGGGACCTTAACCAGGAAAATCTGATGTAGTGATGCCACACTACAAATTAGAGTTTCCATCAGCTTTCTCATGAAATGAAATTTGAAGCAAATTTGCGGGTTCTTGCTCAGACAAAACCTCTGCAGGAATTTTGCATTAAGTCAAAAGATTGTCAATAGGGTTCGCAAATTCTTTTATAGGAAGGTGCCAGTCTTTTTGCTATTGCTGGCATTCACTCCTCTAAACATCCCTTTTGTCACGTTTTTTAGCTACTCTGTAGCATAAACAGTGTTTTCCAAGAAAATAAAATCATAATGCGACCCTCTTAGAAGCGTGAGTGCAGCCAAGGGTGTTAGAGCACTTTTTGATTACATCAAAATTGCCTAAGACAAGACTGACTGCTTCATTGAGTTAATGCAGCTGTGGGATCTGAAAGACACTGATGGAAAGAACATTGGCGCTTTCAGAAATGTTCTTTAAGACTAAAGTAATCCCAACCTTGGCTGTGTTTAAAGATGAAAAATAGGCCCATGAAGGTGAGAAATGGCAGTAAATGGCAAACATGATTTTAATGGCGAAGCATCAAAAGATTTTATTTTCCAGAGCAAAAGAAAACTTGATAACCATTTAGCCCTACTAAACTCAACTCAGAAAATGCTTACAGCCGTCTAATGAAAAGGCAGCAGGTACCGGGGATTTCAACAGGCACATACAAATGAGCCATCCCCAGAAATTTTGCCACCTGACCCTTGTCCAGAACAACCTGTTATTCTCAGTGGCAAAGTCTTGTATAGGATTCTGAAAACACGGAACTCTCAGAAACGTAAATGCCAAAATGGTAACATGTTCCCCAGTGGTACAGCGCAATCCTGACTAGGGATCTGGCCGGCGGCCCAGGGCCGCCCATCGGATCCTGAGCCCAGGCTGCCCGTCAACTGGTGGGCCAGAGTTCTACTCGTGGAAGGGGATGCTGGTCCCCTTCCCCGAGTGTAAACCGGGGCCGGGCTTATCAGCCTCCTCAGATTTCCGCCAGCTAAATAGCTGGCAGAAGTAGAGGAAGCTGTGTAACGACCTAGCCGGCCCAGCGGGGACAGCGATATGGCCGACGCCATCCCCCTCCCGGGCTAGCTACACCAATGGCTGGCTACACCTCCCCCGCCGAAACGCCCCAACGCCCTCCGGATCCTTACCTACCTTCTGGCCTCTGCACTGGCCTCCCTTGCTCCCGAGTAGTCGCAAACGTGCTTTACGGCACGTTCGCAACTGCTTCCGGCGACGGAATACTCGTTCTTTCGCCGGCACATTCGTCAGGGGGCATTGTTGAAAGATGTGGACATTCTGACAGAGACGATCCTTGGGGGGGCGCCGACGCCACGGCTCCACGTGACCGTGGGCGTGATGTCACGCGGCCCCAACCATGCCCCCCCGGTGCCGTTTTCCTACCTATTTCGGAGCCGTTCAGAGCAAGGGAGGGCGGGAGGGCCCAACCTCACTCGGCAAAATCAGCGGAGCCAGCGACGGAACACCGAAAGGCAAGTCCTACGCCCTGGGGCCCACCACACCAACCTCCGCGACACTTCTGCATTCTGACATTCGTGGCGATGTTTCCCCTAAACAGTGGGCAGCTTTGGTTCTGCTCTCGTTCTGTTGGCACTTGCCTGAGATACATGGGTCAGAGTGAACTATATGAAGAAATCTGTACCAACACATAGGGTCGCCTTGGTGGTTTCAAGTGACTATGATAATTATAGTAAATTGGAGGAGAATAAAGAGTTACTATTGAGTTTTTAAAGCAGTCCTCCAAACCTGCTGTCTTGCTGGATATTTCTATACAAGCAATATTTATAGGCTTGGAGAAAAGAAAAAGACATTTCTACTCATCTATTTATATATTGATCAACACAATAATTGCAATCAACAATTAGAGTTGGTGTGAAATGTCACTGACATTACACATTTTCCCCTTGAAAACAAATCACAATCATGGGAGTGTTATGCTTGCTACATTCTGCTTTGACATTTTAATATTTTGCTTTGACACGCAGGAACAGTTTTTGGCCAACAATGTCAAATAAAAAGATGGGAATCCCTTTAAATGTATTTCCAAAACTATCAATCTCAGATGCATTATTTGAATCCTCAAATGAAGAAGAGCTCATAAAATGTTATCTTAAGTATAATGAAAATACATAAATGATTTGTTTAAAATTAAAGTTCTGCTCTCTTGTGCCACAATCATTGAAGTTTTTTTATCGCCAAAACAGTCTGTATGTCAGCATGTATTTAAATGCATATTTTTCAAGTATTTTCATGTATTTCCATCCCACACTGGTGTGATATGTTTCAAAGTACTTATTCATTTTTTTTTTGGCAAATGTATGTGCAGTGTGACATCTGCAGAAACATCTACGTTTTATGAAATCTGATCCTCTGGAGAGTGGGAGGGCCTCAGAACCATGTGTTCCATTAAGGATTGGCAAGATGGTTCCTCTTTTATTACCAAAATGTCTATATTTCCCCTCTAGCTTTGGCATGGATCGCTCATAGGTCATCAGAGAAACCATTTGATGTTGATACCCCTTTGACATGTTCTGTGCAAGAATTCAGCCATGTGCCAAAAAGAAAGAAAGACATTTATACAGAAGATGGCTGGACAGTTTTATGTATTTATTTCATCATTATTCCATCCTTTCTCAAAGGAGCACAGGAATGGGTAGCATACAAGTCACCTCCCCCACCCCATTTATTTATTTAGGCGGGATTTGTATTCAGCCTTTCAGCCCGCCCCCCAAAAGGTTCCCACAAGAATATTGCGAGGTACACTGGGCAGATACTGGCTGACCCATGACCACCCAATTGGACTAGGACCATAGAGACTCACGTTTAAGTTCCCAGCCAGGCAGAAATTTAACTGACCAAGATAGCCTAGTGAGCTTCAAGGCTCAGCAAGGACTTGGCCCTAGGTCTCCTTGGCCCTAGTCCCTTCACAATACCACACCAGTAATGGGGTGCTGAGATTGTGACAGGATATTCTGTTTCTAGTCTTAGCTTGTCCTGTTCCCTGAAATCCTGTCTCAGACTCAGCAACCACATTCTTATGAATTTTAATCACGTTAGCGCCATGATTATGTTGAAAGGTAAATTGATTTGTTTCACCTCCACAACTGAGAAACAGAACAAATCCAACATGAGTTAGCAATCAACAATTTTTTGGCTAGGTTGGCACCTTCTTTGAATCTTGTCTGTCTGTATTACTACTACCAGTCATGACATGCTGGTAATTGGTGGCAGCAGAAGAACAACCACCATACAGGTCAGTATTGGTGTCTCGGATCAAGAACCTTAGAGACCAGCACACTATACAAAAATAGTTGAAACAAATAATACCCATTCACATCCACCCAACTCCACAACATACTCTGATTAAAAAAAATATATCCTTCTAGCTCAAGGGTTCTCAACCCCTTCTCGGCCGAGTACCACCTCGGGCACCACTGTCCTGCTGAGTACTACCGGAACTGACTTCAATGATATCATCGCCAGTTACTTCTAGGTTTTCAAGTTTTTGGAGGCCAGAAAACACAGGTAGGAGGCTCTGGGCAGTTTGGAGAGCCCTTCTCAGCATTCCCAAGAGGCTCAGTCAAAGGCAAGAGCCTCTTGCAAGCGAAAACACGCCACCGAAAGTGCTGCATCGGAGCAGGGTTCTGGCGGTCCGAGTACCACCAGCAATTGGCCAAAGTATCACTGGTGGTACTAGTACGGTGTACCACTGGTTGAGGACCCCTGTTCTAGCTAATAACTACTGAAAAAATGGAAGTAAGACTAGAAAAAGAGAGGAAGAGAAGGAAAAGGAGCAAGTCAGAGGACAAATCATATGCTCAGACCTTCAGCTAACTGCATGGATGTTGGGTCCAGGACAGCAGGTGAGCCTGATTGTACTGTCTTTCCATGAATTCACTGAACACCTGTACAAGGCTCTGGCATATCAAAGCCTCCCGTTCTGCCCTCCACCACTGGCTGCACCAGTGGAGGAGCTGGGAAGCATTGCACTGTTTGTTAATAATTCACCTTTCGTTTCCATGCCTAACGCTAAGCAAATGGAACTTTCCACCTTTGCAAACAATATAGTAACTTCTAGAGCATTTTTCAAAAGCAAAACTCAAAACTTCAGGAAAACATGTTCTTCAACCATGCAACTCCTTCGAAAGTTTAAAACCAAATCCCTTTCTGATGTTACAATGGAGGGAAACTTGTGCTCAGTGACACAGGACAGATTTTCCACTCTCATTAGCCTACACTTTTTTTCTACTAAAAAGGGTTAATTGACTATTAAAGAAGTCCTTGTGAGGATGCCATTCTTCTGTGTCAAATACTATTTTCATCCTGCTCAGGATCATTATAATGACACACAACTGGACAAATGGGAAAAAACACCCATGGCACAATTTCTGCCAATGAATATTTCAGTAGGTGCCTCTTGGCTAAAAGTCTAGATAAAAGCCTTGCTCCAGGCAAATTTAGAATGGTAGAAAATACTTCTAAGTGCCGAAAGCTTATGAGAAAAAGAAGTGGCATAGACCCCTCAACACGATCTCTTCAACGGAAAAATCGACAGATCACAGCAAAAGGCAATTACACCCCTGCGCTTCTAGCTTGTATTTTGCTGACACATACATCTGAGCTTTCCAGCTAGGAATTGTGCTTAGATGCATAACTAAATTTGAGTTGCTTGTGATTTGTTGCAGACATCATTGTTACCTGCTCCCTTGCTCACCTCTTCCTCTTTTCAGAGTATAGGTGGGAAGCACTGCTGATTGCCAAGAATTAAAAGCAAAATGGCCAGTGCTTGTTAAAACAAAGATTTTCACACAACTGAGTTGCTTTTCATTCCATGTGAAGCTATTTAGCTGGCGTAAGTCCGAGGAGGCCATGTAATGGCCGCGCCAACCCGGGAAGGGGACGGTGATCCCCACCCCCTCCTTCTTCCCCTGCGCCTGCACTTACCGTCTCCAGCGGCCATGGGGATGATCCGGTGGTGGAGTGAGGACGGCTGGCCTCTGCAGCGGAGTGAGGGCGGCCAGCCTCCGCCCCGGCTGCCCTTACTCTAATGTCATCGTGAACGTGCTTTCCGGCACGTTCGTGACAGCTACGTTCATTATTTAGTAGGGATTGCGCCCTCAAGGACCTAGGATATATAGAGGCATTTACGTAAAGTATGTGCAGTTCCAAGTAGAGCTGTTTTTTGCAGCTCATATGTGGAAATTTCATTTACACCTAGGGTGTGCAGGTGTTCCCCTCATGGATCATTGCCTTGTCGTGGCGAAGGGGCTTGCGTAACTCAATGAAGCCATGAGCTATGCCGTGCAGGGACACCCAAGACGGACAGGTCGTAGCAGAGAGTTCTGACTAAAAGTGATCCACTGGAGAAGGAAATGGCAACCCACTCCAGTAACCTTGCCAAGAAAATCCCATGAACAGTACCAAAAGGCTAAAAGATATGACGCCGGAAGATGAGCCCCTCAGGTCGGAAGGTGTCCAATATGCTACTGAGGAAGAGCGGAGGACTATTCCAAGTAGACCCAGAAAGAGTGAAGCGGCTGGGCCAAAGCCAATAGGACGTCCAGCTGTGGATGTGTCTGAGGTTGAAAGGAAAATCCAATGCTGCAAGGAGCAATACTGCTTAGGAACATGGAATGTGAGGTCTATGAACCAAGGTAAGCTGGATGTGGTCAAAAATGAGATGATAAGATTGAACATTGACATCTTGGGAATCAGCGAACTAAAATGGACGGGCATGGGCGAATTTAAGTCAGGTGACCATCATATCTACTACTGTGGGCATGAATCCCTTAGAAGAAATGGAGTAGCCCTCATAGTCAATAAAAGAGTGGGAAAGGCAGTACTGGGGTGCAACCTCAAAAACGACAGAATGATTTCAGTTCGAATCCAAGGCAAACCATTCAACATTACAGTAATCCAAGTGTATGCCCCAACCACTGATGCCGAAGAAGATGAAGTTGACCGGTTCTATGAAGACCTACAACACCTTCTAGAACTAGCACCCAAAAAAGATGTCCTTTACATCATAGGAGACTGGAATGCTAAAGTCGGAAATCAAGAAATAAACGGAACAGGCAAGTTTGGCCTTGGAGCGCAAAATGAAGCAGGGCAAAGGCTAACGGAGTTCTGTCAAGAGAACACGCTGGTCATAGCAAACACTCTTTTCCAACAACACAAGAGGCGACTCTACACATGGACATCACCAGATGGTCAATACCGAAACCAGATAGATTATGTGCTTTGCAGCCAAAGATGGAGAAGCTCTATACAATCAGTAAAAACAAGACCTGGAGCTGACTGTGGCTCAGATCATGAGCTTCTTATTGCAAAATTCAGACTTAAACTGAAGAATGTAGGGAACACCACTAGACCAGTCAGTTATGACCTAAACCATATCCCTTATGAGTATACAGTGGAGGTGAAGAATAGATTTAGGGCATTAGACCTGGTAGACAGAGTGCCTGAAGAACTATGGACGGAAGTTCGTAACATTGTACAGGAGGCAGCAACTAAAACCATCCCAAAGAAAAAGAAATGCAAGAAAGCAAAGTGGCTGTCAGATGAGGCTTTACAAATAGCTGTGGAAAGAAGGAATGCAAAAAGCAAGGGTGAAAGGGAAAGATATAAACAACTGAATGCAGAGTTCCAGAGAATAGCAAGGAGAGATAAGAAGGCCTTCTTAAATGAACAATGCAAGGAAATCGAGGAAAACAACAGAATGGGGAGGACTAGAGATCTCTTCAAGAAAATTGGAGATATCAAGGGAACGTTTTGTGCAAAGATGGGCATGATAAAGGACAAAAAAGGCAAGGACCTAACAGAAGCAGACGAGATTAAGAAGAGATGGCAAGAATACACAGAAGAACTATACAAGAAAGATCTTAATGTTCATGATGACCACGCTGGTGTGGTCACTGACCCAGAGCCGGACATCCTAGAGAGTGAAGTCAAGTGGGCCTTAGGTAGCATTACTAACAACAAAGCTAGTGGAGATGATAATATCCCAGCTGAGCTACTTAAAATCCTAAATGATGATGCTGTGAAAGTGCTGCACTCAATATGCCAACAAATTTGGAAAACTCAGCAGTGGCCAAAGGATTGGAAAAGGTCAGTTTACGTTCCAATTCCAAAGAAGGGCAGTGCCAAAGAGTGTTCAAACTACCGTACAATTGCACTCATTTCACATGCTAGCAAGGTTATGCTCAAAATCCTACAAGCTAGGCTTCAGCAGTACGTGGACCGAGAACTACCGGACGTACAAGCTGGGTTTCGAAGAGGCAGAGGAACAAGAGATCAAATTGCCAACATGCGCTGGATCATGGAGAAAGCACGAGAGTTCCAAAAAAACACCTACTTCTGCTTCATTGACTACGCAAAAGCCTTTGATTGTGTGGATCACAACAAACTGTGGCAAATTCTTAAAGAGATGGGGGTACCAGACCACCTTACCTGTCTCCTGAGAAACCTGTATGCGGGTCAAGAAGCAACAGTTCGAACCGGCCATGGAACAACTGATTGGTTCAAAATTGGGAAGGGAGTACGGCAAGGCTGTATATTGTCACCCTGCTTATTTAACTTATATGCAGAGTACATTATGAGAAATGCAGGGCTGAATGAATCACAAGCCGGAATCAAGATTGCCGGGAGAAATATCAACAACCTCAGATATGCAGACGATACCACCCTAATGGCAGAAAGTGAAGAAGAACTAAAGAGCCTCTTGATGAGAGTGAAAGAGGAGAGTGCAAAAGTTGGCTTGAAACTCAACATTAATAAAACTAAGATCATGGCATCGGGTCCCATCAATTCTTGGCAAATAGAAGGGGCAGAAATGGAAGCAGTAACAGATTTTACTTTTCTGGGTTCCAAGATCACTGCAGACGGAGACAGCAGCCATGAAATTAAAAGACGCTTACTCCTTGGAAGGAAAGCTATGGCAAACTTAGACAGCATAATAAAAAGCAGAGATATCACCATGCCAACAAAAGTTCGTATAGTCAGGGCGATGGTGTTCCCAGTAGCAATGTATGGTTGCGAGAGTTGGACCATAAGGAAGGCTGAGCGCCGAAGAATAGATGCTTTTGGACTGTGGTGCTGGAGAAGACTCCTGAGAGTCCCTTGGACTGCTAGGAGATCAAATCAGTCAATTCTAAATGAAATCAAGCCTGACTGTTCCCTGGAAGGACAGGTACTAAGGCTGAAACTCAAATATTTTGGCCACCTAATGCGAAGAGAGGACTCTCTGGAGAAGACTCTGATGCTGGGAAAGATTGAAGGCAAAAGGAGAAGGGGAAGGCCAAGGATGAGATGGTTAGACAGCATCACCGATGCAACAAACATGAAAATGAGCGAACTCAGGAAGATAGTGGAGGACAGGAAGGCCTGGCGGGATATGGTTCATGGGATCACGAAGGGTCGGACACGACTTAACGACTGAACAACAACAACGTGCAGGTGTTTTTCCAGGTTATTCGGTATAGCACCTAAAGTACCCACTACAATTGGTACGATTTTCACCTTTCTGGATATATATTTGCAATTTGGGATCTATCCAAGATCCTTGGAATCACAGAGCTGTTCCAAGCGAGAATCTAAAAAGTCTAAAAAGATGCTGAAGAAACACCAGCAACAGCCACTAGAAGAGACACTGCGCCCATTGGGTGAACAGGGACTGGGACAGTTGTTCTCCTCCTGCTAAATATAAGCAATCCACCACTTTAAAAGGTAAGAACATAAGAAGAGCCCTGCTGGATCAGGCCAAAGGCCCATCTAGTCCAGCTTCCTGTATCTCACAGTGGTCCCACCAGATGCCTCAGGGAGCACACAAGACAACAAGATAACCTGTTTCCTGCTGCCACTCCCCTGCACCTGGCACAGAGAAAACTTACTTCTAAAACCAGGTGGTTGCCTATGGCTTGTAACCTGTGATGGTCTTTTCCTCCATGAATCTGTCCGGTTAGAGGGGGGGAAATTGAAAAAAAAATGGAAAGAGAGAATCTTCTTCTCCAGGGTTTCTGGTAAAATCAGGAAACGTGAGGGTGGTTTTGGCCTCCCTTTCATCCCACCCAAATCTTTTAGCTGAAAGTTCTCACTTAAGCACTTTTGGCTCATCTTCAGATGAACCTTGATGACTGACTTCATGCTTCCTGTAGGTATTCATAACTAAATAGGTTGATGAACAGAACAGTGGCGTACGAACACCCTGCGGGAGGGGGGGCAGCAAAAACTGTCACACACACCCTGTGTTGTCACCGACTGGAAGTGACATCACCTGCCCACCCCTGGAAAGGTCACCAGCAGCTCAAAAAGGTACCTGGGTACTGCCCGCCCACCCGCAGGGATGCTCCTTTGCCACTCCGTTGCCTTTCTCCCTGATCGCCGCCACTGGCGTCACTACAGGGTGGGCGGAGCTGTAAGTTCTTCCTTGATCGGAGCCTCCGTTACACGGAAGATCGCAGTGCTCCGCCCCCGCGCCTTCCAACCCAGTCAAAGCGGTGAATGGGTGATGTTTTCACCACTTTCAATGGGGCGGAAGGCGCGGGGGCGGGGCGCTTCGTTCTTCCGTGTAACGGAGGCTCCGATCACGGAAGAACTTACAGCTCTGCCCCCCCTGTAGTGACGCCAGTGATCGCCGCTGTCGATCTGCTGCCAATACGGTGGTTTTGTCGCCTCCAGCTTGTTGCCCAGGGACTGGGCCCCCCATCCCCCTGGCGATGCCTCTGTGTAGATGGTTTCCTGGCAGAGCTCTTAATGCATGTCTCCAGCAAGTATCCACATATGCCAAGGGAAGGGGTGGGATTGGACACTGGGTTGTACGTAAGGGGAACAGTGCACAGTGAATTTACTAATTTCCAGGGTTTTTTTAGGGGGAATATCATTCCAGTTTAGCTGGTCTAAAGACTTGGGATCCGATCCTTTACCCTACCAGCAGTGCTGATTCAGCTGCGCCAATCAGGCATATGCTGCATCCAGTGCTGGGGGGCAACATGAGGGCAAACGGGAGGTACGTAAAAAACATTTATACTTACCTCCGTATAAGGCCTGGGGCTGCCTATGGGTCTTCTCAGACATATGCCACCTCTTTTGATGGCGTATGTCCAAGGGGTGGAGAGAAAAGGGGTGGGGAGGTTTGAAATGGAGAGAATGTGATCCGGTATGTGCCATGCCACCAAATCCCTCCCTCCCGCCTCCTCTCCACCACTGGTTCCTCCCCCTCCCTGCCCAGTTATGCCCCCAGTTCTCCCATTCTCTCCCTCTTTCCGCCCCCATCACTGACTTACTGAGTTCGGCGGGTGCAGAATGGCCACTGACGGAGCACTGTGCATGCCATCAGCAACTATTTTATGACAGTGAAACAGTCCTCTGAACAGCCCAATCCAGGATAGGCTTGGGCTGTAATATACAGTAAAACCTTGGAATGAGAGTAACTTGGTTTGAGAGTGTTTTGCATAACAAGCAAAAATAATAATAAATTTTAACTTGATTAACAAGCGATGTCTTGCATTACAAGTAGGTTTTGGAGCCCAAGGAGCAGCTGCTCCGGGCGTGGGGCACTACGCTCAGGCTCCACCACTGAACGGCTGCCTTCTCACGCCGCCCTCATGATCGTGCATAGAAGGAAAGGCGCGTGGAGGCAGCCCTGTGAGGAAAGGCGCCTGTGAGGCCCGTTACGCCTCTGCGAGTAGTCTCTCTCGCTGCGGGATTGTGGGTAATCGTCTCCCAGTCTCAGTCCAGTGAGCCAACAGATAGCAGTGATCCTGTTAGTGACAGACTTCGTACACAATAACATCCTACACAATAACATTCGTGATAGACATCCTACACTCCTCCTTCTCTCCTCTCTCTCATCTCCCTCACACCAGCCACGATTCTTTTCAAAGGTAAAGTGCAGGTTAATTTGTTTTATTTTGACTTTATACTGTATTTTGTATTACTGTAATCATTTTTATATGATTAAATGGTTGTGGAACGAATGATCTGAGTTTCCATTATTTCTTATGGGGAAATTTGCTTTGATATATGAGTGCTTTGGATTACAAGCACGTTTCCGGAACGAATTATGCTCGCAATCCAAGGTTTTACTGTACGTTGGTTGTAGAGGCATATCTTTATTAGTTCACTTACTGGGTTCAACCCTCCTCTCCCAAACCTCCATGCTCCCTTCTCTACATTTTTGTATCTGAATGCGATTTTAAAATAGAAGGGGGGAAGGTAGGATGGGAGGGAGGTGAAGATAAAGACAATTACTTTCTCATTCTCAATTATTCTATTTCTCTTAACCACGTACAGCCAGAGCCAAAATCTTTAAACAAACAATACTTCCTGAAACCTGCAGAGATTTTGTTTCTAAAAATGAAGCTCAATTAGTCATTTCTGCTTTGATAGTTAAGTTCACCTATAGAGGAAATTTAATTTTTATGGGAGCTAATGAAAATGATGACATTCAGATGGACCTTCTAATGTAACATGGATTTACGAGACAAAATAGTTTGAAGCATTTGACTTTTTTTTAGCACAAGTCAAGTTCGTTAAAGAATAGTACTCTTTTTTTAATTTTACAAGTACACAATTCAGAAATAGAAGGCATAGTAATCAGCATATGCATTGCAAAGAATGTAAAATAGCAAAGTGAGCCATAAATTGATTATATAAGATTAAAGTATTCACTATTACAATTTATAATTGAGCCATCAGGGGTTCTTGATATATAATTTATTATCGCCACTCTTCAAACATCACATATTTTACATTGTCTGTTCTTCTTTAACTATATAAAGAAAACAGTTGTTGAAATATTTCATGCATTGCACTCATTTGCATTTTTCAACAACTTTTTGTGTAATGAGCTGGCGTGCATCCGAGGGAGTCATACTGGGGCCTCTAGGTCTTACCCCTTACCCCAAGGTAAGCCCCAGCCGCAACGGTGCATCCCGCATCCCAACTTCAGCCAGGATGGTGTAGTGGTTTGGGAGTCGGACTCAGACCTGGAAGATCCAGGTTCAAATCCCCGCTCTGCCATGATGCTTCCTGGGTGACCTTGGGCCAGTCACAATCTCTCAGCCCAACCTACCTCACAGGGTTGTTGTGAGGACAAAAAGGAGGGGAGGAAATATGTACACCACTCTGAGCTCCTTGGAGGAAGGGCGGTATAAAAATGTGAAAAATAAATAAATAAATAAAGTTGGATACAGTGGCCGGCCCTTTAGGCCGGCACTTAGCACTTCGAAAACTCAGCACTTCCCTCCCCTCCACAGGCTGAAATCCTATACGCACGTTCCTGGGAATAGGCCCTATTGACTGCATTAGAACTTACTCCTGAGTAGACATGAATAGGATTGTGCTGGCATTTCCTCTTTCTCTCTCTCTTCCTCTCTCGATTTCCATTCCAGGGAGTGAAGGGAGGAAGAAGAGCAGCAGAGGCAAGTAGGCAGACAGAAGTGGTCAACACCCCCCCATACACACACACACACATACACCAACCTGCTGTCTGAGGCCATTGCTTCACAGAGGTAGAGGAAGGGATGGGGCAGGGGAGGTGGACCACCCCCGGGTGGCCTGGGGCAACAAAGCGGCCAGGGATGTTAATCGCCGCAGAGACGGAGAAAAATGGCCGTGCTGCACGGAGGATTGGCCCTCCCGCTCGCCTGGGCTCCTATGACATGAAAAACAGCCGTGTGTGTGTGTGTTTCGCTGTGATGTGGCAGGGGTGGGGACACAACCGCCAGGGGCGGGGCTTCTGACGTTCCGCGCGGGGGGCACCGGAGAGGTTAGCTACGCCTCTGTTGCTTCAGGTGGCCTCATGGATAGGCCGGCCCTGCTTCTGCATGTGGTTTACCACTGAGCTACACTCCAGCTACTGGGGCATCCAAGAGGGAAAAGCTATTGCCTTCCTGCTGTGCTTGTAAGCTTCCCAAATGCACCTGGCTGGCCAATATTAAAAATATAATGCTGGACCCAAGTGGACCTTGGTTTGGTCAGATCAGCAGGGATTTTATGTACTTGCAGCCCATGGTGGTGGTAGCAGTGGCGATGGTAATGGCGGAAAAAAATCTTGTTTCCCAGCCTGCTCTGAACCACAGGAAACAGGGAGGGAGGTGGGATCGAGCACCTGGGAAGCCAGAATATGTGACTACTCAGCTGTGTTCAGCTTGGAGGGTCACAAATTGTACAGAGCAGGCCAAAAGTCAGTTTTCTCATGGAATCTTTACTTTCTTCACACTTACTTAAAACCTGGTGAAAAACAAAGCACTCTATTACTGTATCCAGCACACACACACACACACACACACACACACACACACACACACACACACCCTGTATCTGTCATCCGGAACAATATAAACTTTTGAAGTTCACCCCCTAATTACCCGATTGTATTTCATGCACTGCTGTGAACATCTAATCTCTTAACAATTAAATGAAGCTTCCCTTACAAGTGCAACAGCTACATTTATTTTTGAGACATTATTACTGTTCTGTTTACCCTTTGCCAGGATCCCTAGTACAATTAAGTTGCTAGAGATATTGCCTGTCATTTACTGCACAACACATTAGTTGCCAATGGCTCTCACACAACCACGCTAAATGCTACTAATAACACACTTGACTTTGCTTGCGGTTCTCCTAAATATCCAGGGCTTCCTTTACAAACTGGACTGCTTTTTATTGCCCGCTTTGATGAGCAGCTCAACAGGATGCATATTGTAGTCCTGGCAGCTAAGCAGTTAAAATTGTTTCCTGAAATTTATTTATTTATTTTATTTAAAGAATTTATACCCCGCCTTTCTCCCGAGGGCACTCAAGGCAGCTGAAATGTGCCGTATGTGGGGATGCCTCTGAATACTACTTGGAAACTCCAACCGGTACATAATAAAACAGCTAGATTATTACCTGGAACTAGCTGTACGGAGCATATTTTGCCAGTGCTAACCAAACCGATTAAGGGCTAGACTACATAAACCAGCAATTTAACCCTGAAATTGTCATTTGTTACACTGGTATTTTTAGGATTGAGTAACTACTTCATCGAGGTGATGTTCAGCAGTGGAAATCAGTGCAGTGGTAAAGCGCAGTGGGTTAAACCGCTGAACCATGAGCTGTCGATCGAAAGGTCGGCAGTTCGAATCTGCGACGGGGTGAGCTCTCGTTGCTTGGCCAGCTCCTGCCAACCTAGCAGTTCCAAAGCATGTTAATGTGAGTAGATAAATAGGTACCGCTTGCAGGAAGGTAAACAGCGCTCCGTGTTCCAGCTGCATGCTACGCGCTGCGGCAAGGAGAGTCATGCCGGCCACATGACCACGGAGGCGTCTTCGGACAACGCTGTCTCTTCGGCTTTGAAATGGGGATGAGCACCACACCTTAGAGTCAGACATGACTGGACTTAATTGTCAGGGGTCACCTTTACCTTTACCTAACTACCTCTGGTGGCAACCAGAGAAGGGGCCTTTTCCATGGTGGTGCTCCATTCATGGAACATCAGCAGACAAGAAGAGCCTTCTGATCAAAGGCTATCTCCTCTAGCATCCCGTCTCCCACAGTGGCCAACCAGATGAAAGATATTTCAAATACATTCCAGCAGTATGGCAGGAAAGGCTTCTCATGTTGCTTGTTCTCTCCCAGCAGCAACTCAAGGCAAAGGGAAGCTTGTTTCAGTGTGGTCTCCGATAACCCCCAAAGACCAACACATACAGCCCTGGAAACTTTTTGGAGTTAACACTCCTAGAAATGAGGAGATATTAGCAAAATCATTGCACAGCGTTAGTTACGTTACAGCTGGACAAATTTCCTTTATTAGATAATTTAATTATTCCCCAAACATTATTTAATTATCAGGTATGTGGAAAAGTTGACATTTTTATTCCTTTTTTAAATATTGAAAATTAATTGGAAAAAAGGCTTTTAAAGAAAGATAATTAAACAAATATGCTATGAAACAAGGCCATGTGCAATTTCATTTTATGTGTAAATTATATGTGGGCCCAAAGGGGCTGCAGTCTTATTATACAGTTTACTCCTCCATTAGCATTTCAATGGAAAACGAGATTTCCTCCTGGTTCAGTGCAAGATATTGAAACTAAGTAGCATTTGCTAAAACGCCACGTAGAAAAAGAAGGAAAGAAAAGGAGAGTGTATTTCTATGTTCTTTTTGTCATATGGACACATCTCACCTGGAAATCTGAGGTCGAATTGGAAATGAGTGGCAGAATTTATCCCTATAGTCACATGGGCAACCCAAGGGTGCAACTTTCCGAATGAGGAATTTCCTGATTTTAGTTTATAACACAAAGCTTCTCTTGTAACCTTAACTATCGAGATTCCTCCTCATACTTAAAAAAATCCATCTTGTGCCATTTTGGAGATTTCCTGTGTGTCTCCGTGCAGACGTAACACCAATAATACACAGATGTTGTGCTGACATCATGTTGATGATGTGCCAATGCCAAGATGCTACTCTGTGGGTGATGCGCTGTGTCGAGGCTTCTATGGACCAATGGCTGGTTCTATGGACCAATGGCTTCTATGGCTGGTGTCCAAATAGGTTTGGTCCTTTAATAGCCTTGCAGCTGACTTCTGGACTACTTGAATTTCTAAACAGTCTTTGGAATGCGTGTGGGAAGGGGTGGACAATAGTGCCAGAAAATGAACGGGGGTGGGATGGGGTGGGGTGGGGTGTAAACAACGACGACAACTTCATCTTCCACTTTATCAGTGAATGAAAAAATCAGAGAATAAGTGATTGACAGTCTTAGATACCTCTACAATATTTTGTAGTGTTCCATGCTGCTGAACTAAGGTGGATACACGTAGGTATTCTGAGAGGAACATTATATTTTTGAACCACTCCAAACCTTTGAATCTTTCCGAGGCTCAAAATTATCTTAATGTGATTTACGGTTTGCATATCGCTTTACGGGGATACCTCAGTGTGCCTAAGTTTGTCATTTGTAGTACTTATGTAATAACATAAACTGCAATAAAATGGGGTAATATATCATAATGTTCTGCAGAAAGGTGGCAATAACAACCTGGATGATGATAATCATAATGATACTGAAAGTCTCCCCTGTGCTTATTACAGAGGCAAGCGGATCTGAGGTGAGAGACTTGAGCTTCGCAGGCCTAGTGTCTATTTCTCTACTGAAGAGAAAGACCACATATTTTTCCCAGCAAGCATTAAGATGTCTGTTGTTACACTACTGCCCAGATTCATGGAAACTTTTGTGTGATGCATGTATCCAGAATATCATCAACCACTGGCAGGCTAACCTTCAGTACTCTATAGCAGTGGTTTCCAAATTTACCCGCTCCGCAACCCACCTTCAGTGGGGAGCTCGGCAACCCGGACGTTGGGGTGATGTGATGACATGATGACATCATCACGCCACTGCCATTACTTCCGAGTCGCCGGGCATTCTTGTGTTTTTTCGCAAAATGCCTGCTGCCGGAGCCTCTGTGCAGCGGTTTGTGCACCCCATTCTCAACGAGAACATGATGCGGTGAGGCATGGGATGGGCCAAGGACCGCTGCACATGTAAACATTTGGCAACTCAGAAATGTGGACAGGGCAGCGGGCAGCATTCACAACCCACCAAAAATTATTTAACAACCCACTTGTGGGTCATAACCCATAGTTTGAAAAATGCTGCTCTATAGCATTGCAGAAAATGATTCAAATAAGAAACATATAGACCCAGCGTACTGGGCTGGATATTCTGAACCTACTTGGGCCTTCCTGCAGGGATGTGGATCAAGTCTCTGGGTCCAAGTCTCAAGTCAAGTCCCAAGTCTTTGCCCCCAAGTCTCAAGTCTTTGGTTGCGAGTTGCGAGTCCCTATCTATTTAATGGGGAAAACAGGTTTAAACCTGAATAAAACTGGACTTGTCGTAAAAGGTTCCAAGTCTTGAGCCGAGTCTTTAGAGTCTTTTACAATCGCTGAGTAAAGTCCGAGTCGAGTCATTGACGCAACTTGAGTCCGACTCGAGTCCGAGTCAATAGACACAAGTCTACATCACTGCCTTCCTGCTACCTTGCTCCCAGGACCAATGTTCCCACACCTTCTTGACTTGTCCCCCTGACTTCTTCATAGTCAGAAAAGAACCCCTATAGCCACAAGACTCAAGGTTCCATTTTTTCCCAACGTGCTCACTCACAAACCCATCTGTTCCTCAGTTATCTAGGTGTAATGCCAGAGGCTAGTGTATCCCTCTCCTCCTTGGTCCTGTCGATGGTACCTGACCAGAGTTGCTCTCTTCCTAAGGCTGAGCAGAAAGTTGCCAGATAATAACCTTTGCTTTGAATTTGGGTGGAATAGGAAGGCCAAAGTGGGGATAGAAAGCACCCCACCTCATTTTTTGGGCCACTACTTCCAGTTTTGCAGTGGCAGCACTCTGCTAAATAGCAGGGTGGACACTATTTTTATTTTTCAGAAGTACCCTGGGGACTATGCTATGTCAACATATAACATCATTCCCAGGGGACTTATGGGAAAAGAACCATCATTGCATTTACCCCCCCACCCCCCCCACACTTTTATTCTTTGTTTGCTTCTGACCTTTGAAAATTGCCAATGTGTCCCACCCCATTGTTACAATTGTGAATAGGGCAGCAAAATAGGGGGCAGCCTTATGCAGCATTAATTAGTGGCCAGCAGAGTCACTTCAAGGCAAGGCCCGCTCATGTTTCACATTCAAGCATTTAGTTACCCATTTCTTCCCAGGAATCATAAGAACATAAGAGAAGCCTTGCTGGAGCAGGCCAAGGGCTCTTCTAGTCCAGCTTCCTGTATCTCACAGGTGCCTTTGGGAACACATAAAACAAGAATATACCTGTATCCTGTTGCCAATCCCTTGCATCTGGCATTCAGAGATAGGTTACCTCTAAAACCCGGAGGTTGCCTATAGTCATCATGGCTTGTAACCTGGGATGAACCGTTTCTCCATAAATCTGTCCAATTCCCTCTTATAGGACAGGTGCCAGGTGCTATCTAGGCCAGGTGCCATCACACATATCCTATGGCAAGGAATTCCACAGGTTAATTACACACTTATTTCCTTTTGTCTGTTCATTCACATGCTACGGTGATGTTCTTGCTTCTGTTTCCCAAAGGTCTAGAGAGAAGCAGTTTAATTGCATTATAGCCAAACATTTCATTTACCTATATGCCACTCCTCTTATGTAGAAGATCAATCTTTCAATTCTTTCAATGTGTAAAAATGTTACTAATCACACAAAAGTACAGTGGGCCCTCCTTATCTGTGGATTGGCCATCCACAGATTTGAATATCCGCGGATGGCCATCTGCGGAAGAGAGACTCCCAATAGGGGTGGGGGAGGTGCTACAGTACCTGATTTAGCAACCAAACCAGTCCGCTGCCTGCTTCTTGCCTCTCACAGCACTTTGTAAAAGTCCAAAGAGCCTGTACAAAGAAAAATGTGCCCGGAAGCGACTTCCGGTTGCACACGAAACCAGAAGTCACTTTTGGTTGGTTTTTTTTTTCTTTTTATAGGCACTATGGAGCTTTACAAAGTAATGCGATAGGTAAAAAGTGGGTTGCGGGCTGGCGCGGTTGCTAAATCAGGTACTGTGACACCTCCCCGTCTCCCTTCCCCCACCCCAACCGCAGATTTAATTATCTGCAGATTTTCATATTTCTAGGAAGTCCTAGAGCGCTGCCTGGAGGCGGTTGGGGTCTGGATGAGGGCTAATAGGTTGAGATTGAATCCAGAAAAGACAGAGGTCCTACTGGTCAGGAAAGCTTCGATGCAGGTACTGAGTCATCTGCCCATTCTGAATGGGGTTGCACTCCCCCTGCAGGAACAGGTGCGCAGCTTGGGAGTACTTCTGGATTCACAGCTCTCCCTGGAAAGCCAGGTGGCGGCTGTGGCCAGGGGTGCGTTTGCCCAGCTTCGGCTGGTGCGCCAGCTGCGGCCGTACTTGAGTCGATCGGACCTGACCACGGTGGTCCACGCCTTAGTGACTTCAAGACTGGATTACTGCAACGCGCTCTACGTGGGGCTGCCCTTGAAGACGGTTCGGAAGCTGCAATTAGTGCAGAATGCGGCGGCCCGGGTGGTTGCTGGAGCTAGGCGGTTTGACTCTGTTGAGCCGCTGCTTCAGCGGCTGCACTGGCTGCCCATTCGTTTCCGAGCCCAATTCAAGGTGCTGGTAATGACCTTTAAAGCCCTTCACAGTTTGGGTCCAGGATATCTGAGGGACCGCCTTCTCCCATACATTCCGGCCCGCTCTCTTAGGTCATCTGAGGGGGCTCTCCTGTGTGTACCACCTCTATCGCAAGTTAGGGGAGTGGCAACACGTGGGCGAGCTTTCTCTGCTGTGGCGCCACAACTGTGGAACTCCCTGCCAGGGGATCTGAGAACCACCCCCTCCCTCATGACTTTTCGGCGAGGGCTCAAAACATTTTTGTTTCGTCTTGCGTTTGGGTGATGGGTTGTAGCCTGCCTCCTGTGTCTCAAGATGCTCTGCCATGTTGCTTTTGTGCTCCCTACTGTTGCCCCCCAGTGGTTTTTATTGATATTATTGTTTTTATTGTTTTTAAATTATGTATTTAAACTGTCTGTATTTTAAACTGTTTTTAATTTTTGTTGTAAGCTGCCTTGGGCATTTGCCTCGGCATGGGATAAGGCGGGATATAAATTTTTTAAATAAATAAATAAATAAATAAATATCTGCGAGGGTTCCAAGAACCCCGCGGATATGGAGGGTCCACTGTACATCAATTGTCTTCCAAGGTCTGTCTAATGCTATCTTTACAGCTGTTAATTAGTTCTAGTACTCAAGAACAACACTCTTCAAATTAAGTTAACAGAACTGGGTAACAGGTCTAAGGTTCATCTATGATCTGTTATTCTATAGATAACTTCCAAGATTGTCAACCAGAAGGCATTCACTACATCACTGTTAGCATTGGTGGGGGGAAAAAATGTCCATGTTTTCAAGTTGACACTTCCAGCAGTTATATCTATGTGTTTTATAGATTTTATTTAAATTAGCAAGAGAGGGCTACCCTCTTCCCACTCAGTTTTCTAACCTCTAGTTTTCCTGCTGGTCCACCTGCTGGAAAACCTCTAGTTTTCCTGCTGGTTTCCTGCCTTCCCCCCTTCTACTAACATCACATAAACGTTTTGCATACATTCTAAAATCAAGTAGCATGAACGTGTGTCCGTGTCCAAATCATGTGTACTGGCTCTTCCCGCAACCCCTACACCTTGATTATTTCTTATGCATGAGCTACAGTATATGAATTTGGACTCTCTCGATTCGTATTTGGAAGGCATCTCCCTCTCACATTCAGCAAACATGAGGGGAAACAGAAACTTGCTGGCTAGGCACACACCCCTCTGCTGACACGCCTGCTGGTCATGTGAACATTTGGTATTTGTCTGAAAAAAAGAACGAACTCTCTCTGTGTTTAGCGCACCTTTTCAGACAAACATGAAATTGGGTGCCATTGGGTGCATTGGCAGAGGTAGCCATTGGGTGCATTGGCAGAGGGTACATGAATAGCCAATGCACCCTGCACAAATGTGGGCTGAAGGAGTGGTCAACTCATAAGGTTGGGGGCATGCTCTAATCCCCCTGCATGAATTGACAGTACACTGGCTCCTCAAGTTACAGACGGCTACATTGGCGCTTTCACACAGGCACAGTAGTGCTGGGCCAGCAAGATCCAGCTGTTTTGAGGTGCATACGTTCTGACATTTAGGCAGACCTCCAAAATGCAGACTCATTGATGGAGCATGCACTGCAGCCAATGGTGGTGGTGATGGTGGTGGGGATTGGACAGCCAGTTGGAGGTAACTAAAAAAAATACTTTTCCCCGGTAGGCTGCCTGATCGCCTATACGTCTCCCATGCCAGCCATTTTGCTGGAGTAAATTCAATGAAAGAAAAGAGGCAGGGTGGCCTGGGAAAGTGGATAAGATCCAGTGCACACTGGTGCTGCCGAGATCCACTTTTCCCTCCCTACCCCCTGCATTCCCCCCACCCACCCCCAAACACCCTCTGCCCTCCCCCGTCCATGACACACCTCTACCACCAACTTACTAGCACTGGTTTGGGAATCACTGCTGCATGCGCTGCCCGGCACTGCCCATTTGTGGAAGCAGCCTAGAAGTACGCAATGGCGGCCTGGCTTTTGCACTGCAGTAAAGGGCCTTGTGCTGTCGGAACACTAGTTCTGGTGGCACGAGGCCCCTTAGGATTGATACCAAACAGTATCCAGTTCTGAAATGTCTGCAATCACACTTTTCACTGTGTGAGGGTCAGATCTGCTTCCAGTGATTACTGTAATTGCTTAGGAAACCCCGAAAGCCCTGGAGCGTCCACCACGACCGGCGGCCAGGGCTTTCTGAAGGCGGCCGCTGCATTGTGGCCTTATTTATACTTTTTTTTCTGTACATACGCAGAACGTTTAACATTTAACGTTCTGAGCATGTGCAGGAAAAAAAGTATAAATAAGGCCACGACGCAGCGGCTGCCTTCAGAAAGCCCTGGCCGCCGGTCGTGGCGGACGCTCCAGGGCTTTTTCCGGTTCCGAGGCTGGGCAGGCGCTCCAGGGGAATGCCGCCCAAACCGCGGAGCCGCTGCGTCACTGGGTGGGCGCGCGCGCTCCCCGGAGTGCACCCAAGCCGCAGAACCGCCCGGAGCCACTGCTCCGGTCGCTCCGCCCTCCGTACGCCTCTGTTTGCCAAATTTCTAAGCAGTATGGTCAACCACGTTACATTACCAAAAGACCAACATTCCAGAGAGATCTAAATCTCAGATAGTTCAGAAAAATAGATCAGAATGAAGGGAAGGTATCCTGATTCTCAACTTGACCTATCAAATATGAATTTGTTCCCTAAGTCCAACTTAATTGGAGTTCATTCTCTATGTAACTCTTTAACATTTTGGTTTCTTTTTATAGATTTTTCTTTTTGTCAGGAAGGAAACTTTGTATTTGATGCCCTTTGCAAGGAGTATTAATTGTGGCAGGTTAGCCATTTGTGCACTGGGAAAGGCTGAAGGTTGAATTAAGGAAATATAATTAGAGAGTCTTTTTGAAAGAAAGCTGGAAAAGACCAGCAAGTGACAAGCATCATCTGGAATATTAGATATGCTGTCCAAAGTCTCAGGCTAGGGTAGGTAAGCTGTGGGCAGGATTTCAAAAAGTGGAAGCATCTAATTTTGTCATGAAACTTACATCAAAGCTGAACTCTAGGAAAGCATCCTAAATGTAAGGGACCTTGGGAACTGCAGTTCTCCAGGGCACCTGATGGCCATACTAAGGATGGATGTGCAATTGGGTTCAAATTTCAGGATTGGGTTCCAAAAAATGAGCTATTTTCCAATTTTTAGCAGAAAATATATCGTTTGTCATACTCAGTTCAGAGCCAAGTCAGTGGGCATTTGTCCATCGCTACCTGAGAATTGTTGCATTTTTTTTTAAAATACACAATTAAAAAAAATAATTGTTCACTCTGCAGTCTTAGATGTAAGCCATACAGATCACACATTCCTGAAGACTTATGTTTCCTAGGGCTTTCATTGAAGTCCCCATTTCATTTTAAGTTCCATTCAGGTTCTTTCTAGAATTATATTGAATGCTACACATTTGTGTATCTGTATTTCATTTATATCTCACCTTCCTTTGGGGACTCAAGGAGACATATGTAGGGTTCCCAGGTGGTCTCCCATCCAGGTGCTGTGCAGAAGGAGATTTGACAAAGTCTTCATTCCATGCTGGTTCTCAGCTATCCTTGCATATCTATACCACCATTGGAGGAGAGAGGCAGCCCAATCCTAACTAAATTCCCCCATGCCGCTGCAGCGGCACTAGCATGGGCTACACTGCATCCCATGGGGGAATTTTGCATGCTGAAGTTCTCCTTGGGGTAAGAGGACATTTGTCTCCTTGCCCCAGGATAACCCCCAGCATGCACAATGGGTCAACTCAGACCTACACCAGCGATATTGCTAGCGCAAGTAGGCCCGGGAAAATGGATAGGATACTGACATGTGCCAGTACGACCAATCCTGCCCCCTCCCAGGCCTGATCTGTTCACCCCCCTGCCCCCGTCGCCACCCACCCCACCCCATTCCACCCCTCCCCGCCATTCCCGCACCCCTGTGCCGGTCTTACCTGTTCTGACATGCATCGCTCCGGCCACCAGTGGGAAGGCTCCAGCCTTCCCGCTGGCGCTGCTAGAAGAAGCGCTGTCACAAAGCACTTTACGGCGCTTTTGTGCCAGCGGAGCATGCGCTCCGCTGACACAGATGGGGGATAGGACTGGGCCAAGAGAAATCACATGGCCAATATGGTAAGAAAAGGGGCGTGTGTTTCAATACACATGTATCCAAAGCAGAAAGGAAACAATTTTATATGACTATGATCCATTTTCTGTTTTACAAGCAAGCCAAGCCCTGCTATTCCAGCCGAGCAAATTCTCTTTCCCTTTCATGCCTCCTCCCCCATTCCCTCTCGCTTTTTCCAGGCAGGGATGAAAAGCACAACTTTGTACCTTTGCGATTATTAGCAACACAGAGTTCATCCTTATTAGTCCTAGAGGCAAAGGGTTAATGAGTTAAGTGCGCCAATTCAATTAAGCCACCTCTTTCCTTTAGTGAACATAAATTTTAACCTGATCACTTCAACATCTCTTTTAAATACATTACCTTTGGCACTATTTAGTAATAGAATAAATTGGATCTGGAGAAGGGGAAAAATGAATGCCTTCTCAGGGCTTAAGCACTTGTGTACTTCATTTGCCCCCTAGTAAAATAAACAATGAGGGAGTTGTGGAGGAGAAATATAATTGTGGAGTCACTTGGCGAGGGTTCACAGCTCTTTCTGCAACTGGCTACTTGAAATCTTTTCCGTCCCAATAAATTTGATGTCTCTCACTCATGGAAATGTTAAGGATCCATTTTAATTGGTATTTAGGAATGTGTAAACACACACTCCTGAGAAATTTCTCCAAGTTTTACTGATGTAGTTTTTGCTTCCTGCAAAATTCCTCCAATGTCTCAGACATTTTACTTGACAAAGGATCTCCACATTGACTTGAGATTTGGGTTTGGGCAAAATCTAGCCTGTATTGAACCCCAGTGATAAATTGTGGTAGTTCACCGAATTTTTTGGCTTTACTCACAATTCCAGATGTTCCACTGGAAGAGCAGGGCTTGCATTAGTTGTCACCAACTATCTAAGGGCCCATGATTGATGCCTGAAGCCTTGGTGAAAAAATATGTTGTCCACCAGTTCAACCACTGAGAAGCACTCTGAGCTATTACTGGCACCACTAAGGTAACTCTCACCCAGAGGTGAAACTAGACTGGAGCGGAGGCAAGTAGTTCTGCAAGAGTCCGTTACACCGGAGTCAGCGGCCCCTCCCCCTTGCTGTTGGAGCCATTCTGGCAGCAACAGGGGAGTGTCCTGCGTGTTGCCATTGCCGCCAGAATGGCTCCAACAGCAAGGGGGAGGGGCCGCTGACTCCAGTGTAATGGAGTCTTGCAGAACTACTTGCCTCCGCTCCAGTCTAGCTACGCCACTGCTCTCGCCCAACCCTTGAGGGGTTTACTTTAGCAGTGGCAGTGACTTGGAATGTTTTTGACAATAGTGCTGGCAGCCATCATCATCCTTTACCTACAGTGCAATGCCCCCATTGTTGTATACAATGAACCAACAGCAGGGAAGAAAAGATTTTCAAGATGGAAGCCACCAGTGCGACTGCACCCCCAACCCTAAAGGGGCCTTGCAAAGGCACTTGGCCGAGGCCCCCACACACCCACACCTGGTACCAACACTGTTAAAGAAGGAACCTCACATTTACTCTGGATTTTGCAGCAAGCAAAATTTCACTGTGGCTCTAATTTTCTTAAATGAGGAATATTCATTTCAAACGCAGAGGAGTTGGCACTATAGAAAAGTGTCATTTTAAAACAGTGACAACACCAGAAAATAATAATTCACGGGGCAAAGAGAGGGCAAACCAGATTTCAGGGACAATTTCTGTCTCATGTATTAAACCTTCCCCAATGCAAACATTGCTATATTTCACATTAATGTTCAGATCCTAAACATATTTATTCAGAAATAGGTAACAAGAATTTCAATAAGATTTACAACCCAATATACATTTAGCATTGCAGCCTTTGATGTTTCATTTTTTAAAAAATTACTTGAAAGTTGTGGAAAAGTCACTGCATACAAAAAGTGTCCATTGAAATTTGTGTCCATTGAAATTTGTATATGCTTATAACTTATCACAGTGGTTCTCAAAGTGGTGGGTCACGACCCAGCATTGGAACCACTAACTTAACTGTCCCCTTCCCACTTAAGGGGCAGGGACAGCATGGCAAGCCCAGGTAAGTTAAAAAAAAAAGTTTTGGGGCTCTTTTCAGCAGTGGTGATCCCCGGGATCACCGCTGCCACTGGCCCCACCCACGCAAATACTCAAAGTTCTCCCCACCTCGCGGGGTGAACATTGAGAAACGCAGATGTAAAACATTCTTTTAAAGCAGTGTTTCCCAACTTTTTTGACCTATGGCTCCCTAGACTATTGGCAACCATTGGCCGCAGTTCCCCATTACATTATGTTGATGCCTGCCAATTGGCATTGCACTGTTTTTCAAGAGGATTCCGTAGCACTCTGTGACTCCCCTGGCTGGTTTCTGCAGCTCCCAGTTTGGGAACCACTGATCTAAAGAATGTCAGCCCATTGGCTGAGCTGCTGTGATGTCATAGGCTGTAAACAAACATCCTAGTTATTGCTCAGGAAGGAGTACGCATAGAATCTAGATCTAATGGGCTTAGGAGGGGAGATTTCAATTGCCTATCAGAAAGAAATTCTTAACAGTAAGAGCAGTTTGACAATGGAACCTCTTACCGAAGGAAGTAATGGGTTCTCCATTGCTTGAGGCATTAAGGCTAAGGTTTGACAGGCACATTTTGGTGATGCTCCAGACTCTGGAGTCCAGAGCTCTGCTACTTTCCTTGAAGGCCCCTCCCAACTCTGTGATTCGATGACTTCTAAAGTCAAAGAGCAGTGCAACAACTGTTAGATAAGTGAATATCAATTTGGCAATGCAGGCAAGTGGACACAGACATTTTGGAAACTTTGCATTCATGCCGCAGTTTTTACTGTGTAGATACAAACGCTCCTTACTTGCTTACAATAAGATGTACCAATCAGGGTTCTAAATCGAATGTTTTTAGATTTTTCACTAAATGAAGGTACCTTCTCCAAGCTGAAACCGCATAGATGTCGTTACAGTCTAATATTTTAAAGTAAAGCGTGGCATTATTTATTTAGTGCTTCAAAATTCAAGCGTGCCGAGTAAATCCTCCAACAAAACTATTTATACTTTGAGTCTGGCATGTTAGAGAGACAGTCATCTGTGGCCAGTGTCAGTAAGTGTGTTAATAGGGTGTTTGACAGCTCCTCTGGAAGATTTTCAGGGCAGCTGCATGATTGGTTCATGAAGCATTTCATCGGATATTATGAGTGACAAGGAACCTGGAAGTGGTGCAAGAAAAGTACTCCCAATCTATGAAGACAGCTCACGTTTCTCTTCTCCAACACAAGACCCCTATGCAGTCAAGCAGCGCCGCATATACAGGCTGAGTTGTATGTCACATTTGTTCCTCTGCATTGCAGGCCAATTTTGGATGCCACTCCTTATCTCTAAAACAATCTGACAACCACTGTAGCTTGCTCGGATGCCTTTATAACATGTCACATACTATCGTCTGTGGAAGGGGGGGCAGTAATGAGTCCAGGTACCCCCTTTCCTCTAGTTCCTGACCCTCCTGACAGCTTATATCAGCCCTGGGGGGGGAGGCTAGAGCCTCCATCGAGACAAAGACCTAGACTCATGATAAAACTATGGTGGACTGCTTCACATTAGACTCTAAATGGGAGTTGCATGACTGCATTTTAAAGGAAACCCTCCCTGCATGTAGAAATCTAGATTTTAAATCAAGTATTTTGCCCAGCTTTCTTTCAGACCTCTAGTTTTCTATATGTAAGGATTTTTCCTCTACACAAACAGCAAAAGTCACATTTCTGTACACTCTGCACTCTCTGTCTCTCTGTCTCTCAGGCTAACACACCATTCTTGGCAATGGCGATACTCTGTGCTTCTCAGAGGAAGGCCAGGATAAAAATGTAGCCCTCTGAAGAAGGAAAACTCTCTACCTGAAAATGAACAGAAAAAAAAATGAAATTGTAATTATTGGCAAGTGTCTTGAGGATTTGTCCCAATGTGGGCACAAAATAATGTTTCCTCCAAATGAGAACTGAACGTACCATTTTGCTATCTGGCTCCTAACTTCCACATATTTCTGAAGGACCTCCATCTTCACTGACTTCTGCTCCAAGATTCATACTGTAGTATTCCTTATTTATTTAAATATGATATTTTGCGATTTGCTTAACAATCTACAAAGAGGCTCCCAAGAACAACCACAATCCATAAAACAATAAATGGCAGAATCCTAATCACCTATAAATACAATTGCACAAATAACAGGAGAGAGACAAGACTGATATAAAAGAGCACCCAGTGCCATTTAAAATGTAGTGATAGCAGGTTAAACCCAATCGTTAAACTATGACAAGTCCTGGGGGGAAAAATTGGTTTTACCTGACTCCTGCCCAATGCTAATGTCTGGGGGGGGGCTACATAAATGGGGAGACATCGAGAACGTCTCCTCCGCAACTGCTTCCCATTTATCTACAGATGTTCAGATGCATGTAATGTAATCAGGACCTCAGAGAATAATCTGTACATTGAGACACAGAGATATTTCAATGTGGCTTTCTCATTTTTTTTTTTTGAAGAACCTTTTCTCTGTGAGAGAGAAATGCCACAGCCAGAGTATACTTTCTGCATACGAAAAAAAAAATCAACAGACAAATCCAGCCCCGAGCTTCATTATGTCTTTGTCCACACAAAGGAAATTATTGAGAACATATAATACGTTATGAAGAAACACAAACAACTCAGCAGGGGGCCTCTCACTGCCCCCTGAGGGTCAGTAATGACTTCAAAGGGCATTTGAGGACTTCTTTATGTGGGAAAGAGGTATGTGTACCTGGACCGAGATGGATTGCTGTGGGATTAACTTACCCTCAAAGAAGATGCAGTCTGGAAACCACCAGAGGAGACTTGGTAATATGTAATGTCCAGAGGGCACTGCAGTGGAGAGTTTGCTAAAGAAGCTGCTCTTTTCAGGCTTGCGCCAGTTAATTAGCAGAAGAGGGACCCAGGCACTTAACTGAGCAACCTGGTTTTTGCGCTCCCCAGTGCATTCTCGGGGCTTCCTATTCAGCCAGCCTTTTAGGGCTCGTATGAAATTTCCTCAGATTTAGATTTCGGAATAAAAAGACGTGATTTTGACCCCACCCCAGTCTTTTCATCAGTGTGCTTCTTACCCATATGATATGAGCCCTTGAGACTACAACAAGCCCCATCTCGTCGTATATGTTGCCATATCTGTGGATGGCATGATGTAGATAAATAATAGTGATCTATAATCACCCCAAGTACAAGCATTTAAAAATATTGCCCCATAGTTGTCATGGGCTGTGTGCTTTGTTTCTTTTGCATCCCAAGGTGGGCCATGGCAACCTCATCAGGAACATCATAATAGGCATAGCCAGCAGCTGTGATCCTGTTTTCATCTCACAGCCTGATCCTGCGTAAGGGATACGCGCCCTTCCCGGGCTGTGCCGAAGCAGCCCAAGAACATCTCAGGAGAAGGGCTGACGTACATCCAGGGTGGCGGGGTAAGGGCCACCGAGGCCTGGAATGGGAGCAGGATATCGGCGGAGCTTGTCTGTATCCTCGCACACTCTCGGGCCGGTTCGCCCAACGGCCGCCCTCCCTTACCACCTGACCTTCCCTCCCCCCGCCCCTGCACCAACCAGTGCATATCTTACCTGCACAAGCGGCTGCAGGATCAGGTGGGAGGTGGAGTAAGGGCTGCTGGCCTGCGTGCCAATGGCCCTTACTCCCCAGGTGTCAAAAACGCACTTTAGGGTGCGTTTACGACAGCCGGTGCTTGCGGAGCACGCGCTCTGCAGGTGCTTTTGTACACAGGATCACACTGTCAGTTGTTTCCTGAATGATGTGTATGCACAAGCGCTTGTTTGTGTGTGTGTGTGTGTGTGTTGTGTGTGTGTGTATGTCACATTGTGTTCTCTTGGTTCTTTATTCCTCTGTAATCTAACAGCCTCACTGCTTTTCTAACTAGTTTACAAATTCTTAGGCATGCTTTTAGAAGTCTATCATTTGTTTCTGTATATTTATCTGTTGGCTGTTCAGCTTCCTACTTGGTTTATATTCTTGCAAATATAGATTTAATTGCCAGCATTTCTGCTCTTTTCTGTCGCCTTCATTTGGAGGAAGACTTCTGTGTTCAAATGTTATGTCTCTTGTAATCTTCTTGGCTGAATAGCTCTAAAATAAAATGTTACCACAAAACAGCTGACTAGCCCCAGTGCAAGAGGGTTGTACTATAAGCACCCTTCCCCAGGCTTACCAGATCGCCGCCGGGACAGGAGCAGTCTACCCTTAAGGGGGAGGGGCGTGGGGGGGCAGAACGTGACGCGTCGCGTTCTGCCCCCCCCATGCCCCTTCCCCTTAAGGGTAGACTGCTCCCATCCCGGCGGCGATCTGGTAAGCCTGCCCTTCCCCCATTCCTGCATTATAGTATCTTGACCCACAAATCAGCTAACAGCGCAATCCTAACAAAAGCCCCACACTGGGATGCAGCGATGCTGGGACAGACTCCGCTGTATCCAGTGCAGGGCTGGAGGCTCCGGGAGGCCTTCTTAAGGTAAGGGGACATTTGGCCCTTTACCCCGTGTCAAGTCCCAGCAGCCTCTATGGCGCTACTCGGATGTGTGCCAGCTAAATAGCTGATGCAAATCCAGGCAGCTCCATGTGGGGATTTCAATCCCGGGAAGGGAGCCTGCCCCCCTCCTGGGCCTGTTTCAACCCCCCCCCCCCCGCATCCCAGTGAATCCCATAAAACAGGAAGGCTGAATTGAGATGGGGGAATGTTGTTCCAGCACTAGTAGAGATACTTGTGCATTGCTATCATGGTAGGCTTACCAGATCTCCAACCGGGACAGAGTGCTAGGCCTTTAGGAGAAGGAATGTGGGCAGGTGTAGCTTGTTAAACCTTAGAGCACAATCCTAGGCATGTCTACTCAGAAGCAAGCCCCACTGAACACAATGAACACACTATATCATGGCCCTCTTGATCATGGAAGTGAACAAGGTAACAGCAACTAAGGGCTCAATTCAACCCAACTTCTCTGGCTATTCCGGCCTAAGCTAGGCCATAGTTAGGCCGCTGCTATTCCTAAATTAGGTAGTCTGGAATATCTGTGGCCCAGCACCAGCCCAGGATCAAGGCAAAACTTACCTCTGAAGCAGGCAGGCTCCCGCGGCTCGGCATCCGTCTCGCGCATGCGCCACACCCTTCCTGCACTTGTCAGTGTTCATCGACTGCAGCTGCTGCTGCATCCTTGACAGCCCAGTCGACAAGGGCTCAGGTGCAGAAGCCGGCAGCCGCCCCGCATCCCTAGCAACCCGGCTGTTAGGGGCCTGGGAGCCGGTGCTGGCACTCTGTTCGCGCCCGTCACGGGACGGTCGCAGGACAGGCACCGGAGGGTCGCGAAGACTATGCCAACCGCCACAGGGCACGCTATGCCTCAGCCACCTGCTGGAGGGGAGAGTCCTTGCCCCCCCACCTGCAGCAGGCGTTGCCAACCCCATGCCATGGTTGTTGTTTTTTTGCACATGGGTGTCATATGGATGGAATGGGGGCAGAAGACGTCATGGGGCCGGCGCCCAGCCTAATGGCGGCCGCCACGGCACATGCACGACGGGTGCCGTTCGTGTGGCGCGCAGGTGAACCCCGGTTGCCGAATGGGTGTGAACCGGGTGCGGCTGCCGCAAGCGGTCCCTCTACAGGCTCCATAGCAACTTTCACTGTTTGCCTACCCGGGGCGCCCCCCAACTCCCCCCCGCCCCTCTGTGGCTTGGGGGTCTAGCTGCCCTCCTGCTGCGTTCTCCCTGGGAAGGTATTGGCAGTGCCTGTCCGGGATTCGTGCAGGGGCTTGACTGGTGGGGGCTGTCTGTGTGTGTGGGGCAATGCTTGTGTAACGTTTGGCACATGGGTTTCAAGGGGGCTCTGCCCGAGGGGCATCTTTATTGTTCTGGAACCAGAGCAGAGTTGGCCAGGTGAGGCTGGCATGGGTGGTCACAGGCCCAGCAGCCGATCTCAAAGCAGCAGCAGCAGCAGCCCAGGGACCTGGAGTCATGGGCTCTTCCTCTGTAGACCTGCAACCTGAAGAACAAAAGGGGAGGGGAAACAAGTACGACAGCCAGGGGGTGGAGCAGCAACAGCTGCTGCTGAGGAAGTTGCAGGCACTAGCGTCACTACAGGGGGGCGGAGCTGTAAGTGCTGCAGTCACCTGCCTGTTGTTTTCGCTTCTCTGAAAGGCTGCGTGGGTGAGGGGGCGGGGCTGCTTCGTTCGTCTGTGTAAGGGAGGCTCGGATTTCAGCAGCACTTACAGCTCCGCCCCCCCTGTAGTTTGAGGTGCTTACCTGGACGCAAGGAGAGCATAATCCTGTAAGGGACAAAGGTCAGAGAGAGAGAACACAACACAACTGTGGAGCATTGAACATGGCACGGCAATACACAAACACTCACCTCTCAGTAGACCCTGTGGGGGCAAGGGGGAGAGAGAGTGAGACAGCTGTTGTCTACAGGCAAGTAACATTTCCACAAATATGGAGGGTTCTGTTACCATGGCAAACAGGCAAATATCCTATAACACAGTTGTAAACAGGCAGATATCCTATCACACATTTGCTTACAGGCAGATATCAGGGAACACATTTGTTAACAGGCAGATATCAGGGAACACAGTGGCTACAGGCAGAAGTCAGAGACCATGGCAAACAGGCAGAAGTCAGACAACATATGAGCACAGACCCTGCTCTTACCTGCTGGTGTGGGTAGCCAGGGGTTGCCTGTGGGGGGGGGGGAGAAGAAGCTGGAAGAAAGACATGGTTAGCAAGAGCTTGCATGGAGACAGCTGCACAGGCACAGCTGTTAACAGTGTGGCCGCAGCCAGAAAAGCCCTGTCTTCCCCTGAGGGGGGCAGATAGGAGAAGAGAAGAGGGAAGTGAGGTGTTTGTGAATTTTGGAGCCAAGTGCTCTCCTCCACCACCAAAGTCCCACTTTGTGGCTGTGGGGGACAGAGCCCCACGCCACGTGCTCTGAGAGAGAGGGAGGCCTGGGGCTGGGCTTTTGTGGGAAAGAGGCTGGGTGCGGCTGGGTGCTGATTGGGTGCCTATCTTCGGCCATATCCAGACATTGCTGCTCCTATTCCGGCCTAACTGTGGCCCAACCCGGGAGTGGGGTGTTTGAAATTTTCGGGAGAGGGCTGGAGTGGGTAAGGTAAAATGACGCCTATGGGTCTCCTCAAATTTAGGACCACCTTTTTGGTCGACCTAAATTTTAGGAACTTCTCAGAGCTCGAGGGGGCATGTCGGAGGTTGCCAATGTCTGGATAGGGCCCTAAAAGCTGACACCCCCCCATTACGACCCCGACACGCCCACTCTTAGGCCAAACTTAGGCCAGCCTACACACTTAGGCCACCCATCCTAAACTGAGATCACACCAGCCCTAGGCCGAATTTAGGCTGGAATAGAGCCATTTAGGCCGGAATAGGACTTGGGTTGGATTGGGCTGTAAGAATGTAGGTCTAGCTCAGGAAAAGCATAGGTGCTCGGATTTTCTTTTGTTGGCCTCTAATATCAAGACCTATTTTGTTTAAATTTCAAGACCTATTTTTATCTAAAATCAAGTGCCTTCTTTTGAATATTAAAATCTTGCCTAATTTCCCTTTTTACCCTTTTTTCTCTTCGAATAAAGTGGGCTTGGAAAACTCTCCCTCCTTTTTTTAGCCAGACCTAGAGCAGAGAGCTATTGTCCCTTGCTCGCGAGTCGCTTATAGATTGCTTAATACTACAAATGTGACTAGGTGCAGAGAAGCTGGGATTGATCAGGTCAGTTGGCTCCCAGATGTTCCTGTAGCAACCTGCTTCCATGCTGAGGGAACCCTGGTAATTGGGGTCCCTCCAGATGTTCCTTCCAGAATGTTCCCTTCCAGGTGGCAGCAACTCCCATTTCTGGGACTGTCTGTCATGATGCTGTGTCTGTCACCATCACCCCAGAGGAATATGAAGGTGCATGGCCAGGCGCATAAGCTGTGTGCTTTGCCTCTTCCCCATTCCCACATAGTATGGCGACGGTAGTATAAGACAGTTCTCCTAGGGGAAAGATCATAGCATTGTAGTAGAGTACAGGCTTTGCATGCAGAAGACCCCAGGATTCTCCAATTTGCTCAAAGACTGCTCCATATGTCCATATGCTGGAAAAGTGCTATATATCAATGATATGATGATGAACAAATGGAGGCCCAAACAAAGCAAGACCCAGTTAAAACAACTTTTGCTGTCAATACTATATAATACCAGTGCGGAGAAAGCAGTGCAAAATGCAAGGTGATTTGGAAGAAAAGGTGATATGAAAAGCCAACAACTTTTCTGGAGAGAGAATGCATGTTTTCACCTGGAGAACTCTCTGCCTTTCCATGGGGAACAGTCACCTTGGCCACCTTCGCTATCACTGTGGCATTTCAGAGCATTTCCAAGAAGAGAAATGGAGTAAATACTGAAAGTACTCAAGGTTTTTTCATTGCACATTAACTACATTACCTTCAGTACAAATAAGCACGGCAAGGAAATAAGGTCTGAAATATAACCTTCCTTTGTATGGTAAAGGTCAGCTCTCGGGGCACACATTATCTATTTTATTTAAACGGATATAATCTACAGCTTCTGATGGTATTTATTTGCCTTCTCTCTCTCTCTCTCTCTCTCTCTCTCTCTCTCTCTCTCTCTCTCTCTCTCTCTCTCTCCTTTTGTCACCTTTATTGTAGGATTCTAGTCACCTTCTTTTCCTAAAAAGAGTGAACTGGAACACTGTAAATGTCTATTCAGACATCTTGTGGCTCATATGAACCTTTCAGCACTTTACAGCAGGAATAAAAGTCCAGGCAATCTGATACCTTAATGGCCCCCAGAATGCAACAGAATCCCCAGGAGTGGTGACAAGCCTTTCTCCCATATCCTATCCGCCGGAAATCAGGCTTGCTGCTATGGGATGTACTTGGCTTCTCGCAGACCTCCTTCCCCTGCTTACCATTTATTTATTTAAAACATTTCTAGGCCACTTTCCCACAGTTCAAGGTGGTCATGTAATATGTATGTGTATTGTTTCTGAACTAATAAAAAATTGAACTGAATCGAGCACATTCAGTCCAATTTTCATTTGTTACCAAGTGAATGCCCATGGGGCCTGATTGAACCAAATGGCATGAAAGCCGTTTAATTCATTACCCCATTAATTTTTGTAATGAAGGGATGGGGTGGGCGTCCATTGTGAAACAGCAGAATAGCAAGCTGCTTAAAAAAACAAACAAACAACGACCCACCTCTTTTTAAAGTTGAAAAAGAGCATCAGAGCTCCTCCCAGGTGGCCACCATGTTTTTTCCCCACCATGCCCCAGACATATATCAGTTGAGGCCATTGTGGGAATAAAACCACAGTGGCCACTGTTTCCTCCTGTAATATCACAGAACAATGCAATGTTGGAGACATTGTGGGAAAAAGAAACATGATGTGTGACTGCTGGGAGATGCTCTGACACTCCTTTTCAACTTGAAAAATACCGTATTGGTCTGAGTATAAGACTCACTTTTTTCTCCTAATTTAAGTTTTTAAACTAGGGGTGCATCTTATAATCAGGCTGTTGCAATAATGCCAGTGATTTAATTAAAAAAATTTAATAGCACCAAACTTTAAGGGTGCGTCTTATAATCAGGTGCATCTTATACTCGGGACAATACGGTAGTTTTAAAAAGAGAGAAAGAACTCAGTTCTGCCATGCTGGAGAGTAAGCCCCTGCTGCTCTGGTAGAAAAAAAATGAATTGGTGTAATGAAAATGGGGGAATGCATCCAAAACATATAAACAGTTAAACAAAAGAGGTTTAAACAAAAACGAAGAGGAGCCATTATTTAGGTCTGCATTATTTAGGTCAGGGCAGGAGGTCTGGCTCAGTTGGTAGAGTGGCCGTCTCATATGCCTGAAGATCTCAAGGACAGGAGTTCAGGATGGCCAGAAGTCTGTCCAGAGACATATGAAAGGATGGGGCGCGGGGGGGGCAAACCACCCCCGGGCAGCTGGCGGGGGGCATCATACTGGCAGTGGGGATGACAAAATGGTGGCAGCGGTGGCAGAGAACGTGGCGGCAGCGATCCAGGCAGGAAAGGCAGCGGAATGGCTCGGAGGAGCCTGCAGAAAGGTGGTATATAAATACTGGTTGTTGTTGTTGTTGTTGTTGTTGTTGTTGTTGTTATTCTTATTGTTTGTTAGTATCCACAACCAGAACTTGATGCAGCTTCCCTGTCATGCAGGATCAATGGCATCAACAGTGGCATCAAGGATAAACCCGGTCAGGAAATTGCTGAGGGCCAATGCCCATAAGAGGGCCCACCTTGAACCCTCAGTATCAGGGGCACTGGTAGTGCACACAGTGCGCCATCAGGGAACAGGTGGGAGCACTGGGGGGGGCTCAGTGTCGGGCTTTGCCCAGTGAAGGGCTTTGCCCTTAGTTGCCCTAAGCCAACTCTAGTACTATGTGGCATCTTTGGTTACAAAACAAAAAAGATGGCATCTGCCAGTGCAGCCAACCCAAAAAAACTCCATTACCGCCGTTCTCAACATCCCACAATTAAGGTACAAATGCAAAATGCATTTTGTACAGATGCAAATGGAGGTATCTTTTCTAAGAAAGGGGGGGGGGGAAGTCTAACCAGTCAAACCTCTTTCAATCTCCTCTGTTTTAGTACCAAGGTTGCATAAGCAGTATGGTTTCCCTTGGTGCCGTGCTTATACATGTGCGAACCATATTTCCATAGCACTAATTAGATGCTTACTGTTTTGCTGTGTGTCAAACGTTGGTCAGGACATGAAATGTTACTCGTTTATTTATACCTGAGACTGTTTCCTTCCAGCAAGAGATTAGCCACATTAATACATTGTTTTACTCTCAAAGAAATTAGCTCCTTATTTCTGCGTAGTTAATAATGAGAAACAGCCATTTGCTAATTAAAGGCAGATTTTATGGCTAAGGAAATACCTGTGCAATTTTCACTGCAGAAATTTCTGGCTGAAACAACAACTGCTTTCTTGGCATCATTTCTGTGGAAGGGAACCAGCTGGCTAAAGCTGTTGTGAGGATTGATGGGTGAGTCCCCCTGCCTCCAATTCTGAAACTTAACAGCATCTTTTTAAACATTACTCCTGACTGAGGCCTGAGGGCCCCCCCCCCAACGTCTTTGGCTCAGGGTCCATTTTAGCCAAGTATGGCATCCATCTGCCGTGTTCCCTGGAATGGCTTGGTTCCTCATCTCATTTCTGGTCACCTTGGTTCTCTGGCAGGTGGCTGAATCCATCGGCCAAGTGTCTTCACCTGTGCACTCCTAGGCCACTTCCCATTGGAGAATGACTGACCCAGTCTTCCCCCAAATCCATTTTCTCCCTCTGGTTCTATGCCCCAAAGAGCTGTGCCTAGCATTACAGCACTCAAGATATCTAAGAATATATGATGGATTTGGTTTGTCACAGATTTGGCTTGTTGATAGATCCCCACCATGCCTCCCATCTCAGTATCCCTCTGCTTTGCAGAGATTCTAGAAGATGTATTAACAGATCTGCCTCCTGTAACACCTTCTCTATTTACCGTATTTATTTATTTGTTTGCTTAAAATATTTAATATGCCACCTTTCAGTTTAAAATAAAACTTCAAGGGTGTCTTAATAGGTAACGATGAAAACAACTCAAACACAACAAATACAAGAATGATTTCTGAAAAGGGCAGAGCAGCCTTTAAAAAAATGTGCAACCTTTTTTACGTTTTAAAACAGATTAAAACAAGGCCTGGGCAAATAAGAAGGTCTTTCCCTATGCCAAAAAGACACAGGACTAGGCTCCAAGCAAGTCTCTCTAAGGGGACCATGCACAGGACACCAACACTGAAACGTCTTTCTCCCCAGTCCAGAGAAAAGCCTTAGAAGATGGTCTCACATTTGGGCAGGTGCAGGAAGGGATAGGCTGCCATTTAGATACCTGTGTCATTAGCTATAAACACCGTGAAATATTCAAAACAGCATTTTGAATTATGGTCAGAAACAAACCGGAAGTCTTTGGCAGCCCAATCCTGTGTAAGATGCGGCGGCTGGCCTACAGGACCAGTCAATGCATCCTATCCCGTTCCAGGGCTGCCCTGGGGCAGCCCGGGAGCACCTCATGGGAAGGAGCGATTCCCACAGGTGCAAGTGGCCTGAGGTCTTATGGGCCTACTCGAATGTATGCCAGCTCTGGAGTGTAAGACCGCACCGGGCCGGGAAAGGGCTTGGGATATCGGCGGAGCTCGCCAGCCAATGGCCACCCCCCTTTTCGCCCTTCCCCCATCCCTGCACTGCCTGGTGCAGGGCTTACTTGGTCCGATGGGCACAGGGATGGTCCACAAGGGGAGAGGGCTGCCGGCCTCTGCACCGGCAGTCCTTACTGTCCGGGTGCCATAAATGCACTTTATGGCGCATTTACATAGGATTCCACAGGAAAACTGTTTTAAGAACTGGCAAGATATAACTGGCAGAGGAACTAGAGATCAAATTGCCAACATGCAGTGGATCATGGAGAAAGCACGAGAGTTCCAAAAAAACACCTACTTCTGCTTCATTGACTACGCAAAAGCCTTTGATTGTGTGGATCACAACAAACTGTGGCAAATTCTTAAAGAGATGGGGGTACCAGACCACCTTACCTGTCTCCTGAGAAACCTGTATGCGGGTCAAGAAGCAACAGTTCGAACCGGCCATGGAACAACCGATTGGTTCAAAATTGGGAAGGGAGTACGGCAAGGCTGTATATTGTCACCCTGCTTATTTAACTTATATGCAGAGTACATTATGAGAAATGCAGGGCTGAATGAATCACAAGCCGGAATCAAGATTGCCGGGAGAAATATCAACAACCTCAGATATGCAGACGATACCACCCTAATGGCAGAAAGTGAAGAAGAACTAAAGAGCCTCTTGATGAGGGTGAAAGAGGAGAGTGCAAAAGTTGGCTTGAAACTCAACATTAATAAAACTAAGATCATGGCATCGGGTCCCATCAATTCCTGGCAAATAGAAGGGGCAGAAATGGAAGCAGTAACAGGTTTTACTTTTCTGGGTTCCAAGATCACTGCAGACTGAGACAGCAGCCATGAAATTAAAAGACGTTTACTCCTTGGAAGGAAAGCTATGGCAAACTTAGACAGCATAATAAAAAGCAGAGATATCACCATGCCAACCAAAGTTCGTATAGTCAGGGCGATGGTGTTCCCAGTAGCAATGTATGGTTGCGAGAGTTGGACCATAAGGAAGGCTGAGCGCCGAAGAATAGATGCTTTTGAACTGTGGTGCTGGAGAAGACTCCTGAGAGTCCCTTGGACTGCTAGGAGATCAAATCAGTCAATCCTAAATGAAATCAACCCTGACTGTTCCCTGGAAGGACAGGTACTAAGGCTGAAACTCAAATATTTTGGCCACCTAATGCGAAGAGAGGACTCTCTGGAGAAGACCCTGATGCTGGGGAAGATTGACGGCAAAAGGAGAAGGGGAAGGCCAAGGATGAGATGGTTAGACAGCATCACTGATGCAACGAACATGACAATGAGCGAACTCAGGAAGATAGTGGAGGACAGGAAGGCCTGGCGGGATATGGTTCATGGGATCACGAAGGGTCGGACACGACTTAACGACTGAACAACAACAACAAAGATATATTCCATTCAAGGCATTCCAGTCAACAGTCTACTCTAGCGAGTACATTTTGGAACTATTAAAATGTCTGTGTAGTCTTCAAAGTCCATGTAGTCCATGTACAACACATCTCAGTAATCTAGGCTGGAAGTTTGGCTATGCTTGAGTCATATGCTCCATAATGCTCCATAATATGCAGCCCTTCCTGCTTGATGTGCCAGTTTTCATTAGGAAACCTGACCACACAGGGGAGGATTAGAATGTGCAGCAAAATGCATTTCTGGCTCCCGAATTATTGTCTGGAGAATATAGTGGCTTCTGAAAATACAAAACATGCCCATCCCTAGTTTAGAATGCATGGCCATTTTGGTTCTGGAGAGCATGAGGAACGAAATTGATAAAGGGATATATTGTATTGGGTACACTTCTTTTGTTAAAGGGACATGAGCTCAAACTTCATAGAGTTCTTCAGGAAGAAAAATCTCTATGAAGTTGGAAAGCTGGAGCATCCTGAGAAAACCTGGAGTTAGTAGTTCAATAAATGGAGACTTGGAGACTGCAGAGAAATTAAACGAGTTCTTTGCATCTGTCTTCACGGCAGAAGACCTTCGGCAAATACCGCTGCTGGAACGGTCTCCCCTGACTAAAGAATTAAGTCAAATAGAGGTTAAAAGAGAAGACGTCTCAGACTTAATTGACAAAATAAAGATGAATAAATCACCAGGCCCGGATGGCATCCACCCAAGAGTTCTGAAGGAACTCAAGAATGAAGTTGCTGACCTATTGACCAAAATATGCAACTTGTCCCTTAAAACGGCCACTGTGTCAGAGGATTGGAGGATAGCTAATGTCACGCCAATCTTTAAAAAAGGAAGGAGGGGGGACCCGGGAAACTACAGGCCGGTCAGCCTAACATCTGTTCCAGGGAAGACGGTGGAAAGTCTCATTAAGGATAAAATCTTAAAATACGTAGAAGAACAAGCTCTGCTGAGGGAGAGTCAGCATGGCTTCTGCAAGGGGAAGTCTTGCCTCACAAACCTGTTAGAATTTTTTGAAAAGGTCAACAGGCATGTGGATGCGAGCGAACCCGTGGATATTATATATCTGGATTTTCAGAAGGCGTTTGACACAGTCCCTCATGAAAGGCTCCTGAGAAAACTCCACAGTCAGGGAATAAGAGGGCAGGTCCTCTTGTGGATTAGGAACTGGTTGAAGACCAGGAAACAGCGAGTGGGAGTCAATGGGCAATTTTCACAATGGCGAGAGGTGAAAAGCGGTGTGCCCCAAGGTTCGGTCTTGGGACCGGTGCTTTTCAACTTATTCATAAATGACCTGGAGTTGGGGATAGGCAGTGAGGTGGCCAAGTTTGCAGATGACACTAAACTTTTCCGGGTGGTGAAAACCAGCAGGGATTGTGAAGAGCTCCAGAAGGATCTCTCCAAACTGGGAGAATGGGCAGCAAAATGGCAGATGCGCTTCAATGTAAGTAAGTGCAAAGTGATGCACATTCGGGCAAGAAACCAAAATTTCACATATACGCTCATGGGTTCTGAGTTGTCTGTGACGGATCAAGAGAGAGATCTTGGGGTGCTGGTGGACAGGTCGATGAAAGTGTCGACCCAGTGTGCGGCGGCTGTGAAGAAGGCCAATTCCATGCTCGGGATCATTAAAAAGGGGATTGAGAATAAAACGGCCAATATCATTCTGCCTTTGTACAAATCGATGGTAAGGCCACATCTGGAGTATTGTGTCCAGTTCTGGTCAACACACCTCAAAAAGGATATAGTTGAATTGGAAAAGATGCAGAAAAGAGCGACCAGAATGATTCGTGGGCTGGAGCACCTCCCTTATGAGGAAAGGCTACAGCGTCTGGGGCTTTTCAGTCTAGAAAAAAGGCGCCTGAGGGGGGACATGATTGAGACTTATAAAATTATGCATGGGATGGAGAGAGTGGATAGAGGGAAATCCTTCTCCCTCTCGCACAACACCAGAACCAGGGGACATGCACTAAAATTGAGTGGAGGGAGAGTTAGAACAGACAAAAGAAAATATTTCTTTACCCAGCGTGTAATTCATCTGTGGAACTCCTTGCCACAGGATGTGGTGATGGCACCTGGCCTAGATGCCTTTAAAAGGGGTTTGGACAGATTCATGGAGGAAAAAACCATCACAGGTTACAAGCCATAAGCAACCTCCTGGTTTTAGAAGTGGGTTTTCTCTGTGCCAGGTGCAAGGGAGTGTCAACGGAAAACAGGTTATCTTGTTGTCTTGTCCTCCCTGAGGCATCTGGTGGGGCCACTGTGTGATACAGGAAGCTGGACTAGATGGGCTTTTGGCCTGATCAGGTGGGCTCTTCTTATGTTCTTATGTTCTTAAATGCTATTACAAGTGGGCCCCCATATCCACTGATCCGCTATCCACGGTTTCAGTTATTCACGGATCGTGGGGACCCCCCCTCGCAGGCTTTTACTTTTTTCCCAGTAAGCTTCATTTCTTCCTTAAACAAACAGGAGAAGCAGACTCTGGCTGCTTATTGCAGGCAAGTAGAACGAGACTAAGTCCCAGAGAGGCTCTGCAAGTTTAACAGAAACCTTGCAGAGCTTCTCTAGGACTTAGTCTCGTTCCACTTGCCTGCAATGGAGGCTACTTCTCTGTTTGTTTTAAGGAAGAAACAAAGCTTGCTGAAAGAAAAATAAGAGCTGGGAGGGGTGCGTACGCCTGCCCGCAGGGGAGGCAGGGTGGGGGCTCCTCAGGAAACCATGGAGGGGGTGTTTGCTCCTATCCACAATTTCAAGTAGCCATGGAGGGGCCTGGAACATATCCCCAGTGGATATGGGTGGAGTACTGTACTTAGTTTTCATTAATGTTCAAGAAACATCAGAAACATCAATGTTTCTGTCCCTCCAGATGCATGCATAGGAGTATTTCATCTCTAGTTTCAATGGATTAAGGTCACATCATTTTGTCCAGGTTTTTCAGATTTTGGAATCAGGTGGCACAAAATGTGGCCATATTTAATTAATGCATGTGGATTAAAATAAAACATAGCATTCTCAAACATCCCAAATGGGCAATGTTTTACTTGCTCTTTCGCCGTGAACTGGCAGTATGTGGCTAACTCACTTCAGAATAAATGGGCAACGTAAAATATACATGATCAGTTAGTTTCGTTCGGCAGCAATTTCTTTCATGTTTGCCAGAGTGTCTATTTATAAAATTTGTGCTCAAAGGCAGGATTTCATGTGATCCTTTATTCCCCCCCCCCCCCCAGCATTTCAAGTATTTCATTTCCTTCTTAAATTTTCTTTAAAATTAGGAAAAATACAAGAAGAAAAACTCTACCCCTTGGGGGGCCCAGTAACAAACATGCTTTGTGCTTGTCTCTCTTTTTTGCTGCAGGTTGATGATACAGCTACAGCTTCTCTTTCCAGTAAAATGCTAAGACTTCATAACAAGGCAGATGTGAAGTTACTCTATATGTCAGTTTTCCAAGACACAACAACAAGGGGAAACATGGAGCTTTTTATTCTATTTGTAACCCTACATGTTGGGCTGTCCTGTAGGGCAGTGTTGGTTGCTGACACAATGTATTTCAAAAATGAGGGTCCTCCATTCGTGCATTTGTACTGTCAGTTGGGAACAGCAGCAAGCATAGCTGAATGGGAACGAATGAAAAGATCTTGGCTTCTTTCAGGCGTCATGTTGAAAAGTTACTGCACGGCATGACCAGATCTCCCTGTTCTCTTCGGTTCATCTCACCTGTAGCTTGGGGGACTTGTTCTTCAGTCATCTTGGTAATCTTGTGGTCACCTTCTGGTGCTCCATTGCCGATGAACCTCTTGCGTGTGGCACCAAGTAAAGGCAGTGCTGCAAAATCATGGAAAATGACATTTTTGAGGATGAGCTTGGCATTAATCTGTAATTAATCTGTATAATTAATCTGTGGAACTCCTTGCCACAGGACGTGGTGATGGCACCTAACCTAGATGCCTTTAAAAGGGGATTAGATAGACTCACGGAAGAAAAGTCCATCACAAGTTACAAGCCATAAGCAACCTCCTGGCTTTAGAAGTAGGTTTTCTCTGTGTCAGGTGCAAGGGAGTGGCAACAGGATACAGGTCTCTTGTTGTCTTGTGTGCTCCCTGAGGCATCTGGTGGGGCCACAGGAAACTGCACTAGATAGGCCTTTGGCCTGATCCATCAGGGCTCTTCTTATGTTCTTATTTGCAATAATCACATTTTGGAGTAACTATACAATAGTTATGTGAAGTCACTGTGTGATAGTCCTCGTGAAGGCCATAAACATAAGTGCAAAGCTATGCAGAAGTAAGCCTCATTGAGTTCAATGGGGCTTGCCCCAGGAAAGTGTGTGCAATCCTATAGACACTTACCTAGGAGTAAGTCTTATTGAACACAGTGGGACTTACTTCTGAGTAAACATGCCTAGGATTCCATTGTTCATTGTTACCCAGTGACCTGTTAAAATTGAGAACTGTTGCCAAGAGACTTTGAAAATGTTTGTTGCCATGAGGCTTTTTGAAATGGGTGGTGAGCAAGAAGGGAATATGTGCCAAACTGGACTGTGTTATCACACAGCGTGAGGGTCATGCCGCGCTTGTGCTCCTGCGCCATGAGCCATGCTGTAAGGATTTCCCCCAAACCAGAAGTTGAACCAGAGGGAAAGAAAACCTGAGCAGCAACCACCATTTCACTCACTGCTATGTGTCTAAGCTCTCACAGACTCTACTCTGCATCCCCCCCCCACTGATATGCTAAATATGTTCCTGAAAGAAGATAACAGAAGGCCACCTGCAATGACTCATCCCAGCCTCTGCTTTGTCTCAAGCCAGCTCCTTAACGACTGGACCATCAAGCCAGATCTCCCTTCCCACCTTCCTATTGTGTATGTATAAGTTTTACCCAGAGGTGCACTGAGGTGTGACACTCTAGGAATTCTATTTCCCCTTTCTCTGTGTACCTTGTCTTCTCAAGGTATCCTCCCCTTTCTTTGCCATGTGCTCTGTTCCCTATAAAAAGTAGAAACAGTCTGCCAGTCTCTCTCTTGCGTTTGGACTCCTATACTAGTTGGCTCTCTCTCGTTCTCCCTTCCCCCTCCCTTCTCTGTGCATTACTTCTCAGTTAGTTTCTACAGGCTTCTGAGCCTGGTCAGTTCAGAGCCAATTTGTTTTAGCCTCTTTTCATTCTCTGCTGGTTTTTGTGCCATCACTACAGCATTGCAGCCAAGGTCAACCCTCCAGGATTAGGTAAATCTCACCCATGTACAAAGCAAGAACCATGCTAAACCTCTGTACTTCTACCTAAGTTCCTAGCTCTGTATGCTGTGAGTGTGATTGAAGTGTTGCATATTGAATTGTTGTGTAGCGGAATTTTAAGCACATGAGAATTAATAGGACCAGGAAGACTGGTGAACAAGGAAAAAGCATGGGTTTATTTATTACACAGCACAATGGACAGCCCCCAGTTGGGGAACTGACCCTTTGCTCCATGTGAGCACAGTTTTTATACATTTCCAAGCAGAACATCACAGGGTTGCTGAGAATGTGCATAGTTACAGAGTCATACAGAAACACAATGGGACTTTGGATTTACATTTTACAGAAGAGAATGGGAGTAATAGTGGGCTGAGCTGGGTAGAAGATTTCTAGATGGTCCTTGATGGTTCGATCCTTGAGTCCTGGGAGACTTGATTGAATTAGTTAGACTTGATTGAGTTAGCCTCCCTTTCCCCCAGAATCAGCCTAATGTGTGTGTTTCTACTGAGAGGAGAAAACAAAAGGAGGTTGCCAAATGTGAGATTTCCCCCTTGTGACTTGGGGAGGCAGATATGGAAGTGTGTAACAACAAGAATATTACCAGAACAAAACCAAGAACAATATTTTCTGCATCAGTTGCCTATGTATGCATCTAACTATTTAGTAAATATTGGAAAGCAACCCATGTGTGTCAGCAATATTATTTAAACGGAATTCTGGGCTGGACTCTGGTATACACAGGTATAGATCCCTGAACATATTCCAAATTGCCATATTTAAGCTATTCCCCAAAATAACAGGGCAATTTTGGTAACATCATTTCTTTCTAATGTATCCATTCTAAACTGAATGCATGGGAGTTTCTCCATGCCAGTCTAAACCTTAATAAGTTTGCCTGGAATTATTTGGCAGTCACACTTGCTTACAAGATGTGGGGTCTGAATATAATTGCCTGATGTGAAATTGCTGGGAGAGTTCAGGAAGAAGCAATTTGGATGTTATGATGCTCTAAGTTGATTAGATTCTGGTTCTTGGGGCTGAACTGATGTTGCTGTGGCATTACCACCTGTGGTTGCACCCTGGAAATACGGGTTTATCCCACACACATGCAAATAAACAGACCATTGCAAAGGCACCATGAGACTATGGGTTCTCCACTCCAGTGCATAGTGACCTTGCAAAGACTACCTTGACCTTCTTAGTGCTTAGGGAAGGGAGAAGGCAACACTTTCATGTACAATATTTAGCAATTTAGTATACAACTTGATTTACATTCCTTCCTGTGAGATAGGTCTGTTTCCATTGTATAGATTGGGAAATGCAGCTGAGAAAGCATTGGCTTTCCCATGGCTATTTCTTGAGTTCCTGGTTGAGTAAAGACTTTCTCAACAGGACTGTTTGCATTCAGCAAAGTACAAATGGCACATGGAAGGCTAAAGGTAGTATCTCATGATGAGATGCTTTTAGATTGCTTGGAGGAGTCATCCTTCCCCATTCCTTGGGTTGTTCTGTAGGGGAACTCCTTGTGTGGTGAACAAAGGGCATTTCCTTCTATGCTTCCTATTCAGCCTAATCCGAAACATAGCAACAGCAAAGAGGCCAGCCCATGTCATATGTTACGTAAACCTCTATACCAGTGTATCTCAAACTGTGGGTCGGGACCCCTTGGTGGGTCGCGACCTGATTTCTGGTGGGTCCCACAGAGCCTCCAATGAAAATATGGGTGATGGAAAGATGAGATAAGTAATTGCCCCAAGCCCTGAAGCTATTCAAAAATCAGATAGTTGCTAATTGCTCTGCAATAATCTGAGTTCCTGCAATTTGCAAGCTTGTATAAATACAGTATAGGGAGATAAATGTTTGAGTGTCTTTTTCTGGGGGGTTTTCCCCAAGTCTGTGGGGGCAAAGCTTAGTCACATAACTAAGCCCCTCAAGCCTTGAGGCTATTCATCAGGGCTGCCTCATTACCAGAAATGGATTCAGATTTTTTGCAAATAAAGAATAAAATATTACTTGAAAATAAATAAATAAAAATATTATTTCTTTTTTTAAGCCTCATAAAGCTAGGTGGGTCCCGATAGAGTGTCATTTTAAAACATGGGTCCCAGTACTAAAGTGTTTGGGAATCACTGCTCTATACTATATCACATTCTCTGCCATAGAACAATAGCACCCAAGGTGACATACAACAAAACCCTGGAACAATGAAACGGCATAACAACAATAACATAAAGAACAAGGCACAATTTTAAACCATTCCACAGAAGAAAAGCACAGCCAGGTAAAATACCACATGAATGGCAACCAAAGTAAATTACTGTCCCCCCTCCCCAGGACATAATTTTTCTCTGAGAAGTGGAATAAAAATATAATAATTTGAAAAGGAATTCCATCAGCCAATTCACAGGATGAAAATGCTCTCCTAACAAGCCATAATTTCACATGTCATTGGCACACCAACAACGATGGAACCAAATAAGCATCAATTAGCAATGAGTTCCACATTGTGGGCGCTACCACAGATAAACTTGTTCCATGGTACTCATGTTCAGTGGTACATGAAAGTCTGGGATTTTGCCTTGATTTTGCTGCATTGGAGGGCCAAACACAATCAGATGGCTTTTGTTTATTTCTTTTGTTTATTTCTTCTTAAAGCCTGTTTGGGCTTCACCCACCCCCCCAGCTCTCTAATCCAGCTCTGCAGAGAGTTAAAGGACCCTGACTCAGGTATCTCCCTGCTTCTTCTGCAGCTTCCCCCCCTGGGAGCGCTTCCCAACCCTCCTAACCCTCTCACCAAAAATGGGGCTGCCCTGTGACCATCACTAATGGTGGGACCACCTTCCCTGCTGGGGGGTTGGCTGGCACAAGAGGGGCAGGCAAGCAGAGAGGCCTGCCCCCCCCCCAAACAAGTGTACTATTCAGGCTTACCTGCAGCCCAGCAGTAGCCAGAGTTGCTACAGGGTCTTCAGCCTAAGTTACGCTGAGCCATGCCACATCCTCCATGGCCTCCCTGTTACCAACCCACCTCAGCAAGTCCAGACTCAGACTCGTGCTACGGTGTAATGGAGGGTCGGAGCCGCGGCGGAACTTAGAGCTCCGCCCCCCCTGCAGGGATGCCAGTGCTGTTAGTCATGCTGGCCACATGACCACGAAAGCATCTTCTCACAGCACTGGCTCTTCGGCCTTAGAAACGGAGATGAGAACCGCACCTTAGAGTCGGACATGACTGGTTTTTGAGCAGGGGATACCATTACCTTTACACAAAGGTCATTAGGGCAACCAAATCTTTCATTGACCTGTGACTACTATAGCAAAGAAAATCCATCTCTTCCAAGGGTTCCTGGAACCATTTTACCGCAGTCTGCTAAGTTACCTTGCCCCAAAAAGGCAGATTTGATATGGAACCAACAAAAGCAATCCAACAGCCATGAAACAGGAAAAAACAGCAACAGTACCAGCTGTGTAGAAAAAATGTATCTCTAATTCCCAATGCAACATGTTTCAAACACCAGTCTTTCTCTAGGGGAAAAAATGCCTTGCAAATAAGTTGGATCTGCTCATCCATTCAATGGAGTACAATCTTCTATCTTACATATATTTCTCAAATGCACATAGTTAAAACAGTATAGCCGCTCAAAAAGATCACAAAACTCATCACTGACATGTGGCCTTGTAATTGTTCAAATCAACTGTGCCTAAGGAAATGTTTTTTTGGTGTATCTTTCAAAGAGTGGTCTAACACAGGGGTTCTCAACCAGAGGTACTGGTACCACCAGTGGTACTTCGGCCGACTGCTGGTGGTACTCTGAAAACTTCACTGGGCTGAATAATGTGAGTCACTGCATTTCGAGTGAGTCTTGGCAGTATCCTCCTCTGTTTTTGTATCGATGCCTTCCCTTCTTTCCTCACAGGCCTATCAGGCCTCACTATTACCTCATATTGTTGCAAAAGGGTCCAAGTCTCGAGTCGAGTCCTTCGAGTCTTTCACAATCGCCGAGTCAAGTCCGAGTCAAGTCATTGATCCGACTTGAATCTGACTCAAGTCCGAGTCAATAGACTCAAGTCTACATCACTGGAAATAGTTGGAGGGTAAATGGAATTGTTCTTCCTTGGTGAGCATTGGGGTGGTACAAGAACACAAGAATGTCCCAACTATCACCACCATCCATAGTTTAGGATGTCTGGCTCAGGACGTAGAGCGTTTGTCTCATAAATCTGCCTGAAGATCTGCAGGACAGCAGTTCAAGACGACCGGAAGTCTGTTGGAGAGCTGCTGGCATGCCGAGCTGATAAGCTGCAGAGTCCTTGTGGGGGAGTGAAGCTGCAGCTGCAACGCTTGAGTGACAATCAAGGTTGCCTGTGTTATCTGAAGATGAAGCGTGCTGAGGTGAATGCCAGAGAGAGAGAGAGAGAGAGAGAGAGAGAGAGAGAGAGAGAGAGAGAGAGAGAGAGAGAGAGCTGGACTGTGAAAGCAATATTTCAAATGAAGGGTTCTATGAAAGACTAGAACGTTATTATATTGTAAAAAACCCTTGGGGTTTAGAACAGCCTGCCCATGTACACCGCCTTGAATAAATTCAGAGGAGAAATCGAATGACCAGAAAGGCGGTATATAAATACTGTATATTATATATTATTATATATTATCTCATGTAAACTATGGATGGTGGTGATTGGTGACAGTTGACAGCCTATTAGGTCATACCTTCCAACATTTCACAGATGAACGTTGGGACATTCTTGTGTTCTTGTACCACCCCGATGCTCACCAAGGAAGAACAACTCCATTTACCCTCCAACTATTTCCAGTGATGTAGACTTGAGTCTATTGACTCGGATTTGAGTCAGATTCAAGTCGCATCAATGACTCGACTCGGACTTGAGTCGGCGATTGTGAAAGACTCGACTCGAGACTTGGACCCTTTTGCAACAAGTTGGATTTTTATTCAGTTTTAAACATGTTTTCTTCATTAAATAGACAGGGACTTGCAACTCGCAACCAAAGACTTGGGACTTGACTTGAGAATTGGACCCAGAGACTTGGGACTTGACTCGAGACTTGGAGTCAGAGACTTGATCCACATCCTGGCTGATCAGCTGACTGGGGAAGTGCCAATTTGCAGCCAATCTCAGATTGAAGTGCCAATCTCAGAAAGCCAATTTGCAGCAGGAGGCGGACTGGCGGGGTGCCCTGTGTGTACCCTGCACACACCAGCCACCTCTGCTGGGCCCCCAATCCCTTTCCTATTCTGTCTCACCCTGCCTCTGCATCCGTTGCTGCCACTGCTCTTCCTCCTATGGTTTGAAAAAGGCAGAGTGAGCAAGAAGTATGCTTGAGAGAAGAGAGGAGAAGGAGGAGAGAAGAGAGTGGTGGCCTAAGGCAGTGTTTCTCACCCACTTGATAGGTCGCGACTCGATTTCTGGTGGGGTCCTGCAGAACCTCCAATGAAAACACAGGTGATAGAAAGTTCAGCTGTCACAAGCCCTGAGGCTATTCAAAAACCAGATAGCTGCTAATTGCCCTGCAAAGAGCTGAGCTCCTGCAGTTTGCAAGCTTGAGTAAATATAGGGAGATAAATGATTGAGCGTCTTTTTTTGTGATGTGTTTTTTTTCCAAGCCTGTCAATGATAGGTAGTGGGGGCAGGTGAAAGCTGGGTCACATAACTAAACTCCTCAAGCCTTGAGGCTATTCATTAGGGCTGACTCATTATGAGAAATGGATTGAGTTGTGTGTGTGTGTGTGTGTGTGTGTGTGTGTGTGTGTGTGTGTGTGTGTTTTGCAAATAAATAAATAAAATATTTCTTGTAAATAAACAAATAAGAAATATTACCGTATTGTCCCAAGTATAAGACGCATCTCATTATAAGATACACCCTTAAAGTTTGGTGCTATTAAAAAAATTTAATTAAATCACTGGCATTAAATTGCAACAGCCTGATTATAAGACACACCTTATTATAAGACGCACCTAGTTTAAAAACTTAAATTAGGAGAAAAAAGTGAGTCTTATACTCAGACCAATATGGTATTTCTTTCTAGTTCACTTTTTTTTAAGCTTTGTAAAGAAGAGTGTCATTTTAAAAAGTGGGTCCCGATGCTAAAATGTTTGGGAACCACTGGCCTAAGGCATCCTCTGGGGAAAGGAGGAGGAAGTGTTTTTGAAGGGCGGGGGAGGTGCTAGGTTAGGGGACGGAGTGCCTCAGATGTGGGGGGCTTGGGCAGGCCTGCTGACAGCCTAAGTTGCTCTTGTGGAAGTGCCTTTTGATTGGGGTGTGTACAATCTCCCTGAAAAACGTCACTAGAAAGTTTCTTTCAGTTTTTCTTTAGATCTTCTTCAAGGGAGAAGGAGCCCCAAAGTGGCTTGTACTTGAGGAGAAACGTTTTGAGGAGAAACTTCTGTGGCCTCTCTCTCTCTCTCTCTCTCCAGATAAAATGCACACCAATTGAAAAAGAGAAAACAAAACACAAAGAGAGAAATAAAGATAACCACGTTTTAACATTCTCTGGGTATTTAAGTTGGAACTGTTTGTACCATCGATTAACGCCGGCTCCCTTGAATTATTTCCATTTTCTAAGTAGTTTCATGCTAGTTTTCACACATGACTTCCACACAGGATACACACAAATCCTACTGATTGTAAATGTGCTCTTTTTTTAAAAAAAGTAGCCCAATGAGGCCAAATTCTGCAGAGGGGAGATAAAAAGAGCGGATCTAGTAAGGTGCGTGGGTGGGGATTCGAAATGGAAAAAAAAATTACAATTCCCCAAATTCCTTTCACTGTATCAGGGAAAGTTAGGATGGAAGAAAAGAGAAAGAAAATAAGGAGGATTAACAACAACATTGTTGTAGCGAGGCATACACTTACAAATACTTAAAGCTTGGATCTATCGTTCTGCTGGGAAATCACATATTACAGTTGGTGCTGATAATGCCCTCTCCTGGTGATGCTCTTGCAACTAAGTCTAGGTGTCAGTTATTCCAAAAACCTGCATATACAGTGTGCAGGATAAATGTGCTGTAGTCACAGAGACTGATCAGTGCGAAATGTCACACAGCCCCCACTTCTCCCCCTACCTTGCTGTAGGTAAATTATTTTAATAAGGTAAGAGATACCATGGTGCCATTTTCATTTGTGTGTGTGTATGTGTGTGTGTGTGTTTTACCCCCTAAATAATGCTCTCTGTGTCATCTGTATATTTATGATAGCTCAAAGACATGGGTGTGTGGATCTAATTAAAAATGTGAAAGGGTTTAGCAGCCTGCTGCTTCCCTGTGAGTCTCCTGTTGCCAACTCTTGGCAGCTCTGCTGTCAGCGAGCCAAATGTTTAGTCTTCAGCTGAACTACTGCCAGGGTGTTGCACTGCATTCTGGGACGTTAAGAGCCTGGAGGTACTGTGTTAAAACTATCTCACATAAGGAAAATATGCAGGAAGCAGGACTTTTTATGCAATCACCCGTGAGGGTAGTGAAGGAGAAAAACCCATTCTTGCCTGGTGAGCCTTTGGACAAAAGAAGACTGGACTTTTCCCTTAGTGCTGATCCAATGACGATATTGCAATAACCTTCACTTCTCTTTATAATACATAGGCAATAGTAACATTCCTGCTATTGGGGACCAGCTCTGCAGTGATGGACAGAGGGAACATCTCTCTATCAATGAATGACACTGAACGAAGTGAAAGATCCACAAGGTGGCAAAATGTTGCTGCTTGGGGTAGAGAGGTAGACACTGCTACTGGAGCGATCCAGTAGCGGTACAGCAGAGTAGTGGTCAATTTCCAAAGAATTATCAGCAACAGCATCCAATTTTAAGCGGGTGACAAAACGATACCGGCATGTGGGCGGAAGGAGTGCGCCACTCATCATTAGACATGTCACAGTTCCCATCCAATACAGGGATGTCTGAAACTGTCCCAATTATTTTTGGTGGATATTTCTATGTCACTGAAAAGTGCCACGTGTGCTCGGAACGTTGATCCACAAAAGGAAAAGGGGAAGGATTTTCCAAACGGTTAGTTTGCATCCTAGGATATCTGTGTGCAATTCTTGACTGGGTTGTGGTACTTCTCAGAAGTTTGGACTATTATTTGATTATATAATAATAATATTAAGGGCGTAATCCGATCCAGCGGGTGGCGCAGCGGGTTAAACCGCTGAATCATAAGCTGTCGATTGAAAGGTCGGCAGTTCGATTCCCGTGACGGGGTGAGCACTCGTTGCTTGGCCAGCTCCTGCCAACCTAGCAGTTCCAAAGCATGTCAATGCGAGTAGATAAATAGGTACCGCTTGCGGGAAGGTAAACAGCGCTCCGTGTTCCAGCCGCATGCTACACGCTGCGGCAAGGAGAGTCATGCCGGCCACATGACCACGGAGGCGTCTTCGGACACCGCTGGCTCTTCGCCTTTGAAATGGAGATGAGCACCACACCCTAGAGTCAGACACGACTGGACTTAATTGTCAGGGGATACCTTTACCTTTAATCCGATCCTACTTACGCCACCGTTGTAACCAGCGAAAACGAGAGGCCCCAGAACGGAACGGGGATTCAAATCCCCTTTGAATTCCCCTTTTGGAGGGGATTTTAATCCTCTTTCCGTTCTGGGGCCTCTCGTTTCCGCTGTGCTGCTGGTTACAACGGTGGCGTAAGTAGGATCGGATTGCGCCCTAAATATATTCAACGACAGATTTTCCCGGCACAATGGAAGTTTTAAACTCAGTCATTTGGCCTAGTCGTGAAAACTTAGGTCTTATTATTTATTTATTTTTCACATTTATATACTGCCCTTCCTCCAAGAAGTTCATGACTCTCCCCCCTCTTTTTACCCTCACAAGAACTCTATGAGGTACCGTATTTTTCGCACTATAAGACGCACTTCCCCCCCAAAAAAACATAGGGGGGAAAAAGCGTGCGTCCTATGGTGCGAAGCCTAGGATTGGGGGTGCTTCGGGGAGGCCTGTGGGGGCTTTGGGGAGGCCTGCGCGAGCCCCCACAGGCCTCCCCGATGTTTAGTTCGGCCGAAAATAGCGATTTTCGGCCATTTCCTGGAGGCCGACCTGAACATTGTAGAGGCCTGCAAGAGCCTCGCGCAGGACTCCCCGAAGCCCCCACAGGCCTCCCTTAAGCGCCCCCAGCCCAGGTAAGTAAAAAACCTGGGCTGGGTAAAATGCTGGGTAAAAAGTAAAAATGTTCTGTATTTTATGCTCCATAGGATGCATTCGTCCTATGGACCGATGCGTCCTATGGAGCGTAAAATACGGTAGGTTATACCAAGAGTTAGTGACTAATCCAAGCAGGGCCAGCCCAAGATCTCTTGAGGCCTAAGGCAGTATGTGAAATGCTGTCCCCTTCCTTCCCTTTTGCTGTGCCAGCCTCTGCTCCTCCCACTTTTCAATGCTCCAGCTCAGCACTGTCCTCCCCTCCCCATTTCCTCTTTCTATCTGCCCCTTTTTCCAATCCAGGGACTGGAAGAAGGAGAAGCAGCAGTGGAGGCAAGCAGGCAGACAGAGATGGGTGCACCCTGCAAACCTGCTCCCTGAGGCAACCGCTTCAGTTGGCCTCATGGATAGGCAGCTGGCCCTGAACCCAAGGTTACCCTGTGTTTGTAAATGAAAAGGGCCTGAATGGGGCCAAATTCCTTTACGGGGGGGGGGGGGACCCTGCTGGTGAAGGGCAGGTGGTAGAAGTAGTAGAGGGGAGGTTTTGTCATCACCATAAAGTTGTCCTATGATTTCTTTCTACCTTGGAGTGTGGTGGGGATAAAATAAAACGGTGTGGTGAGGCCGAAACCTGCTCCTTCCCTCTTGCGCCACCCATCACTATGTTTATGAACCAAGCTTGTATCTATATCTGGTACAGAATCCCTTCCTGGGTTTTGTTTCTTTTGGTCACACTAAAATGTGATGGAAAATGGGAGGAGTAAGCTAGAACATTGGGAACTGACTCTTACACAATGGGATGTGCACAGTGATCAGTTCTTTGAGCACTTTTCTATGTCCTTTTAATATTGCAAACCGGAGACTTACCATAGCCAAAGGGGGACAGGCAGGGTGCCTCTACCTTTAAACATTATAAGAAGAGGGAATTTGGGAAGGTGCAGCTTGTTGCACCCTTCCATGATGAGATGCACCTGCCCAAATTCCAATGGTTAAAGATAGAGGCACCCTGTCCCCCTTTGGATATGATAAGCGTGGTGGAAGTGCCTTACATAGGCCTACCAGATTTTCCTGGTCATAAACCGGGACACCCCCCCCCCAACTAAGTTATTAAATACATAATTAAAATAAATTTTAGGTTTTTTTTTCTTTTTCAGGCGCAAAGATCCAAGATGCCAGTGCCCGGGTAAGTTTCTTCTACATTTTAAAAATGGCAGCGGCGGCGCGGAGGCTTGCCAACTGGCCCGGAACCGTTCCGGGACCATTCCGGGACCCGAGGCCAGATTCCAGGACGGTCCCAGAAATTCCGGGACGGATGGTAAGCCTAGCCTTACAAAGGCCACTGTGGGCCATTCTGAGGCCCTCAGAGGCCTGCAGAGGCCAGGAAAGGCCTCCAGAGAGGCCCACAACCAGGCTCTGGTGTTCCTGGTTGTGTGAACTTCAAAACTTAAAAGATATGGGAAAGGCCCACTAAACGACAGGCCTCCTTAATGACGGGGTTCGGGGAACGTATCCCTGTTGTTAAGGGGGAAAACCTGTAAATAAATGGGAATGGATCCCACGTATGAATGGGAAAGACCCCTGTCTGAAACCCTGGAGAGTTTCTAAAAAAGGACAATAGGATAACAGGAAAAATTATCTCCTCACTTGAGGGCCATCATAATATTTTGCTTGTACTTTATGAACTCTGTCAAGGCAGCAACCACATTATGACATGGGTATACGTTATTCGAACGCAGCAATCCACAGACTGCACCTTCAAGCCAGCAGTACACAATTATGGCGTCTATGACAGATTTATAGCAAGAGCTTTGACCATTAGGCCACTGGCTCTCACCAAAGCAGTGTTCTCAGTGCTGCTCTGATATCAATAGTTTCCACCAGAACATTATTTTTTGTGTTGTTTTCAAGCCCTTTTACCAGCCATAACGTGGCAGCAATATCGATTCGCCTCATTTATTTATTTAAAAATATGTTTGCAACTAAAAAGAGAAGTACAATCCCCAAAATCATAAAACAGCAAAGTCAACACAGAAAATTAAAAAAGAAAGAAACAACAACACAGCAGTATTGGAACAACAAAACAGCAGTTAAGGCAAAAGCAGTACACTCCTAAAAACTAGCAGTCATTCTGTAGATCTTAAACATTTGGAAAAGTAATATATATATATATATATATATATATATATATATATATATATATATATATATATATATATATATATATATATATAAAGATAATACAGAAGAAGTGTAAGACAAAAGAAAGAAGGTGTATCATACCGTATGCTAGGAAACTCAGCCATAAAGCTGGCAAATCCACCTGAGGACTTGATTTAGGACCCAAAAGAAGGTCAAATCTCATGAGTATATGATGAATTTCCAGTAGTCCATTGTCAGAACATCCTTGCAAAATTGACAGATCCAGCACCAAAGCAAGACACCTGGTAGCATATCAGGCAGATTGGTGAGTTTACACATCGAACATACTGATAAACTACAGTTTGGTATTTCTTTCGATTTTGAGAACGATATGCAATGTGTTAAACAAGAACACCGGCACGGGTGGTGGGCAATGTTTTTTTTTTTTTTTCTGATAGGCATCTGCACTGAAAACCATGGCATAGCCCCATCCATCCCTCTGTGAAAGAAAGCAGAAACAATGGACGATGGGAGAAAAAAGAAGAGAAAGAAGTATGACAAGCCCATGGTTGCTTCGTGTTTCTAGAAGGGGACTGAAAGGAATAGAAGTCTGGCACAAGTGTATCGCACACCTGAACTTTGCCTCTTTGATCTGTCCTCTGGGGTCCTTTTTGTTTCCCTCGGCCTGCCGTGGTGGAGAGGTAGGCCTCAGAAGCCTTCTGGCATCTAGCCCAGGCTTTGTGGGCCACTGGAGAGATGCATATAGCTAGGTGCAGCAGTGCCCTCCGGCAGGTGTTAAAATGTTGTTCCTGGTTCCTTGGTGGTAATCATTGCAAAACAATCCTGTCGGCTCTCGTCGTATCAACAAGCAGCTTTTCCCCGGCTTGTTGCTAAGAGACGGGACGGTTGCTTACAAGTTGCTCGGTTCCTCTGACTTCCATAATTTATAATTTATTATCTCAGCATCAAAATTTGTGAGTTTTTTTTAAACTTAATTTTATTTTGCCACAGACCTGATAATTGTTAAAGGTCATGTATCTACCGGCTCTTATAATATCTTTGCTTTTGTAAGGTTCACAGAGTTGAGGGGTGGGGGTGGTGGAGAAAAATGCTATTATAAACTGCAGATTAATATCATTTTTGCCCATTAACTTTTTGCATTATATGACTGGCTAGGTCAATGGATTCCCTCAAGATTTCTTCCCTATTGAAAAACACGCTTCTGTCCAACCAAGAAGGAAATGAATTGAAATGATTTCAATTTAAACAAGAAACAAGTCGTCTCTCAGAGCTCTACACTTCAGCACCTAATGGCTGAACTCATCAATCCTACTTTCACGAAGTTCAGCACTACAGGCATTTAACTAATGACAAAAATTACCCATGTGCATTAATCTAGTTTTTGTGACTACACAAAGCTTACCTCGCTAAAGTATTTTATACTTAACACTAGTTAAATTGCTGGGGGGGAGGGGAATGCCAGAGTGGAAACGAGAATAATTTGCAGAGTTACGTTGCAAAATAATTCTCTCACAGTTCACTAGTTTAAAGGGGGGGGGATGGATGACAAACTTATTACTATAGTAGTCCCTAGTGGAAATCAAAAATACCGACCTGGATTTAGGATTGAGTTGGCTGCTTAAAAAGTTTATTTATGCACGAAGCTGACAAAGCTATATTAACTAGCATCAATTTTAATAATTTAATAATAATCCATGAATAAGAATTGTAATCATTACAAAGTCAGCCTAGCATTGATTCAGGGTCGACGTCAGAGGTTGGTGCGCACAAGTCACGGTGCGGCTGTATGTGGCAATCTGAAGCCTGCACCTCTCCCCTTTCCTTCAGATTCAGCACCCCCTCCTTCCTCTGTGCTGTCCCCTTTGAAAGAAAGTGAGGCATGCTGGGAGCAGTCCTCCATGTTCTGCCTCTCCTTGCCCACCCAATGCTTTCCTAAGCAATCAGGTGGACAAGGAGGAGGTGATGGCAGCAGCGGCTTTATTTTCCTTTTCCTTTAGTGGTGCTGGAGGGTGGGCTACTACCGTGTTTCCTTGAAAATAAGACCGGGTCTTATATTAATTTTGGCTCCAAAAAACATAGTAGGTCTTATTTTCAGTGGAGGGGTCTTCTTTTCCCAACCTGTGGCGCGACCCCCCCCCCCCAGCACTTACTTTGACCGATTAAAGCTTCATTCTTTCCCGAAGGTGCAAGGCTTGCACAGCCTGCACTTGAGTCCTCCACCATAGAGATGACATGCTAACGAGACTCTGCAAGGTTGCAGCCTCCTTGCAGGCCTCTCTAGCACATCATCTCTATGGCAGAGAACATAACGTAAGAAGAGCCCTGCTGGATCAGGCCAAAGGCCCATCTAGTCCAGCTTCCTGTATCTCACAGTGGCTCCACCAGATGTCTCAGGGAGCACAATACAACAAGATACTTGTATCCTGTCACCACTCCCTTGCACCTGGCACAGAGAAAACCTACTCCTACAACCAGGAGGTTGCTTATCCCCTTCCCATCATCGCTTGTAAACTGTGATGGAATTTTCCAGAGAACTCAATTGCAGGCCTTCCAGGCCTTGCAGAGCCTTGCTCCCTCGGGAAAGAATGAAGATTAAATCGGTCAAAGCAAGTGCTGGGGGGTCGCATCCATCTGGCTGATGATCCTAACTAGTTCTTATTTTCGGGGATGTCTTATTTTTCAGGGAAACAGGGTACTACCCCAATCCTCTTCTCACTCACTCTCAGGGAACAGGAGCAAAGAGTTGATTGAAGCAGCTCAGTGAGTGGTGGGCTGGAGGCAGGCAGCAGGTAGATGCAGGAAGAGGGGCACCCCCATTGGTTCGCCACTGTTCCTCTCCAACCTGCCAGTCAAAATGAGCGGTTCACTCAGCCTCATGGCTAGGCCACCATGCTCCTCAGAGGACCCACCTGGATAGACTACACACTGGCTGCCCATTCATTTCCGAGCCCAATTCAAGGTGCTGGTAATGACCTTTAAAGCCTTTCACGGTTCGGGTCCAGGATATCTGAGGGACTGCCTTATCCCATACATTCCCGCTCTCTTAGGTCATCTGAGGGGGCTCTCCTGCGAGTGCCACCTCTATCGCAAGTTAGGGGAGTGGCAACACATGGGCGAGCCTTCTCTGCTGTGGCGCCACAACTGTGGAACTCCCTGCCAGGGGATCTGAGAACCACCCCCTCCCTCATGGCTTTTTGGCAAGGGCTCAAAACGTTTTTGTTTCGTCTAGCGTTTGGGTGATGGGTTGTGGTCTGCCTCGTGTGTCTCAAGATGCTCTGCCATGCTGCTTTTATGTGCTCCATATTGTCCCCCCCCCTGTGGATTTTATTGTTTTTAAATTAATGTATTGTTTTAAACTTTTCTGTATTTTAAACTATGTTTTTTAATTTTTGTTGTAAGCCGCCTTGGGCATTTGCCTTCGGGATAGGATAAGGTGGGATATAATTTTTAAAAATAAATAAATACTGAACCCTCCATACTGGTGGCAATGATAGCACACAGTGCACCATCAGGGAATGGGTGAGGAGTGCCATGGGGGGCACAGTTCAGGGCTCTGCCCCAGGACCCCCTGCAACCTGAGGCCAGCACTGCATTGATCAGTCAAATGCTAAAATTATTCTGAAGACACACTGCATCACTACTGGATTGGTCTGGCAGGGTTCAAGCCCATTAAACTGGGCAAATAGTCCAACCCTATTGGGCTGCCCCGCTGGCGGAATGTGTATTCTGCCAGCGCTGGCTGCTGAAAAGCAGCGGGGGATGGGGCAAAACTTGGCAGGGAGGGGAGGAATGGGGGTGGTGATGCTGCAGTAGGGGGTGGATCCGGCAGCGATGGTGCGCACCGGATCCTATCCCCTCCAGCAGCAGCCTCCCCGCCCCCTTCCTCGCCTTGGACTTGTGCCAGTGAAATCACTGGCGCAGGTCCGAGGAGACCCATTGCGGAGTCAGAGTCTTATGGAAGGGTAAAGAGATTTAACCGCTTTCCCCACTGAAGCCTCCCATTCCACGCACACCCCGCCAGATACAGTGCACACCTTTTCGATGCGGCTGCACCAGCGGGGGGAGGGGGAGGGAAGGATAGGATTTGCCCATTTGGCTTCTTCCAGCTGCTAGAAGATTGAGCAACAATTTCAGCTTCCTGGGTGACCTTGGGCCAATCATTAACTCTCAGCCTAACCTCGCTCACAGGGTTGTTGTGAGGAGGACGAAAGGAGGAACCAAAGAAGGGAAGGAACCATGTACACCACCCTGAGCTTCTTGGAGGAAGAAGGGCAGTATAAAAATTGCAGAAAATTAATTAAATAAATAAATGTAAGGGGAAGCAGCATGAAGAATGTCAGATCCACCAGAACTCCCCATCTGGCAATGCAGCAGCACCAATGTAGCTTCCGCAGTGGTGTAACAAGGGTGGTGCGAAGGCAAGTAGTTGTGCAAGACTCCGTTACACTGGAGTCAGCGGCCCCTCCCCCTTGCTGTTGGAGCCATTCCAGCAGCAACAGGGGAGTGTCCTGCGTGTTGCCTTTGCTGCCAGAATGGCTCCAACAGCAAGGGGGAGGGGCCGCTGACTCCAGTGTAACTGAGTCTTGCACAACTACTTGCCTTCGCACCACCCTTGTTACACCACTGAGCTTCCACTACACCCTGTGTAGGAGTTACGGCCTCCGGAGGTCTCCTCGGGGTAAGGGCCACCCACCAGTTCTACTCAGACCTCTGCCAGCAATATCACTGAAGGTGGATCATGCTCAGGGAAGGGGGTTAGGTTTCGGTGCGCACTGCTGCCGCCGAAGCTGCTCCCTTCCCAGCCCCAATCCACCCTCCTTCCCACCCCTGTCACCACCGCGTTCTGCCCAACCTCCTCTTCCCTCCCACTCCTTGCATGCTCTTACCTGGGGCAGCAGGTGGCCATCATCCACTGCCATGTGGAGCCGGCTGCTCACCACTTTCAGAAGTAGTCATCCCGTGCACTTCAGCATGTCACCTAGTACCACTGGAACACTAGCGTCGACGGGGGGAGGCGGGGGGGGCGGGCCGCCGGGGGGCGTCGCGCGTATAGGGGTGACGCGCGATGCCCCTCACTTACATTTTTGCGTTGAGGTGGGCCCGCCCGCCCTCCCCTGGGTCCGTTTGGCTCCAAAATGAGCCAAAAACGGAGCGGGGAGGGCGCTCCGCTCCTGCGCGTGACGTCATGCGCGGGGGCGGAGCCTCCCCCTTAAGGGTGACGCGCGCCCCCGCTCAGGGGTGTCGCGCGTCGTCGCGACGCCCCTGCACTGGAATGCTCGTTCTAGTGGCCCTAGGTGCCTCAGGTGTACTAGGGACCTCAGGCTTGTGTTGCTGGATCAGGCCAGGATCCATGTAGAACAGCTTTCTGTTTTCAGCCAAGGCAAATCAGATTGCAGTAGAAACGCATAAGGTGGAGATGATCATCTCTATTTGTCCCCAACATCCGTTATCCAGAGAGATATTGCTTCAGAACCTCCATGATTTAAGCCACTGACCATCACAATGTCTTGTGTATGAACTCCTATATGTTATATGTGCATTGTGCAAGTAAGTGTAAGTGTCCTGGGCCTTTAGCAGATCAACGTCATTGGGTGACCTGAACTTCTAATATTCTGAGAGCAAGAAATTCACTCTAGTCACATTTTCCACATCATTCCTATTTTTTTTAAATAATTCTCCATCCTTAAAACCTGCCTGTACACACAGCTGTAAGATTCAAAGTATCTCCTTCTCTTTCCCCAGACACAAACCGTTGGTTAAAGCACTCATCAAACACAAGGCCCTCCATGCTACCTTACTCAATGCAGGGGAGCAGAGATTAGCCATTCCCAACATGAAGGGAATGGAGGGAGAAACTGGTGCAAATGGGGAGCAATTTCATCGATATGTGCAAACAAAACAAAGCAATTACTCCAGAAATTGCCCTAGGAATAGAATCCATTGTGTTTACTTTGGGAAAAAGAGAAGCTAAATATGCAATCAGGTATTTTCCCCCCTGGCCTGTTTGGTAGTGTAGGAAGAGAAGGAAAGCACAGAGAGAGAGAGAGAGAGAGAGAGAGAGAGAGAGAGAGAGAGAGAGAGAGAGAGAGAGAGAGAGAGATCCGCTTCAGCTGGGAGTGGCTGGCAAGAGGCAAGGGAAGTTCATTCTTTGGGGATAATAATTCATTGCGTGATGCTCCTCCCAGTGGCTAGAGATCATGCACACTGCATTGCGGGTGCCATTTTTCCTAGAATGCCCCTCCAAGTGATGCTAGATCACACACCTATAAAGTAAGAAAAAGGAGGCAGAATTTGGGCTCCACCTCCGGACCTGAATACTGTAGCTGGTACAGACCTGAATCTGTAGCCATCCTTCTAAAAGGTAAAGGTAAAGGTGAACCCTGACAATTAAGTCCAGTCATGTCCGACTCTAGGGTGTGGTGCTCATCCCCATTTCAAAGCCGAAGAGCCAGCGTTGTCTGAAGACGCCTCCGTGGTCATGTGGCCGGCATGACTCTGCTTGCCGCAGCGCGTAGCATGCAGCTGGAACACGGAGCGCTGTATACCTTCCTGCAAGCGGTACCTATTTATCTACTCGCATTAACATGCTTTGGAACTGCTAGGTTGGCAGGAGAGCCATCCTTCTACCATTTCTCAAATTTCCCAGTATGAGGAAACACTTGTTGGATGAAAGTAAAGCCAACAGCCTCCTTTGGTCTCCCTTGTAGGGGCAACTTCACCTTGACTCAAAGCTTCAGCATGGTCTCTGCTGTCTCATACTTCATCTGTTATCAGCTGCACACCTTCAGGTGCACAGATCAGAGCCTGCCAGCATTACTAACCCCTCAGCCAGTAGGCCTTGAGTGCCAGTGAGGCTTCAGAGGATTCTTGAACCAAACCTACTAAGCCGGTCAGGAGCTGGACATCCCTGAGAGGTTGGTTTGGCTAACACTCCCGCCCCCCCAGTCTCATACCAGTCTCATAAATATATACTATAATAAATATCTCTAAGTGCTCAGCAGTATACTTAAGCATTCTCATGTCACCTAAACTCTTGCCACTAGATGTGACACCTTGTTGTTGTTGTTCAGTCATTAAGTCGTGTCCGACCCTTAGTGACCCCATGAACCATATCCCGCCAGGCGTTCCTGTCCTCCACTATCTTCCTGAGTTCGCTCATTTTCATGTTCGTTGCATCGGTGATGCTGTCTAACCATCTCATCCTTTGCCTTTCCCTTCTCCTTTTGCCTTCAATCTTTCCCAGCATCAGAGTCTTCTCCAGAGAGTCCTCTCTTCGCATTAGGTGGCCAAAATATTTGAGTTTCAGCCTCAGTACCTGTCCTTCTAGGGAACAGTCAGGGTTGATTTCATTTAGGATTGACTGATTTGATCTCCTAGCAGTCCAAGGGACTCTCAGGAGTCTTCTCCAGCACCACAGTTCGAAAGCATCTATTCTTCGGCGCTCAGCCTTCCTTATAGCCAACTCTCGCAACCATACATTGCTACTGGGAACACCATCGCCCTGACTATGCGAACTTTTGTTGGCCTGGTGATATCTCTGCTTTTTATTAGACTCAAATCACCCTTTAAATTAGTAAATTCCTCCAACTATACCGCAGAACAGGGCAGATGAAGGAAGACCAGGTGCCAGGCCAATCATTAATAATGCATGCTCTGGTGTGTGTGTACATGCACATACTCTGGGGATGCGTTAGCTATGTGTGTGCACATGCAATGTGGTACCTGCTCTGGGGTGTGTGTACATGCACAGGTGAGGGTAGGGACGTTCAGATAGTGTTTTGCCATGAACCACCCCTACATAATATCTAGGTTTTTTCCCTGACACTATGCTCAAAAATGGGAAACAGCTCAATATCAATAGGAGCAAAACTATTTCAAAGAATTTGAACCAGAAATAGTTCTCACAGATCTACAGATTTTACAGTGTTTTATTTGGTAGTAAAAAAAACCCAAAAACACAACAAAGAAAAAACACAACAAAGGTGCAAGAACAATCTATAATTCCTAAAGGGACATGAATTGAGAAGTGCGGTGGCATGAATGCATCCCTAGAGCTGTAGTGTAAGGTCCTTAAAAACTTTGAGAGTGAAAGAAAAACAAATTTATGAGTTTAGATTCATGGTTGCATGAATGAGTACCCTCAGCTGAACAGAAGGAGAGATTGGGAGTCAACATGATAGATTTCAGAGCACATTAAAAAACCTTCAAAGGTGGCATGTGACAACACATTAAAGTGACATTCTTTCTTTAAAGTATTCTGGTTAGCAACTAGACTGGCTGGGTGGGGAAACATACAGTATTTGATCTGGCAGGTAAGTGAAATACCAATTTTGGACCACCTTTCTCCCCCCCCCCCCTTCTTTGTCCTTCCCATTCCTTCTGTTACCAGGCTCCTGAACACATGTAACAAGCACACAGGGGAATCAAAACATGAATGCAAGCTATTTAGCAAGGTATTTACTTGGTATTTAGCAAGGAGGAAAGAAGAGACAATGCTATGGGTGCCCAGTGATATGGGTGTGACAGTCAATTTTTTCTGGGGATAAAAGGGAAGGAAAAGTAGGAATAAAATGTAAGGGAACAGTTGACTCAGTTGACCTATGTGTAAGAGCAGCGCAGGAGAAAGCTTTCCTCCTTGAGGAAGGACAGAGTGTGGAGATGCAAAAGGAGGAGGGAGGAAGAGAGAAGTGGGTGGTTCATGGTCAATGTTTTATTTTGGTTTAGTTACGTTGGATGCAAGGTGTGCAGAAAAACTTTAACAAGCCCAATATCAGCCTCAGGCCTCCTTTCAAAATGGGTTCACTTGATCGACATCTAGAGGGCCTGTGGCCTTCGTCAAGAGAGTCTGTGTAAGTGGGTGAAGTGTTTTTATGACCTGGTTCCTAGGCTCACCCCTTGCCTACAACCTGCAACAGAGAACCATTTCCAGCCACAGCCTTCTGCAGAGGCACTGAACCACCAGTATCTCATCTCTTCCTACGAATTCCTTCTCCCCCCCCCCATGTCTTCCCCCTCTTAGCCCCACCTCATCTCCTTCTAAGGCAGGGGTTCTTAACGTACTAGGCGCAGCATCCCACCTACAGTACATGGCTGCTGCCGCACCGAGTACCACTGGAAGTACCGGTAAGCGGCAATGATGGCATCGCCACTTACTTCTGGTTTTTTGGCCTGGTTTTCGGCACTGGAGGCTGCCAGATGCCGTGCAGGAGGCCGGTAGGAGGTTCTGAGTGGACAGGTGGGCTGTTTTCTTAACTCCTGAGAGGCTCGGCCAAAGGCAGAAGTCTCTTGGGAGCGAAAACGCCGTGCCAAAAGTGCCGTGTTTTCACAGGGTTTTGTGTGTCTCGGTGGGGTTCAGGGAGGCCCGGCATTCCGAGTACCACCAGAGGTACCAAAAAAGTACCACTGGTAGTATGCATACCACCAGTTGAGAACCCCTGTTCTAAAGAGTTCCTCTTCCTTCCCCTTTTCTTTCCTCTCCTCCTCCTCCTAATCAGCTCTTCTTAACACTCCATTGCATGTGAGTGTTAGCATTAGATTCCCCCTTGTATAGCATAAGAGTGAGTGTGATAATTCAGAGAGTCCCAGTTAAAACCTCCTCTTTGGTTTCCTGAGCACTTCAGTAAAGAGTTTTACTGCCCTGTAAACTTGCCCTCAGCCATCTTTTCACTGCCGAATTACACAGGGAATTCGAAACAGGGGACCTGCATATGATTGTTTCCCCACCTTCGTATGTGCATTTTATATGTGCTTTCAAATGCACTACCGGTAACAGGGGAGATTTTGGCACCTAGGGAAATGAGGGAAGTTACCCAGAGGGGCTGACAGCAACTGTGGGTTCCAGCTGAGACCACAACTAGGGCCAGAACTCCTTGTAGCCTGGAACAGCCTCGACAGGCTGTAAAGGCCTTTACTCACTTCTGGTGGGAAAAGCTAATATGCCTCATACCGTTCCGGACATGCAAGTGCTCTCTCTCCTTTGAATAAGGTCACCTTCCTCACCGGCCTGAAGAAATGACTTTTAGAACAAGGTGCCTTACCCGATCTGTGCACAACTGCAAGGTTGGTTATGGAAAATCACCTAAAAAGGAGACCTGGAGCTCCCACAGAATACACTAATCCCCCCTCCCTGCCCATGGCCCACCCCTGCCACTGACTTACCAGCACCGGGGGATCCAGGAAGGCCGCTTCTATGCGGCCAGCATCGCTCGCTATTTCTGGAAGCGGCCAGGTAGCATGCTATAAAGCATCGCATTTTGCAATGCCGTAAATCAGGATGCGCTGCCAGACAATAGGATTGGGCTGAAAATATCATAAATGATTGAAGGTCCATACTTAGTCTGCAACCCTGTACAAACTGGTTCTCAGCACTCTGGGAGAATGATTTGGTTTGGTTGATATAGTTGGTTTATGCAGCACCACCAATGCACATGGCAATGTAAAGAGCCAAATATGCCAATGAGAGACAGGCCCCTGCTTCCAGTAGTTTCCAGTTGAAATGACAACAGCCTGGGAAACAGCAGAGGGAGGGGAGGGGAGGAAGAGGTAAGGATACAGAAGAGCAGAAGAAGAGAAAAAGAAGAAAGGTCGGGCAAAACACAGGGTGAGCATGAGCAAAGGCAGTTGCATGAACTGAGCCTACGTTTTTCAGAATGTGGACGCAGGGGTTAACCCCAAAGCTTTGTGATATTGGTTACATTCTCCATGCAACAACCGTTTCACACATTTTATTTTTTTAAAAAAACTTCTGTTATACCTCTCCCTACTTTAGCCTTCTGTAACTATGCCCAATTATTTCAGTCTCTCTTCCCTGGCCTTTCAGAATTCCACACCCTTTGGAATATTCTGTGTGCGTGCGTGTGTGTGCGCGTGCATGCGTTGGCTGAGCCAGAAGGGAAAAGGAATCAGAGGTGAGCTCCCATTACTAATTTAGCTGAAACCCACCTGTGAAAACATGAGAAAGGTATCCAGGGGGCTGTCTTCGGTTGTGCACTCAGGTGCGTCCACAGTCTAATCAGCCGCTTCGTCTCTGGGCCGCTGCCAAAAACCTGATGAGTTATTCTACCATGCAAAATCAATGTCTGCTCAGCAGGCCAAATCTTGGGCTGGGGAAAAAAGTAGCAAAGGCTGGTGAGATATTATCTGTATACCATCCCTGAATTCAAATATGCTTTTTCTGGTTTGGCTTTTTTTTTTTTTTTGGTGGTGGTGGGGTGTTTTTTGGGGGGGAGGGGGGAGGATTTCATTAGTAAACCAGTTTCAGTGAAATGTGATCATATTACTTGTAATCAGAGGAAGTGAAAATGGTTCGCATTATCAAAGGGTCAGGCAGGCACTTAGCAAACAGGAGGAAGAATTCTCTCTCATGCCTGGTTTGAACCGCAGCACAAAACAATGGGTGGTAATATTATTCCAAAGGAATCAGACTGTGACACAGGGAAAACTGTGCTCGCCAACTTGTAAACAAAGGACAAACAATTGTTTCATGTCTCTAACATGCCCTCCTGTCTTAAACTGTAAGTATTACTTGCCAGACTATAATCACAATCAATCTTCCTCCTCCCCTTTTCTCTTGGTTAGCTGGGATTAAGTTGCTAGATCAACGTACTGCAAACTAGCCAATCCAATTCTTAATCTATGTCTGCTCTTCAGTAAGAAAGATAAATACCGTATTGTCCTGAGTATAAGACGCACCTGATTATAAGACGCACCCTTAAAGTTTGGTGCTATTAAAAAATTGAATTAGATCACTGGCATTAAATTGCAACAGCCTGATTATAAGACGCACCCCTAGTTTAAAAACTTAAATTAGGAGAAAAAAGTGAGTCATACTCAGACCAATACGGTAATAGCGGACTGACAGAGAGATAGGGCTCTGATGAACCAAGCTGGAACGTCCCAACACACACACACACACACACACACACACACCTGTGTGAGTATGCTACTACACACTCTGACCACTGGCAACAGCTCAGAGTACATGAATATAGTTTTGGGAAACTGCGTAACCACCTGTAAGGCAACAGAGGTCTCAAACCAGGGATTCCGGCATCAGTAACTAGGAACCTTACTCCCAGCATTACTCATACCAGGGCAGTGATCTGCTGGCTAGCCCTTGCTGAGTAGCAACATCACCCTTGCTGATGACCAGAGGGTGGGATTACAGCTACCAGCTCAAGAAGGATCAGGTGACACAACGGGCTGATAGGGTTCTACCAGGTCTTATTGTTAGGAGAGTCATAATATAATATAAGCGATATAATATAAGCTCCATATTGTCTTTCAGGCAGCACTTGTGAAAGACAATGGCCTAGGCCAGTGTTTCCGAAACGTTTTTGATCTGTGGCTCCCCTGACCATTGGCGACCATTGGCCGTGGCTCTCCATTACATTATGTTGATGCCTACCAATTGACATTGCACTGTTTTCCAAGAGGATTCCATGGCACTCTGCGGCTCCCCTGGCTGGTTTCCACCACTCCCCTGGGAGCCGCGCCTCCCAGTTTGGGAACCACTGGCCTAGGCATTAATACATGCCCCTAGGCAAATTTCTCAGTTTGCTTCCTGCTGAGCTTCTTGCTTCTTCTCCACTGAGAAAAGTTTCAAAGGTGGTACTTGAATGCTCCTGGTAATGATGTCACCACTCCTGCTGTGGGAGAAGTCCCAGAGCGCCATTCCCCGTACTCCCTTTCCATTCCCCATACCCCACTTCCCCTTGACCACACCGTTGCTGCTCAGCTATCACACAGAGAAAGGGTTGGAAACGACAACCTAGCAACCTAGAAGGAATGTCAGTATCGAAGTCTTTGCATCTCATGCCCTCTTCACTTTAAAGACCATTTGAGGAGCCTATGACATGGTCGCTATATGGTTGCATAGGTGGCATGGTCAATGAAGTAAAGCCTTTTCTGCCTGGATCTGTGAAATAGGAAGGGTGTTACCTGAATGCTTGAGCCAGTTGTCTTGTAAATCGTACTCACAGAAGGGTTCATCAGACTAGGAAATACCATGAAAGTGCTGAATGTGTCTAATGTTTGTGTACATCTGAGAGTAGGACATGTGAGTATTGCAAGGGTATCTAAACTGAGAAATGAATAACAAAGTGAAAGACACAGAAAAAGAAATACATGCAAAGATATGAAAAAGTCTGTATCCATGAGTCCACTTGCTTATGATATTCCCAAGTTTGGTGTTTGTTCCAAGCCACATGATATTATCAAAGAGGAGAAGAAAGACCGGCAGCCCAATCCTACCTGTGGTGCCAAAGCAGCGTCTGCTGAATCCTGCAGGGGAGTTTTGGCATGTTGAGGCCTCCTTGGTGTAAGGGAATATTTGTTCCCTTCTCCCAGAGTAAGCCCCTGCCAGCCCGGTGGGTCAACTCAGACCTGTGCCAGTGATATTGCTGGTACAAGTCTGCATTCACCCTTGGAGGCAGATCAGGCCCAGAAAGGTTCTACTGCGGAAGCTTTCATGGCCAGCAATTAATGTACAATGTCTCAGCCTTACGGGTTTAGAAGCCAGAAGGCTTCTAAACCCGTAAGTCTGAGACATTGCCCAGAAAGGTTTTTAGAGTTTGGTGGGCGCTGCTGCCACTGAACCCATCTCTTTCGCAGACCCGATTTGCCCTCCTCCCCATCCCAACTCCTCCCCATTCTGCTCCCCCCTGCCTTCTCCCTGTCTCCCTCCCAGCCCCAGAACAATCTTACCTGAGGCAGCGGGCATCTATGGTCCATCGCCATGTGGACCCGGCTGCTTGCTGCTTTCGGCGGTGGCCAGGCCACTCTCGCCAACATTGTGGGCATTTGTGGCAGCCAGAAAGTGCGTTATACCTGCTGACCCTGCATTCCGCCAGTATATTAGGATTGGGACATGGGATGCATTAAAGCTCGATTGTGAATATGGACTCCATAGATTCCATAGATACCTCACTATTTCCCTACTAGTTTCTTCCACTCCTTTGCCACAGAGTCAGAGCATAATTGCTATTCCATATGCATAACTGTTAAACGCCTAAACTGAAGGCAAAATGCATCTAGCTTCAGTGGTGTTCCCTTTTGACTGCCTTGCGCATCAAGAAAGGCGCATGAATAGTAATGTTTTCCCTCGGGAAGGTTTTCAACTGGAGCCCTGGAGAGAAAACTTGCAACAGACAAATCCTAAAGTGCCACCCAGTCTCTTTTAATGACGGCACATAAGTGTGTGTCGTCCCCCCCCCCCCCGCCCAATCCTCCTTTCTTCCACTTCGAAGGTATGGTTGAGAATTTCTGCCATTTCATTTTCATATTAGGCAACCTGCGCTGATGTTTGTCAGGCTAGACTTAAAAAGCCACGTCTTTTTCATGTTGTTCAGTGCTCTTTGCTGGCTGCTGAAGAACTAAGTGTTTTTTGGCAGAGTGAAGGGTTCTGGATCGAAGCCACGAGAGCAACTCTTCCAGAGTCTGTATGGCCCAAAGGATTAGAGAGCAATGGATTTAGTTATCTGGTGAAGTTCCCCGCCTCTCTGGTGCTATTAATAGGCATTCGCTATTGTAAAAGGCATCTGAATCTTAACCCCCCCCTCCACACACACACACACACACACACACACACACACACACACACACACACACACACACACACACACACCAAGACTTGCATTCCACCTCTGACTGGGGCTCCATCTTCAACTGCATGTTGTCAGCAAAAATGTTACGGTTACTATAACTGTGAAGACGTTCTTCCACTGTTGAGTAGCTGAAATGTTATGATATAGTCCTAGGACTACTTGAAATCCTTGTTCACCTCCCTCTTCCACAGCTGTCTTCCTTGTGTCTGTTTCTAGATTGTGGTCCCCTCAGGGCAGGGACCTATCTTCCCATCTGCTATAATGTATCATGCACATAGATGGTGCAATAATATTAATAGCAACAATAATAATAATAATTATTAGTAGTAGTGATTGGTTCACAATTAGCATTTCTGTGAACAGAAGAAATTCTGATTGCATTGGGAGGAGGGGCATTTTTGTCAATCTCTGTTTTCCTCTGCAGGTCCCCCAAAAATATGTCCCTTAGGGTTGTGGGACTCTCAGGAGATGATTATCAGGGGAAACAGGGACAGCGGGGTGTGTGTGTAAAAAAAAACCCAACCCTTTCACCATTGCAATTGGAGCTTCTTTCAATCCAAACCAATTACTTCACCTCTAACCTGCCCCTTTTGATATAATATACCTGTTCCTCTGCTTAGAAGCAACAGAGGACCGTGACCTTTTGTTTTTCAAAGGTGGGGAAAATGGAGTAGGTCTAGTGTCCAGCGTGTACTTTCATGTGATCCTTGAAAAGTTGTGGCAAATGCCAGCAGACATAATCCAGCTCTTCCCAGTCTATGGATACATAGTGTGAATAGGGCTGCATTACATATTCATGGAAAAGGGGAAAGCAGGATCATGCCCACTGACCAATCTCCATGATCTAATGCAGGGGTCTCCAAAGTTTTCCGGCCATGGGCTGGATGGGCATGATTGACAGGCCTACCTGGCCCACAGCCCAGCCATCTTCAACATCCCCGCCCCTTCCGGTCACATCAGTGAAGCACGAGCAGCCACTGGGGAGCTGCTCACCGGCCGCAGCAGCCACGAACAGTTGCTCGCCAGCCTCTGCAGCCTCCCGTGGCTTCCACATGTAGGCGCAGGGAGCCGGGGGGGGGGGGAGCTGGAGGCCACCAAGGGTCACACTGACCTGCCCACCGCGGGCCGGATAAAATAGTTTGGAGACCCCTGATCTAATGGATTTCTGAATACCTGGGACATCAACAGACAAGTCAAATAAGAAAATCATGAAGGCATGCTTAGAACACCATAGATGGTCCCTTGGATTAGAGGGAGATGCCTGCATGAAGTGGAGATTCCTTAGCTCACAAGTGGCAAGGAGGAGGTATCTTAGCTTATGAGAAAGTAGCTCACAGGAAGTGGAGAAATTGACAGCAGAAATTTCCCAAAACCAGCAGCAAGAGGTCAAGTAAGGAGCTCGGAGAACTCAGCTCCACAGATAATGCCAAGGAATCAGCAGGCATGCTTGCCCTGGCCTGTCACAGAACAAGAACATCTATTGGTCACCTTTAGCAAAACAGTTGGGAACCTCCAAGGGCCAAACTAGGCATTCCGCAGTGAGTCAGAAGGAGGAAGAGGCCACAGAAGAAGAGAAGGAGCATGGGTGATGGCTGACCTCTTTCCCTCACTGGTCAACCTGTTGAGGTGGTCAGGAAGAAGAACCTGGCCAAACGTCTAAAAAATGGTGAGAGCAAGGAACAATTTATAGGGGAGGAATTGTGAGTGAGGACAGGTGCTTAACCCATCACCCAGCCTTTGCCTCTTTCTTGTACTTCAGCCTCTTTTCTCCCAGTTATGACAAACATATACCTGGGTAGTTCAACTGGGGAAGAAGAGCAGCCGGAGAAGTGGAGTGCAGGAGAGAAGCGTCAGAAGGATTAACTGCCCCACTGGCAACCGCGGCTCCCTTCCAAATCATGCCCTGTGGCCTTTCAAATGTTTGGTTAATTTGTTTGGACATTACATAACATACTTTGGAAAAAAACATTTCTGGTTAGGAAATAAGTCACAAAGTGAACTTATGACAACACCTAGTGTCCGCCTGTCCTTTTGGGGGTGGTCAAGGTGAGCCCAAGTTTGGGAGTGCCGAGGGTTGGATCCTCGCACTCCAGTTTAAAGAAGGAGCTTCCTACAGGCCTATCGCTGGGGGAAGGGGGTTGACACACCCGATATCGTTCTCCCCAGTCTGGATTGAGGGTCACTGGCCTCCCCACAGCAGGGTTGAGGAGCCTACCTCTCGACCAGCCTCTTTATCGGCCAAAGGCCAAAGCCTCTTCATACGGCCAAAGCCTCTTCATACAGCCCAGTCCTTCCAGGACTCCTCCCTCCTTGGCTCCTCCCTGCCAGAAGCCTGGCCCACCTCGCCAGGTTGACCTATGGAAGCCCCAAAGATAGCTTGTCGACTGCTGGGGCTCTACCCCGCCTCCCTGTCTGTACGTTGTTTCCCTGTCCCCTCTCTCTGTTCTGAGCCCCTGTCAACCCTGCTCCCCTGCTCCCCTCACTCTCCTCCATGGTGGTGACTGCCGCAGGGCCTGCCTGATCCCGGTCGCAGCTTGCTGCTTCGCTGGGAGTCCCGCCAGCATGTCTGATCGCCGCAGACGCCATGGGAGCAGCCGATTTCTCCGCATCATGTGGAGAAGAAGGCGGGGGTGAGCCTGCTCTGCGGCACATCAGCCTGCTGTCGCCCGCCAGCGATGAGCCGTGGGCAGTTGCCGTGTTCACTGAGCTCCCGTGGCCCCTCGGAAAGTGACCAGGGATCCCTGGGCAGAGCGGCGATGTCGTGCGGCCCAAGCCTCAGCAGTGGAGATCTCACCGGCGGCTGAGGTTCCGCAGCAGGGTCACCGGCGGGGTGTGACTGGCGTGAAGGGTAAGACCAGGAGACCCCGGACACCTAGTAAAAGAAAATAATTATTTGCATTAATAGATTATGGAGTAAACTATGAAATAACAGCAGCTTCTGAAAAACTGGGAAGAAGAACTTTAGGAATCCAGGCCTCCAATTCACTTTGTATTCAACATAACACAGCTGCCAAAATGAAAGGGAACTTGAATCTCATGTTCATCTTAGGGTAGACAATGGCAGGGTAAAGAGATGGGCAGATGCTCACTTTATTGCCTTCTTCCTTCTGCATTTAGGAAGGAAGGAAGGAAGGAAGGAAGGAAGGAAGGAAGGAAGGAAGGAAGGAAGGAAGGAAGGAAGGGAAACCCATACGCTTGCTCTGATCTGTTATGTGCTAATTGAAAACATCGGCAGGTACTATTTGTTTGTTTTCCTCTCAACCTACGTAAGCATAAACCTGCTATTTCATATGGCAAGCATGATTAAATGGTTGGATTTAGCATTTGCAAAAAAGCACTTATTCTCCACCATGTCACTGCCTAGTTAATCCAATTGCTAAGCAAAGAAATCTAAGCAAAGTGGTTCTCTGGAACTCGATTGTAGGGCAAACCAGTATGGGGCAGAGCACAGGATTGAGAGATCATGCTACGTCCCTTGCAAGGGAGACTGTAAGAAAGATGTGGCTGCTGCAGCCTGTGCATTTTTGACAGTTCCTCCTTCTTCTTATGCCAGCTTTGAGAAGATAAGTTGAGACTAAAAAGCTTATTTTGGCCCATACAAGGGCACAGGTGAATGGAAAGACCATCAGCAATCTTGCATGTGCCAGATTTGGCCCCTGGGCTGCCAGTTGCCAGCCACTAAACTACCAGAGGCATCTGGTGGGTCACTGTCAGCGCAATCCTATCCAACTTACGCCACCGGTGTAACCAGTGGTGCAGCGAGAACGGGAGGCCCCAGAACGGAAAGGGGATTCAAATCCCCTCCAAAGGGGGATTCAAAGGGGATTTAAATCTCCCCTCCTCTCCAAAGCCTCCTGCCCTGCCCTCCTCCCGCTGGTTACACCGGTGGTGTAAGTTGGATAGGATTGCGCTGTGTGGGATACAGGAAGCTAGACTAAATGGGCCCTTGGCCTGATCCAGCAGGGCTCTTCTTAAGTTCTTATGTCTTAATATGACTGTAAATGACACACGATATGATGTAGAATAGCCTGGCAATTGATAGGGTAGAGGACAGATCCAATCCTGCACAGCTGCACTGCACGCACCAGGCCTTTGTAGAATTGTTCAGGCCCTAGTCCCTGCGTGGCCCTTTAGATGGTGACGCCCTCTCCCCCGTTCCACTGCCTCTGGTAATTATTGTGATTATGGGGTGCCTGCAGTCTGATGATTTAGGTCCATTTCAGACTAGTGCCCTGCCCAGATGGTATGGGGTACGTTCCAAGAGGGAATTGTGTGTGGGGTCCAGAAATCTCGTGTACTATCCCTTATGGCTTAGCCCTGTGTGAAGGGAAAAAAAATATAATCCCTAATGAGATCCATTTCTAAGAATAGATCAAATGTGACACAGCTGCAGCTGATTAAATGTGAAGGGCTTCTTCAGTGCGCTAATAAATTACAGCAACTTTCCCGGCATGTTTTTCTTTCTTTACTCTCTGTTATATTCATAGCGTTTAATTCAAAATATCTGTCAACAGCTCCTGCAAACAACAAATATGGAAACCTTCCACCCGTACCTGTTTCCAGCCTGTGTATGCCTCATTGCTTGCATTATTTCTAAGCCTGTGTTTGCAAGTTAATGCAGTTCTACCTGGGTCCTTCCCCTCATTTCAAAGCATGTCTTCCTTCACTATTCCTTCTTGTAGCGCTCCCCAAAGGGCTGCCCGTATCAGTCCACAGTGACTGATTTACACACTATATAGACTCAGAAAGCATAAAGATGCATCATGCATAGCGCTGCCTCGGCATAGAACAGGGACATGCACAAATTAATTCCCATGATATTTATGAGGGACTTGCACATGGAGGGACTGAGAAATAAAAAAAAAAATTCAGGATGTTCCCTTCGCAGATGCAGACGCTCTTGGTGCAAATGCTGGCTGAGATGAAAATCCTCTCCGAAAGTGTGTGAGGAGTTTACGACTCAGGCTGCGCTCCATATGCCAAGTCCTCGATCTGATCCTCAGCTCCGAAGGTGCCAGGCCAATCTGCGGCCATGTGTGACTCAGCCAGACCTCACACAGCTGAACAGTTCTGGAAGGTTCTGCCGATGGATTCCTGGTTTAGGCTCCACTTTCTCTGCCTGGTTCCTATTAACTCTGTGGCTTTTCAGGCTTTCAAGGCAATCCTCCGTCTGAAAATTACCGCTGTCCAAGACGGCCTGACTGCCAGTGGTGTTCACTGGAAACATAACCAAAAAAAAGAACATTTTTTTTCAGTCCGTTCTTTGGAAGCATGGAAGATGGCTTTGCTTCACTTTTCATAAAACATGCATTTGCAAATCTGAGATGATTTCAGTTATCCCAATGCTTCTCTCAGTACAACAGGAAAGTCCAGAGAAAGAGTGAGTGCTCTTTCCTTGTGAATAGGCTTACCAGATTTTCCGGGTTCTAAACTGGGACACCCCCCAACAATTAATTGATTGATTGATTGATTGATTGATTGATTGATTGATTGATTAAAGGAAATTTAAAACATCTTTTTCTTTTGGGGGAGCGCGCGAATTTTTTTATTTATGTATTTTTAGTTAACCAATTAATTAATTAAATTGACTTGCCTATCCCACCACCGCCATCATCTTCATCATGTCCTTCAGCCTTTGCCGCCATTGCCGCCACCCGTCGTTGCCGCCATTGCCGCCCATCGTGTCGCCACCATTGCTGCCTGTCGTGCCCCCACAGTCTCTACTACCGCTTCAAAAAAGGTACGTTTTACCTTTTTTGAAGCGGCGGTGGTGGAGGCTTCATCCGTGCCCAGAAAGCCCGGGAACAACCCGGGACCGAAGCCCGGGACAGTCCTGGACAGACCGGGATAGATGGTAAGCCTACTCATGAACACTTATTGCAATCTGAGGAGTGTCACCAAACAGTATTTGAGGGGACACTTTGTGTTGTCCAGGGCCTCTGAGAGGAATTTTATCTGGGGGTACAAAGTTTCTTTTGGGCCTCTTCTCAAAGGGGGAGGAGAGAGTGAAATAGGGTGGGGAGTGTGAAGATGGGGACAGGTGGAACAGGGGTAGGGAGGGGGCAGCAACGCACAGAAAAAAATATCCGGAGTCCAGGTCTACCAGGCTTCCCAATGCAGAGCCCAGATCAACCCGCCTGGTTGACCTGGTCTCCCAGCATGGCAGCGGCAGAGGCTATGTAACAAGGGCTGCAGGGATCCCACACGAACAGCAAGTCCAGGTGAGATCGGGAAATGTTTTGGGCCCCCTCCTTTGGCTCCCGGGCCCCTTTTTGACCCCAGGCCCGGGTACAATTTACCCCCTGTAGGGGTAACTCGTAGGCCCTGGTGTCATTCCAGTTCCTTAGCTTTGTGGATTTGAATCATGGTATTTAATGCTAACTAGCTGTAGAGTTTGTAGGCTATATGCACTTATCTGGAGTAAGTTCCTTTGAAAGAAATGCAACTTATTTCTGAGTAAATAAGTATTGGATTTCACCATAAATGTGTTTGTGCCTCTCCCCCCCTAAAAAAAAGAAAAATCCTGGGTGGTACCAGAGAGAGGTGAGGAGGCAATATTCTATTTATGGTTAGGATGGGAACATTAATGTAGAAAACACCATTATTTACTTTCAGACACCTAGCATTTGGGACAGAGTTTAGCCCTTCCCTCCAGAAATACACTTTTCCCCCTTCAGTGCCCCCTCAAAGTGATGCCATTGCTCCTTGCTCCACATCTCTAATTTTATTTTGTTTGTCTTAAGGATCCAGTGAGGTGAGGGAAGAATTGCGAGGGGGATGGCGAGGAAGAGAAGTGTGTTCTGAATCAGGTAAGAAGAATTTGGATCGTTCTGCACATGTGTCCACTGCCAATTTTCCGTGTGCGTGTGGGTGGCAGATTTTAGTACCCGTTGATCATCATCTTCAGTCAGGTTGCTGTAGCAAATTCACCCTGAGGAAGATTGCCTCAGTGTGAAGATGTCCTTTTCTGCCTCCCAAAACCACACCTGTTGCTCGCTCCCTGACTGATTTCACAACATTTTGGGCAGCCACTTCAATAAAATGAAAATGTATTTATTTATCTAGGCCAAAGCTGCAGCTTGCCAAATGCCAATGTATCTGGGAGCCAGCCTATGCGATGGGAAGGGCAGCCCCTTAAGGACGCGCAAAAGGCTGCTGTTTGCCTGTCGACAACAGTGATGTTGGTGCCATGCGTGGCAACAGATTGTGTACTCAGTTTGTAAAGGTACTGTCTGCTGCTGTCCCCAGACTCCAACTTACTACATACAGTGTGGATTAGCTTTGCTAGATCTTAGCCCAGAGATCTTGTCTGCACCTTGATCCAAGGCAGGGGGACAGCAGGCAGCCACCCCACGGTGCTTTCCACCCTGTTCCTCCAAGGTTCACCGTGATGGACCTGTGAGGTGTTGTTTGCATGGTTTATAAATGCCACCAGGATGCTTGGCAGCATGTCTGTAGTCTTTGCACATGCCCACAGTGATGGGTGAGTAACTGGTAGGCAAAGGCAAGATGTGAGTTCCTCCCCAGGGAAGGTCCCAGTGGCTTCTGGAGGGCTAGAAGAGCTGGATCAAAGGAAACAGGTGGACAAGAGCAAGTAAACAGGTAGGAAAATGGGGCAACGGGTACAGGGGAGAGGTAACAGATGCAGGAATCAAATGTCATGAGCATCGTTAGCTGAAAGGTGACCTGGCTCTACATACAGGTACCCTGAGTGATCAGAATAGCAACATAAGGTCGGGAAGTCAGCCCCCTCCCGCCATGCCTAGAAGGTGGTATGCTGAGAATTGCAATGTGTGTTGTGGCAGAGTGTTGGCCTTAAACCAGGGGGACACCAGTGTGAATCCCAACTCAACAATCAAGTTCATGGGGTGTCCTGGGGCCAATCTGTGTTTGACTCCATATGCCTCAAATTCCAGTATCCTGAATTGTGGGGAAATCGCTACAAATGTGAATCAGTGGGGCCCATGCGCCAGAAGATCAGTACAATCCAAGAATGATGGTCTTTTGGCCAATGCCGGTTGGTAATATGAAGCTAAAAAAAAAATATGTAAACCAGTGAAGCCGTTTCCTCCAAGCCATGTCCAATGGCCAAATCGTTGCTGTTCTATCATTTTGGAGGCTGGTGAAATGTCACACACAGAAGATGTAGTCAGAAGAAAGGCCTTTGTTTGTGTTAAATAACTCCAGGGTGAAGCCAAATAATAAGGAAATGGTGCCATAGAGACTGGTCTCAGTAATGGAGATGAAGATATCCTAATGAAAAGTCTGAGATGACTCATTTTGAAGGATCAAATCAAACATGTTGTGGAAACTCTGTCCTGCTTGCCAACATTTTGCAACCAGAAAAAGTACATGGATTATGTGTAACAAATAATTTGCTCAGCTTAAAAAAATCCCAATAATCAATCTTTCTTTCTTTCTTTCTTTCTTTCTTTCTTTCTTTCTTTCTTTCTTTCTTTCTTTCTTTCTTTCTTCAAAAGAAATGTCTGAAACCCCAGAACATTGAATATCGATAATTATAATAGTAATAATAGTAAATGATACTAGTAGCAATAATCAGGAGCTGCATATCATGGCAGCTAAGAGCATGCGCTCTACTATCCAAATGTTCTTGGTTCAAATCTCACTTCTGAATCCACTTGGTGGTCTTAGGCAGGCCTCTCTCAGCCTATGCTCTCCTCGATCTGCAATGGGGAATAATAATAATGACTTGCTATATGTTGTTCTTATAAGGATTGCAATAAGATAACGTATGTGGAACCCTTGGAACATTATTATATGCCAGTGCTCTACATTCTGTTGTAGTGTGATCAAGAAACAGAAGCCAGGGTAAAGCTACACAGACAGAGGCTGGCATTGCTTTTAGTGGTGGAGGATTAAACGGAGCCATGCCGAGGAGTAAACGGAGGTTAGCACAGTGTGGAACTTACTGTTCCGCCCCACCTCGAGCGACGCCACTGAGCATGTCCCCTTACTCCCACTCCTCCATCCTTTTGCTTACCAGCTCATCTGGTGAAGAGATCTGTAGGACTCAAAAGCTGGCAGATTGATGCTTTGTAACTTTTTGGTTCATGCTCATAAAAGCATTACCCTCCTTTGGATTGTAGACAAATGAGTCTTGATAAATGAGATAAATGTGACTCAGATAAATGAGTCTTGAGCTAATAATAATAAGAGCAACAGGAACAATAATAGTTGAGCTGAGACTCTGTTGGGTAAGACCAAGTTTTTGGAAAGTTCTTTGAACACATGTAAACACGATGTGTGCAGGCAACTGTTTCGTTTGCCTCTTTATTAACTTCTACAAATTATATTATGGAATCAGACATCTGTGGCTTCTTAAGAATGTCAAATCAATGCATTGCTTCAAAACAGATAATTGCAGAGAACTGCTCTGCTTCTTGGCTTCTATCGTTTTGATTGTTCCATTTTCAGACTGAAAATGATCAGACGCTTCAGTTGTTTTAGCAGGTCATTTACATAATACAGGTAGCTTGGGAAACATCACCTGCAGCCCCAAATGAAGTGTTAAGATTCCAGCACTCGGTGAAGAGGGGGAGGAAAATAAAGCAGCAAGTGTTTTGGAGTCTATGCAAGAAGAGGACACAGACAAGTGTATTGCTTTCATTCCCTGCCCTTTGATCACAAGGACCTACATTTTAATCCATCCCAGGCAGAATTGCGGAAAATGTATTTGATCTGATAGCTGTATCAGTGCTGCTTTAATACTTTTCTCGCTGAGAACCAGGATTGAAGCATCTAGATTTAAAATGTCCTTCTTGTGCCAAGAGAGATTGAATTTGCCAGATTAGGATTTATGAGTACCGGTAACATGTAGCAGGGGTCATCTGATATGGTCACTCCTATATTGTTCCTATGAGAGAGCATCGTAGTGGCTTAGAAGCAGAGAGATGGCAGATAAACTGGTTGCCTCCGTATCACTCACACAATTAGGATTTTATTATGAGATGCTTCTATTAGCATTGCGTTAGAGCCAATGTCCTCATACAAAGTCAACCAGTCTATTACAAGCTCTTCCATCATGCAGGAGCACACGCACACGCCCCGCTCATGAACTCCAGAGAACAATGTATGGCCAATCACATTTTACCTTGAGAGTCCGACCGCTCCTTAATACATACGCGCATGCTGTATTTTTTCATGGATACTAACAGAAGTGGCATGCAAACAAGGGTGATAACCGACCGTATGTTAAGTGTGACAACGAGTAACGAGAGTCCATAACTCCTCTATGGGCAGGGCTAAGGGCACTTGGTTGTGTTTTTGCCATAGAATAGATACTCAGTCCTTTCAACAGTTATTTTCAGACATCATAAAGTAAGTCTAAATTAAACTGTCTTTAAATCATGGGGGGGGGGGCAAAGGGGCTACACACTTCCATCTTCCCTGGGTTTCAGAAGACCACATGGCATTATTCTACAGAAACGCCTATAACTCCTGCGGTGATGGGTTTGTAACTGATTGTAACTGGCTCTTAAAACACATAGTGCTTCTGCAATTTAATCTTCATTCGTCTGAACCTTGCTGGTCTTTTCCAGACAACGCATGATTATCCGTTCCACTTCATAACAAAAACGGAAATGCTGCCCCTTCTCCTATCTTTCACTCACTGGTTTTATACACTAGTAACCTTGATTACTGCATCAATGTACTAAGCGTGCATGTCAAAAGCACACAGCCTTTTGCCTTTTGGAGAGGGGGTAAAATGAATAATACTGCCAAAGTTATTAGGAGATATTAAATGTAACCACAACAGATGCTTCTAAATTATACCGTGAGTTGTTTTGCCCTTTAATCTTTTGCTTTCAAACTTGTTTGTAAGAGTGGACCTTTACACCTAGTTGAGAATCTTGCCTCCTGCAATCTGAAATTACAGCCCAGCTTGTTTGTCTTGCTCCTTCATACATATGCATGGCTTGCTTGAGCAGCTCTGTGCCAGAGTTTCACACTTATCTGCAACTTTTCTTTCAACAAGCAGATACCTGCGGCGAGTAAACCTGCTTCTGGACTGGCTAATTTCACTTGACCAAAAGCCCCCAAAGAGTCGTGTGCAATCATTACGCCTCTCCACCCTCTAATTGCCATCTTGCCATCTATTGCACCATCTTCAGTTGGCCTGGACTTGACTTTAATTATGAAGAAGTCCCACCTGAATGATAGACTTCAGTGCTCCTGAAAGATGGGGAGAAGCCAGGAGCCCCCATGCATTTTTCGGCTGTGACATAACAGTTCAGATCCAGGTCATTTTAATTTCTCTTATATGATCTCACTGCTATGAGAAGAATACATTGTAGGCTGAAAATGTGCAATGGAAAGTAGATTTGGCAAACACTGCAACATTGATGTCAGAAATGCTGAACAACGATTGAAATAAAATGCAACTTTTATCTAAAGAGTGACTGGCAGCCCAATCCTCTGTAGCAGGACGCAGCAGTGCAAATATGTTGCCTGTTGCATCCTAAGCAGAATTGGGCCTGCTTTGGCGCAGCCGGAGGCCTCATCGGGGTAAAAGGATGTTTGTCCCTTTACCCAGAGTAAAGCTCCAGCCGCCCTGATGGGGCTACTCGGATGTGTGCCAGCTATTTTATTGGCGCACATTTGAGAGCCCTGTGTAACAGTGGACAGATCCGGGAAGGGGGATAGGATATGGCGGAGGTTGCCGCTGACCCCTCCCCCATCCCCGGCCTGGCCAACCAATCCCATCACCCTGGAACAACCCGATTTGCCCTCCCAACGCCCTTCAGCCACCCGGCAGAGAACGTACCTTCCCTGGCCAGTGCAGCAAACACAAAGCTTTCTGCCTTCTTAACAGGTCCCAGTAAATTTAGGGCATATCACCAAATCACTATTGCCTTCATATCATTGACAATTGTTCTATGTAAGGGTCAGTTCCATACTTTTTGTGCTCCTCACATTGTGACGTTTTCCCCAAATTTGCTGGCGCAGGATCAGGTCTGGGAAGGGGGCTAGGATTCGTTGGCCACCGCTTCAGCTGAGCCTGCCCCTTCACAGACCCGATCCACCATATGCCCATTGCTGCCTTGTTGTTCCCTCCCCCACCCCCGTTCTACCCACTGGCGTCACTACAGGGGGGGGCGGAGCTGTAAGTTCCTCCGTGATCGGAGCCTCCCGTTACACGGAGGAACGAAGCGCCCTGCCCCCGCACCTTCTGACCCATTCAGAGCGGTGAAAACAACGTGCAGGGAGTCTCCTGCGCGTTGTTTTCACTGCTTTGACTGGTTCGGAAGGCGTGGGGGTGGGGCGCTTCGTTCCTCCATGTAACGGAGGCTCCGATCACGGAAGAACTTACAGCTCCGCCCCCCCCTGCAGTGATGCCAGTGGTTCCACCCTCCCCATCCCTCCTCCCCTGCCACCTTATCTACGTCAGCGGGTTCTTTTCACTGCCCTGGTGCACGCGGGAATGTTTCAGCATTCCCACTTGCGCTCCAGTAGCACGCGCCTTCGTATGCTGTCAAAGTGCTTTTTGTGACTGCCATAAGGCAGTCATTGCTGGCAGAACACTAGCTCCACCAGCGCTAAGAGCCTATAGGATTGGGCTGTCAATGAATGATACGTGAAGCTCCCTACCCCACAACAATGTGTCATGCATTCCCAAGCAGGCAATACCTCTCTGTTGGCAAAGAGATGTATCAAACCTGCCCCTTCCATTGAAGTGAATGAGGAACTCTGTGCATCACAATGCCTATGTAGCTCAGAACTGGGGCGCAGGACTGGGACACTTGGATATTACAATAGCCACTAGAAGAATCCATGAGATAAACAGAAGAGACCACTTAACACATGGCTCTGTTTTTTAGCTCTCTGCCACTTTTTGTTTGGAACCATTGTGGTTTGCCATGCAAATAGGTCTTTTTATGAAATGTTAACACAGCCAATTTATCTGACAGACCATAATGACTGTGATGGAGAATTAATACCGGGGATACAACTGAGCCTGCTCCCTCCCTCCCTCCCTCCCTCCCTCCCTGCCTCTCTCTCTCTCTCTCTCTCTCTCTCTCTCTCTCTCTCTCTCTCTCTCTCTCTCTGTGTGTGTGTGTGTGTGTGTGTGTGTGTGTGTGTGTGTGTGTGTGTGTGTGTGTGTGTGTGTGTTTAAGTTGTGGTTTGGTTCTGCTAGAATACCGTGCTTTTCAGTTCTTAATGTGATCATATTCCAAGTGGCTGTATTAAAATCATATGCAACGCTCTGAACAAGAACAAGTTGGGGAAGGGAGACAAAGGAATATCTGTGTGTAAGTGTGTGTGAGAATGTACATATGAATATTTAAGCACGGACTCTACCTGCATATAAAACGTGTGCCTAAAAGTGGAGATCTAGGAATCAGCAAAATACACATGTATATAGAGGCCTATGCATTGTACATGGTGTATATAGTGTGAGGCGGTTGCTTAAGAAATAGAGACGTTTATTCATCTCCACTTTCAGAAAATGCATAAATATGCAGTCATTTTCTTGGCCACGACTACTGCATGCTTGACAGTTATGGTCACCTCATACCAGACCTCACCTAGACCTGGGGCAAAGACAAATCCAGTTTGATTGATTGGGACATTGTGTATTCATCATTAGTCCAGGCTCTGGCAGACAAGACCTGGCAGGTATCTTCTTGTATGCAGACGGCTTTCCTGGTGTGGTCTTGGCTTTTCTGGCAGCTTAGCTGTGAAATTTTATACACTTCTGCGGTGGGGATTAAGGCTATCAAGCCGCCAAGATTTCCCATCCCTTCAACAGCATATGGCAACTCAACCCTGCTGTAATGTCCTCCCCCCACTTCTCCCCAAAAAAGGAATGCACGTCCTTGTTGCTGGGCCTCCGTTGTCACTGGGTGGTCCCTGGGTCTATCAATCAATGTTTCCTTTGAGACAAGAAGCAGCTGGAATCAGCAATGAGTGTAGCACAAGGTCCTTGAGGACCCAAACCCATACTGGGTTTTCAGCTTTACTCCAGGGGTAAAGTGACAAGGGGACCGGGGTGCGGGGGGGGGGAGCGAGAGAGAGCACAAACCCGTGTTTTTTCAAGAATTACAGTACTTGTATCTTGGAAATGTGGGATCTCAGGCATGAAGATACCTCATCGGTATGGTTGGAACAGAGAGCATCAGTCCTTCCATTGGTACAGACGGACAGGAAATGCAGGTTTCTTATAGCATTTTGTTTCTCTGTTCTCACAACAAAATATAGCCTCTGCTTGTCTCGCACTTCTCCTGGGCAGGGGAAATGCAAAGGCTTCATTTCAGACGTGTTGTGGTGAAACTGTAACCGTGGGAAACTCGCCCTTCCTGTTCCTCCATGGTAGCCGACCATCCAAAGCTGACTCAGATTTTGGGGCCACTGAAGAAATAAATGAAAAACATAGCTGGATATATGGTTGCACCATGCATATTTGTGGTGGTGGGGTTGCCATCTGCTGTTAGACTGGCCCTGTTTCTTGGCTTTGCTTAGGGATAGGACAAAGTCCTGTCCCGGTTGGAATCTAGGCCACATCCTGAATAGGGCTGAAATACCTGGAGCAGTCCAGGTAAGGCGGATCCTGGGCCTGTTACGGAAATTGCATGTGGCAGTTATAGCATGGTCTTTCAGCCATCTTCAGCTTGAAGGCTACAGCGTCTGGGGCTTTTCAGTCTAGAAAAAAGGCGCCTGAGGGGGGACATGATGATTGAGATTATAAAATTATGCATGGGATGGAGAGAGTGGATAGAGAGAAGTTCTTTTCCCTCTCACACAACACCAGAACCAGGGGACATGCACTACAATTGAGTGGAGGGAGAGTTAGAACAGACAAAAGAAAATATTTCTTTACCCAGTGTGTAATTCATCTGTGGAACTCCTTGCCACAGGATGTGGTGATGGCACCTGGCCTGGATGACTTTAAAAGGGGTTTGGACAGATTCATGGAGGAAAAGACCATCACAGGTTACAAGCCATAAGCAACCTCCTGGCTTTAGAAGTAGGTTTTCTCTGTGCCAGGTGCAAGGGAGTGACAATAGGAAACAGGTTATCTTTGTGCGCTCTCGGAGGCATCTGGGGGGCCACTGTGAGATACAGGAAGCTGGACTAGATGGGCCTTTGGCCTGATCCAGCAGGGCTCTTCTTATGTTCTTATGCCTCTTCCAGAGCAGGGGACCATGACACCATAAACTGAACCTAAAGAGATTCTTGAGTCATTTTTCCCCTCTGCAGTGACTTTCATCATGTCACCAATTCTTTACCCTTGTGGTGTGACAAGAAGATAGATGAAGCTGCCAACAACTGCAGTATGCTGTGCAAAATAATAACGTAAGATGGCTGTTTTCCCTCCACGGCAGAATGGAACAACCCACTTATATTTGTAGTTAATTTATTTCACTCTGGGCATATGCTGTAAAAAGCAACAATGTCGAGAAGCAGGGTTTGGATTAGGTCTGTGAAACTTGAGGCCTACCAGGGTTAATGCAGCCTGCCAGCCATTGAATGGTGGCCTATTTAGGGTCTTTGCTTCCTGTCTGGAACTGCAAAAATGGGGGGGGGGTATGTCAAGCGTCTAGCAAGATCCAATTTATAGCTGGTGGGCTGTGTGTGGTACAGTGGGTCACCAGTTTTGCAGGTCTAATTTAACTAGCCAGAGTCATCTTTAGAATAGGATACCCCTGTGCGGAAACAGGAGGGTGAGCCCTGGTGTTATTGAATATCAGTGCCTTGCCATTACCATGTTGTTATTTTGTCAGTGACTTAACTTATCTAAGCCAGGCTGTGCTGTGCGGGAGCCCCGTGGAGAAAAACAGCATTGTGACGTAAGTAGCATGGTTTATTGTGTACCTGATCTAAATAAACAATGTATAAAGGAAATCAAAGGCCTTAGCTTTCCTCATTCCTCAGACACTGTGGAATCTCACTTCAGCGATCGTCGTGCACTAAGCTACTCTGTTGACAATGATGATGTATAAACATGAATGGTCCTGATGTTTAAATTGTGCAAGCTGCTGAGATGCAGTTGAGGTTATTGGGATGCAGTAGAGAGATGTTTGGTTATAGATGGGAGAAAACCAAGTTGAGATCACAGTTTGCCTATGAAGCTCACTAGGCAGCCTTGAGGAAGGCACTATTGCTCAGTGGTTAGCACATTTGCCACACTTCTGCAAAGCTGCCAAAGGCCCCATCTACATATACAACAAAGTGGTGTGGTAGAACCTGTGGCACAATGGACTGCGCCAGTTTAGACTGCAGGTGAAAAAAAAACAGTTTTGAATTCTCCCACCACCACCAAAATCCTACCCTAACAAAAAATTCCCTACAAGTAGAAAACCAGCATGACAACAAACTTGGTTCTAGCCCAGTCCTCCATTTGCTGTGCTAGTTTACTACTTGCAAGGAGTTTTTAAATGTGACCCCATCCCCCACTTGCCATCTGAAATGGAACAGTCCAGGATGCAACTACCTCATTCTTATTTCATTTTTCTGCATGTGTAAACTCAGCTGATGTGATAAATGTCTCTGGATCAAGGGTGGTTCAGCCCTGACATTGCCTGAAGCAGCTGCTTTGAGTGACGGGCTGGAGGAGGCCAGTGAACCACAAGGGCAGCTCCACCCCTTGTGTTTGCCTGCTGCAAAACATAAGAACGTAAGAAGAGCCCTGCTGGATCAGGCCAAAGGCCCATCTAGTCCAGCTTCCTGTATCACACAGTGGCCCCACCAGATGCCTCAGAGAGCACAAGACAACAAGATAACCTGTTTCCTGCTGCCACTCCCTTGCACCTGGCACAGAGAAAACCCACTTCTAAAACCAGGAGGTTGCTTATGGCTTGTAACCTGTGATGGTCTTTTCATGAATCTGTCCAAACCCCTTTTAAAGGCATCCAGGCCAGGTGCCATCACCACATCCTGTGGCCAGGAGTTCCACAGATGAATTACACACTGGGTAAATAAATATTTTTTTTTATCCGTTCTAAATCTCCCTCCACTCAATTTTAGTGCATGTCCCCTGGTTCTGGTGTTGTGCGAGAGGGAGAAGAATTTCCCTCTCTCCATCCCATGCATAATTTTGTACGTCTCAATCATGACCCCCTCAGGCGCCTTTTTTCTAGACTGAAAAGCCCCAGACGCTGTAGCCTTTCCTCATAAGGGAGGTGCTCCAGCCCACGAATCATTCTGGTCGCTCTTTTCTGCACCTTTTCCAATTCAACTATATCCTTTTTGAGGTGTGGTGACCAGAACTGGACACAATACTCCAGATGTGGCCTTACTATCGATTTGTACAAAGGCATAATGATATTGGCCGTTTTATTCTCAATCCCTTTTTTATCTAAGTTTGGGTACCTTAATGTTGTTGGAGCTCTTCTCTCTTCAACGGAAGTGCCAGGCCGTGTGTGGGGCCTGGCTTCCTCACCCCGCTGCTGAACTCGCACAGCTGCTTAACTTGCTGTGTCTTCTTTTACCTTGGCACTTTGTCCCAGTGAAGCACTTCGTCCCAGTGAGGCCACTCGCTGCTCCTGAAAAAAAAAACCTCCTGCCCGCCACTGGCATGAAAGCGCTCCTCCTGTTTGCCAGTTGAAGCCATTTCCAGCGGGTGACAGCTAATGAGCGGGTGGAACAGCCGCCCACGCGTTAGCTGTCGCCCGCTGGGAATGGCTCTGACTGGCGAGCAGGAGGGGTGTTACATGCACGTAGCGGCATCCTGCTACATTTAGGCTTCCACACCACCCTCGGAATGCCAGTGCCCGCCATCCACCCAGGCCTCATAGACAATTCCGGAGGTTTGAGCCCATTGTTTTTGTGTGGACCTAAATGACCTTTTTTTTTTTTTTCTTCTATTGGCAGCATGTTCCAATGTTTGGCCCCACATGTCTCGATAATGTAAGTAAGCAAATGCAGTCCCTTCAGGATATTTTCACATGTCTTCTCCAAGCAGAGGGGAAGGGTGAAATGATGCAAAGGGGAAAAAAATGTATCCATCTCAATCCAGGTTGGGCTTAATGTGTTTCTAGTATTACTTACGAACATAAGGCACATAGGTTTGTTTTGGGCTACATGCATTTCTAACATTGACACATCGGGGGGGGGGGAGAGACAATTTTGGAAGTCTCCTCCAGGTAAAGGAACATTTATTTCCTTACCCAGGCTTACCCAGGCGTTTCCAGTGCCAGAATGGGTCTACTCAGACCTGCACCAGTAAAATTGCTGATTGAAGGTGGATTGAGGCCCGGAAGGGGGTAGGATATCGGTGGTGCTGCTGCCGCTGATACCGCCCCTTCTATCCCTCATTCTCACACCCGGTTCCACCCTGTCTCTTCCCTGTTCCCCCCTCTGCCTCCTCCCGCCCCCCTCACCGATTTACCAGCATGGAGGGACGCGATGGATTAGCTGGCGGGAAGTCATCACTCACCAATTGCGGCAACAGCCCAGCTGCTCCTGACAGCGTTTTGCAACCGCTGTGAAGCGCCTTACTCCACCGGAACACTAGTTCATTAGGGCAGCAAAGGATTGGGCTACCTCTGCACCGGCGTCCCTTACTCTCCGAATGCCGTAAACGCACTTTACGATGGAACGTGCAGTGCAGGGGATGGAAGAGGGTGAACTGGGCAGTGAGGGAGGGTGGCCATTGGCCAAACCGGGCTGGGAGAGGGAAGGGATATCAGCGGCGAGCTCCACCAATATCCCAAGCCTTTTCCCAGCCCAGTGCAGCCTTACATCCCGGCCTCGAATGTAGGCCCATAGGGCCTCAGGCCGCTTGCAGCCCAGGAATGGGGATAGGATGTGGCGGCCGGCCCTTTAGACCTGCCACCCCTTCTTACACAGGATTGGGCTGCCCATCACTTCAGATGAAAGAGAGAAAACCATACATTTGACAAGAAAAAGAAATAAAACTCATGTACATAGAAAGCTGGCACATAAGCAGGAAAGGTTCTACCCTAGCCTTGTCCGACATGCAACATTTCTGTGTACGGGGTATTATATTTCCTTGGGAAGCATTTCAACATACACCAGCACCCACTTTCATAGTGATATGATACAGAAGGAGCGATACCACGCCATTTTCCTGATCATGAAGCATGGATCCAGCTTTTGTGTGAGTGTGTGAAATTCCCAGGAGTATTATTATTATTAATTACTACTACTACTACTACTACTACTACTACTACTACTACTACTACTACTATTGCAGGACTAATTCACAGCGTCAACGTTTGCCAGGCTAGGATTGCAGAGGAGCTTCTCCCTTGTTAGTGACTTGGTGGGAACTTCAGCTCCAGCTCGGTAGACTCTCCTCCTGACACGTCTTGTGTGATGCCACCTTATTATGCTGCCCCACGGGAGTCGCTTGACCTTCTAAAAGATCAGTATTTTTTTTTCTAAAAGACAATCCAACCTGTTGTGAGTAAAAGGGCTCTCCATTGATTCCTGATGCGCAGTAATCTCACGTTGGAAATGATAAGTCAGATCTGCTTTAGAGAAAGTAGAGGCTATTTTTACAGGAGTAAAAAGTAGCAAGTTATTTTTAGGATGCCACTGTGTGCACCAAATATTTGCCTGAATGATTTGTGCAGGTTTTAGAGGTAGCCTATCTCTGAATGTTGAATGCAAAGGAGTGGCAACAGGATACGGGTCTCTTGTTGTCTTGAGTGTTCCCTGAAGCATCTGGTGGGATACAGGAAGCTGGACTAGATGGGCTCTTGGCCTGATCCAGCAGGGCTCTTCTTACCCATCTGTTGAGGCCCCATGAATAGGTGGCGCATGAACGAAGAATGGTGTAGCACACATAGACATGCTCCAAACCCAATTGCATTCGACCATGTAGGTGGGCCAGGGGCCCCTTGGAAGCTACTAGAAACTGCTTTCCCTCTGCCTGCCTCCTTTTACGTCAGGCCTGCCACACCGCTCACAACCCTAGGCCTCAATCTGAGGAAGAGATCACCTTTTTTGCCCTATCTTATGGTGCACCCTCAAAGAAAGGGACTCAGGCTGGAAATCCTTGGCTCTGGCTGTTGTGAGCTGGGATAGCTGCTGGTAGGGCCCATGATTGCTCTGCTGTCCTCCTATCTCCTGCAAAACAAAACATCCAGGACCTGGAAATCTGAACTGCAAGTCCCCATCACCTTGGCAACAGGGCAGCAACACTCCAAGGCCTCCAGCTGGTGCTCCAGCTTGCAACACATTGCTAGGCACCTGCCGATTCTTTGATTTCTCCAAGTGTCAGCAGCGAGCTTTGCAAATCCAGGCAGGACACTAGCAGCATAACCTGCAGCAACCTTACTGACCTATGAGAGAAGGACACATATAGGCAAGCTTGGTTGGAAGTTCACTTCTTTGCACTTGTTCATGATCGGTTTCTGTGACCATTGACTGACTGTGGCTTTAAAGAGGTTTGCATTCATGGTGGTCACCAGCGTCCAAATTTTCCACAATGGCTTGTTCACACAATGCATAGTTAATAATTCACTGCTGCAGGTTGTGATGATGAGCAACTAGCTTAGATGGCTTAGGTCCATGGAGGAGCGACAGTGGCTAAAGGGAACCTCTAGGTACAAAGTGACCTTCATACTCTTCTGATGGGCTTCCCAGACGTTTTTGCTTGGATGCTGGACAAGATGGACCCTTGGCCTGATACAGCAGATCTTCTTAGGATCTTATCCACAGACCAATCCTAACTGGGCTGCCCATCAGCAGAACACAAGGTCCGCCAGCCTTTGCTGGCCCACTGTCAGAAGTGATGTTCCGCCAATGGGCCGGCACTTCCACTGGTGAGCACAGAGAGGCCGCCAGCGCAATCACTGGCAGCCACGCGTACTTGCCAGTGGCGAGGACCCCATCCCCAGGAGCTGGTAAGGCCGCGGCGGACCCATTTTGGGAGCATGGAAGGCTGCCTTACTCAGACTTTTGGCCCATCTAGCTCAGTATTGTTGATGCAAACTGGCAGTGGCTCTCTTGGGTCAGGTAGGAATTTTTCTAGGCCCTACCTGGAGATGTCAGGGACTTTAATCTGCATGCAAAGCAGAAGCTCTTCTACTAAGCTATGGTCCCTACCTAAGCCTGAAATTCTACTTGCCTCATACATGCTTCCTTTGAAAAATTCTCAGGCATGTGGGAGGAACCCTGAAAATTGCTCTTGAATTTCAGTGCCAAAATATTAACATGTCTTCAAGCAACCCAATTCACAAGCAGATGGGGAGCCCAATCATATTCGTCACTGGTGCAGCGGGGGGAGGGTGTGTGTGTGTGTGTTGCCACATACTGAATCCTGTGCTGGAGAGGAGTGGGCTGGGGGTCTCCTCGGAGTAAGGGGACATTTGTCCTCTTACCCCAAGTTAAGCCCCAGCCTCCACTATGGGGCTACTTGGATCCACGCCAGCTATTTTGCTGGCACTGTCTCGAGAAGCCCTGTGTAAGGAGGAAAGGCCCAGGAGGGAGTATAGAATATGGCGTTTGCCAGTGATGCCAATCCTACCCCCCTCCTGGAACCGATTCGCCCACCCCTGCCCTCCCCACTACCCGTTACGCCCTCCCTGCCCTCCCCCAGCCCCAGCGCTGCTTGGAGCGGAACTCATCATCCTCTGGCCTCCTCAGTGGGCGGTGCCAGCCTTGGCGCCGGCACCACCTACTTGCTGGGTGCCGCAAACGTGCTTTATGGCATGTTTGTGACACCCTAGGCTGGTGCCGAGGCCATAGCGCTGGCACTGGCCGATTATAGGATTGCGCCGACATTCAAGTTCTTTGAGTTAAATCCTCACTTAAGTCAATGACACACCATTGTTTTCCAAGCATATCCCTAACCATTCTCTGGATTCTGGATATGGCTGTGCCTCAGTCATGGGTTTTGAAGCATGTGAAGAAAAGGGAACAATGCAAAGACCAAATGGCCTGGAGACTTTCACATCTCAAGGGGATCAGTAACCAGTATTACAACCTGGTGGACAGGTGCCAGCTCACTCATGTGAGAAAAACGGTAAGGCAAAACCCACAGTCCTCTGGGATGCAGTTAAGTGTCAGGACCACTTGGCCATTATGCCTCAACACTCTAATTAGTACTAGAGAGTCATCAGGAAATGCACTAAATGATTTGACCAACATCTGTCATAGGAGGGGTTTTTTCCTCTTCATATCTACTCCTTAGGGGAGGCTATGGTGTGTTTCATTTGGTAGCCTTTGCTTTGCGATTGGGCAGTTTAGAATGGGTTTCTTATTGGAAGGGTAGGCTCTGACTATTCTCCAAGGGGAACCTTTGGCTGAATGGGAAAGAAGATATTTGGGAGCAAAAGAGGATCCAAATCAGCCTGCCTTTAGCATCCTGTTTGCCTGGTGCCGTCACCATTGTTTCTTTGGCAACCGTGGCTACAGCACTCTTCCCAATAGCCATTAGCTGGACGCCACCATTTCCCCCACAGAACGCCCCTTGCGTGGATGCTACACAGTTGCCAGAAGGTGTGCCAGAGCTGCTGGGTAAGTTTCTTCCCTCACCTTCCTCAAAAGATGGCCTCATTGTAAAACTGACAAAATGGCCTCTTTTTGCTGTGATGATATACTTATTTGATATACTTTTAAAGATTCGTTGGGCCATTTATTAATAAAATTTGGCACCCAATACTGCATAAATCTTAGGTCTGGCACTTTAAGAGATTTTTCCTGAAACGTCTGCCCCAAGAGGTCGTTTGAAGCTATGCACCAGATGAACTCTATTTCCTCTTTTGTCCTGGCTTGATTACTCTTTGCGCGCTTTTTGGATACTCTTATCCGTGTTTGTTTTGGAGTGTCTATCATCACGTTTGTCATTTCTGACCTAAGTAAATGACCTATGATTTAGGACGAAACGTCGGTCTCATCAGCCTTCGTATGGAAATGATTTTTAATTTACATCTAGTTGTTTTAACAACGTGGAAGAACTTGGAAACTTGTATTTTTAAATTGTTTTTATTACGTTTTGTGGCTTGGATAAAAATTTTTCACATGGCTTTTTTACCCTTGAATCCTTTTTTCCGGAATTCTGTCTCTGGCCATGAAAGCTTTCACACAATTCTAAATATGAATTAGTCAATTCTGAACTTCCATCATTACCACTTGCCTAGTTTTAAGGATGTGATTAATTCCATTATGTTCTATTTAGGCTTGTACCTTTACACTAAAAGTATCTGACATTTGTAGAGTCAGATATGACATTTATAGAGTCAAAACTGGGTGTTGATTTCACTTCTGTGCTTTCATTTGTAAAGTAAAATAAGAATAAGAAAAAAAAACCCTGAAATTAAAGTCGGCCTGAACAAAAGCGTATAATTATCAGATGTGGGTAGGCTATGATGCATTTAGTTAATAGGAGATTGAATTACCACAGGTAAGAAAAAAAATACTGCCCTTTGTGTCCACCCTTCACTTTCATACCTGACCACTACAGCAGGGGAAACCGGATGGCTGATCACTTTGTGTGGTCGTCAGAGGCCAGAAGTTAGACTAAATATTTGGTCACATGAATAAGAAGCAGACTTGCCAAAACATTTTTTGAAATATTTGCAATCACATGGATATTCTATGAATAATCAATTAACATGAAAAGACTCGACTCGAGTCCCCAACCCTGGTAAGAACCTAACCCACTCACAGAGGGAACCAATCTGAGTTCCTTAGGTTGCCACTTATACACACATTCCTAGGAGTAAGCCTCACTGAACACAGAATTACTTCTGAGAAGACATGTATAGGATTATGCTGTTAGGCAGAAATAAAATGTGTGGGATTTTTTACCGGAAGCACACAAATGATCTTTAGGCTTATCTGCAACATAGAAATGCAGTCTTTCCAAACAGCTACAAAATAAAATCTAAACAGTTGGACTGTCCTCATGTTTTCCAGTAGAGAGCATCTGATCTGACTTTTGTTTCATGGCAACTTCTCTGTTGTTGTTTTTTCAGCATTGCATTTTGAGATTTGTAACTGCTCTGATGTCCTCACATTACCTTGTTACAGAAATGACAGAACTGAGAGTAAACCAAGTCTAGTGCATAGAGAAGCTGAAATTAGGCAAACCTTGGTGGAAAACTCCAATAGAGCCAGGAAGGCTTAAAACAAATGGAAAAGAGATATATTGTCTTTCTATATCTCCTATCTGAAAGTGGAGGAGTTTTCAGGGACATAAGAACATAAGAAGAGCCCTGCTGGATCAGGCCAAAAGCCCATCTAGTCCAGCTTCCTGTGTCACACAGTGGCCCCACCAGATGCCTCAGGGAGCACAAGACATCAAGATAACCTGTTTCCCGTTGACACTCCCTTGCACCTGGCACAGAGAAAACCCACTTCTAAAAACCAGGAGGTTGCTTATGGCTTGTAACCTGTGATGGTCTTTTCCTCCATGAATCTGTCCAAACCCCTTTTAAAGGCATCTAGGCCAGATGCCATCACCACATCCTGTGGCAAGGAGTTCCACAGATGAATTACACGCTGGGTAAAGAAATATTTTCTTTTGTCTGTTCTAACTCTCCCTCCACTCAATTTTAGTACATGTCCCCTGGTTCTGGTGTTGTGCGAGAGGGAGAAGAATTTCCCTCTATCCACTCTCTCCATCCCATGCATAATTTTATAAGTCTCAATCATGTCCCCCCCTCAGGAACCTTTTTTCTAGGCTGAAAAGCCCCAGACGCTGTAGCCTTTCCTCATAAGGGAGGTGCTCCAGCCCACGAATCATTCTGGTCGCTCTTTTCTGCACCTTTTCCAATTCAACTATATCCTTTTTGAGGTGTGGTGACCAGAACTGGACACAATACTCCAGATGTGGCCTTACCATCGATTTGTACAAAGGCAGAATGATATTGGCCGTTTTATTCTCAATCCCTTTTTTAATGATCCCGAGCTTCTTCACAGCCGCCGCACACTGGGTCGACACTTTCATCGACCTGTCCACCAGCACCCCAAGATCTCTCTCTTGATCCGTCACAGACAACTCAGAACCCATTAGCTTATATGTGAAATTTTGGTTTCTTGCCCCAATGTGCATCACTTTGCACTTACTTACATTGAAGCGCATCTGCCATTTGCTGCCCATTCTCCCAGTTTGGAGAGATCCTTCTGGAGCTCTTCACAATCCCTGTTGGTCTTCACCACCCGGAAAAGTTTAGTGTCATCTGCAAACTTGGCCACCTCACTGCCTATCCCCGACTCCAGGTCATTTATGAATAAGTTGAAAAGCACCGGTCCCAAGACCGATCCTTGGGGCACACCGCTTTTCACCTCTCGCCATTGTGAAAATTGCCCATTGACTCCCACTCGCTGTTTTCTGGTCTTCAACCAGTTCCTAATCCACAAGAGGACCTGCCCTCTTATTCCCTGACTGTGGAGTTTTCTCAGGAGCCTTTCATGAGTGACCGTGTCAAACGCCTTCTGAAAATCCAGATATATAATGGGTTCGCTCGCATCCACATGCCTGTTGACCTTTTCAAAAAATTCTAACAGGTTTGTGAGGCAAGACTTCCCCTTGCAGATAAATGATGATACCAGATAAATGATGTGTGGAAAAAGAACCGAGAATTTTTGCCAATGTTATAATAAAATATATATATATCCAAATTTGGTTTTGAAAAATTACAAAAACAAAACATGTTTTTAAAAACATTTATTAGCTTGCTTCAGAATTTTGCTTTCCCCCCCCCCTTTCCTGAGTAGGCTCTTCCAAACTTTCCCTGAACTTCAGTTTAGGCAAAGGATTTCAGTGCTAACTTGAAGATGTCGCAAACTCTCATAGGAAATTTTGTCATTCTTATCAGAATTCTATTAACTTGCCACAAAAATCCCACAAATGTATCTGAACCTTAAGATTTGCCTTGAATGCTTATTTAGGTGATTTGGAGGCAAACCTAGGATGGTTTCAGATTGTTTGTAACCTCTGAATACCATATGCATAGCTGGCTAGGGGCTTGCATCCATGCTCATCCATGCTCACCACCTCATTTACAACATGTGTTACGCATACAGTATTTCCTTACTTGCATGCTTTCTACATTTATGCAGAAGTCCAGTTAAAATTTTCCAATACTATGAACAGCCCAATCCTATTGGGCTTGTACCCTGGTGGAACAATTATCCCACCAGGGTAAATTGCCTTACTGCAGTTGCAAAAAACTCTCCGGCAGTGTGCGGGACTCGCAAACTGCCAGAGCGCTGGCAGGGAGGCCAGAGCCTTCCCACACACACTGGCGGATTCACAAAAACCTACCGACACAGGCAGGGTGTCGGGGGAGGCGGGGGAGGGCAGAACGGATTGGGGGAAGGTGGACTTGCATGGGGGGGGGCAGAATGGGTCTTTAAAGGGGGTAGGTTTGATGGCAGCGGTGGCCGCCGAATCCAAACCCCCTTCCTGGACCCGATCCTGCAGCATGAGTCCATGCAGACCTGCACCAGTAATTTTGCTGGCACAGGTCCAAATAGATCCGTCTGCACCGCAGAGGCTTACCCCAGGTAAGGGAATATGCTTTCCCATACCCAGAGGAGCCCTCCGTGACTGTCCCCTTGTAGCCATTTGGCATCACTGCATCTGTGGGGGGGGGGGAGAAGGATAAGATTTGGCTGAAAGGCTTTTCCCATTTGTGAAGCCAAAAAGGAGACTCATAAAACCATTGAGTTGGAAGGGTTCTTTAAGGCTATCTAGTCCAACCTCCTGCTTGAAGCAGGAACATCCTCTCTAAAGCACCCACCACTTCCCTCAGTAATCGATTCAATTGTCAAACTGCTCTTACCATGAAGAAAATGTTCCTGATATTCACCTGTAATCTCCCCTCCTGCAGCTTCATTAGACCTGGTTCTACTGTCTGGGACAGGAGAGAACAAATCCTTGCCCTCTTCCGCATGACAGTGGCACAGTGGGTTAAACCGCTGAACCATGAGCTGTCGATCGAAAGGTTGGCAGTTCGAATCCACGACGGGGTGAGCTCTCGTTGCTTGGCCAGCTCCTGCCAACCTAGCAGTTCCAAAGCATGTTAATGCGAGTAGATAAATAGGTACCGCTTGCAGGAAGGTAAACAGCGCTCCGTGTTCCAGCTGCATGCTGCGGCAAGGAGGGTCATGCCAGCCACATGACCATGAAGGTGTCTTGGGACAACGCTGGCTCTTCGGCTTTGAAATGGGGATGAGCACCACACCCTAGAGTCGGACACGACTGGACTTAATTGTCAGGGGTCACCTTTACCTTTACCTATCATGTCTCCAGGGCCCATGAGAGGGGGGTAAAGGGGGTAAATTGTATCCAGGCCCAGGGTCAAAAAGGGGGCCCAGGAGTCAAAGGAGGGGCTTCAGAAATTTCCTGGGATCTCAGCTGACCTCATGGAGAGCGAAAGACGGAGGCCGGGCCAACCGGGAGGGCAGGTAGACCTGGGCACTGCATCGGGAAGCCTGGAGACTTTTCTGACCGTTGCTGCCCCCCCCTTGAGAAGGGGCCCAAAATAAACTTTGTACCCCCTGATAAAATTCATCTCAAAGGCCCTGCATGTCTCCCTCAGTCTTCTCTTTTCCAGGCTAAAACATACCAAGTTCCCTCAACCTGTCCTCATAGGAATTTTTTTCCAGACCCCAGGACATCTTCATTGCTGTTCTCTGAACCTGCTCCAGTTTGGCTGCAGGAAAGACCTGTTCCCAAGCACTCCACTTGAAACTGTTCTCCAGGTTGATGAGGAACCCTTGGTTTACGTTTGTCCAGCAAATTGTGAATCCATCTAACAGTTGTATCACCTTGCCTGTATTTTACTAGCTTGCTCATCAATATGTCATGGGGGAACTTTGTCCAATGCTTTCCTGAAGTCAAGATAAATTGCATCCACAGTATTCCCACCTTCCTCTCAACTAGTAACCTGATCAAAACAAGAGATGAAATTTGTCTGGCAAGATTTATTTTTTGACAAATCCATGCTGGCTTCTAGTAATCACTACATTGATGTATCAAGATGCGTACAGACTGACAGTTTTATAATTTGTTCTAATATCTTTCCAGGTATTGAAGTCAGATTGTTGAGTCTGTAATTTCCCAGGACCTCCTTTCCCCCCCTTTTGAAGATCAGGGCAACACTAGACCATCTCCAGTCTTGTGGCACCTCCTCCGTCTTCCAAGAATTGTCAAAGATAATTGAGAGAGGTTCTGAGAGTATGTCAGCAAGTTCTTTTAGAACTAGGTTGCAGTTCATCTGGTCTGAATGACTTGAATTCATTTAAGCACATCTGAATGCCTACAAGACCGGCACATTGTCTATAAGACTCAGAAAGGGACTTTGCTTTTCAGATTTTGATTTCTTGCTATCTATGGGAAGAGAAGGAGAAGCAGCAGCGGAGGGCTGCCTGGGGCAGTGGGGCGGTGGGCCCCCGGACGGCACGTGGAGGGTGAAAACGGCCACACGGCTAGCATGATTGGCTCGCCCGGGCTCCTAGGAACTCTATTTTACTGAAAAAACCCGCCGGAGGGACGTTTCTCGCCATGACATGGCGGGGGAGGGGATGGCACTGGTGGGGGAGGGTATGGCACTGGTGGGGGCGGGGCTTGTGCCGTTATGCGCGTGGGGGGTTGCCAGAGAGGCTAGTAACGCCTCTGAAGAGAAGTCAAGAGGGTGAGGACATTCACGTAGATTTCTCAGAACTCTTATGCTGCTTTGAGAACCACTGCAAACTCTACATACTCCAATCACAGGATCACCCTTATAACAGATTCCTGTGCCTGGTGTGATCCTGTGCTTAGACCATTAAATCATTCCCTGGTGATCAGAGGACAGCACGAATGCACTCACCCCTTCAGTTTTTTTAAGGACTAAAGTCATTTGCTTACATCCCAAATATGTCAACCAATTGTTTTGAATAGGGGTCTAGGAAAAAACAACCTGACAGTACACATGTTCATGCTTCTAAACCCACTAGCAATATCTTGCTGCTACACAGTAGCCAAAAAAGACACCCACTCTAATTAGAGTTGAGAGCTGTCTGTCAAGCAGGCAATGCCATCCCTGATTTTTTTTTCTTCCAAAAAAAAAAGTGTTTGATTAGCTTTACAAATGGAAAAACACAGTGAAATCTGCATGAAGCCAGCCCCTGATACTTTCTTCTGTGCCCTACCATAATTTATTAATTTGATGCTTTAGCTCCACTGGGGAATAGACACTAAAACATGTAGCCAGCTAATGTCAGAAGCTAAGTGCAAGGGGGAGAAAAAAAATAACCCAACCGTTGCAAGCGCCTGACTTTTCTCTTGCTATAAGCAACAAGGAAAGCAGAAGCAAATTCTATCATTGTATTGACCTTAACGATAAAAATGCCAGTATATTAGTGAGCTGCTTGCTTATAATAAATAGCTGAGAATCCTGCTCTAAACAGATAAAGAGGTAATGGTTAAGACTGTCTCTAGAAAGCCATATGTTATACAAACATCATCATAAAATAAGGTTGGAGGCTTTATTTTAATCATGTATAACACCGAGACATATGCACTCTTCAGTCTTCCTTTATCAAGACTTCATTCCTTTGTCGGCTGCACCCTTCTCCGGGTGACAGAAAAAGCCGGGAGAGCAACCGTATCTTACAGGAATGTGTTCACAAGGCACAACACTACCTGCTCGTCTCACAAGAACAATGGGTGGGATCCAAGGAGCTATTTAAAGCACCCCCAAGGGCTTGCATGCCCCCAGTGGGAATTTATGACTCCCCCCTCCCTTTGAATACCAGGTCCCCCTGCTATATCACCTGCTTGGGCAAAAGGAAGAATTTCAAAGAAAGTCACAGGGGAATTTTGCACTTCACTTTTGAGAACGGAAACCAAAACGAGCCGAGTTGGTACTGCCATTTCAAAACAGCAAAATTGGATGGGAATTTGGAGCTCCTTCCAAACAGAAACATCTGAGAAAAATTGAAAAGAAGCCAAATGAGTTTCTAGACAAGTGAAATATATCAGGGGGTCTCTGTGCATATTGTCGCTTTTGCACGTCATTGGTAGTGGACAGAGAAGTAGCTTTGGAATAACTCTGAAATTTCCCTACTGCCACCAGTCAGCCAGAGATATTTGAAAATAAACAGAAGGGGATGCTTAATAGACCAATGTTGTAAGAAAGCGTAAGGGTGAACATTTTCCCCATAACCACACTTATCAGCTAAGTTGGCACAAAAGGGAAAGAATCATTTATATGTTCTCCATCAGCAGACGAAACTGATGTTGAACAATGCTTTTCCCTCTCACACAACACTAGAACTAGGGGACATCCACTCAAATTGAGTGGAGGGAGTATTAAAACAGACAAAAGAAAATATCTCTTTACCCAGTGTGTAATTGGTTTGTGGAACTCCTGACCACAGGATGTGGTGATGGCACCTGGCCTGGATGCCTTTAAAAGGGGATTGGACAGATTCATGGAGGAAAAGTCCATCACAGCTTACAAGCCATGATGGGGATAAGTAACCTCCTGGTTGGAGGAGTAGGTTTTCTGTGTGCCACGTACAAGGGAGTAGTGACAGGATACAGGTATCTTGTTGTCTTGTGTGCTCCCTGAGGCATCTGGTGGGGCCACCGTGTGATACAGGAAGCTGGACTAGATGGGCCTTTGGCCTGATCCAGCAGGGCTATTCTGATGTTCTTATGTTCTTAATGCTGAATCAAATCTCTAAAGTCCCCAAAATTGCAACGCAAATGTTGGCATTTTTTCCCTACTAACATCTCACCTGCATTACAGACTTACATTCCCTCTGCTTAGGGAATCCTGGGAACTGAAGTTCTGGGAGGGGGGACTAGAGATCCCTCCAGAAATTTTCAGCACTTCACTGAAATATGAGAATTACAGGAGATGAGTGGTGCAGGGGAGCTATATATCTGTTTAACTGGGGACGGGGACCAGTATGTTTACAGTGTGGCTAGACCCAGGAAGCATGCTTAGAGAAATAGGGACAACACTGTTGAAGGTGCAAGTCTTTTACAGCACAATCCTATGCATGTATACTCAAAAGTAGTAAGACTCACTGTGTTTGATGGGGCTTATTGCTACACAGATGGGCTAGGAGTGTAGTCACAATAAGGCAGAAGGAGATCACAGACCAATCTGAGAGTGACATATGTGTATTATAAATAGTTCCCATGTTACATGTTTCCCTGTAGACATACAAATGCCAACTGCACCAGCAAAAATGTGGGGTAAAATAAGCAAAGTACAGCATCAGACTTAAGAATTTAGAAAATTAATGTCAGCTGTTTTGTTGTTGTTGTTGTTGTTGTTGCTGCTGCTGCTGCTGCTGCTGCTGCTGCTGCTGTTGTTGTTTAATCAATGAGTGGTACAAATTGAAAGATATTTAACTCCAGTTCTCACAATATGAGAACTGAGAGTCAACCAATGAGGGTGACTGGCAGCAGATTCAGGACTGATAAAAGGAAGCTCTGGTATACACAGCCCAGTGTCAGCCTATGGAAAGCACAACCCACAAGATGAAGAGATTGCCAGGCCAACAGCATAGAGGGCTTTTAAAAAAGGATTAGACTAATTCATAGACTAGGAAGATGGGACTATTGTTGGCTATTAGTCATGATAGCTAAATGGAACCTCCATGTTCAAGACAGTATACCTATGAGTACTACATGCTGGAGACAAACAACGTGGGAGGACTGTTACCTTCCTGGGCAGCTGTTGTTGAGAGCCAGAACGGTGGACTGGATAGATGTTTGTTCCCTTGCCCCGGGGAAGGCCCAAGCCAGCCTGACAGGTCTACTTGGACCTGCACCAATGTCGCTGGCACAAGTCCATGTTGACCCATGAAGGCGGACCTGGCTTGGGAAAGGGGTAAAGAGTCATTGGGCAAACCCAAGCCGCCCTCCCCACCCCATTCCCCTCCCCATTCTGCCCACCCCTGCCCCATTCCACCCCTCCTCGCCTCCCTCCCGGCCCCTACGCAGTCTTACCTGAGGAGGCAGTCATCCGTGGTCCACTGTCATGCGGACCCAGCTGCCGCTTGCCACTTCCGACGGCAGCCAGGCCGTGCTCTCCGGCACTGGGACAGCCAGAAAGCGCGCTATGCCATCAGCAGAAGGCACAATCTGCTAGCATAGTGCACGATAAGGATTGGGCCACTAAACATTAGTATACTGTACAAAAGAAACTCAAAACTGCACTGTTAACACCTCGAGCCTAGTCCCCTTCTGCGTAGACTTACTAAACTTTTGCTATGATAATGCTAATCTAAATCCGTAATCCTAATGTGACTCTTAATCCTAATGTATTAAAAAGAAGAAGGTTTGACCTCAACATTCAAAGATAAAGAAGAATTCATTCAAGGGGAGGGGGGGGGGTTGCTGTTACAAGTGTGGTCCTCCTCCCTTCTTCCAATTCAGTTGGTGGGAGTCTGGAATATCTGTCATATATAGCCAAACCAACCCTGTCCTCTCATTTTAATAGCCTACTTTTAGCCAGTTTATCATGCTGCAGGTAGGTACAGATAGGAAAGCAGGTGTACAAGCTTCCCCATGTTGCCAGCTTTTGCTTGATGAGAGAGAGAGAGAGAGAGAGAGAGAGAGAGAGAGAGAGAGAGAGAGAGGCTCTGTGTTGGTTTCTCTGCTGTGGCTGCTGCCAGCAAAGCTGACAATAAAGGCCAATTGTGGTGGACATCTGAAGCTGGCCAGCAGTTTAATTGATGCTTAATAGATCTGGACTTGGAAGTCTGGGAACTTTGTGGTCTCATAACTCTCCCTCCCTCCCCCCCTCCTCCTTTTTAGCCCTGCCATTTCACTGAGTTGTTTCATCAGGGGAAGCAATTATATAAGCCGATAGCAGCTTTTCTCTAAACCACTGGCAGGAAGCCAGCATCATGCTGCAGAGGTGCAGGGTGTGCAGCAAGTGGTTGCACCGAGTGACGCTCCGTAATGATATGATGTGGCTGTGTGATTAAGAACTGGCTTCCTGCCGAACCATTTCTGCCTGGGAAACAACAGCCCCTGCACTTCGGCTCCTTGCTGCTCAACAGCAATGCGTCACGGAAGATGCTGTTTCCTGGAGTCCCATGATCAGAGGAGGTGAAGACTTTGTTAGGGGGTAAACTCCAGTAACAGATTTTACTTTTCTGGGCTCCAAGATCACTGCAGACGGAGACAGCAGCCATGAAATTAAAAGACGCTTACTCCTTGGAAGGAAAGCTATGGCAAACTTAGACAGCATAATAAAAAGCAGAGATATCACCATGCCAACAAAAGTTCGCATAGTCAGGGCGATGGTGTTCCCAGTAGCAATGTATGGTTGCGAGAGTTGGACCATAAGGAAGGCTGAGTGCCGAAGAATAGATGCTTTTGAACTGTGGTGCTGGAGAAGACTCCTGAGAGTCCCTTGGACTGCTAGGAGATCAAATCAGTCAATCCTAAATGAAATCAACCCTGACTGTTCCCTGGAAGGACAGGTACTGAGGCTGAAGCTCAAATATTTTGGCCACCTAATGCGAAGAGAGGACTCTCTGGAGAAGACTCTGATGCTGGGAAAGATTGAAAGCAAAAGGAGAAGGGGAAGGCAAAGGATGAGATGGTTAGACAGCATCACCGATGCAGCGAACATGAAAATGAGCGAACTCAGGAAGATAGTGGAGGACAGGAAGGCCTGGTGGGATATGGGATCACGAAGGGTCGGACACGACTTAACGACTGAACAACAGCAAACTCCAGAAATCCTTACTCCTAGGGTTCAAAGCTTCCTTGGACTGACCATACATGACTTCTGAGTCTATTTCTAAGGAATTCAGGCCAGCTTGCGCATGTTTCCCAAATGCTCTCTGGCACCTTACAGGGGCAAACCTGCTTAGTTTTAGTAGAAGAAATGTCAGGCCTGGGCCTGCACAGCAGTGACCAGAGCCCAAGGCCCTGCTGAAAACTTCATACCAGAAATGCAGCCAACTGTTGGCTCTGAGTTATAACTTAGGAGTGGACATGGAAGGCTTTATTTTCTATTGTGAAGACCACAGCAGAACCTCTAGACCAGGGGTTCTCAACCAGTGATACTAGTACCACCAGTGGCACTTCAGTCAATTGAAAAGATCCCAGACCTTTCGGACCACTGGACCACCTCTCCGACGCAGCGCTTTCGGCAACACGTTTTCGCTCCCAAGAGGTTCCTGCCTTTCTCCAAGCCTCTCAGGAACACTGAGAAGGGCCCTCCCACACCCTCCCACCCACCCAGAACCACCTACCTGTGTTTTCTGGCCTCCAAAAACCTGAAGACCTGGAAGTAACTGTCTGATGATGATATCATTCCCAGTCACTTCCGGTGATACACAGCAGGAGAGTGGCACCAGAGATGTTACTCAGCTGGGAAGGGGTTGAGAACCCCTGCTCTAGACAGTGCCAGCATTTCCTTAGAATCCAATCTAGATGCAATTTAGATCATTCTTGACCCAAGTGGTCTGGAATCCAGTTGAACACTCACCTAGGATAAAGCTGTAGTGGTCTAGCATATGCTTTGTACGCAGAAGGTCCCAGGTTCAATTCCAGACATTTCCACATTAGGCTAGCAATTGCTCCTTCCTAGAACATCACTATCAGTCTAGTAAGCAGTACTGAGCTAGGCAGCCCATTGTCAGGCTAGGTGGGAGTCAGCTCAGTGTGAAGAGGGAGGCAGATATCCAAATTTTGGTCAAAGATTCTGGATTTCTGGAGTTTCCAGGCATCTCTATACATTGTTTAAAAGGATGCTTCAGAGTCTTTCACTTATGCTCATTCTTCTCTAGAATAGGTAGATACTCCTCAGGTAATTCTCTTTTCAAAGAGAATAGGTAGATATTTCAGAGGCACGCAAGCCTCAGGCTGAACAAAAGAAAGGCAGGAGACCAGCTGAAAGCAGAATCCAGGCAAGCTGGATTCCCAGGGGCAGTGTAATGCATCCCTTCTGGCTTGCCACCCAGGGCAGTGACCCCCCCCCCAGCTACGCCACTGCTGTTAGGTTTTCTATGAGCTTGGGGGAAGTCAGATTATTCAAGCAGGCCTGTTTTATAGCCAACCCTTCTATGAAGTGCAGCAACTCCTTTGATGACAAACACTGTGGTTCATCGTTGCTCTCTGGATTGTGGAAGTTGATCCATGTAGAGGTTGATGGGTCACAATCAAATGTCTCACTGGAGTTGGTAGCTTTCATGACGTTGGTGGTTCTGCCACTTCACCAACTTCCTTCTGATGTTCTTCTGCTGACAACACTTGCAGTACTTGTGGCTGTAGGTATGTCATGTGCTCCCTGGTATGGGTCAGAGGCGTCGCTACGGTGGGGGTGGTGCTGTAAGTTCCACGCCGTCCTAGTCCCTGTTTACTCCCCGTTACGAGGAGGCCCTGCCCCCCTCGCCATCGGAGCCATTCAGTGCGGCGAAGGTAATGGGCAGAGGACTCCCTGCCTGTTGTCTTCGCTGCACTGAATGGCTCTGACGGCGAGGGGGCGTGGCCTCCTCGTACTGGGGAACAAACGGGGACTAGGATGGCGCGGAACTTACAGCACTGCCCCCACCGTAGCGACGCTCTGGTGTGGGTTTTTGAGCTTTTTTTTACATACAAAAGAAAGGAAATCAGAATTACCCAAACAGAGAGCGAAGCTCATTGGGAAAGCAGACCAAAGTAAGGGAAGACAGACCGAAGAGGGAGGCGCTCTTTGGTCCCACAAGCCTTCCCTAGAGGGGAAGTATCATTGCTTCTACCATACCCCTCACTCCTCTAGCCTGTCTGCTTATCAGAGAGTTTTCCACAGGTATGAAAGAGAGATGGCAAAAGAGAGTCTTGTCTTTTATATCAACAATCAGCACCACCTGCTGGTGACAGTCGGTAGCCTGTGTGACTTCTGCAATGAAAGGTTGAAATTTATACCCTGCTTCTCTATCCTTATCCGACGCTCAAAGCAGCTTCCAAACAGCACATCGTAACAATAACAATTCAACACGGTTCCATGTGCTTTACTACAAATATACCATCATTTAATAAACCGTCATCTGTAGCGTTTGATTCCCAAAGCATCGCCTCTCAACCAATGAGGTACATCATCCACTGTTTTTTGGTGCCATGGACCAACCTTATGAAAACAACTTCCAGCGTGGAATTGGTTGCCAAGGCAACCAGAAGTAGTTTAGTCCCCCCACCCCCAGGCAAGACCTTCCTCACTGAGGAAGTTCTTGTGGCATCTCTGCTCCAGGAGAACATAAGGAAAGGCCTGCTGGCTGGATCAGGCCAAAGCCTCACCTGGTAATGAACGGAGTAGCTTGCTCTGGAAGAAATGACCCTTGCTCAAGAGCAAGAGTAATGTGGGAGTAATGCTGGATGCTAGCTGTGTATTTTTGACAAATCTGCAGTTCTGTAATTTCAGCTAAGCCCCTTTATCTGTCTAGGGCAGTGGTTTTCAAACTGGGAGACCAGTGGGTCACAACCCGATTTTTGGTGGGTCGCGAAACTGATATGCTGATAGCTGACAAGGAAAATGTATTGAGCCCTATGGAAACTGAAACAAAGCAGCACGTACGCGTTTACTGAGCCACCACACATACTCATTTACTCGTGAGTAGGTGAGCATGACCCAGCTGTTAGCAAAGGTCAGGTGAAAGGGAACGTAAGGCCACCAGAATGGTCCTGATCCAATGAACGTGGAGCTCAACAAACACTCCAGAAGGCAGGCCCCCCCCAATACTACAAAAAATAAAAACAGAGGCTTGAATGACTGGAAAAGTGAACTTTTTTGTTTGTTTGTTTTAGTCTCATAAAGCTAGATGAGTTCCAACAGAGTGTCATTTTAAAAAGTGGTTCCTGGTACTAAAATGTTTGGGAACCATTGGTCTAAGACCTTTTCAATCACCCAAACTTCACATCCATACAGGAGAGAGTGAAGGGGCAGAAATGAAACTGGATATATATAGGTAAGAACCCTTTGCAACTAGACAACAGATACATAGTGGAATAATGTATTTTCTTTGAGATCAGATCATATACAGATAGCTTTAGATATATAAATTGAAGGAATCTGTTGTTGGCAATGCTACAGGTTCTAACTTCTAGATAACAAAGGCTTGAATTGATGACTTGTTAGTCCCCTTCCGACCCTTTATTCCTGCTCGCTTTTTTTCTTTCCATGAACTCACTTTATGCAGACCAAGGAACTCTTGTGTCAGAAAGGGGTTTTATGGCCATGCTTCCCCACAACTATAAAATAACAAGACCCACATTCAAAGCTCCCATGTGATCAATGAACTCCTTTCCAGATGCGCTGCAATGATGCCATGCACTTTAAAATCATCAGGTAGGTTGGAAATAGAATACACACACTGCTCACATCATAAGCTTTGTAACCAATCCCCATAGCACCAGTGGGAATGCATAAACTCCCAGTATGCACAGAATATGAGCAGAGGCACTTGGGAGAAATCTGAGGCAGAAACTCCACCAAGCAAATGTGTCTTCAGCACAACTCTGGTAATATGCACATAACAACGCTCAATCGATAGCGTAGAACTGTATCTTTTTAGGATATTGGAGATCAGTTCAAGAGTAGATTTATATGGATAAATATGAATCCCAGTCTGCAAAATAGACTTAAGTTAGGTATCAGGGGGCAATTGTGAGTCATGACAGTACATCACAATCCATACTGGATCACATTATTCTTGTTTGCCTCTGAGAATTATGGGAAGAGTACACATTGAGTTTATGTTTTTCTTATTGACTGATTTTTTTTATTTTTTTGCAGAATGCTGTACTTTCTGAAAGTAACATTCCAAAAGTATCAATAATTAAATTAAAAAAGCAAAAGTTTCTGCAGCTATCTTGTGGAATTGGAATTTATTTGAAGCTTTCCAAAAAGATGCAACATCCCCTGTTAGGCATAGTTGAAGCAGCTAGTGTAGAATAATCATAGTTTTAAAAGAAGGGAAGATGACAAATTCTGGAGTGATTACGGAACAAAAGGAATTATGCATGTCAAGGGGCCAGTATAGCACCTTGGCTAAGAGCCTGAGCTATGAGGCAGAAGGCCCCTGGTTCAAATCTTACCTCTGTCATGAATAAACTAGCAGCCCAATCCTAACTGGGCTTTATGACAGTAGAACAGCAGTTTTGCTGTTGCAAATGGTGTTATGGTGGTGTGCATAGCACGCTACCAGCGCTCATTTGGGAACCACTGCTGCAAATGGCAGTGGTATTGGAGGCCTGTTGCTGCAGTTGGATACCAGTGGAATAACAGGTAAGCCGTGTGGAGGGGCGGTGGAAAGAACGGGACAGGGAGGGGGAGGAACAGAGGAGTGTCTGGGTGGGCAGGGGGCAGGTGAGGTGGAACGGTGAGGTGAGGTGGGCAGAAGGTGGAACAGAGGAGGATCTTGGCAGCACCGGCGTGAGCCAGGATCCTAACCCCGTTCCTTTCCCCATTCCCTCTCAGTCTCCTCGGTTCTGCGCCAGCAAAATACCTGGTGCAGATCCGAGGAGACCCATTGGGGTAGCAGACCCTTATCCCAAGGTAAGAGGATGAAAGGTCCCTTACCTTGAGGAGACCTCCAGACTGCCCCCCTCCCCTGGATGCAGTGCATGTTCCCCAATTAGTTAGGATTGGTCTGTAGGTGACCTACGGCCAGCCCATCTGCCTCAACCCATCACCTGCAGTTGGAGGGTAATAATACTTAAGTAAAGTTTGTTGTGAGGATTATAAGATAATACACAAGAAGCATTTCAATTGTGAAGGCTCAGGGAAGCTGGAAAAAGATAGTTAAAAACAAATAGAGATAAATGAAAATACAGTAAGGACGCAGCAATTAACAAATACTAAACCTCTGTTTATCTGATAGCTGAATGCAAGCAATATAGTGACATTTTGTAAAATGTGCCCATTCCGTTTCCCAGATATATCTGGTTTCTCACATGCTAGGGACACTTATTTGCAAAACCGGATATGAAGGTTCTGATCACATATGTATTATTTTCTTCAGCTGATGTAAAGTAAAGGTATATCATGTTCTCCACTCAGAAGCACCCGGCCAGCTCTCTCTATGCAATATCATGGAGATATGAGTTGTTGTTCATCACATCATGTATATTATTACTTGGAGTTCATTTAACTGCACATACAGTTGTGGCTTCCCTCCTCCTCCTCCCCCCCCCTGAGATTCCACAGTAATGATCTCAACCCAGATTCCTGTTTGAGACACAGATCCACAAGAGAGGATATTCAGTTTGTGCACAGGCCATTTCTCAGCTGTCATGGAAGATGCAGCTGTATATCTTCAAGGGATGGCCCGAGACAACAGAAGACAAGCTCCTTGGCCCAATCACCCAGTCTTCTCTTCCACTGGCAACCCCGATGCCAGGACTTGATAAGCTGAATGTAGTCACCAGCCATGCATGGTGTCCCACGAGTGGACCAATAAACCTCGATTTTCTGCTTATGTGGCGTGCTATAGGCTGCAGCACAGAGCTTGGTGGGATCAAACGTGTAGAGCCTGCTCAGAGATGACCCGCGGTATCCTTCAGGGGGCAAATACAGTGTAGTGCTTTCCTGTGGTTAGAGGACATGTGAACATTGCAGAAATAAGACACGCCCTTCCCACAATAACCATCCGGACGAGCTCGTCCTACCGTATTTCTTCGAGTCTAAGGCGCCATCGATTATAAGGCGCACCTTTACTTTCAGTACCACCAGCAGGGAAAAAAAAAATCCATCGATTGTAAGACTCACCTCCCTTCATTGAATCTACCCGCTCAGCACCAACTCTCCCCAGCATGTCTCCTGCAGCTGAGGATGACTGAGTGCACTGCCTTTGCGTAGCATTTCTGGCCCTGCCAAAAAGTGCCATTTCCTTCATTACCTGGGCTTGGGGGAGCTTCAGGGATGCCTGCGTAACCCTCTGCAGGCCTCCCTAATCTTTACTTCGGCGAAAAACAGCGATTTTTGGGCATTTCTGGTTTTCGCAAAAACCAGAAATGGCTGAAAATCACCGTTTTTTGCCGAACTGAAGATCAGGGAGGCCTGCAGAGGGTCGCACAGGTCTCCCTGAAGCTCCCCCAAGCCCCAGTAAGTAAGAAGATAGCATTTTGGGGTGCTTTTTGGAGACCTTCGATTCTAAGACGCACCCCATTTTTTGAAATGCTTAAATGGGAAAAAAACATGCGTCTTAGAATTGAAGAAATACAGTAATCCTTTCTGTATGTGTGAACTGCAGCGAAGTCTAGTCGATTTTTTTTATATCCTCAAATGATAGAATCAAAGGGGCGAAGGGACCAACTCCCTGCCCTGTGGCAGGTTTCTCCATACATCAGCCCTGACCTGTTAAACCCCATAATCTTTGAGTACGCTGGCATCATAACAAAGGTGGCAGCAATACCAAGAGCACTAGATAATTCAAGCATATTGGCAGATCAGTGTTACCCTGAGGCTCAGTGCATGAACCCTGGAGTGCCAACTATTCAGAGGAGTTCGGGGAAGGAAAACCTTTGGCTGTGGCTCTCTCCTCCTCCTGCCCCCAACCACCTGGGGACAGGCCCTCAGGAAAATGGGTTGGGGTTCTACAGCGCAGGTGTGGCAAACAGACTCCTGAAAACCTGACAGAGAAGAGACGCCCTGCTTTTCAGGACTTCAGTATTGTGAGGTCCAATCTTCTCTTCCATTTCTCCTGCCTGCACACAAACAGGGGGTTCCTTGTGCCTCTCTGGCATTATAGCTATGAAAAGGAGGTATTAATCAAAACCAGATAAATGAAGCCAAAGAGAGAGAGAGAAGGAGAGGAGGTGAAGAAACAGCTCAGCTCTGCCCCGGTGCCTCAGTAATTATCGCAAACGGCTTCTGGTCTGTTCACCTCTGTGCCAAGTCAGTAATGTATCCCCGTTTGGTCGATTCGAGATCTCCAGCAACACCTGTGGGAAAGGCTTTAATTAATCCTCTGTTACTGTTGTAATTGCACCATCCTGAGGGAAAGACCTTCTAGCCAGGAATATTATTTTAAAGATATACTGTAAACAACATTTGTCCTCAGGAGGGTTCAGTTAATACTATGGCTTTGACCCTTTCACTGCTGGGTGCTTCAAGAAGGTCTTCTAGAGTTCTTCCCCCCCCCCCACAATAAAAAGGGGGTTCTGTATTTTAACTGTTGCATTTTAATTATACAAAATACACTTATTTATTTATTTAGATTATTACTATCCCACCTTTGCCTCCGAGTCAACAAGGCAGCATACAACATGATAAAAGTATTGCTTACAACTTGTGCAAAAAACACACACAAAAAAACAACCCACAAAAACACAACTTGTTCTCATCTTTCCCATTACTAAACTTCATGCAGACTGACTTCTCTGTCAATCCCATAGCCTCTCGTGTGCCTTCATTCTTTCTATTTGCTGAGCAGGTTGTACAGCAAAATATTATCTATGCAGTCTTGGTACCCATGCTCAACGGAGAATCAGCACTAGCCAAGATATTGAAGGTACAGATTCACGATAAAATAACGTGAACCAGTTTTCACACAATGCCTTGTAACCAACTTGTAGCTGCGCTAGGGTCAGAGAAGAGTAAGAGGGTGGATCTCCCCCCCCCCCAAAGATATAGACTAACCTGCTTTAGCGATTAGCTCTACTCAGGCATTCATCACCCCATGGAGACAAATGTGAGGGGGCCTTCTGGGACACTGCCAATAATGCGTATGCTTAGCCCCGCTCCCTGTGATCAGTGTTTGGCAAATTCAGGAAGGGATTCTGCCCCTGAGTACCACTTAGGAACCTTCAAAGGTGGCAATCGTGGGGCGGATCTCTTCCTGCGTCCAGTGTTTGTCGCTGCAGTCAAACCTTGATCATGGGGAGTGGGGCTACACAGTGGCATTGTCAGCAGAGGGGGCCTTGGGGTGGTGGCCCCTGGGTGGCAGGATTGGGCTCCAGGCAGCAGGCGGGCAGGGGGTGTCACGGCGGCCAGCAGAGGCGCAAATCGTCCCGTTCATCAGGGCGAGCGAGGAGTGTGTTTGGCCTTCCCACCCACCCTGCACCTCGGTATGGTGCATAACGGCTGTAGCCGTTACGTCACTTCCGGCTTTGGGGGGAGGGGGCGGTCGTAGCTCCACTACTGGGGCTACTAAGCATGTGGATAATCACCAAAAAGCCCTTCTGTGTTTTTCTTCATAGGTCTCCTGAATTAAATAATACAGAGTACAAGGTAGTAACCTGTGTATGTGTTGCAGCAGAGGCTTTGAGTGGGAGACCCTTGTAAGCGAAGGCTGTCACTTTTTTTTAATAAGCACTGCTCCTGTGCCTTGATCCACAGCATGCTCTGCCGTCACTAGCAGGTGACAATGCAAAACGCAGCATTCGGAAATAGGGCATCGCTCTGATTGTGTAGAAGCTCTACAGTAGCATGGTGCATCCTTGGCAGGCACATGGAAGCTCCCCATGTGATCGCAACTATCCATGTGGCAGAGGTATTTAAGACGTGATTGCCCTCTGCTCATCCCTGCCAAGTGGAAGCGGTCCTTGACTGCCTTGCATGGAAGGGTGATTGTGAACCATCCCACTTATCACTATTATTCATGTTTACTTCTAAAGAAATTGCCGTTAAATTTGATGGAATTCACTCCCAAGTAGGTGTGTGTATAGGACTGCAGCCTAAGCTGTGTTTTGAAAATGATAGATTCCGTTTTGAACAGCCACACCAAAAGGGAAACTCTCTTTTTTGACTCAGTTAATAATGATGTAACAACACAGCTTCATGTATCTGATTGGCTTAGAAGATACTGAGACTCTCCAAAAGATTTCAATGACGGAATCATAATTTCATTTCTCTTGAGTGCATTTATTTCCTTTATAGTCCTTGCACTCCAGTTTATTCTGACTTCTTTTTAAACAATTTAAAAAAAAAGAACCTGAGATATTTGCAGGTAAGCACAATGAACGGGCAGTCTAAACCCGATCCTGCCTAAAATGCAGCGGCTGGCCAAAATGGCCGGCCACTGCATCCTCGGCAAGATGCGGCCCGCACTGGCACAGCCGGTGCTCACCTCAAGAGAAGAGGATATACATCCCCTTCCCCAGTGTAAGCCCCGGAGACCCCAATGGGCCTCTACAGATGTGCGCCAACTCCTTAGCTGGCACACATCCAGAGAGACCATGTAAGGCCGGCCTGGGAAGAGAATGGGGATATCAGCACAGCACAGCACCGATATAACCGCCCCCTCCCAGGCCAAGCCGGTCAGTGGCCCACTCCCCTGCCACCCTGGCCCTCCCTCCCCATGCCCTCCCACCACCCGGCGCAGGGCCTACCTGTATCTGGTGGTGCGGAGTCTGGAGGATGGTGGAGTGAGCGGCACCGGCTTCCATGCTGGCGCCGCTTACTCTACTGGTGCTGTGAAAGTGAGTTACGGCACTTTTGCGACACCTAAGGCCGGTGGAAGCTTGAGCTCCGACGGCCTACATTTAGGCAGGATCGTGCCCTAAATCTACTTGCAGGTTCACTTTGGGAAAATATCCATTGATTGAATTGTATCTTGAAAAGAAATCCTAGAGAGATGCAAAAAAGTATGGCAGAAACTCATTTCCTAGAAATGGACAATCACAGTTTCTTACAGTCTTGGCTAAGAGCCCAATCCTATACCCCCTTCCTTGCCCCGTGGAGACCTCCAACCCCAGCTCTTCTGCTCACGATCCATCATTGCTAGCGCCTGCATAGCTGGATTGCTGTGCGGAGCGTAGGGTAGGGTTGTTAGATGACATTGGCTACTTTAGGGGAGAGAGAGAGAGAGGACGTTCCAAACGAAGACAGAGGAAACTTGCCTCCAAACTGAAGTTGCCATCTCTTTACGTAGAGATGGCACCTAATGAGCAGAGGGACCAATGACAGCAACTGGATAAAAGACAAACAAGCAAACAATGACTAGTCTCATGCATGACTTGGCACAGTTGACTGTGGAAGGGAGATGTACCCTACTTGTAGTAGCTTTACTACTAAATTCCTCGTTTCCACTGCAAACTGAAACAGAAGAACAGTCAGCACTAGTTCTAATGCAACTGCATCTTTATTCTCTCAATTTAGTCCAGTGTTGAAATGCAATTAATTTGTAAAAGGAGAAAACAAGGAAAAAAAAAATTCTTACACCAAGAAGTCCTGAGAATATTAGAGTTTTATTTCTCCGCTAGAAAATATATTACACATTAAGTGGGGGGAGAGGATAGACTGAATTGATACCCTCTGTAGTTGCTGTTGCTCTCTCTGCAGTGAATTATCTCAAACTTCTTAAGTGTAAGTAAAATGGGGATCCTTGAAGTCTGAGTCACTTTATTTCAACAGAATGTAACCATATTTCAATTTGCACTTGAATTAATGGGTGACTACAAAGCTTTGAAAGTCTTAAAGAGCATGTCTCACCTATTATAACACATTTTATTAATCAGCGTCTTGCATTAAGGGAGACTATCCAGCTAAGTACCCGTATCTCTATGGGGGGGAGGGGGGGAGTAAAGAGTCTTTGCATTCAATGATCAGAAACCAGTGTGGTCAAAGCAAACACATTTGTAGATTCACCATAGCAGTGTGGAAAATGTGTTTTCAGTTTGAACAATTTCTGATTGCTAACGTTAGATGCATTTTTATAAGCCCTAAATGCTAATTCTTTGAAATCAAAGTTTTGTTTCCTGCAGATTTATTTTTCCCATTTTTTAAAAAAACGTTTTGCCCCTTTTTCTTTTTGCATGTCCTTGGCACATCAGAGAAACCTGGGGTACTGTACAGCCATAGTCCAGCACTTGTCCAGCTCACCAATTTCGGTTGGAAAGATTTCAACGTATGCTTAAATCTCCCACTGAAATCAATAGGACTTATTTAAGGTCAAACTAGGCATGATGATCAGAAATGCATCATCACATTTCATTTTTTAAAAATTGGCTTTTAAGGATTGGGGCCATGACGCTGGGCAAGGGGGTTAATCTATTTTCCAAAAGCCATTGTCTCTATTAAAAATGCCCCATCAGGATGCTGTTTGCCCTAGTAGGGAAGCTGCTGTTTGTACCTGTATGTTGTTTCCCTCAATGGACAAATAGCAGCTTGGTGGGGCAATTTTCAGTGGGGAAAATGGCATGGCAAAATGGGCTGACCTGCTTTGCCCATGCCACAGTCTTAATCCAGACTGAAGGCCCCATGGCTGCTTTTTTAAAAAGATGGAAATGTGATGACGCATGTCTTGTCATGTCTAGTTTGACCATTACACATCTTTGACTGAATTGTGTCCATAAAGGTACTAGTTGATACTTATTTGTAGAGGAGACCTGATATTCTCAAAGAATGCTAGGAAGGAAGTGAGAGAGGAGGATAGAATTCCATTCATAAGCGATTTAACTGACCTCCAATATTCTATGTGCAGTTATTACTCATCTCTATAGTATTTGTAATTTATAAAATGCTTTATTATTTTCATCCGGTCCTTTGTCCAAAGAACTCCAGGCAGTATGCATAGTTCTCTCTCTCTCTCTCTCTCTCTCTCTCTCTCTCTCTCTCTCTCTCTCTCATGCACACACACACACACACACACACACACACACACACACACACACACACACACACACTTTATCTTTACAAAAACCCTATGGGGTAGATTAGAATGGATAGTAACCGGCCCAAGGTCATCCAATGTGTTTCATGGCCAAATGGGAATTTGAAGCTGGGCTTTCCTTGTTCCTACTCAGACACTTTATCCACTACGATGATGCTGGCACCTTGCATTGGGACCAACTTTGTCCCAATAGAACAAATTCTTGTGGATTTGGAAACACTGATACACCCTTGGAATTCTCGTGCCCATTTACTTCAATGACAAATACAGACACCAAGTTGCCTTCTTCGTTGAAGGGAAGAGGGAAATTAACAGCAGGTTGCTGTATGCACTATGGCAGATTGCCATAAGAGGGGATTAGGCCCATTCATGGAAAAGAAATCTATCAAGGACTATGGTAACAAACTGAACAGCACCTCCATGTTTTCAGGCAGTATGCACCGAATAGCAGTGCTTTATATCTTTATAATTGTGGACTATATAGCTTTATATCCAGTTTGAGGACTTTCCAGAGGACTCTGGTTGGCCACTATGGGTAACAGGAACTGGGCTAGATGGGCCTTTTGCTCTGCATTCTTATGTGCAGTGTGTGTTGAGATCTGGAGTGCATTACATTTATGCGTGTATACCCACATTGTAAGATACATCGATACATATTCTGAAGCACTTCATGGCAGCATAACATGCATTTTTTTTAACACTGAAGCACTGTTTAGGAAGAGTTTTGGACATACAGTAAAGTACATGTGGGCCCCCATATCCACTGATTCGCTATCCATGGTTTCAGTTATCCACGGACCCCCCCCCCCCCAGGCTTTTACTTTTTTCCCAGTAAGCTTCGTTTCTTCCTTAAAGAAACAGGTTTGGAAACAGGTTTATTACAGGCAAGTAGAACGAGACTAAGTACTAGAGAGGCTCTGCAAGGTTAACAGAAACCTTGCAGAGCCTCTCTAGGACTTAGTCTCGTTCTACTTGCCTGCAATGGAGGCTGCTTCTCTGTGTTTTAAGGAAGAAACAAAGCTTGCTGAAAGAAAAATAAGAGCTGGGGGGGCAAGCATGCCTGCCTGCAGGGGAGGCAGGGTGGGGGGCCCCTCAGGAAACCATGGAGGGGGTGTTCGCTCTTATCCACAGTTTCAAGTATCCACGGAGGGGCCTGGAGCATATCCCCAGTGGATATGGGGGCCCACCTGTATCTTCAAATCATAAATGCAGAGTGTCATTTTGAAGAATAAGAAACAACTTTCTACATCACCTTTGGGTATTTCCTCCTTGTTTTTGTCATGGGATTTTGTTTCTAGAGTTTAAAAAGGACCGAAACACCAATCTCCCAGTCTCAACATGCATGACACTGGCTAGGACAAAAGACTCATTGTCCCTATCCAATTATGTTTATTTTTTGTATACAGTAGTAATACAGTAGAAAGCCTCACCCAGAAATTGGGCCTACGCACACAATTTGTCAGCGAGAAGCCGATCAAGGGGACATCAAGGGAGGAGGAGCTCAAACTGGGAGAAAATGACTCACCCTTGCCACCCAATGAGGCTATGGTTGAGCTGGGATTTGATTCCAGGTCAACCCCAACCTTACTCGGAAAGCCAACATGTTTCAAGCCAACCCTGACTGGGAAATTCCCAGGTTTTTTCTGAACATAGCGTATGAGTCAAACAAGGATGATCAAAGGTAGCAACAAGAGATGTTTTACATTTTATTATACTTTTTTTTTTCATTTGATGAGCCTTCAGATATAATCAGTGTGCAGGACCTCAAATTAAATTACTTTATTCTACTTATGCTCTCCAGATACCCCATCAGAAACATATGACTACAGAGTATCATTTTTCCACAGCATCTTTAGCTGCAGCATCAATTGAACAAGTATTTATAACAAAAACAAAAACCACAGACTTCTTGTCAACCATCAGCCTGTCGTCGAAGCCTTTTTCTATCAGGCAAATGGACTTCATTAAACAAGAGAACACTCCGTAAGAGCAAACCTTTAGGGATGACAAAAACTATCCCACTGAATTCCCAATTTAGCTTTCCACCAAAGCTGCCAACTATTGCTTGCCTGGTTTTGGCAGACTTACTAACAAAATTTGTGTTGGTAGAGACAGAAAATTGAAACCCAAGTCCAGCCCCTGCCAATCCACCACACCCGCAAAATAGCTCAGCTTCCAACATCTGATCAGTATTTCGAAGGGCCAGCTCAAAGGCTATACACAAAAGGGATTTATGCTGTTATTTCTGCCAAACCGCCGTCCACGCTGGAATGGGGATGGCAATATCACTTCAGAGTACTTGTGCATTTATTTCAATTGCATTGGCCAGTTACAGAACCATAAAAGCGACCGCTCCAAATGATAAATGCTCTCAAAGACAACACAGTCGCTCCAGCAGGTTCAGCATACAACTGCCAGGTGGTTGACTGGTCCTGGCGCTTAGAACACACCTCAGCAGGGGTGTAGTCGAAGGAAAGTGAAGCTCAGGGACTTCTAAGTCAGGAGCAGAGATTGCATCAGTAGCTATGCTCAGGTGCTGCCTTTGGAAATTTTTTTCAGAGGACCCTAGCAGAGAAGAAGCATCTGGCTCAGCAGGAGGCAAACTGAGAAATTTGCCTGAGGGCATAGGTTAATGTCTAGGTCATCATTTTTCCCAAGAGTTGCCTGAGAGACAGTCTGGAGCCCATGTTACATTAAGGCTACACTCCTATGCAAATTTGCCTGGGTGTGGATTCTGTTGAACACAACAGGATTTCCTTCTATGTACACATACAGCATTTGCCTTGCACTCTAATGCCTTTTATATTTCTCTAGGTAGGATATTTTTTTTAATTCCATATTTCAATTTTTATATATTCCTTTTAAAACAATATCAACCTACTACAAGAGTCTGAGATGAAATGAGCTAGATCAGGGGTGTCAAACATAAGGTCCATGGGCCAGATCCAGTCTGTGGAAGCTCTTTATCCAGCCCAGAAGTAGTGGCTGAAGGGGGGTGGGGCGGTGGGTCCCCAGGTGGCGTGCGGGGCGCCCTCGGGCAACTTGCGGGGAGCTGAAAAAGTGGACAGCGGGGCATGAGAACCCAATTATCACGTGGGCTGTCCTTTCAGCCACGCCACTTCTACCGAGGTGTCACTTCGCAGAGCATCTCTCAGCTGCTGAGCTGCAAAGTGATGCGTCAGCAGAAGCGACATGGCTGAATGGACAGTCCATGTGATAATTGGGCTCTCCCATACCTTGAAAATATGAAAAGATTTATGTTGTCTCTTCTGTCATTTGTAGCTATTGAGTTCCTAAGTGAAAACAAAGTGCTTATTTCTGGCCATCATCATCTACTTAGTGATGTCATTTCCTGCATAATGATGTCACTTCCGGCCCTCAGCAGGTGCCATGAATACTGTTCAACCTGCTGTATGATATGAATTTGACACACCTGAGCTAGGTCTTGTACAGCGAGATCCAGTGTAAATTTCCGGCACCGGAACAAGTGTTCTGGCGCCAGAAGCAGTCGCAAATGTGCTGTAAGGAGTAAGGGAGTCCGGCCCTCCCTCATTCCGCCACCAGAACGAGCATGCGGCTGCCGGAGGCAGGTAAGGCTCCCGCCGGCGGCCACATGGGAGGTCTGGATGGCTAAGGAGGGGGGCCATTAGGTGAGTTGGCCCGGGTGGGGGCATAGATTGCGTTGACCATATTACACAGCCTCCTCCTACTCCCGCCAACTATTTATCTGGCAGAAATCCAAGGAGGTTGATAGGGCCAGCCCCGTTTTACACCCGGGGAAGGGGACGGACATCCCATTCCCCGAGTAGACCTCTGGCCCGCTGCATGGCGGACCGTGGCAAGGGATGGGATCCGGCAGGCAGCCCTGGTCTGCCGGCCAGATCCTTACACAGGAGTTCGGCCTAAATGAAGTATAATGTCCATTTAATAAGTATGATAAGTCTCACAGTTGGAATAGAAGAATACACTCTAATGAGAAAATTAAAACAAGAGAACACTCAAGAGAACATTATTTATTTATTTTGCTGTATAGTCTTGATGAAGAGTGACTGTGGGGAGATGTATGTACAATTCAAGATATGGGTTGTGACACACTACACACTTTCTTGGGAGTAAGCCCCACTGAACACAGTGGGGCAGGGACTTGCTTCTGAGTAGACACACCTAGGATTGTCCCAATAAGGCCCATTATAGTCAATAGAGCTTACTCCTGGGTAAGTGTGGATAGGATTGCAGCCCGTTACTTAGAACTTTAAAGATCAGAACCTTGATTTTTGTCTCAAAAACTATTGCATATTGACATTCTGTAAAAATAGTCACCGTTCTCTGATAGACTTTTATATGGTTGGCTGCCAGAGATGGTCATATTTGTAATTATTTTAGAACAGTACCTATATATTTATATTTTATTTATTTTTATTTATTTATTTACAGTATTTCTATCCTGCCTTTCTCCCCGAAGGGACCCAAGGCGGCTCACAACAGAAAAAAATACAAAAAATACCGTATAAAAACAATCACACTTTAAAACAGTAAAAACAATTAATAACAATTAATAAAAACAATTAATAACAATTAATAAAAACAATTAATAACAATTAATAAAAACAATATCTAAAAATCAATTAAAAAGATCATGGTGACAGTCACAACAGGAGCATAAAAACAGCAGCACCCCCACCTGTACCAGTGAGATGTTAAAAAGGCAAGGGCTCAGAAGGCTTCTTGGAACAAGAAGGTTTTTAGGCCTCGCCGGAAAGTGTCCAAGGAGGGAGCAGTTCGTAAATCAAAGGAGAGGGAATTCCATAAGGTTGGTGCCACTACTGAGAAGGCCCTGTTTCTGGCCGCCGCCCCTCGCACCTCCCTGGGCGACGGCACCCGCAAAAGGGCCTTCTCTGATGACCTAAGGAGACGAGCCGGACTATATAGAAGTAGGCGGTCTCTCAAATATCCTGGCCCCAAGCCGTATAGGGCTTTAAAGGTCAAAACCAGCACTTTGAATTGGGCCCGGAAACGAATCGGCAGCCAGTGCAGCCGTCGGAGGAGCGGCCCAACAGAGTCGAACCGCCTACCTCCAGTGACCACACGGGCCGCCGCATTCTGCACTAATTGCAGTTTCCGAACCGTCTTCAAAGGCAGCCCCACGTAGAGCACGTTACAATAATCTAATCGCGACGTCACCATGGCATGGATCACCGTGGTCAGGTCTGCACGATCCAAGTAAGGTCGCAGCTGGCGCACCAGCCGAAGCTGGGCAAAGGCCCCCCCCTGGCCACAGCTGCCACCTGGGAATCCAGGAGCAGCTGCAGATCCAGGCGGACCCCCAAGCTGCGGACCTGCTCCTTCAGAGGGAGTGCAACCCCCTTTAGAGCAGGACGATACTCTAGTACCTGCATCGTGGATTTCCGGACCAGGAGAACCTCTGTCTTGTCTTGGTTTAGTTTCAGCTTATTAGCCCTCATCCAGGTCCCCACTGCCTCCAGGCAGCGCTCCAGAACCTCAACAGCCACCCTGGAATCAGGTGGAAAGGAGAGGTGGAGCTGGGTGTCATCAGCATATTGATAGCACCCCACTCCAAATCCCCGGATGACCTCTCCCAGTGGTTTCATGTAGATGTTAAATAGCATGGGGGACAAGATGGAACCCTGTGGCACCCCACACCTCAAGGGCCAGGATGCCGAACAGGCGTCCCCCAGCACCACCATCTGGGACCTATCTGCCAAGTAGGAGCGGAACCACCGCAGAACGGTGCCCCCGACCCCCAGCTCGGCCAGTCGGCCCAGAAGGACACCATGGTCGATGGTGTCGAAAGCCGCTGAGAGGTCCAGCAGAACCAACAGGGACGCACTCCCCCTGTCCAGTCCTCGGCATAGATCATCCACCAAGGTGACCAAGGCCGTTTCCGTCCCAAAGCCCGGCCTGAAACCAGACTGAAAGGGATCCAGATAATCCGCTTCATCCAGGACCCTCTGGAGTTGAGACGCCACCACCCGCTCAGTTACCTTGCCCAAAAACGGGAGGTTTGAAACTGGCCGGTAGTTGTCCATTATTGTGGAATCAAGGGAGGGCTTCTTCAGAAGGGGTCGAACCACCGCCCGCCTCAAAGCGAGCGGCAGCACCCCCTCCGCCAACGAAGAGTTGACCACCCTCCCCATCCACTCGGCCAGCACCTCCCGGGCAGATCTGATTAGCCAAGCCGGGCAAGGGTCAAGCAGGCAGGCAGCCGGCCTCACACTCCAGAGGAGCCTGTCCACATCCTCAGGCTGTACAAGCTGAAAAGAATCCCACAACACTGGACCGGCAGGTGCCAAGGGGACATCCTCAGATATCGTCAATGAGGCATCCAAGTCATGGCGAATCCGATCGATTTTATCTGCGAAATGTTTAGCAAACATGTCACAGCGGGCCACCGTGTGTTCCTCCTGATCCATTCGAGGGGCCTGATGGAGTAGGCCTCGCACCACACGGTACAGCTCTGCTGGACAATTGCCTGCAGGCACAATGGTAGCAGAGAAGAAATTTCTCTTCGCTGCTACCACTGCCACGGAGTAGGCTCTATAATGGACCCTACTCCATGTCCGGTCGGACTCGGCACGAGTTTTCCGCCACCGTCGCTCAAGACATCTACCCCGTCGCTTCATCGTTTGCCTAAACCTTACCAGAAAATGATATGTCCATGACAACGGAGTGATGTCAATCTCCTCCACATCCAGATCACTGCCCCCTTGTTCAGCTGTAAACACCAGGTCCAGTACATGTCCCGCCTCATGTGTTGGGGCCAAGATCTTCTGGGACAGGCCCATGGTTGTCATGGAGGCCATGAAGTCCTGAGCCGCACCAACCTTGGGCGCCTCGGCATGAACATTGAAGTCCCCCAGCACTAATAGGCGGGGGGACTCCAACGCCACCGCCGAGATCACCCCAGTCAGCTCAGGCAGGGAGACTGTTGGGCAGCAAGGCGGGCGGTACACCAACAGAATCCCCATCCTGTCCGGCCCTCTCAACACAACATGGAGACATTCAAACCCAGTGAACTGCTGAACAGGGCACCTGGTAAGGGAGATGGATTCACGATAGACCATCGCAACTCCTCCTCCCCGTCCCTGCAACCGTGGCTGCTGCACCACCTGGAAACCTGGGGGACAAAGCTGGGAGAGGCCTACCCCTCCCGCCTCATCCAGCCAGGTTTCCGTGATATATACCAGGTCGGTGTTCTCATCCAGGACCAAGTCCTGGATGAGGTTGGTTTTATTATTTACCGACCTGGCATTCAAAAGCAGCAGCTTCAGATTCAGGGAATCACTGCCAAGAGTACCAGTCATCCAAGAGTTAGGGGAAGGACCAGAAGGAGAGACAATCTGTCTATGATGGACCCTCCTTCTCCTGGAACGGCGTGTCTGACCCCCACCACCATATCTTCCATGGCCCGTCACTACCTTGATAGTGGCACCCTTCCCCTCCCCCAAGCTCCCTCCTAAGATGAAACACATAACTTACCCGGCAAGGCCACCCTTCTGAGCCCAGCCTCTCAGCTCAGTCATCGAGCAGGGCCAGCAACAAAGATGAAGACTGGCTGACCCTAATGCTGAGCAAACAGCTGGTATGGCATATATAAAATCTTGTCAGTCCGTTGTGCTGCTGTATGTGCAGTGCTACTCTTCTCTCCCCACATGTGAATAAAAAAGGGGGGGTAGATGGTCTGATGTCCGAATGCCTAGGTTGTTGAGTCTGCTGAGAAGAGCTTTCCAATCTTCTGGGTGCCATCCCTTAGGCTCTTGCCCTTCGGTTCGCGCCAAAGCCTCTGGCAAGCCAGAGGCTTTCTGCCGGCTCACCTGGGGAAGAGATCCAATCAAGCCTTGAGTGCTGAGACCCAGCCCCCAGAGGCTCAGGTGTTTCCAGTTACAGGGTCCTCTTCCCAGCCCCACATTTTATTGTATTTGTGTGTTAGTGTTCTTTTATTTTATTGTATTATTATTGTATTAGTTCTTTATTTGTAAGCTGCCTTAGGTGCCCCTTTTTGGTTGTGTGTGTGTGTGGGGGGGGGGGAGGCTGGGTAAACAAACATTGCTTAAATAAGTATATGGTAACATTTACAACAGTGTGCTCTGAGAACGTATCTCATTATTTACAGTGCAATCCTATTTAAATTTAGACGGGCAGAACTATTGCTCCACTGGTCTAAGGTGTCGCAACGTTTGCGGTACCCGACGAGTAACCCATCTAGCTGACAACGGCACCCGTCTAACTGACGAGTAAGCGGCACTGGCGGAGAGGCCTTGTTTGCGCCGCTGTGTCCTGCTAGACAGGATTGGACTGTCAGGGCTCAGTCCAGCCTAACTCAGCACAAGTCAGGCACAATTGAGGCACAATTGCGGCATAACTGTGGCCTAAAATAGGGCTGAGTTAGGCTGCAACTGTGCCTGAGTTAGGCAGGAGGCAAGAGCAGTGGGCCAGGATCGAGGCAAAACTTACCACAGAGGCAGGCAGGCCCCTGTGGGGAGGTGTCAGTCTTGTGGAAGCGAAGAGCCCCCTCCTGAGCTCGTCTGTGTGAACCTACCACAGCTGCTGCAGCGTTCGCAGCAGATGGGCAGCCACAGGTGGGCCTGCAGGCACTGGACGTGCAACAGTCAGCAGAAGAGCAGAGGTTGTGCCAGTGCCAGCCGCCCCAGGGCACCCTGTGCATTAGCCACCTGCCGCAGGGGGGAGTGCCACTGCCCTCCCTCCTGCAGAAGGGGTAGCCACCCCCAAGCCACGTTGAGGCTGAATGTGGGAGTCATGGGGGGGGGCGGGGGTGAGAAGGGAAGGAGGGGGTGGGAACAGCACACACAAGGGGGGTCTCATGAAGTCTGGAACCGCCTCTGCCAGGACATGCCCATGCGCTGCCTGAAGCCCTGGGCCTCCAGGGCCGTGGCAATGCCCACAAAGAAGGCATCCCGGCATGCCTTCTGCTCCATGCCCCGGCCAAGACTGAGAGATGGCTTGGGCTTGTCTGCTGCGAGCGGGAAGGGCTCACGCAGCTCATCACGCCCCCAGATGGGGCAATGTCGACGCCTCGCAGCAGGCGCTCTGGCGGGGTGGGGGGTGCCAGCGTCCATCATCAGGGAGTGGGAGGGGAGGCAGGCACACAGGCATGCGGACAGGGGGTGCTGGGGAGGGGCACGGGTGGGTCAGAAACAGACAGACAACATGGCTGGTGGGAGAGGGATACAGGGAGAGGGGTCTGCAGAGACCAATAGGGACACAGGGGACCGTCATGCAGACGGACCGAGGGCGGAAACGGACGACGTTGACGGGCGGACCGAGGGCGGAAACGGACGCTATTGATGGGCGGAAACGGACGCCGTTGACGGGCGGACCGAGGGCGGGTGAGAGCCCCGGTTGCCGAAAGGGCTCTTCACGGACGTGGCGGATGCGAGCGGATCCAGTATGGGCGCCGTGTCGCCTGTCACTGTTTGCCTGCCTGAGAGGCCCCCCAACTACCCCCTTCCCTCTGAGCCATGAGGGTCTGGCAGCCCCCCTGCTGTGGTTTCCCTGGGAAGGCAGTGGCAGTCCCTGGATGGGAGTCATGCAGGGGCTTGTGTGCTGGGCGCTGTCTCTGTGTGTGTGGGGCAAGACTTGTGTTACACTGGGGACATGTTGTTCAAGGGGCCTTTGCCCAAGGGGCATCTTTATTGTTCTGGAACATTGGCAGAGATGGCCAGGCGAGGCTGCCAGGGGTAGGCACAGCAGCCACTCAGAACGTAGCAGCAGCAGCAGCAGCACACCTGCCCCATGGACCAGGGGATGCAGGCCCTTCCCCTGTGGAACCACAGCCTGCTCCATAGAAAGGGGAGGGACAGCAAGTAGGCAGCCAGGGAGGTGGAGCAGCAGCAGCAGCTGAGGAGGGTTGCAGGGCAGGCTCCCAGACCTCTGGCAGCATCGAGGCGGGCAACCAGACTGCAGGCCCAGGGGTGCTCCCCGGAAGGTAGGTGGTAGTGGACATTCCTAGGGAGACAAAAAACACGGGGGTGTTCCATGGCAGCTGCTGTGTGGTAGCAATCGCCATTGAAGAGGAGCCAGTGTGCCAGTTGCAAAGGCCTGCAGGGAGAGAAATTAAACACAGCTGAGAGGTGTGAGACACATAGCATGGTCTGCGCTCCTTCCCTCGGTGTAAGGTGAGCATGATCCTGTAAGGGAAAAGGGTCAAAGAGAAAGACAACAACACAACGTGTGGGTCACAACCATGGCAAACCTAGCAATACTGACCTGTCAGTAGACCCTGTGGAGTAAAGGGTGGGGGGGAAACAGCTGGTGCCTACATAAGGCTAACAGTTCCACACTTGTGGCATTGTGTGCTCACATTACTACAGGCAGCAATCAGACACAACAGTGGTCAAGAGGCATGTATCCTATATATCATAGCAGGCAAAGCAGGCAGCTATGAGAGAAGACACTGGTAAAGAGGCATTTCAGAGAAGGCATTGCAGGCAGCTATGAGACAAGACATTGGTAAAGAGGCATTTCAGAGAAGGCATTGCAGGCAGCTATGAGACAAGACATTGGTAAAGAGGCATTTCAGAGAAGGCATTGCAGGCAGCTATGAGACAAGACATTGGTAAAGCGTCATGTATCCTACCTATATTTCTATATGCAAAGAGGCAGAAGTCAGACCACATGTCAGCATGAACCCTGCTCTTACCTGCACTTACCTGCTGGTGTTGTTGCCTGTGGGGGGGGAGAGGGGCTGGTAGAAAGACATGGGTTAGCAAACACTTGCATGGAGACAGCTGCCCAGGCACAGCTGTAAACAGTTAGAGGGGGGCAGAGAGGAGAGAGGAGAGGAGAAGAGAGAAGTGGGGTGTTTGTGAATTTTGCCCTCCACCGACAAAGTCCCACTTTGTGGCTGCTGGGGGACAGGACCCCATGCCACGTGCTCAGAGAGAGAGAAAGAGAGAGAGAGAGAGAGTGGAGGGCTGGGGCTGGGCTTTTGTGGGAAAGAGGCTGGGTGGGGCTGGGTGCTGATAGGGTAACTATTTGGGTCCATGTCCAGAGTTATGCCACAACTATTCCGTCCTAACTCAGGCACAACTCAGGCATAGGGTGTTAGAACTTTTCAGGAGAGGGCTGGAGTGGGTAAGGTAAAATGGCTCCTATGGGTCTCCTCAAATTTAAGTCCACCTTTTTTGTTGACCTAAATTTTGTGCCGCAGTTGTGCTCGAGGGGGCGTGTCGGAGCTTGCCAGTGTCTGGAATCCGACTCAAATTCGTAACCGCCCCCGTCACTCCCCCGACACGCCCCCAACACGCCCACTTTTAGGCCAAACTTAGGACGGAATAGCTCTTATGCCAAACTTAGGACTGAATTGGTCAACTTTCCTTAACCCGTCCTATGTCAGTCACAATTGCAGCACAAATTCGGCCTCTGCGGCACAATTCAGGCACAACTCGAGCCTAAGGCGCTTAGGCTGCAGTTGTGCCTGAATTGTGCCGCTGAGGCCTTAGGCTGGACTGGGCTGTCAGTGTTTTAACACAAACATGCTTTTATATTTCATTTCAGTATGCTGCATACTATGTTAAATCATTGTCAGTGTCATACGTTGTACTCAGAGCCCACGAATTAACTGTGCACTGTTCTCATAAGTCGAATAGATTCCCCTTGGCACACAAAGCACCCTGTTGTAGGTCTGTGTTCTTAGACCCCTGCCAAGGAACTGCATACAGCCCTGTTTAATAAACCCGTTACATTACCAAAGCTGTTCGGAACCTGAAACTGGTCATCAACACGCGACACAAACACAATGTGAACTCTGAAAAATGATGATTTGCTCCTAGAGAGTTGAATTTCAACACTTCATTGGCAGCTGCACCCATGGACAGCAAAACTCAGAATGTGATATTACCCCCCCCTTTTTTTGTATTGCATGTTACTAGAGGGAGGAGGAGATGTGGGGCTGCTGTTTAGGGGCAGCAGCTACACAGCTCCAGTAACAACAAGCTACAGCCTAATTCTTTGAAAGAAAAGGACTGCATTTTCCTTGCTTTTGATCGGTCTCAGTATTACGCAAAGCTGCAGGCCAATGACACTTACCTAGGAGTAAGTCCCATTGAACTCAGTGAGATTTATGTCTAAGTGAGCATGCATAGGACTGGGCTGAAAGAGAGAGCATTCCAAATTTCTTTGGGAAATTGTACAGTGATACATGTCGGGGAATAGCCTGGAAATATCAGTTTGCAAGACATGTCATATCAAAGCTGATCGTTTTTAGTTACTGCAAGAAAATCTTCTCCAGTGACAGAAAATGGGGGTGGGGAAAGGGGGAGAAAAAAGAAGAAAAAGAAGAGAAATAGTTCGACTGAAGCTTGGATTTTTCGTGAAGGCTGCGTACTTCTGGGCTCAATCTCCCCTTCTCCTTTGTCCTTCTGAATTCAAGCTCCTGGCAGCTAGTTAAGTGGTGAGAAAAAAAAAAAAAAAGACCGAGGGCTTTAAAAGCATGGAAGGTGTAAGCGACAAAGAGCAGGAGTTTAAACATAACAGGAACCAGTGTATTAAGCTAGCCTCTCAAATCTGTTTGCCTCCAGATGAAAGATGAGGCTAGCTGCACATTGTTTAAGGCTCAAGTGAATGGGAGCTTCAAGAAACTCTTACCATCTATCCGGCTGATGGATCACGGAGGCTGACTTGGTTCAGGTGTTTGGTTTGAAAAAGATTTAATGTATTTTTCAATCTTCATAATACGTTAAGAATTTGTGCTGGAGTCTTCCTTATCCAAGGTTCTGTTAAAAAAAAAAAAGCATCTTCTCTTTAGCTGTCCAGAGGAGGGGGCAGGTAAGAAAAATAGGATACACATAAAATCTCAGGTTTTAGATTTTGTAAAGTACTTTCTATCTAAATGCAGATTTCTGGAAAATGTCCTAGAAAAATTTACACCCAGCATGCAAATCAGGGCTGCATGGAGAATTTCCAGTAGGAGCTCCCTTTGAGAGAGAGAGAGAGAGAGAGAGAGAGAGAGAGAGAGAGAGAGAGAGAGAGAGAGAGAGAGAGAGAGGAGTATAAGCATTAGGTTTTGATTTGAGTGCTCAGAGAAATATCCAGCTCTCAGGTTCGGACAGGCTCGGGTTCATCCCGATCCTAAGCCATGTTATGCATTTCTTCCAATAATAACACACCCTACCTTTTGACTCACACATAAGCAGTGTGGTCTCCTAGGAGGAGGAGAATTGAGTGTCCATACTCACCATGAGGTTGCAATCAATAACCATATCAACTTTTGAAAGAATATTTTCAGAAATGTTTACGAAAGATCTGTTTAAACATGGCGGCTCTGATTCAGGAAGGAATGATTCGATGCAGGCCCAGTCAGGACTGGGTGCTGTGGGGCTTTTCTCTGGAGAAAAAGGTCACTGATGATGTCATACAGTAGGCCTTGTTTGGCTTTTAAAGCCAGAAAACAGTGCAGTGTACACGCGCCAGAATCGAAGAGCATCATTGATATGAACTGAAGGGAAGCGGCCTGATACCAAGTTAGTCCTATGGTCCTCCTACACCTAGAGCCCAAACCTGTGCTTTCTCCCCCCTGAGGCAGGTGCACTGGAACGTTCACGCTGCATCCTGCAGGGGGGCAGTCCGGGAGCACTGGCGTCACTACGGGGGGGCGGAGCTGTAAGTCTCCTGCGCGTTGCTTTCGCTTCCCTGAAAGGCTCCGAAGGTGAGGGGGCGGGGCCGCTTCGTTCCTCTGTGTAAGGGAGGCTCCGATTTCAGCAGAACTTACAGCCCCGCCCCCCCCTGTAGTGACGCCAGTGTCCGGGAGGACTTCTCTGAGTAAGGGAACATTTGCTCCCTTACCGAGACATAAGCCTCTGTGGCACAGAGTGGTCTACTCGAACCTGCGCTAGCGAAATAGCTGGCGCAGGTCCACATGGACTTAGGTTGGGGAAGGATGCTAAGATTTGGTGGTTGCCCTTGCCGCCAAATCCACCATCTTCCTGAAACTGATCCTCCCTCCCCCCGCCCTATCACCCTATTCAGCCCTATTCAGCCCTCCCCTGTCCCATTCCCACACCCTGTACTGCCTCCCCTGCCAACGTACCTGGGTTGGTGGGTCCTGATGGAGCCACTGCCATGTGCAATGTCGCTGTGGCCTCCCCGCTGGCACTCCAACAGTGTGCACCTCCACGCACTGCCGCATTCCTTTTGCAACTGCCATAAGGCAGTTGCCACAGGCAGAACAAGTGTTCCGCCAGCATTATTAAACCCCAATAAGATTGGGCTGATAGTCTTCACTATCTGACAGGCAGTTGCACACCAAGGATCTTCTCAGCTCTGCTACCTGTGATCGTTCAAGTTAGCAATGCCAGCGATTTATGTGCTCAGCCCCTCCCTGCAACGGTGCACCCATGAGGCTTGCACCTGGCCTTTTGGTGGTTCAAGGGCAGATACTTCCTGGCAGGGTCTGTTTCAGATCCCAGTAATGGTAATCCGACAGTTTATTGTGTAACAGGTTATAGTCCCAGTCTAGGGGACCCAGTCAGGTGCTCAATTAACATCTAGCTTGACCTGCACCCTGAAAGTGCATGCATAGAAGTTCTCTGTGGTAATATTAATTCTGTTCTTAACTGATGCACACAAAGTACTGTACTTCAAAATCCTTTTGCCCTGTCAACCAAATGCTTAAGTAGTAATACAGAGTTGCAGGAACACACACACACACACACACACACACACACACACACACACACACACACACACATGAGAGAGAGAGAGAGAGAGAGAGAGAGAGAGAGAGAGAGAGAGAGAGAGAGAGAGAGAGAGAGCATGGCCTTTGGAATCTATAGCGAGGTTTGCTTCCCTGTACAGTGAATACTCTCTTCGTCACGACTGTCACCAAAGTTATATAATTGGAGGGAAACAGTAAAATGACAGATTGCTTGTTCTAAATAATTGGATAGACAGGGCAGCAAACAGTGGGTTATGAAAAATATTCCTCAAAGGACATCAAACTTCAATAAGTCGCACAAAACAAAGACACCGATATCTATCCTTCTGTCATGGTGGGATGTTTTAAAAAGTCCAGTTATAATTTCCTGCATCAATTTTTAAACATTTGGTGCGTGTGTTTTTAGAGAAGAGGAAGAACAAGGGTTCATTGCTAAATCTTTCGGTGTCAAATGGAACAAACATAAACACTGCCTTTCCGCCCACACTCTAGATCACACATATATACATTTCTCAAGTTTGAGAACATACTACTATTATCATTTATAATAATTATGACATCATCATCATCATCATCATCATCATCATTACTAGCAAAAGGTCTGTCACGTTTGACAAGCAGGGAATGAGAGAAAAGAGAGTTCATCTTCCAACCTTGAGTTTTATTTCTGGGTCAGACTATTGTGATAGAATATCAGGAGCGCTCTCTCTCTCTCTCTCTCTCTCTCTCTCTCTCTCTCTCTCTCTCTCTCTCTCTCACACACACACACACACACACACACACACACACACACACACACACACACACACACACAGACCCATCCTCCCCCTGCCTACCAGCTAACACTGTGGATCCTAACCCACAGTAACATGCAATGTAAAATCGCCTGCATTTAGCACTGTTGATGCTGACACTAATACAACATCCTAAGGCAAGGAGTTCCACAGGTTAATTGTGTGCTGAGTAAAGAAATATTTCCTTTTGTATGTACTAATTTACCTGCCAGGCAAACGTAGTAGATGCCCCTGTACTTTGTGTACATACAGTTCAGCGTTATCTACTTCCAGGCCATGTACAGGGTCCGTGCAGCCCTAAGGTTCTGCTTCAGGCAAAAGGATCTAAGTTGGGCACACATGGCTACTGAGTCCTGAAAGTCACTGGAGGGGAAGTCATGTTTTCCGTTTCGATCCCTCACAGAGCAGCTGTGAAGATAAATGGGATCCGATTGTACAGCTTCTGGCTCACTGAAAGGGACGATAGACATGATAAATAATCGTAGCAATTATTCTTCTATAACCCTTCGCTCTCTTCTGACCTCCAGCTACCCATGGTTTTTAAAGGATGGTTCACACTATTGTTCTGGATCTACCAAGAAGTGATATCTTGGATACTCCTTTTGTGCGAGCCCCACATTTGTGATGCCCAATACAAGCAAACCAGCCATAACGCCACCCCCACCTCATTTCCACCGTACGGAGGCTTCCTTCGTGGGCAGCAGTTTGCCAGGTGAGTGTCGACTCTGTTGTTTTTGCACTGTTACAAAACAGTCTTGCTTTGTTTACGTACCTTCTCATTGTGTGGAGAACATGACTGGACCACTAGACCTCGGCGGCCCCAGCAGGACTGGGTTTTAACCTCCCACCCTGATGAAGCTTCTGAATGCAAAAGCTTGTCTTACGGTGCAGCCTCCGCACTGTGGCGTTTCAAATGGCCACCATGTTGGGGCGGTCCAGGTTATCGGCCTTGGATGGGATTGAACAGAGGCTTCTGGACGTTGGGTGGAAATTTGTTCTTTTGTCGTTGCACTTCTTTGGAGAGCCATCAGCCTCTTCTGGCTCTTTACCATGCTCCATCCTGATTCACTGTGTTTAGCCACTTCCCTTTCTTATCCTATAGATTTTCCCCCTCTCATTAGTGGACTTTGTCTAAGCAGCACAGCACCCCTCACGTTTCAGGTCATATTCCTTACTCTGCTCCTACCAGTTACTGATTCATCTCCTGACCATGCAAGACTTTTCCTGCAATCTTGGCTCCACTATCTAGTCCAGTGTCAAGTAGTCCCACTTTCTGCCCCCCTTACAAAGATGCTTATTATTATGTTTTAATCTCACTACATTATGAAACAGGCAGCGCAATCCTGCCTAACGATACACAGCTGACCTAAAGGGCCAGCCGCTGTATCCTATCGCCATTGCAGCTTGCCCTGGCGCAGCCCGGCCGCACCTTGGGAGAAGGGTGTAAGCGGCACAGGCTGCAATGGGCCTCCTCAGATGAACACCAACTCTGAAGCTGGCACACAACCTGGGAGGCTGTGTAAGTGTAAGACCAGCCCAGGCTATAACGGTGCATAGGGTATCAGCGCATCTCAGCGTCAATATCCCTGCCCCCTCCCAGCCCTGGCCAGCCAATGGTCCCCTCCCTCGCCACCCCTGCCCGCCCTCCCCATGCCCCCGCCCGCCCCCTACACCAACTGGCACAGCACTCACCTGCGGTGGCCAGCACAAGTCCAGGTAGGTCGCGGAGTGAACGGTGCTGGCCTCCGCGCCAGTGCTGCTTACTTTCCAGGTGTTGAAAACGTGCTTTACGGCACATCTACGACACCCTAGGTCGACAGAGTGCTAACTCCACCAGCCTATAGTTGCGCAGGATTGAGCTGTTAGTTCACCCAGGAAGACTGCATTACCACTGATTATTGCTGATGTAATCTATTACGGTTGTTGTGAATTGTCACTATACTTTACATACTATTGGTCGTATAGGAAGTGCCTTCTGCTCAGTCAGATGCTTTATCTGTTTAGCTCAGTATTGTTGACTCTGCCTCGAATGTTTTGCTGCCCTACCTAGAGATTAAACTAGGGGTCTTTTGCATGCAGAGCACATGATCCCCATTGAGCTACAGTGGTGCTTCAACAACCCCACCTTCTACAACATTTTGCTCTTTCGCTATCCTCGTGTGTGTCTATACCTGCTAATGGAAGATGGAACCTCCTGCATTTCATGAAGTGAACTCTAGTCCATGAAAGCTTATGGTTTCCTCCATGTCTCAGTCTTCAAGATGGTTGCAACAGACTAACATAGCTACCTTTCTGGACACTGATGGAATTAAAGCAGTTCCATCCCTCCTTGTGATAAATCTAGTTTTACATGGATCTCACTAAGAGGCGATTAAAATATATCTTCACGTTTAGTCCGAAACAGCTTTGTGATTCCACGTCCGGCTTACTTACAGAAACAAGAGGAGAGAGAGAGAGAGAGAGAGAGTGAGAGAGAGACAGACAGACAGACAGACAGACAGACAGACAGACAGACAGACAGACAGACTCTAGCCATTTAATCATTTGATTTTGTCTGTAAACTGCTTTGTGAACTTATTGCTGAAAAGTGGTATATAAATACTGTTAATAATAATAATAATAATAATAATAATAATAATAATAATAATAATAATAATAATAATAATAATAATTTACACAAGCAAGGAATTCCAGGGTGTTTTGACCACACGGCTTGCTGGCTGCCTGAGCCATTCAGAGCTCATTGTGTCTATCTAAGGAACGGTGACCTCCACCCACCAGAGATGATAACCCTGATTTAAGAAAAGACCCTCACCTTATTGCTTCTCTTTCAACTTACTTCTGTGCCTGGTCTAGACCCCTGAGAGTGTCTGACCTGAATGCAGAAGCAGACCTTTGTTGATGGAATTTTTCCTGGCAATCCACTGCCCACAACCTAATGATCTGATATTTCACAGACACCATGAATAGAAATCACTTATATACAAGTTGTTTCTTATAGCACCATCCCTCTTGGCTACACATATTTTTAAAAGGAAGTGAATAATATAGATGGGTGACCACGAACCATTACTCATGCATCATCAAATAAGATGCAGCATTTACCAAACGATTAAAGCAGTTAACAAAACTTTTGCTATTTCCCGTGGGTCACCATAACTTCTTGGGCTATGAATGCATTTCTGTGGCACTGAGTAATATTATCTTGTGAAGAGTGCATCTTCAGTGTATATCATTGCTATGCACCCACACGGCACTCCCGGTTGGGGCATATGGTTCGACTGTATGCATTCACAAGGTAGCAATCGGACTAATTAGGCTGTGCCTTTAATAGGTACGTATTTGAAAAGCTTTCATGGTATTTGCATATACATTTGGTTCAGCGGAGGAGCAAATGTATTTTTCTAATTGTGTGAGGAAATTTCATGAATCTGACCATGCATTGGGTAAGCTTCTTGGAAAAATTAGGTGTTAATTTTTAGAAACAATTATCATCCTGACCTTGATGATTAAGTATGATAATTAAAAGACGTTGTGAGTAATATGTTTTATATCATAGACATTCCTTTCTGATCTAGTCACTGAAAAAAAATGCTGTTTTAGAACAGCAAGGAGTATTTTTTTTTCCAATATGATTAGCAAGCCATCTGTTGACATTTCAGTGCAATCTCTTCTGAAAGTCCCCAGCTTACTGCTTCAGTTTTAGCAGAGAAAGAACCTAAAATAGTAATGCCTTTTGCAGTTCCATCAGAAGAAGGTGATTTAGAAAGGGCAGATGTTTGAGAACAATTAAGAAGATTATTTAGGGGATGTGCAAACTCTCATAATGAAGCCAGACAGTGAGGAGAATTCACCTGGGCTTGTTTCTTAATTCTCGACTTGACCCTTTAGCTGGTTAGAGATACTCTTCAGAGAAGTCCCAGAGTTTTTTGGCACATGAAAGTGGGGCTGCCATCAGAATTGGGGCTAAAGACAAATGGAAAGCTTATTGGGAGATTCCTGCCCAGGTGAAGTTTCTGAGATATAGGGAGGGAAATATGGAGGATTTCTATAAGATCAGCAAAATTCTCAGACATTAGAAGGTTGCCAGCAGGTGTTCTCTATAGTGAAATCTGAAGCAACTTTTGAAGGAGAGGGGTCTTTGCTCAGGCAATGCTTATAAAGATATGGGGGGGACAAAGCAGTTTCAATATGACTAGTGAGTTTCTAAGAATGCGTTTTGACATCATTAGAGTTGAGTGACATTTCCAAGAGCACACCTGGCAAGAAAATTGTACAGCTACTTCACAAGAAGCGTGAGGAGGCAGCCATGGAGTTTTAGCCTCACAACAACACTGTGGGGTGCATTAGGGCAAAAGATAATGCTTGATTGTAACTGAGCAGTGATTCGACCCCTAATTCTTTCTATCCTTTCCATTATACTAGGTTTCGTTTGATGAACAACAACGTCAAAGCGTAAGCAATGCAGCTTTTGAAATCACCAGCCAGTCCAGGGATGGCCTTAAGCCAATTCAGCCAATTCGGGCCCTATGGCTGGGGGGGGGGGCGCACTGTGGTAGAGGGCCACACCCAGCACTTTGCATGGAGATAAGTCTGCATGTGGGCCCCGCAAAATTGGGCCCTGCGGCTCCTAAGGCCAGCCCTGAGCCAGTCTTAAGAGTTTCCGCTACGAACTCTCCTCATGAATTATCCCTCCTCATGGAAATTATTTTCATGGAGAATCCTATTCATGGATTCCCATCTGAAGAAGTTGAAGAAAAGGGAAGTTCCATCTGAGGAAGTTGAAGAAAAGAAACAAATAGGATGGAAAACAAAATGAAGGGAAACTTGTCTGCAGTAGTGTGTGGGTCAAATTTATGTCCACATTCTGACTTTCTTCACCAGTTTCAGATATAATTTCCCAAACATATTGTTGGTATCTAATATTATCCAGGAGACTAGCGGAGATAGACAATCGCTTCAGGACTACTCAAGCCACTGAGTCAACATTCAACCCTTGGTAAGGAGAATTCTGTCTTGAATTTTCAGTCACCCGGGCCTGGCAGACATCTGTTGATAGTGAATGTTTGCTCACTCTCAAGATACAGGGCTCTGAGTCAGTGGACAGCTTATGTTCCATAATTTGAAGTTCTTAATTTTGCATCTGAAGGCTGTCACCCCTCTCTAATTATTAAACACATAGAGATGTCCTCTCCCCCCCCCCATTTCATTCTTTCAAAGCAACAACTAAAGCAGAACAGCCCATAGATTCCACATCGTTGCTTGATTGAAGTGGCTTGACTATAACATCCTTTCATTCTCTTATATTTACAAACCAGAGCAGCTGAACTCAACTTCAAAGAGCACCTACCGTTTACGTGGAAGGCAGCAGAAAGCAAGCTATAAAGACTCCCACCCACTCACCAGATAAAGCTGTACCCTCTTGCTTTCCAGCCTTGATACGATCCAATCTTCTTCTGACCAAATTAATGAGAGCCTTATTTGATCTTCAACTAATTAATGTTGATTTATTCCTGATCGCTTTTGTAATTGAATGCACGTGGGTGAAATGGGATTTAAGCAAATCTTAGTCCAACCAGAGCAAAGGTGGCAAAAAGACTTTGAGACGATGAGTCAGTTCATTCAGCCATTTTTATAGCTCTAACACTTTCTAGATTTCTCTTTAAGGCTCAGTTCTAGAAGCCTCAAAACATGCTTGAATGAGTGGAACTGTAAGGCTGAAACTACACTGCAACGATTTCCGGCGATTCACAGCCGAGCATGGAGATGTACGGTAAATGCTGTCTAGTTGGAATTGCTTTAAGCAAGAGGAAGCAACTGCGATCTCATGATTTCTGGCGCGTGCAGAAAGTTGTTTGCCCATGTTTTCAGGGGTCGCTTTGCGGAGCTACTGCAGCCACCAATGAGATGAGAGGGGGAGGAGAGGGGTTGCATGCCAATCAGAACTACTTCCAATCACCGTGGAGGTTTCTTCGAAGAGGATTAATTGTAACAAGAAAGAGGTACAATCAGAGAGATTTGTGAGTGTGTGTGTGGGGGGGAGAGAGAAGCGTTTCGGTGCTCGCAAGGGAACGGTCTGTTGTGTGTGCACAGGCAGAGCAGAACAATATTTCCACTGCAGACCGATTTGATGCTTATGGATTGAAAGCAAAATATTGCTTACGACTGCTCCATGTTGACTCATTCAGAGATGCACGGGAAGTTGAGCAGTACCCGAAACCCCCCCCTTTCTATTTCTATAAAATGAAATAGAGAGAAACGTGTGAAGCTTGTGGGTGATTTTGTCTCGGCTGCCTTTGCGACTACGTAAAGATGCATAGGGTAGGGTTGTTAAAAAGTAAAAACCGGCAACGAACTTGACGACGGCCCCGCTGTGAAGAACAGACCTGCAAGGTTTTCAGCCAATCAGAGCGTGCTTGTGTTTAGCCAATCACAGCTGCGCTTTCTTAAGAAGGTGGGACAACATTGCGGGAAGACACTCCTACAGCAAGCTCAGCGCGCAAGGCGAGCGGCCAGACGCGCCGGAAATCGCCGGAAATCGTTGCAGTGTAGTTCCAGCCTAAAGGGACAACCCCATTCTGCCATTCAACCCCCAGCCCTAGCAGTGCAAGGTAATGCTGAATCCTATGTTGGAGAAGCTGAATTTGGAAGATCCTGCTCAGGCAAGCCATCTGTAGAATTTTGAAAAAAAAACCCAGCAAAAAAGGTTTCAATAAAACTAGCAACATTTCTTAGAGGAGTTTCACACAACCCAGAATCAAAAGCATCAAGCTGAAAGTACATGATATGTTTGTTGAAATTATTACATTAAGCAAGGATTAGCACCATATTTCTGAACTGGGGGATAAATGAATGTGCTCTAGTTTAGAAATTCCATGCCAATTACTAGCTGAGTCAAACTCTACTCTGAAACTTGGCTCAACTCATGAATAGCTCGTCTCAGCTCCAAGTCATTTCAGCACTTCCCTACTGCTAGTTGTCTTCCTCCTCCCCTTTCCCCAAACTGACCTTATGTGAGGCGAGGGCAGGGAAACAAGCAACCAAGAATGCTTTGGATCATGGAGGCCATCTTTCAGTTTCTGTCCTGTTTCCAGATATGATGGAGGATTCTGCACGTGTCTCCACAATGCTGGGATCTGTAGTTCCAAAATCGTTCGGGTGGAATGGATTCAGATTGGAGGAATAAAAACCTGCAAATTCCTTTGACCCCAGTGATGTAACGTCGGCTTCAGAGCATTCTCAGAGAATCCTTAATTCTAATTGGAAATACAGAAGAAACTTAAAATTGCCCCCATGATCTCACTACAGGCTTCCTTGCTACTAGTTCTCCCGCGTCCCTTACAAGTTATGTTTTGGAAAGTGGGGGAAGAAGGACAGTGGCAACAGAAAACCTGGGGAATTGTGAAGATCTGGCAGGGACCCCTCCCCTCCCCAGCCACTCTTTCCCAGCTTTCACAGAACATGTAGAGATAGTCCAAGCTTTTCTCAGAATTATTGAACATCATCTTTAAAAACTCAGAAAGATCAGTACAGGTGGGCCCCCATATCCACGGATTTGCTATCTACGGTTTCAGTTATCCATGGATTGTGGGGAAACCCCCCCACTACCAGGCTTTTACTTTTTTCCCAGTAAGCTTCATTTCTACCTTAAACAAACAGGAGAAGCAGCCTCTGGCTGCTTATTGCAGGCAAGTAGAACAAGACTAAGTCCTAGAGAGGCTCTGCAAGGTTAACAGAAACCTTGCAGAGCCTCTCTAGGACTTAGTCTCATTCTACTTGCCTGCAATGGAGGCTGCTTCTCTGTTTGTTTTAAGGAAGAAACAAAGCTTGCTGAAAGAAAAATAAGAGCGGGGGGGGCGCACACACCTGCCCGCAGGGGAGGCAGGGCGGGGGCCCCTCAGGAAATCATGGAGGGGGTGTTCGCTCTTATCCACGGTTTCAAGTATCCACAGAGAGGCCTGGAACATATCCCCAGTGGATATGGGGGGAGTACTGTAATATTCCACATCAAGATGAAGGGAATGCGAGTATTCTTCCATAACTTTGTTTGACCCCAAATCAAAACATGCACATGTTCAGAATAGTCCTATATGAGAAGTTATTGAGGAGTATCCAAAATAAATCTGTGATAAATCTGGCTTTCAGGAAACGTCTGCATGATGGATTCTGATAACCAGAGCTTTCTGATTTGGTGGTGGTGGTGGTGGTGGTGGTGGTGGTGGTGGTGTGTGTGTGTGTGTGTGTATGTGTGTGTTTACCCCCATAACTTGAGTTCTGCTAATAAGCATCTTCCCCTGATCTATGGACTGCTCAACCCTGTTATGCAGTCATTATCTATCTGTGATTATATTCTGCCTGTGTGCCAAGGCTTCAGAACCCGGAGGATTTTAAGGGAGCAAATCCCATTGAACTCTTTTTATTGTGGTCTTTCAGCAAAGGTCAAAAGTAATGCGCTTCGGCGAGAAAATCACTTTAAATGCTTTTTGTACTCGTTGTGGAGGAATAGTGTCCCCTGATTAAAAGAGCCATTTCAAAGCTTGTAGGGGTGGCTTGCTTGGCTTTTTCTAAAGGATGTCTAAAGGATGCTGCAATTAGATATGAAATGATATCGAGGAGGAGAGAAAAGATCTCTATGTCCCCAAATGTTTATGGCTCCCTAATCTTCTGGAGCATTGTTAAGGGATTGCACATTGTCAGCTATGAAACAATTCATATTTTGCACCCAGCAAAGGATATTAAAAATACAGAACACAGACATGTACACGTCCTTCACATCATGTATGACCAAATCCTATGTACATTTACTTAGGAGTAAGACTCCCTGAGTTCATGGGAATGTTCTCCAAAGTAAGCGTGTGCAGGATCAAAGCCTTAATGTTATTCCAAAATTCAGGTTTCCAAAGAGGAGGCATTTTATGGCAGAGAGTTGCCTCTCGGCTCTGAGTTCCAATTCAGGTATTCCTCTTATTGACTCTAAACCAGCCTTTAGGAGAAGTTGTTAATCCCCACTGCAATCACTACTAGAGGGTGTCATGGGAGTTATCAGAAGCAGGTGGAGATGGTGGAGCAAACAACTGGAGTCATAGAAGCAGTGGCAAAACAGCATGAGAGTCTCAGGAGATTAACAGGCCAATCCTATCTGGGCCTTACGCTGGTGGATCCCACAATCTGACAGCATAAGGCCAAGGCTGCAGGTGTGGCAGCAGCTCCGCCATTCACGGGCCGCTGCCGCCACCACTGCAAGGCTCAGAAGACTGAGCGCGGATGACAGAGGCCTGTGGAACCTCTGCTGACATCAACGGTGCAGGCAGATTGGGGCAGGGAGCTGTCTGAGCTGGGGGCAGGAATTTGGTGGAACGTGGCAGCAGCAGTGTGTGCGCCCCCCCTTCCCTGCCTGGACCTGCCCCCAGAGGCTCTTGAGGCTTATGCCAGGCAAAGAGCTGGCATAGGTCTGAAGAATACCCATTGGGGACTAGGCAGCAGTCTATGGAAAGGTAAGTAAAAACGTTATTTACTTACCTCTCCCAGGCTGGGCCATAGCATGCAGCGCACACTCAACAATGCTGCATGCTCTGGACCGGTGATGGATAGAACTAGGCTGTAAAATGTCTCTAGTGTGGTTTAGATGCCACTGAGCCTCCTTATCTTTTCTAAGTGTTGCCCTGATGCTTCCTTCATGCTTCGGTTCCTAAACCATGAGGACTACAAACATGCCTTTTAAAAAGGAAAGTACAATCATTGTTGGTTTTAGCTGTTGATTTCATCTTTCATTGAAGAAGGCCAATTCCATGCTTGGGATCATTAAAAAAGGGATTGAGAATAAAACGGCCAATATTATTATGCTGTTGTACGAATCGATGGTAAGGCCGCATCTGGAGTATTGCGTCCAGTTCTGGTCGCAACATCTCAAAAAGGATATAGTGGAACTGGAAAAGGTGCAGAGGAGAGCGACCGAAATGATTGGTGAGCTGGGGCATCTCCCTTATGAGGAAAGGCTACAGCGTCTGGGGCTCTTCAGTCTAGAAAAAAGGTGGTTGAGGGGGGACATGATTGAGACGTATAAAATTATGCATGGGATGGAGAGAGTGGATAGAGAGAAGTTCTTTTCCCTCTCACACAACACTGGAAATAGGGGACACCCACTCAAATTGAGTGGAGAGAGTATTAAAACAGACAAAAGAAAATATTTCTTTACCCAGCGTGTAATTGGTTTGTAGAACTCCTTGCCACAGGATGTGGTGATGGCACCTGGCCTGGATGCCTTTAAAAGGGGATTGGACAGATTTATGGAGGAAAAGTCCATCACAGCTTACAAGCCATGATGGGGATAAGCAACCTCCTGGTTGTAGGAGTAGGTTTTCCTTGTGCCAGGTGCAAGGGAGTGACAACAGGAAACAGGTTATCTTGTTGTCTTGTGTGCTCCCTGAGGCATCTGGTGGGGCCACTGTGTGATACAGGAAGCTGGACTAGATGGGCCTTTGGCCTGATCCAGCAGGGCTCTTCTTATGTTCTTATGTTCGTATCTGATTTTATTGGTCTTTATGAATGTGATTGTTCATTGTTGATATTAGCTTTGGGATTGGGGCCTTGCACTGCTAGAACTAGAGTGCCGGCAGTCCGTTAGAGTGGCATGAAAGCCGGACCACTGTTGCGCACTACCCGGCCACTGATATAAATGGCAAGAGACCCGGCAGGCAAAGCAATGGCCTTGGGAGGCTCCGGTAAGTCAGCATCGGGGGCAAGCCATGTACGACCAAGGAGAGCCACAGGATATTGGGCAACCTACCTGGAGGTCAAGAATACCCCCTGCAGACTATCCAGTCGCCTCACCCCACCCACTGCATACTGTAATGTGGTGGAGAAAAGGATTGGGCAGTCCAGTGTTAAATCAGAAAGGTAAAGGTATCCCTTGCTCGAAAGCCAATTGTGTCCGACTCTAGGGTGCGGTTCTCATCTCCGTTTCAAAGGCCACAGAGGCAGCGCTGTCCGAAGACACTTTCATGGTCATGTGGCCGGCATGACTAACGGAACACTGTTACCTTCCCGCCACAGTGGTACCTATTTATCTACTTGCAATGTCTTGCTTTCAAACTGCTATGTTGGTAGGAGCTGGGACAGGAGACAGGAGCTCACTCTGTCACGCGGCACTTGGTGGGGTCGTATAAATATTTCGATATATACATATTTCTCATTTATTATTTTCAAAGAAGGACATGTTTATTACTCATGTTTTCTTCCTTGCAAGCGAAGCGGAAATGAGCTCTCATTTTGATTACTGAAAATCTGATAATGTTTTGAGATGGAGCTCAAGAGCCAGACAGACTGACTGTTGAAATATTTCATACTGGCCTGGCTTAACATTCCCATTCGAGTCACAAAAGCCTTTCCTTCACAGCCCCATCACTTCAGTTCAGGACACATCATTTCATGGATGTCAACATTAAGGATCATTCAGAGAGCCACAAAGATGATAAGTGATTTAGAAAGCATGTTGTAAGAGGCAGGGCTACAGCCTCTCAAAATATGAGATGGGCCTATCTAGGGAGGCCTGGTTTGGAGAGTGGTGTAGGATTGCTTCCACCTATTTATAATGTTTATGGAGTGTTCACATTTAGGGATATCGGTCCACAGTAAGTTAAAGCTTAAGGGCAACATTTGCCCGTATTTTGTTGTTGTTGTAGGTTTTGCACAAATGATGACTCACCAATGAGGCATTTTTCACGCTGCCAGAAGATGTTAAGAGACAATGTTCACACACAACACTCATCCCATGAGAGGCAACCAAGTGCTGAGGGTTCAGAATTCAGACGTCTTCCCCTGAGGGGCATGGAAAGCTGAAGCGCCTTGCCTTGAAATCAGGATGAAAGTTGGAGGATTGCACCCCATCTAGCTCAGTTACGCGCCCCAATCCTACCTGGTACTCCTCTTCCATTGGCGCTGCCATAAAGCAGTCAGCGCTGGTTGTAAAAGGCACTCTGGCAGTGTGCGAAGCTGCACACTGCTGGAGCGCCAGTGGGAAGGCCGAAGCCTTCCCACATGCTCCAGAGCAGCACGAAGATGTCGACAATGGAGGTAAGGTGGCGGGAGGAGAAGGGTGGAATGGGGTGGCGACAGGGACGGGGGGACATGTGGATCAGGTCCAGGAACTGGGAGGGGCTGGCGGCAGCAGTGGCTGCCAAATCCTAATCCCGCAGCGTGGGTTCATGCTGATCTCATGCTGTGGGTCCACACGGACCTGCACCAGCTATTTAGTGCAGGTCTGTGTAGACCCTCCCTTGCCACAGAGGCTTACCACAATTGTTCCCTTACCCAGCGGAGACCTCCATAACCACCACCACCACCACCACCACCCCAGGATGCAGCAGTATCCATTTCAGTGCCACTACATTGGTGGGGGTGATGACGACACAATACGATTGGGCTCTTAATCTCACCTTGCAGTTGAGATGGGGCAGAATAGGGGAGATCAACTGACCAGGGGCCTGCTCAGATCATACTTTTCAAGGCATGATTAGCATATCTGTGGTTTTTTTGTAACCACACGGAAAACAAATGCAGATGAACAGCACAACAGGCTTCAAGTTCGTTCTCTTAGGGCACAATCCTGTGGGCCTGCTGCGACACCGGAAGTCACTTTATGGTGGTCGTAAAAGGTGACCTGCCACTCCACGCAGCTGGGATAAATAAATAAACTTGGAGAAATAGCATTGCACAGGACTAAGCAGCATAGCAGACTTGCTGCCGTAATCCTTGAAGTATGGCTCTGATTCCCCCTTCATCAGTTTACAAGATTTCAACAGAGCAAATATGCAGGCAATGAAAAAATGGCTCCATATCCGTGTCTAATGCCTGTTCTTCATACAGACATTATACAGTAGCAGTTTCTATTTTATCTGCCTACCTGTGCTTTAATGAAACTTAATGCAACTTGGATTTACTTTGTTTAATGATTGCAATTTGCATAACTCACTGAGAGCCTAATCCTATCAGTGGCGTGCGTAGACCCCCCGTGGGGTGGGGCCGCCGCCACAACATGCCCCCATGGCCGCCACACACCCCGCTCCTGTGGCGTGTTATGTCAGCGTAGCGCGCCGCAGTGGCGCAGAAACACCCCGCCCCCGGCGCTTTTTGGCTCCTTTTTGGAGCCAAACGGCACCAGGGAGGGTGGGAGGGCTGAACTCTTAGCCGTTCTCAGCTGAGGGAGGAAGTGCCGATTCCGCCACTTGGGGCCCACCGCACCAACCGTGACGACGCCTCTCAGTCCTATGCTGGCCTCCGGCGGTGGGACTGGGTTCCGCACTCTCGCATATGTGCTGTAATGCCTGTCCCACTGGCGTGGAGGCCAGCACCGGCAGGCCTCCACCGGGGAAGGAGCTGTGCCCAGATTGGCCTGGAATGGGGTTAGGATCTTTACACTGGATTGCGCTGCCTGGGAAGAAACATAGAGGTCGTCTTAAGCCCCAACACCTTTCTTTAAAAACACACACACCGAACAGCTCTTACTATAGAGCAGGGGTTCTCAACCTTTGGAGGCCTGGGTACCCCCTATCACGGTCCAATTTTCTGAAGTACCCCCTGCTAATTAACTGCTAATTAATTGGATTAATCAATTAATTAGGTAATTAATCGTTAAATAAAAAAGTACTAAAACAATTTTAAATGTGAAAAATGTCTTATTTAACTGTATGTGTGTGTGGGGGGGGGGGAGACACACACATGCAAGGATTTCTTTTTTTCTCCAAGTCACACTTCCCAAAATCAGCTCCTCCCTCCCCACCCCACCAAAGTACATTTTCCAAAGTACAAAAAGAAGCCCAAAACCAGAGAGACAGAAGGGCTCCGAAAATAAGTACAATTTAAAATCCATGTTAATTAACACTTAATTAGCTGTTGATGGGGCAGATAAGGGACAGGGCTTGGCGTACCCCCAGCAAGAGGTCCGCGTACCCCTAGGGGTACCCGTACCACAGGTTGAGAACCTCTGCTATAGAGCACATTAGTCAACATGCTAAATGGGCTGGATATATGATAAATGCCCCAGCTGACAAAGCAGTTCCGAGATGGGCTTTGCTCCTGTGTCTTTATGACTTTAATCTCTGAGCGCCCATGGAATGATCTCTCTCCTTTCCCAGGACTGACTGCGAACAAGACAGCTATCAATATTCCCAAGACAGCTTGAAGGAATCCTGCATTATACTGAGTCAAACTGCAGGGCCATCTAGCGCAGTCTTGTCTACACTGACAGCTAAGGACACTTGGGAAACTTCAGACATGGGTCTTTCCCAGCCCTACCTAGAGATGTGAAGAATAGAACCTGGGACCTTCCATATGCAAAACCGTGTTTTATCACTGAGCTCCATCCCACATACCTTCTAGGTATTTCATAGACTCAATCAAATATTGAAGTGGCCTTCCTATGTTAGCACAGTAGGAAGTCAGTCGCACCAGCCCTCCTCGCGGGAAATCGCTTTTCCCTACTTTACCCAGTATCAAAGAGTTTGGTTGAACAGTAAATAATCTTTATTTTGCTTCACACTTTCAACCTCCAGAGAAGTGATAGTTTATTGTATTGTTTTTGCGTACACCACTACACACGGGATTGCTTTTCTTCCTTCAAAAACAGCAGGGCGGGGAAGAGTTCTTTGCAACGCAGTGTGAATAATGATGTGGATATTTGCAGCTACTGAACTAATCCTGGGTGGAGTTTTTTAGTGGACAAAAGTTACGCACAACTACTCAGAAGTAAGTCCCATTGAGTTCACGTAAGACTAAAGGCTGAAAGCTCCAGGAAAAAGGAGGAAGTACTGATGTGTTTGTGCATCCTAATTTCTTCTGCTTTTCACTCCCCACCTTCCTTTCACAAGATTAGTTTAAAATTAAATTGTATCACTTTATTATCTATTGTGTTCATTCTGGTAGCAAACCTAAACAGCATTCTATTAAACACAGTGGAATTTACTCCTGAGTAAATGTGTTTAGAATTTTTCCCTCTTCTCTCCTCCCCAGCTGTTAGAATTGGATAACAGATGACCAGGGCTAAAGCAGTTAAAATTAATATATCAAAGGAAACATTTGAGTTCTTTAACAATTTTAGGAAACACAATGTCTGTCCCTCCACAGAAACCAGAACTGGGAAGCAACAAATGACATATTTTTAAAAAGCCAATGTTGGAGGGAAAATGGCTAAATCTCTTTTGCTCTCCAAAGTAACTGATCAATAAGTAAACTCAATACCAGATCAGCTCAGCTGACAAAATTGGAGTCAACTGATGCAGAAAAATATTTTCCTGGTTTCTGTACATATCTGCCTCCCCAGGTCACAGGAAAAACCTCACATTTGGCAACTTAATCTTTCCTCCTTTCAAGGAGAGCATACACATTAGGCTGACTCTGGGTGCAGGGAGACTCCCAGGGCTAACTCAATCAAGTCCCCCTGGATTCAAGGATCGGACCATCAAGAGTCCTCTGACTAGCTCAGCCCACTATTGTTCCTATTGTCTTTTGTAAAATGTAAATCCAAAGTCTCTTGTTTTTCCTGTAAGACTCTGTGACTATGCACATTTTCAGCCCAATCCTATGCAAGTTTACTCAGAAGTAAGTCCCATTCAGTTCAATGAGACCTACTCACAGGTAAGTGTGGATAGGAGTGCAGCCTTCCTCTCCTATCTTTCTTTATTCCAAATATGGTTGGAGGAACAACCGTGCCACTAGAGAAGGAAGTTTATTAACCTATCCTTCATGTCATCCTCCTGATCTTACTCTTCATCCCACCCTGATGCTACTGTTAGCCTCACAGGAGAAAAATATATTTCAAGGGAGGAGGGTTTTGATTGGTAAAATTGTGGTGGGGAAAAGATCCGGTCATGGATCTCCTGGGCCACATTCATTGGCCCTGAGAGGGAAGGATATCTCGTTCCTCTATATCGTGACTGAGCAAGGATACAGTGCTGAGCTGGGTGTACTCTTCCCAATCAGTATTAGCTCTGGAGCTCAGCAGGGCATCCTGCTCTTTTCCTAAGCCGTTTGCCTGCCTAGAATCGTCCTCAAAGGCCTCTGTGGGCCTGTGTTGCCCTACTTCCTCCCATTTTCTTTGGTCTTGTTGACCCCTGGACTGTAGATATAAGTGAGCACTGCCAGGGGAACCATCTGTCTTCATTTTGTTACGCTTAATACTCATGGATGTGTCAGTGACTCCTTGTCCGATTTTCCTCCCACATGAAAACACTGGTATACTGATTGCACAATTTCACTAGCACTTATTTTTTTTTTTTGAGTGAACTCAGATCTTTAAATATAAAAAACGCACACGCACACACCACACATACTACTGGACTCCTGCCCATCTTCAGAAAGCTATTTTTGTCAGCAGAGAGCAATGACTGGCAGCAATCCTAAATCTGCTTACAAGGAACTCAGACGCATTGAAGGCAATAGCCCTATCCAAGTAGGCAGGCCTAGGCTTTGACTGATGAAGGCAACGTCGTGCTTGAATAATGGGGCTTAAATTCATATTGACAGCACACCTTAAAAATCAAGTAGAGAAGGGTTGATGAAGCAAGAGCTTGGCCCACTACGTGGAACACAAAAGGAGGAAAATGGATGGTTTGTTGTCGCAAAGGTTTGCAAAGCATTCTGGGGCGACCTTGGGAGGGGGAGGGGGGAGTTGCGCGACCTGGAAGAGGCTTCCGGAGCGCGATTTCAGCATGTTTACAGCAAGAACATGCAGTGGTTTCGCTCTAAAAGGTAACTCCACACACACTTTTTCTCCTTTTTTTTTTCACAGCATTTTAAAGTGGATCTTGCAGATCCTGGATCCGCAGTGGGTCAAACCCGTGGATCCCAGATCCACGGGGGAAAAAAGGGTCCACTGTACCTCTGTCTTTCCTCAGTCTTCCACGAATCAGTTTCATTGGATGAACCTGGCTCTAGTCTTGTAAGAGTGGGGGAGTGAGAGCGTCTTTCTCTCCTCCATTGATGTTTTTAGCCATGCGCTCTTCATATTCTATTTTCACATCCCTTATTGTCAGCTTAAATCTCTTTTGCCATTTTTTTTGCCCCAATCCTAACCCTCACTGGCATAACCAGTGGAGGCTCCTTTACCACTGTCATAAAGCAGCCTCTGCTGATGACTGCAGCGGGCCTGCCTGTGGGGAGGCTGCAGAGGCCTCCAATGCACCAGTGGACCCACAGACAGCTGCTTGAGCAGGTAAGCCTGCGCAGGGGGCTGGAGAGAGGCCGGGAAGGGGTGGAATGGGGTGGAGGGAGGGTGGAACGGGGGACTGGTGTGTGGAATGAGGGAGAGGGTGGGCGGAACAGGGTGGTGATGGGGCATGGAGGAGGACAGATTCAACCTGGGAGGGGTGCAGGATCGGTGGTGGTGCTGAATCCTGAGCCTCTTCCTTAGCCTGATCCATCTTCACAGAGCACCACGGACTGGCGCCAGTGATTGAGCTGGTGCAGGTCCAAGTTGCCCCATAGCGGCTGCTGGGGCTTACCCCAAGGAGACCTCCAGCAGCCAAAAATTCCCCACAGGATGCAACAGAAATCATGCCGGCACCACTGCATCACCACGCGGGGATTTAGGTAGGATTGGGGTGCCTGTGCTCCTTTTTGTTTCATATGGGCAAGATTTCCATTTTCTGAGGAACGCCTTTTTGTAGATCTGAGTAGGCCCATTGGGGACCAGGCAGTGGTGGAGGAGGTAAGCAAATATTTTTCTTTACTTACCTCTCCCTGCTGGCCTGGCCTCCACCTTGCCCATGGAATGCAGTGGAACCGGCATCTGTGGCTCTGCCTTGTGCAAGCCGGTAAGGAGAAGACTGGGCCCTAAGTTCCTTGCATTCCATGCTGTAGGGCAAGCACAGTAACGGCCTAAAGATAGGCAGGATCGGGCTGCCCGGAAAGGCCGTACTCCTTGCATATGCACAGCACATGCACAAGCACATATGCATATGTACAGCACATGGCCTGTCCAGGGATTCTTGTCTGATTGTGCTGTAGTTGTTTGAACATACTACCAGCCACGTTTTTGCCATGGACTGGAAATGTTAATTTAAAAAAGGGAAAGAAAAGCACAAAATATTAAGATTTAATATTTGAAAATTTCTGAGGATGTATTCTGTATCTTGTTTGACAAATTTACATACCAGAGCATCCAGGTAGCTTCCTTTCAAGGAAAACACACACACACACACCCCAAAAATTGTGTATTGTCAAAGAATGAAGCTGTGAATGATTTTTCCCTCGGTGTCTACACAAACCATTCCCACAGTTACATAGTTACTTGGCAGTATCCATTGAGAGTGTCTCCTGTACATCCCATTGACGTGGGAGTCAGGTGGAAACACCGGCACTGTCTTCCCACTCATTTCCCACCAGTCCAGTTCCCCTTCATTCATTTCATTTCATGAGGCTGGTGGATTGCGCCCCCTTTCTCTCTGTTCTTCCTTTGTTGTTATTGTGGTTATTATGATTGTAAACAAAGGCTTCCTCGAACGAGAGCTTCAAGCAATTCTTCTCAATTCGCAATTCATCTCCGAATGCAAAAGTGGGAGACCAAAATCTACAAATTGAATCATTCAAAAGGGGGTTGCTATGGCAACAGATTACGATAAAGTAACTTGAACCAGCCCTTTGACATGGAGGGAGTGCAAAGGTCAGGACTGCCTGTGCTAGGACTCTTTTGACAACTTCCTGCATAATTCGGCTGCTATTTGAGTGTCTGGTCACTGTCTGACCCCAGAGTCTGGAAAGAATCCAGAGGTAGTATGTATGTCTATCATGGGGACCTCCGAAAGGGCACTTTTAATCACATTTAGGTGAGAAGAAACCTCGACGCAAAGCTAGTGCAGGCAGCAGCTGGGTGAGCAACACCCAGGCAGCTAGTGCAGGCAGCAGCTGCAGGTTAAGGATCTAACTCACTTGCCAGATCATCCTTTTGAATTTTCGGAACATTCATTACACCGGACGCTTAGGGGAGAGCATGTGCAGAAAACGTGCCCACTGAACTCAAAGTATCCCTGCTCTTTTGTGTGGCCTGGATAGTGGTTTTGCCTGTTCCAGATAGGATCACACTCTCCCTGTGAAGTCAGATTGAATATTTACAGTACTCATGAAACTGCCGTACACTGACTCAGATCATTGTCTCATCTGGCTTAATATGGTCTACACCAGGTGTTGGCAACCTTTCTGGGCAAAGTGGCCGGACGTTCGATGATAACGTTATCACATAATTGCTGGATGTCTGGGTTGCCGATCTGCGCAGAGCTCAGCTTCCGTGGCACAGGAACTCTGCAAGCCTGGGCAGGCGGCTCTGCCATTTCCTGTCTGGCACCCAGCAAATTGGGCGGGAGGCTTTGCCTCCCAAGTCGAGCTTCACACAGGCCAGATGACTTTGGGCGGTGGGTTGAATCTGGCTGTAGGTTACCGATCCCTGGTCTGCACTGATTGACAGTGGCTCTCCAGGCTTTCAGATCCTCTTTCCCAGCCCTGTCTGGAGATGTCAAGGTTTGAACCTGGGACTTTCTGTATGCAAGCCTATAGCCCGAGTATGCATTCCTGAAGCACAATTACACCACCATCATCATCATAGATACAAGGGAGACCACAGAGGAAGGAGAAGGAAATGGTGCCAGGGATGATGGGTAAGTATAATTCTGCATTTGAAGTCTGAACACCAACTCGGACCCTTCCTTTATTTTTAAACATTCTGTTGAATGATTAAAAAATAAACCAAAAAGAAAAGCATTGTGATGCAGCTGCAAAAAAGGCTAACACAATTTTAGCCAAGGCGTGAGAAATAGTGGTTCCACTTTACTCCGCGTTGGTCGGACCTCACCTGGAGTACTGTGTCCAATTTAGGAAAGGTGCAGCCAAACTGGAGCCGGTGCAGAGAAGAGCGACGAGGATGATTAGAGGTCTAGAGAACAAGACTTACGAGGAAAGGTTGAGGGAACTTGGTAGCCTGGAGAAGAGAAGGCTGAGAGGGGATATGATAGCGCTCTTCAAATACCTGAAGGGCTGTCATATGGAAGAAGGAACAAATTTGTCCTTGACTGTCTCTGAGAGTAGAGCTAGATCAAATGGGTACAAGCTGCAGGAGAGGAGATTCCTGTTGGCTATCAGGAAGAAATTCTTGACAGTAAAGGTGGTTCGGCAGTGGAACAGATTGCCGAGGGCGGTAGTGGATTCTCCCTCACTGGAGATCTTCAAGCAGAGGCTCAACAAGCACCTGCTGGAAATGCTTTAGAAGAATTTCCTTCTACAGGCAGGGGTAGGACTAGATGACCTTGTGGGTCCCTTCCAACTCTATGATCATATGATTTTATGATAATAAAAAACTTCCAAGTTGCCACCCCATTGCTCACTTTTTAAAGGATAACATCTCCGGATTAGTTACCCTGTTTTCCCGAAAATAAGACAATGTCTTATATTAATTTTGGCTCCAAAAAATGCAGTAGGTCTTATTTTCAGGGAGGTCTTATTTTCCCAACCTGTGGTGTGTCCCCCCCCCCCCCCCGGCACTTACTTTGAGCGAGTAAAGCTTCATTTATTCCCAAGGGTGCAAGGCTCCTCAAGGCCTGGAAGGCCTGCACTTGAGCCCTCCAAAATAGAGACGACGTGCTAGAGAGGCCAGCAAGGCCTACAAGGAGGCTGCAACCTTGTAGAGTCTCTCTAGCATGTCGTCTCCATGGTGGATGATTCGAGTGCAGGCCTTCCAAGCCTTGCAGAGCCTTGCACTCTCAGGAAAGAATGAAGCTTAAATAGCTCAAAGTAAGTGCTGGGGGGGGGGTCGCGTCTGTCTGGCTGATGATCCTAGCTAGGTCTTATTTTCAGGGAGGTCTTATATTTATGAGTGCCATCAAAAATCATACAAAAATGACGGTAGGTCTTACTTTCGAGGGAGGTCTTATTTTAGGGGAAACAGGGTAGTACATAGAACAGGTTCATTTAAGACACTTTATGTAAACATTTTGAGTTGTACCCAAAGTTGAGATGTTACCAAGTTCATCTCTTGCCGAAATTTGCAACAGAACACATCCGCACCCCTCCTGCTTTCCAACAAATCAGATGTTATAAGATGCAGACATGTCTGTAGATTTTATGTACTCCATACGTTTGTGTGAAAACAAGTATTTAAAAGCCTATTCTGCAATGCATTATCACACCAGCTGTTTGGGTAGGAAATACGTGAAAATGCTTGACAAAAAAACACATTCAAATATGTTTTTTCTGTGGAGATGGAAAAGGAAATCTTTTTTTTTTCCCTTTCAGAAGGGTGGAAAGGAAAGGAAACCGTGTAGTTTGGACAGAATGGAAACAGAGAGATCGAAAGCAATGGGCAGCCCAATCCTATCCTTTCCCCCGCCAGCCAATGCAGCTGTGCATGCTGCATCCTGCAAGGGGGGGCAGTCCAGGAGGTCTCCTCCGGGTAAGGGATCATTTATACCCTGGGTCTACTCAGATTTGCGCCAGTGATTTAGCTGGCGCAAGTCCAAGTAGACCCAGGAAGGCAGAATGAGGTCTGGAATGGGGATAGGATTGGTGCTGCCACTGATACTGCCCCCTGCCACGCTGTGATCTCTCTTCCTCCCCACCCTGATGTCTGTCCCATCCCTCCCCCTCCCCACTGCCCTCCTGCCCCCTGCACTGACTTACCAGTGCTGGGAGATGTGGATGGACTGCTGATGGACCTGGCCACTCACCACGTACAGTGGCAGCCAGGCCATACGGAACGGTGTGCTGCATTTTGCGACAGTTGTGAAGGACCAGTTGTAAAGTTGCCATCAAAACAAGCTGAGGAAAGGCGTTCCACAGATTAATTCCGTACTGGGTGAAGAAACATTTCCTTTTGTCTGCTAACTCTCCTGTGAGTCAATTTTAGTGGATGTCCCCTGGTTCTCGTGTTGTGCAAGAGGGGAAAAATCTTCACTCTATGCACTGTATCCATCCCATGGACAAGTTTACAGTATATGTCTCACAGCCCGATTCTGTGTAAGTATCAGGTGGCCGGCCCAGGCTGCCCACCAGTTCCTATCCCTGTTCCCCGAGGTCTGCTCGGGGGAAGGGGACATTTGTCCCCTTTCCTGGTGTAACGTGGGGAGGCCCCAATGGGCCTCCTCAGATTTCCGCCAGCTATTTAGCTGGTGGAAGTCCGAGGAGGTCGTGTAATGTTAGAGCCGGCCCGGGAGCCCCCACGGGCTGGCTCAGCCAATGGCCCCACTCTATTGTCACCCAGATTGTCCCCGCGTCCGCCAGGGGATCACTTACCTTCTCTGGTGGCCGCGGGGACAATCTGGCAGAGGAGTGAGGGCGGTCGGCCTCTGCGCCAGCCATCCTTACTCTCAAGTCATCGCGAAAGTGCTTTACGGCATGTTTGCGATGGCTTGGAACATCAGAGCGCTCGCTCCACCGTTTTAAGCTTGCACAGGATTATGCTCTCAATCATGTCCTCCCTCAAGCACGTTCTTTCTAGCCTGAAGGGCCCCACACACTGTAGCCTTTCTTCATTAGGGAGGTGCAACAATGTGCAGACTTTAACCATAAAGCTAGATATATGAAACACCTGTATCTTAAAGAGTGTATCAGGCATGTGTTTCTCAGGGCGCACACTTGATTTCATTTGTTTGTCATCTTGAGCAACTTGTCTATAATATTCCCAAATAAATAAATAGCAGTATCCAAGAGCAGGGTTTTTTTGTTTTTGTTTTTTGTTTTACTGCTGCAGAGATATCGTGTTTAGGGTAGATGCTCAGACAGTGCCTTTTGGATAGACTCTGTTCAGTTAGTCCTTGTTTATTGACTCAAGCGTGTCTCTTTATTTCCGAGTGAACTGAAATGCATCATTAACTGAATGGAAAAATAACACATAATCGCTCCACTTCTTTTTCCCTGTGTAATTTTAGTAGCTTTAAATAGGATGGTTTTGAGAAAGGGGAAAAAAAAAAACATTGCACGAAAAACACATTTTCCCTCTTCGTTTATGCAGGGACATCTTTCTTTTTTCGAGGAAGGAGTACTGGCTGTCCTGTACTCTATAATCACAGACGGGATTTGCCATGTACTGAATACAACTGCTCACCTATTAAGTGCAATACCCTCCATCATCTGCATTTTGTCTATATAATTGTGGAGCGAAAGTGATCTCTGCCGTTAAAATGTGTCTCAGGTTCTGCTACAGCACGGAGATTCAAAAAAGAGATATCTGGCATTCAAACACCTCTCCTTGGAAAGGTAGGTAGGTACTGCTTTTGGAAGGATGCCTTGCAATTGATCTATTTCTCTTCTGGGATAAGCAGATCTGATATTTGCACATTCAAGAAACAGGCGACTGTTAATTTAACTAAATAAAGAACATGGAAATCTTTGACCTTTCAGCTTTATGTTACGTCTGATATTTCAATCTTCGGGGCAGATATTGCATCGCACTATATCAAACCTTTTTGAAATTGATCAGGGCCAACATTACACAAATTACAAACTACAATCCTATACTTTCCTATTAAAAACGTTATTGGGCTGTAAGGGCACACGTTATCTTCATCAGAAAGTACTCAATAACCTCTTGGCACCTGCATGCCTGACCATAGGACAGAAGTGGAAGTGCAGTGGTGCCTGGTCAGAAAAGGACTGGCGTTTAAAGATGGGAAATTGCTGTTAACAGCCAAGTTAACATAACAAATATGAAGTCAACAAGGAAGATAAAAAAATAGATTCCTTTGGTGGAAAAATGGTGGCCAGAGAAAATTTACCTAAAACCTGAACCTGGGAACCAGGATAAGCTGAACAAATGCAAAATACTGAGTTGTCTCCAAAGAAAAGAAGGTTAGTCGTGATTAAGCACCATTCAAACGAATGAGACAAGTTGGCATGACTAACTTAAAACCCATTTTTTCCTGTGGACTTAGTCATGACTAAAGGCCCAATCCTATGGGGGCTGACGCCGGCAGAATGACTGTTCTGGCAGTGTAAGGTTCTTTACAGCTGTCACAATGCACGATGTGCTGTTTGGAGCAGTCAGTCCACCACCGCAAGTCTGCCAGTGGTCCCTGGGCATCCCCCAGCGCCGGTAAGAAAGTGGGAGGCAGGGAGGGGACAGAACAGGGCAGGGGGTGGGAACATCAGGGGGTGGATCATGGCCTGGAAGGGAGCGGTATCAGCAGCAGTGGTGCCACCATATCCGATCCTCCTAGGTCTTGATCCGTCTTCCTGGGTCCACTTGGATTTGTGCCAGCTAAATCATTGGTGTGGCTGCATCTGGTGTGGGGGAGCGAAAGGATAGGATAGGGCTGCCCATTGCTTTGGATGTCTCTGTTTCCATTCTTTCCAAACTACACCGTTTCCTTTCATTCCCACTCCTCTCTCTTCCTGGTCCTACCTGGACTGCACCTGGAAGCTTCTGCATGGAAAGCATATGCTCCAGCACTGAGCCATGGCACTTCCCCTTTAGCAACTTAGCATGAGAATGAGCAACCAGCTTACCTATCACAGTTCAGTGGTCTAGTCCAGTGGTACTCAACCTTTCCAGCCCACATACCACCTACGCGGGCCTCTGGCCGGCTGCATACCACTGGAAGTGTGCATCGATGACATCATCGACACTTTCTTCCCGGTTTGCGGAGCTCAGAAAAGGCGAGGTAAAGCACAGGGGAGGGCGGGAGGGCCATTCCCTGCGCTCGCAGTCGTGGTGCCACGTGGCCGAGATGGCGGCTGCCATCTTGGCTGGCGGTGGCCCACGTACCACCGGCCTGTGGTCCATGTAGCACCAGTGGTACGTGTACTACAGGTTGAGAATCTCTGGTCTAGCCCATGCTGTGTACAGCCATTTGTGTGTACAGCCATTCCAGGTTCAATCCCTGGCTTCTCCAGTTAAAAGGACTCAGATAACAGACCTGAGGAAGGCTTCTGCCCAAGACCTCTGAAGTCTACCAGTCAGAGGAGACAATACTGAGCTTGATAGACCAATGGTCTGGTGCTGTCTAAGGCAGCTTCTTATGTTCCTGTGAGTGCTATCTTTTGTTGTCAGCAGCTGAAAAGTTTTCATCTTTTTTTTTCCTGCTCGTACTTAGGATGAAATAATAATAATAATAATAATAATAATAATAATAATAATAATAATAAATCAATGAAACTTTTGAGTGCAGCCCAGCAGGAGAATCCCTCCATCCCGATCCTGTATAGTGGGGACATGAAGGTGTTTGTAGCCCGTTTCCCCCCTGACCATCCCTTTGGGTCTTCCTGGCCTGAAGCAATAAGAAGAAGGGGAAAAATTAGAGAAATGTAAATAAGGAAAGAAACTTGCCATTTGTCACTTGAAAGTCCTTATTTCATGGCCTGTTCCCTGGAATTTTGTGTCATTATCTCCTGTTAAAAGGATTCAAATGACACTATTTGCATGGGAGCTCGCATACAAATTGTGTCGCCCGTGTCACAAAGTTGCATTACAATGAAGGGAGTGATGGCTGTGTCACATGTACGTGACATTCTTTGTGTCATTAAATTTAAAGTCAATGCTGGCAGTTATAAACCACTCATGTCTCCTGCAAATACATCACTTCTGATCTGAAATGAATATTTTAAAACGCCAACTCCAACTGCATCAAATGGCAATAACCTGCAATGTCATCTCTTTCCCCCCTTCTGTGTGTGTGTGTGTGTGTGTGTGTGTGTGTGTGTTTTAAGCTGGGACTCTAAATAAAGGTGGACATGGAAAAGGGTTATGATAATGCACAGAAGCTAAAAACAAAACAACCCCCCCAATGCATTGTCTTTTTTTTTTAGACTCGCAGAAATAAATAAAGCAAATTAAACCCATACATGGAAAGTAGTAGGTTCTTGGGTACATTTTTAAATGCCATTTTAGCATTTTTTAAAATATATATATATTATTTTTTAATTATTTTTAATTTTTTTTTCAGTGACTACATTCATGCTCACAAATTCCGTGGCTTTCATTGCAAGAAGATTAGATGAATAATTGCATCTCTGAGATACCAGCACAGCCCATTGTGCACAAGGTTACCATCTATTGTCTTGCCAGAATCGAACCCTGTCAGTGTGGCAGGCTTTGTGAAATCTCCTCCATGCTCCTCCAAACATTCAATGGCAAAAGATGACAATGAAGACTCAAGGCTCTCTCTATCCAAATGTACGAGGCCTCTTCAGCATAGTAAACAGAAGGGGGGGGGGTGAGAATAAGAGAGCTTTCTGTATAAAACTGCTAAAGCTGCTGGCATTGAAGTGGAAGGATGGAAAGTACATGGGAACGAAGGAGATTGAGTGGAGGGTGTGAATTGAGTGGAGGGAGAGTTAGAACAGACAAAAGAAAATATTTCTTTACCCAGCGTGTAATTCATCTGTGGAACTCCTTGCCACAGGATGTGGTGATGGCACCTGGCCTAGATGCCTTTAAAAGGGGTTTGGACAGATTCATGGAGGAAAAGACCATCACAGGTTACAAGCCATAAGCAACCTCCTGGTTTTGGAAGTGGGTTTTCTCTGTGCCAGGTGCAAGGGAGTTGCAGCAGGAAACAGGTTATCTTGTTGTCTTGTGCTCTCTGAGGCATCTGGTGGGGCCACTGTGTGATACAGGAAGCTGGACTAGATGGGCTTTTGGCCTGATCCAGCAGGGCTCTTCTTATGTTATGTTCTTATGAGATAATTTCCCTCTTCATGATGACATTGGAAAGGCAGTGTACAGAATGCACTCCTGATACTTGGCTATGGTTGCCAATTTTTGTATATTCAAAATTGTCATCTTTGGGTGGAGCCTGATGTTTTCCAATGGGTCAGAGGGTGAAGCAAATATAAACCACTTTCTATGACTCAGATCTGCAGGAGTAATGTGAATATAGAAAGCGGTCTTATTCATCTTGTTGTTGTTCAGTCGTTAAGTCATGTCCGACCCTTCATGACCCCATGAACCATATCCCGCCAGGCCTTCCTGTCCTCCACTATCTTCCTGAGTTCGCTCATTTTCATGTTCGTTGCATCGGTGATTATTCATCTAGTTCAGCTTTTTTTTCTCAATCATGCCCCACATGGGCTTGTTACCACATTTAAAACAAGCTCCAAAGCTAGTAGCTTTTCTTCATAAGGAAGATGCTCCCACTAGAGTCCTACCCTGAGGCCAGTTGAGGTAGAAACAACTAACTGCACAATCATGCGCATGTATTGCTGCGCCGGCGCTGGGTGTTTTAAATACGGCGTAAAGTGCGTTTTCGACACCCGGAGAGTAAGGGCCACCGGCGTAGAGTCTGGCAGCCCTTACTCCATCTCCCCCTGGACCTGGCACCCACCGGTGCAGGAAAGTCCTGCACCGCTCAGTGCAGGGGTGGGGGGAGGCCGTGCTGGGCGGCGAGGGGGGGCCATTTGGCAAACCGGGCCGGGAGAGGCAGGGATATCAGCAGTGCACTCCGCTTTTATCCCATACCCGCTCCTGGCCTGGGTCGCCCTTACCCTGCTGCCCTGGATATACGCCGGCTCCAGAACCAATGGCCATTGGGGCTGGACAGCCCTACACCCGGGAAAGGGGACACTCCTTCTCCCGAGGTGTTTCTGGGCTGTGCTGGTGCAGCTCGGGAAGGGCACTGGATTCTGCGGCCGGCCCTTTAGGCTATCTTTTCGCACCTGTTCTCTTGATTGAGATGCATAGTAGCCCATGTTTGCGAGGGGGAGTGGTTGCCAGAAGAGGGCATATATGCAGTGGTGCCTTGTTGGGTGTGAAGGCATGGTGGCTTGGAACATTGCCTTTCCCTCTCCTGGGAGGGCTGCAGTGCAACTCTGGGGAGAATCATTGTTCGGGGCCCCCTGTGGCAATGGTGTAGTTCTGAAAAACAAGAGGGTTTCAGATGAGTGTTCCTTTTGTGCTCCTTTTCTGTGCCAAGTGTCCTTTCACCAGGGTTCCCATCACCAGAGTTACCTTTGAGAGATGAGAGAGGTATAGCCCCATGCCATGAGTTTTATCAGCTGAGCTGTAATCTCCATGGCAGAAGTTATGTACTGGGCTTGGTGTGCTGCGATTGGCTGAGCTGGATCCTATGCTTCATCATAGGAAAATGGGCAAGGCGAGGAGGTCCTGGGAGGAGGTGTGATTGTCTAGTCCATGGTTCCTCAACCTCTGGGGCCCGCGTACCCCCTATGTGGGCCCCCAAAGTCCGCGTTCCCCCAGACACCCCCAAAAGAGCACCCCCAAAATGTTTCTTTCCCCGTTTTTCCTAGACTGCGGCATGTCCGGGTGGGTTCTCCCGCTCGCGCCACAACCTGGAGGGTAAAGCTACAGCACTGCCGATTCGGCAGGGCTGTAGCTTAACCGTCCGGGTTGCGGAGCGACTGGGAGAAGCTGTCCAGATGTGCCGAAGCCCAGGAAAAATGGGGGATTAAAGGCACTTATCTTGTTTCGGCGCGCAGCCATGAGGGCAAGCAGGAAGGAAGAGGAAGTGCCTCTCTAGGACGCTTGTGCACCTATCGAGACTCACCAGCGAGACTAGAGAGGGACTTCCTAGAGAGACACTTCCAGTTCCTGCTCGCCCTCATGGCTGCACGCCGAAACAAGGTAAGTGCCGTTAATGGTTGTTTTTGCCATTGGAATTTTGCTGTTTTTCCCTGGCTATGGCGCATCTGGGCGGCTTTCTACGGTCGCTCCGCAACCCGAAGGGTGAAGCTACAACCCTGCCGATTTGGCAGGGCTGTAGCTTCACCCTCCGGGTTGCAGAGCAACCGGGAGAAGCCGCCCGGATGCGCTGTAGCCCAGGAAAAACAGCGAAATCCCCCCCGGTAGCTTCTCTTACCTTGTCTCTCGGCCGACTCCATCTTGAATCTCGCGAGATTTTCACGAGATTCAAGATGGAGTTGGCTGGGAGACAAGGTAAGAGAAGCTACCAGAGGGAATTTCGCTGTTTTCCGCTCCCCCTTATCAGCTGCTGATCGCAGCAGGTGCTAACAGGGACCATCTCGCGTACCCCCAACCTGCGGCCGCGTACCCCTGGGGGTATGCGAACCACAGGTTGAGAACCTCTGGTCTAGTCTTTTCTCTTTCTGAATATTCTCTATAGGTTTAATCCTACCTATGCTATGTCGTTGCGGTATCATTTTTCTGATAATGGGGGTGTGTCTGTTACTTACCAGCTCTGCTGTGCCATGGGGGGTACGATACAGCACATATTGACTCTTCGTCCCTCCCATATTTATTTAATTTATTTAAAGAATTTATACCCCACCTTTCTCCCAGCAAGCACACTCAAGGCGGCATATCCTTCTCATGTCCCTCCCATGTTACACCCCAATCAGAGGCGTTGCTAGGGAGGGTGGGGGTGATGGGCCCCCGGGCAGGGGGGCAACACATGGGTGTGGGTGCAAGAGCTGAGGATTTGGTGGCAATGCGGCGACAGCAAAAACGCTGCTTTCTTCGCTAAAAGTAAGTGCCTAGGGGGTTGCAGATGCTCGCAGCCTCCTTGCAGGCTCCTCCAGCGAGACTAGGTGCTAGAGAGGCTGTGCAACCTTGCAGAGCCTCTCTAGCACCTATCCTCGCTGGAGGAGCCTGCAGGGGGGGCTGCTTATCTGAGGTCTTGGGGTGTATGAAGCTTCCAACGCTAAAAGTAAGTGCTGCGGGAGGGGGTGTTGCGGGAGGTCTCTGACCCCAATCTCCTTCGCGTCTTGGCCTTTCCACTGTTATGACAATAAACCTAAAAGATGCTGTACGGGTGCTTAACAATCATAACTGTGTCCAGGACATCTCATTTTGCCCCTAGAAGCCTGCCAGTATCGGAACGGAGAGAATATTGCATCGGCGTCATGTGGGAGAATGCTTAACGATCAGTTTTTATGGCTATTTTTGTCAAGTTTTATTATTTTGCATTTTCATAAAACAATATTTAAGCATTAGGGATAGAATAGTTGCAATTTTACAGATGAGCAATTTTTAGAGTTCTAGCTCTGATTCTAAAGGTCTCAGTCAATGAGGCAATTCCAACTTTATTTGAGCTGGTATAAATTCAAGACCACCCAATGAAATCAGGAGAAGTTACTTGAGGTGATTATCAGATGCTTAATTTAAAACGGGATGAGTCCACATGCTTTTCAGTCCTTTGAAAATCTGGTTTTGCTCCGATACATGACTGCTGAGGAACTCTAAAGGCTTTTAGTGTACGGGTTCAAATCAACAGGTCTACTCAAATGACAGTATTCTACATGTTGGAAAGGGACCATCATTGCACCAGGCAACCTGTCTCCTTGGGACACTGGCTGGACATGTGACGCATCCAAACACTGGATGTTGGGTTTATATGAGAGCCTATGTGTGCGGGCCTGAATGGGGTGATCTGGAGGGCCCTTCTGGTGGTGCTGCCATTGAGGGGGATAGGGCCTTCTCAGTAGTGGCTCCTGTTCTTTGAAATTCCCTCCCCTTTGAGCTGAGAACGGCTCCTTCATTAGAAGCCTTCCAGCGAGGTCTGAAATCTTTTCTATTTCAAAAAGCTTTTGGAAACCAGTAGGGTCTTTTAAGGGTTGTAGACTGTTGTTCGTTGGCTTTTATCAATGACTCAATTATTATTGCTGCTGTTGCTGCTGGTCGGCTTTTCATATGGTGTTTTATGTATTTTATAGTTATGTATTTTTAAAATGCGTTGGGAGCCGCCTTGGGTGCCCTTCGGGGAGAAAGACAGGATAGAAATCAAGTATAGAAATCTGCACACTGAAAATCGGAGTGTACAGATCGTGTAATTTAAGCCATGGCCAATCACTGGCTGTAGAACAGTATCCTATGGTGATAGGCAACATTTGCCCATCAAGAATTGTGGTTTTTTAAGCTTCTCTGGATGATCCTTGCAAGGTTGGTCCATGGATGACATTGACTGAAAGTCTCATGTAGAGTGGCAGGTTCAGGGTGGCTGGCAAAATCAGGAGAAGGGGCCCCATACTCTGCATCTTCCCAGCCCCCCCCCCTTGGGCCACTGCAGGTTAGTCCATGCTTTTAAAAAGTTTGTTTTTTAAAAGAAAACAATGTCAATTCTACTGCTACAAGGCAAGTATCCCCCCCCCACGTACACAAATGAACAACACACACCTGATTTGAAGCTGTTCCTTATTCTCTGCAGTGTAGACTTTTGAGCATAGACCAATCCTATGGGTAGAGGTAGGGGGTTTTTGGTGACCAATGCAGAACGCTAAATAACGCTAATTTTGACTCAGAACGCTATATAAAACGATTTTTAGCTCTAAACGTGAAATAACGCGAAAACCCCTTCATTCCACGAAATATCACCGCTTTTTCTTATTTTTGAGTAATCTGCCGGTATTTTTAAGTAAGGGATCTTGCTTGGAACAGTTGCAGAGCCTCTCCAACAGCTCCAAAGGCTGCCCTGTTGCATCTGGTTGCTTCGCTTCTGCTCCTTATCTCCGATCTGTACTGTTCTGTATGGTTTGCTGCTTATACAGCATTCTACCACTAGGTGGCGTAGGCAAGAACAAGTGCAGGCAAGTCTCTTATTTCCTGGGTTTTTCTACAGAACAGTATTTCTATTTTATTGCTGTATTTGAGCAAGCTGCTCAAATTGCTATTTGAGCTGTATTTGAGTAGCCTTACCATAGTCCCAGTTCTGACCGGGACAATCCCGGTTCGGGAGCCCAATCCCGGGCTCCCGGCCGGTCTCCTCATTGTCCCAGCCAGCTGGGACTTTTTTAGGTGCTCTCCGGCCTCGTCACGTATTTGCATATTTGCGCGAGACTAGGAGCTCTCCGAAACAGCCTGAGTGAACCCAGGCCGTTCCGGAGAGCTCCCAGCCTTGCGCAAATACGCGACGAGGCTGGGAGCTCTCCGGAACAGCCCGAGTTTACTTGGGCTGTTCCGGAGAGCTCCCAGCCTCGAGGGAGGAAGTCCCCGCCCCCAGCCACGCCCCTGGCCACGCCCCCAGTCCCGGCCATGTCCTGGCCACTATCACTTCTGCCCCCCCTGCATTGGGGGGGATCTGGTAAGGCTATATTTGAGCAAGCTGCTGTTCATGCTGCTCATATTTGTAAAGATTCAATTTGTAGAAATTCAAATCAGTAGGCATTGGGGGGGGGGGGGATGAAACATAACTGTCCAGGTGGAAGATAGGCCAAAAAACAGAGAGACTGAAAACTGAGGATGCCAATAATATGCCTGATATGCGACATTCTCCTGATGTGAAGCCTATACTAGTGTACAGTATATCTGCTCTCTTGAATAAGCTTCCAAAGCAGGAAGTGGATATGTAAATATTACTGTTTGAAAAAGCAAACAGTGGCTTAATTGCTGCATTTGCTGACACTATCACCTGTCTAGTGCACATATAGCCCATTTTAAAAGCAAATAAAATTATTAAAAATTAATAAAAATGAAAAATCGGAATAAAAACACATAACACAACTATTTGTGTTGAATAAAAACACATAACATTGCTATTTGCATTTTTAATCGAGAAAGTTTGAAAAAAATAACACTAAAAAAACCCATCCTCTACCTATGGGTGCCTTCCACTGATAGAATGAGCGTTTGTTCAGTGGAAGGCCCACTCCATCGGCACTGCGGCTGCACTGACAATGTGTGCAGTTGGGCCGCCAGAGTGCGATGGGCCACCGGAGTGCCAGCTACTGCCGGAGGAGGTGAGTTGGTGTGGGGGGGGTAGGCTGTGGCTGGGGCAGATCGGGACAGGGTGGGGTAGGATCAGGACATGGATCAGGGTTACCTGGAGGCATGCCGGGGGAGGGCCAGGGGCAGATATCGGCAACAATGGTGCCGCCAATCTCCTATGCTCCCTGCCCAGCCTTGACACATCCCCTTTGAGCCACTCAGAGATTTGGTCCAAAGAGCTGGCACAGATTTGAGTAGACCCATTGGGGGCCATGGCACAGCAGAGCTGGTAAGTAAGAATTTTCACTTACTTAGAGGCTGCATCAATGCCGCTGCAACCTGCAGGCCGGCCAAGGATAGGATGATTGGGCCATTAATGCATGTGGTAAAGCAGTTGGACTTCACAACAGAATTGTAGACAGGGACCATTCAGGAAATAACACAGAGGGCTAAAATCCTTGACAGCCATAGCATAGGTGGGAAAGGAGCATGCGCAGCCCGAGGACTTTTACTACTGCTGATCACTCAACATAGGTCTGCCATTTTTTCATGTCTGACCAGCTTGGCTATTCAGTGGAATGATTGGCTGTCGTCAAAATGTGCCGATGAATGCTGGCTGCGCTTATGCTTTTTCCCCACCCACCCCCAGCCCCCATTGAGACCAGGATATTCAAATATGCATTTTAATAACTGGAAGCAGGCCTGCATCTTATAGTTTTGTTATCTTCTCGGCTGTTGCCCACACAAATATGCGCTAATCTTTTCCTTCCTGAGTTCCTTTTCCAGGATCAGTCTGAAGTTTCTTTTGCGTTTGCCAAGGTTCTGCTCTCTTCCTCTTAGTGGGACTGCTGTGCTAACATCGGTGTGAAATAAGGAAGAAAGAAGTGCTTGTTTATGCTCAGTGGTTGATCACCATTTTGGCAAGCTGCTTACAACGGGACAGGCCTTGTTTCAGGCGTGCTGAAAAAGTGTAGTCAGAAGGGTGAGAAACCGGTGTTGTTGTTTTTACAGTTCTTTTCTCGAAAACCAAAGCCGTGCATGTACAACACATCCAATGCATTAAATATGTTGACAAGGTTCAAATATGTTAAACTTTCTTAAACATTAGACTTGAAGAGAGGAGGATTTTTCATCCTATCCATTGATACCAGAACATGATGAGATCAGGGGAATGTGTACAAGGTTTTAAAAACTTTTTCCTCCCTATATATACAGAGCGGAAACATGTTTGCTTTCAACAAGTCTCCTCAACAAGTCTCCTCCTTCTGTTCATTTTTGATGTTGAAAATATTCACCTGATAGTCTCTGGATATTTGCTGAATATCCACCAAATACATATACTGATGTTTGCTTTGAATATTCAATATTTGGTTTCAGTGTTTGATAGTATATGATCATTGGCATTAGGTCTTTGACAGACATTACTAGCTGGCATGCAATGTATGTTGATATTCAATAAGTATTTGAATAGCTAACATGCAATGTTATTAGTATCTGATAGTATTTGATAGCTGACATGCAATGCTATTTCATAGTTGATATTTGAAGAAAAAAATATGTTCTTACCCTGCGAGAAATTAATCTGTGGAACTCTTTGCAACAGAATGTTGTCATGGCACCCGAAGGCCGAGATGTTTCTAAATAGGGTCAGATATTGTGTTGTTGTTGTTTTTTAATTGGACAGATTTATGGAGAACATAAAAACATAAGAACATAAGAAGAGCCCTGCTGGATCAGGCCAAAAGCCCAGCTAGTCCAGCTTCCTGTGTCACACAGTGGCCCCACCAGATGCCTCAGGGAGCACAAGACAACAAGATAACCTGTTTCCCGTTGACACTCCCTTGCACCTGGCACAGAGAAAACCCACTTCTAAAAACCAGGAGGTTGCTTATGGCTTGTAACCTGTGATGGTCTTTTCCTCCATGAATCTGTCCAAACCCCTTTTAAAGGCATCTAGGCCAGATGCCATCACCACATCCTGTGGCAAGTAGTTCCACAGATGAATTACACGCTGGGTAAAGAAATATTTTCTTTTGTCTGTTCTAACTCTCCCTCCACTCAATTTTAGTACATGTCCCCTGGTTCTGGTGTTGTGCGAGAGGGAGAAGAATTTCCCTCTATCCACTCTCTCCATCCCATGCATAATTTTATAAGTCTCAATCATGTCCCCCCTCAGGCGCCTTTTTTCTAGGCTGAAAAGCCCCAGACGCTGTAGCCTTTCCTCATAAGGGAGGTGCTCCAGCCCACGAATCATTCTGGTCGCTCTTTTCTGCACCTTTTCCAATTCAACTATATCCTTTTTGAGGTGTGGTGACCAGAACTGGACACAATACTCCAGATGTGGCCTTACCATCGATTTGTACAAAGGCAGAATGATATTGGCCGTTTTATTCTCAATCCCTTTTTTAATGATCCCGAGCATGGAATTGGCCTTCTTTACAGCCGCCGCACACTGGGTCGACACTTTCATCGACTTGTCCACCAGCACCCCAAGATCTCTCTCTTGATCCGTCACAGACAACTCAGAACCCATTAGCGTATATGTGAAATTTTGGTTTCTTGCCCCAATGTGCATCACTTTGCACTTACTTACATTGAAGCGCATCTGCCATTTTGCTGCCCATTCTCCCAGTTTGGAGAGGTCCTTCTGGAGCTCTTCACAATCCCTGCTGGTCTTCACCACCCGGAAAAGTTTAGTGTCATCTGCAAACTTGGCCACCTCACTGCCTATCCCCGACTCCAGGTCATTTATGAATAAGTTGAAAAGCACCGGTCCCAAGACAGATCCTTGGGGCACACCGCTTTTCACCTCTCGCCATTGTGAAAATTGTCCATTGACTCCCACTCGCTGTTTCCTGGTCTTCAACCAGTTCCTAATCCACAAGAGGACCTGCCCTCTTATTCCCTGACTGTGGAGTTTTCTCAGGAGCCTGTCATGAGGGACCGTGTCAAATGCCTTCTGAAAATCCAAATATATAATATCCACGGGTTCGCTCGCATCCACATGCCTGTTGACCTTTTCAAAAAATTCTAACAGGTTTGTGAGGCAAGACTTCCCCTTGCAGAAGCCATGCTGACTCTCCCTCAGCAGAGCTTGTTCTTCTATGTATTTTAAGATTTTATCCTTAATGAGACTTTCCACCATCTTCCCTGGAACAGATGTTAGGCTGACCGGCCTGTAGTTTCCCGGGTCCCCCCTCCTTCCTTTTTTAAAGATTGGCGTGACATTAGCTATCCTCCAATCCTCTGGCACAGCATAAATTATGCTAATTAGTTTTATGGGGGGGCGGCGAGGACCCGGCCCCACACCCCAAATCGGCTGGGTACCCCTCTGACCTGAGCCAGGCAATAGTGGAGTGCCTGTTCTGCTAGCACTGACTGCTGTAAAGCAGTCAGCATGGTCGTAAGAGGAGCTCCGCCAGCACATGAAGCCGCAAGCTGCTGGAGTCCCAGTGGGAAGGCTAGAGCCTTCCCGCGCACTCCAGAGCAACAAAATGCCGCTGATGGTGGAGGTAAGGTGGTGGGGGAGGCGGGAGGGGGGAGGGAGTGCAAAATAGGGCGGGGGAGGACGAAATGACAAGGCAAAAGGGGGAGGGTGGAATGGGGCAGCGATGGGGGGGAGGGGACTTTCATAGTTGAACTGAACCCAGGCCTTCCCCTTCCAACAGTGCTTTAGACTGTTCTGTTTTAAGGCAGGGTTAGGTTTGATTAACCTGTGTGTGTGTGTGTGTGTGTGTGTGTGTGTGTGTGTGTGTGTGTGTGTGTGTGTGTGTGTGTGTGTGGTCCTTTACAATTCTAAACAACCAGTAAGCTGGTAGATAGATGTACACAGCACACTTTTGGGAAGAGGGAGAATTATCAAGTGAAACTTCTTCTGTGACACCTGCAAGAATCATCTTTTGAAAAGCTGGGTGAAACCATACACACACTGATTAAAGTCAGGCAGAAAGCCCAATTCCCCAAGTACTAATTTAACAGCTTGAAAAATGGAAGTGGGGCTGAATGGAAGAAGGCAAAAACAACAAGGATTTCAAAATGAACCTAAATCGAGCAGCAAAGTTTTTTTTTTAAAAGTACCCCTAACTTCCTTTTGAGTCTTTTAGTGTGGATCTTTAAAACACATCAAGCCACAATGACTGTGTTTGCAGATCCTGTTGTCTTCACATGTGCAAGGCTACGATAAAGAGGAGCTTGTTCTGAATCAGTCACACCCCGTCACGTGGTCACCTCAGGCTATGGGAAATGTTATCTGTGCCACCAGCTTGACTTTAATAAAATTTCAAAAAAACATGTATCTAGCCCTCATGGTTTTGATGGAACTCTTTACAACATGACTGCCGTGCATGCCCTGAGCCAAATTTATTTTAAAAATTTATATCCTGCTTTATCTTATTAAAAAAAAAAACTCATAGTACCGAACAACAAATGTTAAAAACAACCAAAAAAATAATGAAAAGCACCACCACAAAAACAGGAATATTACAGCAATAGCAGAAACAAAGCAGTGGAGCAGGAAAGAAAAAAAAATATTCTAAATTATACAAAACATTAATTTTTAAAAACAAATAGATCCAAATTTTGGCCAGAAAGTGTTTTGGAAAAGCAAAACCAGATCCGGACATGATGTGTGATGGAGCTTGGTCAGCCTCCTGTAGAGGAGCATTCAATAGCATTGGTGCCCTTGCTAGAAAGAGCCAGACAGCTGCTAAATCTCACCTGGCAGAGGCAGAGGCGTAGCTAGGGGGTGGGGAGGCGGACAGCCCCGGGGTGACAATCAAGGGGGGACAAAATCTGCTCCTTTCAGTGGCAATTCAGCAGCAGCGGCATGGCGGCGGCAAGTGATTTTGCACCGCAAAGCAGCGTGAAAAAGGCGATTGGAGGGCATGGAAGTGTCCTTGCGGGCGGGCAGCAGTGAGAAAGGACGTGCCCACCTGCTCACCCTCCAGGCACCTTTTTTTGCGGCGGCGGTGATGTCACCAGGGATGGGCCGAGTGACATCACTTCCGAGAGTGATGTCACAGGGGGCAACATTTTTATGCCCCCCGTCACGCAGGGCGTAGTTATGCCACTGGGCAGAGGCACTTGGAACAGGGCTTATGAGGTTGAACGGAAATGCATGGGATGGAATATAAGGAAGAAGAAGGTTCCTAAGGTACCATGGCCATAGGCCAGTGTTTCCCAATCTTTTTTGACCTGCGGCTCCCTTCACCATTGGCAACCATTGGCCGCAGCTCCCCTATACATGATGTTGATGCCTGCCAATTGGCATTGCACTGTTTTCCGAGAGGATTCCGTGGCACTCCACGGCTCCCTTGGCTGGTATCCGAGGCTCCCCTGGGAGCCGCGCCTCCCAGTTTGGGAAACACTGCCATAGGCCATTTGGGGCTTTAAAGTTGAAGACCAGCATCTTGAACTGAACAAGAAAAAAACAAGCAATCAGTGCAGGTGAAATGTTGGAGCAATATGCTCTCAGGGACTACTCCCAGTCAACCATCTGATGTTTCTGAAAGCTTGTTAAGGGCAGTCCCATGTAGAACATGATAGAGTAGTCAAGCCTGGATCATGGACAACTGTGGCCAAGTTCAACCTCAGGCCTCACCTGAGCCTCCAAAAGCTGGGTCAAGGAGCTCTCCTCAAACTGCAGACCTGATGTTACCAATGTCATTGCAAACATACTGCTGTTATGATCACTCCCATGGTCAGAAGGATGGTGCTTTTCCATCTTGGCAGTGCTTGTGATGGGACAGTTGCATGTACTCGGCTGTTGCCTCTCACACAGATACAGGTGGTAAAGAAGCCCCTTTCAGGGGAGTGCTCGGAAAAGGGCCATCTGTAAATACGGGGGCAATGATCAGGAAAGTCCTAGGCTGGCCATGGCGTATGATTAGAATGCTCCATGCAGTCTTTTCCCAAGCAAGGAAACATCACAGACTACTTTCCACCACATGTTTGTTAATATAAAAATTACCATATCAATAACATGTCATTACCAGAGGAAGGTTGTCAGTCTCTGAAGGCTTCAAATCATTGTCAGACCAGATCACAAGCAAGCCTCGGTCCAGGGTGGATTCCGCCGTCTTGCTCTTTTCTCCTCTCACTTTGTTTTGCTGCTTCTTGCAACTTTTGCTCTGATTTCTGTTTTGAATTTCAGCATCCAAAGGGCCAAACTGCAGGGGTGAGTGATGCTAGCTCTGGGAGGCATTATTTCTCTTTAACCAATAGCAGCCAGATTGTGAGGTCCTGCAGATTGGGAGCATAGTGGGAGTTTTAAACTCAGACCTACCCAGTCCAGATAGGCTCCAAAGGGAGCCTCCCCCCCCCCCCGGGCAGGTAGCACACATGGAGGCTCTGATATGAATTGGGACTATGGCACGAGATAGGGTTAAAGCCCCCTACCCTGTTGATCTCACCCCCCTCTTAGGCCTATTCCACCCCTGCTCCATCCTCCCCTGCCCAGAAACGCCCCCTCCCCACCTCCGTTCCATCCTCCTGCCACCCTCCTCCCGCCCCAGCATCACTCGGCGCTGGACTCACCTTTGCCAGCAGCCTGGGGTCAGAAGACAGTGCTAATGGGCTGGCGCAGGCCTTTCCACCAGCGTTCCCTGCTCTAGAGTAGTCTCAGACATGCTTTACAGCACATTTGCGACACTCTAGGCTGGCATAAGGTTTGGATTGCGCCCTGAGTTACTTTCAGCTAGGACTAAGACCTCCCAGCATCTGAGGCTGCATGCCAAGTACTGCCCCCTTTATCTGCTGATGTGCCTCTCACTACCTAGATGGGAAAAGAAAAAGAGGAATAGTGTGGAAGAGGGGTCGACACCACCACTATCCTTGCTTCCACACTTCCTCTCCTGCCCTGTCCCCCTCTTCCGTTCTCAGTCCTGGAAGAAAGAGAAGGAGCAGCAGAAGTGAGGAGGTTGACAGAGGTGAGCTTCTCCTACCAATCTGCTGCCTGAAGCGACCACCTCAGTCAGCCTCATGGGTGGGCCAGCCCTGCTTCCAGCACCAAGCCTGTACACAGAGTGTCCGGATCAGTGAGGACTAGACTCTTGGTGTGGTGTTCCGTCAGAACAGTTCTTAAGGTCTTATCGAAGAATTCATTTGAAAACTTGCAGACTTCACTCACTTTTGTACTGCGTCATCTGCAGAAGGTCCCAACTAGAAAACTCACGACGCAGGAACAAAACTCTCAAAGACAAGATTCACGAAGAAGTGTGGTAGATTTGTACAGACGTTTCAAAGAAGCATCTCTATGTGTTTCCTCCCCGTTTTTATATATTTATTTATGTTACATTTTAGAAACATCTTCCGGAAGGTCCAAGCCCAATTTCTCATTTTGCTGTTACCTGTTTTATCCAAAGCCTAAAATCCAAGAGTTTGCAAACCCTGTAGCAAAACAGAAGAGTTCATTCTATATTACTCTTAAAAAAAAAAAGATCAAACAAACAAAAGAGAAAAAAAAAGCAAGGGAAAAAAAAACCCTGAACACTGCATGACCTCCGGAACCAAACATGCTGAGGTTGTACAATATTGAAGCCAGAAACAGAAAGCCAGCCTTTGGGATAAAAGGCTGTGTGATAGCAATCTCTGTCTCTCATGCCCTCCGCACAACGGCTTAAATATCTCCTCCTTGGACAAACAGATCAATACAAGCTTTTTAACATCTTCAATGAGAGCTCATTAATGCTCTCCCAGTGTCCTCTTTTGTGCCCTAATGACCTGGTGGGAGCAGGCAAAGTGTGATAATTATCACAGGCATAACATTTCAAAATCATTTCCTAACACAATGTGGATTGTTTTTGTAATTATTCAGGACAGCAGCAAGCAAACGTGCAAATGAACTGAACATACAATATGATGGTATTCGGGCATCGGAGATCGGGCCAATTATTGTGGGTTAAATGTTAACTAATCGGGATATTGGGTTTTGGCTTTCTGCACTCTGCTGATTACCAGTGTGCGCTTCCTTTCTCTCTTCTATTTCAGAGTTCAGAGCATTTCTCACTCCTCAAAGTCATTTGATGTTTAGGTTCAGAGTTTCCCCATCATTTGATGACAACACAGGCTGGCCTCCTAGTATTCTGCATCCACTGAATATCTGCCTTTAAATATTAGCTACCAAGGGGAATAAACTAATGACCCAATCCTCTGCCCTTGGAGGCCCTTGTGGAATGAACAGTATTTCCCCTCTTCCCCAGAGGCGTTTCTATGGTAGGGGTGGTACTGTAAGTTGCGCCCCGTCCTAGTCCCCGTTTACAACCAGGAATGAGGAGGCCCCGCCCCCTCGCCGTTGGAGCCATTCCGTGATGCATGATGCAAGACTCCCTGCCTGTTGCCTTCGCATCACGGAATGGATCCGACAGTGAGGGGGCGGGGCCACCTCGTGCTGGGTTGTAAACGGGGACTAGGACGGGCGCAACTTACAGTACCGCCCCTACCCTAGAAACACCTCTGCTCTTCCCCATCTTGAGCGCTCTCGTCCCCAGACGGTGCGCAGGATGCAGAGGGCGCTGTGAAAGTGGCCCTGCATCCCGAGCGCCATCCCAGGATAGGATTGGGCCATCAGGCTGCAATCCTATACACACTTACCCAGGTGTCAGTTCCACTGAACTCAACTGGATTTGCTTCTGAGTAGACATGCAGAGGACTGTGCTGTAAGTCACAGGCAGATAGCAGTTGGGGGGGATCTGAATCAAACGAGATTGCATGGATTGACACCCCTCCCCCTAACCCTCCCCCAATACTATGGTCGTCATCAGAACTGAGTCCCTTCCAGGCTGCACTTGTTGTTTTAGAATGTGAGAAATTCATTTGGGAAAAGATCGTCGTGTTCTGCAGTCAGAACATCCCAGGCTCAATTCTCGGCCATATCTCAAGCATTGTTCCCTCGAAAGCGCACGACCGAGCTGAAACTCTGGAGAGTCACTGCCTGTCACTACAGACAGTACTACCCTAAACAGACCAATGGTCTGATTCAGTACAAGGCAGCTTCACATGTGCACATGAAATTATGGCTCTCCCTTCATCTCTCTTAGCCGGGCCATAAGGCTGTCTACAGATGGAATGTCGTACTACGCAGGCTGCAGAAGCTACTGCTGAAAATGGCAGTCCTATGTCATTCTCCCCTCCAACACGTAGGATTATTTACCCCATCTCATCATGTTGAGCACCTCCCTGCCCCACTACATATCATTGGCTGACACTAGCAGGGACAAGAAACAGTATTGCACAACATGATGGTTTCAGGACACAGGGTCAGTGATCCTATATTTTGCCTTCTTCTCAAATTCATCCTTGTCATCCATTGTACTTTCTACCAAAACCTTTGAGAGTGAAACTAAATGCTTCTCCCCCTCACTGATTAAAAACCAGCCTCAAATCACTTCTACTCAGATCTACTCTTTGATGATTAGTCGCTCTGGTCATACATCACACGAAATGCACAATTGGTTCACCTGGTGTTCTTCGACGCAACTCTGTCATGTGCAGCTCCTGATTATTCCTGGTATATGGTTGGTTGCCAAAACTCCATTCTCTTCTGGGCTTACGCAAATCTGAAAATCATACGGGACTCCAAAGTGTGAAAGATTTTCAGTCTTGACAAGGACTGCCTGGTTTTTGGAGTGCCCAGATTGTCAGCTCACCTCACGAGTAATTTATTACTGAGCAGTGCAGAGCAGAGCGAGAAAAGTGACACTTTCTTTTAAGGAACAAAAAGAGGCAGTGCTCTATTTTAGTCACATTTTTTTTAATTCTTGTTTTTAGTGCAAGAATTTAATTATACATATTTTCCCCATTTCTTATATTCTGACATATTAATTAAGGATGCTCTAATTCAGTTCCTGTGGCACTATTGCCCTATTCTGTAAAAACATTTGACTGTTTTTGTACAAATATAAAAATGAGCAGGTAGGTAAAGGCAGGCACCTCAGTTTTCTGCCTACACACTAACGTTCCTTCTTGTCACTGAAACAGAAGACTAATTATTTTATAAATAAAGTGAGAGATTCTCCCATCTGTACAGTGGCTGACTTAATACGCATTGTACATAGGATATTTTACTTGGAGGCTGGCTGGCTTACTGCGGCACAAAGTATCGGAGACCACAGAGTGCTCCGTGAAGTCCTAGCAGATATCGTGGAGAATACAGTATGGAACAAGAGAAGGACAAGGACACTGGATGACCGGACTTCCTAATAACCTCACAGAACTTTATTAAGAGTCGCTTCACACATTACACTGTTAGGTGTACACCTAAGCTAGGTGTACACCTAAAATGGAGCGTAAATGCAACAAACATGCATTTGCAAACCCAGGTACACTGAGGGGAAACACATCGTGGACAATGGGAAGCCCTCTGAAGCATTGGAATGATGAAGGGAAGATGACCCAGAACAACCTCTTGTGAGTTGAGGGAACCTGACTTGAGGGGACCTGGAATAGGGAGTCGTGAAATAGGGACATGATTGAGACATATAAAATTATGCATGGGATGGAGAGAGTGGATAGAGGGAAATTCTTCTCCCTCTCGCACAACACCAGAACCAGGGGACATGCACTAAAATTGAGTGGAGGGAGAGTTAGAACGGACAAATGAAAATATTTCTTCACCCAGCGTGTAATTCATCTGTGGAACTCCTTGCCACAGGATGTGTTGCTGGCACCTGGCCTAGATGTCGTTAAAAGGGCTTTGGACAGATTCATGGAGGAAAAGACCATCACAGGTTACAAGCCATAAGCAACCTTCTTATGTAGGTTTTCTCTGTGCCAGGTCCAGAAAAAAGTAGGTTTTCTCTGTGCCAGGTGCAAGGGAGTGACAACTGGAAACAGGATTGTTGACGTGTGCTCTCGGAGGCATCTGGTGGTTGGGCCACTGTGAGATACAGGAAGCTGGACTAGATGGGCCTTTGGCCTGATCCAGCAAGGCTCTTCTTATGTTCTTATTAGCCCCCCCTCCACTTGAGCCTTTGCTGCCCCACTGACCCCCCCCCCCCAGACTTATTGCTTCAAGGGCTAACGATGCTGACAAGGTCTCCCATGCAAATCTTTCAGGGTTGTGGACAGTTCAGAGCAATGAGCAATCATGACACTGATGCAATGCTTGAGCCTGGTTTGGATTGAGTGGTAACCAGGTTTGAGTTAGAAATGGGGCTTGGCCTAGGGAATGGGCTAGCCCTCACCTTCATAGACAGTATACTGAACTTAGGGAGACGGGTTTTGACTGGTTGCAGATCAGACATGTAAATGAATGACGTTGCGGCCCCTAGTTCAATCCATTCACTGTTTTATATGTTCATTTGGGGTGGGGGCAACACCAATTATATCTATGAATTCAGAGAGTGTAAAACTCCTTCCAGCTCCCTCTCTGTGCATTGTATCTATTAAAAAGGTAAAGGTATTCCCTGACAATTAAGTCCAGTCATGTCCGACTCTAGGGTGTGGTACTCATCTCCATTTCAAAGCCAAAGAGCCAGCGTTGTCCGAAGACGCCTCCGTGGTCATGTGGCCGGCATGACTCTCCTTGCCGCAGCGCGTAACATGCGGCTGGAACACGGAGCGCTGTTTACCTTCCCGCAAGCGGTACCTATTTATCTACTCGCATTGACATGCTTTGGAACTGCTAGGTTGGCAGGAGCTGGCCAAGCAACGAGCGCTCACCCCGTCGCAGGAATCGAACTGCTGACCTTTCGATCGACAGCTTATGGTTCAGCGGTTTAACCCGCTGCGCCTTGCAAATCCACCTGCCTAGCGTTTCCCAAACTGTGGGTCGGGACCCACTTGGTGGGCCACGACCTGATTTCTAGTGGGTCCCAGGTGATGGAAAGATCAGATAAGTAATTGCCACAAGCCCTGAGGCTATTCAAAAATTAGATAGCTACTAATTGCCCTTCAAAGAGCTGAGCTCCTGCAGTTTGCAAGATAGCTGCTAATTACCCTGCAAATAGCTGAGCTTCTGCAGTTTGCAAGATTGTTTAAATATAGGGAGATTAATGTTTGAGCATCTCGTAAAGCTACGTGGCTTCCAATAGAGTGTCATTTTAAAAAGTGGGTCCCGGTGCTAAAAAGTTTGAGAACCACTGTATTAGGACATTGGACTAGGAGCAGATTTTCAGGGGATGCAGGGGGCTGCAGAGAAAAGGGGAGAGGGGCAAAAATCACCCCTCCCCTTTATACAAACATGCATTCTTCCACTAATGGAATAACTCATTTTTCCACTAAATGGGTACAACCCATTGTGCCAAAGCTATTCTTTCCCTTCCCCTATCAGTGCAATGCAGGAATTTGTTTGTTTGTGACTCTAGCAATGGTCAACAGAGGGCAAAAGCTGAAATCCTCAAGCTTTTTTCTTTGAAACACTTAAGATCAATGAGGTTCATAACTGATTGAGGTAAGTGAGTTGATAAGTGATAACCACCTTCTTCCATTCCTCCTATTCAAATTCTAATGAAAATTTCAAGGCTGAATTTTCAGGTGTCATTCTGCAGACTTTTCTTCTGCAATAAAATATTAAAAATACATCTTACTGATTAGATGTTACAAAAGCCAAATGAATACTTAAAGCTATGCAAATATGTCACACTTTTTTCAAAAAGAGGCATGCACAAATAGAAATCCTGATGCAATTTGAAAGTGAGCACTTTTAAGCAATTTTTCTACAAAAAAAAGTATATCTAGGTGTATGTTAGACAATGTCAGGGCAATGTTAGACAAAAACCCTTGGATAGAATAATAAAAACAAACCTTGTGACTTCCATCAAAAATTTTCTGGTGTTTCACCTAATAGAGGATGGACTAGATGACCTCCAAGGGTTACTTCCAACTCTAAATTTCTATGATTGTATGTCTTATTTATACTCCTGCATGAAATGGAAACGTGGTAATTAATTCATTCACAGTACTGTGGGGCCTTTTAATTAAAGGGTGATATAATAGTGCAAACTTGTTCTAAAGGTTCATCTTTGGCTGAAAAAATTGAAATATACAAAATGTTTTATTGTAGGGCTTTCTAGTGAGTTGACCAAGTGGGCAGCTCGTATCCGATCTGCAAGAGCTAAAAGGACCTGTAGAATTTTAAGAGCACAGAAAGGGTGTTGGCAATGTATGATCGCTTTCCATTTTTTATTTTTTTATTATTTCCAAATAATACTGTACGTTGTACAAACATACCAGTGACCTGGGCTAAACATTTTTGGAAAGAGACTAGGTTGCATTTTATCTGGATATTTCCCACTTGGTTGCCAAAGTAAGCTGGATATTATTAGTACTCTATTATTATGCTCGACTTGTATTAGTCCTAATCCAGCACTAGTAGTACAATATCCCATATACCCCAATATACAATACACTACGTAATCATACACTGTGAATGGATCACTCATCCAGGGAGGAAAATGAAACAGCAGCGGGGGTGGGGGATGGGTGTAGCAGAATGCCACCAAAGAAGCAGGGAAAATACTGTATTGGTCTGAGTATAAGACTCACTTTTTTCTCCTAATTTAAGTTTTTAAACTAGGGGTGCGTCTTATAATCAGGCTGTTGCAATTTAATGCCAGTGATTTAATTAATTTTTTTAATAGCACCAAACTTTAAGGGTGCGTCTTATAATCAGGTGCATCTTATACTCGGGACAATACGGTAATAGCACTGAATACAATTAAAAAAGGGGGTGATATTTGCCCAAGATTTGGGCAGAGGTGGAAAATGTCTGCTCCACCAAAATCACTATTTGATTTGAAAATGGAAATTGGGCAATATTTTAACATAGCCCTATAACAGACAGATAAGAACATAAGAAGAGCCTTGCTGGATCAGGCCAAAGGCCCATCTAGTCCAGCTTCCTGTATCTCACAGTGGCCCCACCAGATGCCTCCGAGAGCACACAGCCAACAAGATCACCTGTTTCCTGTTGTCACTCCCTTGCACTGGCGTCACTGGAGGTGGGGTGGAAAGCTAAGTTCTGCAGCTTTCTGCCCCACCGTTACTCTCCGGTACGAGGCGCCCCGCCCCCTCATCATAGGAGCCCGTCAGCGGAGAGAAAGCAACGCGCAGGAGAGTCCCTGCGCGTTGCTTTCTCTCCGCTGACGGGCTCCTACGACGAGGGGGCGGGGTGCATCGTGCAGGAGAGTAACGGTGGGGCGGAAAGCTACAGAACTTAGCTTTCCGCCCCACCTCCAGCAACGCCAGTGCTCCCTTGCACCTGGCACAGAGAAAACCTACCTCTAAAGCCAGGTGATTGCTTATGGCTTGAGATACCACTTTACCAAAGATACCACTTTGGGTCAATTTAGATGACCCAACAAACCATTGTTGGGCACTAAATGTGGCTTCTAGCTCTTCCAAGTCCACATGCACTTCCCTCTTCCCTCTTCTTACCTCCTGATCTCCAGTACAGATTTCTGACACAGAAATCCTGGTTTTTTAAAACCACAGTGCCACATTTCATCTGAATCCAAGGTATTAACTGTGGTTTCTAAACCAGGATTAAACAATACTGAGGGCCCAATCCTATCTCCCCCCCCCCCGCTGGTACAGATAGGCACAAAAAGGAGCACATGGTATCCAGCAGGGGGTGGGGGCGGATCAGAAGACTTCCAAGGGGAAAGGAGATTTAAATCCCCATACCCCTCTGTAAGCCTCCCACTCACCAATGGATCTCCTCGGATCTATGCCAGTTCTTTAACTGTGCTAGCTGTTCAGCTGGCACGGGTCCAAGGAGAGAAGGGGTTGGGGAGGTCGCAAAATGAGTGGATAGGATTTGACGTGTGCGATTGCTGCCGGATCCACCCATCCCGCAGCCTCCCCGCCCCTGTTCCTCCCCCTTTCTACCCAGTTTTACCCCTCACTGCCCTGGTTCACCTCTCCCCAGGCACTGCCTTACCTGCTCCAGTGAGCGTGGCAGGGTCCAATGATGGACGGGAAGCATTGCCACCTGTTGAGACAGCACTCCAAAAATGGCTAAAGAGTGCTCTGCGTGCTGTCGGCAGCCATTTTGTGACAGCAGAATTCTGTTCTACTGTTGCAAAATGCTCCAGCCAGTAGCTCCCCTATCTGGCATGGGATTGGGTTGTGAATCTCAGTTTCACATCCTGGTTTAATTGTGATTGGCTAACCATAGTTAGACTACAGCTCTAGATATGGATAAGCTATGATCTAAGAAACAAGAGACCCCCTAGTGCACAAGTGAAGGACGTACGAGGAGGAGGGAGGGGGGAAAGTTCAGACTTCAGAGGACTAGAAGCATGTTCGTGAAGCCTCTTTGACTATCACTAGGATCATTTTCCATCCTCCCAAATGCGTGCTGTACAAAATGTTTGTTAAAACAGTTATGTATACCCACACACGTACACACACACACACACACACACACACACACAAAATTTGGAAGCTCTGCAGCATCCCTGCTTCCATCTTTGAATTCTAAGCAGAGCATTTGTGCCAGAGAGCAACACAAACAAGTTCCAGACACTTAGCTTTTACCTCTTTCTGCTGAGAAGCCATGAACCGGTTATGAATTATTCCCGCAAGTAATCTTTGTAATCTTCACTCTTTTTTTTTTTTTTGCAATTTCCTTAGCGTACCTTAGTGTGTGTGTGTGTCTATATATATATATATATATATATATATATATATATATATATATATATATATATATATATATAAAGCCTAAATTAAGCGTAAGCCAGTGATAGTATGTGTTGGACTACTTTGGAGAATAAATGAGATGTGCTGATGCCAAAATGTTGGTAAAAGGGGATTAAGGAGGCGAGGGCTGCTTTCCACCCCAGTGGTTTTGAGTCGCTATTAAGAGGGATGGATTAATATCAGATTTCTGGTATCTGCCTCCTCACTGATATTGCTTAATTATCCAGATAAGTGATCAGAATCCGAGCGTAAGCAGCAGCATAAATATGAAGGACATCATCACTTTATATATAAAATGTGTTTATTAGTTTAAGCATCATAAAAGCAGTGTAAAGTGCTCATTAAAGTTTAAATTCCCAGCACTTTTTAGCTGCTCACTTTGGGTTCGTTACCCTCGGAGAAGAAAATGGATGTTTCTCTAGGCACTGATGGCACGGCTAATTGCCATGTGTTGAAGGGCTTCCCATTGACACTGGCCGACCTGCTCTGGTGTTACAGAGGGGGCTTCCCCCTCCGCTCCCTATCCAATTATTTCATCTCCCCTTTTCATTTGTAAGGCCCCGTTTCAGACCCTTACCCTCAGCTTAAGAGGGTGGGCCACTTAGTTTCCCTTGGGTCACATCAGAGGCTGAAAACATCTGGCGTCCCAGCTCAAGCTGTGGAGGGAGGGGCCAGGTATTCCCTGTCTACGTCTCTAAGCCCAAAAGCTACCGTGTGGCAGCATTCTCTGATTACCGGCAATTATTATACAATGACCCACTCCGAGAGTGTATGTGTTTGACATCCGCAGAGGTTTGTGACAGAGACTGAATGCTGAAATCAGGCTCCAGTCGAATTTGTGAGGCGCTCAATTGAGTCTCATTTTTGTTGTTGTTGTAAAAGAAAAGCACTGGTGAAGATCTTACAGATAAGACATTTGAGGAAAAGAGTTTATATATATATATATATATATATATATATATATATATATATATATATATATATATATATATATATATATATATATATAAATGTATAAATATATATATATCTTTGTTGTTCAGTCGTTAAGTCGTATCCGACCCTTCGTGATCCCATGAACCATATCCCGCCAGGCCTTCCTATCCTCCACTATCTTCCTGAGTTCGCTCATTTTCATGTTCGTTGCATCAGTGATGCTGTCTAACCATCTCATCCTTTGCCTTCCCCTTCTCCTTTTGCCTTCAATCTTTCCCAGCATCAGAGTCTTCTCCAGAGAGTCCTCTCTTCGCATTAGGTGGCCAAAATATTTGAGTTTCAGCCTTAGTACCTGTCCTTCCAGGGAACAGTCAGGATTCGTATATGTGCTGGCATAAGTTTGAGCAGACCCGTTGGAGGCCAGGCAGCCTAGGGGAGTTAAGAAAAATATACAGTATATAAATATATAAATATGTCACCTAAAGTGAAATTCACAGTGAAATTCACAAAAGGGCTTTTCAATTTTTTTTTTTAATCTGAGCGCCCAATCCTATCCTCCACCATTTTATGCCATGCAGCCACGCTGCTGGAGCATGTGCTGCATGCTATGGGGGGGAGGAGTGATCAGATAGCCAGCGACAGGTAAGTAAAAAACTTTTTTACTTACCTCCCATTAGGCAGGCTTACCAGATCAATGCTCAGGCTACTATCGCCCCTCCCCCCGCCTCCCTTAAGGGCAAAAAGGAACGTCCCGGTCGGCGATCTGGTAAGCCTGCCATTAGGCCACCTGATCACGTGTGGACCTCCTCAGCCCTATGCCAGCTATTTTGCTGGCATACGTTCGAGAAGAGGAAGGGCACAGTTGGAAAGTTGGGAATAGGATCCAGCATTTGCTTTTGCCACCAAGATCCACCCCCTCCAGCCTGTTCCCCACCCCTGCCCTCCCTCCTGTCCACCCTGAACCACACTGCTTAACCTACTCTGGTTTGGCATGGGTAGGTTGTTGGTATATGTGGAAAGCCACCAGCTGTTTCCTATCCCCCTTTCTGCACCCAAAAGCCCAAAGTCTCCTTAGACTTACACCAGCAAAACAGCCGGCATAAGTTTGAGCAGACTCATTGGAGGCCAGGCAGCCTGGGTGGAGGTAAGAAAAAAGATTTATTTACCACTTCTGGGCTGTCTGGTTTCTCCCCATAGCATGCAGCATGCACTCCGTCAGCAGCGCTATGTGCTATGGGCTGGAAGGGGGAATAGGGTTGGGCCCTCAGTTTCTGGTTCACAGGGATAACAATACTGGTGTGAGATACTCCAGCACAACTTCGCTCCTCCATCAATCCCTTCCTTCTATAGTGAAGTGGCAGATAAACATTTAAGGACAATTATACACCTTTTGCGGGTGCCGTCACCCAGGGAGGTGTGAGGCGTGGCGGCCAGAAATAGGGCCTTCTCAGTAGTGGCACCAACGTTATGGAACTCCCTCCTTTTTGATTTACGAACTGCTCCTTCCTTGAACACTTTCTGGCTAGGCCTTCCTGTTCAAGGGAGCCTTCTGAGCCCTGGCTTTTTTAACATCCTGCTGGTACAGCTGGGACACTGCTGCTTTTTATGCTCTTTTTATGCTCTTGTTTTAATTGTAATGATGATCTTTTAAAATTAATTATTAGATGTTGTTTTATTAATTTCGTTAACTGTTTTTTAATGTTTTAAAATGTGACTTGTGTATTGGATTTGTTGTATTGTATTTCCTTTTTTGTTGTAAGCCGCCTTGGGTCCCTTCGAGGAGAAAGGCGGGGTAAAAATAATGTAAATAAATAAATAAATAAATAAATAAATGTGTAACCTGGCATTTTTGTGCATAAGACATCAGCAGGAAAGGGCTATTGCCTTCATGCCTTAATTGAGGGCTTCCTGGTGATGCGTACAGTCATTGGCCGAAACCCCTGGTTGCTCCAGTACAGCTCTTAGGAATTCAGATATTAACAGCAAAATCTATACTAATGTTCCGGTGCTGGACTGAGCGCTCCGGCACTGGAAGCAGTCGCAAACATGCCATAAGGCACATTTGCGCCTACTTTGGAGTAAGGGAGGGTGGCGCAAGACCTGCCTCCCTCACTCCACAGCCCGGAACGACCGTGCGGGCACCGGAGGCAGGTAAGGCTCCTGCCGGCGGTCACATGGGCAGTCTGGGCGGCGAGGGAGGGGGGCCATTGGCCATATGGCGTCAGCCATATCTCCATCCTTGCCAGGTCGGCTCTGCCATTAAACGCCTCCTCCTAAATCCAAGGAGGCCGATAGGGATAGGCTGGCAGTAAGGGAACCAGATGGACCTCAAGGGGGAAGGCACTGGTGTCACTCTAGGCGGGGCAGAGCTCTAAGTTCCGCTGTGCTCCGACCCACCGTTACACGCCTGTACGAGGCGGCCCCGCTCCCTCGGCTTCGGTGCCCTTCAGGGCAGCGATAGCAACTGCACATTGCTATCGCTGCCCTGAAAGGCTCCGAAGCCGAGGGGGCGGGGCCGCCTCGTATGGGCGTGTAACGGTGGGTCAGAGCGCAGCGGAACTTAGAGCTCCACCCCACCTAGAGCGAAGCCACTGGGAGAAGGAGTCCCAGAATCAGAGTCTCAGAGGGCTGCGAGAAAAGGTCATGTCACATGTATCCACCAAGCAGACGTCAGAAAGAGGAGGACTAGGGAGCAGGACCCCTGATGTTGAATGGAGCAGGTGGCAGATTCACATGAGGAGAGATGATCCTTTAAGTTCCCTGGAACCAAGCCATTCAAAATATTTATTTTTTTAATACGAGAGCGACACCCTGAATCTGCAACTGGAAATTGTACAGCCCATAAGAACATAAGAAGAGCCCTGCTGGATCAGGCCAAAAGCCCATCTAGTCCAGCTTCCTGTGTCACACAGTGGCCCCACCAGATGCCTCAGGGAGCACACAAGACAACAAGATACCTGTGTCCAGTCGCCACTCCCTTGCACCTGGCACAGAGAAAACCCACTTCTAAAACCAGGAGGTTGCTTATGGCTTGTAACCTGTGATGGTCTTTTCCTCCATGAATCTGTCCAAACCCCTTTTAAAGGCATCTAGGCCAGATGCCATCACCACATCCTGTGGCAAGGAGTTCCACAGATGAATTACACGCTGGGTAAAGAAATATTTTCTTTTGTCTGTTCTAACTCTCCCTCCACTCAATTTTAGTGCATGTCCCCTGGTTCTGGTGTTGTGCGAGAGGGAGAAGAATTTCCCTCTATCCACTCTCTCCATCCCATGCATAATTTTATAAGTCTCAATCATGTCCCCCCTCAGGCGCCTTTTTTCTAGACTGAAAAGCCCCAGACCCTGTAGCCTTTCCTCATAAGGGAGGTGCTCCAGCCCACGAATCATTCTGGTCGCTCTTTTCTGCACCTTTTCCAATTCAACTATAGCCTTTTTGAGGTGTGGTGACCAGAACTGGACACAATACTCCAGATGTGACCTTACCATCGATTTGTACAAAGGCAGAATGATATTGGCCATTTTATTCTCAATCCCTTTTTTAATGATCCCTAGCATGGAATTGGCCTTCTTCACAGCCGCCGCACACTGGGTCGACACTTTCATCGACTTGTCCACCAGCACCCCAAGATCTCTCTCTTGATCCGTCACAGACAACTCAGAACCCATTAGCGTATATGTGAAATTTTGGTTTCTTGCCCCAATGTGCATCACTTTGCACTTACTTACGTTGAAGCGCATCTGCCATTTTGCTGCCCATTCTCCCAGTTTGGAGAGGTCCTTCTGGAGCTCTTCACAATCCCTGCTGGTCTTCACCACCCGGAAAAGTTTAGTGTCATCTGCAAACTTGGCCACCTCACTGCCTATCCCCGACTCCAGGTCATTTATGAATAAGTTGAAAAGCACCGGTCCCAAGACCGATCCTTGGGGCACACCGCTTTTCACCTCTCGCCATTGTGAAAATTGCCCATTCACTCCCACTCGCTGTTTCCTGGTCTTCAACCAGTTCCTAATCCAGAAGAGGACCTGCCCTCTTATTCCCTGACTGTGGAGTTTTCTCAGGAGCCTTTCATGAGGGACCGTGTCAAACGCCTTCTGAAAATCCAGATATATAATATCCACGGGTTCGCTCGCACCCACATGCCTGTTGACCTTTCCACATGCCTGTTGAGCCCATGCATCTTCACTGGCTGTATGTTTTGCCACTACGCCACTCATCAGTGTATAGATGTGCAGAAACTGATATCCGTGTTTTATTGTTAAGATAAAATATCTCCCAACCATAATAATTACTGTACTCTGCAAGACTGGAATTCTTGCACTTCTCAAAGCAAACACTACCACCTGGGGCTGCCAGACTCCATGACCTGACTAAGGTCAGTCCATGCACTTCTTGCATTGGAAACATGCTCCAGAAACCTTGAGGTTGCAGCTGTATCTAATTAGTTTAATTTTCTCCTCCGCTTTTGTGTCAATCTCACAGAATAAAGGGTGCAGGGGCACGTTGTACAACAAAAGCCCTTTGACTACTGATGACCATCTTTTATGAAGAATAACATATTCCAGCATATGGCTAAAATGTTAAATGCAGAAATAAAGCATTACTATAGAATTTAGTTTTAATTATATGAAGCACAGATATGTACAATTGGGTAATACCTAGTTGTCAGCATGGTAGCCTTGACTCTCGGCTAAAAGATGAAGCTGTAAAGGAATAGTAGCTTCTACTACTGCAACTTCCATAAACCATTCATTCCTTGGCTGCCACAACGGCATAACCAAGTTGAACAGTATAGTTTCAACCAGTATAGTTTCATCCTGGAGCCATTCTGGCGGCGAAGGCAATGCGCTGCCATTGCCTTCGCCATCGTAATGTCTCTGGCAGCAAGTGGGAGGAGCTGAATTACACCGGTTTGCAAGGTGCGGTGTAGCGCCTTGCACCACCTACGGTGCCGCACCCCCTCCAGCAACGCCACTGGTTTCAATATCACATTCCTTCACACAGATGTATTTTGATTAGTGAAGTAAGCTGCTTAACGTCCACACGTCCATCCTTTCTTCCCTACAAGTGACTTTCCTTGAATACTTTCTGGTCGTTCTTCCTCCACATGTACTGCAAATGCGAGAAAGAGAGAGAACACATGTAGGTCTCCATGCTATATGCGCATAGGCCCTCCATGTGACTAGGAACTCTTCATGATTGGGATTTTCAACTGTGTAGAGCAGTGTTCTCAAACTGTGGGTCAGGACCCACAGAGGGTCCCGGCCCGATTTCTAGTGGGTCCCACAGAGCCTCCAATGAAAAGGCACACTGGTGCTGGAAGGATCAGACAACTAATTGCCTCAAGCCCTGAGGATATTCAAAAATCAGAGAACTGATTTGCCCTGCAAACAGCTGAGCTCCTGCAGTTTGCAAGCTTGTGTAAATACAGGGAGATAAATGTCTGAGCGTCTTTTTTTCTGGTGTGTTTTTTCCAAGTTTGTCAATGACAGGTAATGGGGGCAGATGAAGGCTGGGTCACATAACTAATCCCCTCAAGCCTTGGGGCTAATCATTAGGGCTGCCTCATTACGAGAAATGGATTGAGTTCTTTACAAATAGATAGGTAAGGTAAATAAAATATTAGTTATAAATTATAATATTATTTATTTCTAGATCATCTGTGTTTTTTTTTTAAAGTCTCATAAAGCTAGGTGGGTCCTGACAGAGTGCCATTTTAAAAAGTGGGTCCTAGTGCTAAAACGTTTTAGAATCACTGGTGTTGAGATCCCATATGCGTATGTGGTTATGTGCATTGGCTCCTCTTTTCAGATGTCCTGCTGGGGGTGTTCAGAAAGGGGCAGGTTCTTCTCCTCCTCCCCCCCCCTTCATATATTTGATGCATGCACAGAAGAGGAATGAGTGAAAAGGGCTGCAATCTTGAAGCAGTCTGGATCGTACTATTATCTCATATTCCAACTACCACACACCTGACCAAATTTTATTGTCATTAATTCCTTACAGAATTTAACTCGTTTGCAAGTTTAACTCGCATTGCAGAGGCGGTGGCCTCAGCACCCCAGCTCCAAATGTGCTAGAAATAGGACTGGGAAGCTGTGGAAGCAGGAAACAAGGTCCAGGTTGCTGGGTCAAGGAAGGGTGGCAGGATCCCTGGGGAAAGTGCCCCAGCCCAATTGGAGGTTCTCACCAAATGGTTAGAGCTCTACTCAGACAGAAAGGTAACAAAAGACAAGGGCCTGTGAGGCTCTATTGCAGGGGTGGCCAAACCTGCTTCAAGTAAGAGCCACATACGATAAACTTCAGATGTTTGGGAGCTGTAAGAGTGATGTTTGAGAGCCGCAATATTTAAGAAGCATTTAAAGATATTTACTCACCATGAACATTTAACTTATGTTTTAATCTGGTGGGCTCTCAGTTTATACCTGTTAAATAATTATAAAGCTTGAAAATTTCTTATTTACCTTTTATATTAATTGTGATGCAAAGAAAGAGCTCAGCCAACGTATTTCCAAGAGCCGCACGTTATACGTTTGTTTGGCCACAGTTTGGCCACCCCTGCTCCAGGTTGCTGTCAGTGCTGGCTAACTTCAGGCCAGTTAGGGGAGTGGAAGGGGTCGTTTGCAAGAAAATATTGAAGGAGGTCAATGCTGGAAGGGTAGCTGGACTGTTTGGTCACACACACAAACCCCAGACACACAAACACACCTAGTCTTCAGGTTTCCTCATTAGGTGTTGTGCCTAACAGGGCACCAGGAGAGTTCGGGTTGAGTCACCGCCTGTTCTACCCCAATTATTATTTTGTGAATGATGGTGTCTCCCATCTGTGCTCAGTACAGTACACGTTGCCTTCTTTCAATAAAGCTGTAGCCATCCTGGAGATGTGGAGTTGGCGCATTGATGGTCAAATGCAACATGGAGTCTGCACTTTCGATTGCCAGTCTAGACTGTCTGCCCACGTCTGGTGGGAGCTTCTACTCCAAAATACCATGGGGAGGTGTTGGTGCTCCCAAGCCTCAGCCAGCCTTGTGCTGCTTCTCCCATGTAGCCGGGCATCCCTGCTGCTGCCTATCTGGGAGGAGGTTCCACCTCCTTCCACCACCTGCTGCTCCCATGCCCAACCAACAAGCCCCAGTTGCCTCACGGATCCCCAGCTTAGGCTTCCAGACCTTCTTCTACTTCATCTTTTTTATTGATTGATCGGTAGCATTGCTCACCATCCAGCACTTGCCACTCCTTGCTGCTCCACTTCACCAGTCCTTCACTGAAGTCAATGCACCAAACGGCCCAAATGACAAGAGGAGTCACAATGGCCATTCAGGCTCCTCCCCAAGAAGCAGCAGCCAGCCAATCAACTGGCTGCATTCCTCTGCCTTACCTTGTGCAGGGTAAGGAAGAGGCAAAACCACTCCCTCTTGTAAAGCTATTGTCAGGGGAGCAAAAAATTGCTTGAACCCCCTCATTTCTCAGTGGATTTGCACGACATTTGGTGGAATGGTGAAGGCTGTTAACTAGGTCCTCCAGGCCAAAAAGAAGAAAAATGAATGGTGGGTTTGTAATTTATGTTCGGGCTTCTGGTTAATATATCCCCATTGCAATCTTTTGCTCACTCCTGCTCCGGTCTCTGCCTTTATTTGTTTCTCACTGCTGAACTTTCTCCTCCTACTTCCCTCCCTCCACCCAGACTTCTTCTCTTTTGACTTGCAGAATTTGTCTAATCCAAAACAGACTTCATATGAACCACACTGCTCTGGCTTAGCAGCTTGTCTGCAGATCCTGCCTTGGAGAATTCCTGTCTTTGGGAATTCTTTTTTTAGAAATACAAAATATAAAGTCGTTTAGTTTTCCTGAACGTAATTCTAAAAATTCAAACTTTGTATCTGTTGTCAAAGATGAGAGAGAGAGAGAGAGAGAGAGAGAGAGAGAGAGAGAGAGAGAGAGAGAGAGAGAGAGAGATTTGGATGTTAAGCAATGAGCAGAAAGTGTTCACATGAATTTAAAAGGCTAAAATTAAAAATGCACTAAACTGTACCATGGGTGCTATTTGACAGAGGTGCGTGTGGCTTCACGTACCGTCTTCCTCTGAACGCACCTGAGCTATGCAGGTCATCTTTTTTTCCTTGCATCTTGTCAAATGCATTCGGTTCCTCTGGGATGACAAGCACAATAGGAATCTGGAAGATCATTGTACATTCCTTTCCTTGTATTGCTAATTTTCTCCACTTTTAATCTCTTGGTTGGATTTAATTAGGCTCTCTCCAGAGCCTTTGCAAGTTAACTTTTAAAATAATAATAATAATGATAACAAAAATGTGTATCAGGTAAGACACTTTGAAAGTCATTGTTCTTAAAAGTGGCATTTGTCTCCTACACATTTATCTTTTATTAAAGGACAGGTTGGAACATACTTCTATATCTATATCTATATCATCTATATCTATAGATACATAAATATAGATACACAGACACAGACACACACACACACTAGGAAGTCCTTGAAACTGTGGCATTAAGCGAAAACAACATATAATAAAACAAATGATTATGGTTCAGTGACACTCTGGTGGGCTTTGGCTAGGCTTACCATCCATCCCGGATAAGCTGGGAAAATCCCGGTTTCCGGGGGTCCATCCTGGCCAGAATCAGGTCTGTCCCAGTTTTCTGGGTCCACCACCACCGCCGTGCCACTTCTGCGACTCTTCTAGAGCCTGGCCGACTACATTACGGTCAGCCCAGGCTCGTCGCGCGCTGGAGCGAGGTTCGTGAGGCTCACACAGGTGCACAACGGATAGCTCTCCAAACAAAAAAAATCATGGTGTGCCTGTGGAAGCCTCGCTAGCCTTGTCCTGGAGTACGCCGAGCCTGGGCCGACCGGAACGCAGTTGGCCAGGCTCTAGAAGAGTCGCGAAAGTGGTGGGGCGGCAGAGGGAGGGAGTAGTCAGAGGAGTCCTGGCTGGAGTCTGCGGTGGTGATGGCGATCAGCGGCAGTGGCAGGAGAAAAAGGACGCAAAAAGAAGCAAAAGGCAATCAGAAATGGTAGCGAAAGGGGGGAAATAATTAAATAATTGTAATAAATTTAGCCGCCCTTAGGGCGGCGAGCAGACACTCTGCGCCTGCAAAAAAGGGGGGAACTAAGTGGCATGAAATTAATTTTAAAAAATGGCAGGAGTGTCCTGGTTTAGTAGGTTTACCATACGTCCCGGAATGGCTGGGACCCTCCCAGATTTCGGGGGCCTGTTCCAGCATCCCAGGGCATATAGTAGCCATCCTGGGAAATCTGGGGGTGCACCGCCACTGCCGCTTTTCCTCCAGCTGCTCATGCACAACACGGCCTGGAATGCGGACAACGCGGCCATTTCTCACGAGCCACACGCATGCGCACAAGTGGCCTGGAAGCCCTTCATTCAGAATGGCTTCCAGGTCGCTTGTGCGCATGTGTGCAGCTTGCAAAAAAAATGGATGCATTGTCCACGTTCCAGGCCACGTTGTGCAAGAGTGGCTGGAGGAAAAATGGCGACGGCTGGACAAAAAATGGCAGCGGCCACAGCCACAGTAAGGGGGCGGCAGTTTTTAAAATGCAGTAACAAAAAAAGGGGGAAATAAATAAATAAATAGAAAATCAGCCGGCAAAAATAAATAAATAAATAAATAAATAATAAAGCTTGATGGCCAGACCAAAAAACAAAAAAGAATAAAAAAAAAGACTTGGCAACCCAAAGTGGGGGGGTTTCCCTGGATGTACTCATCAAAAATATGGAAACCCTATGGTTTGGAGAACTCGACATATGGTAAGCCAAGCTCCGGCAGACTGCAGAAGCCCCTTCCGGGACTGGGACTCACTTCCTAGGCTTTCTTCTCGCCTCAAAATGCTTTGCAAGGCATTCTGGTGGGAGAATAAGACCAGGAAGTGAGCCGTGAGCCGGAAGCAGCTGCCGCTTCAAACTCTTTATGCACTCATCCTCATCCAACCCCAACATGTCCTCATCTTTCCCCAGCTAATGTTAAACCAAGACTGTGGTCATGTGGCCACTTCTCCTTCTTCTAGGCTTACCAGATCTCCAACCGGGACAGAGTGCTAGACCTTTAGGAGAAGGAATGTGGGCAGGTGTAGCTTGTCAAACCCTTAGAGCACAATCCTAGGCATCTGTACTCAGAAGCAAGCCCCATTGTGTTCAGTGTGGCTTGCTTCTGAATATACATGCCTAAGATTGTGCTCTAAGGTTTAACAAGCTGCACCTGCCCACATTCCTTCTCCTAAAGGTCTAGCACTCTGTCCCGGTTGGAGATCTGGTAAGCCTACCTTCTTCCAAAGGATCCTTTTCTCTTAAAACAAAGTGAAGAAGATGAGGAGCAGGGCAAATCCCAAGCGTGAGCCTCTTCTCCATCGGATGGGATGAATTGGTCAAATTTCAAGAGGTCCTCTTCTTTCTGTATCCTGATGAATTTTTTTATTTTATTTTTTTGCATTTCCACCCCCTAAGGAATCTAGATCCATGTTGTATGTGTGTGTGTGTTTTTTAACTTCTCTGGGGAAAAATTATTAACACAAATCCTCCTCTTTGAACAAAACCACCTTTTGATTGGTGTAAGTGAGCTCCATTACCTTTCTCCATTCTGCGTTCCCACCTCCTATCACAGCATCCCCCAGCAGCGTTAACACATCTCAATTTATGAGACTCGTGCTGCAAGGGTCAATGTATTAATATGTTAATAATGCAATGCTTTGCCAATTATGCTGGGGGGTTTTATGCAGAGCCTCAATTAATTATGTTATAATATTTTGATGGCAGGCTGATTGTGAGCGTTGCATAGCTGCAATGTTGTATGTTTAGAAGTTGATAGGCTGGGATAACTTAATGGCCATGCGGTTATTGTTGAGGAAAGAGCTGATCTGAACAGAGAGACACGAGTTATATGGATCCTGCTGCTGTAGGTTTTATCTGAAATCTCTTGAAACCTCAGGATTAAGTTAGTTTTTTTTCCCTTAAGAAATAAAATGACACCCACCTCTAACATTTGGTCTGGTTTCTAATTCAAAAGCACAAACAATATTTCACTAAACCAGGGGTGCACAACTTGGAAGTAGGTAGGGGCCAAAATGAATAGACTAAACTTCTTCGGGGCCGCACAGGGGGGCGTGTCAAGGAACCGTGATGTCGCAACGCGCACCAAGGGATCCCCAATTTCTTCGGGGGCCACCGGAAATCCTTCGGAGGGCCGCATGCGGCCCTGGGGCCGCATGTTGTGCACCCCTGCACTAAACAAAACAAACTAACCCAGAACTTAATAAAAGGTATGCTAACGTACATCCAAATGAAAATATGGTTATCAAAAGCCAGCTCCAAATAGTAAGGCCTTCCAATGTTTCCAATGGAGATTCACACTGTGTTTTGGGTAAAACTCCAGCAGACAAGAGTAGTACAGGTTGATTACCCCTTATCCGGACATCTGAAATTATTCCAAAATCCAGTATATGGGGAAGCTATGACTTAAACAAAAAACTTTTTCCAACATCTGGCTGGCATAGCGCAAGGCATGCTGGGGCATAAAATTATTTAAAAATATAGTATAAAATTACCTTCAGGCTATGTGTATAAAAGGTGTATATGAGACATAAAATGAATTTCGAGTTTAGACTTGGGTCCCATCCTCAAGATATCTCATTACATTTATCCAAAATCCAGACAAATCCAAAATCCAGACAACTTCCCATCCCAAGCAGTCTGGATAAGGGATACTCAACCTGTATAACTTCACGGAAACCACCAAGTACAGTTCTTCTTAGCTCTCTTTAGGCATTCTAAAACTGAACACCTTGATAGAGGGAGCATGGGAGCACACAGGTTAGGGTAGAATAGATGAAGGTGGCATTGAACCGGGGACACCTGGAGGCATGACAATGGAATGCATTGGGGCAGGGCAGGGTTAGTCCATGTGTACCCATTGCTCCCCCACCTGAGTGCACTGTTTTAGAATGCCTGGAGAGGGCTTATGTGTCCGCACTCTCTAACGGCGAAATCCTGTGTAAGGATCCGGTCAGTGGCCCAGGGCCGCCTGCTGGATCCCGTTCTCTCCGGGGACCACCATGCAGCAGACTGGAGGTCTACTCGGGGAAGGGGACATTTGTAACCCGGGGCAGGATGTAAACCGTGGCAGGCCCTATCGGAGGAGGAGGCCATGTAATGGCCGAGCCAGCCCGATGTGGACGGGGATATGGCAGACGCCATCCTCGCCCCCTCCCGGGCTGGCTCACCCAATGGTACCTCCCTCGCTACCCGGACTGCCCATGCGGCTGCCGGCGGGAGCCTTATCTGCCTCCGGCAGTTGCATGCTCGTCCCGGTGGCGGAATGAGTGAGGGAAGCCAGCCTTGTGCCGGTCTCCCTTACTCTCGAGTCGTCGCACACGTGCCTTACGGCACGTTTGTGATGGCTTGCAGCACCGGAGCACTCGCTCCAGCGCCAGATAGGTAGACTGGATCTCGCCGTTAATGTATCAAGCAGGAGGCTAAATGAAAGGGCTGGGATGGAACACGGAACGGAAGGTATACAGAATGGGTTCCTGCTATGCCAGCACATCATGGCCCCCAACAGAGTATACTGAGGGCCAATGAGAAGGGCGTTAAGGGGTTACAATCATATACAGACTCAGGAATAAAATGGGTCAAGAAGTGGGCCCAGGTGCAAAAAAAGGGGGCCCCAGGAGCCAAATTTTCATGAAGCGAAGGGGCCCAAAAGAAACGTTGTACCCCCTGATAAGATTCCTCTGAGTGGCCCCCGAGTGATTTCCATATTTCGGACCAATTCAGCACCATCTAACTCCATTGAGCCAATGCAAATTCCACAAGCCCTATTCAGGTATTCTTACACCACGTTAAGGGAACCTGGAAAGAGGGGAAACAGGAGCATGCTGACTACCCACACCCCCAAGCAGATGCGCTCCTCGACTATCTGCATGTTGTTACATATTTATTGCCATTTTATTCTACATGCATTCAGCCCTTACCTCTCCAGACAACCACTGAACACAGGAAAAGTGGGATTGTCATGGGAAAGGGGACTGGCCAGGGAGCACATCAGTGTGGAGGACGTAGCTGGCCGGCACAGTCTGATTCCCCCTCTTTCCATGTTCACTGCATTCAGTTCTAGAATGTCTGAATAGGGCTACAGCGTACCTGACTTGGACAAACTGATATGGCAACAGGATCGGTTTGCATGAACAGCAAAGAAAGGTAGAAAGGAAGCTTATGGGCAAGAGCCAGAGAGGTATCGAAGATGGAGCATTCAATGGAGGGGATCTTGGCTTAAATGAAGCTCAGTGGGTGATTTTATACTAGTTATTATCACGTTGGGCCACATTCACACTACATTTGGTCCAGTGACATCCCTAGCCCTAAACCAATAGGGGGGCCATCCTGGAATTGGCGCCCCCTCCTAACTCCCTGGCGGCGCCAAAGGCGGTGCCGCGATTTGGGGTGGGGGCACCAATTCACCTATTTATTTATCCCCTCCTGGGTGCAGAAATCCCCCCCCCGGTGCCCGCCACTTTTACTTACCTTGACTCCGGCGGACCGGCGCCTCTGCTCTCGCCCGAGTCTAAGTCGGGGGACTCGTAAGAGGAAGTCAGTGCCTCTCTAGGAGGCGCTTCAGTCTCGCTGGTGACTCACCAGCGAGACTGAAGCGCCTCCTAGAGAGGCACTGACTTCCTCTTACGAGTCACCCGACTTGGACTTGGCCAACTCGGACTCAGGCGACTCGGACTCGGGCAACTCGGACTTGGGGCCCGAGTCTGAGTCGCCCCCTTTGGCGCCTCCCAGAAGCTGGCGCCCTATGTAACTACGCCACTGGTTTCGTCCTATGTGTTTTTAAAAACTGAAATAGCAGCTGCTTTTGGGACAAGTCACTGCAGTTCTGATGAAAATTCACCTCCAAGCTTTTCTTATCCTTGGTGCCACTTGGAGCTTCTTTATGGATAACAACTTTTGGGAGGGAGCATTTTCACTGGGGCTGTGGAGAAATGGGAAAGGGTTCAATATCCTCACCCCATATCCACAGCCTGATCCTCATGACTACTTAAGGTTTAAAGCACACACACACACACACACACACACACACACACACACACACACACACACACACACACACACAAAGAGGGCCAAGCTGTGTGTTTAACTTAAATGTGTAGTTTGGCCCTCAGTCGAGTCTACTTTGCACGGTTGCTTTGATGATAAAATGGGGGAGTGCACCACCCTGAATTCTTTAAAGGAAGGGTAGAATAAAATGGCAATAAATAAAGATTCTATGAAGCTGCCTTCTATTGAATCAAATACTGGTCCCTCTGATCCAGTCCACTCTTGGCTGGTGGTGACAGCTCTCCCACAGAGGTCTTCTGACCTTTGCCAACCTTTGCATTCCAGATTTAACCGGAGAAGGCAGGATCAAACCTGCAAGGAGGGCAGATGGCCCCTTCTCAGTCTATTAGGTGCCTCATCTATAGATCTTGTGTGATCTTCAGAAGATCCTAAGACTTGCCTGCACTGTCAACAGCACATCTGTTTAAGCTGGAGTGTGTGTGTGTGTGTGTGTGTGTGTGTGTGTGTGTGTGTGTGTGTGTGTGTGTGTGTGTGCTTCACTCCAGGAAGTGATGCACCAAGTGTGCTGTGGGTGGTAGTGTCTGGTTGGTTTCCTCATCAAGGCTGCAACACCCAGGTCCTTGAATGGCAACATTGCAGTTGGGGCTTCTAGGAACTTGTGACGAAAGCTGCATGTTTATTTATAAACCATCGACTCTAAAGAGCTTGCACTTCCCATTTTGAAGGAACACACACAAATATCAGATGAAACAGATGCCCTTTCCCCAGGGAATATTGCAGAGGGGCTAATAAAAATTAACGCAGAGCTGCTGAGGTCTGATATTATGTATTCTCCAGGCTTATTTATAATTCAGTAAATGAAATCCAGTTGCACATCATATATAGCTGATAGAAGCCAGGCTGTGTTTATCTCATGAAATGAGATTGAGAATAACTAAGAATTTCAAACCACGTTCTAAGTTTAAGCTTAAGTGGTCTGAGTAAGTTTATCTTTTACTTCTTGGCAATGTGAGGCAATTGTTGAACATGACTACCCCCCCCCCCAAAAAAAAAGATATTTTGTTAAGGGGCCCAGGTGACTGTGACACTCTCTTTAAAGCATTCCAACTGTTAGGCTTTGCAAAAGGCTGAAGATAAAAGCCGATTTATAAACTGGATCCAAAACACATTATAGTATGTCGATGGAGTTTATTTCAATATAAAGGCCACAATCCAAAACAGAGAGTTAGGTGTACTTAAGCCCATGGATAATAATGCACACATAGTTCCGTGTTGGATGGTGGCCATTGCATTCAATATTACTATGTTGTTGTTGTTCAGTCGTTAAGTCGTGTCCGACCCTTCGTGATCCCATGAACCATATCCCGCCAGGCCTTCCTGTCCTCCACTATCTTCCTGAGTTCGCTCATTTTCATGTTCGTTGCATCGGTGATGCTGTCTAACCATCTTATCCTTTGCCTTCCCCTTCTCCTTTTGCCTTCAATCTTTCCCAGCATCAGAGTCTTCTCCAGAGAGTCCTCTCTTCGCATTAGGTGGCCAAAATATTTGAGTTTCAGCCTTAGTACCTGTCCTTCCAGGGAACAGTCAGGGTTGATTTCATTTAGGATTGACTGATTTGATCTCCTTGCAGTCCAAGGGACTCTCAGGAGTCTTCTCCAGCACCACAGTTTGAAAGCATCTATTCTTTGGCGCTCAGCCTTCCTTATGGTCCAACTCTCGCAACCATACATTGCTACTGGGAACACCATCGCCCTGACTATACGAGATTACTATAGCCCAAACCTATCCCCCGCAAACAGCGCTAATGCAGCCACGCCATGGAGGCTCTTGCTGCACCTTATGATGGGATGGAGGGGGCGATTAGGAGGCCTCCTCGTAGTAAGGGAACTTTTGTTCCCTTACACCCAGGTAAGCACCCTGTCACCTATAAGCCTACTCATACCTGTGCCAGCTGTTTGGCTGGCACAAGTGTGAGCAGACTCAGGGGTGTGTGACCAGGTCAGGTGGGAGGGCACTGTTGCCACCAATAACCACTCCCTGCCTGCCCTGTCACACCTCCTAGTGGCCCCAATCCGACTGGCGCAGGAATTACCTGTGTCCTGCAGCATGGGTCATGGAGGACAGCCTAATAAGCGGTGCCGGCCTCCACGTTGGTGCCACTTACACGTGAGGTGGTGCAAAAAGTGCCTTACGGTACTTTTGAATCTCCTAAGGCAGTGTTTCTCAAACTGTGGGTTGGGACCCACTTGGTGGGTCGCGACCTGATTTCTGGTGGGTCCCAGGTGATGGAAAGATCAGATAAGTAATTGCCACAAGCCCCGAGGCTATTCAAAAACCAGATAGCTGCTAATTGCCCTTCAAAGAGCTGAGCTCCTGCAGTTTGCAAGATAGCTGCTAATTACCCTGCAAACAGCTGAGCTCCTGCAGTAGATTGAGTTTTTTTTTAACAAATAAATAAATAAAATGTTACTTGTAAATAAATATATTATTTCTTTCTACATCACCTTTTTTTTTAAAGTCTCGTAAGCTAGGTGGGTCTTGGTAGGGTGTCATTTTAAAAAGTGGGTCCCGGTGCTAAAATGTTTGAAAACCACTGTCCTAAGGCCGGCAGAGCGCACACTCCACCAGCCTAAAGTTGTTGGACTGGGCCCTTACTCATGTTATATTAAGCTTACAATCCTAGGCAAATGTACCTGGGGCAAAGTTCTATTAAACACAGTGGGACTTACTTCTGAGTAAACTTGCATAGGCTAGCTCTCTAATACTGTATAATAGCATGTGCGATCCTTCTCTGTTGTGGCGCCACAATTGTGGAATTCCTTGCCAGGGGACTTGAGAACTACCCCCTCCCTCATGACTTTTCGGCGAGGGTTCAAAACGTTTCTGTTTCGTCTGGCGTTTGGGTGATGGGTTGTTGTCTGACTCATGTGTCTCAAGGTGTTCTGCTTTGCTGCTTCTCTGCTCCATATTGTCACCCCCCCAGTGGATTTTATTGTTTTTAATTTATTTTATGTATTGTTTTTCAATTATGTATTTTAATTCTTGTTGCAAGCCGCCTTGGGCATTTGCCTTGGCATAGGATAAGGCGGGGTATAATTTTTTAAAATAAATAAATAAATAAAATAACTTTTATTTATCTGGGATATATATATATATATTCTATTTTTCAGTCTTTGTACATTTGCTTTAAACAACATCTACTCCAAGAGTTTGGGCTGAAATTAGGTAGAACTTTAAAATGAAGCATAATTCAGGGGTTCATACTGTACATTTCAAAGCAGGAATAAGTGGCAACAGAAGAAAACGCTCTAATGAAGAAATGTAAAGTGGATTTTCTTTTTGTTGTATAGACTTTTGGGATATGGCTATTGGGACATGGCTATGAGGGGATGTCGTGATAAGGACATCCTGCCCTTCAAAATTTGCCACAACACCATTGACATAATCCAGTACTACTAGTAGCCTCAGTCTTTTCTAAGTAGGAAACAAAATGCAGCCAAACATAAGATTAAGCGTGCAATCCTGGAAGATACGCCGGCGACGGAACGAGCATTCCGTCGCTGGATGACATCGTGAACGTGCTGTAAAGCACATCCGCGATGCCTCAGGAGTAAGGGAGGCCAGCGCAAGGTCGGCCTCCCTCACTCCGGTGCCGGACCAGGACATGGACGGTGGCAGAAGGTAAGTGCTCCATCGCCGGCTGTGTGGGCGGTCCAGCTGGGCGAAGGAGGGGGGGCTATTGGCCTAGCTGGCCCAGGAGGGGGTGGCGGATGGCACCAGACATATCCCCGTCCCCACCGGGCCAGCCATGCCGTTACACGGCCTCCTCTACTTCTGCCAGCAATTTAGCTGGCGGAAATCCAAGGAGGCCGATCGGGTTGGCCTGGAGTTACACCTGGGGAAGGGGATGAGCGTCCCCTTCTCTGAGTAAACCTCCAGCCCGGAGCATGCCGGGCAGCCCATGCACAGGATCCGGCGGCCAGCCCTGAACCACCGGCCGGATCTTTACGGTGGATTGCACTGCCAATGTTGTATAATGTGAAAAATGGCAGCAGTCCTGGTTTTTGTATTCCTGACCCACTGTCTCTAAAGATCGAACACGTCCTTGTCTGTCCACGCCTTTCCAACAGATACACTTTCTGAGAACACCACATTTCTTTTCCAAACTGTATAATCTCGAGGTTCAACAGCGGCACTAATTTTCCACATTGTTCTATTCTGACAACTACAGTCGGTACTTTCTGTCCAAACAGAAACCTTTTAAGGCCTTTTGTTTAAAATCTGTGTCGATTCCTAGTCGTCATTTTTTTTCCCCAAGGATAGCAGCCAGCCCCAGATATGACCCAAGCATAATTCTGTGCAAAGCTGGGGATTTGGCTAGGAAGATGGCTTGTGGAATTATGCAGTCACAGGTGGATTTTCATTGATTCATTGAAAGCGGGACGGCAAGGGCTTCCGGTGCCTTCTGGTCCTCCCCTTGCAATAATGCTGACTTTTCTTCTCCCTGCAATCGTATGTATAGAATTACAGGCAGATAGAGGTCAGCCTGAAGATTTAAGTTTCCATAGGACTTTGTTATCCTTCCCTTACAGAAATTGGCTCTGAAGTGCAACAGCTACATGGGGATCCTTGTCCTTTCTGCTGTTTGATGGGCTCCAAGGCATAAAATCGCCACAGCCTCTTCGTTCAAGATCCCAGGATGGATTTGAACTGCAGTTTCAGAGGTGAAAGGCCTTGATAACATGTGCAGTTGCCTTCCCCCCAAACAGCTGGAGTAGCATCCAAATCTTTTGTTCTGCAGGCAGCTCTAGTCACTCTTTATAAAAGCAGAAGGGACGGGCTGTCTAGCAAGCAGGGTTATTTTTTGCCTCTTCGTCTTCCTCCCCTCAGATAATAGCAAAGTATCTCTAATTCAAACCAACTGAACTAATTGGTCCAAAAAAGAATGTTAACAGCCCAGTCTACCAGACTGTATTTAAAACAATTGTTAGCAATCAATAAATCCTGCTGGATTGTTTCATTTCATTAAAGACGTATTTGTTAACTAAGCAGCTGGCACCCAAACAGCTGCTTTAAATAGAGAGGCATTTCCATGCTGCATTTTATCATGTTCTTCATTAGTTTCTTTGCACATTGCCAGAGACAATGGCTACCAAAGAACCAGGGAAACGTCAATTGTTCCAGCATCAGAAGTCCAGTGGAACTACAACTCCAAGACCCAAGTACCCACCTCCAGGATGGGGGCTTAAGCAGGCCAATTCCCTCCCCACCACAGGTTTTCTGCAGCGGTTTCATTTTCCCCAACGTCACGGCTCCTGCAGATGAACATACTCAGTCCCCATTGCGCTGCTTCGCGTAACAGAGAGCTGCCTTACGTTAAGACCATCTAGCTTTGTGTTGTCAACACTGACCTGTGGCAGTGCTCCAGTTGGGAATTTTTCTCTGTGTTGCCTGGGTTTGAACTTGGGACCTTCTGCACGCAAAGTGGGTGCTGTACCACTGAGCTACACTCTCCCCTTTGGGCATACTTGGTAGTTGGGCCTACCACACAGGTGAATATTGAATTGCTTAAGATCGTCATTACTGAGTGCATAGACCAGGGGTGGCCAAACGTGCTTAATGTAAGAGCCACATACAATAAACTTCAGATGTTTGAGAGCCGCAATATTTAAGAAGCATTTACATTCTTAAATATATTTACTCGCCATGGACATTATACTTATGTTTTAATCCAGTGGACTCTCAGTTTATACCTGGTCAATAGTTATAAAGCTTGAACATTTCTTATTTTCCTTTTCTATTAATTGTGATGCAAAAAGGAGCTCAGCCAACATATTTTCAAGAGCTGCACATTATACATCAAAGAGCTGCAGGTGGCTCAGGAGTCACAGTTTGGCCACAGTGGCCTGGCTAATGTGCTCCTGAAAACTAGTTAGTAGGTTTCCAGGGTTTCAGGTGGGTTCTTCCCCATCCCTACCTACAATCCTTTACTTTGTTATCCTCTGCATCTTTTGACATGCATACTGCACTTCGGTCCCTGGCTACCTGGAGCTTCACTTTTGACTTTAATTAAAGCAAGTTATCATGTAGCAAATGCTGGAAGTTATGGTCTATTGCAGGGGTGGCCAACCTTCTACCATTAGGGCCTCTGTGTTCTTAAGAGTTGTGTAGAAGACAGAATCTTGGCAGCTGCAACTGCTGATGGTGCTGCTAAAGCAGCTGCACTTGCTGAAATGCCCTCACCTATACACCCATTAAAGGGCCAGGAGCAATCAAGTTAAAATGTTGGTCACCCCTGGTCTATAATATACTATGAACAAACCATATTTCAATGATTGACCCAATTTAGTTCAACCTCCATATCTAGTCCGGAACTGAGGTCCATTGTAGATTATTTGTAGCAAATCACAATGCAAATGAGAGTAGTGGGCATTTTTATAACTTTCCATTCCACCCCCCTCCTCTCATTTTCTCTCTGTACAAGCACACAACATTCTATTTTAGACAAGCAGAAAGTTTCTGGGCAACTTTATATTCATCCTAAGATCTTGGTCCTGCCATGCTGACCCCTCCTCTCTCGTGGTGCCCTTTCCGTATACAGTAAAATTTGTCACACGACACAGACAAAAAAGAATTTGACGCTGACAATCTCGCTCCAACTGTTTGACAGGGAACAGGGACTACTTAAAAGAAAAGCTGTTCTAAAGGGGGCTCTTTCCTTCCTTTCTTTTCCTTTTTTACCAGTGAATTCTTGTTTCACTTTCATGACTGTTGTGGTATCATAGCCTGTGCGGGATTTTAAGCCACATGACTGTGAGAGCCTGTGAAACTCGCATATCTTACATGCTGCTGAAAGATGGGAGGGGAAGGAGGAAAGGAGAAAAGAAAGGGACCTGGTGCATTCACAAGGAATGTGCTGAAAATATTCTGTAGTGCAAATATTCTGCATTCCTAGTAAAAGCAAAGAAGAATTGGGTGAAATTAGGGTTGTCTCAAATTCATAAGAACTCTGCTAGGTCAGAACAAGGGTCCACTCCATCTAGTCCAGCATCCACTACATCAGGGGTGTCAAATTCAATTCATACAGCTGGCTGAATCACATTCATGGCTGCTGGCACATGGCAGCCCAGCTCTACAGAATGGCAGGTCGTATTTTGATGGCCTATGAGTCAGTGATGTAGACTTTTGAGTCTATTGACTCAAACTCAAGTCGGACTCAAGTCGCATCAATGACTTGACTCGGACTTGACTCAGAGATTGTAAAAGACTCGAAAGACTCGACTCGAGACTTGGAACCTTTTACGACAAGTTGAATTTTATTCAGATTTAAACCTGTTTTCCCCATTAAATAGATAGGGACTCACAACTCGCAACCAAAGATTCGGGACTTGGGGGCAAAGACTCAGAACTTGACTTGAGACTTGGGCCCAGAGACTTGGGACTTGGCTCGAGACTTGGTCCACATCCCTGCTATGGGTCTTCTCGGACCCACACCAGTTATATAGGTGATGTAAGTCCAAGGAGAGAAAGGGGGTGAGGAAGGCTGAAAAATGGGGGGTAGGATCCACTGTGCATGTTTGATGCTGAGATTGTACCCATCCATCCTGATTCCACCCCGTACTTCCCCCTCTCCACCTTGGAACACCCCGAACATCCCCCTCCCCACCACCAATTTACTGGTGCCTGCGGAGCCTCTTGGAGCCACTGCAGCATATGCTGCACCTCTCCATGCAAAGGACCTTGCACTACCAGAATGCACTACCAGAATGCTAGTTCCAGCAGTACAAAGCCCCAATAGGATTGGGGCCCTAATCTACTTTGAGCAAAAAGTCAATTTGAGCATTGCCTCTGGTTTCTCTTGATATTTTACCAGTGGGAAGCTGTTCCAATAGTCCATTTCATTCTCCACTGTACTCATGAGGATCTGTGACTCTAGCTATTCATCACAATCTCAGCATTCATTTCTTTGCCAAAAAAGTGTTGTTGGTCCTCAGGGATGACCACAGACGATCAACCCATCTGTGTGGTGTCCTAGATGGATTCATGAAGACAGTCCAATGACGATGGCACTACTCCAGCATGAGGGTCATCAGACATAATCTTAAACACTTCTTTGCTTATGCAGAATATCGTCAATCTCTAATTAAAGTGAATGAGTCACAAGAGGCTCACCATCCCTACATTACAATTATGTACATAGTTATGTGTGCATTCTTCCCTTTGATTTCACTGAGCTTAGAGTATTTACAATACACAAGAACACAGCCTTATATTGAGTTGCCACCTTTTAACCTGGCAAATATGGATGCGCCAGCCATTATTAGTGTGGCAAAATGAGTAGGACATCAAGGGACTCATTGTAACCACATAGAACCGCTGGTTTCTAATCACATTGTTTGGGGAGGAGTCACAGTTTCAGTGGCAAAGCATATGTTTTCCATGCAGACGGTCTAAGTTGCAATCCCTAACATCTGCAGTTGTTTTTAAAAGAAGGCTCTGAGGTAGCAGGGCTGAGCAAGACCTCTGTTTGAGAGCTTGATGGACCAGTGGTCTGACTCAGTATAAGGCATGCGCACATTTTAATTATTTTACAGCCCAATCCCGCGCAAGTTTATTTATTTATGTATTTATTTATAGAATTTATACCCCGCCTTTCTCCCACTCTGGAGGACTCTCTGGAGAAGACTCTGATGCTGGGAAAGATTGAAGGCAAAAGGAGAAGGGGAAGGCCAAGGATGAGATGGTTAGACAGCATCACCGATGCAACAAACATGAAAATGAGCGAACTCAGGAAGATAGTGGAGGACAGGAAGGCCTGGCGGGATATGGTTCATGGGATCACGAAGGGTCGGACACGACTTAACGACTGAACAACAACAACAACAACTTTCTCCCACAAGGGCAACCAAGGCAGCTTACAATAAAAACATTAAAATACATGTATACATTTAAAATCAAGAATTAAAACAACAATTAAAACAATTAAAACAATTAAAACAAACAGCCCCAGTGGGTCATCCACATTTACATGGCCGGCCTAAATGGCCGGCCACTGCATCCTGCACAGGATGTGGCCTATGCTGGTGGGGCTGGGGCTCACCTTGGGGGAAGGGGATGTTTGTCTCCTTCCCCCAGTGTAAGCTCCGGCAGCCCCAACAGGCCTCCTTGGATGCACACCAGCTATTTAGCTGGCGCACAACTGGGAAGGCAGTGTAAGGCCGGCCAGTCAAGGGAAGAGAGTTTTAGATATCAGTGCAGCCCAGCGCCAATATCCCCACCCCCTGCCAGGCCTGGCTGGCCAATGGGCCCCCTGGCCCACCCTCCCCACGCCCTCCTGCTTCCTGGCGCAGGACTTACCTTTGTTCAGCGGCATGGGTGTCGGGCAACGGTGGTGTGAGCGGCACCTGCCTATAGTTAGGGTGGATTGCGCCCTCAATCACTAATTGGCAACCGTTGATTATCCTACACAGCAATTCATTTTGCAGAATGAAAAGTGAAATGACACTCTGCATTCGATTTCTACTGTCTACCTTACCAGGCATCAGGAGTCGGCATCACCAGGCAACTTCCTGTCATGTTTAGAGATCTGGTCCATGTTTTCCTAGTAGCTTCCTGGATTGAAAATAGGGTTGACTGGTATTTGTAGGGCTGACTGGGCTTACAATTCTTGTCTTCTGAAAAATAAAAGGACAAACTTTGTCCAATATTCATTTTCTACTTCTTACAGCCCAATCCTATTTGGGCCTTGCACCGACAGAACTCATGCCCATCAGCACAAGACCTGGGCTGCTGGCACGGCAGCTGCTGCGACCACGTCTAGGCTGGGGCCACCAGTGAAAGTGGTTGGCGGCCACAGGCATGCTCCAGCAACCTCCAGAGCCCCCACTGGATCCAGTAAGTCTGTAAAGGGGGCATTTCAGGAGACAATTGGGCTGAGGATCAGGGCCAGCTGGGCATGTGTCAAGGACGGGCTGGGGGTGGATATCAGAGGCAGCAGCACTGCTGATATCCCATGCACCTGGCCCGGGCTTGGCACACCCCCTTAGACCCACTCAGATTTATTCCAGCCAAAGAGCTGGTGCAGATCTGAGTAGGCCCATTGGGGACAAGGCAGCAGCAGAGGACATAAGTAGTTTTTTACTTGCCTCTCCATCGCTGCATGGTCCCCACCGGCCCATAACATGCAGTGGACGCTGTGCCAATCCCACGGCATGGTCTGGGCCAGCCCAGGATAGGACTGGGCTGTGAAGAACAGAGCTATTGGAATAAGAATAGGAGTGGAAAGAGATTAGAGCTAAATATTCTTAGGGGAAAAAAAAAGTCAACAGTCTTATTTTTATTACCCTTTTTAAAAAGCTGGATACTATTCCCCTCCCCTGCTCCCCGCCAATTTCCTGGCTGACGTGCTGCACGGCGCTGTCACTTCAGAGTTTGTCTTTCATGCCTGCTGATGTAATACAGCATGACGGACACAATATATGAAACGCCACTATGAGGTGCATCACTAGGAAAACTGGAAAACATGATTATAAGAGGCAAAAAATTGCAGTGATGTATATGACCATTTGGGGCTGTTCTTTTTTTCCCTGGAAAATATGACTCCTCTCTCTCTCTCTCTCTCTCTCTCTCTCTCTCTCTCTCTCTCTCTCTCTCTCTCTCTCTCTGCGTAAACTAGAGTGCTATGTGTTTTCCATCTCACTCCAGGATTTTTCAGATAATTGATTTGGATCAGAAAACTAAGTCCTAACACAGAGGTTTGCAGGTTTGGAATGCATGCAGAGACTATGGTTGTGATGTGGGTTTCGTATAGGCATGTCGCCAATTCTTTTGATTTTATATTCCAGATCGCCGGAACATAATACACACACAGATGCACACAAGGCAACTCAACACTGCAAATCCAAAAGAGTCTCAAACCTTTTCAAACTGTCATGTCTCCCAAACACACCATGAGAATTGTCGCTCTGTGACAAGAGCTAGACCTCTCTCAAGTGCTTCCAGCATCATCCCACAATTCGAATTCTCAGGGTTCAAAGTAAGAAGCGATGTACAGGGCAAACTAGTTTCAGAATGGTTTAAATACCAATGAAGGTGTGTTCAAACACAAAATGTTTCCCTAAATACATTTCTTTGTACCCAACAAACTGTACTCTTGATTTATTTTTCATAGAAGTGTTACATTTTTTAGCGTTCCTCATGGTAGAAGCCATAGTTGTGCTGCCCTGTAGTTGTGCTGCCCTGCTAATAGACCAATCCTATCTAACACACACACACACACACACACACCGACAATGCAACTGCGCCATTGGTGCAAATCTGAGTAGACCCAGGAAGGTGGATCGAGGCCAAGAAGCAGGATACGACATTGGCTTCACTGCTGCCACCAACACCACCCCCTTCCAGACCTCAATATCCTCTTCCCCACCCTGGTGTCCGCCCTGTTGCGCCCCCTCCTCGAGTTCCAGCGGTGCAAAATGCCCACAGGATTGGGCGGTTAGTATATAATCATAACCATGAAGGGTTAGAAACCATAAAAAGATATGGCACAGCTCTGAGCTCAATTTGAACCAGGGTTTATTCAAGAGGTGCCCTGAAACCGACTGTTTGTTATGCCCAACCCCAGTCCTGAAGCAAGTGAAATAATCATAAAGGAAAGGGCAGAAGCATCGGTGTGGGGGGGGTCGCAAGCTGGGGCCCTCAACAAAACAGCAGGGAGTGACAGGATCGGCAGTGAGGGGGCGATGGGATCGGCAGCGGTGCGAAAAATGGGTAGGTGGTGGCGCAAATGTTACTTCCGCCTGCCCGCCCTGTGCTTGGTAAGCCCTTTGCAGCGGCGGTGACATCACTTCCATTGGTGATGTCACAGGGGGCGGCATTTTGTATGTGGCCCTTCCCCCATGCAGGGTGCTGCGACGCCACTGGGAAAGGGGAGGGGGAGATGTTGCCTCTGAGCACTTACAGAGTATATGTACCATTTTGTAACTAACATGTAGGGGACAACATGTAGTCTGGGGTAGTGGGAGTGCACCACTAGCCCCATTTCCTGCGCTCCATGGTTACAGCATTTGTCTGGATAGGCAAATGCTGTACCTGGGGAGAAATCCTCCTTATGACAGGGTCGGACACTGGGTGTGGAGCACATTGGTGGGGACAAGGCTTGCTGGTGTGCTCCTCCTGCTACCTTGGACCACATGTTGCCTCTGCATGCTAGAAGGAACAAATGAATGAACAGGGTCTCCTGCCCTTCCTTATTCTGGAAATTAACTGTTCAATGTTACTTTTGCATAGACAACATCCGCGTGACGGGGGATGTGATTATTGCACATTGTAAGTCTGGCTCTGGCGCTGTTGCACTTTAGAGGAACTGCCCCGTCCCCCTCACACAAACAGCATTTGTCTATGCAGACCACACTGTGCATATGATGGGTGGGTGGACGGGAGGGTCTCAGGACCATGCCGGCATGGGGTCAGCGTTTTTGCTCCCCCAGGTGCATGGACAGCATCCACGCATAAGTAACTTCTGAAATGGTTATTCGTATATTGGCTACTATTGATAACTGTAGCTGTGCCTTGATGCATGTGAACGATTCAGAAGCTGTTGGGAAGAGAGCATCCAGCAGGCGCTCAGATCCTCTGCATACAGGACTGAGGTCAACAGCCACTCAGTTTTTGCAGCATCTTAGCCAAGATAAGAACAAACAAAACACAAAAGGTCCAGCATGTCAACAATGTGGACAGCCGGCCTCCTCCCACCTCTCTGCTTGAGAAGATTTGTTAGTCCAACACCTCTTTTTGCTTCTTTTGAAATTGCTTGTATCTTTCTTCTGAACAGGAGCTTCTAAATGGGTCTCAGCATTTTACTTTTGAAGAAATTCAGTGGCAAGCAATGAGGAATGGAGGTGTGTGTGTGTGTGTGTGTGTGTGTGTGTGTGTGCGTGTGTGTGTGTGTGTGTGTGTGTGTGTGTGCTTTTCAACATCGTTTTGGAGGACCTGTTGCCAGTGCCTTTCTAACAGCGCAAGCCTATGCGTGTCTACTCAAAAGTAAGTCCCACTGAGTTCACTGGGACTTATTCCCAGGTACGTGTGCATAAGGTTGCAGCCTAAGAGCGGCTTCCAACTCCAACGCAGTTGCCCCTTACAGGATATTTGTTCCAAAAATATAATAATGTATTTATTTTTTTATTTATTTAAGGAATTTGTAGCCCGCCTTTCTCCCGAAGGCACTCAAGGCGGCTTACAACATATTAAAATACATATAAACAACTTTAAAACAATTAGTTAAACACATTAAAATAATTAAAAACACTTGAGATTAAAAACAACCCCAATGGGTCACCAGCATTTACATATATAACCATTTGTTAAAAAGTCAGCCCACCATGTCAGACATTAAAAGCAGTCCTGAATAAAAACGTCTTAAGGCCCCGCCGAAAAGCCTCTAAAGAGGGAGTCGTTCTTAGTTCCAAGGGGAGGGAATTCCACAATTGGGGCGCCACTGCCGAGAAGGCCCTACTCCGCGCCGCCATCCCCCTCACTTCTGCCAATGGCGGCACAGTCAACAGGGGCCCCCCTGATGACCTCAGAGTACGGGTCAGATTATAAGGAAGGAGGCGGTCCCTCAAATACCCTGGACCCGAGCCGTTAAGGGCTTTAAAAGTCAAAACTAGCACTTTGAATTGTGCCCGGAAACGAACCGGTAGCCAGTGTAGCCGCCGAAGCAACGGTCCGACTGAGTCGAACCGACAAGCCCCGGCAACCACCCGGGCCGCCGCATTCTGCACTAGTTGCAGTTTCCGAACAGTCTTCAAAGGCAGCCCCACGTAGAGCGCATTGCAGTAATCTAGTCTAGATGTCACTAGGGCATGGGTCACTGTGGCCAGGTCTGCATGATCCAAGTACGGTCGCAGCTGGAGCACCAGCCGAAACTGGGCAAAAGCCCCCCTGGCCACAGCCGCCACCTGGGGATCCAGGAGCAGCTGCGCATCCAGGAGAACCCCCAAGCTGTGGACCTGCTCCTTCAGAGGGAGTACAACCCCATTCAGAGCAGAACGATGATCCAGTACCTGAGTCGTAGACTTCTGGACCAGAAGAACCTCTGTCTTATCAGGATTTAATTTCAGCTTGTTCGCCCCCATCCAGCTCCCAACTGCCTCCAGACAACGATTCAGGACATCAACCGCCCCCTTGGAGTCGGGTGGAAAGGAGAGAAAGAGCTGGGTGTCATCCGCATACTGATGACACCCTACCCCAAACCCCCGGATGACCTCTCCCAGCGGCTTCATATAGATGTTAAACAGCATGGGGGATAGAATTGACCCTTGTGGTACCCCACACCTCAAGGGCAAGGGTGCCGAACAAGCATCCCCCAGCACCACCTTCTGGGATCTATCAGCCAGGAAGGAGCGGAACCTCCTCAGAACGGTGCCTCCAAGCCCCAACCCAGCCAACCAACCCAGGAGGACACCATGGTCAATGGTGTCAAAAGCCGCCGAGAGGTCCAGTAGGACCAACAGGGACGCACTCCCCCTGTCCAGTCCCCGGCGCAGGTCATCCACCAAGGCGACCAAGGCCGTCTCTGTCCCAAACCCCCGCCTGAAGCCAGACTGGAATGGATCCAGATAATCAGCTTCCTCCAAGACTCTCTGGAGCTGAGACGCCACTACCCGCTCGATCACCTTGCCCAGAAACGGGATATTTGAGACTGGCCGGAAGTTGTTCAGAATAGTGGGATCCAGGGAGGGTTTCTTCAGGAGGGGACGCACCACCGCCTGCTTCAGAGACAGCGGCACCACCCCCTCCCTCAGAGATGAATTTACCACCCTTCCCGTCCACTCAGCCAGCCCCGCCCGGGCAGCTCTAATCAGCCATGCCGGACAAGGGTCAAGCGGGCAAGCGGACAGTCTCACACTCCAAAGAATCCTGTCCACATCCTCAGGTTCTACAAGCTGAAAAGAATCCCAGGAAGGAGAACAGACAGGTGCCTCAGGGACATCATTGGATACTGCTAACGCGGCGTCCAAGTCATGCCGAATCCGATCGACTTTGTCCACGAAGTGCTTTGCGAACTCATCACAGCGAGCCACCGTGTGTTCCACCCCATCTACTGGGGGGGCCAGATGGAGCAGGCCCCGAACCACACGGAAAAGCTCAGCTGGACGGTTCTCCGCAGACGCGATGCCAGCAGAAAAGAAAGCCTTCTTAGTTGCTGCCACCGCCACGGAATAGGCTCTGAAGTGAGCTCTAGCCCGTGCTCGGTCGGAGTCAGCACAAGTTTTCCGCCACTGTCGCTCTAGGCCTCTGCCCTGCCGCTTCATCGTCCGCAGCTCCTCAGTAAACCAAGGGGCCGCTCTGACTCTGCGGCTTGGTCGAGGACGCTCAGGAGATCAGATCCAGAGCCCTGGTCATTTCCCCATTCCAGAGGTCAACCAGGGCGCTGGGTGAGTCGCCGACTCTGGCAACAGGAAAATCCCCCAGAGCCCTCAGGAATCCATCTGGATCCATCATCCTCCGGGGGCGGACCATAGAATGAGGTCCCCCACCACTGCGGAGGCGACAAGCTGCGACAAGCCTAAATCCCACCAGGAAGTGATCTGTCCATGACAAAGGAGTGATGTTAATTTCCTCCACATCCAGATCACCATCCACCTGCATTTATCTTTCATTGACTTGATTGTTCCTATAATCAAGGGACGGAATCTTCCGGAATCAACAATCTTCTTTCCCCCTCCCCCTTTTCTCTTTTTCCTCCCTGTTTCTGTTTGATGCTTTTATTTGTCTGAAGCACTGCAAATGAAAAAAAAAAGTTCTGCCTCTATAACTGACTGTAAGAACAGAGCACATGCCTTGAGCTTGTCTCCATCCTTCACCAAGTGAACCACACTGTGCGGCTTGCAAGACACACACTTCTCAAGAGGAGAGGGATGTGTGGGAGTGCCTCACCTAGAAAAGGAAGGACGTTCAGGGCTGTTGTTCTTACACAGTTCTACTCTTATCACTTCCTATCATCTCACTAGTGTTTAACCTCAAAAGTAGGCCAAACTGCTAGAAAGCTTATTATGAAGCACTCCAACACAGTTATATAATCACATTTCACATTCACATTTTTTTTATACCGCTCTTCCTCCAAGGAGCTCAGAGTGGTGTACATATTTCCTCCCCTCCTTTTTGTCCTCACAACAACCCTGTGAGGTAGGTGGGCCTGAGAGATAGTGACTGGCCCAAGGTCACCCAGGAAGCTTCGTGGCTGAGCGGGGATTTGAACCTGGATCTTCCAGGTCTAAGTCCGACTCCCAAACCACTACACCATCCTGACTCCCAGTTCGAACAAGGCCATGGGCATGGCTGGGGCCATTGTTAATAGAAGCGTTGGCTTTGCCTCATATATTCAGTATTCCAAATGGGGAAAACAGTCATTTGAGGAGTCCATGAGTGCCCACTGATGGAACGGGGCCAGCTTTGGCCTCCGCAGGTAGGGAAATTGGTTATATGTGGAAATAAGAGGATCGAAGAAGCAGTTCAGTAGTATTTCCATGAGGGAAAAATATTTTATGATCCACTTCACACACATTGTGAGGAAGTTGGGCACAAGAATAAGTGGGCATCGTATTGCTTCGCCATGTGCTCGGATCATCATTCAGTGTATCATAAGCAGAATGAAATAGGAGTCCCTCGAAGGGAGTGGGCCATTGCAGAAACTTCACCTGCAAAGCAGGGTGCTTATCCCAGCAATAGAAAAGAAAACGTTTATGCTTTTGTTGTTGTTTTCAATTGATAGCCCCAAGGTGCATAGCCCCAAGGTGGCTTTCAAAGATTTGACATTACACATTCACCATATGACTGGGATCGACTTGCCCCTATGCAAGCAAGGAATGTTGTCAGCAGGCAGTTAAGTCCCAATCCTATTGGAGCAGCACTAGCGTTCAGGCAGCACTCGTTCCTTCACAGTGGCGAGAAAGCCGAGCAGCTGCCATGGTGTGTGTAGCTCCTGGAGGCTCTGCAGACACTGGTAAGTTGGCATACCTTGGGTGGTGAGGGGGTGTAATGGGGAGTGTTGGGGAGGAACTGGGAGATGTGTCAGGGGAGGAAGGGTTTGGATATCATATGGTGGCAGCGACTTACACCTAGATCCTATCCCTGAAACCCCTTCCTGGATCACCTCCTGGTACTTATGCCAACAAGATAGCAAGCATTGGTCTGAGAAGACGCATAGGCGATTGATTGGACAGCCTACATGAGGTAAGAAAAAAACTCCTGCAGGCTGTCAGATTCCTCCCCCTCCCCCCATAGCATAATAATAATATATAATATACAGTATTTATATACCGCCTTTCTTGGTCATTGGATTTCTCCTCCGAGTTTAATCCAAGGCGGTGTACATGGGCAGGCTGACCTAACCCCCTTGGGGGTTTTACAATATATAAATGTCCAATCTTTCATGAACAGCTACTTTCCAGGTGGTATCCTTTTTACAGTCTGACATTCTGCTGGCTGGTGCCTCCCACACTAGACCAACGCAGCTGGAAGCTCTTATCACTCCTCCTGGAGGCTTTCACAGCTTTTTGCTGGCAGCGTGTTTTGAACTTATCAAGTTCACCGGTCTTTGGGCTTTGAAGGCAGCAGCTTTCCCCACTACGCCAGACTCTTCTGGCCCTTCACGCAGACACTTCACGCAGTTGCATGCTATAACATTGCGAAGGATAGAATTAGGCAGTTAGACACTGTGAGCGATGGTATGACAAGACCTGACATAATTTGTTTCCAGGTCTGCAGCCTGTGTTGCTTTATTGTAGGATATGGCCCTGAGGCCTACCATGCTCAACTCCTAAGAATGCTTCTCTAGGGGATGAGACTGTACCTGTGTCGAAGTAGGAGGGGCTGGCTGTGGTGTATTTGTATTGGTTTTCCACACATACCTTTGCCTTTCCTTTTCTAGCTTGGTCCTTTTAAAGTGGCTAATCTAGGACTGAAATGAGCAGGGGTGCAGATTTCATGGAAATCTACTTCTTGTGATCCGCATACCTGCTTTTTGTTTATCATTCTGGGGAATGATTGGTCTTCTCTTCTTGGAAACAGTGAAATCAGCATGTAGCTAGTGAGATCTGATTACATTGATGACATGTAAGACGGGTCTGACTTAGTCGGTAGAGCCGCCACCTTGCAAGCCCGGAGATCGGTGAATGGCAAGTTCGAGACACACCGCCGACAAAGTGCTGTGAAAGCCTCTGTGAGGAGAGATAAGAGCTGCCAGCTGCGTTGGTCGAGTGTGGGAGGCGACAGCCAGTGGAGAAGCCAGACTGCAAAAGGATACTATCTAGAATGTAGCTATTCACGAAATATTGGACATTTATATATTGTAAAAAAAAAACACATATGGGGGGTTAGGAAAGCCTGTCCATGTACACCGCCTTGGATTAAAGTCAGAGGAGAAATCCAATGACCAAGAAAGGCGGTATATAATCATATATTATAATCTCTGAGGGAAAGCAAAGTTACAGCCCAATTCTATCCTCCACTAGCCCATACCATACAATGATGCCGACTGAGCAAATGTTGCACGCTATGGTAGTGGGGGGGGGGTTTGACCATATGACCCACTCCCAGTAGGCTATCTAGCCGCCAATGGGTCTCCTCGGACCTATACCAGCTATTTTGCTGACAGAAGCCCACGGAGCCTGGGGGGGGGGAGTTTGTCGGGCCAGGAAAAGGGGGATAGGATCTTCCCGTGTGTCATTGCCACTAAGATCCTCCCCACCCATCTCCTCTCACCCACATTCAGCCCAGTCTCCACCCCAATCATACCCCCAAACCGCCTCCGCCACCACCTTACCTGCTCTGGAGGGGTGTTCAGGAGCCACTGGCGCATGAGTAGGTTCTCCAGCCATTTGCACTGGGCAGCTCCGAAGCGTACAATGGCAGTGTGGCTTTTTCCCGCTGCTGGAACAGGGCTTACACTGACAGATTGTGAGATCCATTGGCATAAACCAGCTCTGGATTGTAAGAGAAGACCAGTTTTCAAAAGAAATGGCTCTAGTGCTGTGAGCACCAGGAAATTGACATGAAAGAGCTTTGCAAGGAGAAGTGTGGACTTGCTAAAAAGAAGGGCACAAACATGAACCAAAAAGTTTGCCCTACTAGAGGAGAAAAAAAGCCCTGTTACCAGACGTGCCAATGAACATATGTACTGTAATACCATGCTCATGCAGGGGACCAAACTGGTGTAGAGACCTTTTGCAATTGGCTCATGCCACATCCTAGTGGCACAACGACGAGAGAGATGGAGAGAGAGTTTTTTTCCGAATTCAGTGCATAATGGCAAGATGGAATAAAGTAGGGGAACATCCCACCATTGATTTTCGACCACTTGCATCCCTGATTCAGCCAAACTTCATCTCCAAGTAAGACTTAAAACACTGTCCAGAAACTTTCTGATTTCCTTTGTATCTGCTCTTTTGCTAATTTAGTTACATTACACTAGGACAGCAGTGCCAGTGACCATGGAAACTTGAGAGAGAGAGAGAGAGAGAGAGAGAGAGAGAGAGAGAGAGAGAGAGAGAGAGAGAGAGAGAGAGAGGAGTTCTAGCTAAGTTTTAGAAAGCACAAGGCAAAGTACAGTGAAAATTCAGCCAAGGAATTAGTCTCAGTATCAAAGTAATATTCATCGGCCATTTAGGATGTCACCAGGCTTCTTAACAACGGTGATGGATGGTAACGGCTGGCCGGATAATGTAACATGAAGAAGATGATCAGCCGATATTACATTTCTTTCTCTTTTCTTATATTTTTTTTTCCACAGTTGTGGGTGAATTTGAATGCTTCTAAAAAAGGAGGCTCAAGCAGGAGCCAAGAATCCTTTATACAAAGCTTTACATTTTTCCTTTGGAAGCTTTGCCAATGGCTCTGGTCCCGAGCAGCCCTCCTCCCTTCTCTTATGCCAGCATTGGCACAGCTCTCCGCAGGGCTGGCCAGTGTTGGCACAGGGCACTAACCAAGCGATGGCTAATTGTTTTCTTTCTTTGTCTGCCTTTTTCTTTCCTTTATGGACCCATGGAACTGAAAGGCGACCACATCACGTTTAAAATACAGAAAAGAATCCATGCAGCTGTTTGAATTTATCTGCCACTTTGCCACCAAAAATGACCCTCAAAGTTGCTTACAACAATGAAAAATGTAGGACTGGCTCAGCCTGTCTTCCAACTACTTGGTCAGCCTCATGCAGTAAAGGACATACCTGCTCATAGTGCGTATACCCTGTTTTCCCAAAAATAAGACCTACCCTGAAAATAAGATATACCTTCTGGGTATACCTTTTGCATGACTTTTGCTGGCACTCGTCAATAAGTCCTCCCCGAAAGTAAGACCTAGCTATGATCATCAGCCAGACGCGACCCCCCCCCCCCAGCACTTACTTTGACCGATTTAAGCTTCGTTCTTTCCCAAGGGTGCAAGGCTCTGCAAGGCCTGCACTTGAGTCCACCATAGAGACAATGTGCTAGAGAGGCCAGCAAGGCCTGCGAGGAGACTGCAACCTTGCAGAGTCTCTCTAGCATTTCGTCTCCATGGTGGAGGACTCGAGTACAGGTGTGTAGGACTTGCAGAGCCTTGCATTCTCGGGAAAGAATGAAGTTTTAATCGGTCAAAGTAAGTGCTGGTGTGTGTGTGTATGTGTCACGCCACGGGTTGGGAAAAGAAGACCTTCCTGAAAATAAGACCTACTGCATTTTTGGAGCCAAAATTAATATAAGACACTGTCTTATTTTCGGGGAAACACGGTATGTCCTCTCCTCTCCCTTCTGGGACAATTCAGAGCATTTTGCACAATTGGATGAGGGAAATGGTTCTCTGATAGACCTACTTTTACAGTAGATGTATCAGCATGCGTAAGGGGCTGAGATGTGCACGTACCTTGGGTATACACATGCTTTATTGTATGGGGCCAGTAGGGTGACCAGAGTATCATCCAAACTGGCCTGGAGTAAAACAACATTTAAAACATCTTCAGAAATGCCGTGATAACCTTATGGAGTGAGTGTCAACCCCCCCTCTCCTGGATGCTTTGGACAACACTTTGTGACTTGGTGGAGCTGCTGTAGGGGAGTTGCCTCAGAAGTGTCAACTGCCACAGGGGGGCAGTGGGCCCCAGGGAGACAAGAGGGGGGGTGAAAAATTGGCAGGGGAGGGCAACAACCATACTGTTTTGGTGGCAGAAACTGCGGGCGGCGGAGAAGGCGATGTGTTTGGCCCTCCCACCCTGCGTCTCTGAAGTGAGTTGCAGCGGCGGTGACATTACTTCCAGAGGTGATGTCACAGGGTTTAGCATCAGGGTTTAGCATAGCCCTTTCACCTTTATGGTGCCTTGAACAATAGTGGTGGACCCTTGAGACATTGGATTGCAGCCTTAGACTGAAGCTAGGGATGAACAAAATTCGCACCTTGATAAGTTTGGCGACTATTGTCAGAACTTTCCGAATTCCACAAATATTTTGGCTAAAGTGGGGGACAGAACTCATTTCAGATTTTGCATTCATTGGGATGTTGGTGGCAACTCTAGGATGTACAACTCTGCTCCAAGGGCCAGAATGCCATTTTGGAAGGGTACGGCTTGTGTTGTGACTTCTGTTGTAACTTTGAAGGCAAGCTTATTTCCAGAAGCCGATACAGTCACAAAGCAATAGCTGTGATGTGGTTGTGCATGCGTCTGTGTGGGTGGGGAGGGGTTACGAGAGGGACAGTTTGTCCTTCATGCTGAGGCAAAGGGGACTTGCTGCTTCAAGTCAGAAACACAGAGCAAGACAGAGACTGCAAATTCACGCAAACAGAAACTGGAAGTAAGCTCAGAACAAACCCCTGTGAACAACAGCAAAATCCAGAAAATCAGGGGGAATCCAGCTCCACATGTTAATGCAGAAGGAAAAGTTTTGTTACTTTTCAAGTTATAGAGCCTGAGGCAAGTCTGGATTCACCACTGAGTGTGCTGAAGCCAGTCGCTGCAGCCAAATGTACCTTAGCTCACGTTCACGCTTGACAATTTCAGAGATATATTTAGAGCATCGGTGGTGTCTTGTAATCAGCACCAAGGCGCTGGCTCTTTTGAGGCCTGTGGAAGACGCCTTTCATTTCCTCCGCACACCCGACACTGAACCTTTGTGCAATGGAAACAGTTCAAGTCAAATCCTGCTGGGGCTCAGTGATTGAAATTCTGTGTTTGCATGCCAATTTTCCAGCTGATAACTTTTACAATTGTCAGGACATAAAGGCCTGAAAATGAGCGCATTCCTAGATGACCATCAGTGTATAATTAGCCTATTAAAATTGTCAAGATGCTACTTTTGGTTAGTTAAAAGATGTATCAAAATCATTCCATTGCTGAATAATATGCCTTTTCTTCACGAGGAGAAGGCAAATTTATTATTTAGCCTGTGATTAATGGCAGAGGTGCTTTGATATTACAGTGTTATAGCGATACGATCAAATTGGCTAGACCCGGAGTCTTTTAGAGCTGAAGCCCGGGGTTTGTAGCCGTTCCCATTGGCAAACACTGTTCAAGGTGCCATTGCTTCTCAAATGTTTTGTAAGACCTGTCACCATGGGTGGGCCCGCAAGCACTAGAGTCGATTGCTCCCATGTTGTGCCCAGTGGAGGAGCAAGTCAATAGTTACTTGCCGCTGGCTGACATGTGACAGCCAGACTCCCAGGAGTTCCTAGGCTCTTGCCTTGAAGGTGATGATTTACCCCATTGGGAACAAGCTGGCATGCTCTGCATGAGTGTGTTGTCATGTCTGGATCAACTTCAGGATCCATCTGTATGTATATAGATGCATCCCTGTGGCTATTGAACATCTGAGTTGTTCGTTGTGTGTTGTGAATCTCCCCAGTTGCACAGAGAGATTCAAATCCATCACTGGCTCTGGTAGGTGGCACCTGGCACTGGTGTGGAAACTCTCCACGAAACGTTGGCAGCTTCACAACTTACAGCTACAGTGGGGATTAGCAACCATACCAAGGATGCTTCAGTTGCTTCCATACTATGCTATGATGTGTAGATCAGCTCTCCGTATCTGTGTGTGTGTGTGTGTGTGTGTGTGTGTGTGTGTGTGTGTGGAAGGTGTCCCACTAGTGATCCCTTGCTCCAACACGAGCATCACTTTTTCCCGAAATTCTGAAATAGCCAGAATGTCTATCCCTGGGAACAAGGGAATGAACCTCTGTGCAAGAAAGAGCAGTCCAGATGTGACCATCTGAGATTTCAAGATTGTATGAACACCAGCTATGCAACTGAGCAACAGTGCGCAACCGTTCTTCTCATTCTCCGTCAGAATGAAAGTCCAGTTGTCCAGCTCTTGAATGCTCAGCACATACTATAAATATAGCCTGAGATCCAAAGAACTATGAGCAGAAGGAAAATAGCTGCTAGGGCTATTCTGCAAACACTCTCACAAGAGTTCTTGCAGAAGGTCATTTCCATAGCAGTTTTTATTATTCTGCTTGTGCGAGAGTGTGCACAAGCTCTTTCCCAAGCTCTTGTGCAAGCAGAAGAACATCTTTAGATTTAGTTTCACATTTCTCCCACAACGTTCTAATATGAGGTTGAAAACAGCCCTTCCTGAAGTGGAAGATACCTTCTGCACGCAGAAGGGCTCCTATGGACTTAACCCATTGACTTATTTTAAAATTTTATTTTAAAATGTATATGCTACCAGACTAGTTAACAATCACAGTACAATATAATAAAACCTCTAAAACAGTGGTGTCCAGATTTTCTATCTTTGAAGACCATATGAAAGAAAAGGGAATTAAGGAAACCATAATTAAAGCCCTATGATGGCAGAGAAATATTTAATAGACTATTTATGAACATAAGAACATAAGAAGAGCCCTGCAGGATCAGGCCAAAAGCACATCTAGTTCAGGTTCCTGTATCACACAGTGGCCCCACAAGATGCCTCAGGGAGCACACAAGACAACAAGATACCTGTATCCTGTCGCCACTCCCTTGTACCTGGTACACAGAAAACCTACTCCTCCAACCAGGAGGTTACTTATCCCCATCATGGCTTGTAAGCTGTGATGGACTTTTCCTCCATAAATCTGTCCAATCCCCTTTTAAAGGCATCCAGGCCAGGTGGCATTTAAAGGCATCCACCACATCCTGTGGCATTTATCATAAATCCCTTAACTGCTCTGAACAGGAAGCAATAAAAGGAGCAAAACCTGCAGCAAGTTGGAAGCATTTCTATTCATTTATGGAAATAGTTCTCTGTTTTACCCAATTTCACATTTGTATACAGAATGTTTCCCCCTCAGATATCTTTTTAAGGAACTGGATTTGTTGCTGTTGCTGTTGTTGTTGAGGTCTGATGTGCTATCATGCTCCAAAGTCACAAACGGTTTCAAATAATGCTTGTATACGTATACATGTATTGCTGGCAGCGATCCATTGAAATATGTGATCTCCACCAGCAGCAGTTTAAAGCAACACTTCTTTACAGACTGTCAGTCAATTTATTGATGGCTGTCAGCCATTCATCAAGCCAATCATTTTACTTGCCTGTCAAAATGTGCTAAGAGTTGGACTGGCAGAGGCAAAAAACACAACCAGGCTGCACTGCATGGAGCAAGAGAAAAAGGCCTAGCAACTTCCATGTCATGACACATTTGATCTAGAAGCAGTCATAAGAACACAAGAACACAAGAAGAGACCTGCTGGATCAGGCCAAGGGCCAATCTAGTCCAGGTTCCTGTATCTGACAGTGGTCCACCAGATGCCTCCGGGAGCACACAAGAGAACAAGATACCTGTATCCTGATGCCACTCCCAGTCCCTTCCATCTGGCATTCAGAGATAGGCTACCTCTAAAATCCGGAAGCTGCATATAGTCATCATGGCTTGTAACCTGGAATGGACGTTTCCTCCATAAATCTGTCCAATCCCCTTTTAAAGGCATCTAGGCCAGGTTCCATCAGAACTAATTAACTAAAGGGGGCGCAAAGTGCCCCCTCCTGCTGCGCGAAGCGCGGTTGAAATTTTTAATTAAATAATTAATATTTCTTTTAAAAAATATTTAAAAAATATGCGACTTACCTGGTCGCTGGTCGTCCTGCTGCTGGTTGTCCTGCTGCTGCTGCTGCTACTGCTGCTGGGGCAGGCGGCAAGCAGGCACCCGGCGAAACACAGCCTGCTTGAGCCTCCGGCAGGCTCGCACTGCCCGAGCAAGCAGGCTGTGCTTCTCCCGGTGCCGCTGCGAGTCTCGCAGCGGCACCGGAAGAAGCACAGCCTGCTTGCTCGGGCAGCGCGAGCCTCCGACAGGCTCGCGCCGCGCGGGCAAGCAGGCTGGCCCACCCGGTCTCCCAGCGGCTCCGATGCGGTGCCGCTGGGAGACCGGGGATCGCAGCCTGCTTGCCCACGCCGCACGAGCCTCCAGAGGCTCGCACTGCGTGGGCAAGCAGGCTGTCGGTTGGCCCGCTCCCTCACTGGCTCCATGCCGGTGAGAGAGCAGGCGGACAACCGCTCGCCGCCGCCATCTTCTTCTTTTTGAAACTTTCCCGGGCGCCGGCAGCATCTTGGATCACAAAATCTCGCGTGATCCAAGATGTCGGTGCCCAAATCTCGTGAGGGCATCATGCCCTCACGAGATTTGGGTGCCGACATCTTGGATCACGCGAGATTTCATGATCCAAGATGCTGCCCGGTAAGTTTAAAATAAAAAAAAAGATGGCGGCGCCCATTCGTCCCCCGGGACCGGACCGGGAATCGACCCCGATTACCGGGATGGTCCCGGCGAAACCGGGACGAATGGTAAGCCTATCTCGGAGGCATCTTGGTGGGGCCAATGTGAGATACAGGAAGCTGGACTAGATGGGCCTTTGGCCTGATCCAGCAAGGCTCTTCTTATGTTCTTATGAATGTTTGTATGGTGTCTACGTGCATACATCTGTGCATGTGTTGGGCTTTCCTCACAGAATCTGGAATCCTGGAAAAGCAGGGATCCCAGTTTCAGGAAATAGCCTGATATGCACAAGGAAGCTTTCTGTGATCTCGAAGGTGTATCCACATGACCCAGTGGTGTAGTGAAGCAACTTAATTAATAGCACGTCATCACCGAAACTGCTCAAAGTGGCCGGGTGCAGTCATCGGAGGTAGACAGAGAAATGGGGAAAATGGATATTGCTAGGATCTAAATCCTACATTATAAATTTTGGATATTTCTTTAACAATTTGTTTTTCAAGTTACATTTTGAGGGAGACTTTGACACTAAATTATGTTGATAGATGTGAAGACAATAATGGCCAGTATTATGAACTCAATAAATTACACTTAAAAAAACAAACTGTACTAAATCCAAAGGCATTCATAATCAGGAATGTAGTAGTTGTGTTTTTTTTTTTTAAGTCAGATTAGGGTATGGGAGTGATTCAAAATGTAAAAGGACTGTTTGATTCTGGTGGAACGATGCCTTTACTTTCTCTTCCACAATTTTGTCATCGAGCTCATCAAAATCATGAGACGAGGACCTGAAACTGGGTGGCATCTTCATCTTAGTCTCTTGAAGGAGCTAAAGTTTTTCCACAGAATCCAGTCTTAGTTCTCAGGAAAAATGTTGACTCAGCCAACTTCTGGCTTCTGAGATTTTTTATTAGATATTAGGCCCAGTTTATCTTTCGTTGTTTGTAACTAGTCAAATGCAGCAACAACAATTGGCTTGACGGCCCAGTCCTATGGGCCTTTTATGACAATGTAGCTTCCAGTACGCTGTCATAAAATCCCCAGCAATGGCGTAAAGATCGTATCACTGCTGAGCCAGTTGCAGCCCCCTCCCCCCGCCACCGTAGCGTCAGAGCTGCGCAGACTCTGATAAGTCGGTGGCAGGGGCTTATTGTGGCCAGGGAGGGGGAGAGCAGGGGGAGTTTGGGGTCAGGGAGGGAGGAGGGCAGGGGTGGTTCAGGGAGAGAGAGAGGGGGTGGATCTTTTCTCAGCAGCAGCAACTTGCACCCAGATCCTTTACCCTCTTTTCCAGTGCGCCCTGGGCCCCTGTCCCTTTCCTCTCCTCAGACTTACACCAGCACCATAGCTGGCAAGGGTTCGAGGAGACCCATAGGCGGCCAGAAGGTTGTTGGCATGGCTACATGCTATGGACTGGCAGGGGATAGGACTGGGCTGTGAATGTGCATCACCTCAAAATACACATCCATTCACTTCAATTAAGCAAATTGCATGTGGACGAACTCATGCTTATAACAGCTGAGTTACTGCATCGATCGTGGAAACATGAGCCTCCATTGCTGAATTGGGGTGGCTGCCCATACCTTCACATATCTTCCATACCTTCACAAGTACATTTCAGGAACTCTAAGGACTAGAAATTTGCAGAGTTCAGAATGCGATTTCTGCACCAAGTGCCAGGTTCTGTGTTTGGGGGAAGCACAGATTACACACAGCCCTAATTGTCTTGCATACCTTGAAATTAGTAACTGACAACGTCCCAGCCTTTGTGTGGTCAAAGACCTATTATTGAACAAGAATCAAGATGGTACACCGTGTGTGTTTGTTGGTTTTTTGATTTTGTTTTACTAGCACAGGGATGCTCACAAGTTTGGGAGAGGAACTAATGGATTTGCAAACCAAAGACCGAGTTTCTTTTCTTCTCTCGCATGTATTATTGTGGCACTGGAAATGTCAGCTGGGATTCAAGGCCATGTACTGGGCACTTTACATGCACAATCCAACTTCTCCATATAAAAATCCTCATTTGCCAAGCTTTGCCTATGAAAAATTCATACAGAAAACTTTGGGACATGTTCTAAGGCTGAATTTTGAGGATGCTGGGAAAATGCAGGCCCAGAAGCCTCCAGACTGCAACCATTGTTTAGAGAACATTTGCTTTCTTCTTGTCTACCCAAGTTGCATAAATTCTTTGCATATTTTTTCAAACATGTATAAATAAAAGATATGCCTTTGGACCAATACTGTTCATGGTTTTTTTTTCCCCAGATAAAAATGATTTTCACTCTTGTCTGGGTAAATATGTGTAGATTAGAGACAATGTTCTTGTTATAGAATTTGTTTGCTCCTTTGAACAAATATGACTATATAGCAAACATTTCAATCAGTAGTCTTGTTTTAAAGAAAAGAAACTCCATACAGCTGATACTGGAAATGGTAAGAACACTTTCAATGAGCAGTGTCCTTTCTCTCATCCTCATTTTAAAGTGCATGAACGATGTTGAGCATAATGTCATAAATAGCATTACTGGATGGCAATGGAGGTGATTAAAATTGAATCTCACAGAGGAGTTGGGGAGCTAGCCTGAAAATGTTATGCACCCAACACTCCAGAGAGAGAGAGAGAAAAAAAAAACACATCATAACAGACAAGCTCTTTGGAAGTTCATTGTTTCAAGCCCAGCCACAACATTATGCACTGTAGCCGAGAGCACCACGTTGAGATGGGTTTTTAAAATATGTTCCTGACAGTGCAAGTCATTGTCTTTTTAGAATGCTAAAAAGTTCATCATTAGAAGGTGAGCTGCTGACTGTCCATTGAACATATTTTGACAGGGAAGGTTTAAGCTCTCATGAGAAAATAAAAATAGGCAAAGAGCTTGCTTGCGTTAGAAGTGATGTTGTTAAATATTGAGGAGCCTCCTTGCCTGTTGCTGACAGAACTGGAGAATTTACTGTTGTTGGCACTCGGGAGACGGATCCCTCCTTGGATGGATGGATGCCTGGTTGGATAGATAGATGGATGGCACTGGTGGGCTTCTAATTCTGAAGGAGGGCAAGAATTTCAAGCAGGGAGAAACATCAATTAGTACTTTTCAGATTCTCCCCAGGTTTAGAAAATAATAGCAACTTATTTTTTAATGTGGTCAAAATGAATCCAAATCCAACTTCGGAAAATGTTGAGAGTGTCAAGAAACTTTAAGAAATATAAGAGGCCCTGGAGGTTTTCCCACAACTGTTACTAGCAAACATCTTACCAGTTATGAAGAGGGACATGTGGAGAATAAAGACAGATCTCGTCATCTTTTCTGCATTCCATTCTTATTAATGCTGAGATGTATTTTCTGCGGGGAAAAATAACTTCCCTATCTGGAAATATTAAACTTTATGGAACATTTCTTCTGCAAACAGCAGGAGATACAGGGATTTGTCCCAGGCACAAGGTTTCTGAGAATATATGAAGCTCCACTGCCTGGAAGGCACATTAATTTCAATTAAAGAAACAGATCGACAACATTGTCCAAGGACATATTGCATATTGTTAAAACAGAGCAGACCTAGCCTAGGCAAGGCATGGATAGGAGATTGCCTGGTCATCCTGTGCTAGCTGCTCTGAACATCTGAAAGGAAGATCTAGTCAATAAACTGAAACGAATGGCACCCAAAGCTATACACATGGCTCCGAATCGGTATGAAAAAAAATAATGCACTGGCTCCCTGAGTTACGGACACATGAGTTACAGACAGCTGCGTCAACACTTTCACACAGGCAAACTGCATCCTTTGTGGTGTTTTGGGGAAGACGCAACAGTGCTGGTCTGGCAGGAACTGGCTGTTTCAACTTACATGCATTCTGACTTCTATACAGACCCCCAGAATGGAACTGGTACATATGTAGGGAACGTACAGCCCAATCCTATCGTCGGCCAGCCTGCGGGGCACAGCGGCACTGACACAGCCTCTGCTGCATCCTGCGGGCCGGCCGGGGACCATAGCATGATGGAGAGGTAAGTAAATGGAATTCTTACCTACTCTGCTGTACCATGGTCTCCAAAGGGTCTACTTGGATCTGCACCAGCTCTTTGGTTGGCACAAGTCTGAGTGGACCCAAGACGGCATGGCAAGGCTGGGCAGGGGGCATAGGAGCTAGCACAACCCCTGCCTTCCCCATCATGCCTCCCAGTGGTGCTGATCTCCACCCCAATCCTTCCCCTCTCTGCCCCAATCCTCCCCCTCCCCACCCACAACCCACCACCTCCGGTGATTGCTGGGCACTCTGGTGGCACGCGTGTGCTCATTCCATTGATGGAAGGTGCCGATAGGATTGGGCTGTTAGATATCTACATCACCAAATATTACCTATGAGTAGACCATCATGTGTAAGAACATAAGAACATAAGAAGAGCCCTGCTGGATCAGGCCAAAAGCCCATCTAGTCCAGCTTCCTGTATCACACAGTGGCCCCACCAGATGCCTCAGGGAGCACAAGACCGTTGTCACTCCCTTGCACCTGGCACAGAGAAAACCCATTTCTAAAACCTCTAAAACCAGGAGGTTGCTTATGGCTTGTAACCTGTGATGGTCTTTTCCTCCATGAATTTGTCCAAACCCCTTTTAAAGGCATCTAGGCCAGGTGCCATCACCACATCCTGTGACAAGGAGTTCCACAGATGAATCACACGCTGGGTAAAGAAATATTTTCTTTTGTCTGTTCTAACTCTCCCTCCACTCAATTTTAGTGCGTGTCCCCTGGTTCTGGTGTTGTGCGAGAGGGAGAAGAATTTCCCTCTATCCACTCTCTCCATCCCATGCATAATTTTATAAGTCTCAATCATGTCCCCCCTCAGGCGCCTTTTTTCTAGGCTGAAAAGCCTCAGACGCTGTAGCCTTTCCTCGTAAGGGAGGTGCTCCAGCCCACAAATCATTCTGGTCGCTCTTTTCTGCACCTTTTCCAATTCAACTATATCCTTTTTGAGGTATGGTGACCAGAACTGGACACAATACTCCAGATGTGGCCTTACCATCGATTTGTACAAAGGCATAATGATATTGGCCGTTTTATTCTCAATCCCCGTTTTAATGATCCCGAGCATGGAATTGGCCTTCTTCACAGCCGCCGCACACTGGGTCGACACTTTCATCGACCTGTCCACCAGCACCCCAAGATCTCTCTCTTCATCCGTCACAGACAACTCAGAACCCATTAGCGTATATGTGAAATTTTGGTTTCTTGCCCCAATGTGCATCACTTTGCACTTACTTACATTGAAGCGCATCTGCCATTTTGCTGCCCATTCTCCCAGTTTGGAGAGATCCTTCTGGAGCTCTTCACAATCCCTGCTGGTCTTTACCACCCGGAAAAGTTTAGTGTCATCCGCAAACTTGGCCACCTCACTGCCTATCCCCAACTCCAGGTCATTTATGAATAAGTTGAAAAGCACCGGTCCCAAGACCGATCCTTGGGGCACACCGCTTTTCACCTCTCGCCATTGTGAAAATTGCCCATTGACTCCCACTCGCTGTTTCCTGGTCTTCAACCAGTTCCTAATCCACAAGAGGACCTGCCCTCTTATTCCCTGACTGTGGAGTTTTCGCAGGAGCCTTTCATGAGGGACCGTGTCAAACGCCTTCTGAAAATCCAGATATATAATATCCACGGGTTCGCTCGCATCCACATGCCTGTTGACCTTTTCAAAAAATTCTAACAGGTTTGTGAGGCAAGACTTCCCCTTGCAGAAGCCATGCTGACTCTCCCTCAGCAGAGCTTGTTCTTCTATGTATTTTAAGATTTTATCCTTAATGAGACTTTCCACCATCTTCCCTGGAACAGATGTTAGGCTGACCGGCCTGTAGTTTCCCGGGTCCCCCCTCCTTCCTTTTTTAAAGATTGGCGTGACATTAGCTATCCTCCAATCCTCTGGCACAGTGGCAGTTTTAAGGGACAAGTTGCATATTTGGGTCAAGAGGTCAGCAACTTCATTCTTGAGTTCCTTCAGAACTCTTGGGTGGATGCCATCCGGGCCTGGTGATTTATTGATCTTTATTTTGTCAATTAAGTCTGAGACATCTTCTCTTTTAACCTCTATTTGACTTAATTCTTTAGTCAGGGGAGACCGTTCTGGCAGCGGTATTTGCCCGAGGTCTTCTGCCGTGAAGACAGATGCAAAGAACTCATTTAATTTCTCTGCAGTCTCCAAGTCCCCTTTTATCACCCCTTTCTCTCCCTCACCATCCAGCGGACCCACCGTTTCCCTGGTGTAACAACTGCATGAACAAGGAGACATATTCACACATATATCACTGCACATCCATCCACTGAATAATCTAGCCAAAGTTAAGCATAGTTTATTCACACTGGTTTCATTGAGAAACACTTAAGCCTGTACTTAACTCTCTCTTTGAAATGAATAGGACCTAAATGTAGTTTCAGTCTGCCAGCTATGTATTCAATGAAGGTGTGGGGAAGGTGGAGAAGCAGGCACCATCCTCAATCTTAATGCATTCAGTGAATGCCTGCACAGGGCCTCATCAATTGGATTGGAAATTTGGACAGGGTCAGCCCATTTATGAGGCCAATTGAGGCAGCAGCCTCAGGCAGCCCACTGCTGGAGGGGGCACCCCTGTCTGCCTCAGTAACATCGGGCCACCTGGGGCGGGGGCAGTGGGCCCCCGGGCAGCACATGGGGGAGCGGCAGGTGACAACCATGTCATGGCTGCATTGGAAAAGGCGTGAGCGGATGGGGGTTGGCAAGAAAAACAGGCACACAGTTTGGCCCTCCCTCCCAGAGTCTTGGGTTTGATTAGAGCGGCGTCAGTGTCGGGGGGGCGTGTCACCACATGCCACAGCCCCACCTCCTGGGGGCGTGGCTATGCCGCTGGTCTGCCGGGCCACTTGCCTCCTCCTTCTCCTTCCTCTCCCTGGATTGGAAATGGAAGAGGGAAGCAGAGAGTAAGAGGAAATATGGAGGGGAGGCATGTGGTGAGCTAGAACATTGGAAAGTAGGAGGAGCAGCTTCAGGTAAGGGGGCAGCATATAGCCTGCTGCCCCTCAGAGAGGCGTCATGAGATCTTGGGCCAGTCCTGAGCGTGGAGGAGAGTGGTGGGCTACAGCATTGGATCACTGGGTTGGTGGGGGCACATTTGGCATACTGGGAGGTCTTGGGCCACCTATGGCACCTCAGACACCGTAGCTCTTTCATGAAAGTTGTAAGGTGGAGCAACCCCCAGATGCCTAGGAAGATGGCATCTTGGCATCTTTTCCACTCTGTTATCAGGGTTTAGGATTTCTTTTGAAAGGAAAGGTTGAGGGATATTACCATTTTAAGGAAACGTGCTGTTTTCAAGTTGATTAAAGCCACCACTTCTGGAACATCGGATGTGGCGCTGGGGCAGACATTTCTTTTCCAGATACCCCCGAATGTTGATCTTCTTGAAGGAGCAACAACCACTCCAGTCCACTTTACATGTACAAACATGTCTCTCACCCTGTTAAAACCATGCGGTGCTTTCTTGCTGAGTCTGCATTCAGAGCGAGCGAGACAACAGCACCAGCCAAGCTTTGATGATCTCCCATTCATCTTACCAGGATGAGCCACTCACATCCTAGGGGCCCGATCCTGTTCTCAGTGAACTCAATGGCTTTTCCTGCAATTACTGGGCCACAGAGTTATTTTTACCCTGCAGATTCCTGTTCCATTAAGCCATTGATGCAAAAACCACACATTCACTTTGAACGAATTTAATTAAACGATAAAAAAATAAAAACAAGCACTTTATGTTTGTTTTGCAACCACTTTCTCACACAGTGAAAGGCCTTTGTAGGGATCTTGAGCTCAGCTGGGATCTCGGGGAAAGAGTTCACGGGCTCTTTGTGTACCTGGCGAGCATGGGAGAAGCAGAGCTGCATTTCATCACAGAGTGGCTCTTCTCCTGGCACTGGCAATAAAGGGGCCACTGATGGCCCAATCCGATTCAGACACTGATGCCAGTGCAACAATGGCCCTATTTGAAGCCCATCAAGCACGAGGGCAGAAAAGAAACATCAGAGGTCAGGCTATGCAGACGTCAGGCTAGGCTAAGCTAGCAGAGGCCTCCCAAATAGGGAGAGTTTCCATGGAAACCCTGTCATAGCCCATCATCATCCATGGATAGGCTTCCCATCCGTCCGGGAATTTCCGGGACTGTCCCGGAACCCCAGGCTCAGACCATCCCGGAACATTGGGGGGTGCTGCTGCTGCTTGAGTTGCTGCTGCTGCTGGGGGTGCTGGGGGTTGCTGCTGCTGCTGGGGGGTGCTGCTGCTGGTGGTGGGTGCTGGGGTTGCTGCTGCTGGGAGTTTCTGGGGATGCTGCTGTTGCTGGGGGGTGTGCTGCTGAAGAAGACGACAACGGAGGCGATGATGGTGGTGGCGGCCGCCGCAGCCACAGTTGGTGGCGAAGATGGCGGCAGAATGGCGGCTGTACAGGCAAGTCAAATAATTAATTAATTGTGTAAATAATAAATAATTAATTAAAATTTTCAGCCGCCCTGTGGGTGGCAAAAGGGCACTTTGCAATCCCCCCCCCATTTTTTTTAATTTATTTTACTTATTTATTTATTTAATTAATAAATTAATTGTTGAGGGGGGGTGTCCCGGTTTAGAACCAGGAAAATCTGGTAAGCCTATCCATGGAGTGGTATCAGTGTGATGTTGGATCAGTGTTGGCCTAACATCCAAGAGGAACCCCAATGTAACCTGGGTGAACCACCAGAGTGAAGATGAACTAAGCAAGGGGTGAGGAATGAGGAACACAACCATAGTCACCAACAACAACCATAAGGGAGATGCCCCAAGGACACTACCCACAAACACACTCACATGCGACACAAGGTGTCACAGCAGTCCCACCCCCTACAGGAGCTACTGTGGTGCAAGCAGGAAAGGGAGAGAAGCAAGAAACTGCTAGGAATCCCAGCATCCAGGTTTCAAGACCCCTTAGGCCACATATTATTATTATTATTATTATTATTATTATTATTATTATTATTATTATTGTTGTTGTTGTTGTTGTTGTTGTTGTTGTTGTTGTTGTTGCTGCTGCTGCTGCTGCTGCTGCTGTTGTTGTTGTTGTTGTTGTTGTTTGAATTTCTATCTTGCCTTTCTCCCCCATAGGGGGACCCAAAGCCGCTTACAAAAATTAAAGTACATATAAATCTATAAAAAAATTACTATATAACATTGGGAGCCCAATCCTGTGTAACTCTTGCACCGGTGTAACAGTAGATCCACCAGTGTAAGTGCACGTATGCTACCATAACTTGCTGTACGCCAACGGACACAGGACATTCACCCCCTTGTACGCTGTGCATGCGAAGTTCAGATGCAGGATGGACATCGGCGCCACTCCTCCGGTGCAGGGGGCATTCTGGGGGCATCCAAACGTGGAACAGGGGAGGGAGGGGTGGATCCCAGTGACAATCCCCTTCCCTCTCCTCTTCGCTCTCCCTTATTCTTCTAGGTTCCATGGAAGCAAAATAGCTGGCTCAGATCCAAGAAGACCCATTTGGGCAGCAGAGGATGCTGGATAAGGGAATGGAACTATTGCCAGCTAGGCAGGCTGAGCTCAGGGGTCTCAATGCATGGATGAGACACTGGTGTCAGGAGGAGGGGTTTAAGTATGTTAGGCACTGGGGAACGTTTTGGGACAAGCCGGGCCTGTACAAGAGGGACGGGCTTCACTTGAACCAAAACGGAACCAGACTGCTGGCGCGTAACATTAAGAAGGTGGCAGAGCAGCTTTTAAACTGACTCCTGGAGGAAAGCCGACAGGAGCCGAGGGGCATCCAGTTCGGGACTCCTCATCCCTAGGGAATGAGGGTGCAGAGGATGGGGAACAGTCAAGTAATAGCAGAGTAAAAATTGGGAGTGGTAGCATGATGGGACATGACAGCCAGTCTAGCATGACAGAAGGCTGCAGGAATAAAGGTGCAAACATGTAGCCCTTCTTGGGGGACCAGGTATATAAGTGCTTTTATGCAAATGCCCGAAGTCTACGGGCAAAGATGGGAGAACTGGAATGTTTGGTGGCTAGGGAAAACATTGACATAGTAGGTATAACAGAAACCTGGTGGAATGCGGAGAACCAGTGGGATACTGCAATTCCAGGATATAAACCCTATAGGAGGGACAGAGAGGGGCGTGTTGGAGGTGGGGTGGCCATCTATGTCAAAGAGGGGGTAGAATCCACCAGAGTAGAGCTGGAGGGGGGCTCTGACTCCTCCGTAGAATCACTGTGGGTTAGATTACCAGGCTCAAAGAGTGATGTAATAGTAGGGGCATGCTACCGTCCTCCAGATCAAAAACCTGAAGGGGATCATGAAATGAGGAAGCAAATCAGGGAGGTGTCAATGAGAGACAGGGTTGTAGACATGGGGGACTTCAATTATCCTCACATCGACTGGGTCAATTCATGCTCAGGTCATGAAAGAGAGACTGGATTTCTGGATATGTTAAATGACTGTGCCTTAGAGCAGCTTGTCACGGAACTGACCAGAGGACAGGTGACTCTGGACTTGATATTGTGTGGCACTCAAGATCTGGTCAGGGAGGTAAATGTTACCGAACCGTTGGGGAACAGTGACCTTGATGCGATCTGTTTCGCCATGCATGTCGGAGGGAGAGTGCCGAGCAAATCTGACACGAAAACCCTTGACTTCCGAAGGGCTGACTTCCCCAAAATGAGGAGACTAGTTAAAAAAAAGCTGAAAGGGAAGGTAAAAAGAGTCCAATCGCTCCAGAGTGCATGGAGACTGTTTAAAACAACAGTCATAGAGGCCCAGCAGGAGTGTATCCCACAAAGGAGGAAGGGCTCGACCAAGTCCAGTAGGGTGCCGGCATGGCTAACAAGCACAGTTAAGGAGGCTATAAAAGGCAAGGAAGCTTCCTTCCGTAAATGGAAGTCTTGCCCTAGTGAGGAAAATAAACAGGAGCACAAACTGTGGCAAAAGAAATGTAAAAAGATGATATGGGAGGCCAAGAAAGACTTTGAGGAACGTATGACAGGCAACATAAAAGGGAATAATAAAAGCTTCTTCAAATATGTTAGAAGCAGGAAACCTGCCAGGGAAACGGTTGGTCCGCTGGATGGTGAGGGAGAGAAAGGGGTGATAAAAGGGGACTTGGAAACTGCAGAGAAATTAAATGAGTTCTTTGCATCTGTCTTCACGGCAGAAGACCTCGGGCAAATACCGCTGCCGGAACGTTCTCCCCTGACTAAAGAATTAAGTCAAATAGAGGTTAAAAGAGAAGACGTCTCAGACTTAATTGACAAAATAAAGATCAATAAATCACCAGGCCCGGATGGCATCCACCCAAGAGTTCTGAAGGAACTCAAGAATGAAGTTGCTGACCTCTTGACCCAAATATGCAACTTGTCCCTTAAAACGGCCACTGTGCCAGAGGATTGGAGGATAGCTAATGTCACGCCAATCTTTAAAAATGGAAGGAGGGGGGACCCGGGAAACTACAGGCCGGTCAGCCTAACATCTGTTCCAGGGAAGATGGTGGAAAGTCTCATTAAGGATAAAATCTTAAAATACATAGAAGAACAAGCTCTGCTGAGGGAGAGTCAGCATGGCTTCTGCAAGGGGAAGTCTTGCCTCACAAACCTGTAAGAATTTTTTGAAAAGGTCAACAGGCATGTGGATGCGAGCGAACCCGTGGATATTATATATCTGGATTTTCAGAAGGCGTTTGACACGGTCCCTCATGAAAGGCTCCTGCGAAAACTCCACAGTCAGGGAATAAGAGGGCAGGTCCTCTTGTGGATTAGGAACTGGTTGAAGACCAGGAAACAGCGAGTGGGAGTCAATGGGCAATTTTCACAATGGCGAGAGGTGAAAAGCGGTGTGCCCCAAGGATCGGTCTTGGGACCGGTGCTTTTCAACTTATTCATAAATGACCTGGAGTCGGGGATAGGCAGTGAGGTGGCCAAGTTTGCAGATGACACTAAACTTTTCCGGGTGGTGAAGACCAGCAGAGATTGTGAAGAGCTCCAGAAGGACCTCTCCAAACTGGGAGAATGGGCAGCAAAATGGCAGATGCGCTTCAATGTAAGTAAGTGCAAAGTGATGCACATTGGGGCAAGAAACCAAAATTTCACATATACGCTCATGGGTTCTGAGTTGTCTGTGACGGATCAAGAGAGAGATCTTGGGGTGCTGGTGGACAGGTCGATGAAAGTGTGGACCCAGTGTGCGGCGGCTGTGAAGAAGGCCAATTCCATGTTTGGGATCATTAAAAAAAGGATTGAGAATAAAATGGCCAATATTCTTATGCCATTGTACAAATCAATGGTAAGGCCACATCTGGAGTATTGTGTCCAGTTCTGGTCGCCACATCTCAAAAAGGATATAGTTGAATTGGAAAAGGTGCAGAAAAGAGCGACCAGAATGATTCGTGGGCTGGAGCACCTCCCTTATGAGGAAAGGCTACAGCGTCTGGGGCTTTTCAGTCTAGAAAAAAGGCGCCTGAGGGGGGACATGATTGAGACTTATAAAATTATGCATGGGATGGAGAGAGTGGATAGAGGGAAATTCTTCTCCCTCTCGCACAACACCAGAACCAGGGGACATGCACTAAAATTGAGTGGAGGGAGAGTTAGAACAGACAAAAGAAAATATTTCTTTACCCAGCGTGTAATTCATCTGTGGAACTCCTTTCCACAGGATGTGGTGATGGCATCTGGCCTAGATGCCTTTAAAAGGGTTCGGACAGATTCATGGAGGAAAAGACCATCACAGGTTACAAGCCATAAGCAACCTCCTGGTTTTAGAAGTGGGTTTTCTCTGTGCCAGGTGCAAGGGAGTGGCGACTGGACACAGGTATCTTGTTGTCTTGTGTGCTCCCTGAGGCATCTGGTGGGGCCACTTTGTGACACAGGAAGCTGGACTAGATGGGCTTTTGGCCTGATCCAGCAGGGCTCTTCTTATGTTCTTATAAGGAGACTTCCGCAATGGAACCATGAGGAGACCTCCGCAACTGTCCCCCCACCATAGGATGCAGTGCGCGCTCCGCTGATGTGGCTGCATCAGCAGAGGGGTTTAGTTAGGACTGGGCCCTTCATCTCCAAACTGTTCTAAATTGATTGGAAAGGTCACACACTTTCAGAGAAGCATTCAGTCCTTTCTGAAGAGATCAAAATTCTCAGGCAAACTTCATTCAAGCCGTAACTTATAGAAACTCAAATTAACCCTTGACATGGTGCTTCTTGAAAGAAGTGTCAAGAGGATCATGCTCCATTCTAGTAGTTATCTAAGAAATAATGTAAAGGACTCCATATATCAAATGCCTATTGAACGGAGTGCGCATAATAACTAAGGGGGAATTACCTTCATGACTCACTTGAGACTTTGCCCCTGATGACTTACGACCCATTTTCTTCCTAATGGAAATTATTTGTATTAATGATATACAGTGCCATTGCCTGCTGTCCCGACACATTCTTTTTCTCATTGAAAAAATAGTGAAGGATAGGTGTACAGTATGCGCATATGAGAATACATAATGTAGGCATGCACGCACTTTATGAAACAGACCTACCAGTTCAAATTCGTGCACCAAACCTCTGCTGTATGCTCAATGCGACTTTAGAATTCTATTCTAGTGTTTTGCCACTTTGGAATCCTGCTTTTTGAGGCACGTTGCTTTCTCTTTATTCTGTGATCAAGGTTAACCAGTACAAAACTTTATCAAATCACTTTGTGAAGGAACAGCAAAGTACCAGGGATGTGGATCAAGTCTCTGACTCCAAGACTTGAGTCAAATCCCAAGTCTCTGGGTCCAAGTCTCAAGTCAAGTCCCAAGTCTTTGCCCCCAAGTCCCGAGTCTTTGGTGGTGAGTTGCGAGTCCCATCTATTTAATGGGGAAAACGGGTTTAAACCTGAATAAAATCGGACTTGTCTTAACAGGCTCCAAGTCTCGAGTCGAGTCTTTCGAGTCTTTTACAATTGCTGAGTCAAGTCCAAATCGAGTCATTGACACGACTTGAGTCTGACTCAAGTCCAAGTCAACAGACTCAAGTCTACATCACTGGTAATAGTTAGAGGGGAAAATGGGTTTAAACCTGAATAAAATTCGACTTGTTGTAAAAGGCTCCAAGTCTTGAGTCGAGTCTTTCAAGTCTTTTACAATCATCAAGTCAAGTCATTGACACGACTTGAGTCCGACACAAGTCCAAATCAATAGAATCAAGTCCTGTTGTTGTTGTTCAGTCGTTAAGTCGTGTCCGACTCTTCGTGATCCCATGAACCATATCCCGCCAGGCCTTCCTGTCCTCCACTATCTTCCTGAGTTCGCTCATTTTCATGTTCGTTGCATCGGTGATGCTGTCTAACCATCTCATCCTTTGCCTTCCCCTTCTCCTTTTGCCTTCAATCTTTCCCAGCATCAGAGTCTTCTCCAGAGAGTCCTCTCTTCGCATTAGGTGGCCAAAATATTTGAGTTTCAGCCTCAGTACCTGTCCTTCCAGGGAACAGTCAGGGTTGATTTCATTTAGGATTGACTGATTTGATCTCCTAGCAGTCCAAGGGACTCTCAGGAGTCTTCTCCAGCACCACAGTTCGAAAGCATCTATTCTTCGGCGCTCAGCCTTCCTTATGGTCCATCTCTCGCAACCATACATTGCTACTGGGAACACTAAGTCTACATCACTGCAAAGTACTGAACTAACAACCTACTCAGTAATGCCAGGTTATGGGAGGTCCTCAGACAAAGCTCTGCACGAGGTCCCCCATAGGACCCCTCCGTCCACTCCCTAATAGTACTCTGGGCACTACTCCTGCCACTACTACTGAGGGCCCAGCTCATCTTGGTGGGCCCTTTGATAGGTGCAGACCCTCAGTCAGTGCTCAGCCTGGGCAACCCCAGCACCACCTCCCCACTCCTCAGTTGTGGTATTCCATTTTTGTAGTTTTAAAAAAAAGACCTTTCAAAGGAGAACAATGAATATGGGTTTGAATCTAGTATGCTTGTAAAGCCACCCTTGGCTATATGTTATCTGAACTAGGAGTTATCTCTGGCTTTTAAGATTTTTTTTAAAAATTGGTTGATTGTCTTTAATGTTTAAATTCAATTTCTATTGTATCTGTGAATCTGCTGTTAACTATGTTGCGGGTTTAGAGAACTCCACTCATTGTTCCAGTTCTATTCAGACTTTCTGGGCACGATTCAAGATTCTGGTTTTGATGTTCAGAAGCCATCCTATGTTTGCCACATTTGCCACACATTAGTGCTTCAGTTTATTTTTAAACATTGAATTTGGTGCTTAATGTGATTTATTAATTCCCCGCCTAGGTTTGCTTTTTTGGAAGTTATTGGTTGGCAAAAAGAGACATGGGATTTTCCTTGGAGTCAGTGTGGTATGGGAAAAAGAAACCCACAATAACAAGGTCATGTGCATTTTATCAGCATTAAACAAACTGTGGTTTGAGACATAACATCTTCTGTTAAACTGTGGAGTTGTTTCCAGTGTCTGTTCTGGAAAAAAAATGTGAAGAGAAAAACAAAACAGAAAATGGACAGCACTCAAAGTTCTAAAACATGCTAAGTCTCGTGTGTGTGTGTGTGTGTGTGTGTGTGTGTGTGTGTGTGTGTGTGTGTGTAACACATGGGGGGAAGGAATTGCCAGTCAAGGGCCAGTCACCATATGTCACTGATTATCACACTGATTAAAAATGAGTTTCTTCTCCCATCCCTACCCAAGGAGCCACTAACCACAGGTATTTTGCAGAGTGACTCTCTGTCCTTCTTACATCATGCGAACAACATTAACTGTTGTGGTTCACGCATTTTGAGCCTGTGAAAGATTTGAAAAGCACGACCAAAGATATCCTTCTGAACTGTTCTAGAATATATCAGTTGCCTTGCTGGATCAAAGTAAGCTCCATCTAGCCAAGCAGATGTTTTTGGAAGCTCCGGAACACTGAAGTGATGGCTTATCCCATTGTCCCTAGCATCTGGTCTTCAGATATATGTTAGTCCTGAGCACTTTGTGTTTGAAGAGGTCAGAGCTCAGTTCATAGAACACTTTGCATACAGAAGGTCCCAGGTTCATTCCATAGCAACTCCAAGTCAGACTGGGCAAGGTCCCATCTGAAACCATGGCGAGCAACCAACAGTCAGTGTGGACAATACCGAGCTAGGTGGAGCAATGGCCTGACTCCATATAAATCAGCTGTGTGTGTGTGTGTGTGTGTGTGTGTGTGTGTGTGTGTGTGTGTGTATGTGTGTGTGTACGTGCAAGTTCTCCATGAATGCTTCTACACAAAAGAATGGAGTACCGTATTTTTCATGTGAAGAAGGTCTGGGAGTATAGTGGAGCTCCTATGAGTTGAGTAGATCACTGGACTGGTGTGTACATCTACAACTACACACACATCCCTGATATGTATGCATTCCTCATTGGAGTATTTCTCCAAAGTAATTAGGGATCCCACAAATATTGGTAATTTTCTGCTCCTTGCAAAACTGCATACTCACTGGCACTGATTGAGATTGCAATCCTATGCACACTTACTTGGGAGCAAGTCCCATTAAACTCAATTGGGGATTAACTCTGAGTGCTTTTGTGCATTACAGTAGCATCCTATGCCAGTTTATTTAGTAGTACGTCTAACTGGGCTCAATGGGGCCTACTTCCAGCATGCATAGGACTGCAGGCTTAAACAAGCAACAGGTTTTCAAATATGATGTATTTTAACATTTTACATGCATTGCTATTTGTTTCTTTTTATTTTGTAAACTGCTTTGTTGTTCACTAAAAGTGAGAGATATTAAAGTCATAATAAGCAGGGGATAGATAAAATAAATACTAGTAAATAGAGTGGCTAGAACTACACAAAAAAGGAAAGAAAACAGAAATCTGTGATAACTGCTGTGGAATGAATGAAGCAATTGTATATGCAGGTGGGACAACTATGATTTAGACTGGCATTGAATGGAAAGCTGTGCACACTCAAGTCGCGTCTAAGCTGTGCAAAGCAGTCCTGGCATTTCAGGAAGAAAGTCAAGTCCAAGCACTCTCAAATGACATCTCTGATTGTTCTAGAGCAGTGCAACCTCCACTAAGGCAAGAACAAGTCTGGTCACCGGATCAGCAGTGTTTGACCAGGAACACATGTCTATCTCATCTGTATTAGGTTTTGGTGAAGGTCTTCTTCACCTTCAGCGACAATAGTCGATGATGTACAATTAAGCCAGTTGTGCACATGATGTGCAATAAGGACAAAAAACAATGATTTGGAAAGTCTTCCCATTGTGACACTTGCATATCTGGGTTTTTAGAAGTCTTCCAAATCAGATGCCCATATCTGGCAAGGCAGAACTATGAAAATAAATGAGAAGCTTTTCACACATGAGTTTATTTGACCTAAATAGAAAACAGAGTGGCTGTTCCAAAGACAATTTTTATTGTAAATCGCTCTTTGAGGTCATTTCCACAAATGAACGTCGGGTTTCTCTACCCAACACAAAGTTTTAGTTGTGGTGAACAGAAAACTATAACGTCACGGGGGGGGGGGGGGGGAATCAAAACCACACATGCTTCTTCCCTACTGTGTTTTTGTCTCTAACGTAGTACAGATGGATGTACTCCATGCTCAGTAAGGCAGAAGTTAACCACATCCTCCTGGTTGGCTTTGACCGTTTTGTCTTCCAAGTGTCTTTGCATGTGCATGTTCAAGGTATGTCAGAGAAGCGTATTTTACCATTTGCCAGACGTACTGAGACTCATACCCTGATATCAGTTCTCGACAGCAGATTTCCCTTGTCAGAAAAAAACAAGACTCAAACTTGAACTGTTCAGAGAATTAAGCTTGACACAAGACAACATAAATGTTCATACTCTGAGTGTTTATCTATCAAACGTCTGTGGCCAAGACCATGCAGGATTCCTTCAGAAAGAATAAATGGCGTAGGACCAATCAGTTAACTTATGAAGTGAAAAGTCGGAACGTATTTCATAGATATTTTTAATGGTACACTTAAGGATCAAACTCAAAGTCATTTTAAGCATATGATTGGCCCTTGAATGCCTTTTTTAAAAAAAATGGTAAATAGCAGCCATGGTGGGGGCCTGATTCAGATTGGGACCAAATAGCTGCATAGCTGCTTCAATCCTTTGCCCCCTCCCCCAGTCTTGCTGAGCAAGGCTGACCACAGACTTGGTCAGCCCATCTCTGCCTCTTGCTTTACAGCCCAAACACAAGTGGACCTCCGGTCTGCGGCATGGCGGTCCGGATGTCCAAATCCTGTGTAAGGATCCGCCACCGGATCCTTACACGGGATTTGGCTGCCCAAGTCCCCTTTGTGCAATATAATGAAAGACTCACCAGGGGAGGTGAGTACTAGTGAATCAGACACAGCGTATTAAGAGAAAACAAAAGATAAACTCTCACTTGCCCATGTATCTGAAGATCTAAGCCGATTCTAAATTCAGATATTCACATCCAACAAAGAACAATGAATGTCCTGAAGGACAAACTGCTGACAGCCTCGGTGGAGAAAAAATCAGAACGAAACACCTTTTTGAACTGTGTATATGCAGTGATGACAGGAGGTTGGTCAGACGATCCTGACTGAGGAGGTGGGAATAATGTGCTTGTGACAATGAAGGAAGATTTCCCCTCGACGACCATCTCGGCCTGAGTCAATCCTTATCAGGCAGTCTTGATGCTTCAGTCTAAGCATCACCTTCACGTCAGCAGAGAAATGGGCATTTCAAAAGAGGACGCTGGCTTACAGAGTCAGACCACCGCTCCATCGAGCTCACCCTACACTGACTGGCAGCAGCTGGATGTGATGTTGCTGGGACTGAATCTTTCTGTATGCAGAGCATGCATCCGACTACTGAGCCACAACTACAGCTCTTCCTCTGAAGAACGTGTCAATGAAGAAGAGCTAAAGGAAGTCCCAGTGAAGGAAACTTCAAATTATTTCTTATTCAGTGTCCTGCACTGTACACTGGAGATGTGTACTATGTGCAGAAGAGAGGGGCATGTTCTGTTGCCAGTGAAGGTACCAAGAAACCAAATGGATTTCTTAAAGGTATACAGTACGATTCCAAAACGAGAGGGTGTTTTGTCTACAGCTCTGTTTAGATACATCGTTTTTATGGAGACATTTTCCTGTTCCCTAAAACAAAAGAAAATTGATATTTTTCTCAGAGCAGATAATGACAAACAAGAAAGACAGACTTACAATCAGAGATTAAATTAAAATAAAAAAACGTTGCTGGTTTGGTCGGCCCCAAAAATTCTGCAAATGAATGATGTTCGCATACATTCACCCAGCTGTCCTTCTACTCCCTATGCCAAGTTTTTGTATACAATAGAAACATGCCATTTTAGTGCTCCTTCCATCTACTTTGAGGCAATTAAGTGTCTTCATTTCCACCCCAACTTTTATTCCAGCTTCAATTGTGTTCTGTAATTTACTGCAAGAAGAAAAGAATATTTTCAGCCCACAAATCTGTTTCAGCATAAACAGAGTTGCCCACCCGTGATTGTGTGGTTGAGTCGGCAAATTTCCTTAAGTGACCTTGAAGTGATCTGTGAAAATATGTCTCTTTTCTCTTGGGCAGAATTTGAACCCGGTGGGGGAATCTCAATCACAGCGCAATCCGATTTAACTTTTGTGCCGGTGTAACCTGCGGCGCAGCGAGAACGGGAGGCCCCAGAATGGAAAAGGGATTCAAATCCCCTTTGAATTCCTCTTTTGGAGGGGATTTGAATCCCTTTTCCGTTCTGGGGCCTCCCGTTCTCGCTGCGCCACTGGTTACACCGGCACAAAAGTTAAGTTGGGTTGCGCTGTCAATCCTTTTAATTTTAGTCATTCAAATGATACTTGGAAAGGTTGACTCCAGTACATTCGAGTCAGAGATCAGTCCTGCCATCAGAGATCAGTCCTACCAAATCAAACATAACCCATCTCAGGTAATAGCAGCTTGGATGTGATGTTGTTGCCCTTTCTGTCCTTGTCAGAGGCCACAAGAAGGGGGGTCTTGGGCTCCTGCCCATCAGCAGTGTCCCCGCCTGTGTGGCAGCAGCCTATGTGGGGCCTCCAGGGCCATGCCCACCTGGCCTATCTCTTCCAAACTATCTTCCTCCCCTGGGCCTCAGAGCAGAGGCAGGGAGGAGGTTTACAGCACCCTACTCCTCCTCAGCCTCAGGGTCTTCTTCAGCCTCACCAGGTTCTGGAGCCTCCCAGCCAGCATCCAGCCCACAGGTAGCCCTTTGCCCCTTATATTCCCCTGGCTGGTCCCTCACCCCCTCCTTGTTCCACCCACCCATCCTGATCACCCTCTGGGTCCTAAGCCTCCCCTCCTGGGAGGTGGGGAGACTCCTGCATCCACTTGCTATGCCTTGCTGCTCCAGCGGATGCCGGCACACTCTACTCAACAGGCCAATGGCCCATGCCCTGCCCCGCTGAGGCCTTTCCAACCTCTCCTAGCCTTGGTCTTGTGCCCACCGGGCAGGCTGCTCCCTGGGTCAGGCATGCCCGGCCCCAGACAGTCCTGAAATAAATGCAAAAGCTTCTGCTCTGTGTTTCCTCTTCCCTGCCATGAACACACTGCTTATGCTTGGCACATAGAAGACAATATGAAAAGACCCTCTTCCCCTAGCTTTACAGGTGTAATAGGACCGGAACAAAGTAGGGAGGTAGGACAGGTGATTGATGCCACGTGGGGAATAGGCTTTCTATTGATCTGACCCATGACAGCAGGTCTGCAGTGGCGGATAGGCGAAAGCACGGCAAGAACTGCATGGCAAGGGGGCGGGGAGGGGATCTTCCACTCTTACATGCAGATGCCAGGATGTGGCATAGGAGCTGCGATCAGCTCCGTACAAGCAGACCGTGGCCCCTGCCAGTGTCAGCAGGCAGTATAAGCACAAATGTCCACTTAGCAACTCTTGCCTGGCAGTGGCTGAAACACCCCCCCCTTCCTCCACCACTTCACAGAGGCGAAAGGCAAGGGTGAGCATTTCTCTCCCTCTGGATCCCTGCTCCGTAATCTATGGCAGTTTCACTGACCAAGCCATTGCGCCAGACATTTCTGTCTGTCTGCCATTGACTCTGCTCAAGCTTCACACTCGGCAAATGATCCAGCAGCACACGACACAGCCCTTTTCACACAACCTATTCCGGGTGAGCGAAGGTGCATGGTGGCAGTAGCAGGATCCCCAATGCATGTTCCGGAAGGCTGTACACATGTGCAAACCAAACAAGCGTTGGCTCTGTGAACATATGTGTGATACGTACTCGAGCGTAATAAAGACCACATCAAGTGCAATCAAGAAACATGCACAGTTAAAAGCAAAACGGTAGGAGAGATTAGACTTCCGCTTTCCAAAGAGGCATGTGTTTTCTTATCGCTGAATAATCTCATTGGCTTCAGAGTGACATCTCTGATGCTTAACTGTTAAACACAAAAATACCGGGTCAGAGCCTTGGCGTACAAAGGAATTGCCGAAGGATCCGTTTCGTGTTGATAGTTTGCTCTTTCCATTTCTGGCATTTTGGCATCATCAAAAGCTGATGAAGAAAACAGTGAGAGATTATTGACGGCAAATGGCTAAGACTCTGCCTAACATGGCCCTGTAAACGCTGTGTCCTTTTCCGGCCCTTCCAGACACTCGTACGTCTGCTTTTAACTAAGTAGTCAGTTATTATCACATCAGTAGCTGGTTATTACATCCCCACCTCAGTCGAGAGCTATGCATATTCCTGTTAACCTTTCATTATAAATCAATCTCTTCAGCCCTCTAACCACTGCTTGAAAGTCTCTCCAATCTCTTAATATCATTCTGGTAATAAGATGCCCAGAAATTAACCCAATAATCTCAGGCTGGTTTCCTCAATTTGGAGAGAACCAAATTACTACCTTCATGCATTTTGCTTTATTAGCTTCTGTTCCCTTAGATCACCACTGTTCTTATTTCTTTGTTTCAGTGGATTACTGTGCAATCTCATTTCTCTGAGTGGCCCGGGGAACAGCCAAACTCTTTCTATAATGAGGAGGAAAGATAAACACAAGTGTCACTCATGGTGCAATCCTCAGCCTAGTTAAGCCCAAACATTTCAACCTGCCGTGACCTTGAAGGGGTGGCATCCCCTTGACTCCAAATATTTCTCCTTGCATGGATTATGGCTCGAGTGAAGAACTTGACCTGCCAGCTTTGAGCTACACAAATGACACCAGCAGCAGAGATCTGTGGCCCACTTGGACACAGAACAGAAAGGCCTGCAGGCTGTGGTTATGGGGAAGGTGCAGACCTGAACTCTATCTGCCTATTCTGTGCTGCATGATTGCCCATTTTTCTAGAAATATTCACTCACTGGCTGAGGGCCCATACCATCAGAAGACCATCCAGCCCTTGAACCCACCAGCACCACTGGCAGCAGTAACACAAGTCAGCTGAGAGACTCCAAACCATTGCTGCACCCAGCACCCTCATTTAAAAATGGGAGGGGCCCCCCAGAAGTCCTGAGTTATTGTGGGGCCTCTAGGGCAGTGGTTCTCAAACATTTTAGCACCGGGAGCCACTTTTTAAAATGACACTCCATCTGGACCCACCTAGCTTTACAAGACGCTCAAACATTTATCTCCCTATATTTACACAAGCTTGCAAACTGCAGGAGCTCAGCTCCTTGCAGAGAAATTAGCAGCGATCTTGCAAGCTGCAGGAGCTTAGCACTTTGAAGGGCAATTAGCAGCTATCTGATTTTTGAATAGCCTCAGAGTTTGTGGCAATTACTTATCTGATCTTTCCATCACCTGGGACCCACCAGAAATCAAGTCGCGACCCACCAAGTGGGTCCCGACCCACAGTTTGAGAAATGCTGCTCTAGGGGATATTTCCATTGGTCGATGGAGAGGAGCAGCTGCTGCAGATCCACTCCCCATCACCAATGAGGAGGGTGGGAGGAGCTACCACCTGTCCTCACTGCCCACCCCTGGTAAATTGTGGGGTATGGGGGCCCAACTCAACCTGGAGAGGGCTTTGTCCCAGGACCCTGACCAACCTGCCACCAACACTCCCCCTCGCCACACAAACACATGCACGCACGCACGCACACACACACGCACACATTATAATATACCACCTCCAGAACTCTGGGAGAAAGTGAAATATTTGCAGCATTAATTGAGCCAGTGTGAAACCTTTTTAACATGCTTTAGGCTCAAAAACAATTAGTAAAGCAGACTTTCTCTCACCTGACTGTGCAGATGCTTAAGAAGCTTGTGGTTTTCTCCAAAGTTTTCAGTTTCTTTTTACCAGGCTGTGAAGGATAACAACAGCAACAGGAAAACAAAAATCAAAAGCATGAACTCAAAGTTGAATTTTAAGGCCCAGTCTTAAGGCGGTGACACACCAAGCACATCTTCCGTCCGGCATGGGGGTGCGTCCGGGCTGCGCGTGCGTTTGTTGAGTGTGACGTACCTTCGTTCTGGCCGCCGGCAGCCGCCGGCAGCTGCCGGCAGCCTCCGGAAGCCACAGGCGCGTCGACGCCTCAGCTGGGCAAAGCCCAGCTCTGGGAATGTTTGTCGCGTTCCGTCCGTGTCCCAGCCCCCTGGGGGCAGGACACAGAGCAGCCAGAGCCAATCAAAGGGAAGGAAGTCAAAGTCAATCAAAGGGAAAGAGGGGCAGAATGTTGTGGTAAAGCAGCCATTTTTCTCCTCGCTTGGTGTAACTATGAGCGCGCTATTTTGTTTTTTCAAACCTTAGTCACTTGGAAGGGTTTTTAACTTTTTGATAATCCAGAAGTACAGTGTTGAAACATGTGCCTGGGGCAGCCAGCAAGCTCCATCCTTTTCTCCAATGCGTCTAGCTGTGTTTGTTGTCATTTGCTGATTCCCCCCCCCTGTTTTATTTTGTAGTAACTGCCATTTAATATTGTGGCTACATGAGTACAGTTGCGTTTCTCTTCTGTGCAGGTCCCCTCACCTCTTCTCTCCCCTCTTCCCCCCCTCGCTAGATGCCGTGAGGGTTGTTGCAGGAGGCGGCGGACGAACGAGCGAGCTAGCGAGGGGGGGAGGGGAGAGGGGAGAGAAGAGGTGAGGGGACCTGCACAGAAGAGAATCACATCTGTACTCATGTGCAGAGGCGTAACAGCCTCGATTGGCGCCCGGAGCACGGGGGTAGGCGCCCCTATAAGGAAATAGTGTGCCGCGGCCTATCAGCCGCGGCACGCTCCGGAGGGGAGGGTGGCTTGCTCCGGAAGGGGGGCGGCCTGCTCCGGAGAGTGGGGCGCGCTCCGGGAGGGGGCGACCCAGCGGGACCCCCCCCATCGGGAGAGCCGGCTCGGGGACGTCTTCCCCGGCCGAATGCCCGGGGCCTTCTAAGGAAGGCTTTTTGCGCATGCTCAGACTGTTACTGAGGGGAAAAGGCTGCCCTTTTTCCCTCAGGAACAATCTGAGCATGCTCAAAAAGCCTTCCTTAGAAGGCCCCGGGCAGCCGGCCGGGGAAGACGTCCCCGAGCCGGCTCTCCCGGTTGAGGGGGCGGTCGGACTCGAGTCTCCAAGTCCGACTCGGAGACTCGAGTCCGACTCGGAGACGCGAGTCTCCGAGTCCGACTAGGACTCGTGGGCGGGGCGCCCTTCGGGCGATGGCGCCCGGAGCGGGTGCTCCGCCCGCTCCACCCTAGTTTCGCCTCTGCTCATGTGTGTGTGTGTGTGTACTAAAGCTACAATATAAACTTGCGATAGTTACTGCCATTTATATTGTGGCTTTAGTACACACACACACACACACACACACACAAATGCGTTTCTCTTCTGTGCAGTCCCCACTAGTCCTGGCCTCTTCTCTTCCCTCTTCTCTCCCCCCCTCTCCCTCGCTCACTGCTCGATCCTCTCCAGCAACCCAGCACGGCTGCGATTTGGTGGGACATGGTAACGTCCCATCCAGCCCCCTAGCATGCGTCCCGGGCGGCAACGCAGCCGGAGCGATGTGCGCGCCGCACGGAAGATGTGGTTGGTGTGCCTCGACCTTTATTCTCTGCCAGCCCATAGATTGTGAGATCTGCCCAGGATATGATTGGGTTGTGAGTTGATCAATCATTTGCCTTTTAACCCACTGACTGATTCATTGAATAGGGCTCTGATCTGATTGCACACTTGTAGGGAAGTACATTCCATTGAATTCAGTGGGACTTTCTTCTTTATAAATATGCAAATAATCAGGTTATAAATTCATATACATGTGTATATTACTGAATCCTCAGTGTAGTTGCCTTTTTTGATATATTAAGAGATGTATAATATGACTTTTAATGAATAGCAGATACCATGCACTGTTGGAAACTAAGACTACCCTCGCCATTTCCCTTTTTTTTTTCTCTTACTGTAACATATCAGAAGAACCAAAGTAACCCCAGAAATTAACAAGTGTGCCCTTAATTTCCAACTCCACTGATGAAAATTTGCCCATACTGATTAGAATCCCTCCAAATAATCCATTAAAATATTGGTTGATTTATCTACTAATGAAACCAATTAAAGCTTACAGCCTTTGAAATAATATGTACACAATCAGAACTTGATCTTCTACAACCTCCCTCCCCCCCAAAAAAAAAATCTGTTTTTTTTTCTTATCAGATTCTCGCATCACTAGAGTTTCCTACACTGAAGCAGCATCCACATCATACAACAATCCCCCTACAGATTAACTCACATGACCCTGATTATAATTGGCAACAAACTAAGAGCAGAGGCTAACAAGGTGTTCTGTAGCAGACGTGGTTGCCCGACAACGGGAGTTACATTGGATTTCTGCTTAACATCCGAGATTATATGCTGGTGTGTAAAATAGTGTTTAACAGTGCAATCCTGTGTAACTCTTGCACCGGTGTAACAGTAGATCCACCGGTGTAAGTGCACTTATGCCAGTGTAACTTGCCGTTTGCCGACGTATACAGGACAGACACAAGCCTACCCCCCCCCTTGGACGCCGTGCATGTGCAGTTCGGATGTAGGACTCCGCCGACGCAGGGGGCATTCCGAGGCAGGGGGCAAGAGTTACACAGGATTGGGCTGTAATTCTGTATCTCTTTGGGGAAAGCAGATTCTTCTGCCTTTGCAACAGAAAGGGCCAAAAGTTTAAAGTTTCAATTTCCTTTGTTGCTGGTTCTGCAGTGTTAGTTCCAAAAGGAGCAAATCACACTATCAAGCCACATTGATGCATGGTGTTCAGTCACTGGCGTGAATATGATGGCTGTATAGTGTGGCTGGTTCTTCTGTTGGAACTGCTTTCCTGTGGGGATATTAGCATTTGGAATTGCATAGTAAAGTCATTCTTCAGCTCTCAAGGGCATGTGTCTGAACTTGCATGGAAGATCTCATCCTTGCATTTTTCCCTGTGATAAATGAGCGCGGTGTAATGAAAATCACAATATTTTTTTATTGCCAGCCGTTATCCCAGAAAATTTTTCTACTGCAAGCTCCTTTCTGTGAGGTGAAAATGCACTCTGCGCTTCATCTGAATGTGGTCAGAATGCGATTGGAGGTTAACGCTTTCTCTTCAACACTAAGATTTCTTTCTTTAAAACAGTGTTTAGTTAACAGCCAGTGCTTAGCAGCACTTCATCGATTCTTGAATGTTCAAGGTTCTGGTGCTGGAAATTATTGTTTGAAGCTCTCTGCTCTGCTATTTGGTCTGAAAAGAGGAGACTAATGAGAAGACACTCAAGGCTGACTTCGGTTTAGCACGCAGTCTTTTGCTTTCATATTATTTGATTGGCCTTTGGATATCACTGGCCTAGGAGAGTATACAAAGGATTATTTTATCTAGGCCACGAGCATGGTGTCCCAACCGAGATTGTGGCCTGTGGAAAGTGGAAACCAAAAGATCACCAAATTGAGCCCCCAGCCACAAGAGGGAACCACTGACACATTAGCTAAGGGTGTCGTTTTAAATTGCCATGACAGATTGTGTGCTTCCAGAACGTTCTATAAGGTCCAAAAACCTGCTTGTGGATACAGTCAAACTTAATGTGAAAAAGCATGTATTTTGAGAGCATTTGTTGACATTTATTGGCTTTTTATACCTCTTAATAAATAACGATAGCATGATGAGCGCAGGTTAGATCTGCACAATTTATGACCCAGCCCACCAACCTCAGCCCATCACCATGTTTGCTGATCTGCTGCTGCTTGACAAGCCCCACATTTCAGCAAATGCAGGACAGGAACAAAAAGGAGAGGTTTAGGGTCACAAGTTGTGCAGGCCTTGCATAGAATGAACAGCAATTGAGTTATGTAAACCCAAATTGTGCTCTCAGCAGCAGAGGCCCAGTATGACCATAGCTATTCAGTTTGTAAAACCTGTGAGTTGGCTAGAGCAGTGATTCTCAAACATTTTAGCACTGGGACCCACTTTTTAAAATGGCACTCTGTCGGGACCCACCTAGCTTTATGAGACTTAAAAAAACAGATGATCTAGAAATAAATATTATAATTTATAAGTAATATTTTATTTATGTATCTATTTGTAAAGAACTCAATCCATTTCTAGTAACGAGGCAACCCTAATGATTAGCCCCAAGGCTTGAGGGGCTTAGTTATGTGACCCAGCCTTCACCTGCCCCCATGACCTGTCATTGACAGACTTGGAAAAAACACACCAGAAAAAAAGACGCTCAGACATTTATCTCCCTGTATTTACACAAGCTTGCAAACTGCAGGAGCTCAGCTGTTTGCAGGGCAAATCAGCTCTCTGATTTTTGAATAGCCTCAGGGCTTGAGGCAATTAGTTGTCTGATTCTTCCAGCACCAGTGTGCCTTTTCATTGGAGGCTCTGTGGGACCCACCAGAAATCAGGCCGTGACCCACTAAGTGGGTCCCGACCCACAGTTTGAGAAACGCTGGGCTAGAGGGATCAGTACTCCTAAAGCATAAAATGTATTCCCACACGTTGCTCCTGGGCACATATGTTTACAATGCACACATTACGCAAGACAAGCATGTTAAGAAATCTCTGGCTATTGGCTGTGATGCATCCTATCTCACAACTTGGTATCAGAGAAAAAGGGAGTCGGCCTGGATGCAATTGAAACGTATGTACAGTTTATTGAGGGGATTTCTTGCAATAATAGGGAAGGGGGAGAAAGCATGTACGGCAACATTGTAGCCCTTTTCTAATGCTCAATTGAACATGCGTGGGGTGGGGGGGAATCATGGTGTGAAGCCCCACCCCAGCTCGGGACATGTACACTTGAAAGTGTTTTATGTCCGGACAGTCGTATAATGTACATGTAAAGGCCAAGCTCTCTTCGAACCACTGGGAATCATTGCAAGGTTCTCAAGTACAGGTGGGCCCCCATATCCACTGATTCACTATCCACGGTTTCAGTTATCCACGGATCGTGGGGACCCCCCCCCAGGCATTTACTTTTTTCCCAGTAAGCTTCATTTCTTCCTTAAAGAAACAGGAGAAGCAGCCTCTGGCTGCTTATTACAGGCAAGTAGAATGAGACTAAGTACTAGAGAGGCTCTGCAAGGTTAACAGAAACCTTGCAGAGCCTCTCTAGGACTTAGTCTCGTTCTACTTGCCTGCAATGGAGGCTGCTTCTCTGTTTGTTTTAAGGAAGAAACAAAGCTTGCTGAAAGAAAAATAAGAGCTGGGGGGGGGAAGCATTCCTGCCTGCAGGAGAGGCAGGGGGGGGCCCTCAGGAAACCATGGAGGGGGTGTTCGCTCTTATCCACGGTTTCAAGTATCCACGGAGGGGCCTAGAACATATCCCCAGCGGATATGGGGGCCCACCTGTACACAGATTAACCTACACACACATACACACCTCTGTTCACACCTTCAAAGCCTGTCATCATCACAATCTCACTATACCCCACCTACATGAAGACAGCTTTGAAGATGTGAATTGGGCTAAAACAACACAACCAAGCAAAACATGACAAAGAATCATTTTACAATAGCAATATACTGCGGGGAACAGTTCCACTGCCACCTTTCCACCTCAAAAATGCCCCAGTAATTCAGTGCTCCTGCATACTTTTAGGCCACTACGTAGGAAATGCCATAGTTTACATTGACGTGTTCCACATATGCAGAAGAGTTGAGTTTCAAATCTGTTAATCTGGTGTTTGTTTCAGGCCCTGATCATATTAAAGGACTGTAAAGCAATGCTTTCCATTCAAACAGCATCACTCTCTCCATTTTTTTTCCTTGATAATTTTGGTTTATATTCTGGCAGCGAAGCAAATGTGATTTGTTTGAGTGATTGCCTCTTGCATTTGTGTGTATATTTAATCAGCAGCAGACTTAACATCAGAACAGTGTGTGGATAAGTATGTGTGTGTGTGTGTTTGTGTGTGTGATTTTTTTTTGGGGGGGGGGTAAACTTATGTTGTGTATAAGAGATTGCCCCTCACATTTTCTGAAACTCAAAACCCTTCAAATGTTTGAGAAATCCGCAAGCTGTATAGGATGCTTTTTTGAGGCGGGGAAAAAAAAGGAAATTACTTCTTTTTCATTACAGATATTGAGAGCAATCCACTGAGCATTGTTTCTAAGCAACCTTCATTAGTTCCAGAGGGGCTGGAGGAGCGGGGGAACTTAGACGGTGCAGGCCCCATTGCAATCCGGAAGAGCTAGAATGTTAGACTAGGGAGATCCAGGTTCAAATCCCTGCTCAGCCATGTCAAACTCTCTTAGCCTGACCTACCTTACAGAGTCATTGTAGGGATAAAATTCCCTGGAAGAAGGGTGGAATAGATATGAAATCAATTATATGCATCATACTGTAATTCTACACTGCTTCAGGCCCACCAGCCAAAACGTCTGGCCTGCTGGGTGTTAAAAAGCAGCTGATTTACAGAGCCACTGGTGGTTCATTATCTATACCTGCAGCAGCATAGCTGATATTGGGCGGGGGGGGGGGGGCACCGCTCCGGGCGGCACGCACAGTCTACTCATGAGGAGCGACCACAGCACTGGTTTTCAGCACAAAGTGGGCGCTTCTGCCTGCCCTTGCTTTTGTTGGCTTCAAATGGAGCCTTTCCGGAAGTGAGGAGGGAGGCAATGTGGGGGGCGGAGGACAATGTGATGTCACCCGACCCTGGGCAGTGGAGGGGGAGTGATACCACTGTATAGCTGCATTGTCTACCTACTCCAATAAGAAATGATTCAATATTCAGCTTGACAGATGACAATTTTCTGCAAATCTGGAAGTGTAGAATGGGTTTGCCTGAGTCACACCATGGCACAATGTGAATCTGCACTGTAATTATCCTAACTTTCCTCCAAGGAGGCCTGGACAAGGTAGTTGGCCCTTCGTATCCACGGGGGTTCCGGAACCCCCATGGATGCGAATGTCCGTGGTCAGAAGGGGGTGGGGTGGTCGAGGGGTGGTGGTGCCATTGTACCTTACTGAAGAGCTGCGCAGGCCCGCCTCCCGCTCCTTCCCTCTGCCCCCGGCATTGTAATAGTGTAAAATGCCTGTTAGAAGAAGAAAAAACGCGACCGGAAACGACTTCTGGTTGCGCGTGCAACTGGAAGTTGCTTCTGATCAATGCAGTGGCCAGAGGGAAGGAGCGGGGCGGTGGGCCTGCACAGTTCTTTAATAAGGTACAGTGGTGCCGCCCCCAGTGGGTTTCCTCCCTCCGCGGATGGCCATCCGCGAATAGTCAAATCTGCGGATGGCAAATCTGCGGATAAGGAGGGCCCACAGTACATGGTTCTTGCCTTCCCATTTTTTCTTCCCAACAGCCCTGTGAAGTAGGTTAACCTGAGAAAGAATGACAGGCCTAAAGTCATCCAGTGAGCTTCACAGGCAAGTGGAATTTGAACCCAGGCCTCCCCAGTCCTAACTTCACACAGTAACCACTACACCACACTGTCTCTCATATCTATAGATTTGAGGTGTCGGTGCATTTTGGAAGTGAAGAAAAACCCTCATTGTGTACCATTTTACCACCTCACTCCAAGCACAGTACTCCAAGCATTTAATGGGTCCTGTCACTCTCCATGCATTCTTCGTTTCAGCTCAAACTGATTGGATAAATGAATTTTATTCAATCTCCAGATTCATGTTCAGCCATTCAATAAAAGCCTTAATGAAATGTTTTCATTGTGACAAATAAAAAAAAAATCTGTAATAGGCACTGAGATATAAAATCCCCTTTTCATAATAAGGTCACTCAGACAAATCTAGCATGAAAGCAAGCAAGTGCGCTGTGAAGTCCCAACAGGAACTTGAGTTAAGGGCTTGAATTTAGTAAGCTGGACTGCATTGCTGCTGAAGGGAAGCTCCTCTTTTCATCTCGCCCAGATAGTTCTTTCTGTCATCTGCTTATTCTCCGAAGTCATGTAAGAGCTGGTGCTGTGGAGAAGGACAGGCCCGGTTCAAGATTCAGCTCAAACTAGAAAGCGCTCTCTCTCTCTCTCTCTCTCTCTCTCTCTCTCTCTCTCTCTCTCTCTCTCTCCATAAACTTCCATCTGTTCCACCTTGCAATGTTGTTGTAAGGATTCCTGCTGTGATGTATATGAAGCTGCCGTCTTCTGAGTCAGACCATTGCTCCGTCTAGGTCAGTATTGTCAACCCTGGCCAGCAGCACCTCTCCCTTGATTCAGATGGGTGCCTTTTCCCACCCTACCTGGAGATGCCAGAGATAACCTTCTGGATCTAAAGCACATGCTCTCCCACTCAGCTGTGGCCCCAGAAAGCAGCAGCGCCACCAGGCAGCTGTGACGACTGGGGAAGTGTTACTCCGAGAAAAAGAATGTTTAACCCTTTCCTTCCATGCTCTTGCCCCCAGTTGCAATTCAGGGGGAAATGAGGAGTGCCAATGGATTCTTGACTCCCTGCCCCTCCCCACCACAGATCAAATAGCAGTTCCCAGGGAAGGGTGTTAACATCAGGGAAATGTCCTCGGAGGAAAGGGTTAAACACTCTCCCCCCCCCCCCCAAACATTTCCCTGATCTTCACAGCATGCATGCGAGGCTGCTCATTAGCAAAACGAAGCTGGTAAAACATCCATATCATGGATATTTTGCCCCGCATCTGGTTTGGCCTGGAACGAATGTATGTGAAGTGCTACAAGTATCCAGCTGTCATGTATCACTTGTCCGAAGAATCATTTATGCACAAATTATTCGGTTTATTACGGAGCGGGATATTACAAGAGCTGAATTTTCTGCTGTCCCTTTTCCCTATTTGCATCTAAAATTCTTGTAAGTACAAAGTAGGAAAGAAGCTAACAGCAAAGAGAGTCAGTTGCTGACAGCCACTGTGCAGTGGTTCGAATGTTGAATATGTCTCTTGAATTTAACTTCCTCCTCAACTATGAAGCTTGTTTGGTAATCTAGGACCAGTGACTGCCTCTCTCCTCCTAACCTGCCTCAGAGGATTGTTGAGGAGGTGGAAAAGGCATAGCTTCATGTATGCTGTCATGTTAAATGTTTCTTTATCCAGGGTGTAATTTATCTGTGGAACTCCTTGCCACAGGATGTGGTGATGGCACCTGACCTAGATGCCTTTAAAAGGGGATTGGATAGATTTATGGAGGAAACGTCTATCACAGGTTACAAGCCATGATGGGGATAAGCAACCTCCTGGTCTTAGTTATAGGCTATCTCTTAATGCCAGATGCAAGGGACTGGCAACAGGATACAGGTATCTTGTTGTCTTGTGTGTTCTCGGCGGCATCTGGTGGGGCCACTGTGAGATACAGGAAGCTGGACTAGATGGGCCTTTGGCCTGATCCAGCAGGGCTCTTCTTACATTCTTATGAGCTCCTTGGAAGAAGGGATGCAACTGTCATAAATACATATTTGTAATTTTCATATGACCAAATGAGAATCTGGTACACACAAAGTGTAAGTCCTACAGGTCATATATATGTTATGGAGATGCCTGTGTCTGCCTTTTCCCCCTGCATGGTTTCTGTAAGATGCAAGGAGAGAAACACATTGCCTGAAAGAACCCTAATTTCCTAAGTCCAAACTACGTGTTACATTTATTGTGTGATGGAAGTCAGAGGCTTGGTTGGTACCACCTCTTTTTCTTTAGCAAGCCATATAAGCAACCTCCTGGTTTTAGAAGTAAGTTTTCTCTGTATGCCAGGTGCAGGGGAGTGGCAACAGGAAACGGTATCTTGAGTGCTCCGAGGCATCTGGTGGGGTCACAGTGAGATACAGAACGCTGGACTAGATGGGCCTTTGGCCTGATCCAGCAGGGCACTTCTTATGTTCTTAAGGGCCCAATCCTGTGTAACTCTTGCACCAGTGTAACAGTAGATCCCCAGGTGTAAGAGCACTTATGCCAGTGTAACTTGCCATATGCCGACAGAAGCAGAACAGAAGCAGCTTAACCCCCCTCAGACACCTCACATGCACAGTTCGGACGCGGAATGGACACCAGCGCTACTCTGCTGGCGCAGGGGGCATTCTGGGGGCATTCAGACCCTGCTCCAGCAGAGTTATGCCAGCATCCGTTCCGCATCCAAACCGTGAATGTGAGGTGTCTGATTGGGGTTAAGCCGGTGTCCGTCCTGCGTCCGTCGGTGTACGGCAAGTTACACTGGCATAAGTGCTCTTACACCGGGGGATCTACTGTTACACCGGTGCAAGAATTACACAGGATTGGGCTGTATGTTGACAGTCCCAGTTTGGACCATGGTCTGTGGGAAGGGAATGGAAAATCCACTCCCCTGCACTATTTCCCCCCCTCCAAATTCCCCACCCCTCCACCAAAGCAGCTGCAAAGACTTCCAGGCATGTGAGAATCCTTTCCATTGAAATGAAATGTGAGAAAAGGAATGGACAACTATTGGCTTGGTAGCGTTGTGAGGGTTGTCCTTCAATTCTGTGCATGCAATCTTGGAAGTAACCCCCACTGATCCCAATGAGCCTTACTTCCAAGTAAATATGCATAGGGTGGTGGTCTTACTGGCTCTGGCATGAAACTGAGAACTAGGCAACTTTTTCATATTGTACTGTCACTGTGAATGTTTTTGACAAGCCTAATGATAGCATCTGTCTAGCTCTCTGTCCTTCTGTTTCCGAAGTGCCCATCAACTTGGTGGCTCTTTGCCACTGTTGAGATGCCGAATGAAAATCAGTCACCGCACATTCAAGCATGATGCACGGCCATCAGAACTCTCTAATTTAATAAATAGTCATCATACAGCATGCCCACCTGGTTATTGCATTATAAAGTGAGCCTCAAATTTACTTTGATTTAGTACTAATCCACTGAGAGTTTCACGCGTTTTGTCAGAAAGTTTAATGCAAGCTTTGAAATTTGGAGGCAACTCTTTTTTGACTTACAAATTCTCTGCGCCTCGTGGGATTCTCAGAAACTATTAACATCTTTTATTTAACGTAATAAGCTCTAAAGATAGGGATATCGCCATGAGATAATAGCCTTTGTGAAATCACTAGGAGTGCTGGGGTGAATCGATGGGTACTCAACATAATGACGAGATCATCAGCTAATGCCTGCTTTTATTGAGATTTAATATTCTAATCACTTTTCCAAGAAATCATCCTTACATGGAAAAGCATGGGCAGCCTCAGAGTACAAATGTTAAAACAATATTATTTTACTCTGGTAGCTTTGTAGGTAATTAGTTTTAGTAGCAACTAATGCACCTTTTTCCGACATGGAAATGCTATAGAAGAATTTAAGACTGTAAGACTTGTAAGAGGGTGACAGTAACACTTCTTATATTCAGTGATAGCAGCCAAGTGAACCTCTGTTCATCGGAGTCCTTAAAGCCATCTAATTATGACAGGAGAAATATAGCTGAGTGCTTTAAGTACCAATAGCATGTGGTTCAAATATGACTCTAGAAAATGGAGACTGTAGATGGGGTGTGACTTGCTAAATGGCCTATGAGTCGCTCCTTTGAAGTGCAAATTTTACTTATTAAGAAGATTTTTTTATGATGGGGGCAGGTTGAAGGAAATGGTAGAAGAATGAAATAACCACAACTATAGAAAAAAGAACATCTAAGAAATCATTCTGAAATCATCACTAAACGTAGGACAGGTCACAAACTTTAGTAGAAAAGTTATCACAAACTACGTGGGAATCTCTAACTCAGTCATGAACAGTGCAATCCTGTGTAACTTTGCACCGGTGTAACAGTAGATGCACTAGTGTAAGTGCACTTACACCGGCATAAGTGCACTTACACCGGTGCATCTACTGTTACAGTGGTGCAAAGTTACACAGGATTGCGCTGGAAGTCCTATTTCTAGGAGAGTCAGCCTTTGGGAGACAAAAGGAATTTCTTACAATGAGATCATAAACAATAACCCCCTCATTTTGCTCACAAAATATTGTGGCTACAAAGAAGAGAAGTGTGTATCTTCATGGAGGAATGTCACTAGTCACATTGATTGAATTTTTTTTCAACTTCTCCCAAGCTTCTTCCAATGTTTTCCCCAAGTTGGGGCTTTCAAATTCACTTCTAATTTTATTTTAGGAACCATGGATTGGCAGCTCTACCAGGTCTAGTCAGTTAGTCTAGTGTCCATCTAGTGTCCAACTTCGGTTGTCACTCCCCACTGTAATGAGAGCCAGTTCAGCGGCTTGGCTGACTATACCTCCTGGTTTTAGAAGTAGGTTTTCTCTGTGCCAGGTGCAAGGGAGTGACAACAGAAAACGGGTTATATTGTTGACTGTGTGCTCTCGGAAGCATCTGGTGGGGCCACTGTGTGATACAGGAAGCTGGACCAGATGGGCCTTTGGCCTGATCCAGCAAGGCTCTTCTTATGTTCTTATGTTCTTATGTACTTGTAGCCACTGTTCTGCATGGCCAAGCGGACATACAGCTTGAGTTGGAACCACGCGCAGCTTTCATGATGGTGGTCCTGAACTCCGTGATGATGATGATGACATCAACGTCAAGCACTCCAGAGCTGCCACTGTGAAGCTTCGCTAGGGCTCCACACGATCCTGGTGGAAATCACAGGGTACACTTTTTGTCGCAGTGGAATGAGTCAGAAGCCACATCTTGCCTAGCCATTTCATCTCTCATCAGTGTTAGGGTACAACACAAATATACCGTATTGTCCCGAGTATAAGACACACCTGATTATAAGACGCACTTCATTTATCACATTTCTCCCCTGAGTTTTTAGTTATTTACTGTAAATAAAATGATCTTGAAGCCAAGGAACAGAATCGGAAAGGAATTTTATGACCACCACTGACTTCCTTTTATATCTCCAGGTCTCTTTCTTTTGCAAAGAGGAAAATGGTTGGCACAGAGCCATACCCAGATCCAGACTTCGAATGTGTGTCCTCCACACATTGTAAGTTGTCTAAGTTGTCTAAGGGAGACGGGCAGCCCAATCCTGTGTAAGATACGGCAGCTGGCCTAAAGGGCTGGCCGACGTATCCTATCCAGATCATGAACTACCCCTGGACTGCCCCGGGGCACAATCATCCCCTTCCCTGGGTGTAAACGGCCTGAGGCCCAATGGGCCTACTCGAATGTATGCCAGCTCTGCAGCTGGCATACATTTGAACCCTCTGTGCAAGGCCGCACCGGGCCAGGAGAGGGCTTTGGATATTGGCAGATCTTGCTGCCGATATCCCGCCCTCCCCCTGCCCGATGCAGCCAATGGCCGCCCTCCCTCACTGCCCAGTCCACCCTCCTCTGCCCCTGCACTGGCCGGTGCAGGACTTACCTTGCCCGGTGGGTGCGGGGACGGTCCGCCACGGGGGGGGAGAGGACCTCTGGCCTCTATGCTGGCAGCCCTTAAGGAGGATCCACACTGCATGCGTCTCGGTGCGTATGCATCTGGTGTCCCGCCCCCAGGTTCAAACAATGGGCTCTGATTGGCTGAACGTGAACAGAACGCTGGCAAAGTGGAGTAGGACTCCACTTTGCCGGCGTTTGCACCAGGTGCCATGAAAGTAAAAAGTTTACGGCACTTTTGCGACACCCAGCACCAGGGGAGCGCACTCCCCCGACGCTAATCTACACAGGGTTGCACCATAAGTTGTGTCCTCCAATTTAGACTCCCTGAAATCTGCTGTTGGAGTTTGCGATTATGGCCAGGATGAGAGCTGGTGCAAGAAGTGGAAAAGCTACTGATCTGTTGACCAGACAAGGGCAAAAGCCCAGTATTCTCATAATTCTACTAGGTTAGGACAATCCAAGGCCCACATACGACCAATCCTAGGGGATGATGCACATAGCAATTCCTTGTTTACCTGATGTGTTCTAAGGCCTGAGCTGAATTAATAGATCCCTGCAAGAGATAAGAGTCTTTCTTGGCTCCCATCAGAACACACTCACTTGAGCTAATTCCTTCCCAAAAAGAAAATAACTCAACTTATTTCTGAGCCAATTCAACTCCAGAAATAAGCTGACCTCCCATACCACGAGTCTCTAAACTCCCTCCCACCCTCTTATCTAGGCACTTTTTTGTGGCATTGCAATATTTTTGGCATTTGGAAAAACTATATTTCCCTGCACTGTTCTATAGTGCACCAGGCACTACTAGAGAGAGACACACACACGCACAGACATCCGCCACCCCATGACCTGCTTCTGCTGCAGTGTTGTCCTTAAATGGAGCTGAAGGGAAAGGAGAAAAACAGGTTGGGAGATTGTTGGCTGGGTAGGTGAAATAGGACTGGATGTGTGGGAAAAGGCTGGAGGCATTCTTTTCTGTCTGACTTTGAAATCCAAGTCTCCAGAGACTTTGGAGCCACAGTATCTCATAGATGAGGCTAGAGTTATCAAATTCCTAGAAGTCATAATTCCAAGTTCAGAAGGACTTTGTTGTTCAGTCGTTAAGTCGTGTCCGACCCTTCGTGATCCCATGAACCATATCCCGCCAGGCCTTCCTGTCCTCCACTATCTTCCTGAGTTCGCTCATTTTCATGTTCGTTGCATCGGTGATGCTGTCTAACCATCTCATCCTTTGCCTTCCCCTTCTCCTTTTGCCTTCAATCTTTCCCAGCATCAGAGTCTTCTCCAGAGAGTCCTCTCTTCGCATTAGGTGGCCAAAATATTTGAGTTTCAGCCTCAGTACCTGTCCTTCCAGGGAACAGTCAGGGTTGATTTCATTTAGGATTGACTGATTTGATCTCCTAGCAGTCCAAGGGACTCTCAGGAGTCTTCTCCAGCACCACAGTTCAAAAGCATCTATTCTTCGGCGCTCAGCCTTCCTTATGGTCCAACTCTCGCAACCATACATTGCTACTGGGAACACCATCGCCCTGACTATACGAACTTTTGTTGGCATGGTGATATCTCTGCTTTTTATTATGCTGTCTAAGTTTGCCATAGCTTTCCTTCCAAGGAGTAAGCGTCTTTTAATTTCATGGCTGCTGTCTCCGTCTGCAGTGATCTTGGAGCCCAGAAAAGTAAAATCTGTTACTGCTTCCATTTCTGCCCCTTCTATTTGCCAAGAATTGATGGGACCCGATGCCATGATCTTAGTTTTATTAATGTTGAGTTTCAAGCCAACTTTTGCACTCTCCTCTTTCACTCTCATCAAGAGGCTCTTTAGTTCTTCTTCACTTTCTGCCATTAGGGTGGTATCGTTTGCATATCTGAGGTTGTTGATATTTCTCCCGGCAATCTTGATTCCGGCTTGTGATTCATTCAGCCCTGCATTTCTCATAATGTACTCTGCATATAAGTTAAATAAGCAGGGTGACAATATACAGCCTTGCCGTACTCCCTTCCCAATTTTGAACCAATCGGTTGTTCCATGGCCGGTTCGAACTGTTGCTTCTTGACCCGCATATAGGTTTCTCAGGAGACAGGTAAGGTGGTCTGGTACCCCCATCTCTTTAAGAATTTGCCACAGTTTGTTGTGATCCACACAATCAAAGGATTTTGCGTAGTCAATGAAGCAGAAGTAGGTGTTTTTTTGGAACTCTCGTGCTTTCTCCATGATCCACCGCATGTTGGCAATTTGATCTCTAGTTCCTCTGCCTCTTCGAAACCCAGCTTGTACGTCCGGTAGTTCTCGGTCCACGTACTGCTGAAGCCTAGCTTGTAGGATTTTGAGCATAACCTTGCTAGCATGTGAAATGAGTGCAATTGTACGGTAGTTTGAACACTCTTTGGCACTGCCCTTCTTTGGAATTGGAACGTAAACTGACCTTTTCCAATCCTTTGGCCACTGCTGAGTTTTCCAAATTTGTTGGCATATTGAGTGCAGCACTTTCACAGCATCATCATTTAGGATTTTAAGTAGCTCAGCTGGGATATTATCAGCTCCACTAGCTTTGTTGTTAGTAATGCTACCTAAGGCCCACTTGACTTCACTCTCTAGGATGTCCGGCTCTGGGTCAGTGACCACACCAGCGTGGTCATCATGAACATTAAGATCTTTCTTGTATAGTTCTTCTGTGTATTCTTGCCATCTCTTCTTAATCTCTTCTGCTTCTGTTAGGTCCTTGCCTTTTTTGTCCTTTATCATGCCCATCTTTGCACAAAACATTCCCTTGATATCTCCAATTTTCTTGAAGAGATCTCTAGTCCTCCCCATTCTGTTGTTTTCCTCGATTTCCTTGCATTGTTCATTTAAGAAGGCCTTCTTATCTCTCCTTGCTATTCTCTGGAACTCTGCATTCAGTTGTTTATATCTTTCCCTTTCACCCTTGCTTTTTGCATTCCTTCTTTCCACAGCTATTTGTAAAGCCTCATCTGACAGCCACTTTGCTTTCTTGCATTTCTTTTTCTTTGGGATGGTTTTAGTTGCTGCCTCCTGTACAATGTTACGAACTTCCGTCCATAGTTCTTCAGGCACTCTGTCTACCAGGTCTAATGCCCTAAATCTATTCTTCACCTCCACTGTATACTCATAAGGGATATGGTTTAGGTCATATCTGACTGGTCTAGTGGTGTTCCCTACATTCTTCAGTTTAAGTCTGAATTTTGCAATAAGAAGCTCATGATCTGAGCCACAGTCAGCTCCAGGTCTTGTTTTTACTGATTGTATAGAGCTTCTCCATCTTTGGTTGCAAAGCACATAATCTATCTGGTTTCGGTATTGACCATCTGGTGATGTCCATGTGTAGAGTCGCCTCTTGTGTTGTTGGAAAAGAGTGTTTGCTATGACCAGCGTGTTCTCTTGACAGAACTCCGTTAGCCTTTGCCCTGCTTCATTTTGCGCTCCAAGGCCAAACTTGCCTGTTGTTCCGTTTATTTCTTGATTTCCGACTTTAGCATTCCAGTCTCCTATGATGTAAAGGACATCTTTTTTGGGTGCTAGTTCTAGAAGGTGTTGTAGGTCTTCATAGAACCGGTCAACTTCATCTTCTTCGGCATCAGTGGTTGGGGCATACACTTGGATTACTGTAATGTTGAATGGTTTGCCTTGGATTCGAACTGAAATCATTCTGTCGTTTTTGAGGTTGCACCCCAGTACTGCCTTTCCCACTCTTTTATTGACTATGAGGGCTACTCCATTTCTTCTAAGGGATTCATGCCCACAGTAGTAGATATGATGGTCACCTGACTTAAATTCGCCCATGCCCGTCCATTTTAGTTCGCTGATTCCCAAGATGTCAATGTTCAATCTTATCATCTCATTTTTGACCACATCCAGCTTGCCTTGGTTCATAGACCTCACATTCCATGTTCCTAAGCAGTATTGCTCCTTGCAGCATTGGATTTTCCTTTCAACCTCAGACACATCCACAGCTGGACGTCCTATTGGCTTTGGCCCAGCCGCTTCACTCTTTCTGGGTCTACTTGGAATAGTCCTCCGCTCTTCCTCAGTAGCATATTGGACACCTTCCGACCTGAGGGGCTCATCTTCCGGCGTCATATCTTTTAGCCTTTTGGTACTGTTCATGGGATTTTCTTGGCAAGGTTACTGGAGTGGGTTGCCATTTCCTTCTCCAGTGGATCACTTTTAGTCAGAACTCTCTGCTACGACCTGTCCGTCTTGGGTGTCCCTGCACGGCATAGCTCATGGCTTCATTGAGTTACGCAAGCCCCTTCGCCACGACAAGGCAATGATCCATGAGGGGTAGGACTAGCATGGCCATATCTCTAGTCCCAGCTCAGTACTGCACAGTCCCAGTCACAAGCCTGTTCAAGTCCCAGAGTCCCTGCCAAATCATGCCATTCAGCATCTGAGAAGGTTTCAGAAATAGAACACATGCTTTGCAAACACATGAGAAGGTCCCGGGTTCAATCCCTAATGTCTTCAGGTTGGGCTGGGAAAGATCTCAGTCTGACTTGCTGTCATTCAATGTAGGCAACACTGGTCTAGACTCTAGATCAGGGGTTCTCAACCTTTGTTGGGGACTGTACCCCCTGTCACGGTCCTGCATGGTCCAAGTTCCCCCTGTCCTTAATTAGCTAATTAATTGGATTATGTAATTAATTAATACTTTAACTTTAAAAATTTTTTTAATTTAAATAATTAAAAAAATGGGGTGTTTTGCCTGTTCAAAGATGGCCTGAGCCCGTAGAAAGCAGTTTCATATGTTCAATTAATAAATGTTCAAGCCTTGAGAAGTCCCTGCACACACACAAAACCCATAGGGTAAAATGAGCTTGCAGGAAACAGTAGTTGAATAAATGTAGCATGTGTTGGTTACATGAGACTGGGAAAAAAATCAAATCTGTGGACAGGGCAACCTCCAAGCATTTAGTGGTCATAACAATGCCAGGACAGCATGCCACTCCTAATCCAAGTCTCCTCTCTCTCTCTCTCTCTCTCTCTCTCTCTCTCTCTCTCTCTCTCTCTCTCTCTCTGTGTGTGTGTGTGTGTGTGTGTGTGTGTGTGTGTGTGTGTGTGTGTGTGTGTGTTTAAATGAAATTAAATACAACTTTCAAACAGCCAAACCTCTGGATTTGCACTAGAAAAATCATTCCAGTTGTGCCTGTTGCTGGAAACATTTTGATGGGCCAGATGTTGCTGTAATGATTCAGCGATGCAGCAGTTACTGCTTTCTGAAGAAGAAAAAGAGGAGCTAGCAAATGTTACTGAGATGGAAACATTTGCACAGGCCTGACTGAAGCCAAATGGGTGCCTGGAATGGGTGCCCCAACTGCCACCTCCGCCGCCCTGCATCCTGGGACTGCTTCAAAACTGCTGGGTGGGTGGGAAGCATCCTGAGGTCTCCTCTTCCCAAGCCAGCTTTGGAGAAGCAGCAAGCAACATATGAAGTAGGGAGGTGGAGGAAATGGTAGAGATAATCCTGTTATGCCCCTGTCCTCCCCTGACCACTGCTGTCTCCTTCTCTCCTCCACCCAGCCCTTCTTCAAAATTGACTGGGTGAGGAGGATCCTGAGACTCCAGGATTCTCCACTACTGTCTGGGAGTGAAGGGGTAAGGTGACAGTGATCCTTTTCCATCTGGATCACAGAAGCCCCTAAGCCCCTCCTCCAGCTCTGATGCCATGATTTTCAGCAGCACTACTGGAGTAGGCGGTAGGCCTCTCCCATTCACCTCTTGCTTGCTGTCCAAGGCCGGATGGAGCCTCTTCCCTCAGCCAGCTGTTCAAAGCAGCTACTTCACCCTGCCTCATGGATGGGCTAGCCCTGAATCTACAGGGGGCTGGAATGCATTGTTCTCTTGAGCTGAGATTTTGCCTCGCATCAGCAAACCAGTGAACAGTAGAAGTGGAAGAAAGGGAAAGGTGCTACTGTCATGGCCCTGGGAACATTCAGTACCTATCAGCCAATGGAGGCTTCAGACATGATGGGAAGTACCAAGAGAGAATGCACACAGGGCCTCTTGTACAACCTCTTTTGCACCTCTTGTGTACTGCCAAGTCATGACTGAATGATCTGCCCTGTGGGGTCACATGAGAGTTCAGAGTAGTAGTAGCACTCCCAACTCCCCAAAAAGCCTTCAGAAGGATTTCCACCTGATCAGTTCTTCTGGGCAGCGCAATCCTGACTAAAGATCCGGCCGGCGGCCCAGGGCCGCCCACCAGATCCTGTGCATGGGCTGCCCGTTGATCAGCAGGCTGGAGGTCTACACGGGGAAGGGGACGCTCATCCCCTTCCCTGAGTATAAACCCAGGCCAGCCCTATTGGCCTCCTCGGATTTCCACCAGCTAAATAGCTGGCAGAAGTAGAGGAGGCTGTGTAATAGCGTAGCTGGCCCAGCGGGGATGGGGATATAGCTGATGCCATCCCCTGCCCCCTCCCGGGCCGGCTAGGTCAATGGCCCCCTTCCCTTGCCCAGCCAGACCTCCTACATGGCTGGCAAAGGAGCGCTTACCTTCTGCCGCCGTCCACGTGGAGATCCGGTGCCGGAGTGAGGGAGGCCAGCCTTGAGCCAGCCTCCCTTACTCCCAAAGTGTCGTGAACGTGCTCTACGGTACATTCGCGACGTCTTCCGGCGACGGAACACTCGTTCCATTGCCGGCTTTTTTTACAGGCTTGCGCCCTTAGTCTTGCTCATACGCTTCATTGAAGAGGAATTCATGATTTTTTTCCCTTGGGATGCTACACTGAAAGTGTGAAAAAGAGGATGGGCAAGTCTCTTGCACATTATATTTAGGCATTTTTAGTGCTTCCTGCACAACTTGTGATCATCTAAAAGCCAGATGCAGCCCACCACATTGTGACCTGCCAAGTACAGGGCAATCTTCCAGTTTTAACAGGGAGCAAGTTCCAGTTAACTCAGTGGGCGTTAGTTCTGAGTAAACATACATAGGCTTGGGCACGATATCCTTGGGCAAATGCCAAGGGCCCAACACTGCTGAAGAACCCATTGGCACTGATGCCTGCCATTGTATCTTTTAATTGTTCCCCTCCTTCCTGGTTGTGGCATCATTTTAATTCCCTCACAATGCCCCAACATACAACTTCCTTGAGTCAGGCTATGTCAGGGGCACTGGGGGAATTATTAGTAACTATAGTATTATTCTTATTCTTATTCTTATTCTCATTCTTATTCTTGTTTATTATTATTATTATTATTATTATTATTATTATTATTATTATTATTATTATTATTATTATTATTATTATTATTATTGAAATGTATGCAGTGCTGCTGCTGCCAACTCTCACTGCCTGATAAGCTCACCCTCCGAGAGGGGCACCGGTGTAGGAGGGGACTCACTGGAGGGCACTTTGCCTGGGGCTGGAGTCAGCCCTGCTTAGGCTCATGCTGCACATCTGAATGTTAATCCAATTTTAAATGGCACTGTTTTAAACTTTCTGTCACTCGCTGTGTGTTTTTGGGATGGGTTTTGTTATATTTAAATAAATTCGGCAATTAAATAAAAACTACAAGCCGTCTTATTGATTTCAGTGGTACTTTTCATATGTGAAACGTTAAACATGTGAGTTTTTAGAACATCTGGCCCTGGTTATTAACAATTCTTATAAATTGAGACAGAGTAACATGCAAACAGGCCATAATTCACAACTGTCTGTTTAAGAAATGTGTAGAAAACGTGTGACGGGATGCCATTTTTCACAAGCTGTGCAGTGGAAAATAAATATTTAATTTATTTAAGAATGGCCACAGCTACAAACAAAAGAACGAGAACAAGAAAACCATTCAAAAAAGCAGAATGAGTCACAGGTGCACGTGCACGCAAACACGCATACATACATGCACACACACACACACACACACACACACACACACACACAGAACTAGTATCTAGTTGCTGTTCAAAACTCAGGGCCATGATCCAAAGGGGATATCCACCACCACCTAATGAGTGGGTTCATTCACTCATTAGGTGGTGGGGATGAACCAAACTCCGTGAAGGAATTCTGTGCCTCTTCTCAAAAATCGACCCGCAGAGTTCCTCAGATGGGCTGGCCCAAGCAGCCCATCTCCAAACTGTCTTCAATTTTCAGTTTAGGTAAAATATGGTAGCAAATTCTAGATCGGTGCTTGGGATAATGTTTGTTGTGCATCAACTAGGCTTACCAGATCTCCAACCGGGACAGAGTGCTAGACCTTTAGGAGAAGGAATGTGGGCAGGTGTAGCTTGTTAAACCCTTAGAGCACAATCCTAGGCATGTCTACTCAGAAGCAAGCCCCATTGTGTTCAGTGCAGCTTGCTTCTGAGTAGACATGCCTAGGATTGTGCTCTAAGGTTTAACAAGCTACACCTGCCCACATTCCTTCTCCTAAAGGTCTAGCACTCTATCCCAGTTGGAGATCTGGTAAGCCTCTCTCTCTCTCTCTCTCTCTCTCTCTCTGTGTGTGTGTGTGTGTGTGTGTGTGTGTAAATGAGACAGAATGTGCATCATGACATGAGTGGGTTAAAATTGCTTCAGAAAGGCCAGAGGCAACAGAATTACGAGCAAGACAGCAGGGAGAGTGAGTGGCGGGGCGGGGGGGGGGAAGAAAGAAAGAAAGACTGAGAAGGAAGGGCACGGCACTTTGCAAACTCAGCAGTTCCTCAGATGTGGTCTGGCATCTGGTTCGTAAAGTCAAGCAAATCGGCTCATTGTAGTCATATATACAGACTTACATACATACATACATATATAATATGCTACAGATATATACATTTTTTATTTTTTAAAGTCTGCGGGCAGTAGAAGGTTTAAAAAAAAAAGAGCGACTGCAGTGTGGAACTGGAGATGATCGTCAGCAATAAATAAAGAAATAAATAAAAGCCTCAACTTAATCACCTCTTTGAAAGGATTTAAGGAAGAAATCCCCTTTAGTTCAAGGCTCTCTTTTTTCTTTTTGTGGATGAGTTGAGGCAGCTGCAGCAACTTTGAAAGGAGTTTGCATGGGGCTGGCAGATGCCTTTCCATGTTGCCACACCAGAGGTCTGCTAACACTTGTGCTCAATCTTCCCCACTTTACGAGCGGAGGAAGATCATTCGGCCTTCTTGCGACCTTCTCCTTTTTGCTACAAGGCAGCGTAAAGATGGTATTCAACTGGTCTATGCAAGTCATGGCTTGGCAGGCATTTGGGTTTTGAGTCAGGGTTTGCTAGAAGAATCCATTCTCAGTGCTCAGCTCTGGTGAGGTGATAGTAAAGAAGAAACTGCTTCTGAACGTGTTCAGAGTATCTTGCCTTCATCACAGAGTTGTCACAACTAACTGACACACAATCGGGATTAGTATGAATAGCAGTTGCAAGGAAGCCACGGAAAAAGAGAAGCATGCCTTTTTCTCCTCCTGCCTAAGAGCTTCCCAGAGTCAGCTGGTGGGCCATTCTGAAAACAGAATGCTGGACTAGAAGAGCCTTTGGCCTGAGCCAGCCGAGCCTTTCTTAAGTGCCTTTAGAAGTAGTCCTTGGGCCAGACTGGATTATGTCTATTCCCATTCTGGCCCATGCATGTAATGGTGAACCAGAGAGCATGCACCGTCCTCACTTCCAGCAATGCCTTTGACTTCCCTAGAATCTACATGGGCCAGAGCATTTGAATACACTTGACACATGTAGGCGTAGGTTGCACTGTGAATCACTGGATTTTGTTTGGGAAATTAACCCCATGACATTAGACTATGGATGCTGGGTTGAATGTATGTATGCTGTACTTGAACCTTATAACCCTACCTCACTATCCAGGGGGTTGGCGACATACAAGATGGGCAGAAAGCGTTGGTGTACTCTTATTCCCCTCTGTTAGTAGGGGTACAGCCAGCCCACCCATGAGGCTGGATGAGGCAGTCACTTCAGGCAGAAGATGGGAGGAGGCACCCGCCTCTGTCTGCCCATTTGTCTTCATTGCTCCACCTTCTCCTTCCACTCCCTGCGTTGGAAAAATAAGAGGGGGACAGAACAGAGGAGGAAGGGGATAAGCGAGGTGAGTCGTGGGCTACAGCATTTCGGACTGTTTTTCTCTCCTCCAGACTTCTTGTTCCTCTCTGCCCCCTTCTTTCTTTTTCAGTCCAGGGAGTGGGAGATTGGCAAATCACTAGGTAAGGGGAGGGCAGCATTTGGCACACTGGCTCAAGCATCAGGAGCTCATGGGTAAGGGTGGTAAGTGTGGCATCAGGATGCGGTACTGTCCAATATGGCCCTATAATCTTTCCATGCCGCCATTAGTGCCAATCTGAACATGGTGCCCACTTACTTTTTAACCTCTCTCTTCTTCTTCTTCTTCTTCTTCTTCTTCTTCTTCTTCTTCTTCTTCTTCTTCCCTTGCTGTCATTCTCAGAACATCTCTACAGTTTTATTGATACTTATTTAAGAGTATCAATAAAATACTCTTTTTATTTCTTTTTCCTTCCATAACCCCCTAAGAATGAGTTGTTGAAGGTATTTCCGTTGTGGCTGTTCTACAACAAGAACAAGGCTGTAAAGTACAGTACATAGAAAACGTAAATTCTTATAGTCAGTTTACAGGCAATGCAATCCTATGGATGTTTACTTGGAAGTAAGTCCCACTATCCTCAGTGAGGCTTAGAGGCCAATCCTTTGCATGTATATTCATAAGTCCCATTATAGTCAATGGGGTTACTCTCAGGTAAGTGTGTTTAGGATTGCAGCCTACTGCACCCTGTTACAGAAGGCATAGGGAATAAAATTGCAGAATCAGGGGTAGCATTCAAAGTCAGCCAGTTTAAGTACTGGCCAAAGCTCACATCCAGGCCTATTTGGCTGGGTTGACCCCTGTGTAATAGCCAGGGATGTGGATCAAGTCTCTGACTCCAAGTCTCGAGTCAAGTCCCAAGTCTTTGCCCCAAGTCCTGAGAGTCTTTGTTTGCGAGTCTCTATCTATTTAATGGGGAAAATGGGTTTAAACCTGAATAAAATTGGACTTGTCATAAAAGGTTCCAAGTCTCGAGTCGAGTCTTTCGAGTCTTTTACAATCGCCGAGTCAAGTCCGAGTCGAGTCATTGTCGCGACTTGAGTCTGACTCAAGTCCGAGTCAATAGACTCAAGTCTACATCACTGGTAATAGTTGGAGGGTATATGGAGTTGTTCTTCCTTGGTGAGCATCGGGGTGGTACAAGAACACAAGAATGTCCCAACGTTCATCTGTGAAATGTTGGAAGTTATGGCCTAATAGGCTACCAACTGTCACCAATCACCACCATCCATAGTTTACTTGAGGTAATAGTGAGGCCTGATAGGCCTGTGAGGAAAGAAGGGAAGGCATCAATACAAAAACAGAAGAGGATACTGCCAAGGCTCACTAGAATTGTGTACATTATTCAGCCTAGTGGGTTGCCAGTGAAGTTTTCAGTAAAATTCTCTTGTTAACAGAGAATGCAGCACACAGTGAGTGCCCTGACAGTCTTTACGTGAAATGTGTTGGGTTAATAAACTACACATTTCGAGTGCCCCTTGGTGATCTTCTCTTGTGCTGCTTTCCAAGAGGCCTGTCTGTACACCTTAGAATATGTCCCAGAATCCTCTGCAAAATGAGAACTGACACCAAGATTATTATTTGTTTAAGGTGACATTCAAAGTGGATTTCAAGATTCCTCCCAAGGAAAAACATCTGGACATTTCCAAGGGGAGCCATATACAAATTTCCATAAGACAAATAAAATTTCTCAGCAGGATGCGCACATGCCTATAAAGCAAAAGGGGTTCTCACCAAAGAATGTTACATGGGTTCCCTGATGCCAGAGATCTCGACAAGCACTATACCGTATTGTCCCGAGTATAAGGCACACCTGATTATAAGACGCACCCTTAAAGTTTGGTGCTATTAAAAAATTTTAATTAAATCACTGGCATTATTGCAACAGCCTGATTATAAGACGCACCCCTAGTTTAAAAACTTAAATTAGGAGAAAAAAGTGAGTCTTATACTCAGACCAATATGGTATTTGGGGGACAGAGGATTCCCCATGGAGATGGGCGAAGGGACAAGAGATTGTGGCTTTTTTGTTCATTGGAATCGAAAACTCAACCAAGGGATCTGGATGTCTTGATACTTGGGTGGCTTGAACAGAGGTTCAAGCTCTCTTGCAGCCATCCGTGAAGACTCAGCCCTCCTACCTCCATCAGCAAAACACAAACAGTGACCTGTCTCACAACCTTGGGTTTACATAAACAATCTGGAATGCAAACGCATAAGATAGTAAGCCTAGGAGGAAGTGTGTGATATGCTTCTGTGGGCTCTCCTTCAGAATACATAAAAATCAAGTATGCCGGGTCAACTTTATATGCAGTCTTAATTTTACTTCCATATGCATAATGGAGGCAGAAGGACAAGTGTGAAATATTGAGAGGGAAGACAAGATTATATAAGGTTACAAGCACAGTGGGACGTAAACTCAATTACGAGGGTGTCTACATCTCTACGTCCAATCAAGTGGCACTGTGAATTGTGAGGGGATTATTGATTTCAAAATGACATCACGGCAACCAGGCCTCGGGAAGAGCAGCCTCCCTCGGCTTCTTCATGTGCAAACTTGATCGCGTTTTGTGTGCACCGTTGCAATTTGCAATTGTCAGCCTTGCAAATAAGATGGCTTAAAAGAGGAGTGAGGAAATGGGAGTGAACTATGCTCATGAGATTCTCCACATATCAGTTCCCCATCGAATTAGAGGCAGTAGGAATATACAAGCAAATGCCTCCAGATGACCTGAGCCTTATGCATTGTAAGAAAAGGTGCATGGATATGGATATAAGAACAATTTGGCCAGATCAGGCCAAGATCCATCTAGTCCAAAATTCTGTTTACAACCGTGGCCAATCAGATTTCTCTAGGTCAGGGGTGGTCAACCTTCCACCATTAGGGCCTCTGCGTTCTTAAGAGTTGTGTAGAAGGCAGAATCTTGGCAGCTGCAATTACTGATAGTGCTGCTAAAGCAGCTGCACTTGCCGAAATGCCCTCACCTACACAACCATTAAAGGGCCAGGAGCATTCATGTTGAAAGGTTGGCCACCCCTGCTCTAGGTAATATTTTTAGCTTAAAAATTATAGGGTTCGCTGAAAAATGCCGTGTGTGAAGCAGCCCTTGGAAAGGAACAAAAGGGCTGGGTAAAATGAATGATGGCACAATCCTATCTTTTGCCTTCGCCTTCGCTGTGCCGTAAAGCACATTTGCAGCACCTGGTGAGTACATGGTGCTAGAGCCGAGGCCTGCGTTGTCCGCCCACCCCACCCCCACCCCCGAGCTCAGAGGACCGCCACGGAGCAGGTAAGTCCCACTCCAAGCAGTGCTGGGGCTGGGGGAGGGTGGGGAAGGGGTGTAATGGGGGAGGGGGAGAGAAGGCAGATCAGTTCTGGGAGGGGATCGGCATCTTCATTGGATGCCATATCCTATCCACCCTCCCAGGCCTCCAGGCCCGACATGGGGCTTCTCAGTTCTGTGCCACCGAATTAGGTGGTGTGGATTCGAGGAGCCCCATTGTGCAGGCTGGGGCTTTACCCGGGGTAAGCGGACATTCATCCTCTTACCCCAAGGAGACCTCTAGCCTGCTGTCCGGATACATAGGATATGGCGTGGGGCTCCTATGGTGCCCGGATAGGATTGGGCTGCCCAAGTGGGAGGACAAAGAGAAAGAGAACTATACTGTAATAACAAATAAATAAGCATTCCCACATTTTGCCTGTTTTTTTTCTATGAAATTGTCATAAATAAATAAATAAAATCAGCGCCTTTTTATGTGGATCAACGTTTCTCTGTGCACTGATAATTAAAACTCCATGACAAATGTAAAAGCTGATAAAAGGCAACACTTTCAGGATTTATGGACTTTCTCCAAAAGTGCCTTTAAGCGTTACCAAGTGTACAGTGTCAGAAGCGCTGCAGCTCCCACATCTGAAACCAGTTAAGGCTGATTTCCAGCTATCAGGGTGTTCCTTCTGCACCAAAATGAGTAGCAAAAGCTCTCCTTTCATCCCCCCCCCCCCCCGGTGTCAGTCAGTTGAAGGTCTTTTGCTGAAGTACACTTGAAATTCCCTCGTTTAAAAAAAATGCACTTATCTTCTTTTGTCAGAGAGGTTCAAAACATAGTTTAACAAATAAGAATTGCTCTTATTTTTTATTTATTTATTTTTCACATTTTTATACCGCCCTTCCTCCAAGGAGCTCAGAGTGATGTACATATTTCCTCCCCTCCTTTTTGTCCTCACAACAACCCTGTGAGGTAGGTGGGGCTGAGAGATTGTGACTGGCCCAAGGTCACCCAGGAAGCTTCGTGGCTGAGCGGGGATTTGAACCTGGATCTTCCAGGTCTAAGTCCGACTCTCTTGGCACCTACTGTAGTGTTTCCCAGAGTATAAGTTTGGAAGTAGACATTACCAAGTATGTGTGGCTTAAACTTAGGCTTACCATCGTCCCGGAATCGACGCTGGCTTTGGCCTAGAGTGGACCTGAGCCTAGAGCGGATCTGGGTTTGCACATCAACTGCTGCCCTTTTTTTATTTTTGCCACATGCATGTTTGCTTGTAGCATGAAGCTATGTATGGGGATATAGCTGTCTCCGGGGGGGGGGGGGGCTATTGAACAGCCCATAAGAAATCAAACTTTCTCCTGCTATAGAAAGTAAAGTCGGCTGCATCTCAGCTCTGTATTGAGTTTTTTCTGGATGTGGAAAAGCCATCGCAGAAGTGCCAACCTGTCATTTGGAGCTATGCTCAAATTCATTTTGCATAATGTGAATGGGATGCTCAGGTAAGTAGTTCAGTGCCTCATGCCGTATTAGTGTTCTGCTCAGGGCGCTATAGACTCAAATCTCATTAATATGGCTGTTTGAAATGACTTAGACATTGAATGGCATTGGGTCTGTATTATCAGCACTTACAGTAGGTCCAGAGGCTCATTGTCTGGGTTGTATCAATGCACAGTTAGACTACCTTTCTTCACTTATCTGAGAAAAGCTCTCACTAGTTGAAATTAGAAATGCCCTGACAGTGGATTATCTACTGCTCACTCCTACCCATAGGTGAGATGGTAAAAATCCCTGCTTTTTTATGAGGTAATAATTACCAACCTTTGGGAGGAAGAAAATGGTCTGTCTTTGCATTTCAGATATAATGCACCATGGGCCTTCTCATCGTACGATTCAGCGCTCAGTGACTCGTCACAAAGAGACAAGAACAAGTGCTGTGTTGCATTGGAAATGAAAAGCCCACTCTTCCCTGTATCTGCCACGCTTGTGAAGGAGCAGGCTGCTGTATTTTAAGGGGTTGCTGGATGCCCTTCAGATTTGTTTCTTTCATCCAAATGGTGACAGAACCCACCCACTCGCCAGTATTAGGTATGCCACAGACAAATCACCTCAGTGAACATTCAGTTATAATACAGTCCTTTTGTCAGGCTGGAGCACTGGCTTTCCAACCACATTGTGGGGGGCTCGGGGTTCCATCCATGTTCTGGGGGGCTCAGGGGTTCCATCCACATTCTGGGGGGCTCAGGGGTTCCAACCACATTGTGGGGGGCTCAGGGGTTCTATCCACATTCCCGGAGGCTCAGGGGTTCCATCCACATTCCGGGGGCTCAAGGGTCCCATCCACATTCTGGGGGGCTCAGGGGTTCCATCCACATTCTGGGGGGCTCAGGGGTTCCATCCACATTCTGGGGGGCTCAAGGGTTCCATCCACATTCCAGGGGGCTCAGGGGTTCCATCCACATTCTGGGGGGCTCATGGGTTCCAACCATATTCTGGGGGGCTTGGGGGTTCCTTGAAAGCCTGTCAGAGGTGCATCAAAGAGAAGGTCGGCAATGGCAAACAAGCTTCTCTGAAAGACCTCTTGCTCTCCACTACCAGTCTTCCCTGCAAACTTGGGTTTCAGGGGGACATTTGGTGTGTCGGGGGGGAGGGTCAACCTCACTTCATGCAGGGTGACAGTGACACATACTAGGCTTAGCCAGTGCTCCATGTGAACTAACTGTGCGTTCCTGAAGGCACCCCAGAAGCTTCTACAATGCACAAAGGTTTCATAACAGATGCACAGGAAGTCTTCAGAGACACATCAATATGGAACACGTCCACTAGCACAATATTTGAAGACCACTGGGCTAGAGCATTGGAGATGTAGGTGTACTTAATCCATCATGGAGGTAGGTGTGCTCAAACCCACTTTCTCCAATGGTGTGTCCCTTGTTCCCAGGGTTAACAGCCTTGCTTCACATTTATGTTTTTCGCACTCATGTTTTTCGCATTCATTCCTGCTTCTTCCCAATTCCTGTATGCATAATTCTCCTGGAACCTGATCTATCTATCTATCTATCTATCTATCTATCTATCTATCTATCTATCTATCTATCTATCTATCTATCTATCTATCTATCTATCATCTGTGCCTGTCTTTCTGTGCCTGCCTGTCTGTCCTCACAAGAGATATAGTGACAGGCTTAAGGCCACCTTGTGAGGTTCTCAGCTAAGGATTTGAACCAGAGTTCCTACACATTCAAGGCCTAACACATTACACCATAAGGCTTTCCAAATTACTCCAGCTGCCAGTAAAAGAGAGATATAATGCCAAACCACACATTACATGGAGATGTGTGTAACAGTAGCCCACAACCTCTTATGTTTGAAAACGCTGAGAGGTTGTAATGCCTGGGTAAGGTGTCAAGCCAGAGCCTCCAGCAGACAGTCTCTGGCACCTCCTGTTTCACCAAGATGTCATGGAGGGGATGGGAGAGAGAGACTGGCTGGGCTGAGCTTTGCTTCTCCACAGCTTCCCCAAGCAATGGCAGAAAGGGAAACCAGCAAATTAGCCCAAGAGGAACTGGGTAAGCAAGAGAGAGACCCTAATGGTCCTGCATATAGAGCTCTTCTAGGCTTGGGTCTCCAGTCTGTGCAACTTGTCACACCAAATAGCCATGAGTACTCCCTTACCTCTGACAATAGTACCCAACAGCCAGTACATCTTTGACCACATCTAGCCTCAATGTAAGTACGGCCTTGTAGAGTATGCACCGGAATCCGGCAAGCTTTGACCCAGTAATTTCCTCTCTCTTTAACAGGGTCAGCCCAAGACCTCTTGATATCTGAGGCACCATGCCAAATTCTGCCCCCCTTACCTGATGATGTTCCAGCCCCTGCTCCTCCCACTCTCCAGTGTTCTAACTCAGCACTCTCCTTCCCTCCACCTAATTCTTCCTATCTTCCCTCCTCTTCCTTTTCAACCCAGGGAGTGGAAGGAGGAGCAATGGAGGCACGTAGGCAGGCAGAGATGAGCATCCCCACCAATCTGCTGCCTGAGGCAACTGCTTCAGCTGGCCTCATGGATGGGCCGGCCCTACTCTTTGAAATGTGGGATCCTGGAAGTAATTGCCCCCAGGGTGATGTGGTCCAAAGGATTGCTTTGCTCATCCTGCTCATTGTCTTCAGTTAAGTCAAACTATATGTTGTTCATGGCAGAAAGCTTCTTTAACTTGATTCATATGAAAACCTAGCAAGCCCACCTGCCATATTGTTCAATATGGGTGAATTAAAAGGGTTAGATGAGCACATTTTCACACCTTAGAAGAACTATGCATACATTCCCAAATGAATACACAATAGAGCTGGCAGGCTTCATTTGTAGAGAAATATCTTCAGATTATGCATTATCATACCTTAGAGATAAGTTATGTAAGAGAATTACTCACTATCTGTCTTCCTGAAAGTAAGTGAATTCAGATCAATAAAAGCCGGCAATTAATATGGTGTACTTTGTATTGCATGCAAATTATAAGTCAGAACTTTTTTCTTGCTCGTTCCTCCTACTGACTTCTGTTAAAACTTCATCTTTTGTTTTTGATTCTGCCATGATTCATCAAAGGATTATATTAGCTGGGTTTTTTTATGTAGCAAAGTTTTATATTAACAGTCAAGCAAATCAGAGAGTTAGGAAGAGAGTGGGTGACATCCCGAGTAATGCTTCTATGAACGCACAGCCTGTGAATACAAGCACCTTCTGAGTATGGAGGGAACATTCCACTCACGCAAAGGGTCCTTGTGCAAGCAGAACACTCTGCCCATTCTCAGAGAGACCTCTGAGAAGAAACACTCTGGATGTGACCCATTGTCCCATAAGAAAGCACATGTAGCAGAAATAATCATGGAGCCAAAACTAATTTGCAGAATATTCGCATTTGCTTTTTGAACTGAACATTTTATAGCGCAATCCTATCCAACTTACACCACCGGTGTAACCAACGGTGCAGCGAGAACAGGAAGTCCCAGAAAGGAAAGGGGATTCAAATCCCCTCCAAAGTGGGATTCAAAGGGGATTTAAATCTCCCCTCCCCTCCCAAGCTTCCTGCCCTCCTCTCCCCCGCTGGTTACACCGATGGTGTAAATTGGATAGGATTGCGCTTTTAATCTGATTGTATTATTATTATTATTATTATTATTATTATTATTATTATTATTATTATTATTATTATTATTATTATTATTATTATGCAATTTGAAATCTAAATTTTGAAATCTGATTTGTTGAGAATGCAAATTGTGGTATGCTGCTCAGACATATAATTTGGATCTCAGTTTCAAACTATTTTTGTTTGTGCTCTCTCATGGCGTCATGGATTCTGTAGTCCAAAGGCTACACAAGCAGATATACAGTGCAATCCTATCCAACTTACACCACCGGTATAACCACCAGTGCTGCGAGAACAGGAGGCCCCAGAATGGAAAGGGGATTCACAACATCCCCTCCAAAGGGGGATTCAAAGGGGATTTAAATCTCCCCTCCCCTCCAAAGCCTCCTGCCCTGCCCTCCCCTGCTGGTTACACCAGTGGTGTCAGTTGGATAGGATTGCGCTGATATTTGCGGATGTGTATTTTGCTTGTTGATCTGTGTTAGACCACATGCTTTTCATGCAGAAGGTCCCAATTCAATTCCTAGCATTTCTAGTGAAAATGTTCTGGTAGCAGCAGTTAGGAAAAATCCCTGTGTGAGATCCTGGAGATCTGCTGCCCTTCAGAGTAGACAATACTATGTAAAGGTCATACAAATTTGGAGATGAACTACGATCTGGGCTTCATCTTAATAATAAGAGTTGGCACTAGAATGGCATTCTAACGAGGGGCCATATTTGTGTGCACTTGACTCCAACAAAAAAAAAGCACAAATCAATTGTTAACCTCAGAATCAATCAAGCAGATTACAGCAAGCAAATACTTCCAACACAGAGAAAGTGGGAAAAAAAGATATCTCAACTAATTAGCATCAATTACCATTTTTCTTTTTTTTTTGTTTTTGCTCCCCCTGGGAATTATTTGGTTAGAGGAAACCTTCAACAGGCAGACAGGTATTTTATGGAATCAGAGTTCAGACATTCACAGTGCGATCCTGTGTAAGGATACACGGCCAGCCTAAAGGGCCGGCCGCTGTATCCTATGTCGGTCTCAGGCTGCCCCAGGGCAGCCCAGGAGCACCTCAGGAGAAGGGGATATTCATCCCTTTCCCCGGGTGTCAGCAAGCCTACAGGCCTCCTCAGATGTATGCCAGCTCTGAAGCTGGTGTATATCTGGGGAGGCCATGTAAGGCCAACCCGGGCTGGGAAGGGGCTTAGGATATTGGTGGAGTGTGCCACTGATTTCCCCGCCCCCTCCTAGTCCGAGCTGGCCAATGCCCCCCTCCTGCACCTGCCTGGCCTGGCAGCCCTGCTCCTGCGCCGAGCAGCCTAGGGTCTTACCTGGGTCTTCCAGCGCAGGTCTGGGCCGCTGAGTGTGTGAGCGGTACTAGCCTCCGCACCAGCGCCACTTACACCTGAGCTGTTGCAAACGTGCTTTACGGCACATTTGCAGTGCTTTAGCCCGGCAGAGCGAGAGTTCTGCCGGTCTAAACTTAGGGAGAATTGCACTGTCACAATCTTTTCCGTGCAATCGGTTGCAAGGGGCCCATTCACATTGCTTTTTCGCTCATTCTCAGTGTCTACAACAAATACATATGACTAGCATCATGTTGGCAGACATCTCCTTCTGATCCAACATGGATGCAACATGGAAGCCTCACTCCATATGATCTTTGCTCACTTTTCAAGGTTTTCTGACCACATGAAGGAAGATCCATGCATGGGAGCACTCTATCAAATACAAATTCTTAAGTCAAAGCAGCACCCGCCATGTCTGTACTTAGAATAACTTGAATAACTTCTGGGAGTTGGATTCTCTGTTCAAGACCTCTAGCCCCCCCCCCCGAAGAACTCTCCCCCTTGAAGAACAACTTTCAAGGTTCTGCATTCCCATCAGAGGCATTCCTACACCCCCATGGGGGACCGCCAACACGACACCCCCACGTGACACCACAAGTGGGGTGGTCATGACATCATGTTTGCGCGCCCCTCCAAATTTTGGCGGCGGCACAGCCTGAATCAACCCCCCCACCGTTTTGCTTAGCTTTTTCAAGCCAAATGACTCCAGTGCGGGCGGGAGGGCACAAAGAAAAGGCGGCGAGCACGGGACGACGAAAACGACGATGGGACAAGCAGCGGAGGGGGCGACCATGCGACGCATCTGGGAGGCAAGTGCACCCCCTCCGAGCTCAGCATCCCTGCGCCTGGGGGCCCACAGCCCCCCTGCCCCCCACCCTAACGACGCCTCTGGTTCCCATATAAAAATAGTTGAAATGTTTGGTGTATTTATGCCACAAGAGGGACTAGCAAGAGATAAAAAGTTTGGAAATGCTTGAGTGTCTTTTTCACACTGGATGTAAATGGAAGAACTACTATCTGGAAACATCTTAAAGAAAGTATCTCTAAGATAAACACCATTAAACAGGCTTGCAGGATAGTTGATCCTGCATTACATACATTTCATTACATTTCCCTTTATCTTTAACCCTGAAATTCAATTATTTGCTTTAAAGGGGGAATGATAATTATATGATTAATCCATGCCTACAACGTAAGGGGAAAAAAATCACTTAATTTGTCAGCAGTTCCTGAGGAAATTATCACCCTTTAATTGTATAAACATCTGCAAGGACTCGTAATAATTTTGAGACTTGAAGAATGGAATAGTTCAATCGAAGGAAGGTGAGGTCAGGGAGATGCAATACAAAATTATGGGACCTACTAATGTGAATTTTCCAACATCAAATGAAAACTGTGCTAGTTCTCAAGAAAAACAAAGAGGTGAGATTTTGTTAATAACAAAATTTGCACTTTCAACTTGTCGCTGCGACGGGCTGTAAATTGAGATGCGATACAGATAAACGTGGCATTACACACCTGAAGGAAACAGTTTCCTTTGTGGAAAAAAAATAGGATTTAAGGTATATTCTCCCCCCTTCTCCACACACACACATAGAATACAGAGGGGTGGACATGATTGAAATTTGCATTTAAATGGAAATGGTTAAAGGTAAAGGCACAATGTTTAGAAAAATGAGAGTATCCATTTTTCTAAGAGGGATGCATACTGTTATTGTATACCATTAAGGTGTCAGAGAGCCTAAAATGTTTAGAAATATTAGATGCTGCTACAGAACAAAGAACATGGAATGCCATTTGGAAATGACTAGACACTGTGAATGAATTTGACCAATCGCTACATCATATACAATTGTCTTTAATGCTTTCTGCTGCCATTACCTAATGGGAGTCCTGTTCACTAAAGAGTAGAAGATCTATTAGGCAGCTCTTTGCTACTTTTCAAATGTAATAAAATCCAGAATTCATCCATCAATGCATTCCGATGAAGGCCTTTCCTAAGTTATAGGATATCACTAGACCCTAGACCATTCATCTGGTACAGTCCTTGCAAATGTGTGGTACATTTTAACAGCATCCCAAGGAAACACTGATACATGTATATGATATCAAATATAAAATATACTTTTTGATGGCAAGGAAACTGTGAAACTCAGTATCATATACAGTCAATAAGGTATCCGCAGGGGTTAGGTTCCTTGAAAACCCAGTAGATAATGAATCCACGGATACAAAATCATTGATCCTATAGGATCAATGGGATGGGAGGGTAGCTAACCTGGTCAGGAATGCTAGTAGCTAATACCTTTAGAATTGCCGTGGCTAGCTTCAGAATGGAGCAGAGAGCTTTAACAAGGCATTCTGGGGCACTACTAGTGTAATTGACAGAGAGCAGTAGAGTGGCGCGGATAGTTTCCGGATGGCTGCGGATAGCTTCCAAAAGTTTAAAAAAGCTGCAAAATGGCCACCATGGATTTCAAATGGCCACCACGGAAAACTTCAGAATGGCCCCAAATACCTTCAAAATGACTGTGGATGGTGCGAATAGCCGCAGATAGCCAAGAACAGACCAGATAAGGTGTGAGATAAGTTGCAATCCTGCTTGCCACGGATAAGCAAATCCGCAGGTAGCAAATCCGTGGGTAGTGAGGATTGACTACAATACCAGGTGCAAGGGAGTGGCGACAGGATACAAGTATCTTGTTGTCTTGTGCTCCCTGAGACATCTGTTGGGGCCACTGTCATATACAGGAAGCTGGACTAGATGGGCCTTTGGCCTGATCCAGCAGGGCTCTTATGTTCTTATGACTATAGTTTCATGAAATTGGTCGGGTTTCTGATGGAAGGGAATATTTCATAGCAAATATTTGTGTGTGACTCTGTCACAGGTAAAACATTAGGAAATGACTAGAACAAAAGGAAGGTCACTGAGGCCCCAATCCTATCCAAATTCCCCCCCCCACCGATGCATGCATGCCCAAAACGTGTACACTGCATCCTATGGTGGGGGGAAAACGACAATCAGACACCCTGCAAGGGGAAATGTACAAACATTTTGGGCTTACGTCCTGAAAGCTTCCAGGCCTTGATCTGCCCTCCTTCCCACCCCGGTCTTCCCTCCATTCCAGCCCCTTCACTGCCCGTTCCGCCCAGACCCTACTGGTACCCAGAGGGCCCACTCTCTGCGCCCAGGGCCGTCTTAATGCATGGGCACGCTAGGCAGTTGAACGGGGATCCACAAGCATAGGGGGGCCTCATCCACCACCACGGAAAAAAGTATTTTTTTACCATCCTGAGGAGTGTGCCGGTCCTCTGGGGGGTGCGGGGAGCCTGTGGATGGCCCTCCAAAGTGATCACAACCCATTTCCAGTTTTATCGGAAAACTGGAAGTGGGTCACGATCGTGTCGGTGCCGGGGGCCTATAATGCACTTAAGACAGCTTTGACTACGCCAACTAACCAGTGCCGGGGCTCCCACAGTGGCCACCATCATGTGAGTGCAGTTGCTCTTCTCTTGTGGTGGTGACCAGGCTGCGCAGTACGGCGTGTCGCTCTTTGCAGCAGCCGTAAAGTGCACTGCATCACTGGAACATGCATTCCTGTGGTGCAGAGTCCCAGTAGGGTCATTAGATTTCTAACCTAAATGTGTTAGTTAATGCTCTGGAGAAACTGGAAAGTGCAAATTATATATGGGGGGGGGGGGACCAGGTGCATTTCCATCACAATTGCCATTTAAATGGACAGCAGTGAGCAAGAAATGTTTCCCTTAGGCTCGGCCTGTATTGGGCAGGTTCTCTTCTGGAGTTTCCATATCCCATGGCTGACTTCAGAAGAAGTTACATTCTTGGCTTCATTGGGCAATGCATCAAACCCTTGATAGCTAACTGCTGTGCAGTTTTTTAGGCAGCTGATTATAGCTGGCATGAATTGAAAGACTAAGCCTGGCAGATTTCTGATTTCTAAATTGGGTCATTACATATAGGGGAAGAAAAAACCCTCAAGCAAGTGAATTCACACGGATGGACCCCCCCTAAGATTCCACATTTTTATTTAAATGTCATGTATATCCTACATGAAAAGCTGCATAGATCAAATGTATACATCTCCACCATTAAAGATTCCTTTTTCAGACACCTATGAGTATGTTTCTGCTTTCCAAGACTTCAACGGTCGGCACTGCCAGAGACCAAAAAATAAAATGTTAATTGAAATAGAGATAAGATAGAAACCTTTAATTTACCTTCTCCAAGAGCAACAGGACTTTTCCCACTTGCATATTATATATATATATATATATATATATATATATATATATATATATATATATATATATATATATATATATTCAAACCTGGGTTGATAAAAAATAATAATCTTTAGATACAAGATTTGGGGATTTTGTGTGCCTCAGGACAAAGGACAGTGTTTGTGAAAAAGATCACTGTCCTCCTTTCAAGGAAAACTTCCATCCTTATTGAAATGCTGATGCCACAGAAAAGTATACCAGTCCATTACCATAGTCTCTGTCAAACATCCAAGCCACTTTCACTTAGACTTCTTCTCAAAAAAAGGAGAGAGAGAAAATCAAAACCACCCCAAAAAGATGAATTGCACTATCTCACACTCTGACAAATATGACATCTTTCTTACAAATATTTAAGGACTACCATGTGAGTCTTCAGAGGACCTCCTCCGTGTGCCCCCACTCAGTGGCGTCACTGGCTGTCTCGGCACCTGGTGCATTGACTCTGGCATCACCCCCTGAGTTCGCAGACACAGAAATAATTGGCAGTGATGTCATCATGTCACCACCAATTACTTCCGGCTTGCCAACCAGGAAGCAATTGGCAGTGACATGACCTCCAATTACCCTTGGCTCATCTGCAGCACAAAACCAGCTGCTTGCTCTGAGCCAAATCGCCAAGTCGGAGCATACGAAAGCGACCAAGCTGTTTTTGGCAGCTCTGACCCCTCGACTCGGCTCTGAGCTGAGCAAGCTGAGCCGAGTAGGAGTGGGCAAAAGTGGCCGAGCAAGGGTGACACATCCCTCGGGGAGCCGCTTTTGCCCTCTCCAATTCGGTGACTTGGCTCACAGCCAAGCAAGCTGAGCCAAGTCAGAGCAGGCAAAAACAGTCGAGCCTGAAGTGGACTGCAGAGGGCTTCTCCACTGTCTCCTCACTGTGTCACCCCCGTGCGGGCCACACTCCCCGCAGCCCCTAGTCATGCCAGTGCCCCCACTGTCTGAAATATGGTGGGTGGTGGATCAAATTTGATGAAACATCCAACTAGACCAGAGATTCCCAAACTAGGGCATCACGACATCCCAGCTGGGAAAAATGGGTCACTACTCCCTTAAGGGGAGTGGCGATCTGTGATGGTGACAGCACTTCCGGGATTGCACCGCCCGCCACTTCGTCGGAAAACCAGAAGTGGGTCACGTATTGGAGAGCCTTTCCGAGGCACGGGAAGGCCTTCAGAGGGGTCCAAAGGCTCCCCCCCCCGGAGGACCAGCACACACCCCTCAGGGACGTACAAATAAAGCACTTTTTCCCATGTCAGCATGATCCTGGGGGTGCTGCTGCTGCTGTCAGAGCCCCCCGCAACTACTTACACCAGGGTAAGCTCTACCCAGGAGTTTGGGAACCTCTGAACTAGACTGTTGCATGAAGAAGAGCATAACAGTCCACCCACATTATCCACGGGGTTCTTTTCCTCCTGGCACAGATGCCGTGAAAACGCGGATGCTGGAGTCTGCAGGGGGAGGCTCCACAAAGACTTACCCAGGGCCCAGCCCCAGCCAGCCCTCCACACAGGGCCCACAGCCCACTCTATGGGCCTCCGATCGTATCTCTGAGCTGTTCTGAGGCATGAGGAGGCCACCCATGTTTACGTGGGATGCGGGTTTGCCCTCAATGGATGTTCAAATCTGTGGGTGGCAAACCCACATATAATGAGGGGCCACTGTATATCCAAATGTCTCCTTCTCACTTGCCATACATCCACAAAATGGTGAGCTAGGGGCTAATTTTAAGCTTTAACACCTTGAACTCCCTGAGTTCTGCATACACGAGAGAGCATCTTTTCTCACCTGTACCTTCTTATACCTTTTCCAGTGATGCTCTGCATCTTCCATCCAACTGACTCAAGACTCTTCTTTTGTCTCAGGCATTTGCTGATGTTGGATACACTGATCTTGTTTTATCAAGTTGTTTTAGTTGTTTTCTGATTATTTTATACTTTAAAATTCTGATAGTTTTTAAATTTGACTGGAAAGGTGACCAAGAACTGGAAATGCAAAAATAAAAAAAATGAAGAAGTGAACATGCATATAAATAGTTCCAGAAGCAAAGAAAGTTAAAAAGAAAAAGAAAAAAGAAGAAGAAACAGCAACAGACTATTCCTCCTCCTGCTGTTTCACTGATAGCTATTAATGTGTTTTAAAGTCTTCCAGATTGGTCTTGAGAAATCGGTTATGCTGTTCCTTGTCTCAGCGGAAAAACCCTCAGGAGCTATTCACTGCAATCTAAGTTAATAAGCTGTATACTAACTTTTTTAAAAGGAGGCAAAATTCCTGTAACCTTTGGCAAAATAATCACACCAGTTCTAAAACAGCCAAATGATGGTTAACAAGTTATCAAAGCACTAGAGTGGAAAAGAGTTGTCTATAACCAGGCTGTATTCAACTTAACTATTAATTCAGAATATCAGCCTGAAAATGTTGGTGGCCATTATTTTTTTGATTGACCTTGCACAGGAGAGGGATGCTGGAAGTTGTTGATATTTTTAGATTTCATAAGGATGAACATTATCACGATCTTATGATGTGTGTATTCTAGCAAATTTAATCCAATATGCATGCTCAAGAAATATGCACATGTAAAGATATTTGCATTAAGTGCTACAAAGTACTGAAGTTCTCCTTGCTGCTGGGCAACCTCAATATATAAAAATACTCTTGCAGCATAATAAAATACACCTGTTTTTTTTCCATGTTCAAACTTCCTTTATTTTCCAAGAATGTTACTCATTTTTTTTCAACCCATAAAGTATTTGATTATTGACTGATGATGCTTAACAGTAACTGTTCTCTACCATCTTTAGTACAGCTTGGGAGAGGATTATCTGGGGCTCGATTCACAAAATCCTTATTTGCAACTTATATGGCCCCTTTATGTAAGAGAATCAGGGTATTTGCATGCAAACAGAAGCTCTCTCAGCCCCAGTATTTCCTACACACCAAATAAAACTCATCATGTGCGACACCCTTGATACATCACCAACGCTTCCTTGCTTCTACATGTGGGCAGAAAGTATAGTTATTCTTTCCCATCTCTAGAGAGATTTTTGGGTGGAAGTGATTCAAACAGGAATGCCTGCCCAAAAGAACAGGCAAGTCATTAGGAGGCCTGCGTCAAGCATACACAAACGGTGACTCACCAAGTCTCCAGCTCCTTATGATGACCCCACTGAGGACTTGAGAAGCCTCCTCGTTTTAGTACCTAACTGGCTGCAAAAAAAACAGGAAGCTTGTCGCAGCATGATGACTGGAGGGGCTTAGTGAGTCTCAAGATGTGCAGGCCAGGAGCTCCCAGCATGCTCCACTCATTCTGTTTATTTTTTAAGCACAACCATGCGGAGCAAGAGGAAGAAGAGGCACCACCAGGGCTGAAGGGAAGGGGCAGGAGTGGACTCTGGGTCACTGCACCTCCTGGCTGCTTCCTGGGTGGGTGAGGAAGAGGAGGAGGAGGAGGAGGAGGAGGAGATGACAGCAGCAACAGTAAAAGGGGTGGTGGGGTGCACGTGAGGTTTAATCTTATCTTATTTTATTTGGGAGCATCAGGCTGGTCCAACAAACTGAAGGGTTGGAAGATCTGCCCCAATTCAGGTGGCAGATCAGCTCCTGTTTCCCTTTCCTTCAGGTTGTTGAATCAGCCAGACGTTCATTTTATTTATTTATTTATTTATTTATTTCACATTTTTTTTATACCGCCCTTTGTCCAAGGAGCTCAGAGTGGTGTACATATTTCCTCCCCTCCTTTTTGTCCTCACAACAACCCTGTGAGGTAGGTGGGGCTGAGAGATAGTGACTGGCCCAAGGTCACCCAGGAAGCTTCGTGGCTGAGCGGAGATTTGAACCTGGATCTTCCAGGTCTAAGTCCGACTCCCAAACCACTACACCATCCTGGTGTTCATGGAGGTTACTGGAGTTTAATAGAACTTACGCCCAGGTAAGCCACATTTCACTTTGATCATGGCAGACATGGCACTCGTCCCAGGTCCCTACAAAGTCAAGTGGTCCCACCCCTTCTGCCCCTCCTATAGAAGTTAGCCACTCCTATTTTCAACCGTTAAAAAAATATCCACACATTTTGATTCATTACAGATGTGAGTGGCCACTGTCAAGATCAAGAAGGAATGAGGTGACTTGATTGATTGGGTCAGTGCAGTAGCCGAGAGCACAATCCAGGAGAGTATGGAAGAACTCCTTAGTATCCCAATCCCCACCCCGCAGATCAAACACTCTCGTAATACTATAAAAACAAACCCTTATGATTTGGGATACGGTTCATCTGTAACAGTTCAACTGGCAACACACTGTGATTGCCTATTTTAGAGCCTTCATTGTCTTTTAGGGTATAGAAGCCTGGCAGTCCTTTTGATTTGGGCCATTAATGTTAAATCATCTGGGACGGCCTGCTTACTGTTTAAAATCCCCAGTTTCGAAGCCAGTAGGTGGATTCCACATTTTGACTACAGAGCCCGGTGCTGTCAGGCAACTTTTCTATGTGCCTTCAAAGCTACCAAGCCCTCCAAAGAAATGGATATAAAATACAGGGGTACAATGATATGAATTTAATGTTAGAACATGTTTTAAAAAGACAATTCTGTGGAGAACTACTCACTTTTGTTTATTTATTTAAAGCATATGCACCCTGTGTTTTCTGCCCCTCTAAGTGGCTTACAATCCAAGTGGCTTAACCCACCCCACCCCAATTAAAACAATTAATGCAAATCATTTCAAATAATTAAAAAAAGATCAATCAGGAGCAAAACACTGCAACCAAAGCAAACAGAATCAAAACAGAGGAAGCAGAAACTAAATGAAGGGAGCCAAGGAAATGCTTGTTGTTGTTCAGTCGTTAAGTCGTGTCCGACCCTTCATGATCCCATGAACCATATCCCGCCAGGCCTTCCTGACAAAGGAAATGCTACCCCCGCAACCAAGAGCCATGTCTTTAGTCTCTAGAGAAAATGGCAGGGAGGAGACGAGACATCCATCCAGTGGTAGGGAAAGCCAAAGGTGGAGGACACCACCAAGAAGGCCATCTCTCATGTTGGTGCCAGTCCAGCCTCAGACGACCTTGGAACACACAAGACAGCCTTTCTCCCAGATCGTAACCAACAGGTAGATTCATATGGAGGAAGGTGTCCTGGTCCTATAACCTTTCAAGATAAAGGTAGCACTTTGAGTCATGCCTGGAAATCAACTGGGAACCAGTGGAGCAAGAGAAGCGAAATATGATAATAAGGCCTCACCCCAGTTAAGACCCAGGAAGCTGCATTTGTACCCAATGAAGGGACTAAGGGCTGCAAAGGGACTTCAAGGGCTGCCCCTGATAGAGAGTGTCGAAGTCATCCAATCACAAGGCAATTAGGGCATGGGTATCTGTGGCCAGGTCTGAGGCAGAAATCTGCGCAAGTCGTGTAGCAACCAAAGTTGGGCAAAGGCATTAGGCTAGTTGCCACCTGGACATTGCGGAGCAAGGCCAGGTCCAGGGGTACCCCCAAACTGAACCATGGTCCCTGAGAGGTCTAGAAGAACCAAGAGGGGCACACTACCTCCTGCCCAAGTCCTGGAAGATAACCTCCACTAACAGCCCAATTCTACAACCCCCCCCCCAGTCCATAGCATGCAGTGGACAAAGTGTGTGCAGCAGTTTTTATTAACCAGGCTGGGCAAGGGTTGAAAGTGCAAGTGGGTGACTTCACACTTTCAAGGATCTTGTCCACATCCACAGGCTGAACAAGCTGAAAAGAATCCAACATCTGAAAAAGGAGTTCTTTGCTTTCAGTCTTTGGAAATTTGGTGGATTCTAATTAGGCAGTTCAGGCGTTTCCTAGTTGCACAGGATCATGTAACCAAATGTCATCCAATGGATGGAGCATGAATGACCCTTGGACCCAGGGAGATGTATGGTCATGGGCTTGGTTGTAAACATATGTAATCATTTCTGCAGAGCCATTGGAGAGACTTCCCATCACTGTGACATTTGCTCTGATCCAGCAATAGTAGTGTGACAACTACAAATTATATAGCTGCAGGAGCAGTACAGTTAAGGTGAGTGACATTTTGCCATTCTACGTTCTCCCAAGTGTTTCTTGCAAACATTTTGTGTGATTGTTGTTCTAGATCTAGATCAAATGCCCTCTCTTGACACTGGGTATGTTGGTGGGGGGGTTCTGTTTGTGTAGAGGGGTACAGTTCCAAGAAATTCTTCATTGTGGCTGATACTTGGAAACTACCATTTTTCAAGAACACTGTGATAAGGCATATGTGCACATCATCAGCATGTGTGTGCCAATGTTACAAGCTGGGAGAGAGCTCCTGGAAAACAGATGAGATTCCCCCCCCCCCAACTCTCATTGGGAAAGCTGGGTTCTTATCAAGTCAATTCTGACTTGAGAATATGAGATTTCACCCATCATGTGGATCTCCCTAGCTGGATTAGAATGATCCCATTTTTTAAAAATTATGAAAACAGAAAAATCACACCATAAGAAACTCTTCAGACTCACAGTTAAGCTCCCAGAAATATGAGAATTGCAAGAGTTATGATTAAAAGCATTAAAGGAAAATGCAAAAGGAATGACCTCACATCCAACATCGAGCAACACTTTATATTCCGAGAGCTGCAATGAGTGTTGTAATGGTTTGAGTGTTGCACTTGGGCTGGGAAAGCCAGGTTAAAGCCTTCCTCAGTCATGAAGCTCATTGAATGCCATTGGCCAAGTCCCTCTCTCGTTCTCTCTCAGCCTAACAGAGCTTGCAGGGTTGTTGAGAGGCTAAAACCCCACTTTGAGCTCTTTTGAGGCAGATTGCAGTTAGAGGCGATGGCTCGATTTATGCCATATCACGACATAGTATCATTCCTGGGACATCCCCGGGTCACGTCTGGCTGCTGGGAAGAACTCCAGTGCTTCCTGCATTGCTGCTGCTGGTGCCACCCACAGAGATATGGCAAAAGTTAATTTTAAAAGAAGAGTGGTGGCACGCATTACCCAGCCCTGTCCAACACGTGTGGGTTGAGGCATCCTTGCCCCATTCGACCGGGGACTCATGCTGGGCGGTGCGGTGCAATCGCACTTAGAGGCTGCACACGTTCGAGAGCCTCTCAGTTGCATCTGTTGGAGCGTCCCCCTCCTGCCCATCCCCTTGTTGCAGTCTGAGACTAGCTGGTCGCTAGGTTGGGTTTAGGGTTAGGGTAGGAGTTTTCTGCTGTCATCCTGATTGGCCCTTGGATAGCACTTTTTTTCGCCTACCCCAGACTTCCCCTTGAGGATTGGGTGTCAGTAGGTTAAATATCCTTTCCTTAGGCCACTGGGGCAGGTGTCGTGCAGGCCGGTTAGGCAGGCAGGGTAGGTTGGTGTCCACTCTGAGGTTGGCAACGTCAGGGGGTGAGCCAGGACCGCGTTGATGTTGCTTGACCGGCTCGATGAGGCTGGCTGGCAAGTCCGCTACCTGGATTATGCAAAAGTAATGCCAGGCTTGGCGGGTGGGGACTCAAGCAGTCCTGCTACCTCGACCCTTTGGGGTTGGCTGTGATAGGCTCATTCAGTCCTTGACCAAGTTGGGACCTGGAGCCAGATGGTACGCCTGGGGAAGCAGACAGTTATACCGTTCCCCAACATCAGGGCCTGTGTGCCTGGGGGGTGGTTTAGTTTAGTTGCCCTGCTACAAGGTATATTTTTGTACAGTTTATTAATAAAGGGGCCCATTCATCCAAGCCTCTGCCTAGCGTGTTTATTGGGGGGGTTATTGGGGGGTAAAAGAGGAAATCAGTTGCCAGCAACCAGCATTAGTCAGTTGCCCCTCTGGAATTTTTGGAGAATGTTGTGTCTCACTCCTAAAATCGCTGCGCCAGCCCCCCCATTTTCCTCACCTGTGGATGGGACAGGAAAAATGGAGAGACCCATTCAGATAGTCTCTAATTAAACAAATAAGAAATAAAAGTTAAATTTCAGCTCATCATAATACTTCATGGGGGGAGAGGGCTGAACTAAATCCGATATCTAAATTTGGTTCCACAATTTAAAAATAAACACTGTGGTGGCACAGAGAAGGATGACAAAGTGAAAAAGGAAAAAAAAACACCCTAAAAACTCCTCAATTCTTTTATGGAAAGATTTCATTTAAAAATAACCAAGTAACAGTCATGACTTTTCAAGGCCTGACGTCTTGAAACACATTTAGATTGATGCAGCCGGAGCCTGGAGTTCTCTTGCTGAGTAAACAGTCAAGTGTTCTTAATAGGAATTGCAGTTTCTCGACATCTGTTGGGGAAAAGGGAATGGCGAAACAACAATTTAGATTGAGATTGGTTTTGTTAAATGCATTTAAATTCCAAGATTAGTGGTGTTTCTTCTTTTTCAATTAGCATTTACTTGCAGAAAGGTTACAGATGAAGAGGCTGAGCAAGAGAACTTGCAGGGAGGGTGAGTTCCCAGGGCAGTTCAGAAGGCACTAAAACCACACAAGGAGTACTGGCAAAGGACTCCAGCAAACTTACTAACTTGTGTGCCAAAGCTGGGCGGCTGGAAATCTGTGCAGCACAGGAAGTTCACTTCCCTTCTCCCGCTAAAAGCCGCTTATGAAAATCCAGTTTTCTCCGTCAAAGGTCGTCACAAGCACATTGGTACTGCAATATCGTCTTTCATTTCAATGTTGCAATCAGGGATGAACAGATTGCCCTTGTCCCATTTCCGTGGCACGGGTTCGATCTGCTCTGTGCCCCAGTCCTCCTGCGTTCGACTCTAATTAGGGACATTTCCAAAATGGCTAGAATAGAAACACATGCACTTTCCTACAGATCACCCAGTTTATTTGCATCTTTCCCACCCTTTTGCTTACTGATGGGTCACCTGTGTGTTGATAACATCACCAACCTGCAGAGATAGGCCATGAATTGGAAATGGAGGCCTAAAGATAGCGTTGGAATCCCACCATGGTCTTTCGGCAGAGGTGGGATATATGGACACATCTTTCCCAGAGCCAAAATATAGTGGCAAAGTTTCAATGCTACCTTTCGGCCTCCATCTTTCATCCAGGGCCTATCTTGGAGGTTTGCCATTTTATCAATGCACATGTGACTATCAGTCAGTGTGTGTGTGTGTGTGGGGGGGAGATGCAAATAAATGGGATGATCTGAAGGAAACTGCAATGTTAGCTCTCAGTCCATTAGATCACATTGGTTCCTTAATATTTGTTGCTTATTATTAGGCTTACCATCTGTCCCGGAATTTCCGGGTCCCATCCCGGAACCCGGGCTTGGGTCCCAGATCCCACATCCGGGCGTTCCGGGCCCGGTGGAAGCCTCCGCCGCCACAGATTTTAAAGTGAAGAAACGTACCTTTTTCCGGGCACCGCCATCTTGGATCTTGTGAAATCTCGCGAGATCCAAGATGGTGGCGCTCAAATCTCGTGATGGCATGAGGCAGTACAGTACCAACTTTTTGCCCCCAAAAAAGTTTTTTAATTTTATTTATTTATTTATTTAATTGGGGGGGGGTCCCGGTTTAGAACCGGGAAAATCTGGTAAGCCTACTTATTATTAACTCCCCACAAGGTGCTATACAGATCTTCACAAAGTGACAGACCCCTGTCCCAAGGCAGATGGTGGTGTGGCAAAATCCCAGGGGGGGAGGGAAGGGACAAGGGTTGCAAGAGGCAAATGGGGGCAATTGCACCCAAATGCAAGTAAATGCTAATTGAAAAAGAAGAAACACCACTAATTACTGTCATTGAAGTAAATGCAACGTCCATGGCGATAGGAGGGCTCACCCAGTGATAGCGACATCCAGATCTCCCCTGAGAATTTTCACTCATTTGGCTTCCCTTGGAAGTTTCCGCATGCTTCTCCTTTGGTGGACACCTGGAATTCACTTCAAATTTCCCTGTTTTGAAACATTGCTGCCAACTCAAATGAGCCACTGAAGAACCACTGAAGGGATGCATAACCTAAGAAATCAAAAGTACTGTACATCTATTCACTCACACATTTGCCTAGGCAATTGTTAAATCAATCACTAAGAACCCAATCCGATGGCTGTGTAACAAGTGCTCTGGGGGCTTTCCGGCTATCGCAAAAGGCAGCATGCCAGAGTGTGCATCCTGGCCACCACCGCAAGTGGTGAGTAGCCAGCTCTGCGTCCTAGTTGCCGACAGATGCTGGCTGGCCCTGTTAAGTGAGTGCAGGGGGTGGGAGGGAGGCGGAGGATGGGCGGAATGGGGCGGTGACGGGGCAGGGAAGAGGGTGGATTGGGATCAGGAAGTGGGTGAGTTCAGCAGCAGCAATGTCCGCCAAATCCCTTCCCAGGCTTGATTCACCTTCACAGGTCCACATGGACTTGCGCCAGTTATATTGGTGGTTCAGATCCAAGTTGACCCAATTGGGCTGGCAGGGTCTCCGGAGGCTAAGCTCCCCATAGGATACAGCTGGCACTGCATTGGCACCGCTGTATTGCTGTGCGGGGAGTTTGGATTGGGCTAAGAGCCAAACTAAATATGACTTGGAACATCCATGAGTGGCTCTTCTGACATTTAATCCTTTTCCCTCGTGCCATTTTCTTGATCAAAATCACACATACACAGCTGATGCCCTGCAAGCAAAAAGTGCAGTATATTTCCCAGGGAAAACTGCTGCAGGAGAGGGGATTTTAGTCAGATAACAAGAGGGAAGAAAAGGGTTTAACATCTCGGCATCACCACTCCAGTCAAATTGGAAGCCCATATGCTACATTGCTGGGCTGGCATATTCCAATATTCACACAGACACTTTCTAGTATAAGAAGACCCTAGAATTCCAGGGATATGCCCTGGCTATTGGACCATAGTGTTGTTCATTCATTTTTCCTGGTTGTTTCTATGTGATAAATATTTTGTTTTCTTTTAAGGCAGTGGTTCCCAAACGTTTTTGACTTGCGGCTCCCTTGACCTCCCTCGCCATTAGCCGTGACTCCCCATTACAGTGCATGGAAGAAACAGGCACTCTTTACATGCTCAGAGGCACCCTTTCTAATATGTATGTGTATATTCCCAAAACGAGCCCTAAAGTGGATTTTCCATGCTTATGCTGAGCAGCAGCTAAGCCAGGAGTGCGCAGGGTGGGGTTTGGATGCTGCCCTCCCTCCATTGGCAGGCCTGGGTAGAGGGCACTGATGTCGTCTGTGTTAGTCCTATTTATGGCAAGAGAAACATCAAAGCATGGGAGGGAAGCATTGGTCATACCCCACCTCAGTTGCACAAGAGAGAAAGAGAGAGAAAGCTAGCTTCTTTTGGTAGCATCTTTGCAAGATGAAAAACAGATTCTAATACTGCCTGGCAGTTTCCGGGGGGGGGGGGGGCTTGTCCCAGCAAATAGAGTGGGGAACTAACTTAGAGGTGGGTCAGAAAGGAAGAAGGAGAGAAATCCTAATAATTAATCAACCAAACTAAACATAGAAATCAAAGACTGTATGTAAAGCAGAACCTGCACTGCACCATTTTCAATTGCAGTTCTTGCATTTGTTTTGTGTTTGCTTTATTAAAAACATTCGACAGAAAGAAAATACTTTACTTGCAAACCTGCAATGTCTCAGGATTTGGAGAGAAACGAGATGCTGTCTTTGCAGCTCCAGCTCCAAAGTACTGGTACTCAGCTTATCAATAGAGTTGTTAATCGTTCTTTAACATAAGATAAGCAAGGGCTTCGCTCACACTGTGGTTAAAAACAAGACGTGGAAACTGCCTACAAACCTGTTTTGAAATTAACTTTGAGTGACCCGATGTGAAGAGGCAGGTTTTCCTCTCTCTCTCTCTCTCTCTCTCTCTCTCTCTCTCTCTCTCTCTCTTGCAAGCAAGAATATGTGTTAATTAAAAGATTAACGTGACGCCCCTGGCTGCTTTTGATGACGCACTTGGGAGTCGCGCCTCACACTTAGAGAACCTCTGTAAGGTATTGAGGCACTTGTCATTCTTCACCGACCTTTAGAATTTAGGATTAGAACCGAAGAGCTGGTGTAGCGCAGTGACTAAGTTGCTGTGCTGTGAATCAGGATTCCCATGGTTGGAATCTCATCTTGGCCATATGGCCTGAAGCAAGCTGCTCCCTCTCAGCCTCAGCTGCAATACGCGGATAATAATACTCATTTAGCTTACAAAAGTGTTGCAAGAATTGCATCAAGATGATACAAATGATTTCAGCACTCAGACAGTGAAAAGCAAATGTTAAGTGTAAGAATCTGGCCAATTGGGTTTTCCAGTTCTCATTAGGATATCCTTTTCAATTGGTAAAATTCAGAATGTCATTACTTACAGCCTAATTGGGCTTCCTCACTGGTGGAACACGCGTTTCACCAGTGCTCACTGCTGCAAAGCAGCAGTAAAGAGCACTCTGGCAGCGAACTGCCAGTGCGCCAGCAGGAAGGCGGGACCCTTCCCGCATGCGCAGGAGCGTAACAAGCTCCTGTGCCACCCAGGGCAGGGGAGCTTGCTGAGCCCTGGAAATGACATCACATGATGTCACTTCTGGGTTTGGGCGCTATCAACAGCCGTTGCGTTTTGCTCATAGCGAGCGGAATGCGATGGCTGCCGATTGTCAGCTGCCTCCACGTGGCCGCACCTTCTCTGCATGATTGTGAGGAGAAGGGGTGGTGCGAGAAGGTAGCAGGCAAATGGCTGCCCTCGCATTTGGCTCAGAGTGCTTCAAGCCGCACATGAGGGCAGCCATTAAGTGGTGGAGCCTGAGGGTTGCGCCCTCCCTGGCGCTGTGTCTGGAGCAGGAGGGATGGATCTGGCTGTGATGGTGTGCGCCAGAACCTATGCCCTCTGGCAGCAGTCTCCCCACCTCTTTTCTCTCCTAAAATTTGCACCAGCAAAATCGCTGACACAAGTCCAAGGAGATCCATTGCAGAATGGGAGGCATAAGAAGGGGTAAGGGGATTTAAATCCCCCTTTCCTTTCCAAAGCCTCCCACTCCACACAAACACACACACACACACACACACACACACACACACACACAGACACACACACACACACACACACACACACACACACACACACACACACTGGATACAGCAAGCGCCTTTTCGGCACGGTTGCACCAGCAAGGGGGGAAAGGATAGGATTGCGCTGCTAGTTTTGATTTTCACAGCATATTCGGGACTGATAGGGCACTTGATAGTACAGTTCTCGTTGTGCTTTCAGCAGCAATGAGTGAGTGAATTAGGAAAACTGCTATTTTGCTGGCGTAAGTCCAAGGAGAGGCAGGAGCTGTGGTGGGCTGGGAAAATGGGGATAGGATTCTGGCATGCGCTGCTGTTACCGAGATCCACCTGCTTCTGCCCCCTCCCCACCCCAAACCTCTCCCGAGCCTCCCATGACCCACCCTTATCCTGCACCAATGCAGCATCTGGGAGCCACTGGCATGCACGAGGAACTTCTGACTGTTTGTGCCATTGGTCCCACAGCGCACATCAGTGGCATGATGTTTACAACACCCCAAGAGGACTTATGGCAGCAGATCAAGATATCCGCCATCATAAGCCCTCCATAAGACTGGACTGTCAGCCTCATCTCCTTCATCTGTAAAATGGGAATGTACAAATGAAGTGTCCTTGAAAGGGTCCTGGTACGTCAACCTCATGCAGATCTACTCTGCATGGTCCCAGTTTATATAACAGTTTATTATCCCAGTTTATATAACAACTTATATTAAGAGAAGGCTAGTGGAATTTTTAGTGGGCTAGTAAAAAAAAATCCATCTTATTTGCTTTGCTCCTGACCAATTTAACACTACAGGATGATGGAATCTGACGCAGAGACTCCTCAGACAATCTCAACAGGTGGGGGCATTAATGGAGAACGTCTCGTTTTCCTGTTGCCATCCTTGATTTGGTACAAGAGTGTCAGACTGCACGGAGTTCTTTTAAATACCTCTGTGGACACTTAAAACTAGCTGAGATTGATTGCACTATTTATTGATCTCATTTATATTGTCTTGGAGATTTCACACCCTAATGTTAATCTGATGAAGCACAGACAAAGTGGAATGGAGTGCTTAGGAACTGCGTACCTTATCACACAGACCTGTTAAAAAGACCAATTTTAACTGGAAAGAGACCTGAATGGACCAGCAAACAGCTCTCCGGTTTGAATAACTATACAAGCGTCTCAACCTAATTAGCTGGCCTAGCAGGAAAGAATCTGTTCAAGCCCGTCTTCAGAAACTTTCATATTTCCATTCATGCACTCTATTTGTCATTCTTTAAAGATGTTTATTTATTTAGCCTTCCGCCAGGCACTGCAATTTCTTTAACATGTAGATAGGAAAATGCCTGCCACTCTTTTCTTGCCAGCCAACTGATATGCGGCACCTATAAGCATCCAGAGCAAGTGTAAATTAAATTCAATATATTGTCCCTTCTATTTTTTATCCCTCGCATTAGTGGATTGACTATTTCAATTCTGAGCAGTCCAAACAGCAACCAGGAATCTGGAAATGGGGGGGGGGAGAGAAGGGGGGGGAGAAAAAGGCCGTCTTTCATTCCCAAAGGAATAATCTCATTTTAGGTAGCACATTCTTTGTTGTCTGCTGTGATTTGTTTAGCCTTCACTGGAAAGCTCCGTTTGGGAATTTGCGGAGGATGCAGTATGTGTGTCACAGTTACAAGACTCTAAAGTGGGGAGGAACAGGTCTGTCCTGAATTGCCTTCCTTAGGACAGGGAGGTTGTAATCGAAAAGATATTCGAGACTCTTCCAAGTGTTATGTGAATGTGCGGGGACTGAGGGCAGAGCTGCTGATGTCTGACATCTGTTGTCCTGTCCTCACCTCCCCCCCCCCATGCTCAGCAAACACATGAGTGGGGAAGTGAGATTGTGAGCACTAGACATGTCCCCGGATGATGGCAGATCTGCTGGCTGTGTCTCCTTGTAACAATACATTCCACGTTTATCTGCAAGGGACAGAGCTGAAAGCAAGGAGGATTCTTCTACATCAAGGGTGTCAAACATAAGGCCCCCAGGTCGGATAGGGCCCATAGAAGTTCTTTATCCAGCCCATGTGATAATTGAGTTCTCCCAGCTCTGCCCTTTCAGCAGCACAACTTCTGCCAAGGCTCTGGGAGGGACAGATGGAAGGAGGCCTCAGAAGGCAAGGAATGCTATGGGGGAAGGGGAACACCAAAAGGGTTGAAAGAGGGAGATGCTGGGAGAACCCAATTATAACACTGGCCGCCCTTCTGCTGCCCAGCTGCTGAGCTGTGATGACTCAGCAGAAGAGGCACTGCTGAAAGGGCACATGATAATTGGGTTCTCCCAGCATGGTAACTGGGCTCTCCTCTATACCTTGAAAATATGATCAAGATTTGCACATTTTCTCTTCAGTCTTTTGCAGCTGAGTTTCTATGTGAGAAAAACGTGCTTTTTTCTGGCCATCATCTGCTTAACAGGGATGTGGATCAAGTCTCTAACTCCAAGTCTCGAGTCAAGTCCCAAGTCTCTAGGTCCAAGTCTCAAGTCAAGTCCCAAGTCTATGTCCCCAAGTCCCGAGTCTTTGGTTGCGAGTTGTGAGTCCCTATCTATTTAATGGGGAAAACAGGGTTAAACCTGAATAAAATTTGACTTGTCGTAAAGGGCTCCAAGTCTCGAGTCGAGTCTTTCGAGTCTTTTACAATCACCGAGTCAAGTCCGAGTCGAGTCATTGATACGACTTGAGTCCGACTTGAGTCCGAGTCAATAGAATCAAGTCTACATCACTGCTGCTTAATGATGGCACTTCCGGCCTTCAGCACAAATACAATTCAACCCTCTGTATAAAACGAGTTTGATACTCCTGCTGTACATGATTTGGAAATTATCCTGCTCCTCTCACATGTTTTGCTAGAATGTTGTCTGAACAAGACTCATGCATTCATAATATGGTACAAAAAAAAATATGGTGCACACACAGCGGGAGATGCACAGGTTCTCTCCATGTTATTGGGATGCCTGAAACAAAGCAGCTGTCTTGATCATACAGAGAAGCCATCCGCAGGTAGAGTTGTATGTACAGGGGCTCTTCTCAGTTCATATTATGAACACGTTGTGGTTGGGCATATTGAGATCTTGCACGAAAAAAATATATCTCTGGTTCAGTTCATGGCATTACCAGGTAGGGCAGTTAGAAGATCCCTGACTGGAACTCTGATGAACAGCTGTCAGTCAGTGTGGACAATACTGAGAGCCCAATCCTATCTAGCTTCAGCCAGGCCTTCCTGCCACCACTGGTATGGCCCTCCCACAACCCTCTGAACATTTCTGATACTTTCCTCTCCCTCTCAAAATATCAACATTCACCCAAAAGGTCCTGAGCATGGCAAAACTTTGTCTACACTTCTGGGGGATGAAAAATTCAACCCAACTCCCACCGGCTTCAGGATGGTTCCACCGGCTTCAGGCTCGTTGCTTTCTAACATCACCATGTGATGACATCAGCCATTTTGTTACAGGAGATTCAGACATCAAAGAGCCATTTTTTCATGATGTTTTTCCTGATAAAGGCAACTTACAACCATAATTAAATGCAAATGCTGCACATGCATCCATATCTCATATTTTTTGTCTTGGGTTAAAAGGGAAAAACTGGAAGATCCGTTTATTTATTAGGATAAGCATTTAATGTAGAGCAACGGCAAACCGTTTGTTGTGTTCTTGTTATTTGTAATTGCTTCCACAGCTAATAAGCTTCTCCAGTGCCATGGATAAATAATATCATCCCAAACACCATGAACATCCCAAACATTGTGACTTTGTGTCCCTTCTAAGTTTTCCTTTGAAAGTGCAGTAACACATTCAGACTGTGGCATTTTACTCAACTTAATTAATGGCCTTAATTAATGAGTGCTGTAGATCACACAAATGTATTTTAAGGATTTTCTGCTGTAATTTTTTTATAACAAAAATGTGCCATCCCACATATATCACATTTGCTTTTCCCCCAGATGGTCGCTTTTGTGGAGTTGGGAAATTTTCTGCCTTGCTCGGGTCTTTATTCCTAGCAAACCATAGCCTGCTATAGATTGCAAGGGGAGGAATTATTCGCCATTGCTTTTAGCATCAAGCAGGCACCCCAACTCACAGCCCAATGCTGCACAAGTATGTGTGGCCAGCCTAAAGGGGCCGGCCACTGCATCCTGTGTAGTTGCCAGGCCACGCCAGCGTGGCCCAGGCTCATCTTGGGAGAAGGGGAGATTTGGCTCCTTCCCCCGGTGTAAGCAGGGCAGGACCCAATGGATCCCCTTGGATGCAAGCCAGCTCCAGAACTGGTGTGCATCCGGGGAGGTCGTGTAAGGCCGGCCCGGGCTCCAACGGAGCTTGGGATATCGCTGCCCACATCCCCACCCCCTCCCAGCCCGGGCCGGCCAATGCCCCCCCCTCCCTCCCAAAGTGGCTGCATTTGCAGCCACGGAGCATTTTTGTACCATTTTCGGTGCTTTCGATGGGCCCTCCCACCCACCCCAGTTCCTAGAAGGCTTCAAATGAATCCTTCTTGGAGTGCAGGGGTCAGGGCAATAACAGAAATACATCATCCCCCCTCCCCGGGGTGCGTTAGCAACACCACTGCTTGAAGGAAACCAGGCATTCAGTCTTTTCTCACATTTAGGTTTTAAATCAGGGGTGGGGAACCGGCGGCCCGCGGGCCGGATCTGGCCCCAGGTGCGATCCGGTCCGGCCCGTGCGAGACCAGACCCGAATCAATCAGGTCCGGCCCGCGCGAGCAGACCGGACGCTCCGCCAGCCCCGCCAGCCCCGCGCGCGCTCCCCTCGGTGTGACTCCTTTCGAATCCGGCTGTTTCTGCACATGTGCAGAAGCAGCTGGATTCAAAAGGAGTCGCGCCGAGGGGAGAGCGTGCGGCGCGCTCACCTCGCGCGACTCCTTTGGAACCCGGAAGCAGCCGGATTCAAAAGGAGTCGCGCCGAGGGGAGAGCGCGCGGCGCGCTCACCTCGCGCGACTCCTTTTGAACCAGGCTGTTTCTGCGCATGTGCAGAAACAGCCGGGTTCAAAAGGAGTCGCGCGAGCAGCGCACGTGGGACCGGCGGCCACTGCCGCCTGAAAAAGGTAAGGAAGGAGAGCATGGGGGGGTAAGGAGAGGGGCGGTGTGTGTGTGTGCGCGCGCGCGCGCGCGCGCGCGCCGGGGAACCTATTTGCGATGGAGGGGCACACGGCCCACAGGACATTTTCCCCATGGGAAAAGGGCCCTCCATCGCAAATAGGTTCCCCACCCCTGTTTTAAATTATGCCAATACCCCCCCTTTTTTTTTTACCAAGAACCGACAGTACTGGGCTAGGTGGGACAGTATAAGGACACTTCTGGTGTCTCTGCTCCAGGTTGTCCTCTCTGGTTGATGAGCATCCAAAGCGCATGACAAAAATTGTGCAAGCTCTTTCTTCCACTTCCCCAAAAGTACTGCCCTCTTTTCTTATTTCATATTTTCTCCCTAGGGTATTCTTGGCATTTGAAAACCAGCTTAAACCCATAGATTTTTCTGCATTTTCTTCCACCCAACTACAATAAATCAAACTATCCTCAGAGTCCGGGTAGCTGTAATTTTCTTTTTGATACATCTGTTTAATTTCTCGTTTTGGAAAAAAAATAATCTAAATGTACTGTTACAGGCGTTTAATTATCTTCCATATTAAAGTAATTGCTTGCAAGGACCTTGAAGACATTTCTGCTCATTATCGTTTTGACCCGTACACATAGCCAAGAAGAGCACACAGGTCTTCTATTGATTTGTCCTTCACTGTAGTGATCACCTTTCATTCACCTCTAGTTCATGCCCATTAAATCTCTATTTAAAAGAAATAATAGGACTGGCAAGGTAACTCAATAAAGCAATGATTAGTTGGAGAATTCAAATGCCGCTAACTGTTGAGAATTTTATCCAGGGGCTAAAACAAATTTGTCCTGATCCAGAGTAGCAATGTCGAAACAGAGACAGACTCCTGCCCAGAAACCGACTGCAATGGAAGCAAATCATGTGTGTCCATCCCAGCATGAAAATGACTCAGCTGCCACTGTATTGAGGAGGCTGGAGGAAAAAAAATCCTGTCTTTATTGATGGGCCCTGGCAGGAGAAGAGCCAAGACTACCCAGGCTTCTTGCTGCAGGATCTTGTAGCAGTAGAGGCGAATGACATCATGTCTATGAGGCCGGCACTGTACAGCCTGTGAATTAGTATGAACGTGCCTGACCTTGAGTCAGAGCCATTGGTCCAGCTCACTCAGGATTACCTATGCTAACAGGCAGTGCTCTCCAGGGTTGCAGACAGGGGGTATCTCCAACCCTACCTGGAAAAGCCAGAGATTGAGCCAGGAATACTTTGCATCCGATATGTAGTAGGGCCTGCGTAGTGGCCAACGGCACAGCTCAGTGGCTTGGCAGGGAAGGATGAGGGAGGGAGGTGTGGATGAAAGGTGCAACCAAAAATTATTGTGGGGATAACTCACAACAATAGAGAATCTAATCCAAATGCTAGCTAAACCAGCCCAATCATTCACAGCCAGCTAAAACAATGCAATGCACGTTACTATTCCTAACCATTCATTTGCAGTTCGACCCTAAGTGTAAGCAGTTATTAGGGACAAAGAGAAAAGGAGGAGAAAGGAAGTCCTTACAAGGAAAGTTGGGGCACGTAGCAAGGGGAAAAGAAGGGAGGAAAGGGACATAGGGAAATCCTGTGTGTTTCCCAGAGAGATCCAGGGTTAGGAAAGTGGGTGGGGGTAGAAGGGAGGGGAGGAACATCAAAGGATTAAGGGAGAGCAAAAGGTTCCTGAGGTTTGAACCATGGAAAAAGACTGTGGCTAGAGAGTGGCTCTCTTTAGCCTGAACCTTGGTGGGGCATAAAGTCACCTCACCCACTGGCATTGGTGGAGCTAGACTCGCCCACCCAATACCTCCTCTTCTTAGCTGATGTCCCAAGTCTCCCAAAGGAATTGGAAGAGAGGGTCTTGCTCTCGGAGTTCTTGGTGGATAGGTTAAGGGGATGTGTTCAATGGACAAATCAATGGCTACGGCTGATCTCAAGGCCACCCTTAAAACAGTTCAAAAATTGAATGAATTCACGCACGCACGCACACACACACACACACACACACAAATGCACGCACGCACACACACACACACACACGCACAACATATGCACAAACAGAGAAAGGAGGACAATCACAGGCACTAAGCATATCAACAATTTGACTGCTCATAAGACAGACAATGAAAGATAGCAGTGAGTCTGTGGGTCTATGGTGAGGCTGCACCAATAATAACCAACTCTGTTCATATCTGCTGATTTGAATGTGATGCATGTCAGGAGCCATGGGGAAAGGGTGCCAAGACCAGGTGAATCTCCAGAATAAAGCTGCGTTTAAAAGTGGAAAGAGGGCTATGAAGCAAGCCCAAAATACTCATGCAGTAGCCCCAAAATACTCATGCAGGAGGTCTGGCTCAGTTGGTAGAGCAGCCGTCTCCTGTGACTGAAGATCTCAAGGACGGCAGTTCGAGATGGCCGAAAGTCTGTCGGAGAGCTGCCGGCACGTCACTGATAAGCTGCAGCAGTGGCGGAAGAACGGTGGAGCGTGTGGAGCAGGAGCTCCAGGCACTTGGGCGGGAGGGCGCGATCGGGCGGGAGGGCGCGATCGGGCGGGAGGGCGCGATCGGGGGAACTTATGGAAGCGCTGGATCGGCCCTCCCTCCCTCGAGCCCGTACGGCTCCGAAATGGCATCGATTCCGGCAGGGGGTGCGTCGACGTGACACGACGCAGGCCCCGCCCCTCGCGCCAGGTGCCATGCGGGCTTCCGACATCTCTGAGCTGCAGAGCCTCTGTGAGGGAGAGAAGCTGCAGCTGCACTTGAGTGACAGTCAAGGTTGCCTGTCAGTTGAAGCGTAATGAGATGGACCAGTGAGAAGCTAGACTAGTGAAAGAAACCATCTAGAACGAAGGGTTCTATGAAAGACTGGAACATATTGTATTGTAAAAACCCCTTGGGGGTTAGAAAGCCTGCCTGTGTAAACCACCTTTGAATTAAAGTCAGAGGAGAAATCCGATGACCAAAGAAAAGGTGGTACATAAATGCTGGTGGTGGTGGTGGTGGTGGTGGTGGTGGTTGTTGTTGTTGTTGTTGTTGTTGTTGTTGTTGTTGTTGTTGTTGTTGTTGTTGTTGTTGTTGTTACTGTTATTGTTAATCAAAAGAGAGGCAGAGCTGGATGGAAGTGGCTGCTGGCCTGAATCAGCAGTCCCCAAGCAGGCACCCAGTGCCAGGCACATGCATACATGACTGCGCATGTTCAACCGAAAGTAAGAGGGATAAAAAAAGCTAGCCAGGCAACAGAAGGCTTTCTGGTCAGGGCAAAGACCTGACAGCTGGTCAATGCATTCAGCCTCTTCCTAAAGAGAAGCTCGAAGCCTGCTACTTTGTTGCAAATCAAAACTATTTATGTCTTTTTCACTTTTATTTATACAATAAAGACAATACAATTATATTTATTTATCTGGTATAGTAAGATAATAGTTGAAAATCAAGAGTGGGGGAACCAATCTTGTTAACTTGTCAGATTGAAATTCTGTCATAATTGCTTCAACGTCTGTTCATTTGAGGAAGGTTTTGTACATTTGTACTGGTATTCGGAAGATTTTATTGTACTGGGTGAGACGAAGTTCAACGTTTTTGAAAAATTAGTCAGAAGACAGCATGTTTCATAGTGGCCAATGGTCTGCCCTTAGTTCTATGCATTGCAAATCTCATGTGCGTTAGTGGAGGGTAACACACCAGCACATTTCTGCTTGGAAACGAAGAGCAGCAGGTACGTTTTGACACAAATTCAAATCAAACGTGTGCCTTTGATATCATATTGGCAAAACTCTATCATATGCTTTGCTAATCTAGTGTGCAGAGTCTCCTGTGCTTATGTTTTTTGGAATTAAAAACTCCACGGCCTCGCTTTGCTCTGCAGAATGTGTAAATGCGTAAATTATGTCAGGACAGATTGCGATTGCAAGTTGAAGAAACAAAAAATATGGTGCGCTCATTGTAAAGGGGGTGGGGGTGGGGCTTCTGAAAGGTTGTGAATGGATGGCTAATAGTGTGTTTTCCCCCCAATGCGAGCCAAGTCAATAATATTGCTGCATTTATATAGCACTTTGCTCAAAGTGCTTCACATCCACAGTCTCAGAAATTCTGACAAAGGCTCTGCAAGTTATGCTGGTATTGTTTATTAACATTGTGCTGATGGGGGAAGTAGAACTGAGAGAATACTAGCCTATGTAAGGCTATCTAGCAAGGTCATAGATGAGGTGAGACTAATCTTCCAAGCTTGCATTCTTAGGGCTAACCATAGGAAACTGTTGGAAATCTGTCCCTGAAGCATGCAATTTTTTTTTTCCAAAGGTAAAAGCAGCTGCAGTCCACCTCCAATCAGATTAGGGTTGCAGTGCTGGGGCAGATGGGGATTTCTCCTGCACTGTTTTCACAGTATGGATTGCTGTACCAAAGCTGTCACAATGCATCCACTCAAATTGAGTGGAGGGAGCATTAAAACAGACAAAAGAAAATATTTCTTTACCCAGCGAGTAACTGGTTTGTGGAACTCCTTGCCACTGGATATGGTGATGGCACCTGGCCTAGATGCCTTTAAAAGGGGATTGGACAGATTTATGGAGGAAAAGTCCATCACAGCTTACAAGCCATGATGGGGATAAGCAACCTCCTGGTTGTAGGAGTAGGGTTTCTCTGTGCCAGGTGCAAGGGAGTGGCGACGGGACACAGGTATCTTGTTGTCTTGTGTGCTCCCTGAGGCATCTGGTGGGGCCACTGTGTGATACAGGAAGCTGAACTAGATGGTCCTTTGGCCTGATCCAGCAGGGCTCTTCTTATGTTCTCCTCCCCCAGCACTATGACCCTGATCTGATTCTCCTTCACCCTTGAAAGAAACTACAGGGGATCCAGTCACTGATCTGCCACCATCTTGTCTACTTTGTGATTTTATCCATTGGTCTATAATGGCTCACGGTGTCTATTTACAAAGGGGACACACACAACTCAATGCTATCCTCCCCCCTCCCACTGCTAATGCAGCAGCACCAAAATGGCTACCGCTGCATCATGCAGTGGGGGGGGGCAGTTGTAGGGATCTCCTCTAGGTAAGGGGGCAATTGTTCCTTTACTGGGGATAAGCCTCTGCGGCATGGGGGAGGGGGTTTGTCTACTTGAACCTGCACTAGCTAAATAGTTGGAGCAGATCCACATGGACCCACACCACAGGATTGGGTCTGGGAAGGGGGTTAGGATTCGGAGGCCACTGCTGCTGCCAAACCCGCCCCCTTACCGGACCCGGTCTGTCCACCCCCTGTCCCCATCACCGCCCTGTTCCACCCTCACCCAGCCCCCATCACCACCTAGTTTCACCCTCCTCCACCCCCACATGTGCACATGGGAGAAATATATCTTATGTGCTGGGACTCCATGCAGTGGCCAATGGCACAGCTCCATGTTTCGAAGGAAAAAAAACCAAAGGAGGCAAGGGTGAAAGTGCAACAACAAACCTTTACTGTAGGATGATTTACAATACAGGGGGGATTGTGCATCTCTTAGCCATTCACGGGGCTACCCTAGTGATTGCTATATACAGTGAAAAAGGAAGGAAACCCATAAAAGGGAAATGAGGCACATGACAGCGAAAGCATGAAAAGGGAAAAGAAGAGGGAGGGAAGAATGTAGGGAAATGAGGAAGGTTACCCAGGGGAAACTTGGGGGTTTGTGGTAGTGGAAAGGGAGAGAAGAGCTGGGCGAGTGAAAGGAAAAGAGTGAGAAGAGATCCCAGGGTTCTGACCATGGCTGAATGATGTTTCTACGTAGTCTGAACTAAGGACTACAGGCAAGGACTGGAGTGAGCCTCTCAGCAGGTTTTGAAGTCACTTCACTCATTGCAGTGGGAGAGCTAGTTTCTCCCACCCGACAAACCCTTCTAACTGGTACTGCAGCTGCTAAAAGGAGACTGTCCTCCTGGGCATTCCAGTTTTGTGGGGGGTTGTGGGTTGATGGCAAGGCTGTGCCAAGCACCAAGATTACCTATACTTTCTCTGCTGTTTCCTGCATGCTGTATTGCTGGAATTGCAGAGCTAGAATGCCAAGACCAAGCAATCTCCTGAGTTGAAAGCAGGGCACAAAGGCAGAAAACAGCTTTGGGCAAGCCCAGAGGCCAGGCAGCAGCCACAGCTGACTTGAGGAGGGAAGCCGGGGAAGTGAGTTGGAGCTGCTCTGCAGGAAAAGGGGGTGCGTTGCATGGCACCCACAAAGGATGGCTCTCCTGGCATAGCAGCATTCAGTTGCACTTGAGGAGTGAAGCAGGGAAGAAGGTTGGAAAGGCAAAGGGACTGGGTGGTTGCCAGTCCTGGGGGCCGGCTTGGCACAGTGGTTCTTGGGTAGCAGCTGGAATGGGGGGGGTTGCTTCATCCAGCACTAGCATGACAAACAAGCAAACGCATGCAGCCGCATGGCAGATGAGTGTCTGCACAGACGACATGAGAGTCCGGTGATCCAGCTCTTTATACGTTTTGTCCCCATAGAATCCTATGGGATGTTTTATGGGGTGAGCTTATCAACAGATCTTCTTGTGGCTTGCTAGACCTTGACTGTTCCTTCTCGGTCCTAAATGGGTGTCGCTTTTGTTTTGCACCTTAAAAAGGGTGTGACAAAGAACTTATGACAAGCTCTGGCAGCCGGTTGTTTCATTATTAACATGGACTCTTTGGTTGAATTTGGCCATGAAGTTGGCAAGGACAGCTAGGGTTGGGGACTGTCCTTTTGGGTCACGAATGACTGTGTTTACTGCAAGTAGGGAAGCTCCCAGGATGTGGCTTTTGCTTGCAAGGTCCAATGTGCTGTTCAAGCACAGTGCATCTACACATGGAATTTTCCAAGGAACAAGAGCCAGGCAAGGCTTCCTCCAAGCCAGCTGATAGAGGGAGGTGGTGGTGATTCTCTGGCCCTGTGGGATCTGAGACCTCTTACCATGATATTGGCTGATGCAATGAGTTCTCGCACTGGGTGACACAAACCCAATGATCTACTGGCCTGATCAAACTCCACTGGCCTCATCACGCTCTTCTGACAGGCACCCAGTGCCATGTACACATATATACATGTGTGTCATGCTTCACACATTCCAATAAAAGGGTTGTTAGGTAACAATATGGCTGAAGATAGTTCTTCGTACCACATCAACCTTCAGCCTTGAAATGCATTAGGATGGACATGTTAGGATGAACATGTCAATGCAGGTCACATAATGTTGAGGTGATACGGTCCCAATGGGCAGCCCCTCTTAAATGCTTGGCTGCTGTATTTTGTACAGTACCAATTGACATTTCTGAACACTTTCCATGAGTGGCCCCACATACAGCACATTGCTGGGGGTAACCAGAGCATAGACACATGGAACATGGTTACTATTAATTGCCCATGATAAGGGTACAGTCACTATATTCTTAGCTGTGGCATATTCTAAGGACACAGCGATGGGAGTTGAGAGTCATTCTAGGCTCAGCTAGTACAGAACACGTCTGCTTGTTACCCCATGATCCTCCATTATGCAGAAGGAACTAGTGCTATCAAGAGACTAACAGTGCAATCTTAACCAGCTTTCCAGTGCCGGTGTCGTTGTGCCAACAGGGCACACACTGCATTTTGCAGTGCAGGGGCAGTCATGGAGTCCTCTTCAAGGTGAGGGAACATTTGTGCTTTATCCATTGAACAGGTTAGGGAGCTGCATTGCGGCTGCACCAGCGCTGCAAAGTTGCTTAGGATTACGCTGTAAGTTAAAAATGCAGATTTTTGAAACTCATCTGGAAACACCCCAGGCCAGATCCTGCATCAATGAAAACTTGGAATAGCCACATTGATTACATATGAAATTCGTAAAGTTAAATGTGAGGAAAAAAATAGTTGCCTGAAGTTCTGTACGGCAGTAACGATATGGAGATTTCCATTGGAGCAGGATGAATCGGGCTATTGGGAAGGATGCGCTGATGAAATACATGTGCTACTCCACTGCTGTGTGGTGCCATTCTCATTAAGATGAATCCCATATAGTTAGAGTCTTTGTGATGGTATTTGCTTCTTAATAGCTCTCTTCATTGTGGATACCTGATCATTCTTATTTTGGAGATGGGGCTAATACCTGTTCCCCTTGAAATTTGCAAGTGTATTTCAATTAAGTTTAATGGATCTGAGTATATGGCCCATTGTGCTTTAAGGTTTTTATCCATGACTGGTATTGTCCCTTTATCTGAGATTTATTTAAATGTATCTACATCATTAACTGTTTAAACACATATTGTTGGATTGTGCGATTAATTTAAACTTCTGTAAATCAAACCAATGGGAAAATATTCACAGATTCTAAAGCTGCTGAGGAACTTTTTTTCCCCTAGCTATTTGTTTAAGTGGGTCATGTTTAACCTAAAGAGTTAGGTAATCACTTTCCTGCTTTTATTACTGTACATTAAATATTTTATCATCAAATGCAGTTTTGTAGTGATATTTGAACTCTATGCTTTTGATGGCTTGAACGTACCTTTTAGAAAATATAGCTCATATAGCAGTAGAAAAAAATCCAAAACACTTGTAATAGCTAATTTACTGCGACCAGAAGCTATTGGGGAAAAAAGTTAAGCCTTGGTTTCATATCATTGTACCAGCCATGGTTTTCTATTGTGTGAAGTGGAAATGTTGGAACCGATTTCAAATGTCTCCCTCTTCTCTCGGGCATGGTTAAGCCGACATTTTGATAGGGAGAATCAGTTCCACGGCCATTATTACGTGTATTATTTATTTATTTATTTATTTATTTATTTATTTTCCTCATTTTATGCTACCTTCCTCCAATGAGCTCAGGGTAGTGTACTTAGTCTCAGTCCAACTCCCGAACCACTACACCATCCTGGCTATCCTACTTTTCTTCGATTGAAGATGAAACACAGGCTAAATCAAACATTTCTCTAAAGTGGACTATAATTTCAAAAAAGTGATACATTTTATGGATATTAACTAATTACAGAAAAATGTTCACACTGGTGAATATTCCTCACTGTGTTTACCTGCGTCTAGTTTGGCCCTTTTAAAGAACCTTTCTGTTCACCAATAGGCATTGACTGAAGACACAAATGAAGACATAAAAATCTTTAAACTGTAGTTGTGTGATGGATTTCTTTAATGCCAGTTGCCACTGACACACAGATGTAAACTGTCACAACCACAGACAAGATCATCGTTTCTCAGCCGACGTTTCGCTCCTCACACGGAGCTTCTTTAAGGCAGACGCAGTGTAACCACTGCTGGATGAAAGAGACCTCAGAAGAATAGTTCTGTAGTTATAGTGGTTACACTGCGTCTGCCTTGAAGAAGCTCCGTGTGAGGAGCGAAACGTCGGCTGAGAAACGAAGATCTTGTCTGTGGTTGTGACAGTTTACATCTTCGTGTCAGTGGCAACTGGCATTAAAGAAATCCATCACACAACTACAGTTTAAAGATTTTTATTTCTTCATTTGTGTCTACATGGCTGCAGAACCCATACTTCCCAAAACTGTGGTAATTATATCCGGTCATGAAAATCTCCATGAAACATTGACTGAAGAGTTGCAAAAAGCTCCAGAGCTTAGTGGGAGCAACCTTGTCACAGGAAATACATTCCGGGAATACACCGTTCCTCTTTAAAAAAAAAAAAATCGTATTTCATCCCAAGCTAAAGGGGAAGGACACAAGCAACTCACCCTGAAAGCATGTGCCTGCTAGCCTGAAGATTTAATATCAATCTTCTTTCCGAGACTGTATCTTAACTGAATATACAAGTACAGTCACCACTATAGCTATCGTACATCTTGGACTGTCTTCTTTGGAGTGATTAATATACACTGGTTGCATTAGGAGTCTTTTTATGATTTTTTTTATTGGTGCATCAAGCCCTGATTTTGATATTCCTGCATTTTTCCCCTCCCTCCTGTAAATATTCCATCAGAAATGTTCATATTTCTCAGCATTTTCATATTCTGCCACATTCAACTGCTACTTCAGATATTACTCAAAACAATCTCATCTTCTATAGACTTATCACCTGATCAGCAGACTAACAGAACACTGAAAGGTGCTTCCAGAGGCACTTATATATATATTATTTTTTTTAGAGAAGGATTGGTATTCTGATTTCAAATGCATTTCTTTGGAAATAAACACCATTGATTTCAACAGAACTTACAGTTCTTTTATGACTCTCAGTGCGTAAAATGCTTTGGCTATTAAGAAATGGAAAATGCTAGATTATCAAGAGAGATGGGCAAAACTGGCTTTCTAATTTGAAATCTGTGCATGGATTTGAACTATACCTGACCCTGAGCACAATGAGACCTCCTTGGGGGATGTCTAGTTGCCCAATCATAATTATAATGAGAAACAATTTTATCCCACTCTGCACCAATGGTTCCTCTCCTCTATTTCATTCTTATAACCTACTGTACCTGTGAGGTAGGTTAGGCAGAGAGATAGTGACTGGCCCCAGCCTACCCTGTGAGCCTCATGGCTGAGTGGGGATTTGAAGCTGGGATGTGCTGTCCCTACGCCTACACTTTAACCACGACACCCCGACAGCCATCCACTCACAGTGGTGGCCTCTGGCCCCGATGATAAAGAAGATTGCCAACCCCTTCCCTAGAAGCTTAGATCATCAACCAGGAGGATTCACTGAGTGTCCCTTTTACCATAATTTTAACATGAGTTACGTGTGTACATCAAGGGGAGAATTAACTCATGAGTTAACGTTGACGACCATTCAGAATATGATAAATATTATGTCCCTTCTTACTTGTCTTTTATCATAAACTAGAACTGGAGTCATGCACATTTAATCATTTGATTTTGTCTGTAAACCGCTTTGTGAACTTTTTGTTGAAAAGCGGTATACTGTTAATAATAATAATTAATAATAATGCACCCACTTGGCACAGGAAGAGTATCGTTGGCCGGGTGAGTATGTGAATGGTCTTGCGACTAGAAACTTTCAGCATGGTCCTGTCTATGTTTGCTCAGAAGTAAATCCTGCTGTGTTCAGGAGCCCTTACTCTCCCAGGAAACGGCATAGGATTGCAGATAATGTTAAGTGTTTTTGTAAAATACACACACACACACACACACACACACACACACACACACACACACAGAGTGAGTGAGTGAGTGAGAGAGAGAGAGAGAGAGAGAGAGAGAGAGAGAGAGAGAGAGATTTGGAATTCTTGTGTACCTGATAGTGATGGATGTGTTGATGACTTAGGAAATTTGTGGCCCTGGAGAAACCTAGAGTCCATTTCCACCTCAATTTACAAGGGCCCATTGATTTTATTTCATTTTTTGGTATATATCCCATCTAAGCTAAATGTTGTGCCTTCATACATTAAATGGTCTCGGTGCATCATCGTAATTAATTGCGCATTCTTCACACTAGTTAGAAAAAGAGACAAACTGCCCACCTTGAAACAATAATTTTTCATTACAATCAGATACCACTCGGCTATAGTGCAACCAACTTGATCAGCATAGATTATTAATTATGATACTGCTGTTCCAGTTCAGTTTAATCAGCAAAGAACATCAAGGAGTCCAGGAAGTGGGCTATATAATTCAATTTATCTCCGCCTTGTAGTGATAGGGATAACAATGATTTGCAAATTGCTTCAACTACAAATACACAATTAAAAAGTGATAAATATCAAAAGATATGCTACATTTTCAAATCAAAGCCACAAGTGCAGGTCTTAATCCTTGTCATCAACTTTAACTCATGAGTTAATTCTCCCCTTGATGTACACACTTAACTCACATTAAAATTAATGGGATCCACACTTGCTCATCAAGGAAGGAATAGACCCCATAGTGTGTATGTTCTTCAAATAATAGGGATTGGGTAATTACTATATTATTTGTACATTAATTTTCAATTTGTCTTGTAAATGTGCAGACTTTGTGATCTCCGCTCCAATTATATGGAATAATTTAGGATCTAGTGGAATGTTATCCATTTATAAAGAGCATTTTGGTCAATATCCTGTATTGAAAATATTCTAATACAGCGACTGTTACTACTACCATTACTATTTTGTAACTACAGTATATACCAAAATAGCAGGCCAATCTTAACTAGGGCTTTATGACAGTGGAACACAGTTTCGCTGTTATAAAGGGCTATATGGTGGTGGTGCACATATGGAACCGTTGTATTTTGGAACCGCAAAACAGGGGCGGTATTGGCAGCTCACTGCATCAGCCAACTACCAGCAGGAGAGCAGGGAAGCTGGAGGAACGGGGCAGGGAACAGAACTCAGGAGGTGGGAGGAACGGGGCAGGGAGGGGGAGGAATGGGGGGTGTCTGGGCATGGAGGGGGGCAGGTTGGAGGTGGAATGGGGGAGGGAGGAGGTGCGGCTGTATCAGCAGGAATGGGGGTTTAGACAATATTGGACTGTTCCACTTCAGTTGATGGAAATTTTACCACTTATCTCGGTAGTTTGGAAATACTGTAAGACTATTTTTGAACAAATGCAGACTGGAGCCTACTTTGCCTGCATGCTGGTGAAGCTCCCCTTGTGACTTGTTCCAGTCCCTCCATGGAGCGTTAGAGCTGGTGGATGTCCTCACACAGACTTGAACGCTTGACAAGGAAAGACTTGTGTGTTTGTTTCACGTGGCTGCCCTCTTCCAAGGGATCTCTCTTTCTACCCTTGCTCTGCTCTGCTCAAAAAAGGTATTCCTTGGATGTGTGAGTTTGTGTGAATGGGATGAGGGGGATTGAACCCTGGGTGTTAGGAATTACTAGCAGTTCTTTGCTTTTGCCCCTTTACTGCTGATGCCACTGTAACTCCTGTAGGAGGAGTGGCTGCTGTCGTGGTGTGTGTGTGTGTGTGTGTGTGTGTGTGTGTGTGTGTGTGTGTGTGTGTAGTGTCCTTGGAGCATTTACCCATGGTTGAGGGTGGTGCATGTTGCTGTGTTGCTTATTCCTAGTGGCTCACGGGGGGGGAGGGTGTCCCCCCAGCATTGGCCATCCATTGACCCTGCACCAGTCCCAGCTCTCTGCTGCTATCAACCTGGCAGCACTTCTCTGAGCAGCACCAGTGTTGGGGCTGGTTGGATGGGGTGATTGGCTCCTTGGACATCACACCAATGATACTCTGATATCAAGGCAAGGACACATGGACGTCACATGGATGACACATCGATGTCATAGTGATGATGTACCGATGTCACAGCAATGGCACACCAACATCATGTGTGTTTGTTTCATGTAGGTCCCTTCGGGGAGAAAGGCGGGGTAAAAATACTGTAAATAAATGTAAATAAATCATGTCAATCATCGGGATGCCACTTCATGAATAACAGGCTGTGTCTGTTTCCATGGACACTGGGGGTGTTACTGGGAAAGGCTACACCAGCATTGCTTTGCCAGAACAGGTTTGACATTTGGCCCTTGGTGTACTGGTGTTGGTGTGCCGGTGATGCGGCATCTGAAAATATGCCTTTAAAATATGATTTTCATTAATAAAAATATTTTGCCAATAATAATCATGAATATCCAATTCAGAGTAAAGTTATTATATTTTTGTCTTCCATCTTTTACTCTAATATAACTTGGTAGTGTAGACAGAACCGCCAAGTCATACGGTTGGTTTCTGCAGTCAGTTAACAATGGAACAGAAAATCCTCTCCAGTACTTTGTATATGGCAGATTAAATTTATGGGAAACGATGGGTATATCTGTTGTGCATGTTAATAAAAATGGATCATGAGGCTAAATAGGGCTGAGCTGAAATGAGGATGTGTTTACACATGTTCTTTCCTTTCCGTGATTGATTTCTTTGTTTTTCTTTCTTTTTTCTTCTTTGCACTGAAAATACATTTGTGCACATGAAGGCACTATTTAGGTTTTTAAACAAATTTTATTGATTGAGAACAATGAGCTTCATCCCCAATCTATGCACATTTAGCGTCCATGGATAGTTAATGTTTGAATAAGGCTCCAGAGACAATGGGTGCCCTACCGGCGCCAGGGCGCGTGGTGGTGGGGCCTGCGTCGCATGACGTCAACGTTTTTCGCTCGTTTTTCGCTCATTTCGCCCGTTTTTCGCTCATTTCGGAGCCGAACCGGCTCCAGGAAGGGTGGGAGGGCTGAGACAATCCGGCGTTTCCGAATGGTGAGTTACCCGAGCGTGCCCACCATAGGTTCCCCGAGCGCGCCCCCCGCCCGCGATCGCCTGGAACTCCTGCTCCACGCGCTCCACTGTAGTTCCGCCGCTGTAAAGGCTCTGTTCACTATAGTGGGTGAGGAAGGGATAGACAACAGGACCACTTATACAATGGGCAGAAGGAGCCACTGTTTGTTTTCCTTGTTCAACCAGAGATTTAAAGGTGAACATAAAGTGTTCAGGGAAAGACTCAGCAATTCTAGGCATAAGATGTGGAAGAGCTACACATTGTAGAAGTGCTGCTTGGCAGGGATGTGGATCAAGTCTCTGATGCCAAGTCTCAAGTCAAGTCCAATGTTTTTGCCCCCAAGTCCCGAGTCTTTGGTTGTGAGCTGTGAGTCCCTATCTATTTATTAGGGGAAACTGGTTTCAACCTGAATAAAATTCAACTTGTCGTAAAGGCTCGAAGTCTCGAGGAGTCTTTCAAGTCTTTTACAATCGCCGAGTCAAGTCATTGACGTGACTTGAGTCCGACTTGAGTCCGAGTCAATAGATTCAAGGCTATATCACTGCAATTTGGAAGCCTGGGTTGCTCCAACTCAGTGGTTTTCAGATCTTCAGGGAACCCTTTCCATCTTTTCTGCCTGCTGAAGAACTTCAAGCATCTTCTACTTGAACCCTGCCTGCTACTGTAGAGGGATTCCAGGGCACATCCTATGGCATGCACTTAGATCATGCAAAGCACTGAATGGGCCTCTTGAGCAGTACCATAGCTAGCGTTTTGCCAAGGGGGCCCTGGGCGGGATGACACATCATTGCCCCGCCCCCTGCCACAAGAATGGTGGCTCTGGTCCGGTCCATGTTTGGCTCTGGTCCAGCTCCATTTCAGTGGCAGGGGGATGGGACGATGACGCATCATCCCGCCCAGGACCCCCTTGTCAAAAGGCCAGCTATGCTACTGCTCTTGAGTACTCTGTATCAACCCTGTATTACCCTGTATCAGCTAAGAGTATCCCTTTGAACATTCCCAAAATTTGCCCACATTTCCAGATTGCAAGGAAAGATCAAAATGGATGATGTCGGGGTCAGCCAGGTTGGGCACTGGCCAAGGACCCGTTCCCATCAGCATGCTTATTTGGCCAGGCTGACCCCTGAACCTTCAATATCAGTGGCAGTACCCAAAACACCATCAGGAGTGTGTGGGGTGTGTGAGAGAGTCCAGTGCATGTCTCTGCCCCAGGGCCCCCTGCTACCTGTGACCAACACTGTACAGAGGCGTAGCTACGCCCTGTGGGAGGCGGGCCGCAACCCCCGTGACAACCCCTGTAATGTCACTTCCAGAAGTGATGTCATTTGCACTGCCCCCCAGTGACATCATCGCCACTGAAAAAAGTACTGGGCGTGGGTGGCCGGGCGGGGGCCTCCCAAAGTCTCCAAAGCGGCACGAGCGGCGTGAAAAACCTTGCCGCCGCCATGCCGCCGCCAAATTGTCGCCAATGTGGCGGCTTTGGCACACACACACACACACCCGTGTGTTGCTCAGGGGCAGTGAGCCCCCCTGGCAACGCCTCTGACACTGTATGATGGTCCTTCTCTTTTATGGAAGTTTGCTTTTTATTACTGATATCACTGAAGAACGCTTGATAAGCGTTCACTAGAATCTGAGGGTCTCCAGAACACAGTTTGAAGGTGTAGTGGTTGGTGTAGTGGTTTGGGAATTGGACTTAGACCTGGAAGATCCAGGTTCAAATCCCCGCTCAGCCACGAAGCTTCCTGGGTGACCTTGGGCCAGTCACTAGCTCTCAGCCCCACCTACCTCACAGGGTTGTTGTAAGGACAAAAAGGAGGGGAGGAAATATGTACACCACTCTGAGCTCCTTGGAGGAAGGGCGGTATAAAAATGTGAAAAATAAATAAATAAATAAATAAATAAATAACTGCTCTAACTCGTTGATTGATTTCTTTCTAAGTATATGATGGTATAATCATCATGTGCATTGATGATCATTGGACCTTATTTGGTTGTTCCAAAATAGAACAAACATGACTTTCAGTTTTAACTTGATCGATATTAATCTGATGTGTTCTGCAGCCAAACAAACAGAATTTCTGTATTGTCGTCACCATTTAGAAGACCCATAGTAGAGACCTAGTTACGGGCTAATAACCCCGCAGAGTTAGTAGGAAATCAAGACTGGGAGACAAAATGTGTCTTTAGCTCTAAAGGATGTTTAATAGGATGTTGCATCAACATACACTGCCTTTATCTATATCTACTACATCTCTTGGCAGGAAGGTTTTGGCAGGTATAGTGCAGAGGATGTGAGCGAAAATGGAATGTAGGTCAATGATATGCACACTGTCTTTTAAAACAAAGTCTTTCTGCAGAAATATCATGATTTCCTATTATGACTGTAGACTTCACATCGATTATCATACTGTCATTCTATTCAAAGTACTCAAACTTACATACATCTATATGCATAATGTAAGTGTATGGAGAGATGTATACCCATGTATCAATTCGCACAGGCACACCCGCAGAGTCTGGCTCACATGAATATTTCTTTCACCTTCAGATTCACAAGTGCTGATGGTGTTTAAGGCTTTCGATAATTCAAAACCTCTTTCCTCCAATGTTGCACCACACAATTTCTGCTGGTCTGAGAGATACCAGCGTTGACATAGGGGTCCTTTGATAATGATGGGAGAAAGAAGGGAGGTTGTGATCATGCACAGTCTAGTAATTGGAAGGAGGTAAAGGTTAGTCAATGAGCAAAGCAAACAGCATAGGCATGTGGTTGAAACCCACAGAAAGTAACCGTCATCTCTCATAGTCTAGACTCTATTGCAACATCATCAGTGAGAAGCTGTGGAAATGCACCAGCTGGAGATGTAAGGAGTCCCATGGAGAGAAGTCTGAGGTCAGATGTTCTTGGCTGGAATTTCCCCAAGGAAGTGGAAAGATGAAGCTTAGCAGGCCTGGCAAGTACCCTAGTCACATTCAGTTCCCCCAGTGCCCCAAGAATCGTCTACAACAGTGTTTCTCAAACTGTGGGTCGGGACCCACTTGGTGGGTCGCGACCTGATTTCTGGTGGGTCCCAGGTGATGGAAAAATCAGATAAGTAATTGCCACAAGCCCTGAGGCTATTCAAAAATCAGATAGCTGCTAATTGCCCTTCAAAAAGCTGAGCTCCTGCAGTTAGAAGCTTGTTTAAATAGGTAAAGGTAAAGGTGACCCCTGACAATTAAGTCCAGTCGTATCCGACTCTAGGGTGTAGTGCTCATCCCCATTTCTCAGAGCCAGCGTTGTCCGAAGACGCCTCCGTGGTCATGTGGCCAGCATGACTCTCCTTGCCGCAGCGTGTAGCATGCGGCTGGAACACGGAGCACTGTTTACCTTCCCGCAAGTGGTACCTATGTATCTACTCACATTAACATGCTTTGGAACTGCTAGGTTGGCAGGGGCTGGCCAAGCAACGAGAGCTCACCCCATCGCAGATTCGAACTGCCGACCTTTCGATCGACAGCTCATGGTTCAGCGGTTTAACCCACTGCGCCACCCGTTTAAATACAGGGAGATAAATGTTTGAGCGTCTCATAAAGCTAGGTGGGTCCCCATAGAGTGTCATTTTAAAAAGTGGGCCCCAGTGCTAAAACGTTTGAGAACCACTGGTCTACAACACACAATGTTCCACTACTGCATAATTCCTTAACTCCCAGATAACTTCTTAACTCCTAGTAATGCTGGTATAATACTATCCACAAACTCCCTTGAACATCTGATGTCTTTACAGATGAGGAGAAAGTGTGAATCAAAGGTTCAAATGCCCTGAAAGAGTAAGAGAATCAACTCATATAAGAGCAGGCGCTCTTGACTCATATCATTAGAGTTAAAGTGATCGTGTAAATGCGAGCAAAGTGTTTTTCTCTCGCTCTGATGGGTGGAATTCACAACTCTATAGAGAAATCCAGGGACCCCCGACTGTCTTATTTTATACAAGTAAGAAGATCTGTGAAAGTTTACACAAAGTGTTCAAGACTAGAGTGTTTCAACACTTTGATTGTCTTTGGTAAAAGTTTTTAAAAAGAGAGAGACGTTTCAATGTGAATGTGATGGTTATTGCTCGAAAGGAACATCTAAGGAATTCTGAGGGAAGAATCTTCCCTCAGTACAGGTGTGCTTCGCTCAATGACCTACCTGTTAACAACGGGCCACATATATGATGGCCTTCCTGGCACCCCAGAACACTTTCCCTGTTGGTACGCAAATTTAACCCTCCAGAGCCTCCAAAAGCTGCTTGCAGGTTGCACCTGGCTCGCAATCCACTCTTATTGGTCTCCATGGGCCTCAGAATGGCCTGCAGAAGCATCCAGAAGTGACTTCCTGTTTGCTAATGCCACTTCCTGTTTTACTGGAAGTTGCTTCTGGACACTCCTGCAGGTCATTCTAACTAGGCCCATGGAGGCCAACAGAGTGGATTGCGGGCCTGGCGTGACCCACAAGCGGCCTCCAAAGGGCCAAATTCCACCGTCTCCCTTGTTAATATCTATAGTGTAAGCCCCTCAGGGCAAGGGACTTCTTCACTCTATATAAAACACCATGTATAATATTGATGGTGCAATACCACTAATAATATTTGATAAATCTTGATACAGTAAGTAGTGAAATCATTCTCAGGAATTCCATTCCATTCTCAGGGATCTTTTCACCATATGTCCCTGGATCTACAAGAAACACAAGTGCAAGTCAGTAGTGAGGCTAAGGTGTAGGTGGCACCTTCCTTTCACTGGCACTGGATGATCTGACCTGTTGTGAGAAAGGTATGCATGGAGAGGACAAAAGCTGATGAGAGCAGTTATGGTAGCAGCATTGCCACCAACTACCCAATCCTACCAGCTCCAGCCATCATTGTCACCCGTCTTCCACTGACTACCATAAAGCAGTCACCGCCAGTCGTAAAAGGCACTCTGGCAGCATGCTACTTAGGATGCAGTGGTAGCCATTTTGGTGCTGCTGCATAGGCAGGAGGGATAATAGAACTGGGCTCTAAGTTTCATACAACCTTCCCCTTGCTTGGGAGAACTAACTGTGGTGTTTTGAAGGGACATGCACCAAGCATCAAGAAGACTAGCAGAATTGACATGCACCAAGCATCAAGAAGACTAGCAGAATTTCTCAAGGAGCGTGTCTCTGTTACCATATGAATTTATGTTATGAGGTATGACTTATACTGAATCGGACTATCTAGTTCAGTGCTGTCGGTGCTAACTGATGGCAGTTCTCCACGGGTTCGGACATCGGTCTGTTTCAGACCTACCTGGAACTTTCTGGATGCAAAGCATGTGCTTTACCACTGGGCCATGTTGTTTCCTTTGCTTATCTCATAAAAGAGGTATGTGCTCTTCTCCCATATGCTCCAAGTGGTTTAAAAAGTATAAAACTAAAAAAAAGGATAAAATTTAAAAAAGGAAATTAAAACATGAATACTATGTACCAGATCACGAAAAAACAGCACCAACTTTAAAAAAAAATCCAACATCACCAACTTATGGTGCAATTCTTTCTAAGTCGAGGGCAGCTGAACAAGAATTCCACTGCCCTAAGCCGTCAAGAACGTGCCGAAAAGCACGTCCGCGATGACTCAAGAACAGGGAAGGCCAGCGCAAGACGGCCTCCCCTGCTCCGCCAACGGAGCCCTCGCCCGGCCGCCGCCAGACCCAGGTAAGGATCCAGCAGGCGGAGGGCGGATCAGCGGGGGAGGGAGGGTGCCAATAGGCCCAGCTGGGCTGGGAGGGGGCGGGGGACAGCTTCGGCTGTATCCTGACCCCTGCCCTGTGGCTGGGCCTTTACACGGCCTCCTCTTACTTCTGCCAGCAATTTCGCTGGTGGAAATTCGAGGATGCCGATCGGCCCGAGCACCATTTACACTCGGGGAAGTAGACCTCCGGCCGAGCGGGAACCTGCCTGTGGCGGAGCATAGGATCCAGCGGGCGGCCTGGGCTGCGCGGTGGATCCTTACGCACGATTGCTCTGTTATAGTGAACACAAACCATTCCTATTGCCCACCACATCCTTAATCCCAAGGAAACCCTTTTTAGGGAGTAACGTACTGTAGGTGCCTCCTTCTCTAGCCACCTTCCCTTTCCTGTGCTGTAATGCCAAACATACAGTGAAAGTCTGCTTGTCTAATTTAAGCATGAAATGAAAAGAACGGAGTGGCCTGTTAGTAATAGGAGCTGGCAGGGAAGTTGCTGAATAAGGAATAGATGTAGATAATAACATTATAATTTGTAAATGATTTATAATGACATTTGATGATAAAAGAGGGATGAGATGAATAGCAGATCAGGGCAATTAACAACGCTGTATACTGTGCAGATGAGCTGGGAATGAATTCTAGGCAGAGGCCAGAGTTCAAAAAAGGAGGCCGCTAGAGAACTAATTGGATAGGACTCATGGAAAAGCGCTGAGTTTCAGGCTATCCTGCCACAAGGTGAGCTGCTGGCATGCCGTGGGTGAGAATGAGGGCTGCAGCATTTCGATACTTCAGTAGTTTGATGGATCAATTAAACACCACTTTGATGGACTAAAAAAGTACCCCTGATCTGGGCAGCAGATTTTGGAAAACCCGTTAGTATTTTTAAGGCAACCTAGTTGATTCATTTATATTCCGCCTTTGATAATACAATGCGGTCAAGGCAGCAGAAAACACAAAAAGAAAAAATATAATAAACATGCAATTTAAAACAAAGCCAAGGACTAGCAGCACATATCAGAACGGCACCATGTCTAAATGTTTAGCTGGAATAAAACAGCCATCACAGCTTAGCTAAAAGCTTGCAGTGATGGGTCCCAGAGTACGTCTTTAGGGAAATGCTCTAGTTAGCCAGGGAGGCGCTACAGAAAAGGCCCTAATCCCTTATGCTCATTCACCATGCTTATTTTTATCAATATGGAACAACAGACAGACAGGAAATCTAAATTAAATGACATTGTCATATATTCTAACTCTAGAGAGGTCATGATGTGGAATACGTGCTCTCTCTCTCTCTCTCTCTCTCTCTCTCTCTCTCTCTCTCTCTCTCTCTCTCTCTCTCACACACACACACACACACACACACACACACACACACACACACACACACACACCATTTTATCCTTACAACATCCCTGTGAGGTAGGGTAGCATGCAAGTGTGTTTGCCTGGTCCGAGGTTACTCGGTTAAATCACTGGTTAAGTGGAGATTTGAGCCCAGGTCACACCCATCTAAGTCCAGCACTTTAATTGCTGCACTACACTGGCTATTTTAAGTACTGTACATACATCTGAGAAGTATTCCCTCCTGTGTAATGGGAATGCACCTGCTAAGATGATACCTGTTGCAACACATACGGTATGCATCATCTAAAAGCAAAGAAGGTATGTTTTTAATTTACAATTTCTGTCTTTTCTCATTTGCAAAACTTTGGCGATGATTTCACCCATCTTCTAGAACTCATGTGATGAATCAACTAAGACAACCCAATCGGGTCTTCGTTCGGCCCTTCTGAAGGCAAGGCTTTGAGTGGCGTTGTGCGCACGCGTCGCTCAAAGCCTTGCCTGGCCTATTCAGAAGCTGCTGAGCCGCTGAGGAAGATGCGGCTCAGCCTGCCGGGGGGGGGGGGTTGACGTGCCAGTGGGGGGACGCGTCTTCATCAAGTAACTGCAAGGACAGATGGTGGTTCAACTCAGTACTGGCAGTTCAGTTGATGTAGGAGTCAGGGCACTGTGTACCTTCCAAAGGGCACCATTGTAATCCGCTTAGAAAGGGAACGAGAATGAGACTGTTTTGCTGGGATGAACATGTTCTTGGACAGCAACAGCCTCATGCTCAAGTACAACAAGAAGGAGAAACAAGGAGGGCAGAGGAAGGAGGAACAGAGATTGGCTTTACTAGACGAACTAATGCATGACTTTTCAAAACCAATCCAGAAATAACATTTCCCTCACTTTTGTGTTTTGTTTTTAACTTAACCACCCACATTGTGGCAGGGTTCTTGAACTTTCTTTCAGAAGTCACCAATGACTCTTCCTCCCACTCTTCTTCTGGTAGATGGTCTGTTATTCCACCAGGGCACATTATAAACTTCTCACAGGTCTGTGTGTTTCACAGAGTTTAGTCTCAGCTTTGGATGAAGAGCCTGAAGATTTTGTTTGACTTTGATCATGAGGTTCCATTTAAACCAGACATCCAGTTCCCTAAGGATTTTGTGTTTCGAAGGAGGACAAAATGAGGGAGAACCCAGTCATAATATTTTAGCAACCCAATCCTATTGCTGTATGCTATGGACCAGACAGCCCAGGAGAGGTAAGTAAAGTCATTTTTTTTTTTAATTTACCACCACTTAGGCCACTTAGTCCCCAATGAATCTCCTCAGACCTACGCCAACACTTTTGTTGGTGAAGGTCTGAAGATCCTCTGGGGGAAGGTCCAGGGCAGGGAGGGGGGTAGGATCTAGCATGTGTGGCTGCCGCCAGGATCCACCCCCCTCCCGACCCCAGTCCAGCCTGGTCCCTGCCCTACTCCACCTCAATCCTCCCCCACACTGCACCCACCACCAACTTACTGGCAACAGCGGAGGTTCTGCTGACTGCTGTTGCCCATGTATGGCTCCCGGGGCTTTGCACTGATGGAAGCTCTGTGGAGTGCCTGCCATGCCAGCAGCCTATGGGATCTCTGGCGTCACTACAGGGGGGGCGGAGCTGTAAGTGCTGCTGAAATCCGAGCTTCCCTTACACAGACGAACGAAGCAGCCCCGCCCCCTCACCCTCGGAGCCGTTCAGAGAAGCGAAAACAATCGGGGGCGGGGCTTCTTCGTTCGTCCTGTAGTGACGCTAGTGTATGGGATATAATAGCAGATTGTGAAATCTGCCATTGTATCCCATGAATAGAATTAGGCCATATGAGTACTTCAGCATGTTTGTCACCTGCAGTATTAGGCCAGTATCCCAGCTCTCAGGAAAGACACTCAATGACCATTTCAGCTCTCATTCTTGCCAGTCACCTGATGCATCATGTAGACTTCTTGAATTTATTATTGATTCTTTTTAAAGCTGTAGTCTTGATCATTTGTATGTTCATTGTTCACTTTACCCCTTCCCCTCGCCCCCCCAAAAATCAGAAATGTTAAAAAATGGTTGCAAATCGTTTCTGGGCTTTCAGGGAGGTGTTGATGGTCACGGTTAGTAACCAATTGGTACTAACCAATAGGCACTCTTCACAATTGGCTTTTGTTTTCATTCAAGCTGAACCACTCTGAAAATCTGCAGAACTAAGTCGCTCATGGATTTTCAGTAGCTCACTGATAAGATGGACCCCTTGCTCAGGCTTAGAATAGAGCTTGAAAAAGCATACTATTTGTCAGGAAACTTAGGAAAATAGCTCAATTTCTTTTGAACCCAATATCGAACCAAATCGTAGCTTCCAACACTCCTGCCTCCGTTTCTCCATCCACCCTCCAAGCCCACCTCCCACCAACCCATTTTCCTGACTTACTGCTCTTGTGGTGGCAGTAGAATGGAGGAAGGGAGGGAAGGAGATCTCTTTCCCACCAAGCCCAGCACCTGGCATACTGCAATGCCTGGCAGATAGGTGCCAGGAATTCTGGGGAATGTAGTTTTCTAGGAAATGATTATTAAGTGCAAAATTTGATATCATTTTTCATACCCAGAGAGAAAACATTTAGGTTATAATTAGGTTAAACATTAGGTTACATTTAGGTTGCACTCCCTCTGAAGGAGCAGGTCTGCAGCTTGGGGGTCCACCTGGATCCGCAGCTGCTCCTGGATTCCCAGGTGGCGGCTGTGGCCAGGGGGGCCTTTGCCCAGCTTCGGCTGGTGCGCCAGCTGCGACCGTACTTGGATCGTGCAGACCTGACCACGGTGATCCATGCCACGGTGACGTTGCGACTAGATTATTGTAAGGCGCTCTACGTGGGGCTGCCCTTGAAGACCGTTCGGAAACTGCAATTAGTGCAGAATGCGGTGGCCCCTGTAGTCACTGGAGGTAGGCGGTTCGACTCCGTCGGGCCGCTCCTCCGACAGCTGCACTGGCTGCCGATTCGTTTCCAGGTGGCCGGGCCCAATTCAACGTGCTGGTTTTGACCTTTAAAGCCCTATACGGCTTGGGGCCAGGATATTTGAGAGACCGCCTACTTCTATATAGTCCGGCCTGTCTCCTTAGATCATCAGAGAAGGCCCTTTTGCGGGTGCCGTCACCCAGGGAGGTGCGAGGGGCGGCGGCCAGAAACAGGGCCTTCTCAGTAGTGACACCAACCTTATGGAATTCCCTCCCCTTTGACGAACTGCTCCCTCCTTGGACACTTTCCAGCGAGGCCTAAAAACCTTCTTGTTCAAAGAAGCCTTCTCAGCCCTTGCCTTTTTTAACATCTCGCTGGTACAGGTGGGGGTGCTTTTTTATGCTCCTGTTTTAATTGTAGCAATAATCTTTTTAATCAGTTTTAGATACTGTTTTTATTAATTTTCACTAATTGTTTCTTACTATTTTAAGATGTGATTATTTTTGTATTGTGTTTTTTGTATTGTATTTTCTTTTTTTCTGTTGTAAGCCACCTTGGGTCCCTTCGGGGAGAAAGGCGGGATAAAAATATTGTAAATAAATAAATATTATATCTCCTTTTGCTCTTAGTGCAGTCACTGAGAACAGAAAGTTCTAGTACACATGTCTCATTTGGTCACTTTTCACCTTCCCACAAATCATGCAAGATCATAACCTCCCGCCAACACACAGTTTCTTTTTCTTATTATCTGAAAAACAAGGTTGGAGAAATGTACGATAGCCGAGGAGGAACAGCAAGTGGACTGTAAGCAGATACATCTTGAAACTCCTACACAAGAAATGCATTGTAAGCATAAGCAAGGAGACACAAATAAGATACATATTTAAAATTCATTTCCATCAAGCATCAATTATTTGGAAGCTTCTGTGTCAGGAAGAGTAAAAATTATTATTATTATTATTATTATTATTATTATTATTATTATTATTATTATTATTATTATTCAAAACTTCATAGAACACAGTCAGATAGATAAAAAGTGTCATTGACTGGTCCTAAATAGTGGATACAAGTTTCAACCTGAAACCTAAGTATCAACTAGGTATCGATGAAATATGTAAGATGTTCCTAAAAGCGCCGGTTTTTGCAGTTGCAATGGTGTTACTTCAGTACATTGTAGCTGCTTAAAATAATTCCCATTTTTTTTAGTTTGTTGCAAGCGCCCTGATAACAATGGGGACCACCTTCACATGTTTTGTCCGTTGTTGTTGTTGTTGTTGTTAGCAACAACAACAACAACAACAACAACAACAACAATAATAATAATAATAATAATAATAATAATAATAATAATAATAATAATAATAATAATAGAACCAAGCAGCAGACAAGCAGGGCTTGCATCTTTTTACTGTGGCCTTGTTGATGGCCTTTTCATGTCTCTTCTCCTTGGCACGTTTCCTACAGTTCTTTCACTCAATAGCTCTCACGTACATTTGAATAATAGATTCAGCACCAAACAAATTGTTTCCCTGTGGCTTCTTCTATTTCCTCGCATAAGGAGTGTATGGAATTAGCATTCTGTATTAGGAAGATAAGAGCCCTGTGCAGAAGGTCAAACAGTGTAGAAATGAGCACAAGGAAGAGGGGAATGGGATGGCGCCTGCTGGCCCCCTCTCTGGCCACCATATGTTGCCTGGAATTTGTGCACAAGGGTCTCCACACATGGACCTCAATGTGCATAGGTTCAGTATGTGCAATCTGTAGGTTCCGCAACAGAGAATGCAGACCATGAGGCTTTTGTGCTGCTTTGGGGTGTTCATGAATAAGCCATTACACACAAAGCAGGGAGGTTAAGGACAGGACCAGCAAGCACCCTTTCATTCTTCCCTTCGGTGCATTCCTTTCGACTTTGACTGTCTGACCAAGCCTTGTATCTGAGGCCCAAACGTGCAAAAACCCACATGGAAATTAGCATTTCCTATGAACATAGTGCATGTTTGGATGCAAAGCCCACATGGAGCTGGCGCAGGTCCGAGGAGACCCATTGCAGAGTGGGAGGCTTACAGAGGGGTAAGAGGATTTAAATCCCCTTTCCCCTTTGAAGCCTCCCGATCCGTCCCCCCCTGCTAGATACAGTGCACGCCTTTTTGGTGCAGCTGCACCAGCGGGGGAGGGGGGAGAATAGGATAGGGTGGAAAAGGATAGGATTGGACAGTGAGACATAAAATTATGCATGGCGTAGAGAGTGGATAGGGATGAGTTTTTCTCTCACACACAATACTAGGTCATCCAAATAAACTGAAATAACCGTGAAGCACATTGGTATCGTTATCTGTGGTCGGTGTTTGCAAGGCTGCTGGAGAGAGCGGTGGGTGGAACTCTCCGAAAAGAAAGCCATTTATACACCGTTCAAAAATGGCTTTTTAAAACAGGGGGTGATGGACTCAGTTCCTGGACAGTGCATATGGCCGCCCTGGCAATGCCATCTCAAATGACAAGCTTCACATCTCCCCCTACACAACACCTACTGTAGATCTGGAATTCAAAGCAATGCATGCACTGTATTCATGCATATATAATTATCCCTCTGGCTGCAGTTATATAGGGAGCCTTTTTGTCAAGATGAAAGCAAAGACTCGGCAGTTTTCGCCACCTCTTGATGACAACGTCAGACGTACGAAAAGACTCACTGCTTGACTTTTTTTTTTTTTGGGCGTGTGTTACAGCTTCTCTTTTTTTTTCTCACCTCATAGTAGGTGCAGAGGGCAAAGAAGGAGACAAAAAGCACATGAATTTCATTACAGTCAAAGCACTTCCCCAGTTTTCTGGCTCCCCATAGGCACCAGATTCCCCCCAGATTTTTGTTCACCTGCTCAGATTCCGGAGTTACACTGCAGCATGTCTCTCCCTCTTGTGGACCGTGAAGTTAGCATTGCGTTCTTGAGTGGACGGAACTGGTAGGTAATGACAAGAGAATAAAAATCCTTCCTCTTCACACACAGGCTTTTGAAATACTTTGGGTTTGTGTGTGTGTGTGTGTGTGTGTGTGTGTGTGTGTGTGTGTGTGTGTGTGTGTGTGTGTTTAAAGCAAACTTATATGCTGTTGGGCCTCTTGTTATACACACTTCTAAACGCTCCATTCTCATGCAATAGTAATCATCCCTCAGGGGGGATGTCCTGTACTATGGATCCCATGAGAAATAAATTAGCCTGTTCTTTCTGACCATGTCTGTGAGCTTTGGTTGACTGTTCCGCCAGAGCAGAAGAATAATGACAAGTCAGATAAGATGCAGTTGCTGATGGGGAGTAGATGATTGTCCAGGGTAGGAACATGTCCATTCATGGAACTATATGCTCAAGTGGCTGTATTGGCTAGAAATGCCTTTTTCTATCTAAAGCCCCAATCCTATTGGTGCCTAGCAATGCTGGAACAAGCATTTTCCAGCTGTCGCAAAAGGCGACACGCAGGAGTACGTGGCGACGAGTGGTTGGCTCTATGTGCCAGCAGCCTCTGAATGCCCACCGGCCCCGGTAAGTACGTGTAGGTGGGGGTGGAAGGAATGGGGCAGGGTGGGCAGAACGGGGTACCGACAGGGGTGGGAAGGAAGGCAAATTGGGACTAGGAAAAGGGTGGGTTTGGCGGCAGGAGCAGCATCTGCCGAATCCAAACCCCCGTCTAGGCTCAATCCACCTTCATGGGTCCGTGTAGACTTGTGCCAGTGATATCACTGGTGCAGGTCTGAGTAGACCCACTGGGCCAGCAGGGGCTTACTCGGGGCAACAAATGTTTCCTTGCCCCAAGGAGGCCTCCAGAGGCCAAAACTACCCTGCAGGATGCAACGGGTGTCATGCTGGTGCTGCTGCATCACCACAGGAGGGTGGGATGGGGCAGTAAGTTGTGAGTGCAACTTGCACCGTTCCCCAGGAAACAAGGATCTAGTTACTGTGCTTTGTTAACCTCTAGATCAGATTCTTGCAATGAGATGTACCCAGAAGTGCCTCTGAAGATAATCAGAAACTTCAGTTGGTCCAGAATGCTGTGGCTGGGCCAATGAAGGGGACTAACTGAAGAAGGACTCCTTTAATATCTACCCTTAAGGAGCTGTAGTGGTTCTCAGTTCGTGTCACTGCTCAGATCAAATTGCTGGTCCTGATGTTTGGAGGCCTAAATGGCTTCGGTCCAGATTAACCGATGGAACTCCTCCTACTGTTTGTTCCCCCTTGTACCTTAAGGCAGGGATGGCAACACTAGAGATGCCACAATGTCCCTGGTCTGTCTCTGCCTTCTCTGACATGGCACACTAAAAAGAGGCGCTCTCCCCATGTAGTTTCTGCAAGCCAGGAAGTGAGGGACGTCTGGTTTTATTTAAAGGGACTGCACAAATGAAGAAGCTCACATAAAACTGGAAATCCTACACTTTATGGTTTGGGAAAACTGTGTGATGGAGCACAGTGATGAAGCAGATCAATGCGACTCACAACCATGTTGGGCTTGAAGAAAGTTCTTCAATGGCATTCACTGCCTAAAGATCTGAGCTCCTCAACAATGTTGAAGAATTCCTGTCAACCTAATCAACTCGGGAATGATCTGCAGTGCAAAAGAATGCAAATCAGGTCATTATTTGAATAAAAACCTAAACGGAGAAGATCAAGGGCCCCAAACCTGTGGTTTCTCAACGAAAGAACCTGCTATTAAGTTACCGGTAAATGAGCAACTGCACAGTCACGCACAGCAAGAGGCTATATCAGCACTCAGACCAAAATTCTTCCTGTCACTCTGAAGAACTATTTTGACTGGGAACTGAAAGCACAGGTGACATATTTCTGGATTGCCAAGGCCCTAAGACGTTAACGGTATTACCGTATTTTACGCACGATAAGACGCACCTTTTTCCCCAAAAAACATAGGGGGGAAAGCGTGCATCCTATGGTGCGAAGCCTAAAAAAGCACTTCGGGGAGGCCTGTGGGGGCTTCAGGGAGGCCTGCGCGAGCCTCTGCAGGCCTCCCCGATCTTCAGTTCAGCCGAAAACAGCGATTTTCGGCCATTTCCGGTTTTCGCGTAACTGTTGTGTAACTTATTAAAAAGTGTGATTTATTAATCACACTTTTAAAAATAAATCACACTTTTAAAGTTGTACTCATAAGCAGCCCCATGGGGGGGGAAGGAGTGAGCTAATATTTACAGAGATGCTAAAAGTAAGTAACACAAGTTGAGCAAACTGGCTCCAAGAGAGCTCAGACACTTCTTTCTCTGCAGTGGGGGGGGGGGGGGAGTGAACTGCTAATTTGGGTGTGGCCATCCAGCCAGCATCCTGCAATGCCCCAGAAACTGCTTCACAACCCCCTAGGTTGGGAACCACTCGCCTAAATGGAATGGACTTGTCTAAAAGGAGCTAATTCAGCTTGATTCAATGAGGTCCAAATTAGCTTAATCTTGGACACATTTTGAACTCTGTATCATGTGATGCTTTTGATTCTGTCATTGCAACATCAGTCCCTTGTGACGTCAAAGTCTTGTGAGCTCCCTTCACTGGAGAATATAATGAGCCCAAGAGACCTCTCTGTCCTAAGCCCCTCATTAATCTACTTCCACTTTTCCCACAACGTTCCTGGTAACAGCAATAATGAGAAGGTATGGCAGGCTAGAAATATCTTAAATAAATAAGATCTGCTGCTACTGTGGCATTTATGAGGCATGCAGCATTGGGAACACAAAGAATCCTGGGAAATGTAGTTTCTAAGGCTTCTGGATCCTTAGTACAAATTACTCTTCATGAGTATTTGTATGCATCTCTGTTTATTATGAAATATTACTCCACATCTCTTTGCCTCTCCTGAAACTCAGTGCTTGTAGAAACATGTTTGCAAGCATATGGACATTGCATTCACGCTTTTCCTTTTTAAGTGTATACCTAAAACAATAATGCACATAACAGCCCCCAGTGCATATCTGTAAACAAGCCTATAGATGCACTTAACAATGCAAGGCGATCGATAGAGGGCCAGCCCTGCCCAACCAATGAGGCCGACTGAAGCAGCTGCTTTGAGTGTCAGTCTAGAGCAGTTCTGTAAACTGATGAGAGGTGCCCAGCACCCCTCATCTCTCCACTGCCCCACTCCAGTCCACTCAGTCACTTCAATCAATGCTCTGATCCTCTTCTTGCCAGTGGATAGCAAGTGAGAGGAGGATTGCTTTATATAGCAAATAACACATAAAGCCGGGGCTACATTGTACGCGTTCGTGTTCTGTATGTGTCTGGTGTCCCACCCCCAGGTCAAACAACAGGCTCTGATTGGCCGAACGTAACGCAAACACAGCCAAAGTTGACTTTGGCTGCGTTTGCGTTACGTTCGGCCAATCAGAGCCCATTATTTGACCTGGGGGCGGGACACCAGATGCATACGGAACGTGAACGCATACAATGTAGCTCCGGCTTAACCCTAAAAGCACCAGTAATTAAAAATACATTGAATGTTTCACTACATGGACCATTACGAATTTGGGGCACTCTTAAATAATGCTTCCTTTGTTTTTCGAGATGGTAGCAAAGTTCAAAATGATCGGAACGTGAATTTGTTCACTTCATAATGCTCCGATGTATGATTTCCCCTAAGTATGATTCCCCCCTCCAGATGTTCCCTGACTCAAAATGAAACATTGAGATTCTGCACATAGAGGGTTTGCGTCAGGCAGACCAGGCTGCTTTGTGGGTGCATGTGCAGAGTTCTTGAATGTTACCTCCTTCGTTTCACTGAAATTCTCTGTCAAACTCTTGTTCATTGTGATCTTTGTGAAACTATGGATTACAAAGCCAGTTCCATTCTGCAAAGTTAACCCCTTACTTTCGATGAAACTCTCATTGATCGCTATGAAGGACCAGGAGGCCAAACAGCCGTTTGTTTGATAAGTATATCCTTTCTATTTGGGTCAGTTCTGCAAACCTATGTGGTTACTATTTCCTGAAGAGATTAAAAAACTCTCTTGTCTCCTAGTCCTGTTTGTTTAGGCGGTAGGGGTATGTGTATGTGAATTTCCAAGAAATGTTGGGGCTGAGAATTAGGAGATCTCTCAGCAAGCATCAGAAGAAAAGAAAAAGTGTCCGTTTTCAAGAGTTCTCTCCTTGTTCTCAAAGTTGTAACCCAGGTGTGTATGGCCCTTTAAATAGAACAAGGAAACACATTGCTGCACATGCTTACTTATGTTTCCTTTATTTGGAGAGGCTTTTTAAATCTGTAGTTGTGCTATATGTAATTGACAATGGGAGATCAATGCACTTTTTAAAAAAAAAAATATTGATATAGAATATGTATGATTTTCTTTAAGTTTGCTTTAATGGTGAGATCTTGGCATGAAAAAAGGAAAGGTATCATCCTTAAAGAGGAAGGTGTCTTTTGGTCTGTTCATGTGACTGACTGCATTGTTTCCTGGGAATTGTAATTACTGAGCAGATTCTAAACCAAGTGGAGGAGAGTTAATCCATCACTAGGGGTGGCATCAGAAGTTGGCCAGTTTGGGGCACTGGTTAAGGACCTGTGCTGATCAGATGGTCCACTTGGCCAGGCCAACACTTGAACCGTCAACACCAATGACAGTGGAAGCACCTAATGCACCATCAGGGGACAGGGGATGACGCCCCCCCCCCCAAGCATGCAGCAAAGCCTCCATTGGCATGGTTGCATGCTATAACATGGTGGGGGATAGGATGGGGCAGTGAGAGAAGCTAGCCAAACTTTCCAGAAAAGAATATATATATATATATATATATATATATATATATATATATATATATATATATATATATATATATATATATATATATATATATATATATATATATATATATATTTTTTTTTACTGGGATGGCAAAGGACAGGATTGGCCCTTATGCCATTTTGACTGATACTTTTTTTCTGTATTTAACAGCATTCAGGATTTTGATATGACCATAAAATTCCACTCAGAAGTGCAGTCCAAATGCAGATTTCCAATTACACTCCTTACATTTAGGCCAATATCAAACTATATATTTTAATTTTATTTCTCTTTGCTTCACCAGAATAAAACCTTTATTGGGTTGAATTGAGAGCTGAAAGATTCTTTCCCAAATTGTTTTATCTCTGTGTTTAATATTCATAAAAATGGCAAAGGACAAAACGAAGTCCATTTGCATTTCATATCTCAACTCATTCCCTTCCACACAGAGGCTACAATTCAGAGAACTGAGAGCACCATTTGAAGGCTAGCCAATGCTGCACTTCCGCTGCTGAAAAGCATCAGGGCTAGAGAGTAAATGCCATGATCTGAAGGGGAGGAGCAGGGGGAGATGTTCCTCTCAGAACATTGTGAGAAGGTCACTTGAGAGAGGCTGCAAACAGGGCCAGCCCGAGACCTCCAGATGCCTAAGGCATCAAAAGAACTTAAGAACATAAGGTTCTGACCCTGCTGGGTCAGGCCAAAGGCCCATCTAGTCCATCTTCCTGCATCTCACAGTGGCCCCACCAGATGCCTCAGGGAGCACACAGCCAACAAGATACCTGTTTCCTGTTGCCACCTGGCACAGAGAAAACCTATTTCTAAAGCCAGGAGGTTGCTTATGGCTTGTAACCTGTGATGGTCTTTTCTCCATGAATCTATCCAACCCCCCTTTAAAGGCATCTTGCCATTAAAGGCACCACATCCTGTGGCAAGGACTTCCACAGATGAACTACACGCTGGGTGAAGAAATATTTTCTTATGTCCGTTCTAACTCTCCCACCACTCAATGTTAGTGCATGTCCCCTGGTTCTGGTGTTGTGTGAGCATCATGCCAGATGCTTGCCCCTGTCTTTACCCGATGATGTGCCAGCTTCTACTCCGCCCACTCTCCAATGTCTTGGCTCATCACTCCCCTCCACATTCCCTCTTCCTCTCTGTCCCACTCTTCCAAACTAGGGATTGGTGGGAGGAGGAGCAGTGGAGGCAAGAAGGTGGGCAGAGAAGAGTGCTCCCCACCAAGCTGGTGCCTGTTGTGACAGCTTCAGTTGGCTTCATGGATGGGCTGGCCTTGGTTGTAGATCCATTTTTAAATCTTAAATCCCCTCCCCCCAAGGGATTTCCAAAGGTGCTATTTGCTGAAAGCAATGCACGTGTGTCTTCAAGCTTATTTAAAACTGGAAGCTGAACTCTGGTATACTCAGGTCTAAAGATCCCTGCGCATACCAAATTGACATATTTAAAGCAATTCTGCATAATCGTAAAGGCAATTTTGGTAACACACCATCCTTGTCTGACATGAATGCGTGATCAAACTCTTGGGGGGTGGGAATCTGGTGTAATATTGTGGCTAAAAGACAAAGCTGATTTCTCTGGTTTGAGGCTTGCCTCTGCCATGAACGTTAGCAAGTGACTCCCACCTTCGATATGGGGATAATAATACTTCCATACCTAAAAGGGAAGGAAAGCTATGGCAAACTTAGACAGCATAATAAAAAGCAGAGATATCACCATGCCAACCAAAGTTCGTATAGTCAGGGCGATGGTGTTCCCAGTAGCAAGGTATGGTTGCGAGAGTTGGACCATAAGGAAGGCTGAGCGCCAAAGAATAGATGCTTTTGAACTGTGGTGCTGGAGAAGACTCCTGAGAGTCCCTTGGACTGCTAGGAGATCAAATCAGTCAATCCTAAATGAAATCAACCCTGACTGTTCCCTGGAAGGACAGGTACTAAGGCTGAAACTCAAATATTTTGGCCACCTAATGCGAAGAGAGGACTCTCTGGAGAAGACTCTGATGCTGGGAAAGATTGAAGGCAAAAGGAGAAGGGGAAGGCAAAGGATGAGATGGTTAGACAGCATCACCGATGCAACGAACATGAAAATGAGCGAACTCAGGAAGATAGTGGAGGACAGGAAGGCCTGGCGGGATATGGTTCATGGGATCACGAAGGGTCGGACACGACTTAACGACTGAACAACAACCTAAAAGGGATATAATAATATATATACAGTATTTATAAACTGCCTTTCTGGTCACTGGATTTCTCCTCCAACTTTAATTCAAGGCAGTGTACATGGGCAGGCTGTTCTAAACCCCAAGGTGTTTTTACAATATAATAACGTTCTAATCTTTCATAGAACCCTTCATTCGAGATGTTACTTTCACAGTCCAGCTCTCTCTCTCTCTCTGTCTCTCTCTGACGTTCGTCTCAGCACGGTTCAGCTGACAGGCAACCTTGACTGCCACTCAAGTGCTCAGCTTGCAGCTCCACTCCCCCACTGAGGCTCTGCAGCTTATCAGCTCGGCGTGCCAGCAGCTCTCCGACAGACTTCCGGCCACCTTGAACTGCTGTTCTTCAGATCTTCAGGCATTTGTGAGACGAACGCTCTACCAACTGAGCCAGACATCCGGATGTTAGAACTACATCAGGATGATACATGTGAAGTGCTATCCAAACTCAGAAAGTTTCTAAGTATTATTGTTTATATATTAATGTTAACAATCCCATGGCATTTGACTTTTCAAATAGTATTGAAAAAAGCCCAGCCTGTAAGGAAAATCACTGGTAAAGCTTTGACTTTTCAAAACCATAATATACCCCCAAAGTGTTTCTTAACATAAATGGCTGGGGGGGGGGGGAAGGATGTTTGTTATATTCAAGTTGGGAGAAAATAAAACCCAATTCGAATCTGATAATTATTCACAAAGCAAAATGAACCTGCATCAATTTAAGATAATAAAGCCCAAAATAATGTTTTTGATGGCATTTTGGAAGCATTGGACTTGCTAAGGTATCAACATTAAAATGTATGAGTTTTCAAATGACACCAGTGGTACCAAACCCAATTTGTTTTCGGAGGTTAAATTGCTGCTCGATGCCCTCTGCATTTCGGCATGTGCCAAAACTGAGGCTGAATAAAGAGGATGCTTGCCAAGTATATTCACTTTCTAAAAATATGCAAATTGAGGCCTTCAGGGATGCATAACTCAGCGTTGACTCTCAAAGTCGCATTAACCTACAGTAGCATTAACCCACTGTTGTCTACAGAGCGGTAGAAGCAAATATGTAAATATTTCAGAACTTGAAAAAAAGAAAGGAGTTACTTTCTTTACCTAAGTTACCTAAGTGTTATTTGTGTGACATACTGGTTCTTCAGAAAGTTCTGTTGTATCTTCAATAGCCTTCTTTGAAGTTTCCAAGAAAATCCATGACTAGCCATTCTTGCGCTTTAACTGCAACCTCCTGGTACTTTGTCGGCTTCTTCTTGCCTTGGTCCTAGGAAAAGCCTCTGCTTCTCATTCATAGTTATATACTAATGCATGCAAAAAAGACTCTGACTTCTTTCTTTTTAATCTAGTAATGCAATTCATTTTCCCTTGGAAATTTGGGTTGCCACAGGTCTCATTAGTGTAAACTGTGACTGTGGCATTGTATTGCATTGTATTTATAGCTTGATATTTCTGTCCATGATAGAACCGCAGGCCATAATAGCTAACAGCACAATCCTATGCATGTCCACACAGAAGTTAGCTCTGTAGATAATCCTACCCACACTTACATGGACCTAGGTCCCATTGAAATCAACAGGGCTTACTTTTGGGTAGACATGCCTAGAATTGCACGTTAAGGGACCAAGGGAGCAATCCTGTGTAACTCTTGCATCGGTGTAACAGTAGATCCACCAGTGTAAGAGCTCTTATGCCAGTGTAACTTGTAACTTACTGTACGCCGACGGATGCAGGACGGACACCGGCGTAACCCCCCTTGGACGCTGCGCATGTGCAGTTCGGATGCAGGATGAATGCCAGCGCAACTCTGCTGGCACAGGGGGCATTCAAACTCCCCTAGAATGCCCCCTGCACCGGCATCCGTCTGCGTCTGAACTATGCATGCACAGTGTTCGAGGGGGGTGGTGTCCGTCCTTCATCCATTGACGTACAGCAAGTTACAAGTTACATTGGCATAAGTGCTCTTACATCGGTGAATCTACTGTTACACCGATGCAAGAGTTACACAGAATTGGGCTGTCAGGCTGCACTCTTATATAAATTTACCTGGGAGTAAGTCCCATTGAAATCAACTGGGCTACAAGCTGAGAATCAGGATTCCCTAGTTTGAATCTTGTCTCTGCCCTGGACTTCCCATGTAGTCCTAGATAAGCCACTTCCTCTCACTCCCACTCAGGCAGCGCAATCCTGTGTTAGGATCCGGCCGGCGGCCCATGGCCACCTGCCGGATCCTGAGCACCAGCAGCCATTTTGCCACTGGGCCGGAGGTCTACTCAGGGAAGGGGACATTCATCCCTTTCCCCGGGTGTAACTCCAGGCCGGCCTGATCGGCCTCCTCGGATTTCCACCGGCTAAATATAAGTATACGTATAGGTATAACGGCCTAGCTGCCCGGCGGGGGTCAGGATATTGCCGAGTCCATCCCCCGCCCCCTCCCAGGCCAGCTAGGCCAATTGCCCCCCTCCCTCACCCTCTGAACCGCCCCCACGCCCACCGGATCCTTACCTGTGTTTTCTGGTGGCCGCTCAGGCGTTCCAGCGACGGAGCAAGGGAGGCCGGCCTCTGCCCCGGCCTCCCTTGCTCCAGAGTAGTCGCGAACGTACTTTATGGCACATTCACAACTGCTTCCGGCGACGGAACGCTTGTTCCGTCGCCGTCGCAATCCTCAGGATTGCGCTGTAACATGGTGATGATGTCGATGATGATGATGGTACTTGCTTACTAAACTTAGCTGTTGTAAGAACTTCATCACTGTCACAGACATTTTTCCAAGTTTAAGGGAAAATATTTTTCTTTCCTAAACTTCAGTGGAAGGGGTGTTTTACTTCGTACCTAGGCGATGTTCCAAACATGAAGCAGATGTCAGGTAACATATTTGATACTCCTACCTAAATCAAGGCTTTCCTTTGTATATGTATGTACACACACACACACACACACACACACACACACACACACACACACACACACACATGTTCTCAAGTATTTCAAAGCTTATTGAGAGTAATGAAATGAGAGTGCTATTAAAAGCCCATTAGCCTCTTTTTCTCTTGCTGTGTGAAGGAAAGCATGGAAATGAAATACAACAGCATGAATACAACATTAACATAACCAGTAATGCAAAATACAAGAATACTAACTCAACGTTGTCTTGGTTGTGGGACATTTTCACCACGACTTATTCTTTTCTCACTGGTTTAAGTAGTTTGCCAAATTCTCATCTATGCTGCATATTTTACCCAATCCAAGCCTTTGTGTGGCTGAAGAGCAGGCTCACCCCCATTCATACTCTATTCAGACATTCATCTTGTGTCACCGTCCTCTTATTTTGAGGGGGAAGAACTGTGCAAATCAGGCTTTTGCACAAGATGGTGTCCACAGCAAGCATTGCCCTCTCACTGATTTGGCTTCAAATGCCACTGCACAGCATCCTCATCAAGCTAAATCCAAGTGAAGCCACTGTTTCTTGCCCTCACTCTGAATGTTGCTCAGCGCCAGCTCAGTAGATTCATCACTTTGCTCACCCTAATTTTTCCTTCCACATGGAAAGCCTAAGCAAAGGAAGTGCCGGGCCGTGTGTGGGGCCTGGCTTCCTCGCCCCGCTGCTGAACTCGCACAGCTGCTTAACTCGCTGAGAATATAAATCCAAAGCGAATATACTTTTTGCGCTGTCCCAACTGCTGGAATGTCATTGCAGCTTGTCTGGGAAGCATTTGGAACACTTGTCTGTGTTATATAATAACTGGTAAGTACGTGTGTGTGAGCGAGTGAATGAAGATCAATGATACATGCGGGCAGACACACACACACACCTCGCACGAACAGATATGCAAGAGCACTGCTTATTATTCACAGGCAAATGAAATCAATCTGGCACCCCTATTAGCAGCCTCCTGCCCCAAACTGGGAAGCACGGAACCTGGCAAGACTCAAGGCCGGGGCTCCGATGCTTTGCTCCCGCCTCTGACAAGCCAACCACCTCTTTTCCGAAAAGGACAAGCCGGAGCCATCTTTCAGGAGTTTTCTCTCCCTGACAGAAATCAGCAGGGTTAGAATAAACTGCATAAGTTATCAGCTCCTCAGGAAAGAACATGAAAAAAGCCCTTCTATCACTTAATGAAAAATAGCTTCTTTTTTGGACAGAACTTCATAGGCTTGCAATCAAGCCGTGGCTCTCCTCCCCCCCCCCCCACCTCCCTTCCTTGACGTGCCATAGAGGCAAATCAAGTCGGCATCTATTAATAATATTTTCCCCTGCTCCTTTCATTTCTCTGCATGTCCTACCACTGTCAGGCCCCGTGATGGAGCAGCGCCTTTATCTCGTCCGAGTCTGGTCTGTCAGGGTGATAAACAATTCTAACAAGAATCAGAATAAAGATCTTCCCAGTAGACTTGGCGGAGAGATAGAGGCTTTTCTCATTTTCTCGACGGAAAAAAAAAATTTAATCTAGCAGCTCTGGCTTTTTTCAAGCGTCACATTCAAAGAGATGCAAATTTGTCAGAGCTGAGACCCCGGCTGACTCTCAGCACTGCGTGAATGTCAAAGGGGGGACTGGAAGCCTTTGACATCTCTGCCTTTTTTGGGGGCTATCTGCTGCAATAAAAAAAAAGTACGGGGGAGAAAAATGCTTTGTAGTGTATGTTTCAACAATTTTCATAAGTTTTCTTCTGAAATGAAATAGTGCCGTTGGGAAGGTAAAGAGAGAAAGAGGGACGAGGCAGGCAGAAGGCACCGCAGACGTGTCCATTTAGATGTGAACGTGCAAGGATAATGGCAGTCATGTTGGTATCATTAGGCGATTTGGAGGGTGTTAATTGAAGCATGCCTGGGCTTCCTTTGACTTAAAAAAGAGGCGGATGCACAATGACGGCGCTCCGCTTTCATACCTAGCCTCGTATGTTGCATTATTAATCGTCCGATGGCTGGAATGCATATCTATGCTCGCCCCTGCTGACTGCATATGTTTGCATGATGGTGGGAAGTCCACCGAAGCTAATGGTGGCACTCCCATTAGATTTAGGGCCGTGGCTGGTCTTGTCTTGCTGGTCTTGTCTGCCTGCCCTGCGTTTTGGTGCTGACCACAATCAAGGGATCGGCCAAGTAGCTGCCGTCAAGTTGCCCAGACACTCTCAGTCAACCGCAGGCCTCAAAAAATGAACCCGGATGAAGTGGCGGAGCGATGTAGCCATAACGATCAGATGCTCCACATGTTCGTATTTGATCCTGACCTTTGCCTCCAGGCCTGTTAAGCCTGACCGTCTTTGCCCCATGGTTGCTAGACATGCAAATAGTTCAGCAAAGAGGGTGGGAATTGGTGGCTTATGTCACAAAGGCAGGGAGGCTCTCTAAACAATGATATTCCCCTGTACAGTTACTAGGAAGAAGAAGGGACATTTCTGGGGTGTGTGTGCACTCCAAGGTGAACTTTCAGCCTCCCCAAAGTGCCTATTATCTTCCCCTCCTTTGAGGGGAGAGGAGAAAGAGTTGAGAGGAGAAGGTAGAGTGACCGATAGACTCGCAACTGTGCAAGTCATTATTATACTAGATTAGTCACCTGTAGGTGTGGATTTCCTTATCATTTCTGTACACCTGAAACTATGCCCAAAGTGGCTTACAATAAAGAGTCTTCTTCTCAGTCACTGAACATTCAAAAGGTTCTGTCAGAGGGGCAGCCGCAGAAACTGGGACCCTTACCACCTTATTTTGTGCCCAGGTACAGCATCAGCGGCACCTTAATCAAGCAGTAGTGATCGTTACACCCCACAAGTTGTTACTCACAAATCACAACAGCTGCATAAACAGCTCGCACATGGAGGCAACAGGATCTCACCCCAAAATGTGCCTATTCCCAGCTGACTGAATCCTTTCATTTTAAATATTCACGTCTTCAGGTGCCTGAGGGTTATTTAGATATCTCACCTTCCTGTACATGTCTTATTTTAAGATCATATGATTTCCAGAGCTCTTTTATTATTATTTTACTCTTTCAACTGTTACACTGACTAATTTCCCTCTTTTTTTCTGTCTTTTCAGTGTTCTGAAACAGACAAACCAAACTACAAACAAAGGGCCCAATCCTATCCAGCTTTCCACTGCGCTGATGCAGCCATGCCAACGGGGCGTGCGCTGCATCCTGCAGTGGAAGGGGCAGTCACAAAGGCCTCCTCAAGGAAAGGAAACATTTGTTCCCTTACTTTGGGGCTGCATTGAGGCTGCATCAGTGCTGGAAAGTTAGATAGGGTTGGGCCCAAATGCACCGGGCAAGATTAGGGCTGGAAGGACTGAAGGAAGAATGCCCTATGTTTCTCTGTAGGCTTACCATCGTCCTGGAATCAAGCCTGGCTTCGGCCTAGACCGGGCCCGAGCCGCTCCCAAGGGTGCACTGCGGCTGCCCAATGGGCTTCCGGCTTCTGGAACTTCCAGTCAACGACACGACCGAAGCTGGAACCCCGATGGGCAGCCGCAATGCACACTTGGGAGCTGCTCGGGCCCGTTCTAGGCCGAAGCCAGGCTCGATTCCGGGACGATGGTAAGCCTATATCTCTGCATTCTAACTGTAGATGAGAATGCACACTAATGCAATGTGAGTTGCTAGAAAATTATAAGAACTTGGGAAGCAAACGCTGGCTATATTTGATTGTTCATAAGTTATGCTGGCTCACAGAGTTTACAGATGATTTTTGTGTAGGGAAAAAAAGAAATAAAAAAGAGAAAAAGAAATACTTGCTTCACGGACATCTCCTAGTGACACCAACTATGAACTCCAATTGATACATGATTCACATTTACTGAAGAAAGAAAGGGAGTGAGGGAGAGCAAAATCAAGAAATCCAGCAGGCACAAAAACAAACACCACCCTTCGTGAAACAGAAAAGGGGTCGATTCTGTTTCAAAACTCTGGTAGAAATTTGGAGTTTTGCATGTATCTCAATAGGCACTATGCTTAGCAGTGACTGTTACCAAGTTTCATTGAAGGTCAACATGCTTTAGAGAATGACCCTCATTTATTAATAGCAGTTAAGCATAAGACTAGCAATTTGTGGCTGGCGTTGACTCCATTAACAAAAATAAGTGCACAATGAAAATGTTGATTTACAAAAAACGTTGTCAGCTTGTTCAAGCATCATAACCCAGTTATTGTCATAAATAAATATTAAGCACTTTACACAAAACACTTCACAAGTTTTCATTAGAAGTGCAGTCTTGAGGCCCCAGATTTGATACTACATATGTATGTGTTGGGAAAAATATCTGTATGAAGGGGCCCTGAAGAATGAGTTGGAAGCCCTATTGGAGTTGATGGGTCTCACTTCAGTGTAAATGCGTTCGTGACTGGAGAGCAGTAGAAAAAAATCCTGTATGTTTTGCAGATGGCATATCACATGTGATTATTTCAGCTACCGTATTTTTCGCTCCATAAGACGCACTTCCCCCCCACCAATAGGGGGAAATGTTTGTGCGTTTTATGGACCGAATGCTAAAAAATTGTAAAAAAAAATACTTATCGGGGCTTTTGGGGGCTTCGGGGAGGCACGTGTGACCCTCTGCAGGCCTCCCCGATCTTCAGTTCGGTGATAAATGGCGATTCTCGGGCATTCCAAAAATCGCCGTTTTCTGCCGAACTGAAGATCGGGGAGGCCTGCGCAACCCTCTGCAGACCTCCCCGATCTTCAGTTCGGCGATAAATGGCTATTTTCGACCATTTCCGGAAAACTGGAAATGGCCGAAAATAGCCATTTATCGCCGAACTGAAGATCGGGGAGGCCTGCAGAGGGTCGCGCAGGCCTCCCCGAAGCCCCCACAAGCCCCGGTAAGTAAAAATATTTTTCCCTATTTTTAACTCCATAGTACGCATGCGTCCTATGGTCCGATGCGTCCTATGGAGCGAAAAATATGGTGGTTGTGCCAAAGTCTTCATGGAAAAGATGGGTTTTAAGGAGGGATTTGAGGGCTTTATATCCTTAGATGTTTTCTGGAAGGACTATGGTGTAGTCATTGGGGCAGCTAAGTAGTGCCAGCATCTGATTGCTTCCTTAGGAGGTAGGGCTGCATACATTTTATGAGGTATGAGGCTTCCTTTAGCCTGGGGGGAGGGATGGAACAGGCAATTCATTTGTGGAATGTATTGCCACAAAAGACGGTGATGGCCACTAGTTTGGATGGCTTTAAAGGATGAATGGACATATTCATATAGGACAAGTCTTTCAATGGCTACTAGTCGTGATAGTCATCATGTGCTATCACCAGCATCAGTTCTATTACGGCCTCCGAATACCAGTTGCTGAAGAATAATGGTGTGAGATAAGTCCGTCTTTCTCTCCTGCTTGTGGGCTTTCCAGAGGCAGCTGGTGGGGCCACTGTGGGAAACAGGATGTTGGACTAGATGAGCCTTTGGAGTGATCCAGCAGGGCTCTTCTTATGTTCCCCCACCTCCTGCCCATTGACGATGTATTGCTCACTACTACTGCCACCATACTGGGGGTTCAGGGGTCAGCCTGGCCAGGTGGACCCTCTCATGAACTTGGGCCCTCAGGAGCCACCCCTGTAATAAACCCAACAGAATATCACGTAAGTTAGTCAGGTGAACAACTGACCTACAGTCAACTGTACATAATTAATACATAATTGTCACAGTCAGTAGAGCTGCCGCCTTGCAAGCCCGAAGGTCGGTGAATGGCAAGTTCAAGACACGTCACCGACAAAAAGCTGTGAAAGCCTCTGTGAGGAGAGATAAGAACTGCCAGCTGCGTCGGTCGAGTGTGGAAGGTGACGACCAGCAGAAAAGCCAGACTGCAAAAGGATACCACCTGGAATGTAGCTGTTCACGAAAGATTAGCCTGCCCATGTACACCGCCTTGGATTAAAGTCGGAGGAGAAATCCAATGACCAAGAAAGGCAGTATACAAATACTGTATTTTATTGTTATTACTGTTATTGTTGTTGCTATTATTATTATTATTATTATTATTATTATTATTATTATTATTATTATTATTATTATTATTACATAATATGTATTATGTGTATTATGTGTTTTATGTATTAATACTGTGTATTATGTACAACTGTGTATTACAATACAAGTGTATTATGTGAGTAGGCTGGTCAGTGAACAGAGCTGCATGAAAGATATTAGAAGAGAACATTTGCAGTGAAATGACTGCTTTTGGTCAGGGAAGACATTTGGCTTTAAGTTACACAAGGAAGGGGAAGAACACAGGACTCGATAAAGTGACCAGTTGTCCAGGAGATGAGGCTCTTAGCTCTCCTGGGCAAACATCGTAGGAAGTCTGTGCAGATGTTCAAACAGGATACAGATGAGGGAGGGGCAGTGAGATGCCCCCTACCCCCCATGCATTAATTGGAAATGACTTAAAATAAGGGTTGCCTCGTGTAAAACGCAACATGTCTAGTCCATGGACGTCCCCCCTTCATTTTTGCAGAGTCTACGGTGTAGTGGGTGTAGTGCAGAGATCCTTGTGCAGAAGTTCCAACCAACAAATGAAGGATGAGAAAGACCCATCTCATTCGAAGATCTGCAGAAAGCTAAGGACATTTCACTTATTTCTACCTGGGTTCAACTGATGCTGGTATGTATGTTAGACCAGGATTCTAAGCTGTAGACATGTGATCTTTTTCCACATTGTTTGCCTTTAAAAAATGTTTGATGCACACCAAACGTGTTGAGGGAAATCATTAAGCAACACAGGAACAAATTATATCAAATCTTTTTTCTGCTCCGTTGTAGTTTGGCCCATAACGTACAGTAGATGTTAAACATTCCATATGTCCAATGGACTTGATTTGAGTAAGAGAAGACTGGCAGGCAGATAATCATTTTATTGAAAAGCAGAATACTTTAATAATGTTTTAGAATAACACACAGCGCAATCCTATCTGAAGCCGTTACAAATGTGCCGTAAAGCATGTTTGCGACGACTCGAGAGCAGGGAAGGCCACTCTCCCCTGCTTTGCCGCCGGAGCCCATGCCCGGCCACCACTGGATCCAGGTAAGGATCCACCAGGTGGGGGGGCGGATCGGCAGGGGAGGGAGGGTGCTCATAGGGCCAGGGGACGGCCTTGGCCGTATCCCAAACCCCGCCAGGTGGATGGGCCATTACACTGCCTCCTCCTACTTCCGCCAGCAATTTTGCAATTTTGCTGGTGGAAATCCGAGGAGGCCGATCGGCAGGGGCTGGATTTACACTCGGGGAAGGGGATGACCGTCCCCTTCCCTGAGTATACCTCCGGCCAAGCAACAGCCTGGCCGCAGCGGAGCATAGGATCCGGCCGCCGGCCGGATCCTTACATAGGATTGCTCTGACAATGCAAGATGCAGATCAACCGTACACTAGTCTTGACATTACATATATATATCAAGGGTGGCCAAACTGTGGCTCCTGAGTCACATGTGACTCTTTGACATACAATGTGTGGCTCTCGGAAAATATGTTGACTGAGCTGTTTTTTACATCACAATTAATATATAAAAGGTTAGTAAACATAAGTTTATAAAGGATTAAAACATAAGTTTAATGTTCATGGTGAGTAAATATATTTAACAATTTAAATGCTTCTTAAATATTGTGGCTCTCAAACATCTGATATGTGGCTTTTACATTAATCAAGTTTGGCCACCCCTGATATAGAACAAATATGGAACACTGTATAATATATATTTTTTATTCTGTAGAGAAACATTTTATTTTATTAAATATATTTATTATTTTACGCAGAAATATTGTATTTTCAAAACAGGATGTGAATGCAATTTTGCATATATAAAAAAACAAACAAAACCATTCCATACTGTAATAGGGTTTGCAACAAGGGATGATGAAAGTCAGTCATTAATCTCATCAGATTTTATAGGTCTGGATCTGCTCTATAGAATCCGTATCATGGATTGCCAGTTTCTGCAAACCTCTACTCACCCCAGTAGCCAGCATGCTTACAAATGGATTTGAGTTATTCTCACAAGTAAAGGTGTGTAGTAGGATTTACCCTCCAAGCTTATAAAACCATGTAAATTATTTCTGAAGTCATGTCAAGTGTCATTTATTCCAAGGTTTGCTTGCAAATTTTAATCAGAAAACACAGAAGGGGTATGTGGATTAGATTGAAATATCCTTTCACCTTGTGCTCTGCCCAGGCTGACTTACTATGGGGGCTGATATAACTGGCAGAAGTTACAGCACGCATGATAGAGGAAGGCTGGACACAAACTAGAGGAAACACATAAAGAAACATTTATTTAAAAAAAGTAAATCAACCATAAAGATCCTCCCAGTAGACTTGAGAGATGGAAGCCGTTCTCATTTTCTCCATGGCAAAATTTAATCTAGCTGCTTGGCTTTTCAAGCATCATATTCAAAGAGATGCAAATGTGTTGGAGCGGAGACCCCAGCTGACTTTTTAGCACTTTCTGAATGTCAAAGGGGCTTAAAAGTTGAAGTATCTTTACCTCCCCTCTATCTAAAGCAATTCAGTAATGGCAAAAACACCAAGCTGAAAGCACAGCCCACCTCTGTCTTGTGGTACAGAGCTCTCGGTGACATATGGAATGATTTGCTAGGAAGAATGGCGGCCTGTGTGTATCAGGGGAGAGTTGGGTCTCGTGGAAAGTCCAAATGGAGCCTTTCGAAAGCAGTTTGGCCAGATGTGCAAGGTTTCTCCTGCATGAACAAGAACCAGGAACCTCTGTATAATGCCTTTTCCACTGTCATACAAAAATATATGAGAATTCAAGGTTGATCACTCATTTGGGCAGCACTGTAGTTCTTACTATGCGGGCAGCAAATATTAGCAAAAACATGAGGGGGAAATACGCTGGATGGCTGGAGAGGGGGTAGCATTATAGATGGCGAACTGGTTCAGATGTGCATCTCAATGATTCGACCATTTCCCACCCCTTTTTTTCTGAAAAAAATTCAGATCATTCAAAGAGCCATTTTGAAGTTCAGTAAATGCCTTTGCCAGTTTTCCCATCCAACAAATACCCTCCCCACCAAACTTCTGCTCTCCTCCAAACACAACCTTTATGTTCCCAGTGGCAGTGGGGGGCTCCATTATTCCCACACTGCTCTCTCTCTCTCTCTCTCTCTCTCTCTCTCTCTCTCTCTCTCTCTCTCTCTCTCTCTCTCTCTCTCTCTCTCTCTCTCTCTCTCACACACACACACACACACACACACACACACACACATACACACACACACACACACACACACACACACACACACACACACCATGTTATTCTGGGTGAAGAATGTCAAGAATGCTGCCCATCGTGCAAGGAACTGCCAGGGGGTGGCCCCTTCCCCCCTTGTATGAAGCAAGGACAGAAAATGGGGCTCCATCATTGGAGGGTGAGTAGAACAGGGTGGAGACATAGCAGTCATAGCGCAGCCTCCATTGCTCCGCTGACACATACTATAATGTGGCACAGGATAGGATTGGGCAGGAAGGAGAGGGGAAGACACAGCCACACCCATATTAGGAGGGCTCTGAGCAAAACAGGGGCTCTGAACTGCTAATCCAGCAACACTTGAATGGAAGCACAATTGCAAATTTCATCCGAGTTAGAGCCACAACAAGAAGGGTCTGCAAAATAATTGCCCAGGTGCCTTTCAAAGAGTTCTCTTCTGATTAACTGACATTGAAACTAGTATTAACTCTTCATTGTGCAATATGGTTCACTCCGTACAATTCCGTTAGGTGATGTATCTAATGTATTTACAATAAGAATACAACAAGGCCTTAATTAATACTCTGAAACTCAAATATTTTGGCCAACTAATGCGAAGAGAGGACTCTCTGGAGAAGACTCTGATGCTGGAAAACTTTGAAGGCAAAAGGAGAAGGGGAAGGCAAAGGATGAGATGGTTAGACAGCATCACCGATGCAACGAACATGAAAATGAGCGAACTCAGGAAGATAGTGGAGGACAGGAAGGCCTGGCGGGATATGGTTCATGGGATCACGAAGGGTCGGACACGACTTAATGACTGAACAACAACAAGGACACAGCAAGTAGTGATTTTTTTTTAAAAAAAGTTATGTGCTAGATGTCAGATAGCTGCACTTGTAACAGAGAGATCTCATTTATCTTTCAGATGATCTACATCTTATTCTACTAATGGAGATTCTGTTTGCAAGGAAAAGAGAAAAATAGCATTGAAGCTGGAGTAAGAACAAATTGCCTTGAGTGATGTCATGAATAACTACACTTTGGACATGTTCAACTAATTTTCAGGTTCCCTCTTGCATGTTCTCTCCACATCCCCCTCCCTGTCCAGTTTCACCCCTCCATGCGCAGTGCTCCCAAAATGGCTGCCAATGGAACGCTCTGTGCACTGTTGGCGGCCAAAATGCTTCTGCATGACATACATAAAGAAATAGTTCGTTTCTAAACCCTAACCCCAAGCTCTACCTTGAGATGAACACTAGATTTCTTTCTCCATCACACTCAGCTTTCAAGCAATTGTTGCTACAGCACCTCTCCTCCTAACACTGGGCCACATTCCATATTATGGCCATCATATGGTGGTGGTTTGAAACTGCTTCATATGGCAGCTGTTATCGCATGGTGCGATGTTTGTGTTCAGTGATTCGCTAAGTACATTCAGCAGTTTTCACCATGGTGCTACAAATCATTCACTTTTAAGATTTTGGGTGGTGGTGATCAAACTGTGGTCCAGTAGATAACAGTGCAACTGTGGTCTAATAGGTCAAAGTTGGACTTTGATCTAGGAGATCTGGGTTCAAATCCCAGTTCTGTAAGGCAGTGCAATCCTACGTAAGGATCCAGCCAGCGGCCCAAGGCCACCCACCAGATCCTGAGTAGTGGTGGCCAGGCTGCCGCCAGGCCAGAGTTCTACTCAGGGGACGCTCATCCCCTTCCCCGAGTGTAAATGCTGGCTGGCCCGACCAGCCTCCTCAGATTTCCGCCAGAAAAATTGCTGGTGGAAGCAGAAGGAGGCCATGTAATGGCCCAGCCGCCTGGCAGGGGCTGGGATATGGCTGAAGCCATCCCCCGCCCCCTCCTGGACCAACTGGGCCAATGCCCCCCCTCCCCAGCCCGACGAAATGCCCCCCTGCCCTAGGTTTGCAGGCGACCGCAGGGGTGCTCCGTCTCCGGAGCAAGGGAGGCCAGTCTCTGCGCTGGCCTCCCTTGCTCATGAGTAGTCGCAAACATGCTTTACGGCACATTTGCGACTACTGCTGGTGACTGAACGCTCGTTTCATCGCTGGCACGTAGAAGAGGATTGCGCTGTTAGTGGCCCAGTTCAGATGCAAGTAGGGTTTGAGCCTTATGCACTCTTTCTCCATCCACGTTTACACTCCTATAGAGAATTTGAACTACCCACCTTCGGTCTAGAGAGCAGTGAAGAAGGTTAAATGAAATCTTTTCAAGCAGCATTTGAGGTAGCAGCTTCTTAGGGCTGCGTCCTTTTCCGTTACTTGATTGATGAGGCCAGATTACTATGATTTGACTGGAAAAGGTTGACTGACTCTTTGAGAAAGGAGGGTGGGCCTCTTGGTTTTAAACTCTCAAGACAGTGGCATTAGATTGATTAAGTGTGTACAAGTTGGCTACAAAAGCCGCACAAAGGGGACTAGAAGGGTTTGACAAGATGAAATACTTTTCAACTGGTTGAGTGAAGAGATCTATAACAACACAATAAAATATACTCAACAGTAAATGATATCTTTGGTGCAGAAGCAAGCTCAAGTAAGGTCACACGACTGAATCGTGCATGACAGGTCCATCCAAAGTTAAAGAAAAGAACACACTCATGCAATTAACAGTGCAATCCTGCACAACTTTCTGTGCCCGGCCTAAAGGGCCGGCCGTGGTATCTTGAGCCCATTCCCAAGCCGCACCAGCGCAGTCCGGGAACACCTCAGGAGAAGGGAACGTTCGTCCCCGTCCCTGAGTGTAGGACTGTCCAGGGCGTATGGATGTATGTATGACAACTCTGAAGCTGACATACGTCTGAGGTGGTGGGGTAAGGCTGAACTGGGCCAGGAAAGGGCCGAGGAAATCGGCGAGTGCATCGCTGATATCCCTACCCTCTCCTGGCCTGATTCGGCCAATGCCCCCCCCTCCTTCCATGCCCCTGTCTGCCCTCCCCCTGCCCCTGTACCGACTGGTGCAGGACTTACCTCAACTGGTGGGTGCCAGGTCTGGAGGATGGGGGAGTAAGGGCTGTTTGTGACACAGCCCTTTGCAACATGCACTGGCTGGCTTCTCCAGTGGGGCATATGTGATTGCCAGTTATTCTCATTGGCAACTGCTTTACATTGGGACCTTAACCTCACAGATACTTTATAAGCCATTTTGCCTCAAGAAAGCACCCCTTCCTCACCCTGGTCTCCAACCCACTCCCTCCCGTTCTGCCCATCCCACGTCCCACCTGCCCCCTGTGCTGACTTACTGGCTCTGGGGCTCCTTGGTGGGCTGCTGGTGAGGAGCTCAGCTGTGCTGAATGGCATGTCAACTTTTGCAACAGCCATAAAGCACGCTGTGCTGCTGGAACAAGAGCTCCAGCGGCCCAATAGGATTGGGCCCTAAATTTGTGACGGGTAAACATTCCATCTTGTTTTGATTTAGAATTGGGCTTGATCAATCAAGCCATTAAACCAAAATTAGCGTAGTTAATTATGACCCCCGTTCAGACCCTGTTGTGCTCCTGAGATTTGTTTTTGTGATCAATATAACTACGTTCACAAGAGAGTTACGATCCAATTCTATTGTTCCATGTGATAGATGCGAGAGTTATTCACACCTTTGCATCAATGTAAAAAATGGTAACAGTCAAGTAAGACACACGAGGTTCTTCCTAGGGACCTCACCTATCCATTCCACAGAGCTGGCTGTGAGGAGCTCCTTGTGTTTCTGATTCACACATCAGACTTTCGTTCAGATGAACCAGATTGAGGTCTGCACAGCAACCCACATAACATTCCAATAGACCTTCAGAACAGAGAAAATGAGAACAATATGTTTCTGGCTGACATTGGCCCTGTGGTTCCATACCCTTTCTGTCAGCTCGCTCCATCACAACACTTCAGGGAGAATAAATGCAGACATTTGCTAACCTGGGCTTACGGTATGCTTGATTAAAAGGTGCCATTTGAATTAACATTTAATACATAGTTCTTTAATTATAGATCCCGAAGGGATGGCAAGCACAACCAGCCATTAGAAACAAACAACACTGCTCAAGCAGAGCAGCGAGCTAAGCAGTGTGGTTTAGGTTTCAAACAGAAACCAAAACCAAAAGTGAAAGGGTCGGTTCACACTTGTATGTATGGACGTCATTGGTGTGTCATTGCTTAACCATGTCATTGATTTAATTACTTAAACATTGCTATCCAGTGCAAGCATCAGGTTGTTGGGGCCCTGGGGCCAAGCTCGGTGCAGAGGCCCCCATAGTGCCCCTGCCCATCTGTCACTACCACCAATACTGAGGGCTCAGAGAGGTCGATTCAGCCATCAGCCAGTCCATGACCCCAGACTCCACCTGCATTTACACCCCGCCTTCCTGTCAGATGACTCTCCAGACAGCTAACAACATCAAATAAGAACAAAAAATAATCAAAACAATGTAAATCAGGCATTCCCAACCTATGGTACCGCAGGCCGGGGGTACGCGAGATGCTGCCCGTTATCAGCTGCTGTCATCAGCAGCTGATAATGGGCAGTGTTAACTTTTTTTCCAGGTTGCGGCACAGGTGGGAGGACCCGCCCATGCCGCAACTCCGAAAAAAGGCTATAGGCCTGCTTAAGTCCCCGGTAGCATTTCCTACCTGTTCAGCTGGTCACCACCATCTTGGATCTCGTGAGATCCAAGATGGCGGCGTCCAAATCTCACAAGGGCCTCATGTACCTGCACGAGATTTGGGCGCCGCCATCTTGGATCTCGCAAGATTTTGCGAGATCCAAGATGGCGGTGACCAGAAGAACAGGTAGGAAATGCTACCGGGGATTAAAGCAGGCCTGTAGCCTTTTTCGGGATTGTGGCATGGGTGGGCAGGTCCCCCACTGCTCGTGCTGCAACCCCCCCCCAAAAAAAAATTGGCAGGGCTGTAGCCTTTCCCTCCGGGTTGCGGTGCAGATGGGAGGGCTTGCCTGCCTGCGCCGCGAGTCGGAAAAAATGCATTTTTTTTGTTGGGGGTACGCGGGGGTACGCAGGGGCAGGTAGTCCAGGGGAAAGCGGCACCTTTGGAGGCCCGTGAGGGGGTACGCGGGCCTCCAAAGGTTGGGAATCCCCGATGTACTGTAAATAAAGCCAAAATAGAACAAAAATGAGATAGCAAAAAAGAGAGCATTATGGCCCAGTCCTATGCAGGGCCTACTTTAGGGTTTAGGGTTTAAACTTTAACGAAGTTTAAACTATAGTTTTTAAATTCTGCCTTAAACTGTAACTTAAGACTCCAAAGCCAGATCAGTTTAGTTTAAACTGATGGGCCACTGTGAGATACAGGAAGCTGGACTAGATGGGGCTCTTCTTAGGTTCTTATGCCATTGCTGCCAGATCCACCCCCCACTGACTCCGCACCCCATTCCTCCCCCCTCCCCGCCTAATTATGCCCTCAGCCCGAGAGCCGATGTACATTCGAGGAGGCCTACTGGGGCTGGGCAGTCCTACACCAGGGGAAAGGGACAAACATCCCCTTCTCCTGAGGTATTCCCAGGCTGTGCAGATGTGGCCCGGGAAGGAAGCAGGATACTTACGCAGGATTGGGCTGTTTGTCAGGATAGGCTTTGCATTTGGCCCATCAGTGTGTCATTGGTATGGCATTGCCAGAATGGCCTTAGTATATGACGGATGTTGCGTTGGCATCTGTGTTCCATCAGCATGGCATCCAAATAGAATTGGGCTTTTAGTAAGTTTATTTACAAGTGAGTAAGTAAGGAATTTTGACACATGTCCCCAAATCTATTGTCTAAATTGGCCCTCTACTCCCTGTTTCGTGGCAGGTCTGGCGTACTGCAAGGGTTAGATTTGCAAATACAGCACACGAATTTCAAAATTCTATTAGTTTGTTCAGTTACTTACTGCAGATCTCTGGGTTCCAGACTAATCCACGTTATAATTATGAATCATTGTTAAGTATATGTGACCTCTGTGTTGACTTTGATGAAATTCTGGACCAGTTAAACCATATTGTGTGTTATTTTGGCTCATGATCCTAGTGTTGTCTGCAAAGAATATATAGATTTTCCTGCATCATAGTCCATTAGATCGACTACCACAATGTCTGTCATTTGACATCTTGAATACAAGTGGGCATGAATGCCAAAGACTGGTGGAAATGACAACTGATAAAACCTAACAATATAATTTATGATCCTTTCAGGGTGAAGAGAAAAAAAGGTGAAATTATTGCAAGAAGAAAGGTTGGTGTCAAGGGACTCCAAAACTTCTAAGTATAACTACTTCCACTATCTCAGATGGGGATGACAAAAAAAAAAAAAACAAAAAAACAACCCACCATTTTTTTGCCATCCTATGCACAGATGAAAGAAACTTGTCATTCCAACTTCACAAAACAGCACTAGAGATGAAACGCTCAACTCCACTGGGACAGCCATTTTTTGCTGTTATTACAGGAGAAAATTATAACCATAAAAATGTCCAATTTAGAAAAAAAGGTGCCACTTTAGTGTCATTTGCATAAAAGCTGTTACATACAAATTGTTATAAAGACAAATGTGTAGTACTCTTGTTGAAAATTGCTTATATCTTAGGTGCTCTGCCTGAAACGACATAAAGGCCTCTTCAAACTGAAATTCATTCTCAGGTAAATAAAGCCGAAAGGGAATTTTCACCTATTTGTATGTACGTGAGCGGTTTCACATATAGTCTTTAGGAGATTCTTTGACATGCTCTTCTCACCCTCCCGTTTTACGCTTTCTCCCATTTTGGCTGCTTGGTGGCCTCCATTACAGTTACTTGGCTTCAGTGATGGAGGAGCCGGAACGATTTGTCCCAAAGCTAATAACAGTTCAAATCTTTATATCGCTGGAAATATCTTACTATAAAAATGTTGAAACCATGACTGATTACTTATATTTGGGGAAGGGGCTGTAGCACAGTGGTAGAACACATGCGATGAATGAAGAAGCTCTCTGGCATCTGGAGTTGAAGGATCAGGTAGATGTGATCAGAAAGTTTTCTGCCCGAAAAGCCACCACCAGGCAGTGTAGACCAGGGGTTCTCAACCCCTTCCCGGCCGAGTACCACCTTCGGCACCACTCTCCTGCTGTGTACCACCGGAAGTGACATCATTGCCAGTTACTTCTGGGTTTTCAGAGGCCAGAAAACATAGGTAGGAGGCTCTGAGCGGGTGGGAGGGCCTTTCTCAGCATTCGTGAGAGGCTCGGCCAAAGGCAAGAATCTCTCGGAAGTGAAAACGGAGTGAGATTCCAGCGGTTCAGAGATCCGAGTACTACCAGCAGTAGGCCAAAGTACCACTGGTGGTACTAGTACCACTGGTTGAGAACTCCTGGTGTAGATATTAATGGCTAGATGGGCCAAAAGTCTATATAACTCAGTTTCACATATTCATCTCCTTCTTCAGTGAGAGGGAAATGCATACAGTCATTGCATATGTGCTTTGCATTCAGAAGGTCCTAGGTTCAGTTGCTAACATCTCCTGACATGGGTGAGAAAAACACCTCTCTTAAATCCTTAAGAACCCCTGCAGGTCAGTACAAACAATGCTGAGCTATATGAACCAATGGCCTGACTCATTATAAGCCGGCTTTCTATATTCATGTCCATTTACGCATTGACACTCAATGCTAACAACAGGGGAAATGATCCTTCAGTAGCATCACGAATCAGCAAACTTGAAGATTTTCATCATGAATTGCACACAGGGATCACAGTGGCCCAGCTCAATCATGAGACCAGACCACTGCAGAATTCCCATGGATGACTCTTTCAGCGCAATCCTGAAGTTCGTTCCAGCGGCGGAGCAAGCGCTCCAGTGCCAGAAGCCGTCGCGAACATGCTGTAAAGCACGTTCGCGATGACTCGGGAGTAAGGAAGGCCAGCCTCCCTTACTCTGGAGCCGAATCTCCATGCAGACGCTGGTGGAAGGTAAGCGCTCCAGCCGCGTGGGGGCCATCGGCCTAGCCGGCCTGGGAGGGGGATGGTTTCAGCCATATCCCCGTCCCCGCCGGGCCGGCTACGCCGTTACACGGGCTCCTCTACTTCTGCCAGCTATTTAGCTGGCGGAAATCCGAGGAGACCAATAGGGCTGACCCGGGACGAGCGTCCCCTTCCCCAAGTAGACCTCCAGCCCGGCATTTGCCAGGCAGCCGGTGCACAGGATCCGGCGGGTGGCCTTGGGCTGCTGGCCGGATCCTTAGTCAGGATTGTGCCCTTTGTTTATGACTTTCCCAGCATCAAGAATTCTGAGCTAGTGAAGAACTAGCACGAGAGTAAGAAGGCGACACTCCTTGCTGCTTCTACCTGCTGTATTTTGAAAATTCAGAATATAATTCACAACTACAACATCTCCTCTCCAATCCTGAAAAGCTCTAGTCTATGGATTAAAAAAACCCTTCTATCATCATCATCATCATCATCATCATCATCATCATCATCATCATCATCATCATCATCATCATTGGAACTTGCTCACAATGTCAAGAGTTACTAGCTATGCTAGATGGGCCTTTGGACTGATCACCCGGACTCTTACACCCGGGGAAGGGGAAGAGCATCCCCTCCCCTGAGTAGACCTCTAGCCTGGCATGCTCCAGGCAGCCCGTGCACAGGATCCGGCAGGCGGCCCTGGATTGCCAGTCGAATCCTTGCAGTGGATTGTGCTCACACACACACGCACACACGCGCACACACACACAGCAAAGTATTCAACTTTTTAAATGCTGTTCAACATTATTGCCTCCCCTGGTTGATACTCCTTGAGCACCGTTTCTCCTCTTGGTTGCTTCTTCTTTATGGATTAATCACATGAACTCCCAGCCAATAAGGGATCACATAGCTCATGCAATGATGTCACACTGTTATCAGACTTGCCGCATGATGACATCACTGTCGGTGGACGAAGGCAGTTAAGAGTGCAAGTGAGAGCATTTTAAATGAACAGGTGAACAGTTTCACAAGGAATGATGAAAAATCATCAGCACTGGCAGAATGTTCACAAAAACTGTGATCAGCTTCGGCTCAGCCCTAATGACTCGCATAGTATGTCATCATCTGAGAACTGTGAGATTATTCAGAGCACTATGAATTCTACCATTATTTCATGAAGGGAATCACACACTGCATGTTTCCTGAAATCTCACTTTCATAGGTAACATTTTTTTTTCCAATTAGAATGTCATTTCGAAAAGTTAGGTGTAAATTCTGAGCATGTTACGTTAAAGAGAAAAGTTACTTCATTTTATTATTAAAGGAAAGAAACATAAAATGGGAAAGGAAACAGGATTCCATCCTTTATACTGCATCCCCACCCAGTCCTCTGATATACAGTAGGGCACCCGTATCCGCGGAGGATACATTCCAGGTCCCCCCTGCAGATACATGAATATAATTACCCCGCGCCCGCCGGATCCAGACTCATCTCATCCAGCGGACGCCTGGGCACTCCGGCGACAGATCAAGGCCGGCCTCCCTTGCTCCAAAGTAGTCGCAAACATGCTTTCCGGCACGTTTGCGACTGCTGCCGGCGACGGAACCCTTGTTCCGTCACCGTCGCAATCCTCAGGATTGCACTCTCAATCTTAACCTTCCCCTCCACGCTGATACAGCAATGCCAAAATGGTTAAAGCTGCATCTGGGGGGTGGGGTTGCAGAGGTCTCCTCTGGGTAAGGAAACATTTGTTCCCTTACTCAGGGGTAAGCCTCCATGGCATGGAGGTGTCTACTCAGACTTGTGTTAACAAAATTGCTGGCGCAACTCTGTGCGGACCCAGGACCTTTGCCCCCATAGCCACCTCATTCCACCCTCCCCACCCCATTCTGCCCTCCCCCAACACTGCCCTGCCTCCCCCACTGATTTACCTGCATTGGCGGGTCCACAACAATCCTACAGCATGTGGGGGAAGGCACAGGCCTTTTCGCAGGAGCTCTGGCAGCACGCAACTCTGCACACTTCCGGAAGGGCTTTTACACCTTCTATTAGGCAGTTAACGCTGACAGAATGCTTGTTCTGCCAGCATTACAACCCAATAGGATTGGGCTCACAGTTTTGGCTTCCCCAATAAGAAGTAATGCTGCATTCATGCCAAGAAAACAGCAGCATGCTGCCATATATTACCCCCAATCAAGAACCCTGTCTGCAAAGTTCATTTCGGCCACCCATTCATTTCAAGGGAGACGATCTTTGGATGTGCATGCAGATCTCCTTCCTCTAGTCCAGTGTTTCCCAAATTTTTTCAACCCGCTGCTCCCTTGACCGTTGGCAACCATTGGCCACGGCTCCCCATTACATTCTGTTGATGCCTGCCAATTGGCATTGCACTGTTTACAGTGAGGATTCTGTGGCAATCCGTGGCTCCCTTGGCTGGTTTCCGTGGCTCCCCTGGGACCCACGCCTCCCAGTTTAGGAACCACTGCTCTAGTCTATTAAAATAAATGGAGCAAGTCTGTACTGAATAAAGGGGAGCTCTGTGAGTACACAGCCATATGGGACAGGGATCTTTGAGCTGATCTATTGATAGGAAATACGCACACGCATGCACGCACGCACGCACGCACGCACACACACACACACACACACACACACACACACATGAAATATTGGAGCAATAGTATGAGGAATAATATGGGCCATTACTGGAGAAACCAAGCTAGAGAGCTTTGGGAAACATGCTTGCTTTCGGTTCTGAGTCATCAGGAATGGCAAGCCCAGAAAACATCGGCACTACCTCTTTAAATGCAATGCCCTTTCCCCCTTTTTTATTTAGTTATCTCTTTGCCCGCTCTGCAGCGCAATCTGCATATCTTATTGGCCTCGATTCCCAGGGCTGCCACCTCAATCTGTAGTAACTAATAGTACAACCTCACACATGGCACTGGGACCAAGCTCAGGTTAACAAGGAATCCAAAAGCAAATGGCTCTGGGAGTTTACAATAAAATAACCACTTGAAAATACAGACTGTTATCCCCCCCACCCCACCCCACCCCTCCACATTTGCATGGAAGAAGCAAAGCTTTTAGTCTCAGTAGTTCATTCAAATGCATTCGAAAGATGAGCGTTGTATTTCATGCCCTTTTTTATTAAGGCTGTTTTGATTGTGTACTATTAGCATTAATTAATTTCTATACTGAGACCAGCCATTATATTAGCGGAATGCACATTTTAATCAATTCATGCTCGCAATTGTGCACCAGTTAAAGGTAGCTTTGTGGTTTGTGCCGGATTTATGCAGCGCAGTTACCTCTGTCTGCCTTAGGTAATGTTCATCTGAAGTTCAATGTGTAGCCTAATCAGAGCTTGATAGAAGAATTATGAATGAAATCCCTAGTAATGGGGTTGTTTTCATTTCGGACCATCGTGGAATGTAGCCTCTCCAAACAGGTGCTTGAATGCATTATTAAATAACACTATACACAACTGCTCTGTCATCAAAAGCGTACAGAAACTGCAATTTTCAATAGCAGCTTACCTGTAACAATACAGAAGCATTTTGCTAGACATGAGCAGTCATTTGTTATGGGTAAATTTAAAAGGGAAACCGTCACACTGGGTTTTTTTAAAACATACAGTACATTTCGAAAGAAAGAAAGAAAGAAAGAAAGAAAGAAAGAAAACGAACGAACGAACGAACGAAAGAACGAAAGAACGAAAGAAAGAAAGAAAGAAAGAAAGAAAGAAAGAAAGAAAGAAAGAAAGAAAGAAAGAAAAAGCAACTCCCCATTGTTCTCCATAAATAACCAGGGCATCATACAGGGAAAGTTAAGCACATCTTAGATCTGAGCTAAAATTTCCCTCACCTCCACCCAATTTGCAGGCAGTGCAAGGGGTTCTATATTTTTACCATATAGGAGCATGAGTAGGGATCAGTAGCAGCCAACACTCCTCCCGCTGCTTATGGGTACCACTATCCCACCATGCAATTTCCACTTCCTACCCAGAAGACCTCAGAGCGAGGGCAGGATATATTCCTTCCTGTTCCTGCCCTTGCTCTGACCTCTTGTGGGTGGAAATATTGAAGAAAATGGTACCCAGCAGGAGTGAAAGCCACTTCTGCCAATTTTGAGCAGCGGGGGATACAGTTGCTGCTGCTACCAGAACCATATGAACAGGTGGCAGAGATGACAGAAACATGAGGAAGGGGCATTGGTTTCGCCGCGCGCAAGCTTCTTTCCTTCCCTTTCTGGTGCCAAAAAAGTTATCAAAAGAACTTGCAGCCCACATCAACATATACATTCCATGTGCTTAAATAAATGCACACAGGGATCAATGGGACGTAAAAGTGCTCAATTTTGACTGGATAGTGCCCATAATCATGTATCCAGTTAATATGTATATACCTATTTTTAAGCCCAGATATGCCACGAGGAATCCCATTTTGGAAAAGTCCTAAACCTAAATGATTTGCTCTCTTCTCTCCAAGCATCAAATAGGTTTCATTTTCATTTTCTAAGCTCACCCACACCCAAAATTAATTGGGACTGCAATCCTACGCACACTTTCCTGGGAGTAAGGCCCATTGAACACGATGGAACTTACTTCTGAGTAAACGTACAAAAAGGTACTTAAAAATACTTCACTCTGGTAGGCATTTTTGTCACCGCTTCCGCCATAGCATGCAGTACGGACTGTGTTGGTGCAGCCACATGCTATAGAGGCAGCTAGAGCCTTGGATCAGATTGCTCCCGAACGGCCACGGCCTTGTCGTTGAGCCAAGGCGGCTCCTTGGTTTACTGAGGAGCTGCAGGCAATGAAACGACTGGGCAGACGCCTAGAGCGACGGTGGAGGAAAACTTGTGATGAATCTGACCGAACATGGGCTAGAGCCCATTTCAGGGCCTACTCCGAGGCGGTGATGGCAGCGAAGAAGGCGTTTTTCTCTGCCACCATTGCGTCAGTGAGTAGCCGGCCAGCGGAGCTCTTTCGAGTTGTCCGGGATCTGCTCCACTCGGCTCCTGTAGCAAGTGAGTTGGAGTGTTCGACGGACCGCTGCAATGAGATCGCACGGCACTTCGCAGATAAAATCGCTCAGATTCGCCACGACTTGGACTCTGGTTTAACAGTTCCAGAAGTTGTACCTACGGCATCTGTCAATTCCATCGTTTTGGATTCTTTTCACCTTATACAGCCTGAGGATGTGGATAGGGTCCTCTGTAGTTTGAGATCGTCTTCCTGCCCGCTTGACCCTTGCCCAGCTTGGCTATTACGATCTGCGCGGGTTGGGCTGCCCGACTGGGTGGAACCTATTGTGAATTCATCATTGTGGGAGGGAGTGATGCCTAGCATCCTGAAGACTGCAATTGTGCGTCCCCTCCTGAAAAAACCATCTTTGGATTCCTCCAATTTAAATAACTATCGGCCAGTTTCCAATCTGCCTTTTTTGGGTAAGGTGATTGAGCGGGTGGTGGCGTCTCAGCTCCAGGGGATACTAGATGAAACGGAGTATCTGGACCCTTTTCAGTCTGGCTTCAGGCGGGGCTTTGGGACGGAGACAGCCTTGGTCGCCCTGCTGGATGATCTTCACCGAGGACTGGACAGGGGGAGTGCATCCCTGCTGGTCCTTTTGGACCTCTCAGCAGCTTTCGATACCATCGACCATGGTATCCTTCTGGGCCGATTGGCCGAGTTGAGACTAGGGGGCACTGCTTTGCAGTGGTTCCATTCCTACTTGGCTGACAGGTCCCAGATGGTGATGCTGGGAGATGCCTGTTCGGCGCCCTGCCCTTTACAGTGTGGGGTGCCACAGGGTTCTATTCTGTCTCCCATGCTTTTCAACATCTACATGAAACCGTTGGGAGAGATCATCTGGGGATTTGGAGTTGGGTGGCACCAATATGCTGATGACACCCAACTCTATCTCTCCTTGCCATCTCGCTCCAGGGAGGCTGTGGAAGTCCTAGAGCGCTGCCTGGAGGCGGTTGGGGTCTGGATGAGGGCTAATAGGTTGAGATTGAATCCAGAAAAGATAGAGGTCCTACTGGTCAGGAAAGCTTCGATGCAGGTACTGAGTCATCTGCCCGTTCTGAATGGGGTTGCACTCCCCCTGCAGGAACAGGTGCGCAGCTTGGGAGTACTTCTGGATTCACAGCTCTCCCTGTGGCCAGGGGTGCGTTTGCCCAGCTTCGGCTGGTGCGCCAGCTGCGGCCGTACTTGAGTCGATCGGACCTGACCACGTTGGTCTACGCCTTAGTGACTTCAAGACTGGATTACTGCAACGCGCTCTACGTGGGGCTGCCCTTGAAGACGGTTCGGAAGCTGCAATTAGTGCAGAATGCGGCGGCCCGGGTGGTAGCTGGAGCTAGGCGGTTTGACTCTGTTGAGCCGCTGCTTCAGTGGCTGCACTGGCTGCCCATTCATTTCCGAGCCCAATTCAAGGTGCTGGTAATGACCTTTAAAGCCCTTCACGGTTTGGGTCCAGGATATCTGAGGGACCGCCTTCTCCCATACATTCCGGCCCGCTTTCTTAGGTCATCTGAGGGGGCTCTCCTGCGTGTACCACCTCTATCGCAAGTTAGGGGAGTGGCAACACGTGGGCGAGCCTTCTCTGCTGTGGCGCCACAACTGTGGAACTCCCTGCCAGGGGATCTGAGAACCACCCCCTCCCTCATGACTTTTCGGCAGGGCTCAAAACATTTTTGTTTCGTCTCGCGTTTGGGTGATGGGTTGTAGCCTGCCTCCTGTGTCTCAAGATGCTCTGCCATGCTGCTTTTGTGCTCCCTACTGTTGCCCCCCCAGTGGTTTTTATTGATATTATTGTTTTTATTGTTTTTAAATTATGTATTTAAACTTTCTGTATTTTAAACTGTTTTTAATTTTTGTTGTAAGCCGCCTTGGGCATTTGCCTCGGCATGGGATAAGGCGGGATATAAATTTTTAAAATAAATAAAATAAATAGTGCCAGTGGCGTCGCTGGAGGTGGGGCAGAATGCTAAGTTCTGAACTGCACTGACCTCCGTTACTCACCGGCACGAGGCAGCCCCACCCCCTCGCCTTTAGAGCCATTCAGTGGGGCGAAGGCAATGCTCAGGGAGTCTCCTGTGCGTTGCCTTCGCCCCACTGAATGGCTCCGAAGGCGAGGGGGCAGGGCCGCCTTGTGACTGTGAGTAACGGAGGTCAGCGCAGTGCAGAACGTAGCATTCCGCCCCACCTCCAGCGATGCCACTGTATAGTGTGGTAGGGGATAGGATTGGGCTGCGAGTGTGCAGGGGCTCTCTGATTCGGGAACCTTGTATGAAAGCCTTCTCCTCGATAGGAGCAGCAAAGTACAGTATCTGCTAGTGAACACAAAGGAATGGGAAATGCCTTCGTTTCTTTTTTTTGAAAGAGGTGACAACCATCCAGGACTAATCAAACAGAAAAATGTCAGCATATAGGAAACTGCTGCCTGTACTGAGTCAGACCATTGATCCATCGTGGTCAGTACTACCTACTCTGACTGGCAGCTCTAGTGGTGCAGGCAGGGTCTTTCACAGCCCTGAGCCCTACCTAGAAATACCAGGGATTTTCTGCACAAAAACCATATACTCTAGCACTGAGCCACAGCCCCATTCATTCCCAATGCAATTGGAAAACTCTGACATTCCTACATTGCCCATACCTTCTTTAATTTGTTCTGATGCTTCTTACGACTGTAATCACATCCCTGTATGGCTGTAGTCACCCCCGTGCCCCATTTAAATCAAGTATTTCAATTACCTCCTGCCTACCAGTATTCACACAGTTTTGCTAGAGTTTTTCCTACATACCAACTTGGTCCCCCCCCCCAAAAAAAAACACCAGTGATCAGATCTATATCTTAATTAATGATAAGCTGTTTTAAGTATGGGAGGAAATAATGCATTTCAAAGTCTCAATTTTTCTCTCCATTTCAAAGATGCAAATACCAGAAAGAGAGCAGTTAGACTTTAAAAGAAAAATTTATGAGTATTTCCCTCTTGGTACTTCTTTCAGAGCCTTCTAATTAAGGACAAGCAGCCAACACAGTATCGTATACCAATCTGGTATTTATTAACAAAGCTTGTCATGATTTTTAACTGATTATTGCTCAGAGGATCCTCCCCTCATTAATATAAATGAATTAGGAGGAATACAGCCAAATGTTTCAAACGGGAATTAACACGAGACTGCGAGGTATAATTAGCTGAAAATACGAAATACATCAAAGTATTAATTTATATGTGTATATCCCATATTTATATAGCATGCACAGATTTCTTTCTTTATTTTTGCATCGAGTATACATTGTACAGATGAAGATATACTTCTATCAGGGTTTCCTGAACTTCTGATCTCTGGGGCACAATACTCCCCCCCCCGAATTAAATGTCAAGATACCCTTAACACTCACTCCCAAACAGATTGGAAGAAAGTATTGTATGGCCAAAGCACGAACTCATACAGAGATGCAACGAGTGACCTCCTTTGAGGGAAGGGACAACTTCTGCAACATCTCTGCATCTGGCGTGATTGAATCATAATGGGAGCGTGCACTGAATTTTGCGTGCACACATTTCGTGTGTTTTTAGTCTGTTTAGGCCCATTCCTGTTCATTTGTGCATTCGTCAGGTTCCAATTTGATTTTAATCCCACTCATTTTTATTTTTTATTATTTTTAACTGCTTCACCACCACCAGCTGTGTCACTGGTGGAAGGAAGCCCAAGGTACAGCTGCCTCCTGGCGGTGGGAATTTTTCATGGTGGGAGCCTTTCTTACCCACACTACCATGTGGGTAAAAAAAAAGCTGACCACCACTAGTAGGTGGCTGTGCTTTGGATTTCATGGATATCTGCCAACACAGATAGCAAAGAAATGATTCAAAGTAAGATTTGCTTGATGGGTACAAAGGGGAGTTCTGCAAATGGACCCCTATTTGTCCCATTCATTTCCTGGCCCATGCATTGGGGATGAATGGAATTCTATTCATTCTGAAAGGGAAGGAAGAGAGGGGGCAATTAACAGAGGAGCCATCACTTTGCATTCAGAAAGTTCTCTCTTGAATCTCTTAAGTAGGGCTAGGAAAGGCTGCAGCCTGAAACCTAGAGAGCTGTTGACAATCCGAGTAGGCAATCCGGAACCAGATGGACTGATGGCCTCGTTGCCAACACTTCTCTCATACACACACACATACACATGTATACCACTACATGTGTACGTACACACACAGTCTTGGGTCCAGGTCTGCCCAGTCCAGAATTAAACTCATGGCGCAATCCTGCCTAACTATGGGCTGGCAGAGCATGTGCTCCGCCAGCCCAAGGAGTCGCAAAGGTGCTGTAACGTACTCCTTTAGAGTAAGCAGCACCGGGGCGGAGGCCGGCGTTGTTCACTCCGCCAGCAACCACGACCCGCACTGGCTGACGCAGGTAAGGCCTGCGCCGATTGGTGCAGGGATGTGGGGAGGGCGGGCAGGGACAGTGAGGGAGGGGGCCATTGGCCGCCCGAGGCTGGGAGGGGGTGGGGGTATCAGCGCTGGGTTGTGCCGATATTCTAAACCCCATCCCAGGCCGGACCAGCTTTACACGGCCTCCCTGGATGCGCGCCAGCTCTCAAGGAGGCCCATTGGGGCCCAAGCTGCTTATACCAGGGGAAAGGGACGAACGTCCCCTTCCCCTGAGATGAGCCCGTGCCATGCCAGTGTGGTCTGCAATGGGCCTAGAATCTTAGGTAGGTTCAGGATGCCCATTGATGGAATGTATAACTAGAGAGACCGAAATGCAATGACTGGCCCTTTGGGGGCCGTTGACTGGATAGCAGATCATTTAAGGTGTTTTCTAGGAGCACTCCAAAAGCCCAAGTGATCAGGGCAAGCTGGAGGAGCTACTCAGAGCTGAGGAGTTTGAAAACATGGCTCCTGTTATGGTGGATTGTGCCCCAAATTCTGTCATCCAGAGTTATCATAGAGGAACAAGCCATCATTACTGTTGCACATTATGGTGCTTTGGCATTTGGCCATTCTATGCATATATGCCAAGATGCTTTTACAAAACTATTTTTTAAAAAACCCAACTCTAATTAGTTATTTAGAAGGACTGGGGGGGTTGAAAGTATTAGTGAAGCAATTTGACCAGAAAAGCATGTTCTACCAGAAAGTCTATAATGGGCAATGTTTAGCAGCAAAAGCAAATATACTTGACCCTGCAGTTCTTGTAACAAGTAATAGCATGCTCTGTTAGTCTGTTTAGGTTGGTAGCTGATAAATCTGTTTCTTGTACACTATATACAGTCACGACATAGCAAAATAAGAAAACTGAGACAAAATTTCCCATAGAACCAACAGCAAAGAGCAGGAGGAAGGGATCCCATCTATCCTTCCCCAATATTTTTTTTTCTGTATCATTTATTAATTGCTTTTGTACCCAACCTTTCCTCCAAGTTACCCAGTGCGGCACATATGGCTGCCCCCCCACCCCGTGAAGTAGGTTAGGCTGTGAGAGTGTCTAGTAGTCCAAAGGTCACCCAGTCAAAGTCTGGCTCTCTGTCTACTACACCTCACTGGTTCTAGAACATGTGTTTAGTGTATCCGTAGTTTGTCTCTACCTTCTGTTGAAACGTTATATTTCTCGACTCTTTCATTAATACGGCTGAATGTTGATCTGAAATGCACTATTCCCATTGGTTTGAGAAATGGGTTCACACTGGCTACCTAAAATGAATATTAATATATCATGTATTTTTTGTATTATTGCTGCTAGAAATATTTTGTGATGGGCAGCCCAATCCTATCTAAAGAAGGGCTAACTTGCACCCCCTCTTTTACTGTATGGGGAAGTTGTGGCGACCAACAACCCTTACACTCTGAGTGCGCCCTCACCCTTTACACCCTTTACACTCGGAGAGCGGGGCGCCCTGCTGGGTCGTGGGGTTGAGATGCCCTGGCCCAGCATAGGCAAAGTTAAGGTAGCCCAGAAATCAGTTATGTGTTCTAATGTAACACTGGCTCTCAGGAGCTTGAGCTAACAGTCAGGGTTACAGTTCTTAGCCAAATAAACCAAATTAAGTGAATGTGAACAGATAGGCAGGGAACGTTCCCTTTACCGGTAGGCTACTACCACCTAGGCTAAACGCCAGACCACTCATTCCCAGGACTCTGAGGGTCTCTAGGCAATATAGAATGTAGGGGTCCTGGCCTTCCTCAACAGGAGAAAGCCAGGCCTCAAGGCTCTAATAACCAGTTCAGACTGCAGTAGCAAGGTCAAGCGGTTAGGTTGGACTTAGCTGACTCAAGTTCCCAGTACTCAGTGATGACAATGTAGCTGTAATATAATTGGTTTATTTTAAATACAGTGGTGCCTCGCAAGACAAAATTAATTCGTTCCGTGAGTCATGTTGTCTTGTGAATAATTTTGTCTTGCGAATCACCTCCCCTGCCGTGCTATTTACTTTTAAGTATTTACAGTACTCACAGTTCCCAGAGCTCCGCTCTAGTAATGCACACCGTTTCTGGAAGGGAAGGGAAGTTTTATCTCTGCTTTGCCTTTATCTCTGCTGGTATTAGCTATTTGTCGGGTGATAATCGGTGTGGCCTCGGGCTGTACTGTTTGCAGTCTGCTAACCCTCTTGAATACTTTATTCAAATGGCAAGTGTAGCTGTCGCCTACAGTATCCTCCTGCCGCGGTGCCGGCCAGGCTAAGGGGCGGAGCAGGCACCACTAAATGCACCATTACCTCTCGGCCGTGCAACAGCTGAAGAGGCTTTCCTCGGCGTGAGGATGGCTCCTGTGTGAGTCAGTAAGAGACTCGAAGCAGGCAGGCAGACAGCCTGTGCCGAGTTGCTGCTGCCGCTTCCGGGCCAAAACGAAGAATGGGTAGGGTCTTAATCAGTACACCTACTAGGATGGGAAGTTTTTCAGGATGGTAGTTTTATCTCTGCTTTGCCTTTATCTCTGCTGGTGTTAGCTATTTGTCGGGTGATAATCGGTGTGGCCTCGGGCTGTACTGTTTGCAGTCTGCTAACCCTCTTGAATACTTTAACATTTGAATAGATTGTGGCTTTAGGAGCTGAGTGTTCCACAAGACGAAATTGTTTTTGCAAGAAAATTTGTCTTGCGAGTCACCCAAAAACTTGCAAAACGCTTCTGTCTTGCGAGTTTTTTGTTGTGCGAGGCATTTGTCTTGTGAGGCATCACTGTATATATTATGACTATGGTTACATAGGCACTTAAAACAATTACATGAATAACAGACATACAGGAATAAAACAATAAAGACTATCTCCTAAAAGCTAATACATTTCCTAATGCTCACTATTAGTCTCCAGAATTCTGAGCCCAACTAAAAGATTAGCTGGTATGCTTACCCACCCATGGCTGGGGAAAGCAAGTGTCCATGTTGGAAGTTTATCACGAAGTGAAGCATGGTTTATAACGAACTGAAGCATGAACAGGATCCAACAGGCGAGGACAACACCCCCTAGGCTCCAGGACTTAAGTAGTTTTTTGGGGGATGCTTTGAGTGACGGCTCCATCGCCCTATAGGAAGGCGGATCCGCATGATGTTATGTAACCGTGCTCTCACCCCTCCCAACTGGAGATTCACATGTGTCGTGGGTTCCCAATCAAAGTGTCCTTGGGTTGCTAGGATTGTTATCTGTCTCCGGGTAGATCTGTGAGGTCGTTAACGTGCTCTGGTGTGGCCGTCGCCATTTCTCACGATAAGAAGTTCTCACGTCCACCAGTTCGGTCTCTGGGAGCCAGCACAGTGAACCAGATAACACACTGACAGTGCAATCCTGTGTAACCTTGCACCGGTGTAAGTGCACTTATGCCAGTGTAACTTGCACTTACACCGGTGGATCTACTCTTACACCGATGCAAGGTTACACAGGATTGCACTGTGAGACAAACAGGACGTCAAAATCGGAGTCTGTAAATCAAGATGGATTCCTCTCAACTTCACAGAAGGAGCCAACTTTTGGGATAGGGAACAAAACTCACCAGCATGCCCCTTGATTCCTTTCAGTTTCCATTTCCCCAGAAATGGAAACTTTTCTACATCATGATGTCGTGTCATTCCTTCCAGTCTTTCTGAGAAAGAAAAAAAAGGTAACTACAAGCAGAATGGAGTTGCTGTTACTGGGTATTTTGCTTTGACTTAAAAGTTTGGTGACCTTTTCTTACTTTTAGGAATTTTTAAAATTTTCGTTAGTAGATGACAGTTGTTTCTTCTTTCGAATTATTCTGCATGGTTTTCATACTGAAAGAGCATTAGCTGTAAAATTTGATGCAGCTAGTCAAGTCCCCTGCTCTTACTATTTTTTTTCGCAAGCATAAACAACATAAACCAGTACTCTTAGGTATCTCAAATTACCATATTATTTTTATATGCTTTTACACTAGAAATTGCAGAGACCTTGTATTTTTTGTCGTATATTTTGTCTATAAACCAGATCTTTTTTTTTTCTTTACTTTTTCTGGTGGGGGGTGGCAGGGAAGTCATTTCTCATTCATTATTGAGTAAAAGAAACAATAAAATGCCTGAAAGGTAATATTTTGGAAGGTATATGATGGAGAGTTGCACCATCTCGCAGTACATTTATGTCTTTCTCATATGGCTTGGGCTAAATAAGGGTTTCTCTGATACTTAATATTTTAAAATGCAAACAATGTGTGCAGTGGTGTGTTAAAAAGTAACGCAATCCTCAAAGTTAACTCACGGCCCAGTCCTATAGGCCAGGGCACTTAGGGTGGCGGAACTCTCGGTCTGCTACTCTAAGTGCTGCTGGGACCTTGGAAAAGATGTGCCGCTGTTATGCGCTTTGGGGGCATTGGCACAAATGGCCGGAGGTTCTGTGTGCATGGCAGCAGTTCCCAGATGCCATGCTGGAGCAGGTAAGGTGGCAGAGGGATGCCATGCTGGAGCAGGTAAGGTGGCATAGGGGGTGGTTCATGGGAAGTTCAGGGTGAGAAATGAGGAGGTTAGGGGGCAGTTCAGGGGTGGGAGGGTGGTGGATCTCCATGGCAGCAGCACACGCCCAATCCTATCCCACTTTCCTGGCCCAGACCCACCCCCAGGAGTCTCCTTGGATTTATGTCAGCTGGTATATGTCCAAAGAGACCTATTGACAGCCAGACAGCCTATGGAGAGGTAAGTACACATACAACAAGCAAGATTATTGATTCGGACGACCAAAGTCTAAAGGGCTCATTTCAACCAGGACCCTCTCAGGTGGTCCTGGGAAGCTAGGTGGCAGAATGTGACAGAGATGGGCCATCCCCTAGGTTGCCCAAGCATTTGGCCATCAATGTTGCAGCATTGAGTGAGGTGCTGTGGCAAGTAGGACGGGCTACCGCCTCTGAGCTGTGAGTAATGGGGAAGGGCAACTCTTGGCATGAAGAGCAGGTTTTTCAAGGCAGAGAAGGGAATTCGGGTCAACACTCACTGCTGCTTACTGTCCTGGAGGGCACAGCCATGCTGCTGATGTAACAGCGTCTGCTGTGTGCACCCAGTCAGTCAGCAGCCTCTAGCTCCACCTTACAATGCCTTCTCCTAAGGCTGTTGGGCTCCTCTCCCCTCCCTGAGTAAGCATTCTGCTGCCTGAAGTGGAAAAGCAAATGATGCCCCTGCTGGATCAGGCCAAAAGCCCATCTAGTCCAGCTTCCTGTATCTCACAGTGCCCCCACCAGATGCCTCAAGGAGTACACAGCCAACAGGATAACCTGTTTCCCTTTGACACGCCCTTGCACCTGGCACAGAGAAAACCCACTTCTAAAGCCAGGAGGTTGCTTATGGCTTGTAACCTGTGGTGGTCTTTTCCTCCATAAATCTGTCCAAACCCCTTTTAAAGGCATCTAGGCCAGGTGCCATCACCACATCCTGTGGCAAGGAGTTCCACAGATGAATTACACACTGGGTAAAGAAATATTTTCTTTTGTCTGTTCTAACTCTCCCTCCACTCAATTTTAGTGCATGTCCCCTGGTTCTGGTGTTGCGCGAGAGGGAGAAGAATTTCCCTCTATCCACTCTCTCCATCCCATACATAATTTTATAAGTCTCAATCATGTCCCCCCTCAGGCGCCTTTTTTCTAGGCTGAAAAGCCCCAGACGCTGTAGCCTTTCCTCATAAGGGAGGTGCTCCAGCCCACGAATCATTCTGGTCGCTCTTTTCTGCACTTTTTCCAATTCAACTATAGCCTTTTTGAGGTGTGTTGACCAGAACTGGACACAATACTCCAGATGTGGCCTTACCATCGATTTGTACAAAGGCAGAATGATATTGGCCGTTTTATTCTCAATCCCTTTTTTAATGATCCCGAGCATGGAATTGGCCTTCTTCACAGCCGCCGCACACTGGGTCGACACTTTCATCGACCTGTCCACCAGCACCCCATGATCTCTCTCTTGATCCATCACAGACAACTCAGAACCCATGAGCGTATATGTGAAATTTTGGTTTCTTTCCCCAATGTGCCTCACTTTGCACTTACTTACATTGAAGCGCATCTGCCATTTTGCTGCCCATTCTCCCAGTTTGGAGAGATCCTTCTGGAGCTCTTCACAATCCCTGCACACACACACACACACACACACACACACACACACAAATTCCTGCCTTGTTTCATGTTTCTCCCATGTGGACTGCTGTGCCTGAGCACTGACACACAACCCATCACCTTCACCCTGCTTCATAGTCTGGCCGGACCTGTTCCCAACTCCCACTTGAACGCTGGCTACAGCTCAGCTCTGATACAACACATAGAACTCTCCTTTTCTTTTCATCACGCTCAGAATTACAGTAAATGAGTTCAAGGGACAATGTGATGTCTGCATGGCTGGACAGACAAACAGATAACATCAGCTTTAATATTACCCTCTCCGCTTTTGGTTTTTGAAAAGATAGCTGTTCAGTGATTCACTGTGTCTTAAATAAACATGTTAAACCTCTATTACTTACTTCCCAAAGTGCAGCACTTGAATGCAAAATTATTCTTCCCATTAATTTGAAACCATTCTGTACTGAATGGCATAACATTTGAAGCCTGCCAAAGCTTCCCCCCCCCTTTTTTTATTCCCAGTTTCAGTTAAATTTGAGTTCTCCTGAAAATGTTGTGGATCAATTTATACTTCATTCTCCACTGAAACATTTTCCTCACTCTTAAAGCCAATGGGGAACGCATTTTCAAATGTAAAGTGTCTCATTAGCATAAGAATCTAAACTCCATTTACTTCCTTTTATTTCAGATTCCATATTTTTGTATTTGGAGTACATTTTTTAAAAGTTGCCTCCAAAAGAGTTTTAAAAATTGGACTGGCGTTTGTGCTTCCTTTTGAAAGGTACATGAAGATGGCCATTTACTGGAGGGCTATTTTCTCTTCTACTTTAAATGGCAGTTTAAAGTTTGGTTTTACATGAAGATCTTCTGAAACCTAGGGAAGGCATACGGCAAACCCTTTCCTACTTCAGCGGAACGAGTGAGAATGCTGAAGCTCTTTTTTCATACCTTGACTAATATTTTCTCATGCACTCACTGGCTTTTCTGTATTAGACAAGCCACTACCATGTGCTTATCACAAGAGCGACCATCTCTTCTCAAGACAATGCTCCAAGTCTTCACAATACTTTGAGGAGTTTGGGTTGTTGTTGTTGTTTTGAAATGTCCGGTGCTTCTTGAGTGTTCTAAATTTGCACGCACACACTGACCTCAAACTGCTCGAGAGAAATCTTGTGGAAAAGGGCAGAAGCTTCTTCAGCATTTTAAACTCTCGTTTCTGGGAAGAAGGCAACAACACACCGCGGGCAAGAGAACAATACAAATTCAACACACCACGGGCAAGAGAACAAATTGAACGGTACAATTTAGGCATGAGGAACCAGGCTAGTTGAAAGGCATGTATACATAGTTGTGATTATTAACTCCCTTTTCTTCTTCAGCTCAGATTTTTATCCAATCTGGAGAAAGATTTTTCCTCCTATCCCTTCTCACCCAGTTGGCCCAAACCTATCCTCCCCCAGTGTAGGTGATTATCTTAGCTTATCCAGGGAAGGGACAGGCTGGGTAAACGGGGTTTACTCGGGGTAAACGGGCATTTGCCTGCTTACCCCGGGAAAAACCCAAGCAGCTATGGGGCTACTTGGTTCTCCAGCTGTCGGGGTTTGTAGTCTGGGAGGGAGGATAGGATATGACATCCGACATGGACGCCAGTCCCTCCCCCTTTCAGGCCCGATCCTCCCACCCTTACCCTCCTCCCACCCTGTTAGGATCGCACCATCTGTCTCCTACTGATTCCCAATCCACTTCCCTCCCACAGAATCTGGCACTCTTGCAGCAGTAGCAAGTTGTGGCAAGTAGGTGAAAAGTAAGGAAAGCGGCCCTTCTTCATCTCCTTTCCAGTGCCTGGGATGCTGCTACAGCATGTACATGGAGCCCCTAGGAAATACAGCATGGAGCCCCTAGGAAATACAGCATGGAGCCCCTAGGAAATACAACATTCCCAGTTTCAGTCTGAATTCAGATTGGCTTGGATCAGCAATTTCCTGATTTTGGGGAGAAGTCAGAAGCTCATCTTGTTTCCAAGCTTCAGATTAGAAGTGTGGGTGTGGAATGGGGAGGGGGCAGGGGAGGTGGGGGAACTCAAGTTTAAAAACAAACAAACTATAGACTATTCCAAAGGTTCCATATCAGAAAAACACCTCTGTTAATTCAGAGCGATGACATCTGGAAGAGGAAAGTTTTGGAAGCATATCTAATCTCCAGAAGCAGGATTTGAAAAGCCCCTGCCTGGATCTTCCCTTCAGACCCAATCAGTACACATAAAGACCCTTCATGCGATCCGCATAGGATCGCTCTATGGGCCCCATGTGGCACCAGAGCCACAATGTGACCATTTGCAGCTGGTTGTGCTGTCTTCTCCCGCACTACAGGTCAACACATGTGATCTATACATGCCTGTTTTCTTCCAGTGAATTCTAATGGAGGTTTTTCCAGAACCCGACTCTCTGTTTATAAGGCACCCATTTTGCTTCTTTAAACAGAATACCACACTTTGATTTTGGCATAATAAAAAGTGCCGAAACAGCAGAACATGGCCATGCAACTGCAGTTTTAATGAACAGATACCCAAAGCACCAGTTCTCTGAGCCGTCGTCGCCTCGGCTTTCAACTCTCCATTCCTACCTCTCCCTTTTTCCATACCAAACCTGCGGAAAAGAAACACTGATTGGCAGGTTCTATGGCTTGAGAGAATAACCACGACTATATACCTCGTCAAAAATCAGTATGTACTTTAAAAAGAAGAAAGTAAAATACAAAGATGAGAGGCATAATCTCAGGCTCTCCCATATTCTCATTCAAATTTCTTTTCTATTTAGATTTCACTATATTTCCTTTAAAAAAAAAAGAAAGGGAGAAAAAACTTTCTCCTGCAGGTCTTTATATATAGGACAAAAAAAAATCTACTTCTGTCACTTAAGATATGATGAAAGTGGCCAAAGGGGGAAAAAAAATCTATTTTCAGCTGTTTCTCGTTAGAGCACCTTTTTTTGCCACTGTGATGAAAGCTGATGCAAAGAAAGAGAGAAGAGTCATTGATGAAGATGAAGAAGCGTTTCTGATCAGCCATCTGTTCAACCAATTAAGCCCCCAGCAGACAAAGGTGTGTGTGGGGGTATGTAATATATGGGGCTAACACATACAGATTTACATATACATACTTCTACAACACACAGTCACTCCTCACAGTGTTATATTCGGATATTGGCTCCTGTATGACTAATTATACTCACATACCGAGAGGTTCTTCAGATTCAAGATGGTATTTTGGCCGCTCTGGAGAACAAAGACTTCTATTAGCAGTCTTTTCTTGTAATGGTCCTTGTGCAGTAAAAATAAAGTCCAAACACTATAATTTTACTTGGTGGAGGAAAAAAAAAGTTACAAATACCCTAGGTATCTTTAGAAACAGCTGCAAAAGTGGATTCACTTCTGATGAGATTGGTGTTAATTACCAGTAAGGACTTCAGTATAATACTATTTAAATCATTTTAAATTATCCCTCTCAAAAAATTAATTTTTCATCAAAGATTACACACAAAAAAAATCATGATATCATCTCTGCAGCTGCGATTTTAGTAATAATTTCATCTATTATTACCAATGTCAGTTAGATAAAAGAAAAATGGCATCCTACTGTGCTGATTCCAGCATAGGCCATATATAGAAATTTTTAACTATCACTTATAATCGCCTTGATGAGCTTAAACCGCCTCTCAATTAACACCCTAAATGACACTGAGACATCTTAATGGAGGATGTAAGTAAAGGGGAAAAAAGTCTTTAATCAAAGAATAGAACGTGAAGCGCTACGTTAAAGGCGGGGGTCCCACACACCTTGCTGCCCAGTCCCATTCAGGCCCTTTATCTTGTCTTGGACTTCTCATTGTGCTGGCTAATAAGACTGCTGGTGACGACTTGCTTTTGCAGAAAAGCAATGAGAAAAGGAAGGCAAAGCGCACAAGAGTGCACACCTGCCTACCCAGGACCACAGGGACACGTTGGAAAAGGTTCATTCACTTACCATCTAGGGCACAGGGCTGCTGCACTGGGTTTCTTCCAAGACAGAGAAATTGGATGTTGCCAATAAAGCTTGGTTTGGTCTTATTCAGAGCATTCAGAGAAACGAAATGAAGATCAGCCGTTTTTTTGCAGACATACATCACCCAGAAGATCACACAATCACACAAGTCAGCTTTTCAAGTTACACAGCGGTTTCCTTCATGCATCATAAAATGCATATAACTGTTACTTGATCTATAATTGAGAGTCAGTGTGGTATAGTGGTTAGAGTGTCGAATTAGAAGCATGGAAACCCAAGTATAAATTTTCACTCGGCCACAAAATGGATAGGGGGGACGGGAGCTGAAGAGGAGGTGCTGCTGATCAGCTGAAGTGTGGAGCAATAGCTGATGATGGATGGAAATGGCATGTAGTTGGAGCCTGCCGACAGCTCTCCTTTGGAGCATGGGAGGTGGGACTGGTACCAGCCCTTAAAAGCAACTTCCAGGAGATATTGGGGGGGGGGGGGAGAGAGAAGGAAGGAAGGGAAGGAGTGAAAGGAGGAGGAAGGAAGAAAATGATAAACCTAAGGAGAGAGAAAAGTGGAACCCAGAGGGGGAAAAGAGGGGAGACCCAGGGAGACTGAGGAGTGGAATCCAGAGAAGAGCGTGAAAGCTGGAAGGGACAGAGCAGTGGGAACCAGTAAAGAAGGAGAGGTAGCACCAAGAAGGATAGGAAGGAAACTGGAATGATTAGAGGAATAGATGGCAGGGAAAATAGGGAAGGGAAGATAGGCTAGCTGCTGTACCAAGAGGCCTTCTATGCCTTCTGCATACAGGAGCCAAAGGAGTTGGGGCAGGCTACCAACCAACACAAGGGTGAGCATGGGGGTGTCCCCAGAAAGATGCAAGGCCTAATGAAACCTAGACGCAGGGGAGTCATTTCTGCCAGTGAGTGACGTGGGCACTCTAGTAGCCATGTTGGTCATATCTAGGATTGATATCTGGTGGAGGAGGGCCTCTGCCAAACGCCTGTATCAGCAGGTGGCTAGGAGCTAGAGCAGGAAGGAAACATAGAGGTGTGGGTGAGGTGCACAAAAGTCTCTCCGTTCCGTTTGTTGAACCTTTTCTGTGGACAATAAACATTATGTTTCCATTATAGCTGCCCCGCAGCAGTTTTGTCCGCATGCCCCATGGCCTTCCAGAACCTTCTGCATGTCAAGCTGCCTCCCTGAAATGGATTGCCGCCTTATCGGGAGAAAGGCGGGGTAAAAATTCTTTAAATAAATAAATAAATAAATAAATAAATGACAATGGTCTTGGGCCAGCCACCATCTTTCAGATTAATCTACTTATCAGGATTGTTGTAAGGATAAAATGGGGAAGGGGGAGAGCTTAATATGCCACCCCAAGTTCCTTAGAGGAAAAGCAGGATGGAAATATAAGTAATCATAATGAAGTCTAGAACGATGTGTGTTTACCTAGGGCAGCTCTATGGCAGGGGAGGGTGGAACCATGTGGGAAGAGGCATAATGGGGGGGGTGGGGAGGCTGCAGGAAGAGATGAATCTGGTGGTGATGGTGCGCACTGGATCCTATCCCCCTTTCCTACAGCCTCTCCACCCCCCCCCTTTCTCTCCTTGGACTTGTGCTAATGAAATCACTAGTGCAGGTCCAAGGAGACCCCATTATGGGTTGGGAGGCTTACAGAGGTGTAATGGGATTTAAATCCCCTTTTGTCTCTGAAACCTCTCGGTCCACTTCCCCTGCTGAATACACCACGCCCGTTTTTGGCACGGCTGCACCAGCGGGTAGGGGGGGGCGGAGGACAGGAGTGGGCTGCTAAATTAGCAACACGTTCTGTTTAACCAAGGCCAAGTTGGCAACAGATCAACTTTGCATTGTAATAGGAAAAGCTGGTAGTAAACACCAGTAGTGTAACAAGGGTGGTGCGAAGGCAAGTAGTTGTGCAAGACTCCGTTACACTGGAGTCAGCGGCCCCTCCCCCTTGCTGTTGGATCCATTCCAGCAGCAACAGTGAGTGAGTGAGTGTCCTGCGTGTTGCCTTTGCTGCCAGAATGGCTCCAACAGCAAGGGGGAGGGGCCACTCACTCCAGTGTAACGGAGTCTTGCACAACTACTTGCCTTCGCACCACCCTTGTTACACCACTGGTAAACACAGTTCCATAAATGACAACACATAGGGCTGGATTGGATGGTCATCCTCATCTCAAGGAGAGGAGCAGGTACTTGGGGGTTCTCCCCACCTCCCTGGCTTACTGTCCTGCCTCACCTATCCAACCTGATTGCACATTAAATCAACCAAGCAGTTAGGTGGCATTCAAGCACCTTATCCCTCAGAGCATTCAGCATTCGAAGGGCCCAATCCTACCCAACTTTCCAGCACCGATGCAGCCGCAATGCAGTCCCTCAGTACCTTGAGGAGGCCTCCATGACTGCCCCCCCCACTGCAAGATGCAGCGCACTTCCCGTTGGCGTGGCTGCATCGGTGCTGGAAAGTTGTATACAATTGGGCCTTTTGACTCTCAACTGCTATTAAAAAGATGTCACAAAAATAATTTCTGACTGTTATAGTTGATACGCTTTAGGGATAGACTTAAACTTGCCTCCTGAAATCAATTGGGTTTTGAAGTCCCTATGCTTGGCTCGATCCAGATGACAAATTTCTTATTCTTGGACAGGGAGTCTGGATTCGGTCTACAAATCCTCCACCACGCCCCCCAACTACTCAGCACAGTGAGGCGGAACCCATGCAACCTAATATGCAACAACAAAGATGGCTTTGTATGAAAAACATACACATTGATCACAGGCATTGGATAGAGGACCTGTCAGAAAAGGTCTTGATTTCTTCCAGTTCTCATTTCACAGGACTGCCCCAGAAAAATCCCAATGGATTTCAATGAGTTGGGTCATTGTGCATGTGTGCTTAAGCCCTCAAAGGCGAAGGAAGATGTACCTTTCCATTCAATTCTGTGCTCCCCCCAAGGCAGACACAGTCTTGATGAGTGTATCATTTGCCCAGTTGCCTTCCCCTTGGAACCACATTGCTAATGAATTCATTGGGTTTATTATTACTAATCTCTGTAATTCCCTCTGAATCTCAGATAAGAGGATTGGCACTTTACTACGGAAAGAATAACAGAACCAGTCAAATTCTCACTAGGTCGTAGATGTATTCATTTGAAAATATGCTTACAGGTGGGGTTTTTTTTTTTTTAACATACTCCCAACAGGATCTCCTAGTAGTCCCGCCCCAAGCCACTTTAGGTTCATTTAACTGAAGATTTAATCTTGCGGAATGGAATTCCTCCTACGCTATATCTTATGCTTGGGTGAGCCCATCCGTAGCTAACTGGACAGGTACAAGGATGAATGATAATACATCATCATATTAGCAAAATACTACCTTTACACATGAGATCCTGAATGAAAACAAGGGCCAGGTACTGACTTCATTTATTCCCTAGGGTAAGTCAGAGGAAAAGAAAAGGGTGGTGAAAATTAAGGGACTTATGTTCCATAAAGGATTGCAAAGCTCATTCGCTGAACCTGTAGTGGCGAATGCATTATGCCTTGCTTCGGTGTTCATTAAAATGCTATTGGGGGGGGGGGGGAAGAGAGGAAGAAAAGTTTATAAATGAATCTAATAAGGATTAATTTGTGTCGTTTAGCCTCCAGCAGCTGAGGTTCACCCCCAATGAATGTAATGTGAAACCCAGCAACTCTACATGAGAGTCGTATCTGGGACTGCTGTCATTTGCACAATTATTGCGGTTCAAAACAGTCATATATGCCTATTTAGATTGTGAGATGAATGTGTGGAGCTCGGGAGCAGGGTTGGGGGGCATGATCCCCCTCCATCAGTCTGATTATTATCCATGGACTCCCAATGTTTGGACAGGGCTATAAGATGAAAAAGAACAAATTGGAGATTGATGGTTCAATACAATTGTACAGCAAATTTGGTCCTCAATATAACAATAAAAGAGCTGCCATTAATTGCAGTCATGTATGGTGAAGAATCATTAAAAATGACTCGAGTACTCTTCAAGCTGTTGAGACAATCTAGGAAGTCTAAATCGGCCTACAGGGCATATGGCCAGAACTCCCCACTTACTTCCAAAATGGAGTGCTCTTAAAAATGTAAAGCATTGCATTTGGAAAGGATCAGACTTCTGGGCACACTGAACAATTCAGAATGACTGGAGCATTTCAGCCCCTTCCCCTTTTAAAAAAGACGATAAGCAATTCTTTTTGGATCTGACTCTAGCAGCATTTTGGAGTTAAACACTAGAAACATTTCAAAATGCAATACCATCTAAATATTTATTAGAGCGCAACTGAATTTTCATGGGCCGACATTTTCAGTGCAACAAAGGAAGCTTTGGGATTCAAAAAGTTTTCTGAAATGTTCTCCCTCCTCCTCCTTTGCCTTTTCGGTATCATTTCACTCCTGTTCAGCTACTTTGGCACACGTTTTTTAGGGGCATCATACTTCTCTCTGGCTATGTGATCCATCCCTTGCTCCCTGAGGCATCTGGTGGGGCCACTGTGAGATACAGGAAGCTGGACTAACATAGGCCCTTGGTCTGATCCTGCAGGGCTCTTCTTACGTTCTTATGATAGGGATTGGGAAGGGGGCAGAATCAGGCACTTACATGGTGTTGCTCAGTTCTGTGCCAGTGATTGAGCTGGCGCTGATCCGAGTAGCCCCATTGTGGCGACTGGGGGTTTACCCGAGGTAAGGGGACAAACATTCCCTTTCCACAAGTAGACCTCCAGCCGACTCCTTCTCAACATGGGATGCAGCGTGGGCTGCATGGCCCAGTGGGGGGGGGAGATAGTTTTGGGCTGTCCAAGCAGTATATAATCATTCATTATTTCCAACCTAGTATTTAATGATAAACACGAAACAATGTTAGGTGCTTTGCTTATATTTGGTTGCATTTTGCTCCATGGATGCATGAGACTGTCATTGACTGTCCATCGGTTGCTAGGTTAAAAGGTGATAGATGCACTTCAAAAGTCAAAGTACAGGTTTTCAGCATCATGAGATCAAATCTGTATCTGCTCTTTTGGAAAGGAAGGCAGGAATGTGTTTATTTAAAATCTTATTTGCAGAAAGGAAGCCTCTATTACTATAACAGGATATGATACCACCCAAAAGGATGGGGATGAGAACTGGGGGGGTGAGGGAAGGTGGGGTACAATCATATCATATATCTTTGGCTATATAAAAAATAGATCAAGAGATTTGTTTGGGAAAGGATGAATGCAAAATGGATGAAATGTAATTGCTTTGCAGAGTTGATGCTTTTTTAAAGACTAGAAAAACAACAACCACACATTCCAAAGAAAGACTGAAACAATTACTTTATTATTTAGCAAAAGGAGATTATTTTAAAAGGAAACAAAGGAAAAAGTAAAGAAAAGGGTCTGTATTATACACATGCACACACATTCTGACATAATGAGGGGGAGTTTGTCGGTTAAATGTTGACATGCTCGTAATCATAGCTAGGTCTAAATGCCTTAGTCATGGCAGGGGGTTAAAAAAAAGGTAATATTTGAGAATAATATGAATTAAAAAGGCAAGTTAGTTTAAATTTCTGTTTGGTAGGGCCCGAGGCCTACAACTCTAGTGGGAATATACTCTAGCCGGAGGGTTGATGAATGCCCCTAATGAAGTTGGACAACCTGGAATACATGCATAAAATGATTTTAAATATTGATATGATGTCATTGTGTGTCTGAAGGTATTGAAATGTTCATTTTCTGAGCCAGACAGTTTGCATTTAATTTATGAAAGGGGCGGGATGGTTATTTACATTTTAGAATGCCGCAGTCACCAGATGCTAAGGCGGAGGAAAAAACGGTGCAGAAGATGGCACATGCCAAGGGGCAGAAAGAGCAGCATGTGCTTAATGGCAGGCCGGCCAGGTTTCATTCTGATACTTGGACCCATCCATTCAACAACGCAAAGACCCTTGGACTGGAATTGATTTGCCTGCAGTTGGTAGCTTCTGCAAACAGGCAAACAGGCAAACAGGCAAACAGATAGTTTGCCTGCAGTTGGTAGCTCCTGCTCCAAACATTTATTTATTTATTTAAAAGATTTATATCCCACTTTTCCTAAAACAGATCAAGCGGCTTACAATAATGGAATGGAAAAGCTGGAGAGGCTCATGCTCGTAAACACTGCCCTCTGGCTAAGAGCATAGGGCCAAGAGCTCTTTGGCTCACGCCACTGGCCAAGCCATAGACTTACGACGCAATCCTGTGTAGAACTGTACCGGGGGAGCACGCGCTCCCCCGGCGCAGGGTGTCGTGAAAGTGCTGTTGCAAAGCACTTCCACAGAACCCGGCGAGTAAGCCGGTGCAGCAGCCGGAGGCCCTCCAGGGTTCGCATACATTCAAGTAGGCCCATAGGGCCACTGGCGTTGCTGGAGGTGGGGCGGAAAGCTACGTTCTGCAGCTTTCTGCCCCACCGTTACTCTCCTGCACGAGGCACCCTGCCCCCTCATCACGCGCTGCGCGTTGCTTTCTCTCAGCTGACGGGCTCCTATGACGAGGGGGCAGGGCGCCTCGTACCGGAGAGTAACGGTGAGGTGGAAAGCTGCAGAACTTAGCTTTCCGCCCCACCTCCAGCAACGCCAGTGCATACGGCCTAGGCTGGGTTGCACCGAGGGAAAGGGATGATCATCCCCTTCCCTCGAGGTGCATCCGGGCTGCTCCGCGGTAGCCCTGGACCTGGATAGGATATGGCGGCCGGCCCTCTAGGCTGGATTGCGCAGGGTCATAGACAGGACTGCGCTAGAAATCTGAGTGTGTCCTTGGCTCTTGCTACCAGAAGTGTGAATGCAGAGGCCAAGGTGACTCCTAATGGCTCAGTAGACTATCAAAGCACAGTTATACTTGGAAATCAATGCAGAGCACCAAGCAAACTCTCCTCCGTCTCCAACCCCAGGTGTCTCCAATTTCCTTTCCATTTATACCACATATTTTGTGATATCACCTTCATGGTGGCTTGCAAATAATCCATATAAATGTAATTAAAAAAATGAATGATTGTTTTCACCCACTGATTCCTTCTTGCTTGTTCACATTGTTATCTGAGGTCCTGCTCCAGGTGCCATTACCATCTAATATGTGATGGCCATCCACAAGGATCAAGGCCTTTTCAGTGGTCGCACCAACCCTCTGGAATGCTTTTCCCCTAGAAGGCTCCGTCACTCCAGTCTGTTAGGCATTGGATCAAGACCTGGCTCTTTTGCATTACTTTTGGGCGACAGTGACGGTTGAGTTGGTATTTCTGGCTTGCTGGTGATTTGTTACGCTGCTTGGCATCTTGAGTGCTTGCTGTCTTGCACAGGCTTCCCCATTCATTTCCCTTGGAAATCCTACTGTTGCATGCTATGCAATGGAATCCATACATTGATCAGCTCTTTTTCACTAAATAAATGCGGACTCCTTCACACAGGTGGAAGTAGTTTATATGCACTCTGGAGTCATAATGGAAGTGAATTCTGAAATGCGTATGGCGCACCTGCTTGGGCAGACTTCCTCATTCACTTCCCTGGATCTCTCTATCCTTGCACATCATGCAAAGGATTCTATGCAGAAGATTCTATCCTTTCCACTGAAATAAATGGAGACTCCTTTGAGAGACATAGAGGAAATCGATATGTGTATTGAAGTCATAATGAAAGGGAATCTTCACTGTTTCACCTTTGATGCCAAATTACATAAGGTAAGCCCTGTTAGGAAACTTTTAATCTTGCAGTTTTATGTCCCTCTATGAATTATATATTTGGAGCTTGATTTTCCATTCCCTTGGACTTAATGTAGCTGTACATGAAGAAAGGCAAAATGTAGGAAATATAGAATGGAAGCATTTCACACATAATAGTTTTTTTTTTACTTCAGTGAGACTATTTGTCTGCCTCATGAGGATTCTTCCTCTGTATGGATGTTGAGTGTAATTGAATTTAACGTGTGAAAAATGAACATTACTGCATTCGAAATGGAATATAATATACTGAGAACATCAAATGCTAAAAAATGTCACGAAGCAGGTCCTTAAAATTACGAGCAACTTAAAACTATGAGTTAAAACCACTTGGAGTTGATTGTACAGATTTTTGAGCTTTTTCTTCTGGGCTAGATCACGACCGCATGTTTATAGTTCACGGGACTACCTGTGTACAAGGTGCAGTCGATTCCACTTCTTGGCTGATATCACGGTGGCCCACAGTGGTCCATGAAACAGGAAGTATCAAGTCTTCTTCCCTTTATTCAAGAGAATGTTTCACTAGAGACAGGAGCAAAATTAGGCTTTCTTATTATATATTATAAAATTTATTACCGTATTGGTCTGAGTATAAGACTCACTTTTTTCTCCTAATTTAAGTTTTTAAACTAGGGGTGCGTCTTATAATCAGGCTGTTGCAATTTAATACCAGTGATTTAATTAAAAATGTTTAATAGCACCAAACTTTAAGGGTGCGTATTATAATCAGGTGCGTCTTATACTCGGGACACAATACGGTATATATAATATATTGTATTATAATACAGGTTGAGTATCCCTTATCCAGACTGCTTGGGAAGGGAAGTTGTCTGAATTTCGGATTTGTCTGGATTTCGGAATATTTGCATAAAGATAATGAGATACCTTGGGGATGGGACCCAAATAATTTGAAATTCATTTATGTCTCATATACACCTTATAGCCTGAAGTTAATTTTAGCCTGAACATAGTCTTAGAATTTTAGCCTTTTAACATAGCTTGAAGTTAATTTTCTACAATATTTTTAATAATTTCGTGCCCCAGCATGCCTTGTGCTATGCCAGCCAGGTGCTGGAAAAAGTGTTTTGTTTTAAAGTTATAGCCCCCCAGTGGTGTGCTGTCACTGGTGCGGCCGGTGCAGCCCACACCAGTTGCCGCATTGGGGGGGGGGGGTTACGCGCTGCGCAGCCACCCTCCCTGCAGGTGACAAAGTTCTAGTCTCCCTCCCGGCCTTGACCCCATGAGTATGCCCTAACGTACTGGCCGACTGCACTGTTACTATCCGTCACTCCGCCGCTCCCGTAGCCAGGCCCCACCTGCGAGACTCCAGGTACCCTCGGAGCGGCCTGGAGTGTGTGCATGAGCTTTCCTCTGTTTGTGCATGCATGCCAGGTTGCTCCGACGTTACCCGAGGTCTTGCGGAGCCTGTGGTACTGCCGGAACGGCCTGGAGCATGTGTGCGACCCTTTCTTCTTTCATGCACACTCCAAGTCGTCCTGACACAGTACCACAGGCTCCGCGAGGTCCCAAGTAATGTTGGAGAGGCCAGGTGCACGTGCACGAACAGAGGAAAGCTTGCGCACACACCTTGGAGTATCACGGGGTGGGGCCTGGCTGCAGGATGGCCTGATCTGATGCGCATGTGTGAGCCTTATCATAGCGGCGGATAGTAACAGTGCAGTCAGCCAGCATCTTACGGGCGATTTGTACTCATGGGGGCAAGGCCGGCCCGGGAAACTATGAATGGGTTTGTCACCCACGGGGGGGGGGGGCTGCACGGCGCATCACTCCCTTACTCCATGGGGGTGATGCACTGACCTCCTGCACTGGGTGACGCAAGCCCTAGGAATGCCACTGTAGCCCCCAAAATGTCTGGATTTTAGAATAGTCTGTATTTCGGATATCTGGATAAGGGGTAATCAACCGGAATTATTATTATTATTATTATTATTATTATTATTATTATTATTATTATTATTATTATTATTATTGAATATTTATATACCACTTTTCAACAGGAGTAGTTCACAAAGCAGTTTACATAGTAAAATAAGTCAATAAATGGTTCCCTGTCCTCAAAGGGCTCACAATCTAAAACTAATACAGAGGAGACACCAGCAACAGCCACTAGAAAAGATTCCATGCTGGGGTGAAGAGGGAGTGTTGCTCTCCCCCTGCTAAATATAAGAGGAGACCACTTTGAAAGGTGCCTCTTTGCCCAGTTAGCAAGGGTTAAGCAAAGATGGGAAAGCCTGCTACAGGCCTGCAGGAACGACAGGCAGAACCCCAGCTCTGGACAGGCATTTTATAAACACAGGTTGAGTATCCTTTATCCAGACTGCTTGGGAAGGGAAGTTGTCTGGATTTTGGATTTGTCTGGATTTTGGAATATATGCATAAATACAATGAGATATCATGGGGGATGGGACCCAAGTCTAAACACAAAATTCATTTATGTCTCATATACATCTTATACACATAGCCTGAAGGCAATTTTATACCATATATTTAATAATTTTGTGCCCCAGCATGCCTTGTGCTATGCCAGCCAGGTGCTGGAAAACGTTGTGTGTGTTGTTGTTGTTTTTGAAGTCATAGCCCCCCCTCCCCCCAATGTCTGGATTTCAGAATAGTCTGGATTTCGGATGTCCAGATAAGGGGTAAGCAACCTGTAATGATAAACAATAGTACATGAGTGTCCTATTTTCAGCTGTGAAATGTTGGAAGATATGAAGTAAGTCCTTTTATGTCTTCACACTTTCCGCAGGTTAAGGCTGAGCTACATTACACGCAGAGGCTCTGCCGCCGCCTCTGCCTTTGCCTACGCGCTTGGAGCGGGGGAGTGTCTTCCCGCCTGTTGTCCCTCCTGTTGTCCCGCCTTCTTAAGAAGGTGATTGGAGGTAGTTCAGATTGGCATGCAGCCACCCTCCCCCCTCCTACAATTGGTAGGCTGCAGTAGCTCCGCGATACGCCCCCTAGCTCTGCAAGCCCGCCCCGTCAAAAGTAGGATTCCAGTTTGAGGTACGCGCCGGGAGTGCGGAGGTTGCAGCGTCTCCGCTTGCTTCAAAAATGACATCAGAAGCTCCACGACGCGTGTAATGTAGCTCAGCCTTTATGGTATGGGATCTCTCCCATGTCTCACGGAAAGTTTCTCCTCATTGAAATAAAACGAATCTGGGCAAGTCTGTGCCTCAGAAGCCGGCAATGCCCTCAGCATACGCCAAGCATAGCACATATGTCTTGGTTTCAATGCAGATAAGATATCAAGTCACATGCTCTTGCATAGCACTTCACCAGAGGTACCTTTAAGAAGTGTGTGGCCAGATTGACTTCTATTCCGCAGAGTTCACAGCCCAGAGGGAAAAAAGCTAAAGTGAATATCAAAATCATCAGCAAAAAAAACCCTTCCTCTCTTTGATTGTACAGTTTAAGAGGAGCCATTCCAGTTCAATTTATTCTCTACACAGGAACTTCATTGATTATCTCAGACATTCATGAAGGATGGAAGATGAAATAACACAAACGCTCTTTTTTTTTCCTAAAGTGATTGCAAGCTGGTGCAAAATGCTTTGTGAGTATAATATATATCATAACGTTTCCCTTGTGTTATCTGCTACTGGGAAGTAAAAGAGGTTTCCCTTTTTTTGAAACAAAAGAAGCATTAGAGATGGTCTAAAGACTAATAAAATAGGAACACAAATATCTTGGTATATATGTTCAGTTATATTTAGAAAGCATATGTACGTTCTCTCCATTACACGCACACATATCATTTTATGAGTAGATATATTACTGGAGACAGTCCCAATCTGATTTGCTAGCGCATAGAAACATCTGTCAATCACAATACATTGATTTCAAAGAACGGGTTGGCACCGAAATGGCAAAAAAGGGAAATCTGAAGCAAATTTCATAGTTCCTCCCAAAACGAAATACAAAAAGTGAGCTCAGAGACTTTGGTGGTTAAATATAATGGATAAGAATAGCTTACTTGGGTAGATGTGGCTCTGCTCTTCCTCCACAGGCAGGCACGGTTAAATGCTCAAGGTTATAATCCTATGTGCACATACCTGGAGAATTACACTGGCATAACTGCACTTACACCGGTGCATCTACTGTTACACCGGTGCAAGGTTACGCAGGATTGCGCTGTAAGTTTGAGTGGACTCACCTGGGGGACTCACTTTCAAGTGAACATGCATGTGATTGAACTGTAAGTCTCACTGATTGATTTCCATGGTGAAAATCAATCCCTGCCCTTTGCGCACTCATGCAGGCCTGACTACTATTCTAGTTATTGGTATTGGGAAATCACTTGAAACTGACAAACGTAAATGGGTCTTCTCCCTGCCAAAAACGAATAAATGGATTTTTTTTTAAGAAAAAAGAAAAAAGAAAGAAAAGCATCCAGAAACAAAATCCTAATCACTCTAGACTGCCCATTACAATGAAGTTTGAGATCTGCTCCTTTTTATAAAACAATCTGCACCAGGAGCTGCTATTTGGTTATGGAATTTATCTGTAAATATAATTAAAAATGCAACCACTGAGTGCTCTGAACGAAGGGGTAAATATTCATTGCAATGCAGAGCACTTGAGCTACGTGATTCCCATTAACGTTAATGGGAGTCCTATGGCTAAATCCCCGAGCATCGTGCTAAAAATTTACCCCCTAGTGTTTGCAGATGGAACAAAAGGATTATCTGACATAGCAACAGAAGAAGTAGAAGGGGGAAAAAAAACCCTCAGTGCTGATGTTTTGACCAGGAAATGATCAGGTTGCTCAGCAAAGAGGAGAGTTTAGATAGAGATTCTTCTGTCATCTGTTCTTGACGGATGCTTCCCCACTTCAGAAAGCCTGCCTTAATGTATTCCCTTTTTGTTTTTTGGCGAGATATTTCAAATTGACGGTTGTCTAATTTTCAAAAAACTGGATGGATTGTGGATCGTCAGTGTCAATCTGTGCTTTCCCTTTGGCTTTAGAAGACGCAGGAGTAAGATCTCAAATGCTGTTTTCAATATGTCTCCAACGCGAAGACATACCAGGAGACAATGCTGGCAGATACAATCAGACTGGTTAATTGCGTGTGCAAATGGCCGTTGGGGTATGCAATCACCCACTGAGTGTGTAAGTGCCGGCTTTCACGAGGTATACCCCATTTTGAAAACAGGACTTTGAATATTCTAAAAATGCCACTTACAAACATCAGTAGCCAAAGAATGGTCTTAAGTACCTAACATTCATTCCTGTGCACTACAGTAACTCAAAAACGGCAAAACAGATTTGTTTATGCTTTTGTGCACTAGGCTGGAGTCCGAAGTGAATTTTTATGGGTGAGTTTTAAAACCTCCAACAATAGAGGGTTTATAATGGAAATGCTGATAGACCGTTATTATAGTGCTGGCCATAAATACAATACCATTTCATTTTATATAGCATCTTTCATACAAACTATCACAAAATGCTTTACAGTGAGTACTATCAATCGTAAGCCAGGCATGGAGAGGGAGAGAATTTAAAGGTGGCATTTTCTTGGCTTAGACTTTAAGCCAAAAGGGGAGAGGATTCTGGATTGGGGGGGGCAATAAACAAAAGTGCTTCTAAAGGCCCTTATACACTTTACGTGCCAGTGTAAAGTCACCATTTCAGCTGATTCATCTCTATAGAATAAGTCAAGGCTCTAATCCTGAAAAAGTAGAGGTGAAATTCTGACTTCAGTTAACATTCTTTGCCATAGACTTGCCAGGGTCTATGACTGGGGTGGCCAAACTGTGGCTCCTGTCCCACATGCGGCTCTTTGACGAATAATGTGTGGCTCTCGGAAATATGTTGGCTGAGCTCCTTCTTGCATCACAATTAATATAAGAGATAAATAAGAAATCTTCAAGCTTTGTAATTATTTACCAGGTACTGTATAAACTGAGAGTCCACTGGATTAAAGCATACAGTAAGTTTAATGTTCATGGTGAGTACCGTATTTTTCGCACTATAAGACGCACTTTTCCCCCCAAAAAACATAGGGGAAAAAAGCGTGCGTCCTATGGTGCGAAGTAAACATTGGGGGGAGGCCTGCAGAGGCTCACGCAGGCCTGCGCGAGCCTCTGCAGGCCTCCCCCGATGTTTACTTCGGCCCCAAAGAGCGATTTTCAGCCATTTCCGGAATGGCCGAAAATCGCTCTTTGGGGCCGATGGGAGGCCTGCAGAGGCTCGCGCAGGCCTGCGCGAGCCTCTGCAGGCCTGTCCCGATGTTTACTTTGGCCCCAAAGAGCGATTTTCGGCCATTCCGGAAATGACCGAAAATCGCTCTTTGGGGCCGAAGTAAACATCGGGGAGGCCTGCAGAGGCTCGCGCAGGCCTCCCCAAAGCCCCCACAGCCCTCCCCGAAGCCCAGGTAAGAACAATTTTTTTCTCTTTTTATGCTCCATAGGAAGCATGCGTCCTATGGACCGATGCGTCCTATGGAACGTAAAATACGGTTAATATATTTAAGAATTTAAATGCTTCTTAAATATTGCTCCTCTCAAACATCTGAAGTTTATCGTATGCGGCTCTTACATTAAGCATGTTTGGCCACCCCTGGTCTATGATAATGTCTGTACGCAAGGGATTACCTCTTGAATTCCTGGGGTTAGATTTTTGCTCTGGGTTGGATACCCTTCCTGGGCTACAAAAGTTTCAGAAGTGATGGGTAACTTCCCTAAGACTAAACCAGAATTAATCCAAGAAAACCAGAAAGTCATCAATTGGGACATAGAAAGGAAGCCTCAAGGTCTGGTCATCATTGGACATGTACCAGGACCTAAATGTCTATGGAACTAAGGGCCAGATTCCTTTGCACATTTTTATACCTGCTCCCCCACAAAAGAGCAGGGAAATCTGGTTGAACCCAAGGTAAAGGTAATGGTATCCCTTGACAATTAAGTCCAGTCGTGTCCGACTCTAGGGAGCAGTGCTCATCTCCGTTTCAAAGCCGAAGAGCCAGCGCTGTCCGAAGACGTTTCCATGGTCATGTGGCCGGCATGACTCAACACCGAGGCGCATGGAACGCTGTTACCGTCCCGCTGATGTGGTACCTATTAATCTACTTGCAATTTCTTGCTTTCTAACTGCTAGGTTGGCAGGAGCCGTCGCACGGATTCGAACTGCCGACGTTTCGATCGACAGCTCATGGTTCAGTGGTTTAACCCACTGCGCCACCCGCTGGCCTGGTTGAACCCAAATCCATCAGCAATTCAATTATGTTCCCCATCTGACAACTTTTAAGATGAATGACACCCTGGGAGTTTGTACTGGAGGCTAGCTTATAAATTGATGAAATAAATAAATTCATGGCTGGGATGTATCACTACGGTAAGCAATAAGATGGACCCTAGCTGTGTTCTGCTAAAGAATGGAGCCTCTGTGGAACGATGCAGATGATGGCACCCTGGTATGAGCTCACCAGTTAGAGCTGCAATCTGGATTCCCACTGGGTGACTTTGAAAATGAACCCAGGTACAGTCATTCACACAGAAATGTGTACCCATGATTTGCAGAAAGCTGGATCTAAGCCCTAGCATGTGCAGGAATGTGTCTATCCAATCACCAAGAATTCATTTCCCAACAGAGAAGGAATCACAGAAAATTGGAAGACTCTTTGGGATGGTTTTGCCAGCTGGCCTTCCCTTCTTAATTAGTTGCTTTGGGGTTTTGTGGCTGTATTCCTGAAATGTTTTTGATGGCACTATTGTGTATGATTTTTACTTTTATTGCACTTTATATTTTGCTCCAATTTTGGATTTTAATTTTTTTCCCCTCCATGCTGCCCTCTACCTCCATTTATTCGGTGGGAAGGGTGGGATAGAAATCATTCAAATAAATAAATAAATACCCATATCAGCATAGCGACAACATTTCTGTCAAAACCCAAACCCTACTGGATTACTATGGCACTATTTATTTTTTCACATTTTTATCCCGCCCTCTCTCCAAGGAGCTCAGGGTGGCATACATAGACCCTCTCCTCCGTTTGTCCTCACAACAACCCTACCAGGTAGATGAGGCTGAGAGATAGTGACTAGCCCCAGGTCACCTAGGAAACTTCATGGCTGAGCGGGGATTTGAACCTGGATCTTTCAGGTCTAAGTCCAACTTCCAAACTACTACGTCATACTGGTCTACATCCATCTCTACCTGTGTCCCTTTATTTCCAGGAATGCTTAAGTGGACCCTCCCTAACCCATTTCATTCAAAAATTTTCTAGTTACATTGGAAGTCAATTTCCTCCCCTCAACATTCCTTGAATATTTCATGCATAGAGACATCTCCAAATTCATCTCCACATTTCTGCTTAGACAAAATCTGATGGCAGTAATCCGAGCGCCTCAGTCCAAAGATACTCGCGTGTTGCTCCAGCAGCTGGTTGCTTACCTTCCACTTCCATCCTGTGCCAATTAGCATCCTTGTCTCTTTAATGAAGGTAGTAGTTCTTTCATCAACCTAATTGTTAATCCCCTTTTGAGATCACGTTTCAAGACTGGATAAATTCTCCTCAACCATACAGGTGAGGTGTATGTCATTCTAAGGTCACAGTAAAAGCTGAGTGACCCTTTTCCTCCTTCAGCACTGTCGGTGGCCCTTTTATCTGTTAATTAAAAAGTAAATAAGGTGATGATTACATGATAGGAAACATATAGGCATGGGCGCCTATTAAAACTGAAATGATGTATTTCATAATATTACAAGGTAGCATACTTTAACTCTAGGTACAGCAAACCCTGCATCTCTGCTGCTACTTCCTAATTTGCATAGGTAATTGACAGCTTGTTAACAGCTCATTAAGAACACTGAAAACCATGTGACAGATACAAACCCATTGCTAGAGGGGAGAAAATACACACATTACAATACTGTACACTAAAAACTCAATCTGATGCAGAGTTGCAGGTTAAAAAACCTGATTATTTCATTAGGTTGAAAAAAGTAAACGGGTGACATGTCATTTTTAGATCTGTACTTTACAGAGCATTAGATCAGATTGCAATGCATCAAGAAAGGGAATCTGATTCCCAACTATCTTCTTGTTTATGTAGCCTACTTTTGTGACAAAGCTTTGAGTGACGCAAACTTTGAATTGTATAAAAATAATTGTTACTGAGCGTTATATATTAATATTTTTCAAAAATTGTTAGAGTACCTTGAGCCCCCCCCCCACACCCCTATTTATTTCTGCACTGCAGCATTCCAACTAGAACCCTGTTCAGGCTTTTCTGAAAATTGTTTTTATGTACTGTGTTTGTTGCATTTTGTGATTGGAAGTCACTTTGGGTGTGTCAGAGAGGAGATGGAAGGGCAGGGCAAAAATATTGCAATGAAATAAATAAATATTTCTTCAGATCAAGCCATGAATACATAAAGCTGCCATGAGTTGCACAGCTGGATTGGATAAGGGAAGAAAGCCATGTTGGCCGGTAGTCACCATTCCAGGTGTGCAGGGAATACGCAAGGGGGAAATGTGTACTAGGTACATTACTGATGTTGCTGGCCACCAGGTTCCCAAATACGTGGAGAAGTCATAGGCATATTTCAGTCCCTTCATGCTAATGTCCAGTGCATGCACCTCAAGGGGTGTGGCCAGCATGCACCACGATGTTAGGTAATGTGGTCAGCAGATGTCACCCATTTCTCCCTCATGCATTCCCTGCACATGGGGGAAGGAATGAGTGAATGGCCTTTCTGCCTCTGGTATCCTGGATTCTCCAACAGTAACATTTGCAGCTAGAGGAAAAGTTGGCATCAACACAGGTGTGTGTTGTTTTTTAAGAGAAGCAGGAACCTGTAGATTCAAGTGAGTACTTTTCCAGATGCTACAGGGATTTTATAAAAATCTATTATTTCTTTATTTGAAAGATGTTTACATCACCCTTTAAGTAAATTTCTGGGGCAGTTTGCCAAGAAAAAGAAGACAAAAACATTTAAAAATAAGTCACTGTTTTAAAATACAAATATCCAAACTTCGGTGGAGCAGCAGTTAAAAGCAACAAATTAAAACAAAACTTTAACAGAGTAAAAATGTCTTTGTCTGGCACCAAGAAGTGACGTATGCAGGGGCCAGGCAAGTCACCCTGGGGAGGCAATTCCACCGTTTCAAAGTAGACATCAGAAATACTCAGTTAAAAAAATTAATTAATTAAGCAAGCAAGCAATCTGGAACGAATGCTTAAATAAAAAGATAATATTGAAATGGATGGAGAAATAGAAGCCCCATTTTTTCCAATAGGTTCTCAAATTTTCATGGCCGAATGACACTGAGGGCGCAACCCAATCCTACTTAGGCCGCTGTTGTAACCAGCAGCTTTGAATCCCCTTTCTGTTCTAGGGCCTCCCGCTGGTTACAATGGTGGGCCTAAGTAGGATTGGGTTGCGCCCTCAGTGTCATTCAGCCATGAAAATTTGAGAACCTATTGGAAAAAATAGTTCTACAACGTTCTAGGGCCTCCCGCTGGTTACAACGGTGGCCTAAGTAGGATTGGATTGCACCCATACACAGTTAAAATATCCAGGTTTAAAGACCATGGTCATATGTTAATTATTTCCATGATTTCAGTAGTTTACTGGTACCCCTTTTCCTTCCTCCAGTGCTGCCAAAGGTCTGAGCCAGAAATTTTACCTTGTTTTGTGCTGACTTTTGCAAATGTAGAAAAGTGCCCCCCATTTTTTGTTATCATTACCTTTTGTTGTAAACATTTTTGCATTGTTTTGCTATTGTTCTCAAAACCGTCTCCTTTTCTTTGCCCTCATTATTGTCAGCTTCATTTGCCCCCAGTACTAGTTAACATAATTGGCTGTGGCGATCCACATGGTTTGTTGATACTGTAACATGAAACTCTATCACAAGTGATGCCCAAAGGTACTCATGGGTCATCACAGCCAATAAAACTGGGGAAAAAATGGAAGCAAATGTGTCATATGAAAATGGGATATGTGTTTATCGATAGCTTTTCATAACAATTTTATCAAGTGTTTTATCATTGTTTTGAGATTTCCCCCTGAAGAAAATTTTCTAATCTAGAAAGCACTGGGATGTTGAAGATTTATTTAGCGCAATAAATCTTCTGTGCAAGTTTAAAGCAGAAAAAAATGCAAAACACTGTTTTAAAAATCATTGAATATTTTGAGAAAAGGATGCAAACCATGAGAACAATTTGGTGCCAGCTTTTAAGAAGAAGATAAAAAGAAATTTCAGTACTGGCTTACTATAACTGCACATTTCACACTCACAAGCAGAAGCATAAAGTTTTGTGGTGTGATTTTTCTAGACAAATCAAATGCACCAGTATAAAACAATGTCTCTGCAGCTTAAGAGAAATGACTGATTGGTACTTTATAAACATCTAGTTATCGACGGTACAGCTCTTTTCTAAGAGAAGTTTTTGCAAACTCCTCTTGAAATTTACATTTAACATATAACTGGACTCGTGTTTTATTTTTCAAAGTATAATCAGGAATTCTTTTTTTTCCTCCCTCTTCTCCTCCACCCACTGCAAACAAAGCTATGGACGATTTTCTTCTAGCAATGACATCTGTCTCTGTAGCAGACTCCTCAGGCAGTAATCTTGGCAGCTTTGGAGTTGCCACTAGGTCTGCTGCTGATGGGCTGTCACCACCACCTTATTGGATGCCATTTTCTTTTTCCTTTTTTTTTTGGTACTGTGATTCTGAGGAATTTGCATGCTTTCATCATTTGGTGGACATGCAACTCCCATACAGATCTCTGACTGCCTCTCTCTCTCTCTCTCTCTCTCTCTCTCTCTCTCTCTCTCTCTCTCAGCACTAAATAGAGGTTTCCCTACATGCATAATTCTTTGAGATGTAAATATAGGATCCCTGCACATCTACACGACTCCAGAATCCATCACTTTATTTTGGCAAGTGATCAAGACCAAAAATCGACATCACAAAGTTCATTTTTCTTACTCCCTGACCTGTCGACTTATAAGCTAGCATATTGGAGAACTACTTCTGGTCTTTTGATCAACTTGCAGCACAATCCTGTAGATCAGTGGTTCTCAAATTTTTTAACACTGGGACCCACTTTTTAAAATGACTCTCTTGGGACCCATCTAGCTTTACGAGACATAAAAAAAAGGTGATCTAGAAGGTGAGTAAAGAGCTCAGCTACTTGCAGGGTAATTAGCAGCTATCTTGCAAACTGCAGGAGCTCAGCTCTTTGAAGGGCAATTAGTAGCTATCTAATTTTTGAATAGCCTCAGGGCTTGTGGCAATTACTTATCTGATCTTTCCATCACTTGGGACCTACCAGAAATTGGGTCGCGACGCACCAAGTGGGTCCCGACCCACAGTTTGAGAAACACTGCTATAGATGATTACTTTGAAGTAAGTTCCATTGTGCTCAATGGGACTTACCCCAAGGTAAGTATACATAGGGTTGCAGCCTTACTTTCCTGGGAGTAAGCCCCATTGAATGGGGCTTACTTCCAAGTAAACATACATAGGATTGTGCCATTAGTTATGTGCACTTACACAAAGGTCAATTTAATTACTGAGATGCAGAACTGTACATATCTGCACTAAACTGGTTTAAGAGTTATTCCTTGGGAACTTTAATTCTGCCAGAGGGGAAGCTATAGAGTCTTTAACAGAGACATTGCAATTCCTTGGATTTTTTTTTTAACAGCCATGAGAGATAAAACCAATACAAGTTTATAGTGTTGATATACCTATATATTATTCAGTTATACTATAATATATATTTTATTTATTTTATTTATTTATAGAATTTCTACCCTGCCTTTCTCCCACAAGGGCAACCAAGGCGGCTTACAATAAAAACATTAAAATACATGTATACATTTAAAATCAAAGATTAAAACAAACAATTAAAACAAACAGCCCCAGTGGGTCATCCACATTTACATTTGTTAAAAGCGATTTGTTAAAAAGCCCGCCCGCCATGTCAGACATCAAATGCCGATCTAAATAAAAATGTCTTAAGGCCCCGCCGAAAGGTCTCTAAGGAGGGAGCCGTTCTCAATTCCAGGGGGAGGGAATTCCACAATTGGGGCACCACTGCCGAGAAGGCCCTATATATGAGCTATACAGTTTTCTGACATTTCTGGAGTCTGTGCATCTCATCGCAGACATAGGTATGCATCTAGCTGCCCTAAAGTAGCACCATCATCAGTTGTTTTAGAAACATGGGTATTAAATGTTTCTTCCTTGAAATTAACATCAGATGCTGCCATGAGATGCCAGATTCAGATGTGGCTTCATTTCCTGGGTGCCTATCTCATATCCAGAGATGTGATAGATTCAGAAGAAAACGGGGACTTTTACATATATATATACTGTATATAGACACAAGTGATAAAATTGCAGCTCACTACCTCCTGCAACTTCTTCGGGCCTCTTCCAACATTATGTTTTCAAGTGTACATTTAAGTTATGTATTAGGTGTTTCCCAAAAAATATAATGTGCGAATATGACAACCATGTGTTTGCAAGAAAAATCATGCCAGTACGTACACCGGGGGCCATGTTTGGGCACAGTTCCCTGCTGAGCATACACTCAGTAGCAAACAGCTCTTTGAAATGTGGCCAGCAGGTTGTATCGGAGCATTTCTACAAATGGTGTTTCTCTCTCTCTCTCTCTCTCTCTCTCTCTCTCTCTCTCTCTCTCTCTCCCTCTCTCCAACTACCATAAATCCAATATAAAACATGTACAGACTAGAATGTGCATTTGATTTTAAATGTGGCCCACTGCCTCTTGCTATGCTGCTTTTGCAACACTCATAAGTGATGCATTCCAGATCAAAAGACGTTCATAGTGTGACTTGTGAAAAATGCTTTATTACTCCCAAACGCGATACCATTCAAGTCTAAAGAATCATTGCAGTAGCGATTCTGTCTACCATATCGCAGGTTCGTCTCTCATCTCCATGAGTGTTATTCTCACAAAGAGCTCAAACTTGTTTTCTCTACCTGGGAGAACCCTTCGTTTGTCCTCCTTGGCATTCACGTGAAACACCTCCTTTTCTTTCCCGTCCCTCTTGCGCTGTTGCGGCGACAGGGTTAAATTGCTAATAGAGGTTTCATGAGGTCTACCAGAGCCCACTCTTCAACACTTACATCTGTTCAACAATTATTACAGCATTTTTGTCATAAAAAATTCAACACCCTGAGTGTCGTGCTAGCAAAACCTGAAAATTTATGCAGTGAATAGAATAGCTAATTTCTCTGAGGAAATGCAAGGGGTGGGGAGAGAGAGAGAGAGAGAGAGAGAGAGAGAGAGAGAGAGAGAGAGAGAGAGAGAGAGAGAGAGAGAGAGAGAGAATTACAGATTTAACTTAAATTCTCCAGCACTATATCTGCACACATCTGACTCCCTCTTTAGGTTTTGTCACTGTGTCGCAGAAATATCAGACCTCGCAAAGCAAATTTATGCCTTCGAAGAAACAATGTTTAAAGCTCAGATGGGTGCAATGTTGGCTCTGCCTCTTTCTCTCTTCATCAGATCCCATTTGAATTGCATTCTTTATTTCAGAGATCTTGATGGGTTTGTTCCTTCGCTGCATTTTGCCACTCTAGAATTAACAAGGCCTTTCTTAATGTAGACATTAAAACAAGAGAAAGGAAAAAAGATCTGAAGGAGGGAAAAAAGGACAACTGGAAAGATATATTCTATAATCTTCTGAACTCTCGTGTGGAGCCGCTTGTCATTTTCCACGGGAGGAAGACATTTTTAAGAAATAAATTTCACCTCTCTTCTCCGTAAGGTTGGGAATATGGATTTTATGCAAAAATTAAAGCTGTCTAGTTAGGTTGCCAGTGGACTGGAACAACATGCCAGAGGCTATAGCCTTCTATTCTCAAGGGTCATAATCTTATTTCCGGTACTGGTGGTTTGAAGTCATAATGATAATTGCAGGCATGATGAAGGGGAGTTCTTGCAGTGTTGCAAGAGTAGCGGATAAGATGAATGGCTGAATACAAGGCAAGCTTTTGCCTTCCAGTCACCAGACACTGATTCCAGAAAGGGTAAACATATGCAACTTACTGTATTAGCTTTATTTATTATGTGATCCGACAGAACGACAAGGGTTGGAAACATGCAAAGGACCGAACAAACACAATGGATTAAATGAGGCTACCTTGAGTGTTCTCCAGTTTTGATTTTTGGATGAAATCAAGACCTTTCAGTGAGGTGGAAACTTCTGCAAATGACTTTAGATAATAAAAATATTCCCTCACCCCCCCCCCCTTCAATCTGTTCAACACTGTTATTTCCGCTGGTAGCAGCTGTTGCCTTGATGCTATTTTTTTTTTCTTTGACTGCTGCCTTGAGTTCCTTCCTGGTCACATGGGTGATCCCACCCTATTAAGAACCACGCAGCAAATAATGGCATCAGGATGTTATGTGATTGGCTACACTGGGCTGCACATTCTCATCATTGAGGTCAAATAAGGGCAGTTTACATGAAAAGTTGCGCATTTTCAAAAGAAGTGCCAAAATATCACTGAAAAGGGGTAGCGGTTTTTGGTACTGCCAGCCATCTTTGTTTTAAAAAAATCTTCCCTCCAGTTCCTTCCCTTTTTGTCTCATGTTTTTTAAACCATGAGCCTGTCGAGAGTGTTTCTTTTTAAATTACTATATAACTCCTAATACATACCATAGCACAATGAATGATGATAATGAAAAATGGGGAGTTGCTAAGTGCAGTTCTGTTATTAACATACTGCTTGGAGTTAATTACAATCTGTGGGCGGGCAACAATGTTACCTCAGTTACTGTCTCATTTACTCTGTGAAATGGGTTACTATCAGCCACAAAACCTCCTGGGTGACCTTGGGCCAGTCACTATCTCTCAGCCCCACCTACCTCACAGGGTTGTTGTGAGGACAAAAGGAGGGGAGGAAATATGTACACCACTCTGAGCTCCTTGGAGGAAGGGCGGTATAAAAATGTGAAAAATAAAAAATAAAATAAATAACCCCGGTTTGCAGACAGGGATGAGGCTGAGCGAATTGTCCAAGCAGCAAGTGTATTGTCGTTTCAGTTTGGGCAGTTCACGTTTCCATCAGGTATGCTGTCGCCGGACCTCACAAAGAGCTGATTCACACCGTTCAAACGCAGCAGCGTCATTGCAGAGGGGCGGAGCTCCAAGTTCCGTCGGGCTCTGACCCTCCGTTACACGACGGGAGAAAGCGGCCCCGGCCCCTTGCCTTTGGAGCCATTCCGGCCAACGAAAGCAAGGCAAGGGGGTGGGGCCGCTTTCTCCCGTCGTGTAACGGAGGATCAGAGCCCGACGGAACTTGGAGCTCCGCCCCTCTGCAATGACGCTGCTGTTCAAATGTATGTATTTATCACTGACTGACGTATCTCAAATACATGAGCTGCCTCCTTGAAAAGCATTCCTTTTGAGATTATGTGAAGTGACATGAGTGTTTAATTTGGAATGGCTGTTCAGGTAGGAAAAGGAATCACTTTGTTAGATTGATGTATTATTATAATGTCCCAGGCTTCCATAAGATGAACCTCTATCAAGCTGCATGTTCTATCTATTCAGAGGCTTGGGTGAAGATGGTGTATTCAGTATCTGCTTGTAGTAAGGCCGCCTCTGGAATTTCCTTCCTGAGTAGGCGTGCCTGAGTAGACTCAGCTGGACTGCAGAAGTTAGTGACTGTCGTGTCAGCAGCACTGTATTGTGCAGGTCAGCTGAGGATAGGATTGGGCCATTAATATTCTGAGTGGCCTGGGACTGGTAAGGCTTTTGAACCTGCCCTTCAGCTAAGACCTTGTTCAGACTCTTCTCTGGGTGCCACTGCCTACTGAAATTAGGTGGGTGGGGTGTGTGCACAGTTAGCTCTTTGTGTCTTCTCTATTGTAATTGTGTGTATACATTTTTGTACTGGATACTAATTTCAATGGTGAGCTGGTCCAATGAGCTTTCCATACACAAGGTTGACTCATAAAAGGGAGTTATCACCTGCCTGCTAACTTGTGCACACAAACAGCGAAGCGACATGTGCCCTTTCATGTACGATTCTTTCCCCCTAAAATAAATCCCAATTAGACTTGCAAGCCCTCTTGTAATGTTCCAACTGCAGAAATCATGTTGTGGGCAAAAGAGAACAGGTGATAATTAGAATGAGTCAGAGCCTGCCAAAATAGTGCAATCACACTACAAAGCTGTGCTGACGTACCGGTCAGCAGCACGGGGGGGATTTTCGGTGACTAGACCTGTACAGAAAAACCACAGAGTCCCCGGATGATCCAACTTTCAAGATCCAATGTAACACATACGTGGGTTGTTGTTTTTTTATTCCAAATTGCAAATATCCTATTAATGGGCATTGAGGCTGAGTTATAGAAGCAAACCAGTAAAAAGTAACCAGGTGAGAGAACGACTGATCAGCTCAGCGGACAACTCCTATCAGTTCAGAATGGCCGTCACCACCAGACATTCCACCTGGCTGTATCTACAGGAAATATAAGATAGGAAAATGTTTCCATCAACTTGACTGGGACAAACTGCACCAGTCGCTCTTCCCAGAACTGTGATCATTTCAGTGCAGTGATCATTTCACCGGGGAAAGTAATGGAGACATGTGGTGCCTATGTAGAAGGTTCAGGTTCTTGCATTTCTGGTACGGCTGGGAAAGACCCTTGTCTTGAATCCCTGGAGTGTCACTCAGTGGCGTCGTTAGGGGGAGGCATGGGCCCCAAGGCAGCGGGCGCACGTGGCGGCGGGGCGTGTACTTGTGTCCTGGATGCGTCGCCTGGCTGCCCCCTCCACCCCCGCTCCCGTCGTTGTCTCTGCTGGCCGTCATCTCGTTGCGCCCTCCTGCCCGCCCTGGAGCCGTTTGGCTCGAAAAAGGTACGCAAAACAGCGGGGTGGTGGTGGTGGTGTTTCAAGCCGAAAATACGAAGATGACATCACACACCCCCAGGGGCGTGGCTTGAGGCATCACGTGGGAGATGTCGCGGCGGTGGCCCCCCCACGGGGTGTGTATGTAGGAACGCTACTGGTGACACTGCCAGTCAGTGTTGACAATACTGAGCTAGATGGATCAACATTCTGACTCTGGAGGTATTGGGATTACCTCTATTTGGGAGGTTATCTAGGAGATTCTTAGCAGAGTTTGTTCCCTCTTACACCCAGGCAGACTGCTATTAGCTAAGTAAACACACAAGGCATATGCTGAGTTAAGCTGCAAAAAAGAAGAAGTTTACTCACGGTTTCAGTTCACATATACTGCATCTGATTAAGATCAGAGGTTATTCTAACTTAAAGGATGAAGCTCCCCCTACAGCTGGAAGCCTCCTGCATGAGGTCTGCTTGGATCATGGCTGCCATTCATCAGAGCTCAGGCATGCCACGTCCTTCCAGCTTGGAGTCAAGATAGTAAGAGAATGAGAAAGAGCAAAAAGAAGGAGGAAATAGGTTGGAGCCCACACCCCTTCCTTTAGACACAGAGAGGTCAAAGTAAAGAAGGTCTCTCAGGTGACCAGGCTATACACTTCCCCCCCTAGTGTCCAAACAGCCGAATGCTGCCCATTTCTAACTGGAGGAAGCCACTTCATATGTTTACAAGGTCATTATGAAAGAGCTGATAGCTTGACTTTGTTTGCTTATTCTCCCATTTCCTGCCCATTCCTCTTTTTCCCCCCCTTTTGTGTCATGTCTCTTCAATTGTAAGCCTTTATTATAAAACGTAAACCATCCCGAGTGCTCTGGCAGAAAGGTAGGCCATAAACGTAGAAATTAATAATGATAATAATAATAATCCACATACACCCGCTAGAAATTAAAATGGAGAGCAAATAGGAAGCAAGAGACTCATTCAATGGAAAGAGACACATAGCAGATCGCTAACATGACCTTATTTTGGCTTCGTTCAAAATACATTAGAGTGAACAGATGCTGAATTCTGCACCCAAATGTTTACACAACCTTGGTGGCAGTCCTAGTGAATTATAGGATAATCAGTGGCGAATTCCTCCACCAAAGCCAGGAAGTGTAGGGTAACTTGTTCATCATTTCACAGCTCTGGGATAGGCCCCCATCTTGATGCAGTTCACCAGCAAATGCTGACCAATCCAGCATTTCATGTATACAGGCCTTGAATAAAGAGAGCTTTTGCTCCAAAGCTGGTTGAAGAAAACACTTAAAAAAAGAAGAATAATCAAGATATGCTTGCATTGTTTCACTGCTGTGTGGCACCCTTAATTCCTCTGGTGGCAGCTCCTTGGCCACACAATTTGTAAGAATATAAGAAAAGCCCTGATGGAGCAGGCCAAGGCCTAGCTAGTCCGGCATCCTGTTTCCCACTGCCTCTGGAAAGCCCACAAGCAGAAAAGGAAGGCATTCTTCTCTCCCGCCACTACTCTCTTGGGACTGATGTTCAGTAGCACACTACCACTGAATGTGGAGGCAGTGGTGTTGCTGGAGGTGGGGCGGAACGCTAAGTTCCGTACCGCGCTGACCCTCCGTTACTCACTGGCACGAGGTGGCCCCACCCCCTCGCCTTCGGAGCCATTCAATGGGGCGAAGGCAATGCGCAGGAACTTAGCGTTCTGCCCCACCTCCAGCGACGCCACTGTGTGGAGGTAGCATATAGCCATTGATAGACCTGTCCTACTTGAGTTTGTTGAATGCCCTTTGAAGGCCATCCAAGCTAGTGACTTTTTGTGGCAATACATTCCACAAACTAATAAGGCGCTGTGTGAAGTATAATACCCACCAGTCAGTTTCATTACATGCTTTTAGTATTGTGAGAGGACAACCCCCCCCCCTCCAACATGCATAATGTAAGCCGGGCAGCCCAATCTTATTGGGCACTTACAGCAGTGGATCTCCTGCTGCCATAAGTGCTGGTGAGGCACCACAAAGTGTGTGCTGCTGTTGTTATGCACTGTGGAACTGCCAACATGAACAGCCAGAAGCCCCACACATGCGCCAATAGCCCACAGGCCTTACCGTTAGGTAAGGTGGTAGCTAGGGTGGGTCACAGGCAGTTCAGAGGAGGATTGTGGAGGAATAGGGCTGGAAGCCGGCCAGGCAAGGGGCAGTTTTGGTGTGGGAAGAGTGGACTTCAGTGGCAGCAGAGCACACTGGGAGCCTATCTCATTTTCTGGGCCCATCCCCTGAGGCTTTTCAGACTTACACCAGCTACATACTCTTTACTTACCTCTACAGGGTCAACTGGACACCCCCCCACACACACACACACACCACACACGTGCTCCATTGAAGCTGATGCATCACGTAAACTGGTGGGAAATAGGATTGGGCCCTCAGTCATTTCCCCCCTTTAATTGTCTTTTTTTCACACTACAATGTCCCAAATATTGTAGCCTTACCACAAAAGGAAGCTGCTCCAGCCCTCTGATCATTTTAGTTGCCCTCTTTTGCACCTGGGTCGGTTGGCTGGGTTGGGGCTTGGAGGCGCCGTTCTGAGGTGGTTCCGCTCCTTCCTGGCTGATAGATCCCAGAAGGTAGTGCTGGGGGATGCTTGTTCGGCACCCTTGCCCTTGAAGTGTGGGGTGCCACAAGGGTCAATTCTATCCCCCATGCTGTTTAATATCTATATGAAGCCGCTGGGAGAGGTCATCCAGGGGTTTGGGGTAGGGAGTCATCAGTATGCGGATGACACCCAGCTCTTTCTCTCCTTTCCATCTGACTCCAAGGGGGCGGTCGATTTCCTGAATCGTTGTCTGGAGGCAGTTGGGAGCTGGATGGGGGCAAACAAGCTGAAATTAAATCCTGATAAGACAGAGGTTCTTCTGGTCCAGAAGTCTACGACTCAGGTACTGGATCATCGTCCTGCTCTGAATGGGGTTGTACTCCCTCTGAAGGAGCAGGTCCGCAGCTTGGGGGTTCTCCTGGATGCGCAGCTGCTCCTGGATTCCCAGGTGGCGGCTGTGGCCAGGGGGGCTTTTGCCCAGTTTCGGCTGGTGCGCCAGTTGCGACCGTACTTGGATCGTGCAGACCTGGCCACAGTGACCCATGCCCTAGTGACATCTAGTCTAGATTACTGCAATGTGCTCTACGTGGGGCTGCCTTTGAAGACTGTCCGGAAACTGCAACTAGTGCAGAATGCGGCGGCCCGGGTGGTTGCCGGGGCCTGTCGGTTCGACTCAGTCGGACCGTTGCTTCGGTGGCTACACTGGCTGCCGGTTCGTTTCCGGGCACAATTCAAAGTGCTAGTTTTGACTTTTAAAGCCCTTAACGGCTCGGGTCCAGGGTATTTGAGGGACCGCCTCCTTCCTTATAATCCGACCTGTACTCTGAGGTCATCAGGGGGGCCCCTGTTAACCGTGCCAACACTGACGGAGGTGAGGAGGATGGCGGCGCGGAATAGGGCCTTTTTGGCTGTGGCGCCCCAATTGTGGAATTCCCTCCCCCTGGAATTAAGAACGGCTCCCTCTTTAGAGACCTTTCGGAGGGGCCTTAAGACTTTTTATTTAGGTTAGCTTTCGATGTCTGACATGGTGGCAGATTATTTTAATGTACATGTTTTTAATTATTTTAATGTACATGTTTATTTTAATGTTGTAAGCCGCCTTGAGTGCCCTCGCTGGGAGAAAGGCGGGATACAAATTCTTTAAATAAATAAAAATAAATAATTTTCAAGCAGTTATTTTTCTTCTTCTTTGTCCTCATTATCTTTGTCCTCATTTGCTCCCACTGTCATTTAATCAGAATTGCTGTGGCAAAGCACATTATTATTATTTTATACAGGAATGTGTGATGTCATCACATCAGGTCTCGTGTCTTGTGATGTCGTGATGTCATCATCATGAAACAGCATAAATACACTCATAAGTGTCAAAAAATTGCCCAAACTGGGACACACCAAAATCCAAACTCAACACGAGGGAAGTCATTTCTTTCTGCTCATCCTTAAATAAAACTACAGTATTGTACACCCCAAAGAGGTTCTATATGTGTCAGTCTTGATTTACACTATTCAAACTTGATAGGAAAAGTTGGTGCTATGAGCTTTTTGCATTGACCTTCCTGCCATATTGGGGATTCAGTACACAGTTATGCAATAATCTCCTGCTAGCCTTCCCGAGCATGGCTTGTCTTCCAAGACCCGAAAGTAGCAGAATCTGCCATGCTGTCAAATGAGAGATCTAGATAAGAGACTTTCTGACATCCATCTTTCACAAGCCTGTCACACAAGGAACATTTCAGGTGACTGAGCCAACACAGAAGCACATTATGTTCAATATCTCAGTTATCTGAATTTTAAAATAAACAATACAAATTTATTTCCTTCAGCCCAGAATATTTTTTAATGTAACTAAGTTTAGAAAGTCAGGACCATGTGTATTCCATGCATGTACCACCACATAGTAGGGGCAGCAGCGGTGTAGTGGATAAGTCGCTGAACTGCAGGTCAGAAGGTCAGTAGGACAGTAGTTCGAGACCCAAATGCTGCGTGTCGGAGTGAGCTCCTGCCTCCTGGCCCAGCTCCTGCCAACCTAGCAGTTCAAAAGCAAGAAATTGCATGTATTGTAGATAAATAGGTACCACTGCGGCGGGAAGGTAACAGCATCCCGTTAGTCATGCCGGCCACATGACCACAGAAGCATCTGGACAGCACTGGCTCTTCAGCCTTGGAAACGGAGATGAGCACCGCACCCTAGAGTCGGACACGACTGGCTTTCAAGCAGGGGATACCTTTACCTTACCATCACATAGTAGAAATGGTGCTCCCCAGCTGCCTCATGGAAGGGAAATTTTTGCCTTGGGAGGTATGAAAAATGAGGAGATAGTGGACTGGCTGTCTTATCCTGGCAGCTCAGCCAGTTTGGGGCAGGCACAGCTGCTTAAGGTGGCAGAGCCTCCTCCAAGCTACAGTGGTGGCACCCTGACTTCCGGCAATTAAGGTGCAGCCATTCACCAGTGGGCCAAGAAGAAACTTTTGGCTCCCACCTTAAATTAGGAAAGGAGGAAGGCCAAAAGGGCAGAAGAAAGCCATCAGTGAGAGTATGACCGATACCTTCCATCTGTTCACCTTCTGTCTGTTTGTTTGTTTAGGAAACAACATGCACCTCTCTCTGCCTGCCTGCTCGCCTAAATAGAATGTGCAGGGAATGTTGTGGTCACACATTCTCAGCCAATTTAAAACTGGTTTGGGGGATTTGACTCCCTGTGAGCAAAACATTCTGAAAGTAATGACACTGCATACTTTGGTTCCTCCCTCCCATGTTGCTCAACATTTCTTTTGCTGGTGTCTGGTCCCCTTTTGGCTATATACTTAAGGAGCCAGGATGGTGTAGTGGTTTGGGAGTTGGACTTAGACCTGGAAGATCCAGGTTCAAATCCCCGCCCAGCCACGAAGCTTCCTGGGTGACCTTGGGCCAGTCACTATCTCTCAGCCCCACCTACCTCACAGGGTTGTTGTGAGGACAAAAAGGAGGGGAGGAAATATGTACACCACTCTGAGCTCCTTGGAGGAAGGGCGGTATAAAAATGTGGAAAAAAAAATAAAGGTAAAGGTATTCCATGCCCAGTCGTGTCTGAATCTAGGTGCAGAGCTCATCTCAGTTCTAAGGCTGTAGAGCCAGCGCTGTCCAAAGATGCTTCTGTGGTCATGTGGCCGGCGTGACTAACAGAACGCTGTTACCTTCCCGCCGCAGCGGTACCTATTTATCTACTTGCAATGTCTTGCTTTCAAACTGCTAGGTTGGCAGGAGCTGGCAGGAGCTCACTCCGTCATGGGGCACTGGGGTCTGAAACTGCTGATCTATGGACCTCCCGATCTGCACCACTAAGCCACCGTGGCCCCCCGGCTATGTACTTAAGCACACAAATCAAGTATTCCGTAATATGGGAAGATATGTGTGTTTACATGCACATACACCTCGCATAAGATGCATCTGCCTCCACCCACATCCCCCAAGTTACAACTCTAGAGACCCAGGCGGGGGGAGGTGGATCCTGATGAGTGTGCACACATAGGAAACTAACTGCCTTATACTAGGATAGACCATTGACTCAATATTGTCTACTGTGTTTCTCAAACTGTGGGTCGAGACCCACTTGGTGGGTCACAACCCGATTTCTGGTGGGCCCCACAGAGTGTCCAATGAAAACACAGGTGATGGAAAGCTCAGATAAGTAATTGTCTCATGCCCTGAGGCTATTCAAAAATCAGGTAGCTGCTAATTGTCCTGCAAAGAGCTGAGCTCCTGCAGTTTGCAAGCTTGTGTAAATATAGGGAGATAAATGTTATTTATTCTGGTGTTTTTTTTTTCAAAGTCTGTCAATGACAGGTAGTGGGGGCAGGTGAAGACTTGGGTCACATAACTAAGCCCCTCAAGCCTTGAGGCGATTCGTTAGGACTGCCTCATTACAAGAAATATATTGAGTTTTTTTGCAAATAAATAAAATGTTATTTGTGAATAAATAAAAACATATTATTTTGTTCTAGATCACCTTTTTTTATTAAGCCTCGTAAAGCTAGGTGGGTCCCGATAAAGTGTCATTTTAAAAAGTGGGTCCCGGTGCTAAAACATTTGGGTACCACAGCCACTGGTCTACATTGACTGGCAGCTGCTCCTTCGGGGTTCTGAAAACTCTTCGGGGTTTTCAACGAGGGTCTTTCTCAACTCTACTTGAAGAAGCCAGGGACTGGGGCTGGGAGCTTCCGCATACAAAGCAGAATTCCGCACTAGACTTATGGCTCCCCCCCTATATATGTGCATATCTGTTCACATGTGAAAAGTGTGCATATGTGTGCGGATTACCCAAATGCATCCCGAACAACTTCAAAGAAGGAAAGATGGACGCACAGTAGGGACTGCCATTTGCTAGGGGTAGATACCAGAAAATAGAAACTGCCCCGCCCCCATTGAATACAGACAGTAGGAGCACATATTCTTCATACTTCGGGTTATATGGCTTTTCTTGGTGTAAAAACGCTTTGAGAACGGATGATCTCAAGATGCAGAGCTCTAATGAATTTAATCAAGTTGTACAACTTTGAGGAAAGTAGTGGCTCTTCCCCCCTCCCCTGATGATACAATCATTATTCTATCCATGAGTCTTAAAGGCAAATGAATATGTACAGATGTAGAACTAAAAATAACAGTCAACGCAAGCGGCTCTCTTTGAAAAGCCCCACTTGGCATTATGTTTAATTCCAAGCACAAACAGGAATTTGCCAGCGATCGCCGGCTCACTTGGGTTTCGTTGATAAATGGTCATTAAGTTCATATCAAACATGTGTGTTTTAGAGTTAAATCCTCTAAGACAATGAGATAGAATAAGTAATCATTTGACAGAAGTGCTTCTAATGAATTCGATTTCAAAATGTTGGAAAGTCATTCAAGGAAAATCCTTCTTTTACCTTACACTGAAAACATATCATTAGCCTTAATTTAAGTCAAGGTGAGGTTGGAAACAGATATTGCAGGAAATTCTGAGTGACTATTGTTTAATCCCATTTAGGGACACTTTGAACAATGACATATATATAATGAGATATTTAAAATTCTTTGGTCAATCTCTAGCTAACGGCTTTTACTGTGGCAAGAATGAGTAATTCAATACAGGCTACCAAGCCTTTTACATGCTTTTATTCTTGATTTGTTGGACACGTGTAACATAAATTTCAAAACCAATCTATTAATGACTGAAATTGGGATCTAGTTTCCTTCGCTTTACATACAGTGCTTCTTCAGTAACATGCAGAATAACAGGTGGATCAATACGATTTTCTTTGCTAAAGTATTTGCAGTGTGCTAATATTAGTGCCGGGCTGTTGTTATTGAATGTTGTGTCAACAAATTCCCCTTGCAAGGTTATCTTGCCCAGTTGAAATAATAGGAATGTTTTCATTTTGCGTGCTATGTTCAACAAAAGCCTTTTTATTTGTGTTCCTCTTAAGTAATCTACAGATTGATTGAAAAACCAGTGAATAAAGAGGGACTCCTCACCCTTTTCTTCCCCTTTCCTGTCCCTCAGTGCGCAAGACTAACGGCTGCTGGAGGTCCCAGTGTAAGTGGACATTTGTCCCCTTGCCCCAGGTAAGCCCCAGCACCCGCTACAGGGGCAACTAGGATCTGTGCGAGCTCAAGAGTGCAAATCCATGTTGCCCCATGTCAGTGGATCCGGCCCGGGAAGGGTGATAGGATGTGGTATGCGCCTGCTCCACCCCCTCCCAGGCCCAAGAGGAAGGTGACCCCACTACCACCACCACAGTGCGACATCCTTCCATTCTGATCAATGACCCTTAGAATGATTTTGCTGAGAATGTGCCATGCTTCACCCTGAGAGGAAGATCTCAGACAAGAGGCAGGTTCTTATATAGGAGAAGGCAGACTTTTAAATACTCAGGCCCCAGGTTCTTTTATGTCCTGTCCTGCACACACAGAAAGCCTAAGGTTCAGTTATTTGAATCAGTAAGAGCACATCTTAAGGACTTACAGTGGGCCCTCGCTATCCGCGGGGGTCCATTTTGGACTCCCCTGCGGATAGCGATTTTCTGCAGATACTGAGGTCCATTAAAAATTGCTCTAAAAAGGAAAAAAAAAAAGCCCCCAAAGCCCCATTTTACCTTTTAAAAGTCAAACTGCTGCGTTTCCAAGGCTCCACGGGGCTTCTGCAGCCTTCCTGACCCACTTTTGGGTTGTGTGGAGGCTCTTCCCTCCTCCCAGTCTTGCCCCAGAATACACCCTCCTCCCTTGGGAGAGAACCGGGCTTGAAATAATCAACACAAACTCAGCAAGGAAGGGAAGGGGAAATTGCAGAAAGGAGACAATGCCTGGAATACCTGTGTTTAGTGCCTGGATAAGAAACTTACTTGGGGAATTATTTCCAAACTATAGTTCTCAAACTCAGCGTGAAAAGGTAGAAAAATGAAATTTTCATCATTAGAATTTGACAGCACACAGTCATAATATGCTGACATGTGTAACGGGAATTAAGGAGTTCTGCAGGCAGAAGGAGCATTCATAATTTTTTAGGCAAATCATTTCTTTCAGCTCCATGAATCACACCCTTTTGGAAGATTGCTGGACACTTACAAATGACAGGCATAATACAACCCATCTGAGCTATGTAGCCATTTTTAAACAGATTGGATCTCTGAACCTTAATTGATGTTTGGCTGAAACAAATTTTCCACACGGCTAGCATCTATGGGCTTTGTATGCTGTTCTCTGCCGCCACCCCCCCCATGAAACACATTCAGTGGGGAGGAGAAACTTGTATGATTACCTGGATTATCATAGTTGTGTGTGTGTGTGCGTGTGTGTGTGTGTGTGTGGTGGAGGGGGGGTCTGCCTATCTAAGGCCCTGCACAGACAACAGGGCTTGTCTTCCATGCATGCAATGAATCAATCTCTCATCTACCTATCACAGTTATATCCCAGCCTTCATCCACAGCGCAATCCTGTGTAAGGATCCAGCCGGCAGCTCAAATGGTGGGCCGGAGGTCTACTCGGGGAAAGGGATGCTCGTCCTCATCCCCGGGTGTAAACCGGGGCCAAGCCCGATAGGCCTCCTCGGATTTCCGCCAGCTAAATAGCTGGCGGAAGTCGGAGGAGGCTATGTAACGGCCTAGCTGCCCGGCGGAGATGGGGATATGGTGGGCGCCATCCCCCTCCCCCTCCCAGGCCAGCTAGCCCAATGGCCCCCCTCCCTTGCCGCTGGGCCGCCCACGCGGCCGCTGGGGGAGCACTTACGTTTCTCCGGTGTCTGCTTGCCCGGATCGGTGACAGTGAAGGCTGGCCTCCCTTACTCCCAAGGCATCACGAACGTGCACTCGCTCCGCCGTTCCAGTCTTCCGGTGAATTGAGCCCCCAAGTAGTTGAGAATGGCATAGGTGGAGGTTTTCCCATTTTATCTTCTCCATTAAGTAAGTTGCTAACTACTCTCCTGTGAGGTAGATCAGGCTGAGAGATGGTAACTGGTCTGGGGTAGCCCAAAGCACTGCCAGCCCATCCATGAGGCTACCTGATTTGGGCTGCATCAGTGGCAGATTGCGAGGAGTCTGAAGGAGCATCAGATTCGGGGTGCCTTTCACCCCAAGTCTGCTGCTGCCGCCGCCTCCATCTAACCCACCACCAATGCAAGCTGCAACGATCTGCTTCCCGCTTACTTGAGTGAGAAGCAGATTATTTCTCACCTTACCTTGTGTCCTTGTGCACTTTGGTCAAACCTGTGCTGTCCTTGTACATAAAACTGGAAGTCCAGCACTTCTGGGTTTGACAACGATGAACAAGGAACATGGTAAGAGTTGGGGGGGGGATGGTGGACCCGAGATGGCATCAGGCAGCGTTCTGGGTCACACCACCCCTGGCCCCATGAAATTCATGGTACAATTTTCAGACTCGCACTCTGAAAACCTCTAAATGAGACTCAGTGACTATTGTTGAAGTTCACCAATCTTCCTATCCTTCACCCCAGGCCCACTGGCTTCCTAGTCTGTCCTCTCATGTCAATCCTGAAATGAATTGCCTGCTGAGTGCTTGGTCTTGCCTTCCTTGGCTGCTTGTGTTGTTCTGAAGAAGCGCATGTCATAAAGCAACAAAGGTAAGACAAATCCCTTCCATTCATTTGTGTCAGGGAATTGCCAAAAGTTGCCTAATTGCAGAACCGGCCATTGGGTTCTCTACATGCGCCCATGTGATGTGGCCTTACACTGAGCCAGACCTGCGTAGTTGAGTGCTGTTCGGCCGGCAGTGGCTCTCCATGTTATTAGGGAGTGGGGCAACGGATGTCCTTCCTAGACCTCCTACCTGTACTCCTAGAACTGGAGGTGCCAGGTCCAAAACCTGGGACCTTCCGCATGCAAAACTGTCCCTCCAAAGGGACAGGTGTACTTATGAAACGTCTGTGTGTAATAGCATAAGGCCTCTATGATAAATACAGGAAGTCCTCACTTAGGCCTGATTCACATATGACAGCGTTGTCCCCGTCCAGCGTACGCGCTGATCAGGCGTGATCAGGGCGCTTGGAGCAGGGGGAGCGTCGCTCTGCTTGTCTTCCCTCCTGCTGTCCCGCCTTCTTAAGAAAGCGCAGCTGTGATTGGTTACACACAACCGCACTCTGATTGGCTGACGTCTTGAGAACTCTTGTTCTGCTTGCCTTTTCCTCTCGGAAGTTCTTGCCCTTACTTCAACCACAAATTTTATATCATTATCCCAGCATGAACTGGGAACATTTTGAGAGTTTTGCAATGACATTTTGCAATAACGAGGCTTGCTCTCTCCTCGGGGGTTTCCCTCTCGGAAGAGCAGTGGAATTGTAACCTCCGAAGCGATTGGAGCTGCTTGTGATTGGCATGCAACCACTCTTCCCCCCCCTCTCGCGCGATTGGTGGCTGCAGTAGCGCTGTGAACCTGCCCACAAGCTCCACGAGAAAAGCTTCGCCAAAGTAGAACCGAGCCGAACTCCAGCGATTCAAGCGTTGGAGCCCCGGAATGATGTCCTATTACATGATGAATATGCAAATAAAGCGCAGAGCGGGTCCGTGAAGCGCACAGCAGGGACAACGCTGTCATATGTGAATCAGGCTTTAAAGTTGTAGATCGGTTCCTGGAAACTGCAACTTTAAGTGAAACAACTTATGATGGAACCAATTTTACCATAGGCTAACATACATAAACAAGAGTTAGGTTCCTATGACATATTTCTGGTCACAAAAACATCACCAAACTTCTACATAAAGACTCAAAACACTTCTAATAATACACTTTTTCTCTATTTGTTTTTGGGGGGGCACAGACATCAGGGGGGCATGGTGCACATTTACTACTCATTGCAGCAGGGTTAAATCAAAGATTTATCAACAGTGACAAGTGGAAGGTTCATCAACTTTCAAGTAGAAAGCTCAATAACTTGAAAGTTGCAGGATCAATATCATAGTTTCCACAGTGTTCCTGGAGCTGGCAGTGGCGACTATACACGACAGCCCCCTACGTAATGCCAGATGCCACGACCCCTGGGGAGCGTGACATCATTTTCACACGTGCCACCCCCCCCCTCACACACACACCGCCGTTTTACTTAGGTTTTTGGAGCCAAACGGCTCCAGAGCGGGCGGGCTGAAACAACAACGAGAGTGGCGGAAGCGGCATCCAAAAGGCAAGTTCACCCTCCTCGCTGCCACATGCACTTGGGCCCCGCCCCCCGCCCCTACCCTGACGACGCTTCTGCGAGCTGGAGGGGTTTATTGGCTTCAGCTTCGTTCCTTTAGCTGTAGGGCTTTACACTTTTTCTCTGTTTTTTGGGGGGAGGCACAGACATCGGGGGGCATGGTGCACGTTTACCACTCATTGCAGCAGGGTTAAATCAAAGATTTATCAACAATGACAAGTGGCAGGCTCATCAACCTTCAAGTAGAAAGTTCAATAACTTGCAAGTTGCAGGATCAATATCATAGTTTCCACAGTGTTCCTGGAGCTGGAGGGGTTAATTGGCTTCAGCTTCCTTGCTTTAGATGTAGGGTTTTTGTGTTCAGCAACCTGCTAGAGATAAGAGGCTGGAGCAATAATTGTTTTCAAAGCGCTGGGGGCTCTGTTGTTTTTAGTGCAAAAACAATGCAGAAGTGATTAAATGATTGCAGCTTGAAGAACAACATTAAAACGAAAGAAAGGACGTGTAGCGAAACGACGGTAAGCGAGGACTTCCTGTATATGGAGCTGTCTTATAGCGAGTCAAGCCATTGCTCCACCTAGCCCAGTACTCCTCACCGTGTCTGCCAGTGACTCTCCAAGGCCCCAGGCAGAAGCATTTCCCTCTTCCCGCTACTTGAGATCTTTTTAACTTGAGATCTTTTTTGCTGCTAGAAACCGAAATGCCACTGAGCTATCGGCCCTCTTGTCCTCTGTAGTGGGATGCAGAATATTTGTTCCTTCATTATTTATATCTGCTCGGTTCATGCTGCAGTTCATAGGTTACAAAGAGAAACTTTCATGGAATGCAGCACATTTCTTCACTATGATTGTTGGCTTTCTATGAGCGCTAGGTCGCAAGGCGATTTTTTCCCCAGCAGATGTAGCTTTCTAGCATACCGGCCAGGATTATTAAGCAACAAAGGATGCATTTCTGTGGTACTTATCTGACACCATGGCACAAACAACAATCAGGAAATGATTACCTGTCTCAGCATCCAGTGGCTGGGACTTTTCATTCTTTGCTCCCACAGTGCCAAACAAACACACTCGGTTCGAAAAGCATCTGTGGCAATGCTACTTTGGTATGTATGTAGCTGCGCATCTCAGCTGAGAAGGTGAACCGCATTCCAGAATGTGATGCTTTTATGTTTCTGGTACCTAAGCGATGCACAGATCTTGAGAAGGTCTTCTGCCCTCCGGTGAGTTTTGTCCATATGGAAAGAAGGGCAGTCTGATGCAACATTTCATTTTGGCGGCTTTTATATCACCATTCTTTTCATTTGACACCACTTCCTGCGCATCACTGCCTGATAGCTCCTCCCATATTGAGTCTGCCAAATTTTCAGCCATTAATTAATTAAAAAGTACATTCATAAAACAAATTTCTTGAATAGCAGATTAAAAAACCCAACAAAATAATGACAAGAAAGTAAATGAAGAGAAGCTGAATATCATCTACCAATGGTTCGATCAAATGTGTACTGGGATAAAAAAATGCCTTCACAAGTTAGTAAAAAAACGATTAGGACAGAGCCACAAATGTCTTGGGGCAGGGAGTTCCAAAGTCTTGTGCAATAGCCAAGAAGATCCTCTCTTACATGTCCACAACCTCAGTTCAGATGGAACCAGGACATGAAAAAGAGCCCCTTCTGCCAATGTCTGTGAAGAGACACATTGGACATTTGAGAGGAGATGGTCCTTTAGGTATCCTAGTCCAATCATCGTCATCATCATCATCATCATCATCATCATCATTATCATCATCATCATCATCATCATCTTATGCTATGTTAAATTAAATAATAAGAGCAGTAATAAACATTTAAGCTGTCGATCGAAAGGTCGGCAGTTCGATTCCCACAACGGGGTGAGCGCTCGTTGCTTGGCCAGCTCCTGCCAACCTAGCAGTTCCAAAGCATGTTAATGTGAGTAGATAAATAGGTACCGCTTGCGGGAAGGTAAACAGCGCTCCGTGTTTCAGCTGCATGCTACGCGCTGCGGCAAGGAGAGTCATGCCGGCCACATGACCACGGAGGCGTCTTCGGACAACGCTGGCTCTTCGGCTTTGAAATGGAGATGAGCACCACACCCTAGAGTCGGACACGACTGGATTTAATTGTCAGGGGTCACCTTTACCTTTAATATATACAGGGTCGGTCCAAGGTAGAACATCCCCTGAATCCATGCTGATCTGCTGCCCCCACCTGTGCACACCTTGGTGCCAATCCAGCACCACTGTTGCTGCCACTATGCACCTCACCCTCCCTCCCACACCTCACTGTCCTCATCTTCCACAACCACTGTGTTTTGTTTTGTTTTTTGCAAAGTAAAAGCATGGAGGATCCTGGGAACAGCCATTCTCTCCACCTGGCCTCTTTACAAGATGGAGCTGGAGAGAGAAGGAGGCAGTGGCTGTGACTCTTTTCCTGAGCTGTCTCCGAAGAGTGTTTCAGAAAAGACAACAGTAGCAACAGAGCTATGTGAGGAGAAGCAAAGACTCCAAGAGGGGCACACAGACAGGGGCCTAACTGGGGTGGAACCTGAGGAGCAGCCACTCTGGGTGCAAGCCCAGAGGGGGCGCCCCTCTGGCCCTGCTGCCCGGCCACGGCTTTTGCCTCCCCCAGCCCATCACCTGAAGTGACAGTTTCAGTCAGCCTCATGGCTGGGAGGGAGGGAGGCAGGGAGGCAGAAAGAGTATCTGAAAGATTTGCATTCTCCAGACTTGTCCTCTCTTGCATTTTTCAGTTGTCACCTATCTGTTTTCTATTATTTTATTCTTCTCCTCCCCATCAGTGGAGCCCTATCCAATACATGTTCTTATACTCCCTGTGAACCTTGGAGGATTCCCAGTGCTCTCCACAATATTTATGTGGGCTAAGAGAGAGCAAAGTGCTCACCAATAAGATAGAAGACTAATAACAAAGTGTCCAAAATAAGAAGATAAGAAGAGCCCTGCTGGATCAGGCAAGGGGCCCATCTAGTCCAGCTTTCTATATCTCACAGTGGCCCACTGGCGTCGACGGGGGGAAGCGGGGGGGCGGGCCGCCGGGGAGCGTCGCGCGTCTAGGGGTGACGCGCAATCACCCCCCACTTACAGTTTTGAGCTAGAGGTGGGCCCGCCCTCCCTCCCCTGTGTCCGTTTGGCTCCAAAATGAGCCGAAAACGGAGCGGGGAGGGCGCTCTGCTCCTGCGCGTGACGTCACGCGTGGGGCAGAGCCTCCCCCTTAAGGGCGACGCGCGCCCCTGCTCTGGGGTGACGCGCGTCGTTGCGACGCGACTGCAGTGGCCCCACACAAGACAAGCATGATACCTGTATCCTGTTGCCGCGGGGGGGCGGGCCGCCGGGGAGTGTCGCGCGTCTAGGGGTGACGCGCAATCACCCCCCACTTACAGTTTTGAGCTAGAGGTGGGCCCGCCCTCCCTCCCCTGTGTCCGTTTGGCTCCAAAATGAGCCGAAAACGGAGCGGGGAGGGCGCTCTGCTCCTGCGCGTGACGTCACGCGTGGGGCAGAGCCTCCCCCTTAAGGGCGACGCGCGCCCCTGCTCTGGGGTGACGCGCGTCGTTGCGACGCGACTGCAGTGGCCCCACACAAGACAAGCATGATACCTGTATCCTGTTGCCACTCCTTTGCACCTGGCATTCAGAGATAGACTCAAAGACTGCTACTGTATCTGCAAGTGAATGGCTAGCAGGAAACACAGATCAAGGAAAGGCAGATCATTTCCAATAACACTATTTCTCCTGGAGTTCCTTTGCCAGTGGTTTCCCCAAACCTGTCATTGGAACTAAACCAAATCATGCCCCAGCAAAGAGCATCCCTTCCGTTCGTTCAACTTTTCATTACCTTGTTTTATATTGCAGTTATAGACGCTTTCACAATTTTGATCCGAGATCTGCCTGCACAATGTATTCTTTCCTATATAAGATGGTAAATGCGCACAGGTGAATCTGTAAAGGTGTTCATGCCATACTCTCTAATGATGGAAGGTTGTTCGTTTATTAGTTTAGTTTCTGTTGTACAGAAAATACTTGATCCACCGTTTAATAAAGCAACCACATGCATTTTCAGTGAAAATCCTATGCATGTCTACTCAGAAGTATGTTCTATTTAACTCGACGAGATTTACTCCTATGTATGTTCGAAAGCAAAAAAAAATGCAAGTAGATAAATAGGTACCGCTGCGGCGGGAAGGTAACAGCATTCCATTAGTCATGCCGGCCACATGACCACGGAAGCGTCTTCGGACAGCGCTGGCTCTGTGGCCTTAGAAACGGAGATGAGCACTGCACCCTAGAGTCGGACACGACTGGCTTTTGAGCAGGGGATACCTTTACCTAAGTTTATTTAGGACTGTAGATTGGCTTTCTCTAAACCTTTAGAAGCTTTAATGAATGGCTGAAATGCTCTCCCCAAACCTGGCACCACCAGGATGATCTTCCTTAAATCCACCCCTGACTATCCAGTCATCCAGAGTGAGACTCCAGTTGTTGCCCTAACCCCCTCACAATAAGAGCATACTAACAAACACTGGTAAAATAAATTGAATTTCTATGCTGTAGCTGTCCCCTGAAAATTAGGATCAACTGCCTAGTTGTCACCTCCAACCACTGTGAATAGACCAGTGTTGTTATAATAGCCATCAGAGTTACAGTACAATTCCTATTTGAATCTCTTCCCTAAACACATTAATCTCTAGATCAGATAAAGAAGCACAAAGACATGTCTGTTTGACTGACAGATATTTTATATAGCAGTGGGATAAAAAGTACAATCACTATGAAGAATCAATATCTAAAAGTAGCATTTAACACTTCATTTGTTTGTACAAAGAACATTCTGTTCACTTTGCTTAACTAGTTTAACATTTCTGTTCAAGAACAAATTGATCATGGTATCTGTGAGGATGGAAGGCAAGTTTAACAGCCCGATTTTGCCTAACTATAGGCCTGTATATATTAGATAGATGTGGCAGTGGACAGGGCCATTGGTCGCCATATCCCCATCCCCTTTCCAGGCCGGGCCAGCCTTACACGGTCTCCCTGGATGTGTGCCAGCTTCAGAGCTGGTGCGCATCTGAGTAGACCCATTGGGGCCTGAGGTGAGCTTGGGTCATGCTGGCACGGCCCGCGTCCTGCGCAGCGGATGGACATTTAGGCCAGCCGCCACAACTTGCGCAGGATTTGCGCTGTAAGAGAAAGGAAGCAATGATGATTTGCAGCCAGAGATCTTTCCCTGACTCTGCTCGGATGTAATGGGAAACTCTGGTGCCCTGCTATGTCAATGAGTCCTGGAGAGCTGCAAGGTCTGGAGCTTCCTCCTCTTCCGCTCCCATTACTTCCAGGAATTGTGGTTTAACTCTGGATTCCAAACCAGGATATGAAACCGGAGTTTCAAGGAGGATTCACATCTTGGTTTAGAAGCCAGAGTTAAGCCACAGATACTGGCATTTCACATGGATCTCCAGGCCTTGTATCAGGAAATTATGATTTCCTGCTACATCTAAATCAGCCCTATGTAGAAATAAGAAGATATACTGTATTTTTCGCTCCATAGGACGCATCGGACCATAGGACGCATGCATCCTATGGAGCAAAAAATAGGGGAAAAAAGGTTTTTTAAATAAAAATAAAAATAATAAAAAATGTAAGCAAAATACACTTACCGGGGCTTCAGGGAGGCCTGCAGAGGCTCCTGCAGGCCTTCCCGATCTTCATTTCGTCAAAAAACGGCCATTTTCGGCCACTTCCGGTTTTCGTCAAAACAGGAAGTGGCCGAAAATGGCCGGTTTTTGATGAAATGAAGATCGGGAAGGCCTGCAGAGGCTCGTGCAGGCCTCCCCAATCTTCATTTCGGAAAAAAAACGGCCATTTTCGGCCACTTCCGGTTTTCGTCTAAACAGGAAGTGGCCGAAAATGGCCGTTTTTTGACGAAATGAAGATTGGGGAGGCCTGCACGAGCCTCTGCAGGCCTCCCTGAAGCCCCGGTAAGTATTTTTTCTTTACTTTTTTATTATTCGCTCCATAAGACGCAGGCTTTTTCCCCCCTATTGTTTTGGGGGACAAAAGTGCGTCTTATGGAGCGAAAAATACGGTACCTCTTTCTGCGGACAACAGAAGTTTTGCAAAATTTAGTGATGAAAGACTTTTTGAATTTCTGGACTTTTAATTTGGCTACCTTGGTAATACAATTTCCTTTTTTTGCTACAAGAAGAGTTGTGTTCAGATGTGTGGAGCGGAGAGCAGGACTGCTGGCCCCCAGTCTCCTTGCATTCATTCTCTGATGACTGCAGTATAGAAAAGCAAAAGACAGCAGTCATTTTGGAATTCAGTGGAGGAGGGAACAAGATTCAAGATCACACAATTCACAAGAAAATGTCCACTATTATGCTTTTCTTGTTTTTGTGTTTGCTTTTGTGTTTGCTTGTGTGTGTGTGTGTGTGTGTGTGTGTGTGTGTGTGTGTGTGTGTGTGCGTGTGCGTGTGTGTGTGTGTGTGTGTGTGTGTGTGAGAACTGCTCAGGAAATACTGTTGAAGGGTAGTATTGATTTTTTGTTAAATATAAATAAAATATTCAAAGGTAAATTGCAAAAAAGGCAGTGCATTTTAAGCACGTGTTGTGGAGGGTACTTGCTAAAACTATAAAGAGCTTGTTTTAGATGGGGCACAACAACAAGAACAACAACACAGAGACACAGACACAGACACAGACACAGACACACACACACACACACACACACACACACACACACACACATCTCGTTGCCTTTTTAGCAAACGGATTTGGAAATTTGGAATGCATACCTAGTAGTATACAAGCTCATTTAATTGTTTTTAACAGCAGTCGCTCAGTGTGTGGAATCCTGTTTTTCACTGCCTTTCCAAATACTGCCTTGACCAGCACAGGGTTAGGTCATATTCATGGATTTATAGAGAAGGGAATGCCTGGCTCTTTAAGTTTTAAAGAAGTGGAGTCTGCCCCACAGGGGTTCTTAACCCCTTCCCGGCCAAGTACCACCTCCGGCGCCAGTCTCCTGCTGCGTACCACTGGAAGTGACTGGCGATGACATCATGACATGACATCATCGCCAGTTGACATCATCATGACATCATCACCAGTTACTTCCGGGTCTTCAGGTTAGCATTCCTGAGAAGCTCGTCCAAAGGCAAAAGCCTCTTGGGAGCAAAAACGCGCCACCAAAAGCGCTGCGCGATAGACCAGGGTTCTGGTGGTCTGGCAGTCAGAGTACCACCAGCAGTCAGCCGAAGTACCACTGGTGGTACTAGTACCACTGGTTGAGAATCCTTAAGGTATCTTGAGTCTCCATTTTGTACATTTTGATGGTGAAATTGCGGGCCTCTATCCTGAGAGACAACCTAGAGAAAAAGAGGGATAGCTATTTTAAACCACAGCACAGGTAAGACATACTTAGGAAGAGAGGGGGGGGCACTACAGCAATTTTGTCTAAGTTGGCACAAGCTGTCAAGTGTATTGTTAATTTCTGAGCCTTCTTCCACCTTTTTTACCTTCTACTTTATTGGGTTGTTTGTCTCAAAGGCGAGTGTGTGTGTGTGTGTGGGGGGGGGGACGGGAACGACTGCATTTCTGCAATGTGGCACTTCAGAAGAGGCTGCCAGAAAAACTGCCATCTTCCAGATGGTGGACTGCAAAGAGACCTGTATCATCTCTACAGATACCAAGCGAAGAGGACTAATTCAAGCCTTAAGATTGTAACTTTCCTGCAAGCAAAGCTGTATCACTGTATTGCTGCTTCTGGTTTTTTTTTTTTCTTTTTGAAGGACACAGTGTACTCCAAAGAGTGTCTGTCATTGTTATTTATATAAATCTGCATATGGATCATTTGTAAAACATTTGCCTTCAAGTCTACTTTGCCATCAGTCCTTAACTAGTGGGGGGGGGAGGGAAAACCTTCAGATTCCAAGCTTTACTTTGTATGTTACTTTGGCAGTCAAGAACGCACAAGGGCTGTTGCACATTGTTAGGTGTTTGTGTGAAGGTGGTTGCTGCATGTGCGCCTCTTGATTCCCACAATGCCAACTCATGTCTTCTTATGTCGAGGGCTAGTATGGTAAGTAGGCCAGCGGGTGGCGCAGTGGGTTAAACCGCTGAACCATGAGCTGTTGATCGAAAGGTCGGCAGTTCGAATCCGTGACGGGGTGAGCTCTCGTTGCTTGGCCAGCTCCTGCCAACCTAGTTCCAAAGCATGTTAATGTGAGTAGATAAATAGGTACTGTTTGCGGGAAGGTAAACAGTGCTCCGTGTTCCAGTGCATGCTACGCGCTGCGGCAAGGAGAGTCATGCCGGCCACATGACCACGGAGGCGTCTTCGGACAACGCTGGCTCTTCGGCTTTGAAATGGGGATGAGCACCACACCCTAGAGTCGGACACGACTGGACTTAATTGTCGGGGGTCACCTTTACCTTTACCTAGTATGGTAAGTATTTCTGCTCCTGATTGAAGTCGCCTGCTTGAAGGGGGGTTGCTGGGCCATAGGCTCCATGGATGGGTTGCATAGAGGGCCTTAGGTGGCTGTCCTGTGGTGCACTGAAAGGTGTGTAACACAATTTTGGATGCTCCAAGGTAACCACAACATGAAGATGCCTTGTAGTCAGTGTTGAGATACGAGGAACTGTCAAGTGGGCGTCAGGAGGAATCAAAACCAGGATGTCAACCTGAGGATCATTCTAGAATATCTTGCCAAGGAATTGCATTTACATTTTTACCTACTATGATGTATGCTGATGATTACACTGGAATGTCACTGGAAAGAAAGAAAGAAAGAAAGAAAGAAAGAAAGAAAGAAAGAAAGAAAGAAAGAAAGAAAGAAAGAAAGAAAGAAAGAAAGAAAGACTGGAACAGGACCCTTTTAGAACTCTTCCCATTTCAGAGAGCCAGTGGTTGGTCTGGGTTGGTGGAGTCCTCCATGGAACAGGGTGGTTCAGCCAGGTAGGACACTGGCCAAGGGCTACCGCCTTCCAGTTTCCAGTCGCTGGTTCCAGGTTGTTGGGAGTCCTGGGTCAAAGGCCTGCATTGGCACCCCCTGCCCATCCTCTGATAGACGGTGGTCATAAGAACATAAGAACATAAGAAGAGCCCTGCTGGATCAGGCCAAAAGCCCATCTAGTCCAGCTTCCTGTGTCACACAGTGGCCCCACCAGATGCCTCAGGGAGCACACGACACAACAAGATACCTGTGTCCAGTCGCCACTCCCTTGCACCTGGCACAGAGAAAACCCACAAAAAAAAATGGTGCATTGGTCATGGCCAATGCACCATCAGAGGATGGGCTGGGGCTGCGGCAAGAATTTTATATGCACAATATTGGAAGAACTCGGAGATACCTTCGCTGGAAGATTGGTGGCTGAAAGTTTTGGACTATGCTTAAATGGATAAACTTACAATTTTAATTAAGGAAAAGTCAGTTAACCTTTTCGAGAATAACTCGAAACCATTTATCGATTTTTTAAGAGAGAGAGAGAAGAACGATATGCGATGATGATATGCGGATTTAATGAATAGAATGTGGGTGTTATTTTGGCTTAGTTGGATATTATATGTAGAAAATGGTGAATAGTATGCTAGTAGGATGTATTGCTTCCTGCTTGCTATAACTTTATGAAATATGTATTGTTTTTATGTTTTAATATATCAATAAAATATAAATATATACGCTAAAAAAAGAGGATGGGCAGGGGGTGTCCAATGCAGGCCTTTGACCCAGGACTCCCAACAACCTGGAACCAGCACTGCTATGGAATACGTTGCTGTACTCTTTTAAGGAGATACTCCAATCTGTAGCCCTGGGGGCTCAGACCATAGGGCAAGTAGACACAGAGCTGGGGACACCTGGCGTCAGCGTCTCCTGACACCTGCCTACCCAGTCGGTCTATTGTAAATAGGAGTGGATGGATCACTTGTAAGGGGTTTATTTTGGTTGGGGTGGCTTGCACAAAACACTTTAGATCAGGTGGCATTGTAAACAGGCCAATGGTCTGTGTGGATGTCCTTAAACAATCCCTTCAGAACTGGCTGAATCCTGGTCTTTTGCCAACTCATGAGGGCACATTTATTCAAACTGTAAGCTCCCTTGGGGGGGGGGGCAATGCCCAGATTTCTGGATAGGGCTTCTGGCCTCATCTAAGCTCAATCCTAACTAAAGGCTGCCTGCAGGGCGCAGCAACACTGGCACAGGCTCCAATGTATCCGGCGGTCAGCCAGAGACCATGTGGGGTGGAGAGGTAAGTAAACGTTTTATTTACCGTATTGTCCCGAGTATAAGACGCACCTGATTATAAGACGCACCCTTAAAGTTTGGTGCTATTAAAAATAATTAATTAAATCATTGGCATTAAATTGCAACAGCCTAATTATAAGACGCACCCTTAGTTTAAAAACTTAAATTAGGAGGAAAAAGTGAGTCTTATACTCAGACCAATACGGTACTTACCTTACTCTACTCCCACATAGGTCCCTATGGGTCTACTTGGACCTGTGCCAGCTCTTTAGCTGGCACAAGTCCAAGTGGAGACATGGAGGGTATTGGGGCCAAAACTGAGCGGGCCATATTGACGGGGCCATTGCCACTGCTATCTGCCCTCTGCCCGCTCTCACCATGACCTTGGAGGCCCCGATCCCCACCCCATTCTGCCCACCCCCACTCCCACCACCAGCTTACCTTTGGTGGTGGAGGTAGCTGGGTCTGACTGTGAGCCTCCAATACCTTCGCCATTTGCAGCGAGGGGGGTCACAAAATGGCTGCTGGCAGTACACTGAGCGCCCCGCTGTATGACCATTTACAACAATGGAACTGTGTTCTGCTGTCGCAAAGGGCAGCCTAGTGCTAGTTAGGATTGGGCTGTTAGAAATGAGGAAAGGCAGCTTTTGAAACCTTACGCAGAACTCCACCTGGAAACGGGTTATTTAAAATATATATTCAAATTCAAAAACCTAGAATTTAAACTAAGTAAACATGGAGAAAATGTTTACTCTTTATGGCAGTGTTCGTTAAAGAAAAAAATCCTTGTGCATAATATTGAGCTTTAGCAAAACATTTATCACTATTCTGTTCAAAGTAAAAAGAAAAAAATGCATTCGTATTCAAAATTAATGTAGAATCATCTTCCTAATGGTTAGTGGTCGACACAAATACTCCCCTATCTTGAAGAACACATCAATATAGGGGGGAAAAATCTTTTAAAATGCATCCATAATCAAAACAAATGGAATACCCACTCTTATTTCCATTGGGAAAAGAGCTATAAAGATTAATGCTAGACAATGACATTTAATTAAAGCTTATTTACTTTATAAGTACTTCCATGTCTTCTCTTTCAAAGAGGAAAGCAACTTACTCCTTACCCATCTAACAGCTGCAGGTGAAAGAAACAGGCTATGACCACAATATTGGGGAAACTGTCCAAGATTTTTTTTTTCATGTTAATGAACCTGGCAGCCAAATTCAGCACAGAGTTAAGCATGTTTAAGCCTATCGATTTCAATGGCCTTAAGCACTTCTAACTCTTTACTGGATAATTCCAGCCACGGGATGTTCAGAATTTAAGTGCATTTTAATTGATTTTTTTCAAACTTCCCAATTTATATTTATAAATATACTTGAAGAAAAATAAAATGATATTCATTAGTCTCTTTGACAGCATGCTAGTACTTAGTTTTAAGCTATGCTCCTCCGCATGATACAAAAGCAAAGGGTTATTTGCTTTACATGTAAGCACTGAAACTTTCCCTGTTAAAATCTGTGTTTACATAAATGCTTGAAATGAAATCAGATTAATGAATTTAGGTACAAAATCACTTGCAGGAGATCCATAGTGTGTTATCGGGACATGCTACAAATGAATATAGATTATAGGCATAAATACCGTTATATTTCCATGAATATCTAAACATGTTAGATCAGAACACTGACAATCCCAGACAAATTTTGGAAATGTAGAAAACTCAGAGATACACGAGTGAATACTGCCAGACATTTAAACGTGATTGTCAGCATGCAGTGGTGTACGTCTGAAAAATGGGGGCGCATATAGGCAGGACGTCTGACTCAGTTGGTAGAGCGACCGTCTCATATATGCCTGAAGATCTGAAGGATGGCAATTTGAGACGGCCAGAAGTTTCTGTGTCAGTCAGAGAGCTGCCGGCATGCCGAGCTGATAAGTTGCAGAGCCTCTGTGGGGGAGTGGAACTGCAACTGCACTTGAATGAGAGTCAAGGTTGCCTGTCAGCTGAAGCGTGGAGAGTCAGAAACGCCAGAGAGAGAGAGAGAGAGAGAGAGAGAGAGAGAGAGAGAGAGAGAGAGAGAGAGAGAGAGAGATGGACTGTGAAAGAAACATCTAGAATGAAAGGAATAATATTATTGTATTGTAGAAACCTCTTGGGGTTTAGAAAGCCTGCCCATGTAAACCACCTTTGAATTAAACTCGGAGGAGAAATCCGATGACCAAAGAAAAGGCGGTATATAAATACTGGTTTAAAATATATATTCTAAACCAAAATATAAAACCGTTTCAAAAAACATTTGCCAGCAAGCATGAAGCGCTGCCGTCCAAGAAGAAAAAAACTCACCAAAATCAAAGGTTCATGAGTTAGACTGCCTTCCCTCATCAGAGCTGTGAAAGCTGTCTTATATAGGCCTGAGTACCATTGATCCACCTATCTCTGTCCTCCTAACTGGAGAGCGAACCTGCAAGGTGCTCTTTCACTGAGGCATGGAGGTGTGTGATAGATTTGACCATTATGCACAGTGCATGGGAGGATATCAGTGGGCACTCCATGAAACTATCACCCACTTTCAAGAACATCTGTGTGACCTATCGGGCAACCCAATCCTGTGTAGGATACGGCGCCTGGCCTAAAGGGCACCCAGCCTAAAGATCATCCCCTTCCCCCATTCTAAGCGGCGGGAGGCCCAATGTGCCTCCTCGAATGTGCGCGAGCTCTGGAGCTCACACACATTCGCACCGCTGGTGTAAGGCCGAGCAGGGCCTGGAGAGGGCTTGGGATATTGGCGTATCTCGCTGTCGATATCCCCGCCCTCTCCAGGCCCCGGGGTGGCCAATGGCCTCCCCCCCCCTCGCCACCCAGACCACCCTCCCCCCGCCTCTGCGTAGGACTTACCTGCTCCGGCGAGCGCAGGGATGGCGGAACGGCTGGGTAAGGGCCGCCGGCCTCAGCGCCGGCGTCCCTTACTCTCCAGGTGCAGTAAGTACACTTTATGGCGTGTTTACAACACTCTGCACCAGGGGAGCGTATGCTCCCCCGGCGCAACTCTGCACAGGATTGCGCTGTGAGAAACACAGGTGCACTGGGCTGGGGGAGGGGCTTGATTTGATTTGTAATTATTTGGCAAAATATCATTGGATTCTCCAGCAGACATCTTACCAATAAAGACTGCATTTCTTTTGACAAGAGGCAAAAGGATATTTTTCAACAGAATGCTTTATTGCTTTTTAACTATTCTTCGTCCTACATGGTAGACAGAAAGGCTTAATGAGCAGCACAGCATGGAAACTAATTGTAATGCTTTTAAAATCAATAGCAAACAAAAACATTGTTTGGATTGTTTCTTCAGACAACGCCACACATTGGATCCTTATTGGTGGGAGGGAATTCTTGTTGTCATAGTCAATGCATTTCATTTCTGTCTTTTTTAATGTACATTTCTTTGACACTTTTTGCCTTGCACCATATGAATAGATAGATGCTAATAAATCGATCCAACACCACTCCTTCCAAAACTGTTTTAGTGAGGAAGAAGGAAAATATGCTGGACGTATTTAAGAAGAAAACCCTGCATGCTTAAGCATATCTTCTTTAAGCATAAGAAAACAAATAAAGTGAACATAATCTATTTTGATACACAATGATCCCTAGAAAATACAATGCATGTTTTTATATCCTAATTCCTCTCTCCACTCTATGAATTTCCAGATATGAAATCATATTTCCTTGTAAGTACCAAGCGCTATAAATCACTGGAAAATTCTGGTTACCAAATTTATATAGTCTTATTGCTGTTTTGGAAATCCTCACTCTGCAGGGTTTTGAACCCATGTCACTGTGTTCCAGAGCACGTCTTTATTACAAAAGAGAGCAAAGTAGTCTCTAAAACTTTCTCAATATTTGTATCACAGAGATGGGGATTTTTAAGGCAAAAGCCCTAGCAACCACAAACTGAGATAAGAGGCTGGACACATCTGTGATTTTTCTCTTCAAACATCACTATATTCACTTAAAAAAAAATACTCTGTTTTTTCAGACATTTTTCTTTCCCCTCCCACTCTTACTTTGAATTAAAAAAACATCATTTAAAAAAAGACATTTTGTATGCGATTAGTCCTCAATATAGGCTAGATTCCTGCAGCACTGTCAAAGAAAACAAAATGGCAAATGACTGAAGCACTGAGATTTAGAAAGCAAGCTCAACGCATGCATAAAAGCCACTTTTCATAAGAAGCTGCTATGCATTTCTAGAGAATGTTTCAGAAATACAGTGGAGAGCATAATACACAAATGTGTACTATTGTTCATAGAAATTCACCACACACACCTCCTATGGTGCGTGTTGTGAATCCATATTAAGGATAATACAGAAACATAGCTAAACATACTTCTTTTTATGACATCCACAATATAAGCATACACACTGCTCTCAGAATAGTGTGTGTGTGGGGGGGGAAACATCCCCCCCAAAATGTGCTATTGTAAATCTAATCTGCATAGGGGCTGTTGCTGTAGGTACTATTTGAGTAGCACATGGCATAAATAAGTGCAGAAAACAGATTTTGTGTATTAGGGCCAATCTTGTTGAAAGTTAGTTGTGGATGTATTATTCTGCAGCTATTTGAATTAGTTGGAATAGAAAGGCCAAAATTTGGCCTTTGGGATGCCCTGGCATACGTTATGGTGGCTGTCTCTTACAGCACAATCCTATGCATGTCTACTCAGAAGTAAGTTCGATTGTGTCCAAAGGGGCTGACTCCCAGGAAAACGTGTATAGTATTGTAGCCTTAATTAAGTCTCAGTGTGTTTCCCTTAGTTGTGCTCTCTCTCTCTCTCTCTCTCTCTCTCTCTATATATATATATATATATATATATATATATATATATATAGATAGATAGATAGATAGATAGATAGATAGATAGATAGATAGATATAGATATAGATATAGATATAGATATAGATATACGAACTACATATTGCAACCCATTTGATCCCAAAACTAAGTAAAAAAATCAAATGGGAAAAGGTACTGGTAATTCAGTTTTAACTTTGAGATAGTAAAATAGATGCCCATGAAATCAGCCAAAACTAAAATTCAGACGCATGGCTTTCTAGTCTTGAAATGTTACACCCATAAAAGCAGCCCATAAAATTAATCTACCTGGCAATTTCCCATGTTAAATCTGCTCAGGGGAAAAAAAACTTTTAAGCACTTATGGTATTATATCTAAAAATCCATCTTCTCTTCTCGGCCGTATATCAACATCTTGTGTATTTGGAAAAATAAGATCTGCATTGCACAGAAATATTTGCATTGTAAGAATGAAGAGCAGTAAAGTATATCACTTCCAGAGATTTGGCATGTGTAAGTGGTCTCTAAGAAGTGCAATCAACCCGCTAGGCAGAGGGGCAGATATATAAAAGGCAACAGACAAGGTTTGGAGAATCCTTACTCAATTTTGGCATACAAAGGCATTCAAGATACAGAATGAGGGCAAAAAGGAACAGAGTAAATAAATGAATCTTACTGGGAAAAATTAAAACTTCATGAAAAATCTTATTTCCCATAGGTATGTTCCCACACACATTTACATGCACATAATGCCCAGTGAAATCAATGGGATTGAGGTGTAAAGCATATACAACAATTTGCACTTTCCCTATAGGTTGTTACTCTCAGCACTTATTCGTTTTGGATGCAGAACAGGGAAAAGGGATATGGGCACAGATTATTTGAGAAGAATCAATAGGACTTTTCGACAAAGCGACCGACCCTTTTTCTATTTAAGTTTTATGTGGTTTCAGTTTTAGATAACTGAGATAGTGCTAATTGTAAAAGTGATTAACTTGGATCAAATAAAGTTGCTTCATATTGACTTGGAAAGATACTGGGCACTGGCAAAATTCCATGTGTTTTGCCTTCAGATCTGTCTTTAAAAAGCTAAAACAGCGGCTATAAGTGGGTATGAGAAAAACAAAGCCATACATCCTTTATGTTTGGGTTCTTTCCAAGAACTTTGGTTCTGCACATTTTTAACATTCTAGTAAAGGAGCCTTAGACTTCCCAAATGGAGATCGTCTTGCTTCTGTAAATAAAGCCATGTTTGCGGTATATTGCCAGCTTTACAGATATGTGTCTAAAACTAGTTAGAGAGAAATGATGGGAAAGAAATTATATCTGCATTCTGTTTTCTCTCTACTTCCCTGAAAATATAGAGCACAACTTTCTTCTTAAAATCACCCGTCTTAGTAAGGGATATAGCATGGCTGAAAACACTAACTTCAGGAAAATCAGACAGCGGTGAAGGAGAAATTAAGTACTGTATACAAACTCCCTTTTTGCTCACATGCAGTCGGTTTGGGTGATTTTATCAGATCAGTATAGAAGGCCCAGATTTCAATTAATGGCATGTAGAAGTAGGCTTACCATATCCAGAGGGGGACAGGGTGCCTACACCTTTAACCATTGTAAAAAGAGGTAATTTGGGCAGGTGCAGCTCATAATGGAAGGGTGCAACAAGCTGCACCTGCCCAAATCCCCTCTTTTTACAATGGTTAAAGGTGTAGGCACCCTGTCCCCCTTTGGATATGGTAAGCCTATGTAGAAGGAACTTTTAGATCCCCCCCCCCACCGCCAAATATATTCTTTGGAAATAACAAACTGGACATAAACACTATAGAGGTAGATTCCTATATAGGAGACTGGCAGTGATGGGCAGTTTATGTCAAATTAGGGGCAGCTGAATTTATTTTAAGAGCTTTACTTTATGGGGAACTTATGGCTTTGATCCCACAGGGCTCTAAGTCATGGTTCATAAACCAACATTGGTGTTTACATCAGAGAAGAGCGATTCATTTTTGTAACCGTGGGAAATCAATACATTTCCAACCAATTTGTTCCTGTCCCCCCCATATTTTCCTACGGAGGCTGGGGACGAAGGTAGCCCTTCTCTGAGAGGCACTCAAGGTGCGCAACCGAGGCCTGCCGAAACCATCAAAATGCCTTTGCAAATTATTGCCAAAACAACAAACCCCTCTGCAGATTTATATTGGCCCTGCCAATGATTTTCTGTTTAACTTGTAATCAAAACAACTCAAACCCAGTTACCGTTTGCATATCTGCCAAGCCTCTCAATTTCAGCAGTAGGCAGCAGGCTCGCAGGATGACAGCTTGTCTTTCAGATTCAAGCTGAATCTGCCAAGGCTCCACTACAGAGGCAACTGGTAAATTAAATGCCAACAAGCAAGGACATTTGCGTACCTTTACACCCTGCACATGAAGAGACATCACAGGCCTGCTTCATTCTAATGGGGGCTTTGTGTGCGCATGTCAGGTTGCCGAGCGATGAGTGTGACGCACCCACATGAAAGGAGGCGGTTGCAGACATGGGAGAACTCAGCTCTTGTTGTGATTGCTATGACTGGGAATGAAGTGAAAGGTGTCCTGGTCACCACAATATGTGGTCGGAGCACATGCTATGCATGCAAAAGTGTCCACTTTTGAAACCCTGGCATCTCCAGGCAGAAATGGGAACGAGCCTTGTCCAAAATCCTGGAGAACAGTTGCTGCCAGTCAGTGAAGACAGAACTGGGCTGTGTGGACTAATGGACGGAGACAGATTAATAAAGCACAGGATGACTCTGCTCTGATGATGATGACTAACTCCACTGAGTTCATAATTATGATTGTAATTATCAGTAATAATAATAATCAATAGTGCAATGCATCATTTATTTATTTAATTTATTTTTTAAAAAATTATACCCCACCTTATCCTATGCCAAGGCAAACGCCCAAGGCGGCTACTCATGCACACCTACTCATAATATGAAATATTCTTTTGCAACTCCCAGCACTGACTAATGTATGGTTGTTTGTTTCACTTAAAATAACAGAAAGCTGTAAAATAAGTTCCACTGAAAACACATTCTTTTAAAACAAGTGGGAAGGGGAATAGATATTCATGGGTGGTTTGAAGGCATTTGACGCAGCCACCTTGCTGCAGCTAGGCAGGTTTAAGAGTGGTTAGTGCAGGGCCAGCCTAAGACTTCCCGATGCTTGAGGCAGCATGCCAAATGCGGTCCCCCTTACCCTTACCGGCCTCTGTTCCTCCCATGCCACAATATTCTAGCTCAACACTCCCTTCCACATCTCCACTTCCTCTCTGCCCCTGTCTTCCTTTTCCAATCCAGGGGGTGGAAGGAGAAGGAGGAGCAGTGGAGGCAAGTGGGTAGGCAGAGGCGGGTGCCCCCCCACCAATCTACTGCCTGAGGCAACTGCTTCAGTTGGCCTCATTGATTGGCCGGCCCTGGGTCAGTGTCACAGGATCAACCAACCACAGAAATGGCAACCAAGAAACCCACGTTTGTCACCTTGAGTTCCAGGAAGGAAGGAAGGAAGGAAGGAAGGAAGGAAGGAAGGAAGGAAGGAAGGAAGGATGGGCAGCGCAATCCTGCCTAAGTATCCAGCGGGAGGCCTGTAGGTCTACTCGGAGGGAAGGACAATGTGGGGAGGCCCCAATGGGCCTCCTCAGATTTCCGCCAACTATTTAGCTAGCGCAAGTCTGAGGAGGCTGTATAAAGGCTGCGCCGGCCCGGAAATGGGTCGGGGATATGGCAGTCGCCATCCCCGCCCACCAAGCCAGCTGGGCCAATGGCCCCATCCCTTGCCTCCTGGACCGCCCCCACCAGTGCTGTACTTACCTTCTCCGTGCCGGTCTCCCTTACTCCAAAGTCATCGCAAACGTGCTTTACGGCACGTTTGCAAAAGATTCGAATGGCGGAGCGCTTGTTCCACTGTTCCTGATTTACACAGGATTGCGCTCATAAATACTGTACAACCAATCAATATGGGTGATCGGCAGCCATGGAATCTCTTAAAGTACTGGGGGGGGGTCAGAACATGCTTTCTGATTTATTTTTAATTGAGGGGAAAGGACCAAATGGGAAACTGTGAAGAAAGTTCTACCGTGAAAAGATCCAGTTGCCTGAAGCTCAAGCTGAGATGTCTGGATCCCCAAACACATACCCAACACACTTCACAGAGGAAAACAGGGACATGCTTGTACCATTCCAATTCTCACACCAAAGGCCACGGCCTGCACCCTTCGACCTGCCCTTTTACACGGCACTGAAGGCTTTGCTTCCTCCTCTGCTGTATTCCTGCACCCAGAAATGGTCTTTCTTCTACCATTTTGAAGGCTGTTAGAATGTTGTTTTTGGTTAAAGAGTTACTAGCACAACATAATTGCCTTAAAATACATTGTCAATATTTCAAACTATACAGTATCTCAGCCAGCTGTAGTGCGGGAAATGGCAGAATGGACACTGCACGGTGCCTTAGCAGTCATGCGCATGCACTTCTAGGCATGCACATGCCGGAGGCAAAATGCATTCATTCCCCACCCCAAAGACTGCAGTTCTAGAGACCTGGGGGAGGGAGCTGAATGGTGAATAAAGACAATTGGAGCAACCAACGCTAAAAATGCTAACAAGCCTGCTAAAAAGGGACAGTTGACGTCTGTGGAAACAGTAGCTCTGCAGAAGCTGCTGAGTACTGAAGCCTTTTGGGGTACAGCAAGGACCAATTCTTTATTGATTTTGGACATATCTATTCTACCATGCTGGCATTCAAATGATGTTCAAGGCGGCTTACGACGATTCCTTTTTCAAATGTGGGGCTGTAATGATTTGTGTGATCACAATTTGCTTTGCCTCTTTCTTTCCTATAATCACTTGTATACAAGAGTTTTCTTTAGGTTTTTGCTGTCTCATTGTTTTAGGTATGCTTACTGTGAGGGAACGTTTCTTGAGCTGTGTGGAGATGATAGATTTTTGGCTGAGATGTTAGTTTTTCAGAGACTTGAAGGTAATGGGATAGAACAATCTTCGTCTTCACAACAGACATATACTGATTTTTTTTTTATCCCACTGCAATCAAATAGTCAAATAGGCCTTGTAGATTTTGTAGTGTTCTAAGGGACTGTATCCATTGACCACAGTGCTTAACCCTCTCTGGATCAGTGGGGACTCTGTGCTGCCTACACTGCCTGGTGGCAGTTTTCCAGAGTTTCAGGCAAGAGTCTTGACTAGTCCTACCTGGAAATGCCTGGGATTGAAACATTTGAAGCAGGTGCTCTGTCACTGAGCTACAACTAAAGCTCCACCCTGCCCCACTCCCAGAGGCTATGCGGAGGTTGTAGGCTGCGCTGTACATGCTCATAGCGGTAAATATAGATGGACTGGGAGTGAGAATCCTTACCTAAGCCCAAATCCCTGCTCAGCTATGAAACTCACTGGCTGGCCTTAGGCAAGTTGTATATCTCAGCCTAACTAACTTCACAAGATTGTTGTGGATATGGACATATGAAGCTGCCTAAGGGCCCGATCCTGCCTAAGATGCAGCGGCCGGTCAAAATGGCCGGTTGCTCCTAGTCAGGATGCGGCCCATGCCAGCACGGCCGGGACTCACCTCAGGGGAAGCGGACTTTGTCCCCTTTTCCCCCGGTGCAAGCCCTGGAGGTCCCAATGGGCTTCCTCGGATATGCACCAGCTCTTTAGCTGGCACACAACCAGGGAGGTCGTGTAAGGCCAGCTTGGCCTGGGAAGGGGACAGGGATATGCCGCCGACAGGATTGGGCTGTAGGTCAGACCATTGGTCTATTTCAGTCAGTATTGTCTCTATATCTACAGTGACTGACAGCAACTCTCCAGGGTTTCAGACAGACGTGAAGATGCCCAGAATTGAACCTGGGTTCTTCTGCATGCAATCCTCCCCACAATCCTTACAAATGGTTTTGTGATGGACTGTGCCTCTGGCAGTAGTGTAGTTGGGGAGGGCAGCATGGTCAGTGCTGCACAGCTGCCTTTGCTACTGGACTGGCTCCGACAGTGAGAGGGAGGGGTCACCAGAAGCGTCGTAACGCAGGGGGCCCTGGTGACCAGGGCCTCAGGCGCCGAGCTTCCGGGGGGCGCTTACCTCGGACTCGAAGCTGGAGCACGGCGCCCGCCCGCAGCCATAGCAGGCGGCGCTCCAGCTTTTGAGTCCGAGGTGAGCGACAGCGTCCTCGTCATCTAGGCAACACGTGCAGCGCGCGCCCAGACCCTGTGGCTGCGGGCGCGCGCTGTGCGCATTGCCTAGACGACGAGGACGCTGTCGCTCACCTCGGACTCGAAAGCTGGAGCGCCGCCCACCTGCTATGGCTGCGGGCGGGCGCCGCGCTCCAGCTTCAAGTCCGAGGTGAGCGCCCCTCGCTCCTCGCTCTCTCGCTCCTCGGACTCAAAGCTGGAGTGCGCCGCCCGCCCGCAGCCATAGCGGGCGGGCGGCGCTCCAGCTTTCGAGTCCTGAGCGCAGTGTCGTTTGACATCACGTGCCGTACGTCACGTGACGTCCGGGGGCGCTCGGCCAGCCCCCGCCCCCCTAGCCCCAGGCGTCCGGAGGGGTGACGGCGCCACTGGGGGTCACGCTGCACCTCTAGGTAACGCTGTGCAGCACTTACTGCACTGCCCCCCTCTGGCTACTCTGGCCTCTGGACTAGGTAAACCCACCTGGCTCTCCCCCCAGACGAATACTGTACAACCTTCTGGGAGCCACCCCTTGTGTCCGCTTCCCAGACTTGGTCTATGTTCAATGGCCATGTGCTTGAATGCCCAAGAACTCGCTGAATAGAATCTTAGAACCTGCTCTGTTTCTGCAAAACACACACATGCTCACATAAACAACTCATGTGCAAAATGAGCAGTGAGCACAAGTTTTGAATGCCACATCAGTGCTGAAGATTTGTCAATACAATGAAAGCACTATATAATTACAGAAATAGCTCCTTGTGAACTTACTGTATGTACCAAACAAGTATTGAGTGCAATTGTTGTTGGAAATTTGTCAAGACAAGGAAGTAAATCTTTCACGAGTCACTTAAAAATAACCTGTACAGAACATAGAAATACTTATTTATATTTAACAATGCTGAGTTATTAATATATTCGGTATTAATAGGAGAGCATGTTTATATAGCCTAGTAACCAAGTGCCAAACTAGATATGCACTGATGCCACTGTCTAACAGTGCAACTCTATGCATGTCTACTCAGAAATAGGCCCATTGATTTCAATGGGGCTTACTCCCAGGTAAGCATAGAATTGCAGCCTATGTCCCCCTCCCCTTCCATAATATCTGGCAGGATTTGCCCTGTGTCATGATGACATTGTGATTTCCACACCCCTACAAGTTGGCTGCCAATTGTCGGCATATGCAGAACTATAGAATGTACTGTAACAGAATTGCAACATCAGATCAATCCTACCAGATGTTATGGAGAGGGAAATGAAAAGTAGACACACAATGACTGCGTTCAGTGGCAGCCCTGTGTTTCTGTGATGTATATTATTGCTTTAAGAGACTGAACTGAGCTCAAGGAGTCCTGAGTTCAAATCTCACTTTGCCCATGAATGCACTAAATTTTAGGGATGCATTGGGAGCTCTCAGTCTGAGCTCCCCATCTCTAGGCTTACCAGATCTCCAACTGGGACAGAGTGCTAGACCTTTAGGAGAAGGAATGTGGGCAGGTGTAGCTTGTTAAACCTTAGAGCACAATCCCAAGCATGTCTACTCAGAAGCAAGCCCCACTGAACACAATGGGGCTTGCTTCTGAGTAGACATGCCTAGGATTGTGCTCTAGGACTTAACAAGCTACACCTGCCCACATTCCTGCTGCTAAAGGTCTAGCACTCTGTCCCGGTTGGAGATCAGATAAGCCTACCCATCTCCATTGTGGGGATAACATTTGGTCAACCTGAAAGCGCATATGTGAAGTGCTTTAAATTCACATGAGCTGTACCAATGTGCATAATTATTAATAATGGCATTTAATTATTGTTATATAATCTTTAACTGTTTACAATTTAACAGCCCAATCCTAGGCATGTCTACTCAGAAGTAAGTCCCATTGCATTCAATGGGACTTACTCCCAAGTGAGCGTGTATAAGATTGTAGCCAAACTCAACCTGTAGGTGCTGGCTCCATGAGGTCCACTTTAATTAGGAGCCAGCGGAAAGTTTGTCACCTGCAGGGAGGGGGAAATTAGGATAGGGAGTATCAGGTAGCTATTTGGGAGAGGGACTTAAATACATTTATTGCCACAATGTGGTCTTGACAAAAACCACAGCCCAAGGCTGCTACTAATCTTGGAGGTTTCCCTTCCAGGCCTAGTAGCAGCTTCAAGGGTGCAATTTTTGTTGAGATCATGGCATGGCACGAAAGTACGCTCCCTGCTCACTATCAGCCTAATCATAATTTCCGTCCGTCCGCGTCCCCCCCCCCCCGGGCTATAACAGAAAGTATCGTTTGGCCAAACATTACATTATGAATCTTTTCTAAAAGTGAAGTTAACCATTTAGATTTGGTGTCTATACATAGGCTTACCAGATCTCCAACTGGGACAGAGTGCTAGACCTTTAGGAGAAGGAATGTGGGCAGGTGTAGCTTGTTAAACCTTAGAGCACAATCTTAGGCATGTCTACATGCCTAGGATTGTGCTCTAAGGTTTAACAAGCTACACCTGCCCACATTCCTTCTAAAGGTCTAGCACTCTGTTCTGGTTGGAGATTTGGTAAGCCTATCTATACATAGAGGCCAGTCCATTCAATAATTTTTCCAATGTATATAAAACGGTGGTCAATGAGCAGTGCAGCCATTTCCTGTGAGCCATAAGTGCAGTCTTCAGTAATATCATTTAAACTTCATTGTGAGTGGGAACACTAACATATGCAAGGCCTGGATAGCGGCCTTGAGCATTAGAACGTACAGTCAGCCCACACCTTGTGCACGACAGACGTGCACAAACTCAACTTCACGCGGTTGGCTAACCAGAAACAAAAAACCAGCCATTTAAATACTGCAGACAATTCCACCCACCATTCTGCTTACTAAATACACACACTGGAGGGAACCTGAAATCGGAAAATGAAGCTGCTGTGTCTCATCGTTTTTAAAGAGACGGTATGCATTTTCCATAGGTCAGGGATTTTCAAGGCAATTGTGAGTACACACGATTTTGGCTTTATGCTCCAACCTCAGAATGTAACCCTCGCAAATGATGTGGGCCAACTGTACATTGCCTATAGTGACCGTGAATGCTTGATCTCCAAAATGACGCGGTAGAGAAAATCAGGCGATTGCTCCTATATAATCATGAAAAACAATGAATGATTCCATAAATAACACTGCATGTACTTATACACTAAAGACACATTCTGTGCTGTTTGAGATGGCCTGCTGTTGCCATTGAAACCCTGTCAATATTATAAAGTAAAAATTCCACAATTATGATAATTTGGGCATTTAGTCATATGAGAAGATATCACTATTTTAGACCCAAAGCAAAGTTTTTTTTCTTCATCCTAGAGAAAAATGAAGCACTGTTAAACAGTGTTGATTTCCTCAGGGCTGTTTGATCATTCTTATATATGTTCCTATAAGGTGCTATATATTTGGTTTATCAATGCAGTGTGTGATTGAGATTTTGAATTTGCTTTCTAAAAAGGAATACAAACACTCAATACACACAGTTCCTGTAAATGCTACATGCTAGCTATCAGGATGATGTACATTCATGAAACTCTGGGTAAAAAGATGGAAAAAAAATCCAAATTTCCCAGATTTTATAGTATTTGGCTATCTGTGAATATATCGATATGATCGTGACCGGAGAGAAGATTTTTTTCTTTTATTGGTGAGGAATAAAGGAAACTTTTAAGGGTGGGGATTTAGACATGATGTTTGATCCTTTTGGGCAAAATGGTTAGGATGATTTCATTTAAATGGTTATTGACACTAAAGCTCATTTTGATTAACTACTGAGCGCTGCCATAATCCTTGCACAGGCAAGACCTACTAACTCCTCTATCGCTAGACAAGGAGCTGTGTCTAGCTAGCATTGCTAATGATCTTAATGGAACAAGTAGCGATGTTAATATCACAGAGCATAAATAACAGTACTTGACAGAAATATGTAAATCAATGGGAAAACGCACCCACGGTGGTGAATCTAATGGACAGGATAAATGATAGAACCAAATGATGAATCTTCAGCAAACAGTTCGAGCAGGCTCTATTTCCGAACTCAGGAAAGGGCGAAAGGGAAGACACCTTTTTGCTAGCAGAATGAGGGCACAAAAGCATTAAAAATTAACCGGGTGTTTTCGGAGAATTGAAGGCAAAAACACACACATATGGAAAATTGAACAAACGTATAGCAGGCAATCTGACAAATGTTTAATCTGCCAACGTACCTAGAAATGAAAGGAAACAAAGATTCTGAGTGACTCAAGAGTTACTCAACTATTACAAGAGCTTATTCTAATAAGGGCAGACAGAGAGGTCCCTGGTTCAATCGAAAAGAAGGGACTGTTAAGCAAGTGTCTTTTTATTTACTTTAATTTGGCAGGCGCAGCTCTAGGAGACTTTATAACAAAAGTGGGAAAACTTTGATGTTCTTTTGACAGGAGCTGGTTGTATTGCATCATCCTGGTAATTGTTCAGAGACAGGGTGTTGCAGTTTATTTATTTTCACATTTTTTTTCACAGTTGCCTGATGTTAGCAACAATCAAGATTTCCTTTTTATTATTATTATTATTTTGTTTCATTTTACAGTGGCACAATAAACCTTGCTGGCATTTATAGTCATGCTTTGTAATGTTAACCGCCATGGTTTCTTTTTCCAGAAAAAAATGATATATCACAATTAACCAATGAGATTTTAAAAGCAGATAGCTGGTGTGTGCATGAAAAGGGGGGTGGGGTGGGGTGGAATTCAACTACTTGGAAAACATACCAGCAGATATTTGAAAAGATGATTGCGATTTCAGAGGATGCCACTTCATTTTCAGCGGTTACTTGCATTTTGTTTTCCTGCTTCAGTAAGACATGCGCTGAGACCAACCACCTGCACTGATGTGCAAATGCAGTCTCTAACTACCTGTATATAGGTCTTTATCGGGTTTTCCAGGTGGGACACCTATAAAATCAATACCTGTAAAAGGCATTGACAAAAAGATACCACGTCAGGATTGGGCCTCCAGGAATCTTGTGCTAGGAAGGGTACATCAAAAAAAGTTTGCCTGCCAGTATGGCAAGTAAAATCAATTTACAAATGTGAACTCGGAGATAATTTTCCAACCAGAGGGGAAGGGAAAGGAAAACAGCGAATACTTAATTCCTCATCAGTTTGGTTTTCATTTAGAAACAACTGCCACCGGTGTTGCTTATCTGCCAGTCTCAAGTCATAAATTTGTTACTGAATACCCTGTAAAAATGTCTTCGCCATCAGAGGTAAAAGGCAGGTAAATATTAATTATGCAGCATCAATTTGCTGCAAGTTTACCAAAATGAAGAAAAAAATGGAAATGTACACTCACTTAACTGTAACCAAAACACTTTTTTAAACCTCTGCAATAATTTAAGTTTATTTATTCATTTACGCATTTTTTTTCTTACTGTATCCTTCAATGGAAAGTCTCACTCTGTGCTCCAGACAAACCTTATAATAATCCTGACTAATGCTGCTATATTCTTGTTTCTTACATTCTTAGGTCTTTTTAAAAAAATCTTTAGTTATGAAATGTCCAGGCTTATCTTAGGAAGGGTGGACGAGATAAAAGGAAAGGGTTAATATACCACAGATGCTCACCCATAATAGAATAATAATGTAATGTCTTGTTTTAGTTAAGATTTTTTTTTTTTGGTCTTTTATATATAGCAAGTGATTTCTCAGTTGGGGGAGGGGAGATGGGCAATTAAAGGGTTAATATTCAAATCAGAAATTTGCAAGGGCTGCATAATGGAACTGCCACCCTGATAACAATAGGAATTTTTAACAATATCGAGCCTTGTTAGCAAGAGAGTTACAAGCATTGAGGGCAATCAGTGTGTCTTGTCAGTTTCTTTTTATCTACCATCTCCAACCGCCAAGGAACCCGAAATGAAGCACTTTGGAATTATCAATTTCAGCCACATTTGCATAACAAAGCCCCCAAGGAAGAGGCATGATAAATGTGAAGGACCCCTCTTGGAAAAGGAACTGTCAACCGCGCCCCGAAAGATTCTCCGACCGAGCGCGTTCTCTGGAATTGTAGTCAGCGAAAATAAAATGAAAGCATTAAAGAAAGTCAGTCTCTCAGAGAGAGAGAGAGAGAGAGAGAGAGAGAGAGAGAGAGAGAGAGAGAGAGAGAGAGAGAGAGATCTCCCCCCCTCCCCGCACAGAGAGAACTGGATGAAATGACATTATGCATATGAAAATGTCCAGAAAGATGTTTGATTTATGTATGCATTAGATGCAAATTCCATTACCGCACGCGCGCTGTTGTGTGATTTGGCTCTGAACACATCACTGCCCTGATCAAATCTGATCTCATTAATTCCGACAAGGAGAGAGAGAGGGAATTGAGAAGAATTTATGGCCTGGACACTTGAAAAGAAGTAAATTGTAATTCTGTTTAAAGCTGTAGCGAACCTTTTAAACACCTTTTATTATAGAGAAAAAGCACTTACTTTTATAACACGGTTAGAACTTAATCTTGTACTAGGAACTTCTAGTCCTCATTTTTTTATATAAGATGACCTTGTTTGGTGAGGGCGGAGAGAAAACAGAGAGAGAGAGAGAGAGAGAGAGAGAGAGAGAGAGAGGATTCCTGTCTTACTCAGAAATCCACCAGAAGCATCATCATAATATGATCAAAGGAGACCTATTGACTAGCCGAATAATTGTATACAAATTCAGCATCAACGGCATGTGTTGATTTGAAAAGAAACATTCTTTTTCACTATCCCCTCTTATGAAGTATCAAATAGCTTTTTAGTGTCTTTTTGGGGAGTGTGATTTTACATTATTATTATTAAATATTATTGAATAAATCCTTGTTTTATAAGGACCTCAAAGTTTCAAGGGAATTCCTTGGCAACCCCCCCCCAAAAAAAAACCCTTGAGTCCTTGTTTAAAAATAAACCATGATTGTTTTCTTCATGTTGCTCCTGAAAAACACTTTAATAGCTCATTTCCTCTTTTTGTCAATGCTAATCACCCTTCATGGGTGAGATATCCTATATTTACATGATACCCAAGTTTAAAAACTGAAATACTCTCTCAATATGTTATTGCACTATATAATCATTATTCCTCCCCCAGCATTCACAACCCCCCAGGGTGTATCCTAGCCTAGAATACTCTCTTCCTTTTTTTTTTTTACTACGCCTCACAAGATAGGGTAAGCTACCTTCTCAATTCAAAAAGTGGGAGAAAAATATGAACCTTGATTAAACAAAAAATAATAATGCACCAAACCTCTTACTCATCTATCATGTTTCATTTGTGGAGAAATGAAATGTTTTCAGGCGGACCCTGTCCCCAATGAAAAGCTGCGGTTTCCCTTGATAATCTATTCCAGAGAAGTAATTGTTGACATAATGTTAGCAAGAGATCATCAGAAAGTGTGCAAGTTATTGCATATACTAATAAAAAACAATCACTTGTAGGACCTGTCCTATTAGGGAAAGGTGTCACTCTTACTCTCTCAACAGAGAATGCTGAATTGGATGCAAAATGCTGGTTTGTATTTGCACATACCGTGTACGGATGGGTAATGTGAAGGCACATCATGCTAAGCACAGAAAACTAAGGCTTTAAAACAACAACAACAATGCACTGTCATATAAGGAAACTGAAATCCATCATTCATTAGTGCAGGAAGCACTAGCATTTTCAAGCCTTCGCTTGAGCTGAAATGTCAGCATTTGGTACCAACCTAAGCCATATTATGCACAGCCCAGTTTTATGAATGCTGCTGTAGCCACACTTTGGTTGACAGAATGCCCACCTAGGACCACAAATTGCCCATCCAGGAAGGCTGTAAGGTACGAAAGCACAAAGGAGGAGGACGAAATGCAAAGAAGAAAGGCAACTAAACCGCAAACACACTCCTGCTGCATCACTGTAAGGAAAGCCAGCAGCACTGAGAAAAGCACTCTTGTAATCCCTGAACACAAGTGGTTTGCTTGGCAGCATGCAATGACCCTTTCTTAGCAAGCGCCAGCATGTAATCATTAAAATAACCGGATCACCTGACTACGTGGGGAGACTCCTTGTTGAAGTTGCTGGTTCAACTTGGAATCTGGAACTTTGAAATAAAAAGGGACATCAAATAAGTTCTCACTATTGGTGGCTAATTTCAGAAAACCGTATTGATACCATTTCTTTTTTTGAAAAGCTTTTGACCAGCGGGTCATTCCATGTGAAATTAACCAATGCATGAAACCTTGATGTCATGGATTTTGTTCATTTTTGGTATATTGTACCTTACCATGAGATGTTTAAAAATTATTTTTTTCAGATTTTTTTGTCCATCCGTTTTTGAGATATTGAATGTTCAAAATTGCCTAAAAATGCCAAAATTCACTTGTCACCATACCTTCAAACGCCATTTATGAATAGGGCTTTCATTTGATATTCAACATGACACAATTGTAAATTTTCAAGAAATTAAAAAAATATTCAAATAATATTAATTTGGAAATTTTGGAAAATTGAACTTTTAAAAAATTTTTCAAAAAAAAATCGCACTTAAAGGTGATTTTCTTGGATTTTTTCCCAAGATTTTTTATTCTCATCTAAATCATCTACCAAAAATGAGCAAAATCCATGACATGAAGTTCCAAAATGGATTTTTCATTGGTTGATTTGACATGGAATGACCCCAGCACTCTCTCTTCCTCCTTTCCTAAACTCTCTCTCTCTCTCTCTCTCTCTCTCTCTCTCTCTCTCTCTCTTTCACTCACTCACTTCACACACACACACACACACACACACACACACACACACACACACACACACACACACACACACACACTCTTCTTCCAATGAGTGGTTTAGACTCCATGATTAAGGTCATGCCGTTTGTTCATTACTGGCCTGGCTAATGTGATTGAATCTGAACAATACCTTTGAACTCTTTGGTTCTGATCTGCATACTAATTGATTCCTTTCTCTTAGACAGTGACCTTGGCAAGCTCTATGCCACTCTGAGAATGAATGTCTGACCAGTTTCTATTTTTTTAAAAAATTGATATTCTGGCTAGAGGACAGTTGAAAATAAAACAAAAACTACGACTGTATTTCACTTCCATCTAAATGTGTATTTCCTTATTCATCATTAGGAAAAGCAAATCTGTTACTCCCTAGCTCCCCCTGGATGCATTAAAAAAACCCAAAAACCTGAAAGTCAGGCAGTTGAAAGTTTAAACGTCATTGAAAAGGATATGGAAGCAGTTTGAGAAGTGTTGCCCGCAGCAGGCAATCGTAAATTCTTCTGCCTGTTTTGAAAACTAAAGCAGAAATTAATTTGCTCGAAACCAATGTGAATGTTGGAGCAATATGGCACTCTTTGGAAAAATAAGTTGCAAATGGAATTAGCAACTTGCAGAGAATTTACACCAAAATCCTGCCATCGATGAAAACCGCAGGCACAGGTTTGTTTTCATATTCATCTTACGTCAGCATGTTTGGCAAGCTGGGTCCACGATCAACAGGTTGAAAAAACAGCACGAACTCTTACGAGGAAGCAAAGCCAGACTGTGTGGAAAATGTGAGATTGCTAGTAATGATCTCAAGCTTTTATTTTGAGACCTCTGAGGCTCTTAGAAAAACATGTTTCTCTGGAGTGGTACAATTTCTATGCAGAAGAGGTTATTAAATTGTATCGGCATTTCTGGGGTAGGGGGAAAAAAACCGCCATTACAGAAAACTACTTCCCTGACAAGTATGCTTAGTATGACTTAGTTCTTAGCTGAGCTGGGGTTTACCTCTGGAGATGTTTTAGCAGCTGGGATCCATGGTTATTAAAGATGCGCCTCATAATAGCAGCTAAAGAGCGAAGGTGAACAAATGCAAGCACAAACATGTAGATAGTAACAAATGCAGGAGCAATCTTCCCTCTCCAGGAAATTCTTAGAGGATTTCTTCTCCCACTGCTAAATAGCTGGGTAGTGCTATCGGGTTTGCCAGCAGTGATCACTTGTTGGGGTGGGGGAATGGACACCTAGAATTGGACCACCGTCGCACAATACAAGTGACTGGCGCCATCAGAATGGACAGCACCAACATCTGTTAGGTGAAAGGTGTATGGTGTGGGAGTGCCGAACATTGCCTGCACAGCACCCTACATATATGTGCATGAATCTGGCTCCCAGAAGGGTGATGAGCCATGTGAAAAAGCCTACTTTTTGGGGTGCGTGTGTTTGTGTGCGTGCGTGCGCGCGTGCAAGAGTTACCCTTTCCATATTGGGATAAAAAAGGGTGAGATTTTTCCATCGTATGCATTTTCATTATAAGCTTTATATCCCACTTTTCACAGAATTGCTAAAGCAGCTTACACAAACAATAACTGGGCAAGAAACACTTTTTCAATGGGTGCTCCTCTTATATTTATCAGGGGGAAAGTAACTGCTCCCCTTTCACCCCAGCACTGTTGCTGGTGGTGTTCTGCATCTTTTTTAGACTGTGAGCCCTTTTGGGACAGGGAGCCATTTAATCATTTGATTTTGTCTGTAAACCGCTTTGTGAACTTTTGTTGAAAAGTGGTATATGAATACTGTATAATAATATCATAAAACAAATGCAAACGCTGAAGTCGGAAGTACAGCGATGCAGGCAGCAGCAATTGGAGAACTGGGATAAAAGTGAGTTAAAACTATCACAAACTGGGAAGGTTTCAGTCTGTATCTGAAAATCAACAGAGAGGGAGCCTGTCTGATATCCTTTGGGGAGGGCATTCCATAAACAGGGTGTTGTTGTTCAGTCGTTAAGTCGTGTCCGACCCTTCGTGATCCCATGAACCATATCCCGCCAGGCCTTCCTGTCCTCCACTATCTTCCTGAGTTCGCTCATTTTCATGTTTGTTGCATCGGTGATGCTGTCTAACCATCTCATCCTTGGCCTTCCCCTTCTCCTTTTGCCTTCAATTTTTCCCAGCATCAGAGTCTTCTCCAGAGAGTCCTCTCTTCGCATTAGGTGGCCAAAATATTTGAGTTTCAGCCTTAATACCTGTCCTTCCAGGGAACAGTCAGGCTTGATTTCATTTAGAATTGACTGATTTGATCTCCTAGCAGTCCAAGGGACTCTCAGGAGTCTTCTCCAGCACCACAGTTCAAAAGCATCTATTCTTCGGCGCTCAGCCTTCCTTATGGTCCAACTCTCGCAACCATACATTGCTACTGGGAACACCATCGCCCTGACTATACGAACTTTTGTTGGCATGGTGATATCTCTGCTTTTTATTATGCTGTCTAAGTTTGCCATAGCTTTCCTTCCAAGGAGTAAGCGTCTTTTAATTTCATGGCTACTGTCTCCGTCTGCAGTGATCTTGGAACCCAGAAAAGTAAAATCTGTTACTGCTTCCATTTCTGCCCCTTCTATTTGCCAGGAATTGATGGGACCAGATGCCATGATCTTAGTTTTATTAATGTTGAGTTTCAAGCCAACTTTTGCACTCTCCTCTTTCACTCTCATCAAGAGGCTCTTTAGTTCTTCTTCACTTTCTGCCATTAGGGTGGTATCGTCTGCATATCTGAGGTTGTTGATATTTCTCCCGGCAATCTTGATTCCGGCTTGTGATTCATTCAGCCCTGCATTTCTCATAATGTACTCTGCATATAAGTTAAATAAGCAGGGTGACAATATACAGCCTTGCCGTACTCCCTTCCCAATTTTGAACCAATCAGTTGTTCCATGACCGGTTCGAACTGTTGCTTCTTGACCCGCATACAGGTTTCTCAGGAGACAGGTAAGGTGGTCTGGTACCCCCATCTCTTTAAGAATTTGCCACAGTTTGTTGTGATCCACACAATCAAAGGCTTTTGCGTAGTCAATGAAGCAGAAGTAGGTGTTTTTTTGGAACTCTCGTGCTTTCTCCATGATCCACCGCATGTTGGCAATTTGATCTCTAGTTCCTCTGCCTCTTCGAAACCCAGCTTGTACATCCGGTAGTTCTCGGTCCACGTACTGCTGAAGCCTAGCTTGTAGGATTTTGAGCATAACCTTGCTAGCATGTGAAATGAGTGCAATTGTACGGTAGTTTGAACACTCTTTGGCACTGCCCTTCTTTGGAATTGGAACGTAAACTGACCTTTTCCAATCCTTTGGCCACTGCTGAGTTTTCCAAATTTGTTGGCATATTGAATGCAGCACTTTCACAGCATCATCATTTAGGATTTTAAGTAGCTCAGCTGGGATATTATCATCTCCGCTAGCTTTGTTGTTAGTAATGCTACCTAAGGCCCACTTGACTTCACTCTCTAGGATGTCCGGCTCTGGGTCAGTGACCACACCAGCGTGGTCATCAGGAACATTCAGATCTTTCTTGTATAGTTCTTCTGTGTATTCTTGCCATCTCTTCTTAATCTCTTCTGCTTCTGTTAGGTCCTTGCCTTTTTTGTCCTTTATCATGCCCATCTTTGCACAAAACATTCCCTTGATATCTCCAATTTTCTTGAAGAGATCTCTAGTCCTCCCCATTCTGTTGTTTTCCTCGATTTCCTTGCATTGTTCATTTAAGAAGGCCTTCCTATCTCTCCTTGCTATTCTCTGGAACTCTGCATTCAGTTGTTTATATCTTTCCCTTTCACCCTTGCTTTTTGCATCCCTTCTTTCCACAGCTATTTGTAAAGCCTCATCTGACAGCCACTTTGCTTTCCTGCATTTCTTTTTCTTTGGGATGGTTTTAGTTGCTGCCTCCTGTACAATGTTACGAACTTCCGTCCATAGTTCTTCAGGCACTCTGTCTACCAGGTCTAATGCCCTAAATCTATTCTTCACCTCCACTGTATACTCATAAGGGATATGGTTTAGGTCATATCTGACTGGTCTAGTGGTGTTCCCTACATTCTTCAGTTTAAGCCTGAATTTTGCAATAAGAAGCTCATGATCTGAGCCACAGTCAGCTCCAGGTCTTGTTTTTACTGATTGTATAGAGCTTCTCCATCTTTGGTTGCAAAGCACATAATCTATCTGGTTTCGGTATTGACCATCTGGTGATGTCCATGTGTAGAGTCGCCTCTTGTGTTGTTGGAAAAGAGTGTTTGCTATGACCAGCGTGTTCTCTTGACAGAACTCCGTTAGCCTTTGCCCTGCTTCATTTTGCGCTCCAAGGCCAAACTTGCCTGTTGTTCCGTTTATTTCTTGATTTCCTACTTTAGCATTCCAGTCTCCTATAATGTAAAGGACATCTTTTTTGGGTGCTAGTTCTAGAAGGTGTTGTAGGTCTTCATAGAACCGGTCAACTTCATCTTCTTTGGCATCAGTGGTTGGGGCATACACTTGGATTACTGTAATGTTGAATGGTTTGCCTTGGATTCGAACTGAAATCATTCTGTCGTTTTTGAGGTTGCACCCCAGTACTGCCTTTCCCACTCTTTTATTGACTATGAGGGCTACTCCATTTCTTCTAAGGGATTCATGCCCACAGTAGTAGATATGATGGTCACCTGACTTAAATTCGCCCATGCCCGTCCATTTTAGTTCGCTGATTCCCAAGATGTCAATGTTCAATCTTATCATCTCATTTTTGACCACATCCAGCTTGCCTTGATTCATAGACCTCACATTCCATGTTCCTAAGCAGTATTGCTCCTTGCAGCATTGGATTTTCCTTTCAACCTCAGACACATCCACAGCTGGACGTCCTATTGGCTTTGGCCCAGCCGCTTCACTCTTTCTGGGTCTACTTGGAATAGTCCTCCGCTCTTCCTCAGTAGCATATTGGACACCTTCCGACCTGAGGGGCTCATCTTCCGGCGTCATATCTTTTAGCCTTTTGGTACTGTTCATGGGATTTTCTTGGCAAGGTTACTGGAGTGGGTTGCCATTTCCTTCTCCAGTGGATCACTTTTAGTCAGAACTCTCTGCTACAACCTGTCCGTCTTGGGTGTCCCTGCACGGCATAGCTCATGGCTTCATTGAGTTACGCAAGCCCCTTCGCCACGACAAGGCAATGATCCGTGAAGGAGATAAACAGGGTACCTCCATAAAGAAGGTCCTCTGTCTGGTCAAGGCCCATCAGGTTTCTGTGAGCAGCAATCCAAAGAGAAGAGGGCTCCCCTGATGATCTTAAAGCAGTGTTTCTCAAACTGTGGGCCGGAACACACTTGGTGGGTCGCAACCCGATTTCTGGTGGGTCCCAGGTGATGGAAAGATCAGATAAGTAATTGTCACAAGCCCTGAGGCTATTCAAAAATCAGATAGCTGCTTCAAAGAGCTGAGCTCCTGCAGTTTGCAAAATAAGCTACTAATTACCCTGCAAACAGCTTGAGGCTATTCATTAGGGCTGCCTCATGAGAAATGGATTGAGGTTTTTGTTTTTTTTTTTTGCAAATAAATAAATAAATAAAACATTGCTTGTAAATAAATAAATATATTGCTTCTTTCTAGATCACCTTTTTTTAAAGTCTCGTAAAGCTAGGTGGGTCCCAATAAGAGTGTCATTTTAAAAAGTGGGTCCCGGTGCTAAAATGTTTGAGAACCACTGTCTTAAAGGATAGGCAGCATCTTAATATTTATTTATGCTTTTAAAATATTCTATCCTGTCTTTTCTGTCTTCGCAAGGAAGCCTCACAATCAAATCCAATAAAAACAATCAAATAAACCCAACAATAACTACAATATAACAACAATCAATGAGTAGTGTGAGACATCATCAAAGAAAACATACAGCCAATCAAGAGAACCACAGAGTCAATAATAAAAGAATCCAAGAAAAAAGTATAAACAAATCAGTAGCAGGATCAATGAAAAGCATCATGGAACAGTAAAGTTTTCAGACCCCTGCAGACACATTAAGGGGCCCCCCTGAGCTCATGTAGAAGGGAGTTCCACCAGCTGGGTGCCACAGCTTGGGGATAGGTGACTAAGCTGTTCATCTTTTTTTTTTCTCTTGTCAGCAAAGATTTCTCAGTTGCACATGTGAAAAGGCCAGATAAATATGGCTGCTGTCTAAATAGCATACTCATCTATCTAGAGTTCAAGAATGAACTGCATTTCTAAGGTAAGCCTTGGCTAACTGTTCTATTATTCTGCCCTGGTAGCTGAATCACGTTTTGTGGACATGTTCAAAACTTGGGGAAAATTTGCACAAGGCAAAGAAAGAAAATCTGCTTCTTTAAAATTTCTACACCTGAAGGTACGTATAAAAATCTAAGCTACTTCAAAGCCCAATCCTATGCCGGCCTCCGACAGCGGGACTGGGCTCTGCACTGTTGCCAGCATGCCGTAAATCACGTTGCGACAGCGCGGAGGCCCGTGTCGCTGGCATGAAGGCCAGCGCTGGTAGGCCTCTGCCGGTGAAGGAACTACGCCCTCTGGAGGCAGGTAAGTTCTCCACTGGCTGGCGGGGTGATGGGAAGAAGGCGTTCCAGGGCAGGGAGAGGGCGGGGAGAAATGCAGATCAGGCCAGGGAGGGGGGCAGGCTCCTAACCTCCGTCCTGGGCTTGAAAGCCTGACACAAGGTTTCTTGGAGCTGCACCAGCCATTTTGGCCTGCCCCGGTGCAGCCAAGCGCAGGGCTTTTAATAGGATCGGGCTGTCAGTAGTTTAATCCTACGATCCTATGAATTTCAGCAATGCACAGGAAGACGTTCAATGACCACTAAGCCAGGGCAGACGATCGGTCAGTGTGATTACATCTGTCGCCATTTGCATGGTCAGATATGACCAGCTGGTGAAGTGCAAAGCCTTTAGCCCTATTTACATGTTACGTTCAATGTACATACAATGTGCATACAACAGTACGCACTACCGTCACTACAGGGGGTGCCTGCCTGTTGCGTTCGCTTCCGTGACCGGCTGGGAGGGTGAGGGGGCGGGGCTGCTTCGTTCGTCTGTGTAAGGAAGGCTCGGATTTCAGCAGCACTTACAGCTCCGCCCCCCTGTAGTGACACCAGTGACAGTACGCCTGATTGTTGATCTGTACACCTGTACAGTTTTCACATGGTACATGCAACACTCAAGCAGCAATTCACTCGATTCCAATTCTACATTGTCAATGTGTCCACTCCCTATATAAACTTTTAAACTGAAGATATGTACTGTCATTCCTATGTATGCACAGGTACCTATATGTGCGTGCCATAAGGTGTGTGAATAGTCTTATTCTGGTGCAAAGGTTGGAGTGCCAGGCTTAGGCTGGGGAGACCTGGGTTCAAGTCCTATTCTGCTCTGTTTCACACCAGCACATACACATACATGCACAGCTGCCTTATTCCAATTTGCAGCTCCTGTGTGTCGGGTTCAGTGCCCTCCATTAGACTCCCTATGTAGCTTGACAATGTAGGAAGCAAAAGAATACAGCAAAGGAATTTAAGAGATTGGTAGCAGCTGGTGTCAGATGGGACTGCAGACAAAGAACGTGAGATGGCATTTTGGCTGATGGGGTTTATGTATGCAGATGCATGTGTAGTTGAATCTCCCGGGAGATAACAGAGCTCAGTGCAATGAGGAAGAATTGACACAACTAAGGCTGCAACCTTATGCACATTCACCAGTGAGTAAGGCCTGCTGAATACAATGGGACTGACTTCTGAGTAAACATGCATTGTATCAGGCTGCACAGCCATCATCATATTGAAAATAGGATGTGCTTTGGGAGCAACTTATCGAATTCTCAATCAGGTATTAACAAAACACAGTGTTAAAATACTGCATTTATGTTAGGACTGGAAGAGCATTGCCAGCCATGTATGCTTTTCCTTCCAGAAATATGTAGAAATATCTTTGGAGTGAACGTCTGGCACTGTGCAAAGAAGACACAAAAAGGTATTTTTTTTAAAAAAAAATACTGTACCCAATCCAAAGTCTTGTTCAGGCCTTGCCAAAGGTCAATTTCTACCCTTTTGGTTTTTTAGACGCCAACATGCACACACACAGACAGACACACACACTCAGCATCACTGTCACCTCCTTACTTCTTCTACCACTGGTGTGTCTTCAAAACTGGTTGTCCATCCACAGACTTACCTAATGAGCAGGGAAGAACCCAGAGCAGGGCCGACAGCGGAACATGCAGGGCCGACAGCCCACAGCAGGGCCGACAGCCCACAAGCCTGAAGGCAAGCTGAGCTGGCACTTGCCTGCACTTGCATCAGCCAACGGAGGTGTAGCATTGCCTGCGGTGTCCATGCAGAATCAAACACTTGTTGTTGTTGTTGTTGTTCAGTCGTTAAGTCATGTCCGACCCTTCGTCATCCCATGACCCATATCCCACCAGGCCTTCCTGTCCTCCACTATCTTCCTGAGTTTGCTCATTTTCATGTTCGTTGCATAGGTCACATTCCATGTTCCTAAGCAGTATTGCTCCTTGCAGCATTGGATTTTCCTTTCAACCTCAGATACATCCACAGCTGAATGTCCTATTGGCCTTGGCCCAACCGCTTCATCCTTTCTGGGTCTATTTGGAATAGTCCTCCGCTCTTCCTCAGTAGCATATTGGACACATAACTCTGGGTGAGCGTGAAGGATCCTGGAGGGGGGGGGCTCCTTGACTGGGTCCCACCACAGCCTCCTTAGGAGGCGCCTTGAGTCACGTGGAGAAGCAGACCAGATGCCTTAACCTCCTTCCCACCCCCTACTCTGGGGCAGCACTAAGGGCTCTGTCTTTCCCAGCAGTTTACTACCACCGCTACTGCTGTTTCCCAAAAGGGGTGCCTTCCATTGTCAACATGGACCTCTCACTGCAGTATATTGGGCCCACAGTGCACCTTGCAAGTGGATGGGTGGCAGCGATCCCCACCCTAATCAGCTTGGAGGAGATCATGGGGAAGATGAACCACTTGAGCCTATTTTGAAGAAGCACCAGTATCCCTTGTTTGCTCGCCGATATGTGTGTTGCACGCATAGTCTGTCTATTCAGTATTTTGTGTGCCAGGGGATTTGAGAACTACCCCCTCCCTCATGGCTTTTCGGCGAGGGCTCAAAACATTTCTGTTTCATCTAGCGTTTGGGTGATGGGTTAATGTCTGAATTCTGTAGTCTCAAGATGTTTTGCTCCGCACCTTCTCTTCTCTATATTGTCCCCAACCCCGAAGTGGATTTTATTGTTTTTAATTTATTTTATGTATTGTTTAAAATTATGTATATATATATTTTTATTTTTAATGCTGTAGGCCGCCTTGGGCATTTGCTTTGGCATGGGATCACTGGTGTCGCTGGAGGTGGGGCGGAAAGCTAAGTTCTGCAGCTTTCCACCCCACCGTTACTCTCTGGTACGAGGTGCCCCGCCCCCTTGTCGTAGGAGCCCATCAGCGGAGAGAAAACAACGCGCAGGGACTCTCCTGCGCATTGCTTTCTCCCTGCTGACGGGGTCCTATGATGAGGGGGCGGGGCACCTCGTACCAGAGAGTAACGGTGAGGCGGAAAGCTGCAGAACTTAGCTTTCCGCCCCACCTCCAGCGACTCCAGTGCATGAGATAAGGCGGGGTACAATTTTTTAAAATAAATTAAACAAACAAACAAATAGTATGTCTGATTCGTGTCAATGAAGGGTCATGTCTCTTCATGCAAAGGGATGCGAAACGAATGAGACATCCCCTATACGCAACCATTTAGCTGCTTTTTGTCAGAAGCGAAATAGAATTTGCATTGAAAATAAATTTAAAAAGAGTATAATTTGAAGTGCATTTCAGGGTGCCTCTGAGGGAAAAACAAAAAAAAATCTGAGAATGTTCAAGAGATGCCCAGAAGTTTCTGCAAGACAACTGACATTTCTCAAGAGGGCTCCGTACATCTCTAGGGTTGGGCTGAAATTTCACACATCACAGAATTCAAAGCAAATGTTAGGGTTCCGCTCATGGTAAACCAGCTGAGAAGTTTCAAGGGAAGTCAAATAAGTTTCTATAAGAAATGAAACTTCTCAGGGGGGAGGGAGTTATGCACCTCTCATTTCTATTCTCTAAAGGCCCTTGCAGTTTCTTGCAGAATTTCTGTGCTAATTCAGGTCTAATTGGTAGCTAATTATTTTCTTTCTGCTGGTTTGATTTGACTTGTTTTTTAAATAATAAGTGGGCCCTTCTCTTCAATTTTCTCTTCTACCTGCAGCCTCTTATTGGCACATCCCATATCTGGATTTCAAGAGTAGCTTTTGGAGGATCACGGGAAGGAGGGGAAACAGGAAAGTTTCTGTGCATCCATTTTGAAGCAATGATTTTTTTTCTTTGTGCATTGCTCTGAATGCTCTAATGTTTGGTTTCAAAAAAGCAACTCAAAAATGTATAAATAAAACAAATGCATTCAAAAAAATTCTTATTGTTATTATTTAGCATATTTATTCTATACCGTGTTTCAGCAACAACAACAAAAGTTCACAAAGCAAAGCTGTTATGTGGCAAAAGAAATGAAGGATGGTTCTCTGTCTCAAAGATGTTATCATGAGGGTTCTGAGACATGTGTACTAATGATGTACACATTTGCCAAGACAGTCTGTTAAAGGAGCCTTGACCACTGACCGTAGTACATCCACCTCCCAACCTGGTCACAGAGAAAAGGGGGAGTCAAAGCCTGGGTGTAACTGATGGCCCTAATCCAGAGTTTCCCAAACGTTTTCGACCTGCGGCTCCCTTGACCATTGGTGACCATTGGCCGCGGCTCCCCTTTACATTATGTTGATGCCTGTCAATTGGCATTACACTGCTTTCCGAGAGGATTCCGTGGCACTCCGTGGATCCCCAGACTGGTTTCCGCGGCTCACCTGGGAGCCACGCCTCCCAGTTTGGGAACCACTGGGGGGCCCTAATCCGATCCCCCTCCCCCGATGGCATAACTAGTGTTGTGCCAGCCGAGGCGGCTTTACAGCTGACATAAATCAGCCTCTGCTGACAAGTGCATTGGGCCTGCTAGCAGGGAGCCCCCAGTGTCTCCTGCATGCCAGAGAATGGCCATGGCAGGTAAGCCCATGCAGGGTGTTGGAGGGAGGGGGGTTGAACAGGATGTGGGGTAGGTGGAACAGGTAGGTAAGCCCATGCAAGGGGTTGGAGGGAGGGGGTTGAACGGGGTGTGGAGCGGGAAGGAGGGTGGATCAGGCCCAAGAAAGGAGTGGGATTGGTGGTGGCACACGCCGAATCCCAACCCCCTTCCTGAGTCTGATCTGGCTTCTCGGGCCAACGTGGACTTGCACCAGCGATCAAGCTGGCACAGGTTCACGTTGACCCAAAGCAGCTGCTGGGGCTTAACCTGGGGCAAGGGGAAAAATAGAGATACCTCCAGCAGCCAAAAATCCACCATGGGATACAGCAGTAGCCGCGCAGGCACAGAGATTTAGATAGGATTGAACTGTGAAACACATAAATGTTTTATTGAAAGGATTATTTACAAAAGTAGAGGGAAAGTAGAGAAAAGTTGGGAGAAGCATGTACAGCAACACAGCAGCAATAATTAAAATTGTTTAGCAAACTGGTGCCGCTTTGCAAGCTAGACAGATGGAGAGCAAATGTAATGAGATGCTTGTCTTATAGTGCAATCATAGGCATGTCTACTCAGAAGTAAGCCCCACTGATTTCAATGGGATTTACTCCCATCTGTGTGTATAGGATTACAGCTTAATGGCCCAATTCTATTCATTGCATGCAACGCAGCTGCCAGAGCATGTGCTGCATGACATGGGGGGAGACCAGATGGCCCAGGACAGGTAAGTCAAACTTGTTCTTACTTACCTCAATGTAGGCTGCCTGGGTCTCCAGATCCTTCCATGGATCTCCAACCCTCCAATGGGTCTCCTTGGACCTATGTCAGCTATTTTGCTGGTGTAAGTCGAAGGAGACTCGGGGGGCATTTCAGGGTGGGAAAACGGAGATCGGATTTCGGAATGTGCCGCTGCCACCAAGATCCTGCCCCTCCCATCCCTGAATTGCCCTGCTGCTGAACTACCTGCTCCAGCAGGGTATCTGGGAGCCACTGCCATGCACAGAGGGGCCTCTGGCCATTTGTGCTGCTGATCCTAAAGCACACAGCGGCAGCACGACTTTCATGCCAGTATCCCAGGCGTCACCATGGCAGATCGCAAGATCCACCACCATAAGGCCCTCAGAGGATTGGGCCATTAGTGACCCAGCACATATGTAAAGTGTTAAATTTCCCAGGATTCCAACAGGCTCTACAGAAGCAGCAGAAGGATAGCAGAAGCTTAGAAATAGACAAGGAGAAGCAGGAAGAAGGACCGAGACACTTGGCTGCTATACGGAAAACGAAAGGAGGACCACATCAGTTCACTAGAGAACTAACCCTGCACCTAACCCTGATAACCCCGACTTGCCACTGAGAAGTTTACTCCTGGCCCGAGAGGGGTAAAGTACCAGGCAGAAAGACTGTGTTGGAGTGTCTTGGAGTCTTGGCTGGAACTAAGATAATTAAGAGCCCAATACTATCCTCCCCTACACCGATGTAGCCATGCCAAAAAGGTGCGCACTGTATCCAGCAGGGGATGTGGATCGGGAGGCTTCAGAGTTGAAAGGGGAATTATTTTCCCTTACCCCTCCATAAGCCTCCTGCTTGCCAATGTGTCTCCTTGGACCTGTGTAAGGTCTTTAGCTGATGGAAGTCCAAGGAGATGAAAAGGGCAGGGATAGGATCTGGCGTGTGCTCTTGCCACCAGCTCCACCCACTTCCGCTGCCTCCGCTCCCCCCCCATTCCTACCTCCTCCCCGCCCAGTTTCATTCCCGTCCCACCCACCCACCACCCCACCGCTGCCTTAGCTGGTCCAGTGCGTGCGGCAGGATCCGGCGGTGGAGTTGTGGCACTGGTGCCTCTTGCAACAGCATGCGCAAAATGGCTGCCAACAGAGCGCTCCTCACTCTGTCAGCAGCCATTTTACAACAGTGGAACACACTAGGACCTTAGCTTACTGGGAGCGTAGATGTAGATCTCCAGATCCCCAGACTCCCACCTTCCTAGGTTAAAGTTAGGTCAAGAATTCAAAGGGAGTGGGAAAAGGTGTGTGGTCAGTGGGCTGTGCATAGAGAGAGAAAATAGAGAGTGATGGAAGACAAAGTATAACTGTCCTTAGTCTTCTGAGATGACAACCCAAGGGACTAGATGTTGGGGAATCTCAAGGCCAGGCAGATCAACCTCCTACAAAGTCTTGGCTACCAAGCCAAGAATGAAGGGGTTAGTTCTGAGATAGGAAGGGTGCCCAGAGAGTGATCCAGGCAGGCACTAAGCACTGGCGTCACTGCAGGGGGTGCTTTCACCGCCTTTCATCTGCTTTCACCGCTTTGAATGGTTCTGAAGGCGAGGGGGCGGGGCTGCTTCGTGCTCCGGTGTAACGGAGGGTCGGAGTCACGGCAGAACTTCGAGCTCCGCCCTCCGCCCCCCTGCAGCGACGCCAGTGGCAGTAAGGAAATCAGAGGTTCACAGACCAACAGCAATGGGTCAGGGGTGGGGGACCTAGTGCGTGCCAAGTCACTGTGTGACTCCGGGTAGCTTTAGTGATTTCAGCACGTGGTGCCTTGATTTCGGGGCACCATGAGGTGATTTCGGGGCACCATTAGCAGGCACAAGGCATCTAATGAGGAATCCAGAAGATTCATACACCTTGGCTGAGAAGGCCGGGGTAATGATAGGGCTTCTTAGGCTTGGAAAGATGAATGCTGATAGGCCAGGGCAGGAATAAGGTGGGAGGGGGAAGGAAAGGTTTTTGGACTACAGCATGAGGCATAGCCTTATGAGCAGTCAGGCATAGCCGCTTTGGCACAAACGATGGATAGCCTTGACACTCGTTAGAACAAATGGTCAATCAAGTCCCAGGCTAAAGCAATCAAAAGCAGATGGCTGAGGAGGTTGGCGCAACATAAGGCACAAGGTCAGGAAGCTCCAGTAAAGAGGCTTCCAAAGGCATCCAGGCTCTCTTGATTGAATTACTGATGGTAACAATCTGCCTGATTGCCAAGAAGACTCTTTCGGCCTAAGTCATAAAGCACTTTGCAACAGCGTTAGAGTTAGCAGCACTGGTGGGAAGGCCAGAGCCTTCCTGATGGTGCCAGCAGCCGGATGGACACCCGCTGGACAAGGTAAGTTATGTGCACGGACCACTTCTTCTGGCATGCAGCACCACCACTGTGCTGTGACACCGTCCCCAGTGGCGTAGGAACACGGCCCCCTACTGGGGGCTGCAGGCCGTTTTGATCCCCCCGCGTAAGCCCTGCCCCGCCATGTGACGTTACCCAGAAACCACGCCCTGGGTGACGTCACACGGCCTACCAGAGGCCAAAACCGGGACCACAGGGTGGGTGGGAGGGTCAAAAATTATCTCCCCGCCCTCCGGAAGCCTCGGCAGTGGCGCTGCAAGGCTTGCCGCCGCTGCGGAGGGCCGTTAAAAGGAAAAGAAAGCGGCGCACGAAGGAGCCGCCGGAGCCACCGCCGTAGGAGTGAGTTTGCTTCCTCCCCATGTGCTGCCTGGGGTGGACCCCCCCTCGCCCCTCATTCCTATGCCCCTGTCCCCAGGCTCTGGGGACAGGTTGCCACGTGATCTTCCGTGGCATAGCAGTGGGAGAGTCAGGTAGATACAATTTCCTTCAATCTGCCTGCAACAGTTCTTATGCTCACCTCCCTCAGCTTCAGTACAGGTGGTCTGGATTAAAGGTTCAACATACTATTTTATCAAAGGCCAACAAAGAATCAATGGCTGAGCTGCAATAGCAAAATGTTAAGTACAATCAAAGGATCAAATAGGAAAGTTAGTCATGGTTTTGCCTCTGATTTTAATTGGGACATTATGGTATTGAAGTTATTTTTAATTGTGAGAAGACATATGGAGCAAATAAGTCAACAACCTACTATTTAAAGGAACAGTTTCCTTCCAAGATGTGACTAACTTGCATAGACTGGAACAAGTCATAAAAATAACTTGGACAAAAGTTTCTTTTTGCACATTTTCACATGAGAAACAAATGACATAAAATCAGGATTCAACACCGTGGTGCTCAATGCTGCTGACTGCAGCAGGAGCAAACAGAGCACATATAGAAGGCCGAGGACATCGACATGGATTTACAACCAAGGACATCGTTTATTTCCCAGGTGAACAGAAGGGGATCTGCATGGAGTTCAGTGGAGCTCTATTTCCTCCCTCTCCATCTCTGGCAGGCTGTCTTCTCCTCTGGGCCACATTCCACAAGCTATCTGCACTCCAGAGCACGAGTAACTTGCCAATGTGGCCACAGAAATGAGAAGAACAACTGAATGCATATATGGGAAGTGTGCCATAAGAAGAGCCTTGCTGGATCAGGCCAAAGGCCCGTCTAGTCCAGCTTCCTGTATCACACAGTGGCCCCACCAGATGCCTCCGAGAGCACACAGCCAACAAGATAACCTGTTTCCTGTTGTCACTCCCTTGCACCTGGCACAGAGAAAACCTACTTCTAAAGCCAGGAGGTTGCTTATGGCTTGTCTTTTCCTCCATGAATCTATCCAACCCCCTTATAAAGGCATCTAGGCCAGGTGCCATCACCACATCCTGTGGCAAGGAGTTCCACAGATGAATTACACGCTGGGTAAAGAAATCTTTTCTTTTGTCTGTTCTAACTCTCCCTCCACTCCATGTTAGTGCATGTCCCCTGGTTCTGGTGTTGTGCGAGAGGGAGAAGAATTTCCCTCTATCCACTCTCTCCATCCCATGCATCATTTTATACGTCTCAATCATGTCCCCCCTCAGCCTCCTTTCCACTGAAAGTAATGGACAGTATGCTGCAGGGTAGCATGCCAGCTGGGGAGGGAGAGAGAGGCAAGAGGGATCCATAGCTGAGAAAATATTGCCTAGTGCAGAGAATAAGGAGTGCAACAGAATTTTGATGTTCTGAAGCTGAAGCTTCTTCTTCTCCTGCTTCCTAGTATATGCTTATACTTTGGTGGCCCAATCCTATCCTCACAAGGTGATGGCTGATCTTGTGATCCACTATTGCATCACATAGGCTGCCATCACGCAAGCTGCTCTGACAGCAGGCAGCTCTCTGCTGACAGCGTAGAAGTTGGTAAGTCCTACACCAGTAGTGGTGGGCAGCAGAAAAGCCACCGGAGCAGGTAAGGTGGTGGTGGTGGATCAGGAGGGTGATCAGGCTGGGTCGGGGGCAGATGGGGGCAGGTAAGAGGTGGATTTCAGAGGCAGCAGCATCTACGAGATCTGGAGCCCCTGTCCCAGCCCTGACGCCCCTTTGGACCCAACATATTTACTCCAGCAAATTAGCTGGTGTAGATTTGAGTATGCCCATTGGGGACCTACTCAGAGCAGCAGAGGAGGTAAGTAAAAATTTTTTACTTACTTCTCCACCACTTCCTGGACGGTCCAGTATCGTTGCTAGGGGGCGCGTCAAACTGGAGCGGGTGCGCGCGCATCACCCCTGCCCTAGGGTGACACTTACCCCCGGCTCTAACAACGACCGCCCTTTCCGGCAGTCCGGGGCCTTCTGAGAAGTCCCAATGCGTCGACGTGGCATTTATTAGCTTTTTCGCGCATGCACAGACCACAGAGGGCAGCGCTCTCCCGAGTTCTGGCGCGTGCAGAAAGTTGTTTGCCCATCTTTTGAAGGGACAGGTTCGTGGAGCTACTGCAGCCACCAATCAGATGAGAGGGGGAGGAGAGTGGTTGCCTGCCAACCGTGGAGGTTTATTCCAAGAGGATTCATTGTAACAAGAAAGACTTTGCTTTCTGGAACTTGGGAAAACTGCCTGGTGCAGTCCAAACGCGTTGCAGAACGACTTTGCGTCCTCTCGGTCTGTCTGCCCGGCATTTGCACGGAAGTGCGCATTGCACGGCTCGGCTTTTGCAAAAGGATTTCTTTCCTTTTCGTCGTCTCCCCCCATTTTGGGGGAAAGTGCTTCTTGCAACTCGGCGCTGGGCTGTGTGTGCAAAGCGAGAGCGCGGAAGAAGCAGGCAGCGTCTAGCGACCCTTCCAGTCCCAGCCTGCCTCGGCTCTGTTTGTGTGTGTATGTGTGTGTGTACATGCCTATGGAGAGGTTTTGCCTTGTGCGTGCCTGTGTGGCTTGTCTTTTTGGGGCAAGGCACGGGGGACACAGGTGGCAGAAGCATGGCTGGCTCGGCCTCCCCCCCCCCGCCTTCCCAGGCTCCTTACTGCCGTCCTAGCATCAAACCCAGCCCTGGAAAAGGGGGAGGAGGGGGGAAGGATCTGGGGCCAAAATGAGCTCCGGCTGGTGAGGGAGGAAGTGAGCGGCGTTCATTGGGTCCCCGCAGCTTTTGAATGGTACAGAGGAGCACGTCGCCTTGACAGTTTTTGGAGAGCTACAACAACTAGCTGCGGCGTGGGGGGGGGGTCTGTTGTGGATGGGGTTCCCGCTGTTGGGGGCGTGAGCAGGACTGGGGGTGTCTGTTTAGAAGGGGGGTTCGGCTCTGCCCTTTGACCCCTGTTTTCTGGGGCGCTTTTTCTGGCAGGCTGGGCTGAGGGCAGGTTGCGCACAAAAGCGTAGTTTTCACTCCATTCTGTCCCTCCTGTCATGTCTCGAGCCTGCAAGGTTTTTTGGCCAATCGGAGCACACTTGTGTTTAGCCAATCACAGCTGCACTTTCTTAAGAAGGTGGGACAACAGGAGGGACTATTCGCTGTTGGAGACGGGTTCAGCGCACGGAGGCGAGTGGCCAGGCACTTACGCTCGCTCGCCTCCGTGCCAGAGCTCGTGCGGTGTGGGTCGGCCTTTATGTGCTCTCAGAGGCATCTGGTGCGCCACTATGAGGTACAGGCTGCTGGATTAGTGGGCCCTTGGCCTGATCCAGCAGGGACCGTCTTATGTTCTTATGCATTTTTGTTAGGGAAATTCCACAGGTTGCTTTCAGTGGATCATGGCCATCACCTGCCTTTGTACTCCATCACTGACAAGTATGCAAATACATTTTCCTGGTAAAAGCTGTCACCAGTAACTAGAAAATACTATGCGCATTGATTCGTATATAAATTCTAAGTCGGGCCAAATTCTAAAGGTCTGCTGCGCCACTGGTGTTCTAGTGGTGCAGCACGCTTTATGGATGTTGCAAAAGGAGACATGCCACATATAGCATGGACTGGCCACTGCCACAAGTGGTGAGCGGCCAGGTCTGCGTGCCAACGATCTTCCCACGAGCCCTGGCATCAGTAAGTCAACAAATGGGGTAGGCGGGAGGCAAGAGGAACAAGGCCGGGAGGGGGAGGGTCAGAGGAACAGGGAGGAGACTGGGGCAGGTGGCGAATCGAGGATGTGGGAATAGGTGGGCGAATCGAAGCTGTACCACTAATATCCTATCCTCCTTCCTGGCCTCAATCCGCCAACCCAGATTCACTTGGGCTTGCACCAGGAAAGTAACTGGCACAGGTCCGAGTATACCCATCAGGGCAGTGGAGGTTTGCCCCAGGACAAGGGAACACATGTTTCTTAACTCAAGGAGGCCTCCAGGATCTGAAATTTCCCTGCAGAATGCAGCGTGCGCCGCATTGGCATGGTTTCATCAGCACAGCGGGAGTTAGGTACGACTGGGCTGCTTGTTCATAAGGCATAGAGGGTACAGGCTTAATGAACTACATATGTTAACTTTAACTAACTTATGGAGATCTCCCTTTATCTACCCTCTTATAACAAGGGTATCTAAACTGGGATCAAATTTTAGTGCAAACATTTCATTAAATGATTCCATCACTATTCAGCAATCTACATAATTCTTTCCTGCTCCACTTGGTAATACTGTCCCTTCAGTATTTTCTGCTCCCAGAAGCAAATGATTGTGTTGACAATAACTGGGTCATCTGCAGATGTTCAGAAGAAAAGGTGCTAGTTTACATAGCTGTCCCAGAGCATGGAACTAAGACTTCTAGTGGAATATGAATTGCAAGATGCTGTAAATGCCAAGGGCTAATCTTTAGACATGCACCTCTTCTTACTGTAAAGATGCAGGCATAATCTTCATTCCTGTCATCTCTGTATTTCAAAATACAGCAAGTCCTCACTTAAAGTTGTCAATAGGTTCTTGGAAACTGCAACTTTAAGTGAAACGACTTATAACGAAACCAATTTTACCGTAGGCTACTAATGTACATAAACAAGAGTTTACGGCGTATTTCTGGTCTCAAAAACATCACCCAACTTCTAAATAAAGACCCCAAACACTTCTAATACTAAACATTGGAATAAATGTGAACTTTCCGGGCCAGAGAAAACCCATTCAGGTATGGGGAGAACGTTCCAACTCCACACAGACAGTGGCCCCGGCTAGGAATTGATATTTTTAATCAACAACTTTACACGAAACAACATCTAACGAAAGAACTTTAAGTGAGTACTTGCTGTAGGTGAAGGTACTGTAAGAATGACACCAAAACTGAGCTCATAGAGAAGCCTCTTCAAAAGTCATGGGTGTTTTCTCTAAGTGAGTGAAATGTAGGGATGTCATGAATATCTGTGTTTTTCACTTCTGATGCCCCAAAACCTACATTTGTTGCTGTGGATAACTGTACCAAGCAATCAGCAGATTTGAAAGTAGTACTGTTGCATCTATGAAGAAAAGACAACTGAATGTGCCAGTGGATGTGCAAGTAACAGCATGATTCTGCGCCTGTTGACTCAGAAACCAACAAGACGTAATCCCTATTGAGATCAGTGGGACCTACTCCCACGTAAATGTGTACAAGATTGTAGCCTAAGCCAACTCTTTGCATGCAATGTGCAACAGTAATTCATTTTACCGTGTTCCGCGGTTTCGAGAGCTAGCTGTACCAGTCAACAAGGAACCTAATGTTCAATTAAGCCAATTGTGGATCATAATGAACATGTGGTGTGCAATCATGATGAAGATCTGCATTGCAAAAGCGATATCTCTGGTTTTGTGGTCCCGAGTAAGGGATACCAGTGTTTGGGAATGCAAAAGTATGCATGGAAGCCAAGGGTCAGGTTTTGTTTGTACAATGCCATTTTGATTCAATGTCATCCCTCATTACATTTGCGTGTATGATGAAACACAGGAGTGACTCATGGGAGTATCTCCACATGCTTAAAAAGATAATGTGAGAAGCAACTTTACATCTGGAAAGCTTACCATGGCACTTTTGAACAATTGCCAATGGACGCCGGCACCTGCGGCGCTGGACCACCTGCAAAAAATTGCTCTACCTGCAGTAACTGCTGTGAATGACATGGACTAATGTGTTTTAACCCGTGAGTGAGAAGTTTGCATCTAAGGGATCCTCATTATATTTGGCTGTCTTGTATAGCACGTCCCACTCTCAAAAAGATATCATAAAGCTGGAAACACTCCAGAAAAGGGCCAATGTAGTGATCAAGGGGCTACAGTACCTCTTTCTCCTATTTAACAGATGATCTTTTCGACGGTGTGCATTACGTCTTTCCTTGTGAGAAAAGGCCAGAAGTCTCGCTACGGTAGAGGCGGTACCGTAAGTTGCGCCCCCTCCTAGTCCCTTTTACAAGCCTGCACGAGGCGGCCCCACCCCCTCGCTGTCGGAGCCATTCCGTGCAGAGAAGGCAGCGGGCAGGAGCTGCCTTCTCCGCGTGGAATGGCTCCAATGGCGAGGGGGTGGAGCTGCCTCGTGCAGGCTTGTAAACGGGACTAGGAGGGGGTGCAACCTACGGTACCGCCCCTACCGTAGCGATGCCTCTGGAAAAGGCTAATGTGTTTGGGAGGGGTTGTTTAAAAAAATAAGACTGAATAATGACACAAAAGAGGTTTATGACATTATGAATGGTGTGGGGGGAGAGGGGGGGCTTGTCTCCCTCTCTTCAAATACTAAAAATCGAGGTCACCCAATGAAGTTGAGTGGCAGGAATTCAGGACAGACAAAATAATGCACGGCGCGTGACCTGTAATTAACTTAATGGAATGTGTTATGAGATGTGGCGATGGCCACTGGTTTAGATGGCTTTAAAAGGGGATTAGATGCACATTCGTGGAAGGAAGTTCTCAATGGTCATTATCCGTGATGCCGAAAGTCGGTATTCCTCAGAATATCAGGTGCTGGAGACAAGCAACAGAGGAGAAATGTTGCCTTCATGCCCTCTTTGAACATAAGAACATAAGAAGAGCCCTGCTGGATCAGGCCAAAGGCCCATCTAGTCCAGCTTCCTGTATCACACAGTGGCCCCACCAGATGCCTCAGGGAGCACACAAGACAACAAGATAACCTGTTTCCTGCTGCCACTCCCCTGCACCTGGCACAGAGAAAACCTACTTCTAAAACCAGAAGGTTGCTTATGGCTTGTAACCTGTAATGGTCTTTTCCACCATGAATCTGTCCAACCCCCTTTTAAAGGCATCTAGGCCAGGTGCCATCACCACATTCTGTGGCAAGAAGTTCCACAGATGAATTACACGCTGGGTAAAGAACTATTTTCTTTTATCCATTCTAACTCTCCCTCCACTCAATTTTAGTGCATGTTCCCTGGTTCTGGTGTTGTGCGAGAGGGAGAAGAATTTCCCTCTATCCACTCTCTCCATCCCATGCATCATTTTATACGTCTCAATCATGTCCCCCCTCAGGCATCTTTTTTCTAGATTGAAAAGCCCCAAACGCTGTAGACTTTCCTTATAAGGGAGGTGCTCCAGCCCACGAATCATTTTGGTCGCTCTTTTTTGCACCTTTTCCAATTCAACTATATCCTTTTTGAGCTGTGGTGACCAGAACTGGACACAATACTCCAGATGTGGCCTTACCATCAATTTGTACAAAGGCATAATGATATTGGCCATTTTATTCTCAATCCCTTTTTAATGATCCCGAGCATGGAATTGGCCTTCTTCACAGCCGCCGCACAATGGGTCGACACTTTCATCGACCTGTCCACCAGCACCCCAAGATCTCTCTCTTGATCCATAGCATCATAGATGCTCAACACTTTTAGAAATGCCATGCTGGTCTAGATTGACCTTAGTCCGAGCTAACAGCGATCTTCTAGTTCTAAGAGTAAAGAAGGAAGCGATATTCCCTGAGTTTAGAGCAGGATGTTCCTGCATCCGTTTCTTTCGATACCCTCCCAAGGATTACCACAAGGACAGAAAAAGCCAAATCCTTTCGAAATGAAGAAATTCAAAGTGACTTTGGCACTCGTAACGACGAGGGACAGCCATGAGTTCCGCATTATCCACTTGGATAACACTGGACAACACATGAGCCATTTTGATATATGTTTACGCTCATTAGTTGTGTGGTAAAGAACAATCTTTTGTGTCTTTAAATTATTTCAAAACCAGTCCTGTCAAAGGAGTCATTTCTGTCAGGGGGAAATGCATTCATGTCAGAGAAAAGATGTTAAATGGTAGCCAATAAAGGAAAGAAAAGGGGAATTCTGAGACAAGGGAAAATCGGGGCGGAGGAATGCAATTGTTGTTCTTCTCCACCTCATTATTTGTAACCAGTGGTATGTAAACTCCATATTATAATTCAGGATCAATTCAGATGCAAATAGCTGAGCCTTAATTGTATATGTGGAAGAAAGAAAACAGTGACAATATTAAAATGTGCTTTTTTCCGCTACCTCTGTGTCCTCCATGACAGACACTGAAAGTTGAAGCAGGAACACATCACCTGGAATTTTTTATTATTAGTATTATTTATAATGAAGCAAAACCCTTCACAAATATTCCATGAAAATTGTGACGGGGGTGGTGGTGGTTGGTGGAAATGCGTATGCAGACAGCAAGGTAGCAAATGTGAAATCCTGTACGTTCAAAATATTTAACATAATGTGGAATAATGCATGCTGTCCTGCAACACAGCAAATGATATTTCATCGCACATTCATTGGACTCCAGCTCTGTAACCCTTTCTGAAGGACTTTCCTTTGGAAGTCAAACACACAAGACCAACTCACTGAAATGAATAAGCTCTGCAATTGGCTCTGCCATTACTACATTTTGATCCAGAACTTAACAAGGACGCATTTGCCCTGATCCAGTAATTACGTACAGGTGATGGATCTCTCAAATGTGATCTCAGAGACCACTCCCACCTGCAGCAACTACCCTTTCTATGGTGAGACTCCATCCGCATGCAGAAGGGAATGTACCAGGTTCTTCCATTGTAATGAATGGGAAGGACCAACGTGAGCAAAAGACCTGTGTGTATATTTATGTTGATTGAGTTGATTTCCCCCCCCCCCATGAAATTAGGACTCAGGACTTACAAGAACATCTGAAGAGGACTACACTCTTTCAGAAAGAGAGACCATAATACTGCACCCTGGAAAGCAGTAGGCAGAGCATCTCTCTAAAAGGCTCTGGCTTAACAGCCCAATCCAACAGAACTCCCCACGTGTTAATAAAGCAGCACCAATGGTAAGCCTTTGCGGGGCCGCCTGGACTACTGGCACCTGTGCTAGCTCTATAGCTGGCGCAGGTCCGCGTGGACCCAGGTCAAAGAATCAAGGTTGGGAAGGGGGGTTGGATTCGGCGAATCTGCCCCCTTCCTGGTCCTGATCTGCCCTCCTCCCCCCCTATCGCTGGACCATTCTGATCACACCCCCACTCTGTTCCACTCACCCCCTCCCTCCCACCACCTGCGCACACTTACTGGGACTGGCGGGTGTCCATCATCCACTGGTGAGTGTCCATTATGCACTGGCGGCAGACTTTTGCAACAGCAGGAGAGCACCTAATGCTGGCGGAACACTTGCTCCTGTGGCATTAGGCACCCATAGAATTGGGCCGTAACTTTCCTTCCCCAGCCATGTTACTTCCAAGCTGTGCCAGGTATGCTGTGCCTTGGTACATGTGCCAGGCATGCTGTGCCTTCATCTGTGGAACTCCTTGCCACAGGATGTGGTGATGGCACCTGGCCTAGATGCCTTTAAAAGGGGGTTGGACAGATTCATGGAGGAAAAGACCATCACAGGTTACAAGCCATAAGCAACCTCCTGGTTTTAGGAGTGGGTTTTCTCTATGCCAGGTGCAAGGGAGTGTCAACGGGAAACAGGTTATCTTGTTGTCTTGTGTGCTCCCTGAGGCATCTGGTGGGGCCACTGTGTGATACAGGAAGCTGGACTAGATGGGCTTTTGGCCTGATCCAGCAGGGCTCTTCTTATGTTCTTATGTTCTTATGGTAGGCCGATCACTTTAAACTGAGACTCTTCTGTGCCTTACGCGAGTACCTGCCTGCACATGCCCAGTCTTCCGCTCAGAACTCTGCTCTGCACCTACCTCCTTAGGCCTGTCTGAGCTAGAGGGTCTAGGCCAGAAAAGTGTTGTTGGATACCTTCCAATTAGTGGCACTGGAAGGTCTTGGTTTGAAATGTATGACCTTTGCACCTGGTGTAGAGAAAGTAGGGCAGGAGTTTGGTTATAGCCAGAGGGATGTTTTGCATAAAAAAAACCCAACTGCTGCATGGAAAATGGTCAGATGATTGTTTGTAGAACCATGAGATGAATGTTGATTGTGGAGAATAAGTTTGAATGAGACTGAAGACATTTGGAATAGGAGAGGACAGAAAACCTTGCTTGTGTCCATTCAAGGTTCCTGTCTGTGGTTTAAAAAGAACCTCAACATGAAATGTTGTACAATAATTAAGTATAAAAGAGAAAATCATGTCTGCAGCCTTAGAACCCTTTTAAAAGAGATAATTAGGAAGGGGAAGAAGCTAAAGAAGGAGATGCAGAGACAGGACCTGCCTGGCCACACCCCGCCCCTGAAGCCAGACTGAGGAGAGCAATATGGACACAATCCTATCCAACTTTCCAGCGCTGACGCAGTCATGCCAACAGGCCATGTACTGCATCCTGCAGTGGGGGGGGGGAGTCACGGAGGCCTCTTCGACAGTGGCATCAGTAGGGAGGTGGGGGGGCGGACTACCCCGGGTGACACCTAGTGGCCAAAATTGCTAAAAACATAATATTCATGAATATTATGAATTTATGAATATATGTATTTATGAATAATACTATAATGTTATAATGTTATATATAAGTCAATGTGCACTTTCATGCTGAATGCAATGAAACAAACCGTTGAGGATTATCTGTATTCTATTAAACGTTATGACCAAATAACTGGAAACAGAAAACACAACTGCCTTATGTAACAAAAAGTGGATTTCCTTAACTGAAAACAGATGAATGAGTCTTATTGTTATGTACAAACAAACATTTAGGTTGTGCATATAATATTATAATTTAAAGGTGTAATTTTGATTACACAGGGGGAGGGGCAATGATGTGGGGGCGGGGTGATGATGCATGGGAGGAGGTCCAGCTTGGGGGTGACGCACTGACCTCCCGCACTGGGTGACGCAAACCCTAGGAACACCCCTGGCTTTGTGGCATGCTCAAATCCCCTCTCTCCCAGGCTGAATGTTTGAATATTGCTAATATGACTATGAAATGATTCAGTAGCGTCACAGCAAGGGGGGAAATTCCGGCCACTTGCTTTCGTCGGCCGGAATAGCTCCAAAGGCGAGGGGGCGGGGCCGCTTTCTCCTGTCGTGTAACGGAGGCTTGGAGCCCGGCGGAACTTGGAGCTCCGCCCCCCTGCAGTGACGCTAATGAAATGATTAATTTTGGTCACATCGTGGCACCTCTCCTCTCTCTCTCTCTCTCCTTCTCTCTCTCTCTCTCTCTCTCTCTCTCTCTTTCTCTCTCTCTCTCAACGCATATGAGCACAAACCTGAAATCTATACACTCAGGAAATAAATTGAATTGGGGGTGATGCGAGAGGAAGGTCTATTATCCTCTCCATTCACCGGCATGAACCTCTCTTGCCCATTTTTTTGTATAAGTACCAGACAGCATACATGCTTATTTTTCACGTCACCAACATCAACCCAACACAGAAATGTGTGTGGATGAAGAGAGAGAGAGAGAGAGAGAGAGAGAGAGAGAGAGAGAGAGAGAGAGAGAGAGAGAGAGATTTTCACACATGCTCATTAAAACCAAAAGCCTATGAGAAAGCACATGGTAGTGGGTTTAAAAAGTCACTTCCATCCAAATGCACAAACATTTCCATAGCCCCATAATTTAACCACTCCCCATACAGGCTGCTTTTAACAAAGAGAATAAAACGTTAAAAAAAAGTTTCTGACTTTCGTTAACCTTCTCTCATAGTTCAGGTTATTTCTTTAATGCATTTATCTGCTTTAAAATTGTCTCCTTAGCCTCTCAAGGGAAACCAATATAATACACCATCACATTTCTCGCAGGAGGAAAAAAAAAAAGAACACTTACTCTTAATAGGTGGCAATTTTGCCAGATGTTATTGACATAGTAAGTGCGAAATTTCAGTGATACTAAATGCAAAGTGCAGCAGATTAAAGAACAATGGAACAAAGTGCAAAATGAAGTTTCAAAAGCAGCAGTGTCAAAGCCAGAGAAAGTGTGAAAAAATTACATTTTAACAACACTATTAAGAACAAGTTTACTAATTACCGTAACTGGCACAAATTTAAAAGTGCATTTCTTAGATTTGGGAAAGTTTCAGAAGTCAGATTTTTTTAATCAGCATCTCTCTCTCTCTCTCTCTCTCTCTCTCTCTCTCTCTCTCTCTCTCTCTCTCTCTCTCTCTCTGCATCACAACAGAGACAGAGACATAATGGCCCTGATACTACGACAATGACACTTGGGGCTCTTGAATTGTCTCTTTTTAACCCTTCCATCACACATCATGCCTTTGCCATTCGGCCTCAGTGCAGCCAGCCATGGGAATGCTTTGATATGCTATCCAAACATCATTTGAAATAAAAGCTACATATTGATTCACTCATGCTTTGCACATCCTCTCGCTAATGATGAGGGATTGGGAATTTGCTCGCTAAGAATTAAACCATTCAATAAAATCCTTTTTCATGAACCTGCCCCTCAAAAATCTATATAAGTCAGTGACTTGGCTCACTCGTCTTCCATTAAAAGCCATGAATAAAACATCATGTGTTAGAACACAGGAGAGCAGTGTGCCTACCACCTGGCATATACATGTATGTCCCTGATTTAGGGGAAGGGCTTTAGCTCAGTGGGTAGCACATGCCTTCTGTGCTGAAAGACTCAGGTCGAATCTCAGGTAAGGCAAGGCTGGCATGGATCTGTTCCTGAGAATTTGCAGCGCAATCCTGCCTATCTTTCCATCTGCGGAGCGCGTGCTCTGCAGATGGAGGGTGCTGCAAACGCGGCGTAAAGCACATTTTCGGCACCCAGGAAGTAAGGGCCACTGGCAGGCAGGCCGACAGCCCTTACTCCGCCGCGTTCCTGACCCTGCAGCTGCTGGAGCAGGTGAGAGTTGCTCCGGCCAGAGCATGGGCGGGCGAGGTGGGCGGTGAGGGAGGGAGGCAGTTGGTCGAGCCAGCCCGCAAGGGGGCCAAGATGTTGTCCACAGCATTCCTGTCCAGTTCCTGGGCTTGGTGACCATTGCATGGCTGCCTCGGACTTCTGCCGGTTCTCGAGCCGGAGGACATCTGAGGAGGCCCATTGGGGCCTTCCAACTCTGCACTGGGGGAAGGGGACAAATGTCCCTTCCCTGAAGAGACCCTGGGCCGCGCCGGAGCGGCCCGGGAAGAGCATAGGATCCTGCGGCCATGGATCTTTATGCAGGATTGCTCCGTCTGAGAGAGCTACTGCCAGTTGGAGGTCCTTCCACTGTTTGTAGGAGACAGTTTTAGAACTCTATGCACCATGATCAAAGAGCTTCTCAAGAAGTGCCTTGGCTAGATCGCCAGTAGAACGTTCTTCTGCTGGGCACTCTCTCCCCTTCCCCTTGTAATTGAGTGGTTTGCTGTTTGTCTGTCTTGTGCGGAAGGTTTTTAAGCAACACATAAATGAATAAAAAAGGCAGATTCTCTCCCTCTAAGCTACAGCCCCCAGCCCCACCCCACACAGCCCCAGAGCCTTCGGAAACCAGGTTCAGTCCCTGAGCTTGTCTCACCAACTTCAGGAAACCTCAAGCCAAATGTGCTACGGCTGAGGCAGAGTCCCTCTTCTGGGCAGAGTGCTGGAGATTTAACGAATTTAAAAGGAATGATCTATGAGCAAACGGCACTAATTATGATTCCAATAGAGGCGGTACTCCTGGGCACATCTATGGTTATTATCATGTTCACAAGATGTAAGTTATTCTGCAGCTATATGCATTGTCTCTTGGGGCTTTTTTGTATAAAATATGTTTAGCATGCTCATCTAAAGCCACTTTCCTGCTTCCTGACTGTACTTGACTCAGTCAAATGATTTGTGTGCTATAGAAATAAGATCCATCCAGCTTCAAAAAACAAAACAAAATATCAGCACTGTACGATTTAATGCAGAACCTAAGGCCGTTCCCCCGTAAGACAAGAAGTCACTGTTCCTTTTGATGGCTCATTTTTTTTGCCCAATGGGTCTATCCCTGCTAATAAATATAAGTCAGTGCATTTCAATTACTTTGTATCCTGTATTTAAGTACAAAAAACAAAGCTTTGGGAATTGCAGAAATATGTAATTTTTCTTTATCTCCTGCGCCACTGCTCCGGCGGCTACACTGGCTGCCCATTCCTTTCCAAGCCCAATTCAAAGTGTTAGTGATGACCTTTAAAGCCCTATGCGGCATAGGACTGGGATACCTCAAGGACCGCTGTCTCTCATACAATCCTGTTTGTCCCCTAAGTTCATCAGAGTGGGCCCTTCTTAGGATACCAGCGCCATCTGAAGCCAGAGGGATAACGGTAAGGTGTAGGGCCTTCTCCATTGTGGCACCATGCCTCTGGAATCGGTTACCTGAGGAATTGAGAACAGCCACCTCACTACATGGTTTTCGGTGGGGTTTAAAGACCTATTTATTCCATCTGGCATTTGAGGAGGGAGGAACTACCTAGGAGCTACCTTGGGACCCTTTTTACTTCTGCTGCTGCTATATGTTTGTTTTCTACTTTTAATCTGCTCTGTACCCTTTTTAAATTGTATTTATATTTTAATATTTAATTTTAATTGTGGATGGTTTTAACAGGTTTTTAATGATGTATTCGTTAAATCAGCTGTGAAGGTTTCATGGTCTGCAGTAATGGACACAGATCGCAAATTTTTTACATGGCTTTTAATCCCGTAATTTTGCAATCTATGTCGATGTATTACTTGTTCTGTTTTATATTTGTTGTACACCTCTTTGAATTTTAGAAAAGCAGTATATAAATCTTTTAAATAAATAAATTTAAATAAATAAATAATTGGAGTCGGGTCTTTAAACCATCAACATTATGACTGGTTTTTATCTGTGCAAAAAGTCTTGTCCATGACTTTTTGTGTTTTTCTATACAAGGTTGCATGAAGTTTCCAACATCAATATACTTACATAACTTCTTAACTGTTACTGGTGCAATGACAATATTAGAAAACCAAAGTAATGACATCCATCATATATACTCCAGCTGACCCTAGCTAGAAGAAACAGTCCCTATTTTCCAGGCTCTATCCTGAATAAAACATTGCCCCAATTTTATTTCTATTTTACCTTTTAAGGACATGATGGTCTCTAGAATGGGTCTGTATGCAAGAAGCAGATACATCTTGACTCTAGTTCAGGGGTTCTCAACCCCTTGGCTAAGTACCACCTCCACTTCCACTCTCCTGCTGTGTACCACGAGAAGTGACTGGCAAGGACATCATTGCCAGTTACTTCCATGTTTGTTTGTTTTTTGGAGGCCAGAAAATGCAGGTCAGAGGCTCTAGGTGCATGAGATACGTTCTTCTCAGCATTCCCAAGAGGCTTGGCCAAAGGCAGGAGCCTCTCAGGAGCGAAAACATGGCACCGAAAGTGCCACGTTGGAGCGAGGTTTTGGCGGTCTGGCAGTCGGCCGAAGTACCACTGGTGGTATGTGGTGGTACGCGTACCACTGGTTGGGAACTCCTGTTCTAATTTATATACATGAAGCTCACAAGACTCAAGCTCTCTTTCTATCTCTCTTCAAGAAATGCATTTTGGTTGCTTTTTGTTCCATCAGGAGTAAACCCTTTGTAAATCCCATGGATCTTGATTAGTGATGAATGAAGCCCCACCCATTCAATTCAGAAATGGGTCATTCATAAAGGAGGGTATTTTAGGCCGGTTTAAAATTTCAGTCATAAGTTTTGGCAATGCACCAAACTAAAAATACCTAGGGATACTTTGTATTACAGCAGGCAAGCCCCACAACACTTACAGCCCAACCCTAACTAAGTATCCAGCGGGCAGCCCACCAGATTCCATGCTCGCTCCGGGCCACTCTGGAGTGGCCCGGAGGTCTACCTGGGGAAAGGGGACGTTCGTCAGCTGGAAAGGCCCAATGGGCCTCCTTGGATTTTCGCCAGCTAAATATCTGACGGAAGTAAGAGGAGGCCGTGCAATGGCAGAGCTGGCCCAGTGGAAGACGGGGATATGGTGGACACCATCCCTACCCCATCCTGGGCCGGCACAGCCAATGGCCCCCCTCCCTCGCCACCTGGACCACCCATGCGGCTGCCGGGAGATAACTTACCTTCCTCCGGCGGCCGCATAGGAGTTCCGGCACCGGAGGAAGGGCTGCTGGCCTAGCGCCGGCAGCTCTTACTCGTGAGTCATCGCAAACATGCTTCACGGCACGTTTGCGACGGCTTCGGCTGGCGGAGCACTCACTCTGCCGCCCAAAACTTCCACAGGATTGCACCGTCAAAAGAATAACAGTAATATTAACAATACTTGTCAGGGAAACACATGCATCTTGCAAGCCTTTTATGGCCATACAAAAGATAGTACAATATTTAATCAGTTATTGATTAGTGATGAAGCAAACAACTAAATTAACGTGTTGATTTTGTCATTTTGATTCAATGGGCCAGTTTGGAAAATACAATTTCTGTCCAACCGACCCCATGCTTTCAAAGAAATGTGTAGTCACTTGATATGCTCTTGCCTCTCCCCTTCCTTCTCATTGCTTTCCGGCCACTTTTGATCATTGTGTGGGGTGATTCGTCCAAATCACTCCTCTACACCTGCTGCTAAGCCTACATTAAAAGTTGGTTTAGCAGTGTGCCTAGAGTGTGCCACTGACTTGGAGAAACCACCCCCACATGCCACTGCTGTTGTCATAGAGTTGACCTACCCAACGCAGCGCATTGCTTTCTCTCCACTGACGGGCTCCTACGACGAGGGGGCGGGGCGCCTCGTACTGGAGAGTAACGGTGGGGTGGAAAGCTGCACAACTTAGCTTTCCGCCCCACCTCCAGCGATGCCAGTTGATCTACCAAGGCATGCACTAGGAAAACATGCCCTCTCTGGGGTCCTGCCTATCTGTCCAATGGCTGCCGTGGAACTCACAGCAGCCAAAAGTCTACTTTTCAATCTAGAGTCATATGTTAACTGTAGACTTTTAAAGAGGACTTTTTGTCTGCCATAGACAAGTCCTGTGGCAGCCAATTGGGTTCTGCCAGGGGCCTTTTACATCCTCTATTGGTTGCTGTGGAGAGGAGGAAGGATGAACTCTCCAGACATTGGTCCTCCTTCCTTGCTCCCCCCCTCCATTGACCAATACCTCCCCGTTGGAAATCCTGCCACCTGGGAGCTTTGCAGGGTGAGATTGGGATGACCTGCCCCCACCTGCCTACTACCTGCTCATGGAGACCCTGCTCCCCAGTCAGTCCTAGGTAAGCTGTGGGGAAAGCTGAGCTGAACTGGGTTGGGGAGGGCAGAACTGGGAAGTGACAAAAATGGGGTGCGGAAGGCCAAGTCGCATGAGGGGGAGACAATGGGGCAAGGTAGGTTGAGCCAATGAGAAAGAGGGAACTGGGTGGGAAAGGATGAACCAGATGGGAGAGGGACAGTGAGACAGGGAAGGACAAGCTGAGGGGGGGGGAGTAAACAGGGTGGGGCAGGGGGCTGGATCTCAGGTTCCAGCAGATTTGGACCATAAAAATGAGAGGCCTGTCGAAACTCTTGATAGGTTTGTCTGCTGCTCGGAACGGATGCTCCTTTGGTACAACTTCCCCTTTTCATTCCAACGCCATTCTCTAGCGAGCACCTTCGGTATTCAGGGTGCATCCCAGGGAAAACTGCCATTGGAATCATTTGTTCTGCCTCCACCTTGTAGATCAGCAATAATTGGCCACCCACTTCCCCCTCCTTTATTTCCTTCTGTAGTTTCCCCCTACTGAGTCTCTTCCAGTTCCCCAGGGGTCTCTCATCAGAACTACATAAACCTTTGCTACATATATTTTACCTCCTGCTGCACTGTTAATGGAACTCTTTGATCTCTCACTAAACTATACTGGACTTCTCTGAGATAATGTTTAATCTTTTTTTTTTTGCTGGACTTACATGTAATTCTGTAAAGTCAATAAAATTGCCTTTTAAAGTGACAACTTTATAAAGAGCCAACTCTCTATGAAGAGTTTTTGTATGAGGGACAATACATACTTTATCATTATGCTCCGGCTTCAGCCAAGTTATGTACCTTTTTCTCACACTTCCCACAGAACTGCTTTTCAGCCTACTCTTGAGGATGCTTTTTTCCACAGAAATGCCACATTAGAACACGGAATGGAGTTATTCTTCCTAAAACGTTCAAGCCACAGGATCACCAGCGTGACACAGTTGCTGGAATATACCAAGTTCGATTGCCAGTAGAGAATGTTTGACTGATCTCCCATATAAAACAAAAAATTGTCCCATACATACACTATCTTCTCCCAGATGAATTTACCCATCCTGTGAGATCTTTAAAGGAAGCCCTCATGTGGGTTCTGCCTTCTTCAAAGGTGTAGTGCCTGCACAAGGGTATTCTCGGTGGTGGCCCCTGCCTTGTGGAACTCCCTGCTCTGTGAAGTGTGGCGAGGTCCCTCATTGTCAGAATTCCAACATAGTTTGAAGACCTGCCTTTTCCAGCAGGCTTTCGATGCATTTAACGAGGATCCCCTGCCTGTTTGAGTTAAGGTTTTACTGTAGGTGATGCTGCTTTTTAAATATTGTATTGTTTTAATTCTATTTGTAAGGTGCCCTGAATCCTTGGAGAAAGGGCAGGCTATACATTTTGAAAATAAATAAAGGACTCAAGAGTAAAATGCTTCTAAATGAATGTGTGGCATCCCGACAGCGTGTTCTGCCCATTCCTCCATAAACTGTAAACAGGGAAGAAAGAGACGGGAATGAGATCAGAAGGTTTGCCCTTGTGTAGCTTATTCAAATAATTGGCCAACTTTCTTTATTCAACATGGGCGAGCGATCTAAATTCTGAATGACCTTGATATGTCCATGTTAAACAAGAAGGCAGAGGGTCTCTTCATCCTTGCAGAGAACAACTCAGAAAAAAACACAACTTTAAGGATCCATTTTTAGCACTGTACACAAATTAGTGTACAGCTGCATTTGATCATACATGGGGATAAAGCATCATGGCTCTGCATTTTACCAGCATGATACGAAGCGATTAATATACACTGGAGGAGAAAAAGCTGCTGGCATGATTATTAAGTTTACATCCCTTTTACCATCATTACATCCTTTATGTAACCCAAGTGAAACCTTCCAACATATCTTGTTTTTTCACTGGAATTTGCATGAAATTGGCACCTTCCCCCCTAAAGCTCCCCATGAAATTAGCACTTTTCTCTGAAATGTCCCATGAAATTACAAAGATTTGGGGTCGGCTTTTCCCCTGTTTTTCTTACATCTTGGATGTGGTGCTGCAACAAGTTGCTTCAAAGGCCTTTTTTTGCCATTCATTGTTTTCACTGATAAATACTTTCAAGGCGACAGAGAGTTGCTAGTCTGTGTTTAGAGATGGGGTTTGACTTTACAGTGGATGGAACCTTATGCATTTGTCCAAGTTCCAGCCCACACATCGGTCATTCGACCATCACTGCTCCACCTTTCTGACTGGAGAGAAGGTCCCAAGTAGGGGAGAGGGGCGAAGGAAGCACAGGGGCAGCGTCATCCACCGTAAGGATCCGGCCGGCAACCCAGATCCACTCACTGGATCCTGAGCACCGGCGGCCATGCTGCCGCTGAGCCAGAGGTCTACTTGGGGAAGGGGACGTTCATCCTCTTCCCCGGGTGTAAATGCCGGCTGGCCCAACCGGCCTCCTCGGATTTCCGTCAGCTATTTAGCTGGCAGAAGTAGAGGAGGCCGTGTAACAGCCTAGCCAACCCAGCGGGGACCGGGATATGGCCGAGGCCATCCCCCTCCCCCTCCCGGGCTGGCTAGGCCAATGGCCCCCCTCCCTTACCCGGCAAACCACCCCTGCCAGATCCCTGCTTACCTGGTCCGACGGCCGCAAGGGTGATCCGGCGGGGGAGCAATGGAGGCCGGCCTCTGCGCCGGCCTTCCCTGTTCTCAAGTCGTCGCAAACATGCTTTACAGCATGTTCACGATCTCTCCCAGCAACGGAACACTCGTTCCATCACCGGCGCCCCCTGCAGGATTGCGCAGGGAGTCTTTTTCAGGGTCACTGTTTGCCTAAAGATATCTTGGCTAGCTGTGTCTCCATTGCCATGGCAATAGAACCATGCCTGGCTTCTCCACAAGATATAGAAGTCACATGAGAGCCACATGAAATAGAAAAACTGGTGGTTTTTTTTAACTATCCCATGCATACCGAGCTGTGTAGGTGGCTCTGGAATTCAACCACACATAATTGATAGGCCAGCAGTGTGGGCCCTTATCATCATTTAGTTTAAGAATCGGGGTGCCGGTAAAAGTGAACCCATGAAATGAAACAAATTAGGGCAGCCAGCTTTCAAACGTAGAAATAGTTACTAAAATAGCATCATTAAATACATAGAAAGAACCTGGTATTTATGTTCAGATCTAGAAATACTCACCTTTCAAGAGCAACATTATTTTGCATCATAGAAAGCATAGAAGAAATTTTTATGCAAGGCCAAAGACAACCCTAAAATTCAAGGGCAGATAAGAGGTATGCTCACATCACTCTTATGTTTATAAAGTGCTAGCCGTCCATTCTTGCATAATATATTTCAGCAGAAACCTAAATCACCCAATCGAGTGATAAAATGCATGCAGGTACAAATGCCGGCATGAGAATGTTGCAATAAATTAAGATCTGATACCAAAGTCCTAGTATGTTTATTTCACTCTGCTCATATATGCAATAATTCTCACTTGCATGCACACACACATATGCCATGTGACCCAAATCAATATGCATAAGGCCTAATTTGGCAGTTGCGAAGCAGGTGGAACCACAATGAAGATGCAAATATAGCTCTGGAAATAAAAAATAAATCTGACTTCCACAGAACACAGCGTTCCTCTGTAAAAACCCTGTTCGCTTTCAATGTCAAGTAGAGAGTGTAGACCAAATTTTGCAATCAGTTGCCTTTTTCTCTCGGTCAATGGCATCATCAAAATGAACCGGGAAACTCAGTATTATTATTATTTCCTTCACTGACCATTCCAAATTATAATACTTTGGCTGTGCCTAAAATAATCCTAAAAACTGCATTATACCGTCCATATATATACCCATGGCCTGATGTTATCATCCAGTCCCACAGCTCCACACCACATCAAAAGGCCCAGAAAACTACAAGAAACTCCAAAAGGCCCTGGAAAGTTCATGAAAAAAAAGGCAGAAAACCAATTCTGGCACTTGGTTTTCCAGGTCTTTGCTTTTAATCCAAAGATACAGTCTCTGGGGTCTGGCAGGGAAGCCTTGGTGCCCCCCGGAGCACTTGGTGCAGGGGGGTGGAGTTGACACCAACACTTGTTCAGGCACAAGACAGTTGTCCTTGTGTTCCTTCAGGCTTCCAAAGGAGGTGGCACCTGTTCCTTCACAGGTCCTCGCACACAGTTGCCAACTCGGGCTGAAGGTATTCCTGGAGTTGTTTTTTTCCCCCAACATGCTAGAAATTTCTGGATGCCCGGTTAAAATCTCCAGGATTGCTTTCCATAAGCACCTGGAGATTCATGCGGATTCCTGGAAACTCCAGTCCAATCCTGTAGGGTTTGCAGCAGGCCTTTAGCAACAACCCCATCTCAAGTAATCAGAGAGGCCCATCTACCAAGTGCCCACAACTGAGGTTATTTTTCCAGTTCTTGCAAGAACCAGGACATTTCAGCCTGTACAGCCCAGCAGTAGCGGTCCTACACCCCCCAAGGGGGCGCCGCCGCAACACCCCCCCAGGGGACACCATACGCCCCCCACGGGATGCCACACGCCACGCCCCGGGGGTGTGTGACATCATCTTCACGCACCGCTGCAGCGCAGAAACACACACCCCTGGCACTGTTTGGTCACTTTTTGGAGCCAAACAGCACCCAGGCGGGCGGACCAATTTTGCAGCCAAGAACGGCTGCACAAAGAGAACCCAGCGACGGATCCAGCGGCAAGTATGCCCCTCGCGACCTGCCGCTTGGGGCCCACCGGCCCAACTGCCCCCACCGTAATGACGCCTCTGCAGCTCAGCCCCTCTTACCCTTCCCTTCCACTGCTGGTCTCCTTAAGGCCCTGGTGGTGCCGGTTGGGTTGTCTCTCCAGCAGCAAGAAAAAAGAGTAACGTTCAAACAGCTACAAGGAAAACAAAACAGGAGAGACCTCCGAACAAATGCAGAAAAAAAGCTTATTTGAAATGATCATTTTAAAATGGGGTCTGTCAGGAATTTGGATCAAGTCTCTGACTCCAAGTCTCGAATCAAGTCCCAAGTCTTTGCCCCCAAGTCTTTGCCCCAAAGTCCCGAGTCTTTGGTTGCGAGTCCCTCTCTATTTAATGGGGAAAACGGGTTTATACATGAATAAAATTCAACTTGTCGTAAAAAAGATTCCAAGTCTTGAGTCGAGTCTTTTGAGTCTTTTACAATTGCTGAGTCAAGTCCAAGTCAAGTCTTTGATGCGACTTGAGTCCGAGTCAATAGACTCAAGTCTACATCACTGGGGTCTGTTGCCAACACTGCTTTCATACACATGTGTTTACCGCTATTTATTTCTTTATTATTTAAATACAAATGAAAGCTGTTAAGACCGGCAACTATCTTCAAGGAATGAAGCATTGTCATCGGGATTACAGTCACAAAAGAAAATTTCTTTATATTGTTAAAAATAAACAACAATAAAATGATGTCAACAAAGCATTATTTAATTTTTTTCCCCATCCTTGCAAGAACCAGGACATTTCAGCCTGTACAGCCCAGCAGTAGTGGGGTTTATTTATTTATTTATTTATTTATTTAAAGATTGGTACCTCTCTGGATTGTTTTAATCACACCACTATTGATCCAGAACAGCAACTATTGTAACCTACCACTTTTGCCCCGCCAAATCCTCTTCTTCCCACCACTTGTTTCTCTGTTATGTTATTTACTTAATTAATTAATTACATGATTGAAATCAGAAGCTGGGGGTTGCAAAATTTCTACAGAAGGACATCATTTAATTATTAAAAGCCTCTTTTCTTCGTAATAGTTTTGACAGAGATGATAGTTCTGTTTTTCAAAACATTGTTTGCTCTAATTTTAGTTATGAATTTTCTCTTACATTTCTGTTATGCATAGTTATTGTTATACATGATACTCTTTTTAAAAATTCCGTCAACCAATGTGATGTTCCAATAAAATCTGGTACATGCGGCTGAACAGGCAAACCACTTTCAGCTGAGAATCAGCAAGTCTGTTCACCGACATGAGCATCTGCTGGAGACAGTTCTGTGACACCGCTACCTGTGGCCATGGTAGAGATGGGCAAGTTCCCCTGGCTGAATCAGATTTGTTGTTGTTGTTGTTGTTCAGTCGTTAAGTCGTGTCCGACCCTTCGTGATCCCATGAACCATATCCCGCCAGGCCTTCCTGTCCTCCACTATCTTCCTGAGTTCACTCATATTCATGTTTGTTGCATCGATGATGCTGTCTAACCATCTCATCCTTGGCCTTCCCCTTCTCCTTTTGCCTTCAATCTTTCCCAGCATCAGAGTCTTCTCCAGAGAGTCCTCTCTTCGCATTAGGTGGCCAAAATATTTGAGTTTCAGCCTTAGTACCTGTCCTTCCAGGGAACAGTCAGGCTTGATTTCATTTAGAATTGACTGATTTGATCTCCTAGCAGTCCAAGGGACTCTCAGGAGTCTTCTCCAGCACCACAGTTCAAAAGCATCTATTCTTCGGCGCTCAGATTATCAGATAATCAGATTATCTTCAATAAACTCAGATACTTTCCCCCAAATTAAGATACATTGCTCAGTTTATTTCTGAGCCATTCAGAATTTGGCCCCCTCTTCCCTACTGAGTGCTAGGAGTAGGTTTTCTCTTTGCCAGGTGCAAGGGAGTGGCGACAGGAAACAGGTTATCTTGTTGGCTGTGTGCTCCCTGAGGCATCTGGTGGGGCCACTGTGTGATACAGGAAGCTGGACTAGATGGGCCTTTGGTCTGATCCAGCAGGGCTCTTCTTATGTTCTTAGGGTTGCAAAGCTGATAGCACAGGAATTATTAAAGAGAGGACCTGGTGCTTGGAGTAAGACAGACTTTGGTGTGTGTGTGTGTGGGGGGGTGCTGTTTGCCCCCCACCAAATGTTTTGAGGGCAAAAATTACCATCTGTTGCTGTTTGCCCCCCACCAAATGTTTTGAGGGCAAAAATTACCATCTCCATTGAATTCAAAAAAGCAAATTATTCTGAGCTGGAGAAAAATTGGGGGGTTCAAAATCTTCTCATGCTAGCCTCTTCTTTGAGGGGTTGAGCATTATTACCGAGCCTCCTGAAGTTCATTTCCAGACCCAGGTACTCAATCTCTCCAGACTCTCTAGTCTGCTCCTCTCTGTGCACACAACTCTTTATAGGATCGTCTCCCTTGTTGCATAGTTTTCTCTTACATTTGCAAAGATAGCACTGACGGGTGCAGTCTTGTAGAAAAATGATCTTTGTAGCTATAAAACGATCAAACAATGGTCTGCACAACAAATCAGGCCTGTACAACGTTTGACCCACCAAGCCCCAATGCCGCCCGCCAGCCACTTTTGGCTGCCCACCAAGAACCCAATGAGCCTCTTAATTTGGCTGCCTGCCTGAGATACGAAAATAAGGGAATTGTCACGCATCTGGAAAGCCACAATAAATAGTTGGTATCATCTCTGCAGGCCTGGACTATGAGCCAAACAAAATGTGATCGTGGCAGATCCATCATCCCATTCTTGTAGAAAGTGAGAGGTGAAATAGCCAAAGGGGTTTATGAGTTAGGAGAGCATAGTCCCACTGTTCATTACCTTGGCATCCTCCCAGCTGGTTTCAGAGTCTGGCTGGGGCAAAAAGGAATCCAGGTCTTGGGCTGTGAGGAGGTAAGTTGTAGGAAGAAGGAAGGTGCAAGGGTATCAAACATAAGGCCTGCAGGCTGAATGCGGCCCGCGGAAGCTCTTTATCCTGCCCACATGATAATTGGGCTCTCCCAACACTGTCCTTTTAGCAGTGCCACTTCTGCTGAGGCTCTGGGAGGGAGAGACAGAAGGAGGCTCAGAAAGCAAGGAATGCTTCAGGGGAAGATGCACAAGAGGGGTGAGAGGGAGACGCTGCCGAGGTGCTAGAAGTCAATTATCACAGCGGCCACCCTTTCAGCAGCGCCACTTCTGCTGAGGTGTCACTTTGCAAAGCACCTCTCAGCTGCTGAGCTGGGAAGTGACGCCTCGTCAGCGCTGAAAGGGCCACCCGTGTGATAATTGTGCTCTCCCATATCTTGAAAACATGATCAAGATTTGCATATTTTCTCCTCTGTCATTTGCAGCTAATGAGTTCCTAAATGAGAAAAAAAAGTGCTTATTTCTGGTCATCACCTGCTTAATGATGTCACTTCCTACTTAATAACATCACTTCCAGCCCTCAACAGGCACCATGAATGCTATTTGGTCCGCTGTATGAAACGTGTTTGATACCCATGGTTTAGTGATTCCCTTTTGCAATGTAAATTGGAACTTTAAAAGGTAAAGGTATCCCCTGACAATTAAGTCCAGTCGTGTCCGACTCTAGGGTGTGGTCATGCTCATCTCCATTTCAAAGCCGAAGAGCCAGCGTTGTCCGAAGACGCCTCCGTGGTCATGTGGCCGGCATGACTCTCCTTGCCGCAGCGCGTAGCATGCGGCTGGAACACGGAGCGCTGTTTACCTTCCCGCAAGCGGTACCTATTTATCTACTCGCATTGACATGCTTTGAAACTGCTAGGTTGGCAGGAGAAATTGGAACTTAGTCTCATGCTTTCTAAACAATTGGAGATGATCTGGGTTTAAATACGCAGATCTGCAATTGTCAGGTCTAGGCCTAAATGACGTCCCTCCCTCTCCTTCTCCCTCTCTCCCCACTCTCAGGAAACCTTAGAATTTGGATTTCAATATCATGAGCCAAGCCATGTCATAGGACTATACATATTTCAAACCGAAAAGCATCTGGCTCTGACCAGCAGCCCTTCCTCATTTACATTCCCGATAAGAAATATAGATAGACCTGTCATATTTATAATGAATCATTTTATAATCAAATAATATATATTAACCTGGTCTTTTGCCAGTCTAGATACTAGCTGCCAAATTCATAATTACGCAAGTTCTACAGTAAAGGGTTTGAAACAAATTAATTCCATGATTTTTTTATTTTTTTTAAAGTCTTTTCCTAAAGTGCATATATTGGTTGGCTGGCAACTGCACCAATTAAAGTTTATTAATTCAGTTCTTGAGTTTCATGTCTGAGGGCCAGTTTATAAAATCAGCAGGATCAAATGATCAAGGGTTTCCTGGACTGTACCACTTCTGGCTTCAGTTTGAGGGGGCTGTGTGTTTGAATGGTCCCTCATATGTAGAATTCCACAAATGCAGAAAATTAGCATGTCAGGAGTGAAAACTTGGATGAACTATTCTCCTTGATACACTAGTTTGCTTTACTCAGAGAGTGTTTTATTTTTAATGGGAATATTCAAACATGCAACACACACACCCCTCAGCTTGAAATGGTAAAGTCCTGGAAAAGCATTACCTCTGGATTCTGCTCTTTATGTGTAAACTTGCTCTGCCTAAGGTATCTCCAAAATATTCAGGGGCAGTGCAATTCAAAATGCCACCCAGTGGCTCCCTGGGTCTGCCATTACCACCTCTGTTAAAAAAAAAAAAAAAAGCTGTTTACCTTGCTCCATATTTCTTCAAATGCTGAAGTGCAGGACTTCCGGTTTGATTTAAAGGGGCTGTACAACTGAAGGAACTCCTTCATTTGTGCAGTCCCTTTAAATCAAACCGGAAGTCCCTCACTTCTGCATTTGAAGAAGCTGTGTCAGGAGCAAGGTCAGGAGACAGATTACCTGCTTTCTGCTCACTTGGAGCAGGCAGAAAACAGATCAGTGCGGCTCATGTTTGCAGCAAGCTGGAGGGAGATAGCAGCAGCAGGAAACTTGGGGTGAATGGGGACCTTGAATCCACCATCCTCTCCCCTCCCCTCACTTATCATTTGCACTATTATAACATGCTTTACTTGGGACTGCCCTTGAAGCCTGTCTAGAAACTTCCACTGGTGCAGAATGCAACTGCTGGGGCATTTTTGTGCACCTGTTGGTCTGAGCTTGTTACAACAGTGCTTGCTGAGTTGCACTGGCTTCCGGTCTGTTTCTGGGCACAGCTCAAGGTGTTGGTTGTTCCATAAAAAGCCCTACAGCTTTAATCCTGGGTACTTGAAGTACCACCTCTTTTCACAGCAGCTTGTCTGCACACCACAATCATCATCACAGGTCCTGCTCCAAGTTCCCTCTCCCGCTGAGGCTCATGTAACGAGGACACAAAATCGGGAACTCTCACGCTCTGGCTTTAGAATTCCCTCTCTTGGGAAGCCCAATTGGCCCCAACATTTTAATCAAAAATAAATGGGTAGAACGTTAACTTTATAAAACAGAATTCATGCAGTCAGTGAATGTGTATACGATTCAACATCCAGCTAGGGCATGTACATTGACAGCACAATCCTATCCAACTTACACCACCGATGTAACCAGCAGTGTAGCGAGAATGGGAGGCCCCAGAACGGAAAGGGGATTCAAATCTCCCCTCCCCTCCAAAACCTCCCACCCTGCCCTCCCCCGCTGGTTACACCGGTGGCACTGGCGTCGCTGGAGGTGGGGCGGAAACCTAAGTTCTGCAGCCCCACCGTATGAAGCGTGCCGCCCCCTCGTCATAGGAGCCCGTCAGCGGAGAGAAAGCAACGCGCACGTTGCTTTCTCTCTGCTGACGGGCTCCTACGACGAGGGGGCGGGGCGCCTCGTACCGGAGAGTAACGGTGGGGCGGAAAGCTGCAGAACTTAGTTTTCCGCCCCACCTCCAGCGACGCCAGTGACCGGTGGTGTAAATTGGATAGGATTAAGCTGTGAATCTTGCTTTTATGTGTATACGGACCTTAGCTGGATCAAGGTTCACATGTCCTTGTCTCTTTGCGGTGTGTAAATTAATTTCCTTCTCACTTCCTCAGTTGTTCAGTGTCTTATAGTTCACCATTTCTACTTACGCTAAAGTTTCGACAGAATTCCATACTTAAAGCCATCGGCAGATTTAATATAAATTGAAATTGGGATCACTGACTTTTATAGCACATATCGCCATAATGATGCATGACTTATCAATCCCTCATTTTTAATGTGCAGACATGTTAAGTTAAACTAGCTTGTTCAAGTAATGGATTTACTGATTAGTTCCTGTTTTGGTCCATAATTGTTCAATGATTTCTTCAATATTAGCTTAACCAAAAAAGCTTAAATATAATTCTTAGCAATATGCTTGTCAGAAATACCGACACGTTCACCAGAGAATCACAGTTTAAGTTAATCAATAATGGCTTTATTAAGAGAGTTTTTTTTAAAAAAAAAATCATTTATAGCTAATGCAAATGTAAAAAAAATGTTACAGGCATTAATTATTAGCGGTTTCTTCACAGTACAAAGTAAGAACTGCATAAATGTACTTTAAGACACTTAAAGCCCAGGCATTCTTTGCAAAATGACTAGCTAAAGAGCCCCTTGGGCTGTCGTTTCTGCTGCTTTTCAGAGCTGTAATAGCACTTTTTCACCAAAGACACACCCCTTGAATCCTCGGAGAGATACAATAGCATAATTGTTCTTTTAGGTTTTAAGGCCCTGACATATCTGTCAACGAAAGAACAGTGAATAATAATACCAGAACTATTTTATGCAAATTCCACTTCGATGTTTCAGGATTTTTGTGAGATGGATCTTGCCCCCTTGTTGTCAGTTTTATTGTCACATTAGCTTTACATGAGAAGTGGTAAAGTTTTCTTCTTGGTTAATAATACCCATTTTTTCAAAAATCTTTAGATAAACTTTAAAAAACAAACACAAAAGCAATGAGATGGAAACATCAATTTGGGAATGTATCACAGGAGAAAACAGTCGTCACTTGCTGGATTCATTTTAGAGCAGGTATTCCTTTACAAAATCCTAAAACATCTCATTAGATTAGAGTGTGTGTGACAGAAATCCCTGAAGAAGCATATACGTTTGCCACCATATTTATTTTTGCACACATGTATATGAATTAATCCTACCAAAGTGTGAGAATGCAGTTAGCGGCACGTCGGGCACACATCAGGATGCTCAGAAAGCATCAGGATGCTCAGAAAGAGGAATGGAAGCATCTTAGCCAGTGCTGACTGCTTCCTCCGCCGGAATTTGAACACCTTTTGAGTGCGAATGGACGCCCCAACCCTGCCAATCCTGCTATCCTAGAGTGACTTGTATTTCACAACCACCCTTACCCCACCTATACTGGACGAACATTACTGCCAGGTTCTGACAGATATATCAGGAGCCAGGATGGTGTGGTGGTTTGGGAGTCGGACGTAGACCTGGAAGATCCAGGTTCAAATCCCCGCTCAGGCACGAAGCTTCCCCTGGGTGACCTTGGGCCAGTCACTATCTCTCAGCCCCACCTACCTCACAGGGTTATTGTGAGGACAAAAAGGAAGAGAGGAAATATGTACAACACTCTGAGCTCCTTGGAGGAAGGGCGGTATAAAAATGTGAAAAATAAATAAAATAAATATATCCAGTAGATATGTTACAAGTAAGAAACCACGTAGAAGTGGATGGTTAAGCTCATTGTACCTTTTGAGACAGGGTTGGTGGGAAAGTGTGAGAGGTCTTTTTGCCATGGCACCTGTTCTGTGGAACTCCTTGCCCCACCAGATCTGCTTCACCCCTTTGTTATTCATTTATTGCACTTATATCCTTTCTTCCCTCAAGGAGCTCAGGGTGTCCTCTATGATTCCTCCCCCATCCCCACATTTTTTTCCTACTCTTACCAGTCCTGTGAGGTACATGGACTGAGAGTAGGTATCTAGCCACTGGTCACCCAATGACTTTCATGGCTGAGGAGCAATTTGAATCTGAGGCTCCAAAGTTCTAGTCTGACACTCTAACCATTAGAGGAAGTGGCTGTGATGGTAGTGCTGGATTTCAAGAAAAGGTGAAGTCCTCCCTCCTACTAGCGTGCGAGAAGAATAGGTTAGGTTTTAAGGCCTTAAAACGGGCAGGAGGCCTGGTTAAGTTGGTAGAGCGAACGTCTCATATATGCTTGAAAATCTGAAGGAAAGCAGTTCGAGACGGCCGGAAGTGTCTGTGTCTGTCGGAGAGCTGACGGCACACCAAGCTGATAAGTTGCAGAGCGTCTGTGGGGGAGTGGAACTGCAGCTGCAGCACTTGAGTGGTGGTCAAGGTTGCCTATCAGTGTGGTGAGGTGAACGCCAGAGAGAGAGAGAGAGAGAGCGAGAGAGCGCTGGAGTGTGAAAGAAACATCTATTCTAGAATGAAGGGTTCTACGAAAGATAGAACATTACTATATTGTAAAAACCCCTTGGGGTTTAGAAAGCCTGCCCATGTAAACCGCCTTTGAATTAAAGTCGGAGGAAAAATCCGATAGCCAAAGAATAATAATAATAATAATAATAATAATAATAATAATAATAATAATAAATATTATTATACTATATACTGTATGATCCCACCAACTTTTAAACTATTTGGCCTATCTATTGTTTGATTTGTTATTAGCTCCTCTTGTTTTCATTGCTTTTTATGCTGTTTGATTATTGCTTCTTGTATAGTTGCTTATATTGGTTTTATGCTTTAATTGATGTTAGTCGCCTTGGGCAATCTTTAGGTGGAAAGGCAGAATAAAAATCCCTAAATAAATAACTGTCTTAAATAGACAGTGCATATATAGATTGTTGTAGCTCTTAATGATATGTAAACTACCAGGGCTGAAACCTCCACCTCAGGTGGCGAGCTGGGGGAGGCAATGAGTTGGCAGGGGTGCCCCATCCCACATCCACCTTCCCCAGCCTTCTGCCTGCATGGAGTTCGGCTTATTCTTCTCGCACACTAGTAAGAGAGAGGACTTACCTTTTTTCATGGAATCCAACACTACCATCACAGCCACTTCCTCTAGTGACGTGCAGAGAGAATCCTGGGAGCCCAGCATTCCCTCCACAGCCGCTAAAGGAAGTGATGGAGACTCGGAGGGAGGGTATAAGTGAAGCGGGTTGGGGATGGGGGCAGCTTACCTCCCTCTTCCAACTGGTATTGAAAAATTATCTTCCCGTTTTCTTCAGAAGAACTTAGAATCAGCTCTGAGTTAATCCAAGGCAAGCCGAGAAAAGCTCACCCACCTGTCATTCTCACTGTTTTGTTTACTGTCTTTTGAAAACTCTGTAAGATCTCCTTCTTCCCACCCTTCTTTCTTTTTTCCTCTTTGCCTTTTCACAATGGCAGGAGAGGGAAGAGGTGCCTCCCGCCAGCTGCTGCTGGACTGGGAAGAAGTGAGGGTGGGGAAAGACAAGGCCAGGGGGCAGGTGGTTGGCTAGCAGGCAAATGGGATGGGGTTATCCCTATAGATCACTGGGCAGTGGTGCGGGGGAGGGGAGCAGCCACAGTGTCTCCTTCATGCCATTTTAAAATTCTCAGATTCTCCAGTCTCTGACACTGCATTGGGAGCAGGACATCCAAGAAATGTTAACATGATGCCTGGCAAGCAGCAGCGTCACTAGGGCGCGCGCTGCCCTGTGAGAGGGCGCGCGCGCCGCCCTAATGACTCCCGTGCCGCCCGACAGCCGGCTGGCGAGGATGTCTCCGGAGCCGACAGCAGCGGAGCCTCCGCTGCTGCCGGCTCCGGAGACATCCTCGCCAGCCGGCTGTCTTGGGCAGGAGGAGGCCTCGGAGCGTCCACCCTTGGAGGAGCTCCAAGGCCTTCTGAGGGAGGCCCGATGCGTGACGACATATTTATAAGGTTTCGCGCATGCGCAGTACGTTTCTGAGGGCAAATTGGCCCTCAAACGTTTTGCACATGCGCTAAACCTTGTAAATATGACGTCGCGCATCGGGGTTCCCTCAGAAGGCCTTGGAGCTCTGCCGAGGGCGGACGCTCCGAGGCCTCCTCCGAGGCGTCGCTGGAGCACGGCGGGAAGGGAGGACCACCTGCGCGTGAGGCGCGGGTGCACGTGCGGGTGCATGCACGCGACCGCGTGTCACCCATTGCGCGCGTCGCCCCCAGGCGGTCCGCCCTTCCCGCCACGCTCCAGCGACGCCTCTGCTGGCAAGAATTAGGAGGGGGAAGAAGCTGTGGTTGTTGCTCTGTCCCGCATCATCTGGTAAGCCAGCAATGACTGGTAGCAGCAGCAGCATCAACAAGCCAGGTTGGACATGGACAGGCATGGGTGAGGCCAGACCCTTGGACCTGTGCCCAAGTAGCCCAACTAGAAAAAGAAGAAAATGTAAAATCCAAACACTGTGGCACTGCTGTCGCTTGAGGTGGGGCGGAACAGTACTGTGCTAACCTCCGTTTACTCCCCGGCACGAGGCGGCCCCACCCCCTCACCGTAGGAGCCATTCAGTGCGGCAAAGACAAAGCGCACTAGGCTCCCTGCCCATTGCTTTCACCGTACTGAATGGCTCTGACGGTGAGGGGATGGGGCCGCCTCGTGCTGGGGAGTAAACGGAGGTTAGCACAGTGTGGAACTTACCATTTCGCCCTACCTCGAGTGACGCAGTGCACTGTGGGTTTTTTTTACTATTCAATTTAAATTAAAGGGAAACACATCACACTTTAAATTCCCTCACTTTAACACTTGATATCTATATCCAGTGTAGATAGATAGATAGATAGATAGATAGATAGATAGATAGATAGATAGATAGATAGATAGATAGATAGATAGATAGATAGATAGATGGTAGACAGACAGACCTGCCTCTGTATGGCTAGTCTTGTCTGCCTGAACACACTTATTTTACTGCTGATTTTGTTTCTACAAATAGAAGTCTACTTGCAAAACACACCTTTCTTTGAATCCAGCCCACTGAATCAAACTCATTATCTTACGACATCTCTAAAGGCAAAGGTTATGCTTTCCTGAGCTATATTAATCTTTCTCTAAACATCATGGGCTTAATTGGGTTAGATCAGAGTTATACTGTTTTGAATAAAAGGTTGTGAATAATGGGTGCTAAAGACAGCTGGATCGACGCAGTCTGATTTTGCAGTGTACACAAACCTATTAGCATTACAACGGTGAAACTGCTTGGGAGGACGCAGTGTTGGTAAGCAACTTCCTATCTCTGACGGAAACTGCAAAAGAAGGGTGATGGATAAAAGGCTTTCCTTTCAAGTCCCAGGGACCTTCTGTCAATAGACTTTTATGGTCAGTAAAGCTACTTAGGAGATGGCTTCCTTGGTTGACTCATGAAGGCTGATAACTTCCTGTCAGGACTACCAACTTTGCCACTTCTGCTAACAAAACAAACAAACAAACAAATAAATAAATAAATAAAGGAGATTTAGTTCAACACTTACTCCTTTCCTCACACCTTGACATCTAATCATGGATATGATACATTCACATCAGTGACACTTACTGTTTGAATATGTAGTTATGGGGCAGAGATCGAAAGCATACTAGCAGCCCAATTCTATTTCCCCCCCTCCCACCGATGCAACGGTGCTGAAATGGCTACCGCTGCATCCTACGGGGAAGGGGGCAGTTGCTGAGGTCTCCTCTGGGTAATGAAACAATCATTTCTTTACCCGGGGGTAAGACCCCGCAGCGTAGGGGGACTACTTGAACCAGCACTAGCGAAATCACTGGGGCAGGTCCACTTGGACCCGCGCTGCAGGATCGGGTCAGGGAAGGGGCTTAGGACTTGGCAGCCCCTGGACCCGCCCCAGTTCCCAACCCGATCTACACACTCCCCGCCCCTGTTGCCTCCCCATTCCGACCTCCCCCGCTCTCATTCCACTCTCCCCCCCACCCCGTCCCACCTTCCCTGCTACCTTACCTCCGTTGGTGGCTTCTTCTGACTGCTCCAGAGCACACGGGAAGGCTCCGGCCTTCCTGCTGCTGCTCCAACAGTGCACAAGTTCGCATACTGCCAGAACGCCTTTTACGGCTGGCACTGACTGTTTTACACAGTCATCGCCAGCGGAATGCACATTCTGCTGCTGACTGGCCTCATTAGGATTGGGCCGTTTGTCGTGTGTGTGTGTGTGTGTGTGTGTGTGTGTGTGTGTGTGTGTGTGTGTGTGTGTGTACTTAGTAATTTCTAGCAAAAAAAAATGCATTTCCAAAGTCTCCACAAAAAGGGGCAGTGATTTACCAGGGCCAGGGGCCCAAAGAAGGGCCTCTCCTTAGAAAAATGGAGGAGCATATGGTCATTTTGCAGATGTTGCAACATGCATAGTCCCAAATGCAACAGAAATTGTGAACTATCCCCACACCACCTTTGTGTTCCGTTTCTCAAAATATCCAGAAATATTGTTAGTGTGATGCATGCATGTGTGCGCAGAGGCGTCGACAGAGACTGGCGGGGGGGGGGGGCGGACCGCCAGGGGGTGACGCGCGCGTGACACGCGCAAAGGGGTGACGTCACCCGTGCGTCACCGTCGGACGCTCCAAGGCCGGCTCCCCCGGCCTCGGAGCCTCTGGAGTCCGGAAGCTCCGAGGCCAGGGAGCAAGCCTTGGAGCGTTCGACCCCGCCGGCGCTCCAAGGCCTTCTGAAGGCCTGCTGGCTCAAAATGTAAAGTTTTACGTTTTCGCGCATGCACATTGCTTTTCTGAGGGCAAATGGGCAGCCCTTTGCCCTCAGAAAAGCAATGCCCATGCGCGAAAAACGTAAAACTTTATTGCACAATGAGACACATATACAGGTTTAGATGCCATGTAATAAAAGAAAGACTTGTCCTTTACCCGTTCTCCAATACCGCTGACGGATCTCCTTTCAGGCAGCCGTCACAGGAGATCCGTCAGCGGTATTGGAGAACGGGTAAAGGACAAGTCTTTCTTTTATTACATGGCATCTAAACCCATATATGTGTCTCATTGTGCAGTAATTTCGGGCCATGAAAGTTACAGAAAAAGGTAAAACTTTACGTTTTGAGCCAGCGGGCTTTCAGAAGGCCCTGGAGCGCCGGCGAAGCCAGTCGTTCCGAGGCCGGCTCCCCGGCCTCCAGTTCGGGGGGGGGGGGGTGACACCCTAGGGCGGGGGGGTGACGCGCACCCCCCAGCCCTAGGGTGTTGCGCGCCTAGCGACGCTACTGTGTGTGCATGCTCATTTGTGTGTTGCATTTTTGCTCCAGTCCAGAGTGGTGTTTTTCAAAGCCCAAACTCACTTTTTAAATATAATTTAGGAAGGTAATGACAAAGATGTAAAGAAAAGCACATAAAAACATCTTTGTCACAGAAAGATGTAAATCACAACACTTATAAGTAATGCATTTTCTTCTCCCTCCCTCCCCCTTTCTCCCTTTCCTTTTCTAAGATATAAAAAAAGAAAGAATAATAATAAATATAGATACATAAAAAAATAAAAATGCTGGCACGGTTATCATTCATGTTGATGTCAACAGCCCTACATAGACAGGTAAGAGGAAAATACCACCCCAGGGATTCTATTCATGATGCTCAGCGGGGCCTTGTCTGTAATTACTGTGGCCTAGTTATTTCTCGGGGAAAAAAGTCCAGCACTAGATCCTTTTTTTCTTAATAGGTGAAGTTGAACCTAAAGCACTGTAATTTTAATCAAATCTTTCCCATCTGCGTGTACGTCTCTGAGAAGTTGAAGATTTAAGTGTATGTTGTAGGGTTTGTTGAATAGTCCCAGCAGGGGGAGAAGGGGCAGAGAGATGGTAATTATGTTATACTTAAAGGTATTTCGGTTGCCAAGGAAGTTGCTTTTCCTTTTCTCCAACCTCTCCCCCCACTCGCACCCCCAGCTCTCTCTTTTTCCCTCCTCCTCCCTCACAATGAGGGTTAAGATGATGTCACGGATAGAAAAGGAAATACTGCAAACAGAGTCGAAGGCACAAGTGGGGGAAATGCTGAAGCTGCACTTTAGAAAGCAGGAAGGGATTCTCGGTGGAGAGATCCTCGGTCCTCTTCCACAGAGAGGAGCCCTCCTTTCAGCTGATATGTCAAGCATCCCCTACGGTGGGGCTTCGCCTTCTAGAGTAGGGGCAGAATGAAAGGGCCCTGTGCAAAAGAACCAGTCTGCCTGTTTGCGCACAAATAACTAAGCAGCGTGAAGCGAAGTGAGGTTTTGTCCGCTGGCCCCATTTGCCCAGAGACAACATTCATCCACCAAGACATGTTGGTTCATTTTTATAAATTCGACTACTTTGTCTTATAATTTATATCCATTTATTTATTAGATTTTAAATGAAATGTACTTATTACAGTTATTATTTGGCTTCATTCGGGACCAACATCCATTTTTGGAACAGGTTGTGGGTATGTGGCCTGTAGTGCCTCAGAATAGCTGCCCCCCCTTTAAAAGCTATGATTAGTGTCCAAAAGGAGGGGCAGAGCCACTAGCGTTGCTGCAGGGGGGCAGAGCTCTAAGTTCTGCCGCAGTCCGACCCTCCATTACACGGATGCACGAAGCGGTCCTGACCCCTCGCCTTCGGAACCATTCAAGTTGGTGAAAGCAACACGCAGGGAGTCTCCTGCGCGTTGCTTTCACCGACTTGAATGGTTCCGAAGGCGAGGTGGCAGAGCCGCTTTGTGCATCCATGTAACGGAGGGTCGGACCGCGGCGGAACTTAGAGCTCCGCCCCCTGCAGTGATGCCGCTGGGCAGAGCCCATTTTGGTGGCTATTTTCGGCCCACAATGCTCCAAATATTACATTGTTCCAGGGCATCTGGGGAAAAAATGGTGGGGACTGCCATGTTTTTGTGACAGTCACCATTTTTCTTCCAGTATGCAACATCTTGGGCATTCAGGCAGAAAAATTAGCAGTGCCAGGAGGAGGAGGAACTCTGCTGCTACTTTGATGACCCAATCCTGTGGGGGCTTTATGGTGGTGCATCTTGCAACCCCGCCCCCATGTTGTGACTCCACTGACATAGGTCCACCTTCATGCATATTAAGCATGTCGACATTGCAGGTGCACTGATGACATCAGAGGAGTGTGGCAAAGGGCAAAGTCCCACTTCCCTTCCATGCATTCATTGAATGTGTTAGTAGGAAATAGATGAACAGAGCTAGTGATAATAATAATAATAATAATAATAATAATAATAATAATAATAATAATAATAATAATAATAATAATATACAGTATTTATATACTGCCTTTCTTGGTCATTGGATTTCTCCTCCGACTTTAATCCAAGGCAGTGTATATGGGCAGGCTGTCCTAACCCCCCTTGAGGGGTTTTACAATATATAAATGTCCAATCTTTCACGAACGGCTACATTCCAGGTGGTATCCTTTTTACAGTCTGACTATTCTGCTGGCTGGCGCCTCCCACACTCGACCGATGCAGCTGGGAGCTCTTATCTCTCCTCCCGGAGGCTTTCACAGCTTTTTGTCGGTGGCGTGTCTTGAACTTGTCAAGTTCACCGGTCTTCGGGCTTCCAAGATGGCAGCTCTCCCGACTGCACCAGACCCTTCTGACTCCTAGGACGTTTAAAGGTATATATGACTCCTAGAATATCTAAAGGTATATAAACAAAAATGTCATATAAACAAAAAAATCCAATGGGGGGAGATCAGGAGGCCTCCTTGGGGTAAGCCCCCTCATAGCCTATGAGTCTCCTTGAACCTATGACAGCTCTATAAATGGCATTAGTCCACAGAGAAAAAAGGGGAGGGACCGGGGATAGGATCCTGATACACGCCGGTGCCACTTTGAGCCACCTCTACCTCCCTTGGTCTGCCCCCTGCCTACCCATATCCTCCCTGAAACACCTCTGCCCTTGCCCTCCCCACCCATGGCATGCTTCCCCTGGCTTCTTAATAGGGCCAGCGGAGCTCCAGTAGCCACTGCCATGTGCACCTTACTGCTCACCGTTTGCGGCAGAGGCCCAGTAGCACATGGCAGCATGTTGTGTTTTGCAATGTTGTAAAACACAGTGCGCTGCCAGAACATGAGTTCAAGCAGTGCACACAGCCCATAGGATTGGGCTGCTAATCACTGACAGCTCAATCCTACCCCCCCCCCAACTGCCGGAACTAGTATTCTGGTGGCGCGGCAAACTTTATGGCCATTGGAAACGGCCTTTCAAAAGTGCATGGAGTTATGCGTTTCTGGAATGGTGCTGGCAGCCCCATGCATGGCGACGGGATATGGAGTGCCGGTCAATAAAGGTAGGTCAGTGGGAAGGGTGGAAGAGGGTGGAATGGGGAGGGCTAGGGGTGTAATGGAGGTGGGAGAGGGTGACACCTGGCACGGGCAACCTGCTATCCCATCTGATAGCAGTCAGTACACCCCCTTTCTCTCCTCGAACTTCCGCCAGCTAAAGAGCATGTCCAAGGAGACCTGTTGGTGAGTGGGAGGCTTATGGAGAGCTAAGATATTTTCCATTACGTCTCTCAATCCTCTCGATTTGCCCCCCCCTCAAAGCATGCAGCGCAGCCTGTTCTGGAGCAGCTACATGCTGGGGGGGGGAGGGCTGTTAGTGGGGGATGGAGTGCCTGAATTCTATTCTCCCATCAACTGTCTATGTCCTTCTGCTTGAGCGCAAGCTTTGCCCAAGACTGACCATGTTGAATTGTGGACAATGCAAATGAAACAGCCTCTTAATTATGCTATGGCGAGGGAGGGGGGTACAAAATTCAACTGCTTCTTTTTTTAATTAAAAAATGAAAACATTACAAGTTTTTCCCCAATCTAATTTGACATGACAGTTATGATTTTGCTTTTTGACACCAAAGTCACATAGCAACATCTTACCACTCCATAGCAACCTCCTGGCTTTTCATATAGTAATAATCATGGCTGTTAATAATTTGATAAAATATATATTTTAATTGAAAGGTAAATAGAATATTCTGCATATGTGCATGTGATTCAAAACAAACTCCCACATCTTTTACAAACAAAAACCTCTCTGTTGAACAAAGTTTTATTTGACTTCGTGCAAAACGTCTTATAATTCTAGAAGGCCAAGCAGGAAGCAAAACAATGTTTTGTACTGAGACCTGTATGAATTTGTTCAGTCTCCTATGTTTCGGCCATACAACAAAAGAGTAAGACCTTAGACACAATCCTGAGACGCAATCTGCCTGCGGAACGCGCACTCCACAGGTGGAGGGTGTCATAAACGTGCCGTAAAGCGCATTTACGGCACCTGGAGAGTAAGGCCTGTCGGCATGCACGCCAGCAGGCCTCTCTCCACCACAGAAACCTGCTGCAGCCACTGGAGCATGGTAAGGATTGCTCCGGTGGGGAGCAGGGGCGGGCCAAGTGGTGACGGAGGGCGGCCGTTGGCTGAACCGGCCTGGGAGGGGGCGGGGATGTCGGCCGCGATATCCCCGTCCCCATTCCGGGGCTTGGTGGTCGTTACATGGCTGCCTTGGATTTCTGCCAGCTTGAGAACCAGTGAACATCCAAGGAGGCCCATCAGGGCCTTCTAGCTCTACACCGAGGGAAGGGGACAAATTTCCCCTTCCCCCAAATTCGTCCCCTTCCCCCAAGGAAACCCCGGGCCATGTCAGAGCGGCCCAGAAAGAGCATAGGATCCTGTGATCAGCCCTATGGTCCGGCCGTGGATCTTTACACAGGATTGCGCTGTCAGTCTAGCAAGCTTGATGTGACATTGGAAACAGGTTTTGCTCTATGTGCAGATGGCCCATTTGAGCTCTACTCCCGTCCTGGGAGAGGACAACCCATATCTATTCCCATGCCACCCAGGGATGGTGCCTGGGTCAGCCAGGTCAGACCCATGCCCACCGAAGGACCCGTCTGGCAGGACCAACCCCTGAGCTCTCAGTACATTGCTAGTGCCCAGGTACTATCAGGGAGTGGACAGGCAACACCATGGGGGTCCCAGTGCAAGCATTTGCCCCAGGGCACCCAGCAATCTGGCACCAACACTGCCTAGACCTCCTCCTCTCTGAATCCAGTACCTGCCTTCTCCTGTAGAGGGAGAAGACTTGAGCTATCATCCCCCTGGAGAACCATTACAAGCTTACCTTGTCCTACAGCAAAACCCATGTCGCTGTTTGTATTATAGATGGTGTCAAAGTTTGCAATTACTTCTCTTATAATACGAACTTGCCCTGCATGTAATGCCTGATGGTTACATCATACAAATAGCATGACTTCTCCCATTGATATCTTTATCTCAGCTGGTGCTCCTTTCTCCCTCCCTGATACTTATTTAATTTATTTATTTACTTAAAAAAAATATACCCCACCTTATCCCATGCCAAGACAAATGCCCAAGGCGGCTTACAACAAAGATAAAAATACATAATTTAAAACAATACATAAAATAAATTAAAAACAATAAAAACCACTGGAGGGGGGGGGACAATATAGAGCAGAGAAACAACGAAGCAAAACATCTTGAGACCCAGAAGTCAGACATCAACCTATCACCAAAAGCAGAAACGTTTTGAGCCCTTGCCGAAAAGTCATGAGGGAGGGGGTGGTTCTCAGATCCCCTGGCAGGGAGTTCCACAGTTATTGTGCTACAGCAGAGAAGACTCGCCCATGTGTTGCCACTCCCCTAACTTGCGATAGAGGTGATACCCGCAGGAGAGCCCCCTCAGATGACCTAAGAGGGCTGGCCGGAATGTATGGGAGAAGGCGGCATCCTTATAGCATCCTAGCAAGGATATGGTTCTCCAGGCTGCCAGAATCCATACTATAGACACCAGACACCCTGGAAACTATGTGTTGTGTCTGCTTTCTTTTCTTCTTTCTATTAATAATTTTATTAGCTTTTTAAACAAATCTAAGGAAAAATTTCAAATAATCATACATTTTACTCAAGATAAACATTGTTAAAACAAACAAAAATGCTTCCGAAAACCTTTTCCCACTTCCCACCCAAATGCAATATGGTAGATTCTAAAGTTAAACATCCAAAAATGATGCAAAGAACTACATTCATCAGAGACACAACTACAGATGTGTTAACTGCAAAGTCAAATTGGTTTTTTTTAAAATCCAAACTAAAAATAATTTTAAAAAGCAGCATTAACAATAAGACATACATTCACACAGTGACATGCAAAAATAACCAGATTGATTATGGAAGGGTTACATAATCCTTGGAACCCTAGAAGCAGGAGTCCTAGGGAACTATGTTTTCCCTGGTGTATGGGACTCTGCCACAGCAGCATTCTAGAAAAGAGGTAGACCTCTGACAGAGTCTTCCAGAAAGACCTTCCTTCTGGCACTGCTGCTGCTGGGGTTGGGAATCACAATAGATTGGGTGAATACACTGGCGTCACTGCAGGGGGGCGGAGCTCCAAGTTCCGTCGGGCTCTGACCCTCCGTTACACGACGGGAGAAAGCGGCCCCACCCCCTCGCCTTGCTTTCGTCAGCCGGAATGGCTCCCAAGGCGAAGGGGCGGGGCCGCTTTCTCCCGTCTTGTAACGGAGGGTCAGAGCCCAACAGAACTTGGAGCTCCGCCCCCCCTGCAGTGACGCTAGTGGGTGAATATGTTCAGATACTATTGTGCTCCTCCAAACATCAATGGGAGCAACAAAAGGCTCCAAAGTCAGAATTGGGCTCTAAAAAAATGAGCCGTTTTCTGATTGTTTGAACTGAATTGAGCTAGTTCTGGATAGTTCTGTCATCATCAATGTGTATATATTGCAGTTTCTTTCATCTAATCGTATGTATTCCAAGACTGCAGAGACGGAACCCTCTATTCAAACTAGGAAATGTGATGCCAGCCTGTATTAAGGGGCATGGGCGGGGGGAGCAGTAAATGAGCAGCCAAGACTCTGATCCGCCGTATAACGTAGGCAGTCATGGCAATCCCCCCCATGTTAGATACCAACCTGTCTGTCTTAAGGGGAAATAGAAACATCAAAAACCCTCAGCGCGGGGGGGGGGGCTTCCAAAGGACTATCCCAAGGAGTGCTTTAGCGTGGCGGAAGTTGTGATGCCCACCAAGACATTCAGTACAAATTCTAGAGGTTCTATCATAGGCCAACAATGCAAGAATTCTTGGAAGTAGCCAGGATTTTCTTCAAGGGTGCTTCAGTAAAGCTCAGAAAGAAAAAAACAAAGCAATTACAGAGAGGATTTTGCTAAGGCTGGGGAGAGATTGTAGGTCAGTGGTAGAGCATATGTGTTGTATGCAGAAGATTCCAATCCCTGGTATCTCTAGGTAGTACTAGGAAAGGCTGCCACTGGAGACCTCAAGAGCTGTTACCGGCCTGCATAGATGCAATTGCACTAATGGCTCAGCTCCATAAGGCAGATTCATATCATTGAATTGAGATGTGAGACAGGCTCACCCATCACCTCCTAAGGTTGCTATTGCTCTGTTCCCTGTCGTAGAATGCTAGATTTGTCCCAGTGTATCCTCAGCGATACATAGGTGGAGCCATGGTGGCTTAGTGGTTAAGAATCTGAACTGGAAGTAGCCAGGACAGCAGTTTGAGACCCAAGTGCCGCGTGGCGGTTTGAGCTACCATCTTTGGCTCCAGCTCGTGCCAACCTAGCAGTTCGAAAGCAAGAAATTGCAAGTAGATTAATAGGTACCGCCTCGGCAGGAAGGTAACAGCATTCCATGTGTCTTGGTGGTGAGTCATGCTGGCCACATGACCATGGAAGCATCTTCAGACAGCACTGACTTTTTGGCTTTGAAACAGAGATTACCTAGCAGCGGTAACGACTGGCTTTCGAGCAAGTGGAACCTTTACCTTTACTATCCTCAGATTTTAAAGGCAGCAGTTACCTGAATGAACAGAGTTGGAGTTAATAACATTGCCACATACCACGTGCTTCTGTCTGCTGTGCCGGCATCTCTTTTCTCGGCATGTGCTAATCGATAGTGACACCAGCGAATGAGGTCACATCATTATAGACCTGAGTTTTAATGCAGTGATTGGCTCCCCAGAAACTTTCAGAAACAATCTTGGGGCCAACGATTTGGATTGAGAATGCACAAAATAGTATTTTTTTTTTCTTTCCTTTTCGAAGCTCTGTCTTTGCCCTTTGGAATGCCAGGAGATTTCCTTCTCCCACCCTCTGAGTTCTTGTCAGCAATCAGCACTTTTGCATGATGGCTGATCTCTTGTTATGACATGTATCATTATGTGTACCGAGAGGAGGTGAGTACACCAATGAGTAGCCGTGAGATCTCCTGTCTCTCCTCATACGTGAGGTGTCACAACACAGATCAGCTCTCATGGAATATGTATTACATATTTACAAAGCCATTGTTCTACAAGGTGGAGGTAGATACAGAAGTTCAGAAGGAACACGCACCAGAATACATTTACTGAGGACGGTACCTGTTTATAGAAACTTTGGTTCATGATAAAGTCCTTTATGCATCATGTTTATGTGTTTCTTTCAGCATAAACATGTCGTCTCACTTGTGTGCTAAAGAGGGAGTCACCAGTGATGTAGATGTCAATGACTTGACTCAGACTTGACTCGGTGATTGTAAAAGACTCGACTCGAAACTTGGAGCCTGTTAAGACAAGTCCAATTTTATTCAGGTTTAAACCCTTTTCCTCCATTAAATAGATAGGGACTCGCAACCAAAGACTCGGGACTTGAGGGCAAAGACTTGGAACTTGCCTTGAGACTCGGACCCAGAGACTTGGGACTTGACTCGAGACTTGGAGTCAGAGACTTGATCCACATCCCTGGGAGTCACATATTGTAATGAACACGGGGCTGCCACCAAAAACAGCAGCCTCGTCTTCAGTTCTCTCTTTTTCCTAGAATCAGGGATGGCCAACCTTTCAACATGAATGTTTCTGGACCTTTAATGGTTGTATAGGTGAGGGCATTTCAGCAGGTGCAGCTGCTTTAGCAGCACCATCAGCACTTGCAGCTACCAAGATCCTGTCTTCTACACAACTCTTAAGAACACAGAGGCCCTAATGGTGGAAGGTTGGCCACCCCTGGTAGATCAACTTACTCCATGCCATGAGATGGTTTTATATGAACATGTGAAACTGCTGTTGACCAATAGTCCATCACTGTCCTGAGGTGTCTCCACCAAATTACAGTCAGGGGTCTTTCCTAGCTCAACTGGACATACCAGGGATTGGTATGCATGAAAATACTCTACCCAGGGGTGTCATTAGGGGTTAAGAGAATGCACATTGTAATGATGTAATGATATGGGGTAAGTTGAACAAAATGTTATAGAGGGAGATAGAGCAACTTGGCATGGAGCTGCCATCTATTTTTTAAGATATTGTGCCATGCTATAAGGAAACTCATAGAGCAAAATTGAAAGACATGCCTGTATGTGACTGAGTAGAAGATCTGGAAACACAGGACTGGAAGATCCCAAAAAGATGTTGGGCCTTCCTTGAACGTCTTTCCATGCTTTCCACTATAATCACTTGCTCTGCTTACCATTTACCCAATAAAGAAATCTTGAAAACTCAAGAACGTTCTCGATACTGTGTGACATTGGGCAGCCCAATCCTATGCCGGCTTCCGCCAGGGGAATGAGCACACGCACTGTTTCAAACAGCAGTAAGGCACATTGTGGCAGCGCGGAGGCTCATGGCACTGGCGGAAAGGCCTGCACCAGCCGCACAGATCCTGCTGGGGTAGCCAGGTAAGCTCCTGCCAGGCTACAAAGTGGCAGGAGGAGGATGGATCAGGGGAGTGGTGTTCCAGGGCAGGGGGATTGCGGGGAGGAGGGTGGATCAGGCCCAGGAGGGGGGCGGGCTCGATGGAGGAATCATATCCCCCTTTCCAGGCTTGAAAACATCACACAGAGTTGCCTGGATTTGCACCAGCCATTTGGCTGGCTCACATCTGAGTAGCCCCTATACCTCGAGGAGGCCTCCAGCAGCCTCCAACCCCACGCTGAATACAGCAGTGCCGCTGCATCGCAGAAGTGGGGCTTTGACTAGGATTGGGCTGTTAGTTGGTTCTAATTAAAGGTAACACCGTACTTTGGATTTGGGATTTTTTTTCTGCAAGGACCAACATGGCTAACAATGATTCTTGGGTGACTTTTTTTTAAAAAAAAAAATCAGTGTAGTAAAACATTTTGTGCAATATTTTGGGAGACTTGACTGTTAGGGCAACATTTTCAGCTAGAGGGTATTTGCTTTGAAACAATTAGTAACCACTTTGTAGTCTGATTGTACAAACCTCTTTTTTTGTCACAGCAACTCAAATGACTGGAATCCTGGATATGTGAGTTTTGACTGTTATTCTACATATGGTAGGTATGTATGTGGTCTTGAGTAAATGCAGATGTAATGCTAGTCATCTCGTTCTCTTCACGGCAGTTGGGAGATAAGAGCAGACTATGAAAGTTTGGTCTGTTGGCTATGATGGCAATCTGAGCGCAGCCACAATCTGGTGTCACAAGAGGGGGTGGGGGTGGACCACACCAGGTGACAACCTCGGGGTGTGTGTGTGTGTGTGACACCACTAGTGGCCAAAATTGTGAAAACCTTGTTTTTATGAATAATTCCATCATGTTATATATCATTTAATTATCTGTATTCTAACAAAAGCTATGGCCAAACAACTGGAAAAATAAAACATAACTGCCTTATGTAACAAAAGTTGATTTCCTTAACTTAAAACAGACCAATGAAACTGATTGTTCTGAGAGCCGAGCTGGTTACTGATTTGTTGGGTGATCTGTACTTTTATATATTAAAATAAATAAAGTTAATGGGGGATGACACTAATACTAGTGACACCACTGAGCAGGAGTAATCTGTAGAAATACATAGTCCTGCCTGATGGGCATCTCTTGTAGAACCCAGATCAGCCTAAACTTGCTTCTTCCTATTCACCTCTGGGGTCCATCATGGGGGTGACACACTGAGCTCTCGCACCGGGTGACGCAAACCCTAGTGACGCCCCTGAGTGCAGCGAATGGAAATGCAGGGTAGAGGTGAGGAAAGGACTTGAATTTTGTCACACTTTGAAAGAGTTGATAATTCCGAATCATTGTGCACTTGTCCTGAATGCAGATTCTGTTCCTTTCCAGCTGGAAACCCCCTGTCCTAGAGTCTTGTATGTCGTGTGCTCCGATGTTCCAGTGCAGCCCTTCTCCAACGTTTCAAGAAGAAACATATTGGTTAGGGCAGGGGTTCTCAACCTTTGGAGTCCCGGGTACCCCCTATCACGGTCCAATTTTCTGAAGTACCCCTGCTAATTAACTGCTAATTAATTGGATTAGTCAATTAATTAATTAGGCAATTAATAATTAAATAAAAAAGTACTAAAACAATTTTAAATGTGAAAAATGTCTTCTTTAACTCTGTGTGTGTGTGTGTGTGTGTGTGTGTGTGTGTGTGTGTGAGAGAGAGAGAGAGAGAGAGAGAGAGAGAGAGAGAGAGAGAGATTAGCTGCTGATGGGGCAGATAAGGGGCAGGGCTTGGTGTACCCCCAGCAAGAGGTCTGCATACCCCTAGGGGTACCCGTACCACAGGTTGAGAACCACTGGGTTAAGGCAAAAGAATATGCAGGCGAACCTGTTGCCTCCATTAAAACCAGTGGAGCAGCCTCTGTAGTGGGGATGCTGCCTGTTCACATCAAGGCACTTGTCCCCATAAAAGTAAATGGGTCAGGAAACCTGGCCCCAAGTATAGGCCTAGATCCCAAAACAATATTTACCTGGGCACCTACTTTATCTGTGGGTTGAAGCCTCCTTGCAATGAAATAAAAATTTCAAATCTAAAGCATCTGTCTTTTTTCATTTACATGTCAAAACATAATTGGCTATGGTTTGGGTTTGTTGCCTTTATTACTTTTAATAGCTGTACAGCCACTGATTGCCCAAGCTGATGGTTAATTTAATTTCTGTCAATACAATATTGGGACTGTCTGCATATTCAGGCCATGATTAACTGCTGCAGAGTCCATAACAGTAGTGTTATTATTACTGCATTTAACTACCTCTCGGGAGAAGACAAATTAAATTATGTTGAAAATGCTGTTGATTATCATTACGGACTTATTTGTAGAGCACAATTACTGATCTGTTGTAAAATAAATCAAATTTTTTATCATCTTGGTGTAAATTAAATGTAATGTGGGCGAGTGGAGAGTGGTTACCGAAAAGGTTCAGGCAGTTTTCTATAAGTCAACCGAGCACTGAATTAAAATAATAATCAGAGATGAACACGATATTATATTTTAATAACAAGCTCTTTCACAACCAAGCATGCCTCATATATTATGTGATTTTGACAATAAAAAAGCAAACTTCAGATGCTTTATGTTCTGTTGACTTAAACAAAAGGTTGAGTCCTTCAAATAAATTATTGGATACTGTTACCTCCATACAAGCTTAAATCATGGTTCAAGAAGCTAATTTAAGAGACAGCTTTAAAAATACAATTACATTAATAGTTTACATATGGCAGTCTTTTAGTGTTTCCTTTTCATCCATGATATACCTACCCCTGCCAGAATGCATTATTATCACCTAATAGTCTTGCCTTTAGTACGCTGTCAACTGCAGGAAAAATAAAATATTTTCTCACTCTGTGTGTGCAAAGGTATTGTGCACAATGGGGAGAATAATAGTGATCTACCTTGCAGGGCTTTTGTGTGGATTACTGAAGCTAGAACTACACATATAGCAGCAAGATGAGGCAAAACATAACTGTGGTTGTAGATGGGTAGATAACACATAGCACCCTTGCTAAACCCATGTATTAATCCCCATATTCCCATGCAAGTAGAAATCTAGCACAGCAGGGAGAGAAGTTCTAGACCAATACTTACCCTGTGGTGCTAGCTTTCTACTTACAAATGTTCTGGTCTAGGCGCTGCTAGGTAAGCTTAGTTTTACCTAGGAATGCTGCCCAAACCTGTATATTTCCTGGCTTGGAAATACAAATCTCAAGGGTGAGGTGATCATTTTGGCATTATTATATACTTCTCTGTCTTAGATTTTAGTCCAAGTGAAAGAAGCCAACCCCTTCCCCTTCACATCCAGTCAGCACCCAACCCCCTTTTCTCCCACACATACCGGTATATGACTCTCACAGCCCATTCCAACCCAACTCCTCCGCAAGTCTGGCATAAGAGTGGCCTAAGTTCAGCATAAGTTCGACATAAGTTATGTCTGAGTTATGTCAGAGTTATGCCTGAGTTAGGCAGGCTGCAGTTTCTGTGGCCCAGCACCACCCCAGGATGGATCCAGGCAACACTTACCTCCCAGGCAGGCAGGTGCTCCAGGCTCCGTGTCTGGCTCGGGCATGTGCAGGCCTCTGTCTGCTTGTGTCAGCGTCCATCCATGGCAGCTGCCATAGGGTCTGCTGCAGCCCGGTCGCAAAGGGGCCGGCCGCAGACATGGGGGTTGCGCAAGTCATGTGGTGGGCGCAGGGCAGGTGACAGGTGAGCGAGGTCCCCTTGCCAGCCACCACAGGGCACCCTGTGCATCAGCCACCTGCTGCAGGGGAGAGTGGCCGTCCCCGCCCTCCTGCAGAAGGCGATGCCACCCCCAAGCCACGTTGAGGCTGCACATGGGAGTCATGGGGGGGGAGCGGGGGAGGGAAGGGTAGGAGGGGGGTGGGAACGTCACACACAAGGGGGGTTGCATGCTGTCTGGAACTGCCTCTGACATGACTCGCCCGTGCGCTGCCTGAAGCCCTGGGCCTCCAGGGCCGGGGCAATGCCCACAAAGAAGGCATCCCAGCGTGCCTTCTGCTCTGTGCCCCGGCCAAGACCGAGAAATGCCTTGGGCTTGTCTGCTGCGAGCGGGAAGGGCTCATGCAGCTCATCACACCCCCAGATGGGGCGACGACGGCGCCTCATGGCAGGCGCTCCGGCGGGGTGGGGGGTGGCCAGCCTCCATCATCAGGGAGTGGGAGGGAAGGCAGACACACAGGCAGGCAGACAGGGGGTGCTGGGGAGGGGCACGGGTGGGTCAGAGACAGACAGACAGACAGACAACAAGGCTGGTGGGAGACAGATTCCGAGAGAGGGGTCTGCAGAGACCGATAGGGACACAGGGGGCGCTCCGCAGATGAAGGTGATGCATAAACAGGCGCCTCTTATGCAGACGGACTTTGGGCGGAAGCGCCTGCATTACGGGCAGACCTTCGACGGAAGCGCCTGCATTACGGGCGGACCTTCGACGGAAGCGCCTGCATTATGAGGCGGACCTTCTACGGAAGTGCCTGCATTACGGGCGGACCTTCGACGGAAGCGCCAGCATTACGGGCGGATCTTCGGCGGAAGCGCCTTCATTACGGGCGGACGCCCTGGCTGTCACTGTTTGCCTGCGTGAGAGGCCCCCCCAACTCCCCCTCCCCCTCTGTGCCATGGGGGTCTGGCAGCCCCCCTGCTGTGTTCTCCCAGGGAAGGCCGTGGCAGTCCCTGGATGGGACTCATTTAGGGGCTTCAGTGCTGGGGGCTGTCTTTGTGTGTGGGGCAATGCTTGTGAAAACACTGGGCACATATGTTTCACTGGGGTTCTGCCCGAGGGGCGTCTTTATTGTTCTGGAATGTTAGCAGAGATGGCCAGGCGAGGCTGCCAGGGGTAGTCACAGCAGCCAATCTGAAAGCAGCAGCAGCAGCAGCACACCTGCCCCATGGACCTGGAGATGCAGGCTCTTCCCCTGTGGAACCACAGCCTGCTCCATAGAAAGGGGAGGGGCAGCAAGTAGGCAGCCAGGGAGGTGGAGCAGCAGCAGCGCCGGCAGCTGAGGAGGGTTGCAGGGCTGGCTCCCTGACCTCTGGCAGCATCCAGGCAGACGACAGTGGGGCAACCAGACTGCAGGCCCAGGGGTGCTCCCAGGAAGGTAGGTGGTAGTGGACGTTCCTGGGGAGACAAAAAACAAGGGGGAGTTACATGTCAGCTGGTGTGTGGAAGCAGTCGCCATTGAAGACAAGCCAGTGTGTCGGTTGCAAAAGCCTGCAGGGAGAGAAGTAAAACACAGCTGAAAGGTGTGACACACATAGCATGGTCTGAGCTGCTTACCTGGGTGTAAGGAGAGCATGATCCTGTAAGGGGAAAGGGTCAAAGAGAGAGACAACAACACAACTTGGGGGTCACAACCATGGCAAACCTAGCACTACTGACCTGTCAGTAGACCCTATGGAGACAAGGGGGGGGGGGGACAGCTGGTGTCTACATAAGGCTAACAGTTCCACACTTGTGGCAGTGTCTGCTCACATGACTACAGGCAGCAATCAGACACAACAGTGGTACAGAGGCATGTATCCTATATATCATAGCAGGCTAAGCAGGCAGTTATCAGGCAACACATTGGTAAAGAGGCATATCATAGCAGGCTAAGCAGGCAGTTATCAGGCAACACATTGGTAAAGAGGCATTTCAGAGAAGGCAATGCAGGCAGACATGAGAGGGCACATTGGTAACGAGGCATGTCTCATATATTTCTATATGCAAAGAGGCAGAAGTCAGACCACATGTCAGCACAAACCCTGCTCTTACCTGCTCTTACCTGCTGGTGTTGTTGCCTGTGGGGGGGGGGAGGCTGGGAGAAAGACATGGGTTAGCAAATGGTAGCATGGAGGCAGCTGCCCAGGCACAGCTGTAAACAGTTTGGCCACAGCCAGAACAGCCCTCTCTGCCCTTGAGGGGGGGCAGAGAGGAGAGAGGAGAAGAGAAGAGAGAAGTGGGGTGTTTGTGAATTTTGCCCTCCACCGACAAAGTCCCACTTTGTGGCTGTAGGGGACAGAACCCCACACCACGTGCTCAGAGAGAGAGAGAGAGAGAGAGAGAGAGAGAGAGAGACTGGAGGTCTGGGGCTGGGCTTTTGTGGGAAAGAGGCTGGGTGGGGCTGGGTGCTGATAGGCTCCCTATCTTTGGCATAACTCTGTCGGTTTCCAGACCTTGCTGACACAACTCCGAAATAACTCTGACATAACTCAGGAGTAGGGTTTTAGAAATTTTCAGGAGAGGGCTGGAGTGGGTAAGGTAAAATGGTTCCTATGGGTCTCCTCGAATTTATGTCCACCCTTTTGGTCGATATAAAATTTGTGTCAGCATTTGTGTTGGAGGGTGTGTGTCTGTGCTTGCCAGGGTCTGGAATCCAACGTTAATTGGTTGCCGCCCCCGTTACGCCCACGGTCCGCCCCTGGAACGCCCACTTTTATGTTGACTTTATGTCCTTTGTCCTAACTTCGACATAACTTCGACGTAACTTTGACTTTATGTCCTTCGACATAACTTCGACCTAACTTCGCCGTAAATGGTCGCATTCCAGACATAACTTTGACATAAGCGACTTAGGCTGAGTGTATGTCTGACTTGTGCTGCTTAGCCCTTGTGTTGGAACGGGCTGTCAGAGGCATTTGTACGGTAGGGGCGGTACCGTAAGTTGCACCCCGTCCTAGTCCCCGTTTACAAACTGTCACAAGGAGGCCCCGGCCCCTCACTGTCGGAGCCATTCCACGCGGCAAAGGCGACAGGAAGGGAGTCTCCTGCCCATCGCCCTCACTGCACGGAATGGCTCCGACGGTGAGGGGGTGGGGCCTCCTTGTTCTGGTTTGTAAACGGGGACTAGGATGGGTCTAACTTACGATACTGCCCCTACCATAGAAACGCCTCTGATGACTCTCCAAGTCCTCTCCCAAATCATCTCCTACCCCCTTACCTAACTGCTAGTGGCACTGGAGGTAGCAGTAGGTCTAATTCCCTAACCCCATAGCATTTGTACTACTGTGGAACATGCCAGGAATAAGTAGACATGGGAAATGTAGTTTTCCCAAGCACCACTCCCACCACCTGAGCCAGCAATCTGGAAAATAGGTGGACGTGGGGGCAAGTGGGAATAAAGGGTGAGGTAAATGAGAAGAAAATGGAAGACGTGGTGAAGGAGTTGGAAAGATCTTGGAGGCTCAAAGTGACAGTACTGCACTCCAGTGCACTCCTGATACTGTACATCATTGGGATCATGAAGGGATCTAGTTTAGTTCATAATTAGACTTGGAGTAAACCAAGCAATTTTCCACGTTTTGGGGAAAACACTTCAGTTTTCCAGGCCCAATTACAAGTCTAACTTGTGGGGGGGGTGCAGCGGGAGAGGGTGAATCACACCCTAATTTTGTGTGCTGTCGCTCTAATACTACCTCTGCTACCGGGTAACACAGCAAGTAGTTCCCTACTGCTTCCCTAACTGCCTGCCTATCTGCAAAGCCCAGGAACCCATTTATGGCTGGAACATCACATACTATATTTATGACCTTACACCTCTGCTACTGAGTCCCGTCCTGCCGCCACCTTACCTGCTACTATGTGGCCTGGGTGCACCATTGGCGTATGCAGGAAAGGTACCTGTAAGTTTCCTCCCATGGGGGGAATAGAAAGTTTGGGATGGGACAATTCAGTTTGGAAAAATGGCATGAAGAATTAAACCTTCTTCCCCACCCCCAGGTACAGTGGCCCTGGTCCAATTTGCTCCCCCCCCACAAACACACACCTGTGACTGCTTCTACTTTTTGAAAAACAAATGCTGGAGATCACATCACAGATTGCCAAATACCCTGTCTGGTTTGGTCTGAAGTTTCTGTCCTCTAGAACCATCTCGCCAACAACTCTCCATACAGGCATTGTTCATATAACTAGCTTTTAATACCAGATGAGATACAGGCTGCTAATATAAGTACAGTCTGCTGCTCAAAGAGCAAATTAAGCAATTTTCCAAAATCACCATAACGAGCCATTCTTGGACATCACTTATGCTTTTGCAGTCAGTTGAAAAGGCTGCCTACCAAGAGCCCAGTAATGTGACCTGAAGCCGACCATTACGATTGGAATACATTTGACAATTATGGTGCTATTTTCCAAGATCTCTTCTCTCTAGCCCTTTGAAAACTTGCACCAGATTAACTTAGCTCTTTGTCACAAATTGAAAGTGACATGTCATTCTTATTAGAAATCTAAGAGGTAAGGAAATATTTCATTCCGCTAAAACAAATGCAATTTGCCCTTCTTTTTTTCCAAATGCAACTTGTCATGAGCTATTTTATTTGTGAATGCCTCAATCTCTACTCATATAAAATGAAAAAGGTTCAGCACTCACAACAATTATACATGTGGAACTTGGCGAGATTCCAAGTTCAAATACATATATGAGAATGTGTGTGTAATGTACAACACCTACAGCCATAGACGTGTTGGCCCAGTAAGCACAACAGGAGACCCACTCTGCTGTGTGCTTCCAGGCAACCGTCAGAAACAGTGCACCAATTCAGCAGGGCTGTAGCATTTCCCTCTGGGTTGCGCAACCCAGGAAAAATGGCTCCCGGTGTCCCCCATAGCTCCCGCTACCTGGTCTCCCAGCTGCCACCATCTTGAATTTTGTGAAATCTCGTGAGATCCAAGATAGAGGCACCCAAATCTCGTGAGAGCATATGAGTGTGCCCTCACGAGATTTGGGCGCCGCCATCTTAGATCTCGCAAGATTTTGCAAGATTCAAGACGGTGGCAGCCGGGAGACCAGGTAGGGGGAGCTACGGAGGACATCAGGAGGGCTGTAGCCATTTTTCCTGGGTTGTGGCGCTCATGCGCAACCCAGCAAAAATGGCTACAGCTGCCTGTCATCAGTTGCTGATTACAGCTGATAACTGGCAGCATCTCTTTCTTTTCGGCAGAAAATATTTCTTTCCGCAGAAAATATTTTCTTTCGGCAGAAAATATTTCTTTACCCAGCGTGTAATTCATCTGTGGAACTCCTTGCCACAGGATGTGGTGATGGCACCTGGCCTAGATGCCTTTAAAAGGGCTTTGGACAGATTCATGGAGGAAAAGACCATCACAGGTTACAAGCCATAAGCAACCTCCTGGTTTTAGAAGTAGGTTTTCTCTGTGCCAGGTGCAGGGGAGTGGCAGCAGGAAACAGGTTATCTTGTTGGCTGTGTGCTCTCGGAGGCATCTGGTGGGGCCACTGTGTGATACAGGAAGCTGGACTAGATGGGCCTTTGGCCTGATCCAGCAGGGCTCTTCTTATGTTCTTATCTCGTGTATCCCCAACCTGTGGTCCACGTACCCCTGGGGGTATGCGTACCACAGGTTGAGAACCCCTGCCTTAGGCCATCCACTAATGCAAATCTTAACAGCCCAGTCCTATCCCCCACCAGTACCTAGCGTGCAGTCACACCAAGGGAGAACACGCTGCAATGCTATGGTGGGGGAAGGGTTGACCAGAAGGTCAATGAGAGGTAAGTAAAAAACCTTTTCACTCACCTCTCAGTAGGCCTTCTGGTTGCCTATGGGTCTTCTCAGACCCACGCCAGCTATTTTACTGGTGTAATTCCGAGGAGAGAAAGGGTTGTGTCCAGGACTGGGAAAGGGGGCTAAGATCCAGCGTTCATGACTGCCCAATCCCTGCCCCGAATGGTCCATGAACTGCCCATAGTTCACCCCACCACCACCTTAATTGCTCCACTGCAGCCTGGGTGGACCATTGGCGCATGTGGGGAGCCGCTGGCCATTTCCACTGGCAGGTCCTTCGCTCCTGGCAGGAGCATGCCATTTATGGTGGTGCCATGCTGTTTACGATAGCGGAACATGAGTTCTGCCACCATATGTGGCAGATAGGCTTGGGCTGTAAAAAGTTCTTATGCACAAATAGCAACAGCAGCTCCTTGCTCACCACAAGTCATTCCATTGTACAGCTAAGGAACACAGATGCTGGGAATTCAGTCAGTACATTCATGGACAAAAATTCATAAACATTCCACAAGAGCCCTATCAGCCCTATTAATCCAGTTTTACAGCAACACTATAAACACACAACAACAACAACAACAACAACAAGGCACTCAGACCATGCACATAACTACTCCCAGAGGCACTCGATTTAGGTACATGTGTGAGACCCACAGCTCTTGTGCTGCCTATGCCCATTACATCATGAACACATCATGCACACACATGTATCCAAACAAACCCTTCAACTAACCTCTTCCAATAACAAACACATGGAAACCATATAATGCATCTGCCCTGCATCAAGCATAAACCACTCTTGCAAGTACGGCTACCATGTTATGCTATCATCCGGGGGCGGGGGGGGGAGGCATTCTCTACATGAAAAGGAGACGCATACAGGGAAGGAGAGCAAACCTGCCTTCTAGCCTGACTTATCCCTTTACACTCAAAGAGGGTGTAAAGAGGAGGATTTGAGTCCCATCCACTGCATGCTCCTCTTCATGTAAAGGACAGAACAGACCTACTTTACATTTTGAACAGGACAGAAGTTATTGTCATTCATATTCTTCATAAGTCAGAAGTTACACAAGGAAATCACCGTTATCTGATCCTGACCACGGTCAATGATGAAAGTGCCTTTGAATTAATTAAACGAGGGATGCAATCCTCAACACACTTACCTGGGAGTAAGCTCCATTGAATGCTGTGGAACTTCTGAGTAAACATGTTTTGGAGTGTAACTGTAATGTCGAACCAAAATTTGAACAATTTTTTTAGAAACATTAAGTTCAAAACGAATGTCAGGTTTCCTCCCAAGGAGAAACATCTGAGAATGTTCCAATAAAGTCAAATATAAGCAATTTCTAATTTCATATCCCCACTCAACCAATGAAGCTTTGAGTTCTAATGTAAAAGGAAAATCGCGAAAGCCACAGGATCAACTGAATCAAAACTGCAGTTTTAGTTCTGTAAACTGCTCTCATTCACAAGTCCTGAAATCAGAGGGTTCTTGGGTAACCGCTAGTGTTAGAACAGAAAAGAGCAGCAATCATCCGTCTCTCATGCCCGTCCAAATTGGAGTGCCTTTTTTTTTGTATTCTGATCCCAATCAGAAAAAAAACAAACCCTGAAAATACTTTTACCAAGAGGGGCCCCTATCACGAACCTGCACAACAACACAGGGGATTTGAAAGTGGTCTTGGCACAGAAAAATTGGATCCGAGTTAGTAGAAGCACCCACAAAATTTAATTTCACAACAAGCGAGCAAGGAAAAACAAACCTGCAGTAGGGCAGCACACAGGAGATCATTAGCAAGATGATGAAGACAGACTTTAAGTCACTACAGAGCATCCTTTTTTTGTAGGAAATTAATTTGGTCGACTCGGTTGCCAAGAGATGTTTGGAGACCAGCCAAGAGACTTATGGCAATAAATCAACAGGAAGTAACATAAACAGAAATAACTGATATTGTCAGAAAGATAATGCCTTGATGTCTTGCTTTTCCTTTCCCTCTTTTTGGCAGAAATGTGGACACCTTTTTTTTTTTTTATAGAGGTGAGATTACTGGCATCAAAATAGGCAACGGTCCTACTGATGATCAAAGGAAAAGGGTAAATTCTACATATCTTTTGCTTTAGATTCTATCATTACAAGAACAAAAAACGACTCTTCCCTCTGCTACTATCCAAGTTTTGAGATCAGGAGAAGATCTGAAACAGGGCCTGTTCAGAAGTGGCACCAAAAAGGGAGGCATACTCATACTGTAAGCCTCTTCTCATACTATTCTCTCCATGCTATGTATTAATCCCCATATTCCCATGCAAGTAGAAATCCAGCACAGCAGGGAGAGAAGTTCTAGACCAATACTTACCCTGTGGTGCTAGCTTTCTACTTACAAATGTTCTGGTCTAGGCGCTGCTAGGTAAGCTTAGTTTTACCTAGGAATGCTGCCCAAACCTGTATATTTCCTGTATATTCTCTCCATGCTCACTGAACACAAGGAAAGAGAGTGGGACCATATTCACTGGTCTACCCCCTTATGCTGATGCATTCACTGGACAGCTGCACGCTTATTTTATCTCTTTTAATTTAAAAGCATTTACCTATATCCCGTCTTTCCAGAGGCTTAGAAACATAGAATCATACAGCTGGAAGGGACCCACAAGGTAGTCCAACCCCTGCATGTAGCAGAAAATCCTCCTAGAGCATCTTCAGTAGGTGCCTGTTGAGCCTCCGCTGGAAGACCTCCAGTGAGGGGGGGGAATCTACCACCTCCCTTGGCAACCTGATCCACTGCCAAACCACCCTTACCATCAAGAATTTCTTCCTGATGTCCAACGTCTTGACAGAGCAGATAATTCTGCTTGACAGGGCAATTTTTTTTTTACTCTTTCTGAGATGCCAACAAGGAGGGGGCAGTCCTGATCTCAACTGGGAGTAAATGTCACAGGCACCACAACAGAAAAGGCCCAGGGATGAGTCGCTGTCAACCATATGCCTAATGGTGATGGTACCTGCAACAGAGACACCTGCAATGACCATACAGAACAGGCAGACTCATATGGGGAGAGCCAGTCATTACCTCGGAAGCTTGTAATGACTGATTGAGAATGATTGGCCAATGTTAGGAGCTGGACCCATGATAAAGTCTCTGGTGACCATTCTTGCCCACAGCATCCAAACCGGGTCAGGTTGACTGACGTCAGCTCATCTAGAAAGTAAGTATCCAAAGAAATTGTTTGAATTGACCCTTATGGGGGGCCCCACTGGCAGCACCCAAAAATATAGAGGGGGCAAAGTGCATTGCAGCGGTGAAAATTTTGTCCCACATGTTAGATTTCTGAAATAAAAATGAATGGTGAACGGTATATTCCAGAGTAAGCTTCCATCCTAAACATAAATGGAAATGAGCTCATGGGGAACTGTTGTTTATATAAATACCAGGGGCGTCACTAGACGCGCGTCACCCTAGTGCAGGGACGCGCGTCACCCCCCCCTAGGGGCGCGACGTTATAGGCGCGGGGGGAGGGGGCCACCCGGCTCCCCCCCCGCATCGCGTCGCCCCCTCCGGACGCTCTGAGGCCGGCCCGGGAGCCGGCCTCGGAGCGTCCGAACCCTTCGGCGCTTTTTGCCCTCTTTTTGCCCTCAAAACGCTTTTTGCCCTCAAAACGGGTCTGGGCATGCGCGAAAATCCGGGAAATACCCGGATTGACGCGCTGCCTGGGCCTTCAGAAGGCCCTGGAGCGTCGACGGGGTCGGACGCTCCGAGGCCGGCTCCCGGGCCGGCCTCGGAGCGTCCGGAGGGCGACGCGCGTCACGTAAGTGACACGCGAGGGGGTGCGCGCGTCACCCCATGACGCGCGTCACCCCCTGGCGGCCCACCCCCCCGCCACGCTCCAGTGACGCCAGTGATAAATACTGTTGTTTTTTTTATACATATTGATTGATCATAATAAAGAAAAGTATTCTATTATGGTGAAAGCTGCCTTTCCTTCAAGTTACCACAAGGGTTCACTAATGGAGGAGCAGTGGGGGTGGGGGTAAACTACTTGTCTAGGGGGGCTTGCCCCCCCTCTGGTGCAACTGATGAGGGTCCTGCTCAGAAAACAACAACCCATCCATTCCTCTAATCAGCATGGGAGTGCGCTGAGCTACGTAAAGCAATGACAGCCCCCAACCCAGCTGTTTTCAAGAGCACTGACTTCCCATTCTCAGCTGGACTTATTGCTCAGGTTGTACAGCCAGAAAGTTATTTAGTTATATGCATTATGTTCAGAGTGAGCTGAGTGCATGTAATTTATGACTGTTGCACTTTAATGCATATTTAATAAAGCCGCCGACATTTATACTCCAAATCGACTGTGTCAATTTTGTTTGCTTTGGAAGCTTGGAGAAGTCCCATGGCAATGCTGACATTCCTAGGGAGAGATTTAAATTGTAAGACATTTCATTTGAGAGGAGAGACCTTTTAATATACTTGTAGCTTGATACGGCTAGGTGCAATCGGCAAGGGTTGATGAACACCTACGGAAAATGAGAGAGAAGGGATGGGTCCCTCCCCCCCCATTGCGCTTGCCTTCATTCTCAGACAAAGGAATACCCAATGATGCAATGTCATTCTTACATCAAGGCTGGAAATAATCTTCTCTCTTTGAGCTTTGTTGGCATTAAACATACACATGCAGTGTTCTTGAAAGGAGAGCTGTGACCATTTGTATGTGGTGTTATACTAGTTGAATTAATAGCAATACTTGCTGTCATTATTGTTTATTTCTATTGTGTCCTGCCTCCAAGGAGCACAGGGCAGAATATATGAGGGTTATCCCACTTTCGCTTTATACCAGCTCTCTAAGGTCGGTAGACGAGACAGCAGCAACTGACCCAAAGTCACCCTGTGAGCTCCGTGGTTGAATGTGGGACTTGAATCCAGGCCTTTTCAGTTGAAAGCCAACGAGCTAGCCAAGGTCCTGTACTGGCCCTCATAAAGAGCAGGGCCTGCTGAAGGCCTTCTTCTAAAAGACAAACTGGAATGGATAAGGGAGGGAAGAAGCATTTGAGCAAATGTAAGGCTAGGGACTATAGGGCAACAGCCACAGAAGGATCGAGGGAGGTTGGAGCGCATAAAGACACAAGAGACCTTGCGAGGCACATGGAGAGCCACGGGCTTAGCTAAGACATTTACCCTCCTCCTCCTACATTTTCCCAATGTTGGAATTGAGAAGTTTTCCTTGAGGCTCCATAAATAGCTTGACCGTTATTTTCCCCCACTGGCTAATTCTTACCTTTACAAGTACTCAGGGCACTTAGAGCTAATAGACAAGCTAATCTGGGGCAGTGTTTATGGTTAATTATGTTCATTTGTACTAAGCTGCCATTGCTAATTGAATGATAGTTCGAGAAGAATATAAACATCTTTGCAAATAGGCAGTTACCTTGATGAATCTCAGTACATTCAGAAAGCTCACTGCAGGGCACCCCTGTTCATAGAACAGGTCAGTGTCTCACAGTGGCGTCGCTGGAGGTGGGGCGGAACGCTAAGTTACGCACCACGCTGACTTCTGTTACTCACTGGCACGAGGCAGCCCCGCCCCCTCGCCTTTGGAGGGAGTCTCCTGCATGTTGCCTTCGCCCCACTGAATGGCTCCAAAGGCGAGGCGGGGCCGCCTCGTGCTGAGGAGTAACGGAGGTCAGAGCGGTGCGGAACTTAGCGTTCCGCCCCACCTCCAACGACGCCACTGAGTGTCTCAGGCTCTGAGACCTCCAGGTCAGCCAACCTTCTAGAAGCGGTGAGCCTTGCCCTAGTGGTGATGATGCCCTCAAGAATCCCCCCACCCCCAGTATGCTCAAGTAGTTTGGGATCTGAAACAAGGTGTTAGCCCATTTGGTCTCATGCTGTATAGGGCAGCTATTGATTTAAGCACCCTCCACCCAGACTCAAGATCGGTAGCATATAAGGCCTGTGCAGGGCCACCATTGTATGCTTGCTGGAGTTTGCTACATGTGGTTTTTGAGCATGTGCAAATCATCTGAGTCTGGTCAGTAAAAAATTATTGAAGTATTGCCCTACGTGCAGGGTGGTAGTGTACCCCAGTACTAGAACCCCTACAGTCGGAGCATAACATCATCTGCAGGAGTGCTCAGCTGCTGCTGTTGGAAACGTTTTCAAAAGATCAGAGCTGAGAAGAAGATTTGGCTTAAAACCACAGTAGCCTAAAAATAGCAGATTAAAATATAAAAATATCAGGCAAACAGCAGATTAAAAAAAGTCTTTAGAAATATAAAGTCCAGCAGGCCCCTTTGCATCCTCAACTGTCAAAACATTTTCCCAACCCAACCAAACTCCAAAGCCATTTGAAATAAAAACGTGTTCAAGCCCCGTCAGAAAGTGTCCAGGGAGGGGACTGATCGTAATTCACCTGGAAGAGAATTCCACATTCAGAAAGCCACCACCGAGAAGGCTCTTCCTCTCTCACCACTGCCCCCCTCCTGAAGGGGGTCCTAGGAGACAAGCCAATCTATATGGGGAAAGATGGGCCCCCATATACTCTGGCCCCAAACTGCCATGGGCTCCAAAAGTTAAAACCAGCACCCTGAATTGGGCCTGGAAACGAACCGGCAGCCAATGTAGTTGCCAGAGCAACAGTCCGAAAGAGTCAAATCGTCGAGCTCCCACAACCACTTGGGGTACCACATTCTGTACCAGTTGCAGTCTCTGGAGCATCTTCAAGGGCAGTCCCATGTACAGCATGTGTACCACGTGTGTACAGCCCCATGTACAGGGCAGTTCCATGTACAGACTGGGACTGTGTATTCATGGATCAGGCAAATGGGCTTGGCAAGCCAGGAGCACAATGCATATATTTTATAACACTATATAGATTTTTTTTTTTACTCTACTGTCTCAATTTATATTCAAACTCAGGATGGCCATTTATTACATTTTATGCTGTGGTTTTTTCCCCCAGAAATAAATGCTCCTTTGACATAAACTTTCAAGCGTTTTAAATCCAACCTCCACCTTGCTTGAGGCAGAAAATTTCATCTAAATATTATTGAATTCCAGCACAACATTAGCATGCAGAGATATTTACAATAACAGAGCCATTACAACTCAATCAAAAGCTGATTTCAGCCAGAATTATGCAGAATTAAATCTTGCCGGATTCAAATTATTAAAAATCAGAGACTCAATAAAGTGTGGTCTAGGAGCCCCATTTATCAAGGGAGCGAAGAAGTGCTTCTGCTGTTGTAGTGACTTTTTCATATATATTCTGCAAGAATTTGCATGCATTTTAAAAGATCTGAGTTTAATTCCTTCGGAATCCCAGCAACTATGCTGCATTTGTACGGCAACAGAAGCCAGCTCAGAATTGGTTTTTTATGTTTTACTTTTTTTATACCTCATATTTTTAAAGTCCTATTTTAGCGCTCAGTTTTGATTCCTGCTTGATATTAAAATGTATTGTGTTTAATGAAAGGCAAACCAATATGACAATATTAGTAAGCAGAGAACATCCAAATCATCGTTAAAAAGGCATGTACATAATTATGTACTAAATAGAACAAGTGATCCAACTGCTTCCATTTTGTTGTTGTCGTTGTTCAGTCGTAAAGTCGTGTCCGACCCTTCGTGATCCCATGAACCATATCCCGCCAGGCCTTCCTGTCCTCCACTATCTTCCTGAGTTCACTCATTTTCATGTTCGTTGCATCGGTGATGCTGTCTAACCATCTCATCCTTTGCCTTCCCCTTCTCCTTTTGCCTTCAATCTTTCCCAGCATCAGAGTCTTCTCCAGAGACTCCTCTCTTCGCATTAGGTGGCCAAAATATTTGAGCTTCAGCCTCAGTACCTGTCCTTCTAGGGAACAGTCAGGGTTGATTTCATTTAGGATTGACTGATTTGATCTCCTAGCAGTCCAAGGGACTCTCAGGAGTCTTCTCCAGCACCAGGGGACAAACCTGGTTTTCTGGTCAATCGCTGTCCTTATTTTTCCCTAGTTTCACCTCCTGTGGAAGCCCGTATAAAGCTGTATTAGTGTGAGCTCCAGTGGCAGCACCCTCCCCAGTCTCTAGAGATTCATATCTGTGAGTGGGAGAGGATGCATCTTGTCTATGTTGCACAAGCATTTAAATGCTTGTATTTGAATACAAGCTATGTGCTATGTCATGCGCTATGTGCTATAGCTGTGTGCTATGTCATGCGCAACCGCCTAGATCAGATGCTGCAGCTGGTGAGCATTGTTGGGCTCCCACAAGGAGGTGCCATAGCTAAGTAGGCAAGCATATGCTTCCCATTCAAAAGTTCATACATTCAGACCCTGGCATCTCTACTTGAGAAGAAAAAAGGGTCAGGTTGTTGGGAAGGGGAAATACCTTGGCTCAAGAATTGCTGCCAGTCAGGGTAGGCTATCCTGGGCTAGATGGGCCAATGGCTTGATAACAGGAAAATTCTGTTTTACCTACTACATTTTTAGCCCAAAGAGCAGAAACACTTTTTTTGCTTTCCTAGCAGTGCAGGCTGCAGCAAAGCAAGCTGAACACAGCATACAAGAAGAGGATAAGCAGGGATGGCTCCTCAGATGAGGCCTGGTGGGACACAGGTCAGGGTCTCATGCCCACTCCCATGCCTGGAAGATCACTGAGATAGCGAGGGCCCACTAGTGCCGCTGCTCCCCACCCAAGCCAAGGCCCACACAGTGCAGTAGCTAGCCTTGCGGTGGGCAGTGGCACTACTTAACACCCCTGTGATGTCACAAACCCTGCCCCTCGCTTGTGATGTCACGAGCCCCTCAACTCCCGGGGTGGGGTTTCTGGTGAAAAAACAGCAGTGTTTTTTCGCTGGAAAACGGTCATTAGGCGCCCGCCCGGGAAGGGGGTCGAAAAGGCGCAAAAAAAGTGCAGAAAATGCTGCCGCAGGCTTGTGCACCCCCTGTGACGCCCGGGGGCGATCCGCCCCTGCCCCCCCATTCCTATGCCACTGGGCTCACGTGGCAATTTTGAGCAAGCAGCTGGCAGCTTCCAACTATCTTCCAGCCCCAGTGCCATTTTACAATTCCTAGATGTCCTAAATCCCAGACCTGCATTGTTAAATAACACCAGGGGAAGAAACAGGGGTGTCCACCGCTACCACCTGCTCCTCACTGCCATCCGATAAGTTCCCCATTAGACTCTGGGGGGGGGTCCTGGCTGGCTCAACTGAAGGCGGTGGGGAGCAGCGAACTATCTTCATCTCCCCCCAGTGTCATTGGACAAATCCTGCTGCTGCTGCTTCCCATGTCAACTGCTAAAGTTTTGCAGGCCTTTTGCCCCAACTCCCCCCCCCCAAAAAAAACTGGGGCTGACAGTTTGTATAAGAGCCTTACAACGTGACAGCATCCACTTAACTCTAGGTTCCCATCCTGTGGTGTACATACCACAAGTGGTACACATACCACTAGTGGTATGCAAACCACAGGCTGGTGGTACGCAGGCTGCTGCCAGTCAAGATGGCGGCCGCCACCTCGGCCATGCGGCGCCACATCGGAGCCTGAAAAGTGGCGGCTCAAGCTCTGCCGAGCCAGCAGAGCTCGAGCGCGTGGGCTCCAAGGACAGGGAATGGCCCTCCCACCCTCCCCTGTGCCTTACTGTTGCTTTCTTCTCTCCAGCGCGGCCACGATCCTGGAAGTAAGTGTTGATGGCATCATCGGCACTTACATCCGGAGGCGTGCCAAGGTGGTACGCCAAAGAAAAAGGTTGGGAACCTCTGCTTGAGAATGCATATCCCCTCCCTGTCCTCCTCCTCCAGTGGAACCACATACAAGCTGCCCTCCCCCATTCCTTGCCTGCCCACATATCTGTAGTGCCGTGTCAGACAAAGCAAATGCTTGCAGAATACAAGCAATAATCTCTGTCATTATTACTGCTGAATCGAAAGTTCTCAGGGGATAAGTTTTGGCTTGAATTTGGAAGAGGAGTTGGAGAATGCAACAAGCCTGCGTGTTTTGCCAGCTTCCCCCATTGGTCCACTTAGAAGCAGAAAGCCAACCATTCCCCCCCCCCCCAGAATGACTCCTGAGAACCTTGCTACATTGTCATGCAGTGTCATTCCCAGGGGGAATTCTGGGAAAAAATGACTTCTACCAGTTGTGGGCTGAAAGGAGGACTGTTCTCACTGTCAAGACAATCCGCCTGAATGTTTCCAAAACTCCATACCCTATTTGGCACTTCTCCCCACCCAAATAACCCAAATGGCCCCATTACTATTGAAATCTGCAAACGGGACATTTCAGTCCAGTATTACGAATGGCTCCTGTGCAATTTGGGTAATATTTAAAGGGCTCCTGAAGTACATCTTTATGCATACGCGCAATTATCTCTAATTATACCTGAGCTTGTGTCTTAATTAATTGATTCATTATTTATGAATGAATGTCTCCCCATCTATTTGAACATTAATAATTTTAGCTTCATAAATGTGATTGGCTGAAATTCTGCACCTAGTGAGTCATGCTGGATCCCTACTCAGGTCACAAGGACTACCATGCACATGTTTATTTCAGGTCCCCTGGAGAAGTCCCCCCCTCTCTCTCTCTCTCTCTCTCTCTCTCTCTCTCTCTCTCTCACACACACACACACACACACACACACACACACACACACACACACACACAAGCATCAGTGAGAGAATGGGGAGGGCTGGGATTTCCCCCCAGAAAAATGTACACTGGAACAGTGGAAGCTACAAAGGGTGCAGCTCTGAACAGTTACTGTATGTTCTGGAAAGACCCATTGACTTCAGCAGGGCTTGCACATGAGTCACTGGGCACAGAACGGCAGCCAAAGTCTTTAATCACATTTATGAAAGCTAAAATTACTAATGTTTCACATGGAGGGGGGATTCATTCATAAATAATGAATAAATTAATTAAGTCGCAAACTCAGGTATAATTAAAGATAATTGCAAGTATACATAGAGATCTCATTCAGACATCCCCTATGGCTGTACAAGTCCCAAGTTAACAAAAACACAAAGAGAACATCACAGGATCGCCTTAACTGTCGGATACATTTTTGGGCCCATTATCTTTATAAGAAGGAAAAGAAAAGAAAACACATCCGTTCTCATTTTATCACAGAGGGAAATCATCAAAGGGAATCTTGAGGCGAAGATGTTTATTTAGACTTAAAATAGATGTTCCCTCTATTACATCTTATGCATATACAAGGTACCCCAAAGTGCTTTCATGAGCAATATGTTATAGAGTGATTACAGAGTAGATGAGATACGTGAACCAATGCTGTGGAAATGAGGATGGTGCAAGGGTGGCCCGTCCCAATGCTTTGGGAAGTACGGCTTGTGTTCTTGAGAGAATGTTGATGCTCGCTGGGAAAATTGAGTTAATGTTTCAGAGGGAAATATGTCTGTTGGCGCAATCCTGGGGATCTTTAGAATGGCATTCTAAAGTGCTGCGAACGTACCATAAAGCACGTTCGCTGGGAGCAAGGGAGGCCAGCGCAGAGGCTGGCCTCACTTGCTCCGTCGTCGGAGCGTCCTCGGGAGGTGACTCGGGATCCAGCGGGGGCGGTTCGGCGAGTGAGGGAGGGGGCCATTGGTCTAGTCGACCCGAGAGGGGGAGGGGTGGCGTCAGCCATATCCCCATCCACACCGGGCCGGCTAGGCTGTTACATGGCCTCCTCATAGCTCTACTTCCTCCAGCTATTTAGCTGGCAGAAATCCAAGGAGGCCCATTGAGCCGGCCCCGGTTTACACCCAGGGAAGGGGACAAGCGTCCCCTTCCCCGAGTAGACCTCCGGCCCGCCGGACAATAGGCAGCACGGACTCAGGATCCGGCAGGCGGCCCTGGGACGCTGGCCAGATCCTTAGTCAGGATTGCACTGTGTGTCTCTGTGTGCACGCACATGTATATGCACAGACTTGCACAAATGTATTCAGGTAGTATGTTGTAGATACAATACAATACATTATTTCAGCGTTGGGAATCTATAACCAACATTGTTGGGAGAGTTGTTCATGACTAGGTCATTACTTCTTATTCCTATCTTTTCTACGACTATTCTGCTCCCCCAATCTCCAGCTTTTGAACTATGGCATGGAAGGGTCGCAATGGTAGATACATGCTTTGCATGCAGTAGATCCCAGGTACAATCTAAACTAAGCATCTCCAGCCAAAAGCCTCAGGTAGCAAATAATGGGCAGCAAGACCCTTCCCTGCTTGAGGCTTGAAAAGCTGGTGTCCGTCAGACAAGATTGGGCTAGATCAGGGTTTTCTCAATCAGTGGTACTAGTACCACCAGTGGTACTTCGGCCGACTGCTGGTGGTACTCGGACCTTGTGCTGAAGCAGTAGCAACAGAAAGGAATTAATACCAACAAACAGGAACAACAACAACAACAAAAAGGTGAGCATTCGCTAAATGTAGAGGGTTTTCAATAACTCTTTCAGGTAAGCTTTACTTTTGGCCCCCAAACGGAAGCCACCTAACATGTGGCATACGACCCCCACTAAATACCGCCTTGAACTCAGTGATCAGACCTGGTATTCCTTTGAATTTCTCGATTTCCAAGGCCCATGTTGATGCATCTGGCTCAGATCTTTCATTAATTTTCCATGGGATCTAACCTACACCATTTCTTGATGTTCTAAAAAAAAAAATTACTTTGTATGATATATTACTTATTTTAATCAAATACAATTTTTTTCTAATTGTCACCGCTATGCCAAACTCACAGGGGATGGTCTGACTTGTGTACATTTCTGACAGCGAAATCGGTAACAACAGCTGCTTTGTGCCAGCTATCTCATGTACCATACCTCTCAAGTCTTGTCATTCACATCTCCCCTAATTACCAAACATCTGCTTTCCATTCCCATTAACACTCCACTACCAGCTTGTCTAGTTTAATATCAATGACCCCTGACCTCCCCCAAGGAAGAGACTTTATGTCAAAATTTCCCCCAAATGGAAGCTGTTTCTGTACTCTAAATTTCTGTGTTTTCAATACGATCACTTCCTGAACTCGGTGTGTCTCGGCACAAAATAAATGCACCTTAAAAGTCCATTTTGGAGGCAGATTGTAGGGGGAAAGATGCCTTCGCTTTTCCATCTCTAAGAACGAGAAGAAGAAAGATTAAAAGCCTGAAAACATTAGTATTAAATGTTACATATAAAGCAGTGGAATGTATGACAGGTTAAAAAAAGGCAGCCTACGGTTAGGGTGAGTGTCTATCTGGCAAATATAGAACTATTATCTGAAATGATATCTGTCGACTTAAGAGAGACCATAATGGAAGGTCCCAACAGCCTTTATTATTTTTTTAATTATAGGTTATTATAACGGTGTTAATGTTCACTGGTTAATACAGGATTCTAAAATTCAAAAGAATTATGACTCTATAACTTAGAACCTTTCTCTCCCCCCTTCTTTTATTCCAGGTTGTGAAATTTATTCCTATTTGGAAATCAGATGGTACTTAAAATATTTAATAGCTTCTTTGTGTATTCGAGTTGCATTATTATACTTTGACAAAGTACAAGGAGGAAAAAAGGGTTGAACGGTGAAAATGTCTTTTGAGCTTTAAATGAGTGTATGACTGACTAATAACCCCACGCACCCTGCCACCCCCAAATCAGGGCAAGGCTAAGAAAAAAATGAAAAAAATCTTTTGTTGCGTTGATGCATTGGGTGATAGTTTAAAAGGTGAGCTGCAATGGTAACTATATCTAATGCATTTTTTTTTTAAGTAAGATGCCCACAAAATGGTCAGAATATGACCGTACATGATGGACGTGAACATCCAAAGTTGCCTTATACCAACTGAGGGCCCAATCCTGTCCAGCTTTCCAGCACTAATGTAGCCATGCCAACGGGGCATTACAGTGGCGTCGCTGGAGGTGGGACAGAACGCTATGTTCTGCATCGCCTTGACCTCCGTTAGTCACTGGCACGAGGTGGCCCCACCCCCTCGCCTTTGGAGCCATTCAGTGGGGCGAAGGCAACATGCAGGAGACTCCGAAGGCGAGGGGTCGGGGCCGCCTCGTGCCGGTGAGTAATGGAGGTCAGGGCGATGCGGAACTTAGCGTTCTGCCCCACCTCCAGCGATGCTACTGGGCATGTGCTGCATCCTGTGGGGGGGCACTCACAGATGCCTCCTCAAGGTAAGGGAACATTTGCAGCTGCATCGGAGCTGGGGATTTCGGTAGGATTGAGTCCTCAGAGTATTGGTCCATCTAGCTCAGCATTCTCTACAATGATTGACAGCAGCTTTCCCGGTTTTCAGACAGGGGATCTTTCCCAGCTTTACCTGAAGATTCTAGTGACTGCACTAACACAAAAAGCAGGTGTTCTATTGAGTTACAGCCTCTCGCCAGACTTCAACTGAGTGTGGGTGAATGCCAGTCCCAGTTTCTCTTCTCGGCTGGCTTTGCTCCCCATGTGTTTCCCATTGCCCCCTTGGGATCCAGGTTTGGGAGCCTTGCCATTATCTGTGACCCCATGTACACTCTCAGCTGCCTCCTTCCCCTCTTCCTTTCTCTCCAGCTACAGCTCATCTCTGTCATATTAGCGAGATGCCCACCAAATTTTGAAAATGATTATGGAAATAGCGTCTCAGAGGTGACTCCTTGCATACTGACCAGAGTTGAAATTTGCTTTTTGTTTGCCCTAGTCTAGGGATTCATGAGCATCAGGCATTAGCAGGACTGGCCTATCCGTGAGGCTGAGTGAGCGGCAGGGGGCGCCCTCCTCCTTCCACTCACTCATGTCCACTGCTCCACCTCCTTTTCCTCCTGCACCTGTGGACGACACTGGCAATCAATGGGTAAGGGGGAGCAGGATTATGTATGCTGCCTCGGTGGCCGCGAGGTCTTGGGCCAGCCCAGTATTAGGCTTGAAATGGGGTCAAGTTGTTGTGCACATTCACAAAACCTAGAGCCTTTGCAACTGGCTGGTTCAAAAGCCCTCAAGGGCTTGAAAGCAGAGGCGACAGGCGCCGGGAGGGCGCTCGGGCGCGTGGGGGTGGGGCCAGCGTTGCGTCGACGCCCCCCCACCCGTTTTGCTCTCATTTCGGAGCCAAACCGGCTCCAGGGCGGGAGGGAGGGCCCAGACACGACGTTGCTCTTCGGGAGAGGGTGAGTTCCCCCGCCCGCATTCTTGCCGCCTGCCCGCGATCGAGCGCCTGGAGCTCCTGCTCCATGTGCTCCACTGTGGTTCCGCCGCTGCTTGAAAGTATCTGTAAAGAGACTTTTGTGATCAATCAGGTCACCCACGGAGACGCAAATGCAAAGCACCTGCTGCTGCAGGCCCTGCCGCCTCCCAGTTCCCCTTTCTCCAAAGCAAAGTGCAGGGAAGGTAGCAACAACAGGCATTTCTGAGGTGCCAACAACATCCCTTTACTGTGAGGACTGGAATGGGTAGTCTGACTCCAAGAATGGTGAGTGGGAAATGAAGGCTATTTGGGTTAAATGGTGGGGTATTAAGCATGAGAAATAAACAACCAAATAAATGCTTTTCAAAAACAATGCAAATAGGTCTGAGATACAAATGGGATGTCACAACGGCACAGATGTATTTCATAAGCAGCAGGATAGCAGTGTTATTCCTCTATGTAGATCATAGGTGGAAGGGTCAGAGGGCAGGGGGGGGTCTCTTGCAGGTAAAGGCTGTAGGTCAAACACAGTTTCTATGATCTTACCCCTCCTTCTCTGTTTTCAGAAACTACCAGCAAATTCAGGATAACACAGACAGACAGACTTCTAGAGTTCCTGGGACAATATCAGCCAGATCCCCAGTGCTGAAACAATGGGAAAACTGCACCGGCATCACACAAGAAGCCTTTCATTGGCTGAATTCATCAACACAGCTCTGGGGTCCACAAAGTTACACTCCATATAGATTGTAAGTCCTTCCCCTTGAATTGATGTTGCTAGCAATGCTTGGTGGAGGGATTCTAAACCAGGAGTGTCAAACTCATTTCATATAGTGGGCTCGGCTGAATAGCGTTCATGGTGCCTGCTAATGGCCAGAAGTGATATCAATAAGCAGGAACTGACTGTGGTGCTGGGGAGAGCCCATTTATTATGGGGGGGCCAGATAAAGAGCAGCAGTAACAGATTTTGGGTTCCAAGATCACTGCAGACGGAGACAGCAGCCATGAAATTAAAAGACGCTTACTCCTTGGAAGGAAAGCTATGGCAAACTTAGACAGCATAATAAAAAGCAGAGATATCACCATGCCAACAAAAGTTTGTATAGTCAGGGCGATCGTGTTCCCAGTAGCAATGTATGGTTGCGAGAGTTGGACCATAAGGAAGGCTGAGTGCCGAAGAATAGATGCTTTTGAACTGTGGTGCTGGAGAAGACTCCTGAGAGTCCCTTGGACTGCTAGGAGATCCAATCAGTCAATCCTAAATGAAATCAACCCTGACTGTTCCCTGGAAGGACAGGTACTGAGGCTGAAGCTCAAATATTTTGGCCACCTAATGCGAAGAGAGGACTCTCTGGAGAAGACTCTGATGCTGGGAAAGATTGAAGGCAAAAGGAGAAGGGGAAGGCAAAGGATGAGATGGTTAGGCAGCATCACCGATGCAACAAACATGAAAATGAGTGAACTCAGGAAGATAGTGGAGGACAGGAAGGCCTGGCGGGATATGGTTCATGGGATCACGAAGGGTCGGACATGACTAAACGACTGAACAACAACAACAAGATAAATAGCTTCGTGGCCCGTATCTGGCCCGTACGTTTTACATTTGAAACCCCTGTTCGAAACAGTGGTGATGAAGAGAGCTAAGAGGAGGGAGGCCATGTGTTCCACTTATGAGCTGTGTTTCCACTAGCCATTTATCATACCAACAAGACCTGACAGTACACCAAATCTAGTAGGATCTGAACTAAAGACTTGACAGTCCTGCAGCGTCGCTGCCATTATGTGCCGAACACCTTTGACCAGAACAGGTTCAATTATAGTACTAGCAAATTCGTATAGCCCTGTGCTGCAGGGAAGCTGCATTGGCACCTGCACGGTGGCTGTGGATGCCAAGGTGGATAGTGAAACAAAAGAATGGATGTTTTTGGTTTTTTTAAAGGCAGGGAGGATATCAGTGGAGTGAGTTTGTTTGCAAAACCACCAAAGTGGGAATTGCTGCTGGCGTGCAGCATTGACTTCGTTGTTGACTTCCCTAAAGAAACCTATCATAGACAAACAGTTTAACATGGGGAGGGGGGGGATGATCTTTTAATCTCAACAATGAAAGCATTCCAGCCTTTGTATCTGCTGACTTACAAAAAAAAAGTCCTTCTGAACAACAAAAGATGGAGAGTAATTACATAAATCTCTTCATTCTTGATGAAGACACAATGGAGTATAAGGAAATCAATAGCGTTTCTGCTGTAATTCTTGTTTTTATTATGAGCTAAAAGCAAACTTGTTAAAATTGGATTCTGCATTGTGTGTGTGTGTGTGTGTGTGTATGTGTGTGTGTGTGTGCTTTTGTGTGTGCATATGGAAAATTAACATCCACTGAGCAGCATAGCCAGAAAACACAGGCTTTTAATGCTTAAAGAGGATTCCTTCCCTCCTCCCTTTTCTAAATAATGTTGGCGATGCTGTGAAATCTGACTTCAGGAAATGGGTATCAGACGAGCAATTTCACATTCTTACATACAACTTGGAAATCTGATAGAACCATAAAAATGCGGCTTCACTGACTGCTCAGCTCACAGTCCCAGTGCCTAAAGGTTGCCGACATAATTGAAATCTGTGTATTAAATAAACTAAATGCACCCCGAAGTCAAATGTTTCCACCTTATTTTCGATAAATTGGCTGTAATGGTTTTATCCCACAACATCCATTTACAATATTTCCTGCCCGGGAATGAGTAATACTGTTGATTTTTGTGAAGAAAAAGGTGGAAATGATTGCATTTAAAAATATTTAAGAGATGGGCCTGCATACCTTTGAATTAAATTAAAAGAAAAATATTTCTTTTTTTGTGGAGATGATTGCATTCATATTCTGTTTTGTGTGAAAAGTAGATTCCAAAAAGCTTTTAACTAATTTGTTCAATTTGTTTCAAAGCCAACATGAATAGGCTTGGTGCAAATTCAGATTCATTAAAACTTAATTAATATGCATCATTATGCAAATGAGGTTGCAGTTAATGAGTTCTTAAAAGAAGCTTTCTTTAATTAGTTCAGTTTTAATGGCATCATCATTTATCTGACTTGTTTTTAAAGCCACATGACATACAAAAAGTGACCATCCTCTGTAATGTTGCTGTTTTTTGTTTGCTAATTGTGTTTCATCTCCTTCTTTTAATGCTGCAAACTTTGGGGGGGAAAAAGTGCAATGATTTGATGTTCAGTTCTGTTTACTGATATTTCAGCTAAAATCCAGTGGCTTGTTTATAGCAGAGTTTATGAGTGCTTCCCCCCTCCTTTTTCAGTTCTTTAGTTATGTTTCCGACTGTTCCTTAGCTACTTCAGATTTTGCTATTTTCCCCCCTAATGTACAGAAAGGGAAGATATGTAAATGTCTCTGTCTTCCAATGCTGCAGTGATTTATTCTGTGTCTCATCTGTTCCTCATGCTGCATTTATACCCAATAAGGCAACAATACTTTTCTATTATAATAATCATAATAATAAAAGGAGTGGGTTCATGGAGAAGTTATACTGCCAGGATCTGAACTTTGGAGAGGTTACTAGAATGAAGGAAAAGGAACAATGGCAATAAGATAGAAAAGGGCAGGGACAAACAACGAAGATTTCCAAGCACCCAGGAGTTTCTTTCTACATGTGGAAGTGTCGGGAATACAGTAAGTTTTAAAATATCATTTGGTTTTTTTTATCAAAAAAAGTATTTTCTGCTAGGTAAATGTGTTTCCACCGTTGGATGCAGAAAGTAATATTTTGCAGTGGAAGCTGGTATATGTGGGGGAGAGAGAGGGAGCATGTTGGAAGAGTCCATAGGTTTGCATGCAGGTTTAAGAGAAGCTAAACTTTGCATTACAGAAGTCTCAGTAAGTATTTCTAGCCTCAGCTAGCAGGCCCGGGAAAGACCTCTGATTGAGAAGTAGTCAGAGAATGCTGTCAGAGGGGACACTGTTGAGTAAGAACAACTCACACAGTCTGACTATAAGGCAGCTTCATATGACCCACAGAATAAACTCACATTTTTGTACTGTCAAATAATCAGTGCTGCAGACTAGAACAGCAGGCATACATGCAGCTGGCTATTCATGACTGTGTGGACAAGAACTATCCTCAATCAGTGACAAGAATGCACGGTTGTTGATTTTGCTCTGATTGGTGGTTCCAATGGTTCTCCACATGAAGGGATCATATGACATGATTTTGGTCCCATGACATTCCAAGAATGTCTGTTTGGAGGAACCACATGGACCGGATCAATGGCATGTTTCGTTCCCATGTGAATGTATTCTGATTCGAAGTGGAACAAAACTGAGGATCTCTGGTGTGCTCGGGCAGTTCATTGCTGTTCTGTAGTCCAGAAGTTACTGGTTTAAATCCTGATAGAATGGCTGCCAGAGGGCCAAAGAGGTTCTACCTTTGAAAATTCAGATGTGGAAAGGCTTTAGTTCAGCAGTACTGTATTCACGTTCCTGCTGGAGCCAGTTCAAGATACTGCAACATGACAAGAGTCAGAAAGAATTGGCTGTGGGTAGTGGCGTCGCTCCAGGTGGGGCGGAGCTCTAAGTTCTTCTGTGCTCCGACCCACCATTACACGCCTGCACGAGGTGTTGCCTTCGCAGCCCTAAAAGGCTCTGAAGGTGAGGGGGTGGGGCCGCCTCATGCGGGCGTGTAACGGTGGGTCAGAGCACGCGGAACTTAGAGCTCCACCCCACCTGGAGCGACACCACTGGCTGTGGGAGTCTTTAAAAAGAAAGAACAGTAGGCCACAACAGGACTCAAAGCCAGTGTAGGTGCTGTAGCCTGACACCAGTGGCTTAGTTGCCCAGCACATGAGCCACTCTGCCATCTGCATTCTTCACCAGTCACCTCTGCTCCAGCTCAAACCCACCTGAGCATCAGCTGAAAGCACCATGAAGAAATGGCTTCCCCCAACCTGCCACGTCAGGCTGAGGTGAGTCTCTTTCTCCTCAGGAGAAAGTTGAAAGGTTTGGAGTCGGTTGCTCCCTAAACCACCGTGGGTGCTAAAATTAGACCTGAAGAAAAATTAAAAAGTTCAGAAAGTTTCCCTTCCCCCCCACAAGATATCAAAACCATCATTTTAGTTTATGTATATACAGCTGGTCACTGCTGGTGCAGCGTATTGGCTGAAAGCGCATGCAGGGAGGGAGGCCGTTCCTAGTTCAAATCCCATCTAAGCCGTGAGTTGCAAGCCCCCGTCTCTCAGCCTCAGACCTCCTCTGCAATATGAGGATAATAACATTGACCTACTTGCTGGAGGTGTTGTAAGGATGACTGAGGTAATGTACTTCAGGAGCTGAACTGCTTTGACTGCTCCAAAGCACCGTTATATTGAAAGTATGACTCATCTTTGATCCCCATGTGGGTGCAGCTGTGCCCACAGGAAGAAATCAATCCCCCCAAAAAATTCTCAAGTAAATTTCAGACTGGGGCCCTGGAGTGGAGCAACATGACTGGATGACTCTGTATTCACAGCAGGCATGAGTAGTTGCTGATGCACCCCAGTGTGCATACGCCAAAAGCTGGCCAGGGTGGCTGAGAAGTCAGCTCCATAAATCCTTCCTGTGCAAAGGTGGATGCTGCCATTGGTGGATCATGAAAACATTTTTAGAAACATCAGAACAAGAGTGTTATTTAAAAACCATCAAACAAAGACATGGGAATCTAGTTTTTAGAGCACAGCTTCAAAAGGAAGAGCTTTTAACTATCTAGTAGTCTGTAGTCAACGCCAAAAAAAAAAGTTGGAGACGCGAATTATTTGCACTATTGTTGATGCTTTATTCCAAAGTAATCTGCAGTATGAACGAATGACAGACCCACAGACATTGTAAATGACATAATCACTCTGATGGCTGGTATACTATAGCCGCGAATGCATGCATTGTAAACAAGGCCAAAGCACACACTATTTTAAGGCATGCTAGTTCTTTCAAGTGATGAAAGCGTAGCAGATATTGAATGGCAAACCTTCCCACTGTGAATGACAGACAGAAATAGCGAGGCTTGAAGAGTACAGGTAGAATGGACTAGAGATCGCTGCAAAATTCCATCCAATGAATGGAGAAAGCCAATGGGAACATGGGAAATTCGCATGTGGCTCCAAGTTGTCCACACTATAATAAATAGTATAGGGGTGGCCAAACTTGCTTCACGTAAGAGCCACATACGATAAACTTCAGATGTTTGAGAGCCACAATATTGAAGAAGCATTTACATTCTTAAATATATTTACTCACTATTAACATTAAACTTACGTTTCAATCCAGTGGACTTTCAATTTATACTTGGTAAATAACTATAAAGCTTGAAAAATTGTTATTTACCTCTTATATTAATTGTGATGCAAAAAGGAGCTCAGTCGACATATTTCTGAGAGCCGCACATTATAGGTCTAAGAGCCACATGTGGCTCAGGAGCCACAGTTTGGCCACCCCTGGGCTATACCTTGATAACAATCACTCATCAAATGCAACTTTTAAGTGGCAAATATTTAAACCTGAAGAAATTCGCACTCTCTTCAGTTTTTCCACCCCCGGCATAATAAATATTCTACTAATTAGTTTCATTTTTAACAAGAGGATTAGACTCCCCCACCCACCCACCAGTTTGTCCCACAGTTCAAAGCTCAGGTCAAACATATAAAATGTCACACAGTCATTGTTTAATTGATGCCGCATTCCTCCTGAACACAGGACAAGAGGGAGCCATCAATTACAAGGAGAATAGTGAGGTTTTCATCCAGTTTCCAACTGCAGAAGAAAGAATAAACAAATTAAACAACAGTTTTACTGAGTTTATTTGACATACAATACAATCTGTGGGGGCGAGAGAGTTCATTACATATCTGTTTCCCCTTAACATTGGTATTGTGAATTGCAAAGAAAGAAAGAAAGGAGAAAGAATGGTGAATAATATATATAAAAAAGGAGGTACATTTTAGAAACGAGGATTGTAAGCTTCAGTTGTTTCCAGATAGGGAGAATATAAGAGAACTATGCTTATGACAGAATTTCATTCTCTCTCTCTCTCTCTCTCTCTCTCTCTCTCTCTCTCTCTCTCTCTCTCTCTCTCTCCTTCCCAAACAGTTGTTACTTTTCTCAAACTGCAAATGTTACCAGTATGACATTTCAATAATATGCGTATATACTCAGCAGAGGTTCTTGTTCCATTTTCTGCAACAAGAGTTAGATATTCTTCACGATGTAATACTCCACAAAGGATATTGACACCTTTAAACTCAGGAGAGAAAACTCCTCCCTATTTATTTTGTTTATTTATTAAAATTATATGCCACTGCACATCAAAAAATACCTGCATGGTTCACAATCAAAGGCACTAAAACTTCACAAAAATGCCACATACAAAATAAACTGGCATACAAATACGTGTGTATATTTGCAATGTGTTGTGTACCGCAGTTTAAACACATACAATAAAATGCTATGTACAGAATATTCAAATGTGTAAGAATAAAAAGATACCATGAAATGACATATCCAAAATACAAAACACAGAAGAAAAGCAAGAAATAACAGATAAAAGATTCTAACAAAGGTAAAGGCTTTACTTTGACAAAAAATACTCAGAAACGTGGGGTAATGTTATCAATCAAATAAACAGATAGTACCATTACAAAAAGAAAGAGACAAAAAAAAATGACAGGATCAACAGTCCCAAATCTTCCTAATCAGGAAGTTTAATTGAGCTTCTAAAACCAACAGCCCAATCCTGTTCTGAAGATCCACCGGGCGGTCGAGGCTGCCCTCCAGATCCTGAGCTCCGCGGCGGGCAGGCACCCCGCGGCGGAAAGTCTACTCGGGGAAGGGGATGCTCGTCCCCTTCCCTGGGGGGGGGGGCGATCAGCCTCAGAATTGTGCCAGATATTTTGCTGGCGGAACTTGGAGGAGGCCGTGTAACGGCTCAGCCGATCTGCGGGGGTCAGGATTCGTCCGAGGCTGATCCCCGCCCCCTCCCTGATTGGCTGGGCCTATTGGCCCCTGCTGTTTGCTCCCGAACTGCCCCCCCCCTCTGCTGGATCCTTACCTAGGTCTGGCGGGGGGTGGGAGACAGTCCGGGTGGCAGAGCAGGGCAGGCAGGCCTTGCACCGCCCTCCCCTGCTCGGAAGTAGACACAAACATGCCTTATGGCACGTTTGCGATGTCTTTGGCTGGTTGAACGCTCGTTCCACTGGCCGAATTTAGTACTGGATTGCACTGATAGTAAACTCAGGAGTTGAAAATTCAGTAAATTTGGGAGTAAATTCAGCAGTAAATTAAGTGGTTCGGGAGTCAGACTTAGACATGGAAGATCCAGGTTCAAATCCCCACTTAGTCATGAAGTTTCCTGGGTGACCTTGGCCCTGGGCCAGTCTCTATCTCTCAGTCTCACCTACCTCACAGGGTTGTTGTGAGGACAAAGGGAGGGAAGGAACTATGTACACCACCCTGAGCTCCTTGGAGGAAGGGCAGAATAAAAATGTGCAAAATAATAAATTGGCCACATTAATCTTTTCACGAAAGAGGGTACCATTGTGCTGCATTCATGCATTGTGAATTAATGGTGTATTTATTTATTTATTTATTTATTTATTTATTTATTTATGTACAATATTTTTATCCCACCTTTCTCCCCGAAGGGACCCAAGGCAGCTTACAACAGAAAAAAATACAATGCCAAAAAAGTGCATACATAAATAGTTACTTTCAAAACAATAAAAAACAGTTGACATTGTTTCCTTCAGTACAGTCCAGCATTTTGGCTTCTCCCTCTTTCCTTGGATCAGGCAACCTGCAGCTGTCCTCAGGCAGCGTGACCTAGCCAGGGAGTTATGTAAAACAAGGAATGCTTTCACATTCTCAACTAAAATTCTCTCCAGTGTTTGGAGTTCAAAATTAGTCATTTGTTTCCGAAGTGCAACCAATGCATTTGCTGCTCCATGTTTTTATTTCCACATTTTTGACAGACCACAGTGCATGCATGTTTTGCTGCCACCTTAAGTCCCTTCAGGTCATTTGTATTTCTTCCCCTCTATATTACCACTTGTATGCATCAATGAAACACCACAAAGAAGCAATCCTTATGTGCTTGTAGTACTATGATTGCATCAAGAGTCTTTTGTGTGGTGTTTTACCCATGCATACATGCATTTACATGCCGTCTAAAATGCTGCAATAAACAACTTGATCCGATTGGACACTTTGGTTCCCAATGTATAAGAGCACATTATGCACCTCAGTAAAAGAGCACCAAAAATAGTCTTGATTCAGTAATGTGTATTGCTTTTCAGTTTGCATTAGTCTAAATGGGAGAAATACTGGCAGAAGATGAGCTTCCTGTGAAAATATAAGTGAAGAACTCCCAGACTTGCAGCCCTGTTGCATTCCATTCATTGGGAAGACCACTGCCTCCATACAGAGAAATGTTTTCTATGGAGAGACCACAACTTCACTCAAATGAGTGAATATAACTGGATAATTTAGTTACAATTATTAATCAAGAATTGTCAATTTGTAGAAAGGGGTAATAATATGCGTAAGGATAGGATTCTTATGGGACCAAGCTCAAAGAAAATACAAGAAACACTACTAATAGAGACTGGATTAGTTTGAGACAGAGTCATAATGATAGCTAAATCTCATGAAACAGCCAGAAAAGAAACCATTCATCTTCAAGTGATGAAAGCCACCAAGAATCATCTTCAAGTGATGAAAGCCACCAAGAATCGGCCTGAGTGGCTCCGTGAAAGTAAAAATAGTGCCCCCGTTGCTATAACTACAGGGACACCTTGCAATGAGGGGAAGGGGGTGGTAGTGGAAGAGGAGGCCTGGTTTAAAACCTGGCTGCTTCCAAGGATGAAGGTTGGCAGGGTACAAGCTGAGGGAAACTGTCAGCTGTGCCTAGAGCCAGGCAGAGCAGAAGATAGCCCAGAAAGGCCCTCTGATGCCAGGAGAAGGAGGATAAGGGTGCAAGGGAACCGCCTCCCCTCTGGATCCAAGCTGGTGGCGGACATTCTTAACCTCTCTGTGGCCAACCCCCCTCCATCCTACGGCTGAGAATCGAATGAGTCGAAAACGTTGAGCCGCGCATGCGCATGGCACGGCTGGAAGCTTCAGACTTGCCCCATTCCCGGCTGGGAAATTGGGCAAGTCCTAAGCGTCAAGCCGGGCAGACATATGGCGAGCAAGCATGGAGCTCTGGGCGGTGCGGGGGCACAGTATGGCATGGCATGGGAGTCCGGCCGCGGCGACAACGAGGACGACAACAGCAGCAGCAAAAAAGGCAAGTCAATACGGCACGAAAATGGCCAGAATTTTTTTAAAAAAAATATGGCGGGAGGAATGTAGGGGTGGGTGGGTCCCAGTTTGGGTCCCTCAAAATATGGTAACCCTACCCATTGCCCCCTGTCAGTGGCAGCCAGTGAGGTGGGCTGAGGGTGGGGAAATGCAAAATGTGATTATATCAGAACACAGAATAAGAATAACTACAATACACGTTGACAGGGAGGCCATGTTTGTTGTAATGCATAGTCGTGCCTTAATTAAGGAAGCAATCCACCAAGCGTTGTTGCGACAGAAGTTTCATGTCGGCAGCTGGCACAAAGCTCCCCTGTAGGACCCACTGAAATGAAAGACATCATCCCTTGTTTCAAAAATCCCTCTGTGAACTAGGTACTGCACAAAGCTTCACAACCGAAAGAACATTGTCTGCAGGCTTACTATTCTAATGGTAAGATCCAGCCAAAATTAGTCCTCTTTATAGAAATTATTAAAAACTCATTTCATTCTCTTGTATTCCTCTCTTGACGTTCTGTTTTGATTTCGCTTCTTTATTTCGTTAATTATTGTATAGGGTTCTTGTTACTGCAATGCCGTCCTAAGTTCTTTTTTTAGCATCATTCATCAAATGCAACATTTTCTCCCTTCAAATTTCCTTCCCTTTTGTCTTGTGTTTTTATTTAGCTTACAAATCTGCAGGTGGTGGACTCTATGTATTTCTAACTACATTCAGCAAATGGCTAATGTATTTTAGCCACTTTTACATATAAATGATAATGACCAAGATCATGATGATGATGTCTTCAGTTACAACTGATTTCAGTGGGAGAGTTAAGCATATACTTAACATAAGCAGCTATCTTGAGTGACTCCAGAGGAAGACTTGTGTTGAATCCACTCAAACATGGGCTAGAGCCCATTTTAGGGACTACTCTGTGGTGATGATGGTAGCAAAGACAATGTACTATTCTGCCACCATCACATCCATGGAGAGCCACCCAGTGGAGTTGTTTTGGGTGGTCCATGCAGGGCCTCTGAAAGGGGGGTTAAGGGGGTACAATCGTACCTGAGCCCAGGGTCAAAAATGGGTCAAAAGGGGCCCAGGAGCAAAAAGGGGGGCCCAGGAGCCAAATTCACATGAAGGGAAGGGGCCCAAAAGAAACTTTGTACCCCCTGATAAAACTCCTCTGAGTGGCCCCGGGTCCATGAAGTTTTACATTTGGGTGCAGAGGGTGTCCACTGTGACCAATATGCAAGACACTTGCATTGACTGTTCCTGTTGATGTTCTTCATCCTCTTTCTCTATTAGTCCAGTTCTTATGGATTCTTTTCAAGTTGTGCAGCTTAAAGTGCTCTATGTGGGGCTCCCCTTGAATACTGTTTGAAAACTTCAGCTAGCTGCATGATCATTGGCAGGCACAACGTGTGGTTGTCAGCTGCACTAGTTGCCACACTGTTTCCTTGGTGCAATTCAAGGTGCTAGTTTGGACATTTAAAGTCCTAAATCAGGGGTTCTCAACCAGTGGTACTTCGGGCCAACTGCTGGTGGTACTTGGACCTCCAGACTGCCGGACCGCCACCGCGGCACAGAAACACCCCCCAGCGCTTTTCGGCTCCTTTTTGGAGTCAAATGGCACCCGGGAGGGTGGGAGGGCCAAACTTGCAGCCGAGAACGGCTGCAAAGAGGAACCAGTGGTGGTGGTGGGCAATGGATCTGGTGGCAGGTACACCCCTCAAGACCCGCCGCTTGGGGCCCACCGTCACAACGCCTCTGTGAAACTGCTCACCCCCTGAGATGAACTGAGCAGGATTTCTGGCATGTTCTGCCTTTGGCAGAGGTGTACCTGGGGGTGATGTGTGAGAAGCCCTTCTCTGCAGCATCTTCTTGCCCCAGATGTAAGGTGAACTCCTTCACTTCCACTGTTCCGATGTTGGTTCTAAACATTTCTGTTCTGTTGAGCTTTTGGAGCCTCCATTTGTAGTGTTATGATATTGTTTTCTGGTGCTGTATAGTATTTAAATTGTCTTTTTACTAACATTGAATTTATTTGTATTTTATTTTATTGTGTTATTAGTTGTGAGAAAGGTGGAATACAAATATTTTTTTAAAAAAAGAAACTCCCTTCCATTGAATGCAACAGTAATGAAAAGTGCTTAACTTTGATTAAACTTGGATTGTACAATCAAAGAGAATTGAAGAGAAGTTGTGCTTTATAGATTCTGTTATCCTAAGACATCAATGAAGGTGGACCATTTTCATCAAATACTTGTGCGACTGACAAAACCCAACATTCCAAAGCATGTTAATGCGAGTAGATAAATAGGTACCGCTTGCGGGAAGGTAAACAGCGCTCCGTGTTCCAGCTGCATGCTACACGCTACGGCAAGGAGAGTCATGCCGGCCACATGACTACAGAGGTGTCTTCGGACAACGCTGGCTCTTCGGCATTGAAATGGGGATGAGCACCACACCCTAGAGTCGGACACAACTGGACTTAATTGTCAGGGGTCACCTTTACCTTTACCTTAAAGGGGAGGAAAGCATTGGTCTACACATGCAGTAAAATGAGGTGATAAATTCCTGATGTGGTGGAATTGACTGTCAGCCCAATCCTATCCCCTGCCAGCATATAACACACAGCACCGCTGCTGGAGTGCATGCTGGGGGGGGGGGAGTAAACAGCCCCAGAGAGGTAAGTAAAGCTTTTTCTTACATACCTCCCCGTAGGTCACATGGCCTCCAATGGGTCTCCTCGGCTGCCCGTGGGTCTCCTATTTTCCTGGCATACGTCCAAGGAGACTCAAGGGGTGTTCGGGGTGGGGAAAGGAATTTGGTGTGTGTCACTGCTGCTGAGATCCTCCCACTCCTGCCCCTGAACTGCCCCCTGCCTAGACCACTCCCTGCCCCAAACTGCCCCCGAACCACCTATGGGGAGTGCTGGCAAAACTTTGGTGATTTGTGGGGTAGCAGCAAATCTCATCAGCACTCCTTCTAGCTAGTGGCCTCTCTCTCTCTCTCTCTCACACACACACACACACACACACACACACACACACACACACACACACACACACACACACACACATACATACACAACACTACATAATGAGAGTCATTTTGGGCCTTTGGGCCCTGGCCCAGCCTAACTGCTTGTTGTTCTAATTTTCCCCTTGCAGAGACAGTCTTAGACAGACAAAGAAACTTTCAAAACACTGTCACTACATCAGCCATCCAAAGTGAGACCATCCATTCCTCCGCCACAGACCTCAGCCACTTCCTTCAGCTGTACCTGTCGACGAGGACATAGTTTTGCTTTACATTGATGAATGAATGCAGGTGACATGACCCTCTCATTTGCTGAGCCACGTTATATGCAAAAACAATCTGACTTGACTTGTGCAGGCTTGCTGAGAAACACTGTAAGGGGTAAGCAATAAATAGGAAAATAGGAAAGAGCACATAAAACTGATGAGTACTTACCCTCTATTCCCTACTGATGTTTCTACTTGGCTCTGCTTAGCATTTCAATCTATATAAAGTCAATGGGCCATATAACCTTTTTCTACATACACTAACCAATTAACATTATTCTTTAATAGGAAGAAGTTTAGGGGATGTGTTGTCTCCTCCTTTTATTCCAAGTAACATTGTTTACTAAACCACAATACCAATGCCAGCTTCAAGGGCCAGGCTTACTTTATGAAGCGTGTAAGGGGCGATAGAGTGGGGGGGGGAGATATCTCTATATACAGTATATATACTTATATACAGATTAACAACGCAATTAATATATATACAGATTAACAACGCAATCCTGCGTAGGATGCGGTTGTGCCAGTGTGGCCCAGGCTTACCTCGTGGGAAGGGGACTTTTGTCCTCTTCCCCCAGTGTAAGCACCGGAGGCCCAAATGGGCCTCCTCGGATGCGCACCAGGTCTGGAGTGTGCGGGGAGGTCGTATAAGGCTTGCACGGCCTTGGAAGGCGACGGGGATACGACGGAGTGCGATGCCGATATCCCCAACCCCTCCTGGGCTTGAAACATATCTGGATCCTTTCATAAAAGTTGTTTTGCGCCATTTTGGTGTTGTTGTTTTTTCACTTTCTGTTATTGGTCTTGTTTGTTGGTGCCGATCTCCTTGCTTACTTTAGAATTCTACAAAGGTCTATAGCAGAAATAAGTACATAAAGAAAGAAAGAACGAAGGTGGATGTAGTCGCGTCGCTATGACGCGCGTCACCCCAGAGCGGGGGCGTGCGTCACCTTTAAGAAATCGGCTCCACCCCCGCACGTGACGTCACGCGCGGGCGCAGTGCAACCCCCCTGCGCCGTTTTTGGCTCATTTCAGAGCCAAACGGACGCGAGGGCGGGCAGGCGGGCAGGCCCACCTCCAATGACTAACTGTGAGTACCGGGGGGGACGCGCGTCACCCTTGTGCGCGTGTCGCCCCCGGGCGGCCCGCCCCGCACGCTTCCCTTTGTCAACACCAGTGGGTGGATGTACCTTAGGAGTGCAAAGTGAACAGGAGACATACAGTCAATTCTTGTCATACGCGTATCCGCGAGCACCAAGATTGAGACCACCTTGCGCTATTGGTAAGGTATGTCTCACGTTCCGCAATCCCTGCTGCTAAGGAAGCTTGCAGAGACCTTCCTTAGGCAACAGGGATCATCAAACAGGCATTCACGATCAACACGGAGCGCTTTGAAATGAACAGGGAAAGTGTCTGTGGCTTCCCCCTGCCTCTTCAAAGGGCCCCACACTGGTCATGGGTGCCATTTTGAATGTCCCTGCTGCACTCAGGAAGGTTCTGAATGCTGCAGGGACATTCAAAACGGTGCCTGCAATCAGCAGGTACCCTCTGGAGGCAGCAGGTGAGGCACCTATCCAACCCCCTAACCCCCTGCACAGAACCCCAATGATCCCATAGAATTAATGGCTCAGTATTCAGGAATTTGCGACATGCAGGGTTTCTAAGAACCTAACACCCGTAGGTAGCAAGAATTGACTGTATGTGAATTTTGATTCTTTGTTTCTATGCAGCTTCATAACATATAAAGTAGGCTGTTGCAAGTCATTCTTATGAGTTTTTTCTGCATTGGACAGGGAAAAACTGAGTTTTTCCTGCATTGAACTAACCACATCTTGCCCCATAAGCCTCCATTTCAAGCATTATAAAGGGCCACGGAAACAGGAAATACAAGTTAATTTCTCTCCCAGTTTCTGCCACAAGTTCAATGATCCAAAACTGCTACTAGAACCCAAGCAGATGTTTTGGGGATGTGGGGCTGCTGCCAACTCACATACACACACCCCCATATAGCATCCTGGTAACTGCCTGGTTTGGATGATGCCACCCTAAGAGACCTCCCATTGTGTGAAAAGGAATGGAGGTGTGCCACATGCCCCTTCCCACCTGTTTCACCCCTGCGTGATTGCGCAAGGATGGAATGTCCAAACTGGCTCCCAAATCATGCCATTGATATAGGATTTCATTGCAGCATATCGGCTTCACTATTAGGGGCTGTTTTAAATAATCCATCCTTATGTGGCCTTGTGGAGGTGAAGAATAGATTTCGGGCATTAGACCTGGTAGACAGAGTGCCTGAAGAACTATGGACGGAAGTTCGTAACATTGTACAGGAGGCAGCAACGAAAACCATCCCAAAGAAAAAGAAATGCAAGAAAGCAAAGTGGCTGTCAGATGAGGCTTTACAAATAGCTGTGGAAAGAAGGAATGCAAAAAGCAAAGGTGAAAGGGAAAGATATAAACAACTGAATGCAGATTTCCAGAGAATAGCAAGGAGAGATAAGAAGGCCTTCTTAAATGAACAATGCAAGGAAATCGAGGAAAACAACAGAATGGGGAGGACTAGAGATCTCTTCAAGAACATTGGAGATATCAAGGGAACGTTTTGTGCAAAGATGGGCATGATAAAGGACAAAAAAGGCAGAGACCTAACAGAAGCAGAAGAGATTAAGAAGAGATGGCAAGAATACACAGAAGAACTATACAAGAAAGATCTGAATGTTCCTGATGACCACGCTGGTGTGGTCACTGACCCAGAGCCGGACATCCTAGAGAGTGAAGTCAAGTGGGCCTTAGGTAGCATCACTAACAACAAAGCTAGTGGAGATGATAATATCCCAGCTGAGCTACTTAAAATCCTAAATGATGATGCTGTGAAAGTGCTGCACTCAATATGCCAACAAATTTGGAAAACTCAGCAGTGGCCAAAGGATTGGAAAAGGTCAGTTTACGTTCCAATTCCAAAGAAGGGCAGTGCCAAAGAGTGCTCAAACTATCGCACAATTGCACTCATTTCACATGCTAGCAAGGTTATGCTCAAAATCCTACAAGCTAGGCTTCAGCAGTATGTGGACCGAGAACTACCGGACGTACAAGCTGGGTTTCGAAGAGGCAGAGGAACTAGAGATCAAATTGCCAACATGCGCTGGATCATGGAGAAAGCACGAGAGTTCCAAAAAAACACCTACTTCTGCTTTATTGACTACGCAAAAGCCTTTGATTGTGTGGATCACAACAAACTGTGGCAAATTCTTAAAGAGATGGGGGTACCAGACCACCTTACCTGTCTCCTGAGAAACCTGTATGCGGGTCAAGAAGCAACAGTTCGGACCGGCCATGGAACAACCAACTGGTTCAAAATTGGGAAGGGAGTACGGCAAGGCTGTATATTGTCACCCTGCCTATTTAACTTATATGCAGAGTACATTATGAGAAATGCAGGGCTGAATGAATCGCAAGCCGGAATCAAGATTGCCGGGAGAAATATCAACAACCTCAGATATGCAGACGATACCACCCTAATGGCAGAAAGTGAAGAAGAACTAAAGAGCCTCTTGATGAGGGTGAAAGAGGAGAGTGCAAAAGTTGGCTTGAAACTCAACATTAATAAAACTAAGATCATGGCATCTGGGCCCATCAATTCCTGGCAAATAGAAGGGGCAGAAATGGAAGCAGTAACAGATTTTACTTTTCTGGGCTCCAAGATCACTGCAGACGGAGACAGCAGCCATGAAATTAAAAGACGCTTACTCCTTGGAAGGAAAGCTATGGCAAACTTAGACAGCATAATAAAAAGCAGAGATATCACCATGCCAACAAAAGTTCGCATAGTCAGGGCGATGGTGTTCCCAGTAGCAATGTATGGTTGCGAGAGTTGGACCATAAGGAAGGCTGAGCGCCGAAGAATAGATGCTTTTGAACTGTGGTGCTGGAGAAGACTCCTGAGAGTCCCTTGGACTGCTAGGAGATCAAATCAGTCAATCCTAAATGAAATCAACCCTGACTGTTCCCTGGAAGGACAGATACTAAGGCTGAAACTCAAATATTTTGGCCACCTAATGCGAAGAGAGGACTCTCTGGAGAAGACTCTGATGCTGGGAAAAATTGAAGGCAAAAGGAGAAGGGGAAGGCAAAGGATGAGATGGTTAGACAGCATCACCGATGCAACGAACATGAAAATGAGCGAACTCAGGAAAATAGTGGAGGACAGGAAGGCCTGGCGGGATATGGTTCATGGGATCACGAAGGGTCGGACACGACTTAACGACTGAACAACAACAACATGTGGCCTTGTGGGGATGGCACACTGGGTGGGTGGAGAGTGTAGTGGTAGTGCACCATCACTCCCCTCTGCACAATGGGCTCAAAGCCATATTGTCCAAATAATCCCAACATCTAGTAAAGAAAATGTGTAACGTGATGTTGTAGTTCTCAGTGTTTTCCCACCCTGAGATAATTCAGTGGCTGCTGCTTGCAGAGGGTGAGGAAATGAATCATTATGATATGGTACCATACATTTATTTTACTAGATAATACTGCAGAGGTGGGGGGCAGAGATGGGTCAATAGCGGTCATGCATCCTTTTAACATTTAATTAGGCCCATAGGCAGTTGCCATGCTGAAATACACTTAGCACTAAAACTGTTAGTTTTTTCATGTGCAGCAAGTACTCACTTAGTTTAGTTTATTAACCATACGGTCATAGACCAGCTTGAGTCAGATAACAACATATCCTACATACTAAAAACAATACATTCATAACCCTGAAAATGGCTAAAAACACACATTTCTCAAATCTACTAAACAACCGGAACAGAAATATATTTTGATCTAAAAATGTTGTTCCAATTGTAAAATTTTACAATGGATTTTGCTGGTGGCTGCAAAAAAAGTTTGCTCTCAAAACTGTAGTTCGAGAAACAATGCGTTTCAGAAGCTCTTTACAAATATCTGAGTCAGTGAGACCGGAATACCTTCTAATCAGGGGGAAAATAAGCCTTAGTCGAATTTCATCATAAAACAAGTCCTCCCTTAAAGTTGTCGATAGGTTCATGGAAACTGCAACTTTAAGTGAAACGACTTATAACGAAACCAGTTTTACCATAGGTTAATTGAGTTTACAACGGCATATTGAGTTTACGAAGTAAAACAAGAGTTTACGACGGCATATTCCTGGACACAAAACATCAACTTCTAAATAAAGACCCCAAACACTTCTAATATAAAACATTGAAATAAATGTGAGCTTTCTGGTCTGGAGAAAACCCATACAGACATGGAGAGAGCGTTCAAACTCCACACAGACTGTGGCCCCGGCCAGAAATTGATTTTTTTTCCCTCAACAAAATGACTTATAATGAAATAACTTTAAGTGAGGACTTGCTGCACAGAGATAAATGTATTCCCAAGAGCTCTGAAAGATCTCATTAGGATGGCTTTTCCAATGAGATTAGCGAGGGGGGGGGGCTAGTTTGGACAATGCTTGTTTGACTAACTCCCACTCCACATGGTTCAGAAGTGTGCAGACTATGAGTGGGCACACATCCCACTCCTCCCATTCCCAGCATGGGGAAGGGTTTGATTAGGCAACTGCTCCTGGGCATGCAGTGGCGTTGCTCCAGGTGGGGCGGAGCTGTAAATTCCGCGACGCTCTGACCCACGGTTACTCGCCCGCATGAGGTAGCCTCACCCCCTCGCCTTCGGAGCCTTTCAGGGCTCTGAAGGCGAGGGGGTGGGGGCGCCTCGTGCGGGCATGTAACGGTGGGTCAGAGCACAGCCGAACCTAGAGCTCCACCCCACCTGGAGCAACGTCACTGCGGGCATGCTGTGGAGGGGTGGAAATATATGGGGTCACCACGAAATCATACCTTAAGATTTAATTCAGGGATGATCCAGGATAGTTTGGGGCCTGAGGCATAAAATCCAAATACAATTGTACTGTAAATGAATAATTGACAATTTGCTGCCCTTCAATGGTATCTCAGAATGAACTGAATGGTGGTATGTTCTCTCCATCTGTATTTGTTTCCCTTTCTGGTATTTTCTGCACATGGACCTGCTTTGATTTACCCAACAATTTGGAAGGGAAGGAAATATGCAGTGTCACCCTTGCTGCTACTCAATTGGAGCGGAGGGTTAAACCACATGCATTAGAAGAATGCAGCAGATATTTTCACTTGCAAGCGTGCAGTCCCTTTCTGAGAAGAGGGTTTATTTGTAAAAGGGAAGGAATACATGAGCTTGAAGGTTCATTTACAAGGCTGTCATGGAAACAGCATTTTAAAATAACCACAACTACATAAAATGATAATCATCAAACCAAACAAACTAAATGCCAAAATACTTTGAAGCCTAAAATAAGAACTAGGTTTAAATTACCCTAATTTCTATGGGGTTTTTACTACATTTCAGCAGGTAAATCACGTTTCGGGAGCACAGTCTTTGTTTTTCATTCTTGAAGAGCAATGAAGTGGTTTGTGAATCAGGCTTTTAAAAGACATTTGGCTGTAGCAAAATTGTAATAAAAATGCATAATATGTACTTAAGAAGGAAAGTAACACCTCTGCCACAAATTGGTTCTTTGAAATATTTAAATTAAAAAGCCTAAACCACACTATGCTTGAATAGAACAGAATTAAACAGCATGTAACAAAGATATGGGGGTTCTCCTCATAGGGATACATTTAAAACTAGGAATCAGAGTGGGGAGGGGGGAGGAAATATTTCTTAACAACAAAATTGTTAGTGGTTGCATTCTCCAGCTCAGATTTTCTTTTCTTTTGTTGTTGCTGTCTAAGAATTTTGCTTTGCCATTGTGATTTGGAAGAATTACTATTAACACTGAATGCTATTGACCATCATTGCCCATATGTCTTTGAACCTTAGCAGGATTCTTAAATTACATTCCTTTTTAAGAACGTAAGAAGAGCCCTGCTGGATCAGACCATAGGTCCAGCAGGTTTAGTATCCTCTGTCATAGTGGCCAACCAGATGCCTCATAGAAGCCCACCAGAATCCCACCACCACATCCAAGCTGTGGAGGCCCAGTGAAACCAGGTCTGGTGACATGGCTTTCCTCTTTTTTATGTCCCCACCATGGGTTCAGAACTTGCTACACATGACAAAGCCTGTCATTCTGTGTGCCTCCTGTCCCATAACATTTCACTGCAGGTCTCAGGGTTTTGGTTTGCCTGAGTCCTCATCAGAAAACTACAATCCCCATCATGCTTTATTTTTTCCTTCTTCATTGTTTGTGCCCCATTTTCCCACTGACCTTCTCAAGGCAGGGCATTCTCTATTTTCTGTTTGCATAATACGGCCCCCTGGAGCAAGGTATACTACCTGTCTGAATAAATAACCCAAGGAACATTAAAAACAAGCAATGAAAGACATTAATAATATGCAGTCGCTGTCTACACAACACAACAGAGAGATGAATACAGAAATGCCAACGAAAACGTTAAAAAAATGTCACCGACATTTCCCACTCTCACATGTGCACACATCTCTTTTATCTTAAATAGTTTGTCTGTTCCGTTCAGTGCTTTTATGGCGCTCCCCTGCAAGTTTTGCTTGGAATTCTTCCGTATTAGTCTCAGTTTAGCCTCTTGGAACCTGGGGTTATTAGTACATTACCAAGGGAAGTCCTGATCTGAAATGAGAACCACCTCTATGGGCTATAAATCAAACATAATTAGCCTCTCAAGTCAGGTTCTTGCAAAACATACCGGGGGACTCGACATTCTGAAAACACAGTTTGGAAGATAGGATACCATAACAATATATCTAGGAAAGCAGAATTTGAGTCATACCTAAAGGTACCCTTTCCTCTCAGTCTAATACAGATACGTAGACCGAGAGCAAAGTGGCATGGACTGTTGCAGTGGCAACTACTACTGTATTTCTTCAATTCTAAGACGCATGTTTTTTCCCAATTAAGCATTTCAAAAACTGGGGTGCGTCTTAGAATCGAAGGTCCAAAAGCACCCCAAAATGCTATCTTCTTACTTACTGGGGCTTGGGGGAGCTTCAGGGAGACCTGCGCGACCCTCTGCAGGCCTCCCTGATCTTCAGTTCGGCAAAAAACGGTGATTTTCAGCCATTTCCGGTTTTCGGAAAAGACAGAAATGCCCAAAAATCGCTGTTTTTCGCCGAACTGAAGATCAGGAAGGCCTGCAGAGGGTTGAAGCTCCCCCAAGCCCAGGTAACGAAGGAAATGGCACTTTCTGGCGGGGCCAGAAATGCTATGCAAAGGCAGTGCACTCAGTCATCCTCAGCTGCAGGAGACGTGCTGGGGAGAGTTGGTGCTGAGCGGGTAGATTCAATGAAGGGAGGCGAGTCTTACAATCGATGGATTTTTTTTCCCCTGCTGGTGGTACTGAAAGTAAAGGTGCGCCTTAGAATCGATGGCGCGTTAGACTCGAAGAAATACAGTATATGGAAAATGCTTCTATCCCTGTCCAAGTGAATGGAAGTTGCACAGCAGCTGTGGTTGGTAGAAAGTGACCAGTTGCAGTGTGAAGCCAGCTGCACTTGGTCCTACTTACTCGTGAATGCAAATGTGCTCAGCTCACCAAGAGGGGTTAATGTGGGTGCGACTTACATTACTTACCAGAAATCCTCACTTGAGATCCTCACTTCCATTTTCAGGGCTGGGAGGAGGAACTCCATGTGAGTGGAGCCAAAGAAATGAGCATAGGAGTGAGACTTGTAGTGCGTTAATTTGAGAGGGGGCTCAAGTTGCCTCATCATGTCACTCATGGGTGTCTGAATCTAGAGCAGCTTCTGCTCTAGCTGAATCTAGCTGAATCTAGAGACCCTGAAATGTCACACGTGCCTGAATCTAGAGCAGCTATGCCAGCAGCGCCCCCGGCGCCCCTGGAACCCTGTGCGCAGGTGCAGAGCCTGACAACCCAGAAGTAGTATGGTGGTGATGCGATGCCATCATTACGTCATGGACCACCAGTTGCTTCCGGATCAAGGTGATTTGGGGCCATACGAAGCCAAGGGCGGGTGGGAGGACCCTTCAGCCAGAGTGGTGAGCAGGGCTCTGCTGAAACGGAGCCCTGCTCATCACTCCAGGCCTCGTCAGGGAAACACGGTGCAGGTTGCCTACTTGGGCGGCAATCCCTTCATAAGAACAGCCCTGCTGGATCAGGCCAAAGGCCTATCTAGTTCAGCTTCCTGTATCACACAGTGGCCCCACCAGATGCCTCAGGGAGCACACACCTCCCCCCACGGCTGCTGCCCCCCCCGCCCCACCCTCGCTATGCTACTGAGCTATGCACATAAAGAGTTCTGACTCCAGATTCCTATCACCATTGCTGGATAAGGTCTTTGTTGTTACAAGACTTCGTTAATCATATTTCAACCCCACTCCTTTTGAGGAGCACAGGATATGAGCCACTATAAGTCTCATAACAATAACCATCCTGCGAGATACGTTAGGCTGAGAACTAAAGATCAAGCTTCATGGCTGAACAGGGATTTACACTCAGGTTGCCCAGATCCAACACAGTCCTGTACACACACTGCCTGCCCAATCCTATCCCCTGCCACATTATAGCATGTAGCCATACCAACAGAGGCTGCACTGCACACTAAGGTAGGGGTGATCGGGGTGATCGGAAAGCCTGCAGGAGGAGAGTAAAAATAGTTTTTACTTATCTCCCGGTAGGCTGCCGAATACGTATGGGTCTCCTCAGATCTACACCAACCATTTTGCTGGCGTAAGTCCAAAGAGAGCCAAGGAACATTCCTGGGCGGGGTTTCAAGGATAGAATCCAGGCGTGAGTTGCTGCAACCAAATCTACCACCACCTCTTTCCTTCAATACACCCCAGTTCCTCCCCCAACATGCCCCATTACTTCCCTCCTCTCCCATGAGCCACCCCCGCTGCCAACTTACCAACACCTACAGAATCTTCCGGAGCTGCTGCCATGCACAGCGTGTTGTTGTTGTTCAGTCGTTAAGTCGCGTCCGACCCTTCATGATCCCATGAACCATATCCCGCCAGGTCTTCCTGTCCTCCACTATCTTCCTGAGTTCACTCATTTTCATGTTCGTTGCATCAGTGATGCTGTCTAACCATCTCATCCTTTGCCTTCCCCTTCTCCTTTTGCCTTCAATCTTTCCCAGCATCAGAGTCTTCTCCAGAGACTCCTCTCTTCGCATTAGGCGCACAGCGTACCTCTCACCATTTGCGGCAGCGTCCCGGTAGCACGCAACAGCTTTTGCATCATCGTAAAGCACTTTGCGCTGCCGGAACACTAGTTCCAGCAGTGCAAGGCCTCGATATGGGTCTCTTTGCTCATATCCAAGTCATCTAACATAAGAATATTAATAGCTTCCACTTCTAACACTCTGAGCTTATAGTAACTACATTATTGCAGACCAGATCAACTACATTATTGCTGGCTTCTTCCCCCCCCCCCCCTTGAAAGTCAATTTACCATGTGTGCATGATCCTTGCTTGGCCTTTTACGAAGAAGACAATATTTATTAACTATCCAATTAAAAGCATTTTATTATATAGTTGCCGTTCATGACACTGTACTAAGGGGTCTTTCAGCATTAACACCATAAACTCCTGTTTCCAAAGGTTTATAGCCAGAATGTAAAATTTGCTCTGTGGATTATAAGGTTTCAACTAAGGAAAAACCAGATTTTTAGAGATGGGGGTTGTTTTCAAATGGCAGTACTTGTAGAAACCCATGCACCATACCACATGCTCTTATCCAGAGAGCGATCTAGCAGACAATCGGTGAGACATTGCATAACTTAAGTCTCATGTGGCTTTTTGGGGAGCAGAACTGCCGACTTACACAAGAAACTTGATGAAGTTGCTTTCAGGCGATTTGTGGGTTAATTCTGAAGGAAAGCCTTCTCTCCCCACCTAGTGGTGTCTGGGAAATAGAATCTGTTGAATTTCTGCTAAAATGGCCAGTTCAGACCATCATTGTCTGGCTGATACTGCTAATGTGGTACTTTAGCTGCAGAATTATGTGAAATTAAAAAAAAATCTCACCCCACTACTGATCGTACAGGGGTGCAAGACAGCCAGGTGGGGAAGGTAAGCATGTCCTCACTCCTCATTCTACATTGGGCAGTCAGTCAGGAAATTATTATCTAAACCAGTCCTAAGTCAGCATCACTGGCGTCGCTCGAGGTGGTGCGGAACGGTAAGTTCCGCACTGTGCTAACCTCCATTTATTCCCTGGCACGAGGCGGCCCCGCCCCCTCACCGTAGGAGCCATTCAGTGCGGTGAAGGCAACGGTAGTAGACTCCCTGCGTGTTGCCTTCGCCGCATTGAATGGCTCCGACGGCGAGGGGGCGGGTCTGCCTCGTGCCGGGGAGTAAACAAAGGTTAGCACAGTGCGGAACTTACCGTTCCACACCACCTTGAGCGACGCCAGTGATGGGCATGGTCAGAGCCTTCTAATCTATGCCTAGTTGTATGATGTAACAGGTTGCCATTCTTCTTACCTGACTGACAGCGCAATCCTAACCCACTTTCCAGGGCTGGTGCAGCTGCAGTGTAACCCTGAGGTAAGGGAACAAATGTTCCCTCACCATGAAGAGGCCTCTGTGACTGCCCCCGCACTGCAAAATGGCACAGCTGCATTGGTGCTGGAAAGTGGGTTAGGATTGCGCTGTGAGGCTTTTAATTTGAAGTCGAAAGACATCCCTACAAGTCCAGTGCAAGCCTACATGGAATCTGCTTCACACTTACGTTTCTGTGTGTGTGTGCCCTGCAAGGAGAAAGGTTCTTCTCCCAACTGTGCATCTCTCCCATAATGGTTAGACGTGACCTGCAGCAAAGCCTCCTCAGAACATCTGTATGGAGGGCTCTTAGGAGGAGATATTTCCTCATGACGTTCATTGTGTGGTGAGTGGGGCTGGTCATCCAAACCGGTCCAAATAGAGTGACATATAAATTGGTCACATGCCTAAAATAATGTCTTGAGAAAGAGTCACTTAAGACTTAAGACAACAAGAGTGATGTTGGGTGACAGATAGACGAGAAAATCGTACTATCAAGTATGGTTGATACTCCATGCTTACGTATTATAATGATCCGTCCCAACTGCAGTGTGCAGAATGGTGGGCTTGTGCACTAGGAGGAGCTTGGTGTAGTCATGTTGTTGGAAGTACCATTAGAGCACATGCTTTGCATGCAGAAGTCCCCAGGTTCAATCCTTGGCATCTCCAGGTAGGGCTGGGGAAAGACTGCTGAACCCGAAAGCCTGGAGAGCTTATCATTGTAAATAATACTGTGTTATATTGACCAATGGTCTTACTCAGTAGAAGCATTTATCCAAAGTACGGAAATAGGGACAATAATTAACCAGGGACAGGTATCTGGCCCTAGTATCCAGGGGCAGTTAAAGTGTATAGAATAGACCTGTCACTTTTGCTTCAGGCCGTTTGAGTTACGCTGGCATGAGCCCTTCGAAGCTGTAACAACTATCCACATCTATATGAGCAGAGTGCCAAGAATTCTAGAAAATAAATCATGCTCATCCTTGGTTAAAAATATGTTTAAAATAAATACACAGCTTTTGAGGGGGAATAATGCAGCCACATATGTGGATGGTTTAAATTGACTCACTGTATTAACTTCCACACTACTGAAAGATGGGCTCACCAAAGGTTTTCATGGGCTGCCGAAGCAAGCTGGCCCACAGCTGTTTGTGCGAGTGCCCAGGGAAGGCGCGTTTTCCATGGAGCACGCCACCTTGAACCACTTTATTTCTCAAAATCCAAAGGATTTGTTACATCAGGGTTTTCAAAACATTTTTTTGCCAGAAGTGTTAATGTGTCTCATTACGGCTGCCAAGTCGTGCACAACACACAGAGACCCTCTCTGGAGTTTATAGAATCTGACATAAGAATGTTAAAGAAAACACAGTCGCGATATGAAGAGTGACAGCTGATTATTTATTTTTACATATTTTTCAGAGTATCAATAAATCCATTTGAGGCTTCGTGGCTTGAGACATTGTAAGAGCGACAGAGAATGTGAATTATAATTAAGCCCCATTGACTTTCAACACACACACAGAAAGAAATTGAAAAAGTGTATGCTCACAGAATTGAACTTTGAGTGATCAAATGAAGTTCGGTTACCTAAAGGAGAGGGGGGGGAGAACCCCTTTAGGCTTATAGCTACAAACAGTTATTTATTAAGTTAGTTATATTTCTATTTCAAGGCCACTTCTCCACCAGAAGGCCTTCATAGCGGCATACAATACAACATTAAAAATGTCACAATAAGAGAATCAATCAAAACAAATCAATATGCATATTAAAATGAACAGATCAGCATAAAATCTGTTCCACTAAAAAAAAAAAAACCTCAAGGAACAGCAACATAGAAGAAGCCCAAACTACAAGGCAGGAGAGAAAGTAACTCTTGTTTTGACCTCTGAGAGATTCCCAAACTATTTAATTTTTTTCCTTTGGCTGGTATAAGTGGACCATTTCAATTGTTGACCTGTGTTACCACTGTGCTTCTCGTGACTGGTGGATAACGAGGTTTCTCCCCCCCTCTCTCATTGGTTCTCTTCAGAGTTCTACTGAAGCCCCCCCCCCAGACGAAACGGTACTGTCTCCAGCCACTATGCTCCCACCCCCACAGGGCACAACTGCATGTGTATTCTAGTGGCACCATTCTCCCTCACAAGCCAAAGAAAAAGTGCTGTTGCCAAGTCCCTTACTTCAATACGCCCCAGTTCTGTGTTTCATCTTGATACCCACAGGCAGCTTCCCCCAGGTGAAGATCCCAAGGGAAGCCTACAGCCTTCCTGAAATGACCAGTGTGAGCCCAGCTACAACTCAGTGAGGTTGCTGACCTGCTTATTCCAGTCAGACCCCTGTGGCTTTGTGAACTCTGTGGCAGACAATTAACCAACTGGTGCAACCAGCACCTGTTATTCGGCTGTTTGTTGGATAACTTGTAATGGCACAACAGTCCTAGAGGGAGGAGAGAGTTGGCAACCCCTCCTGTGTGTTTCTTCTTCAGATATTGCTCTGTTGCTGATAAAGTTCAATACAATCTTTGGCTGGATCGGCCTTGTTGTCTCTTTGCTAGCAGTTGGGATCCCTTCTACCCACCTAAGTTGTTTCCTACCTCAGCTGGCCTCAGGGTGGGACTCTGAGGGGAGGGGGCATCTCTGCTGCCAGAGTCCACAGCATCCTCATACTGTGACTTCTTGGGCATCTCGGTGACCACAAGCCCCCTGTTCTCTGTTACCATGGTACATGGTAGGCAGTGGCAAGAGGATGGGGGAGCACCATATTGACAGCCACGCCCGCAGGAGCCTGCAATGAAGCAAAGGACATGGAATATGAGTGGGTATGAATATCTGGGTGAGCTGCCGCCATAGGCGCCTGTGTCTCATGCACCATTGGCTGGCCCATGCAGTGCTCATCTGATGTGCGACAGCCTCCCAGGCAGCTGTGTCTGTTTATGGTGATGTCAGGGGTTACATGGCAGGTGGGTGCTCTTCGCCTGTCTCCTACTGAGTGGTTAGCCAGCAGCTAACCTGGTGCTGAGTTAGCCAGGTGCTGAGTGGTTAGCCAGCAGCTTTGTGGAGTAGCTGGTGTGGATTCTAGACCCATTTCCCTCTCTTCTTTGATCCCTGTCCTGAATCTTTCTGGTCAGTTATGCAAAAGGTGAGAGCCATGCTAGCAAGATCAAATCCCTTGGCTGGTCTTGAACCCATCTCACCTGGCTCCTAGCCTGTGCCTTTGTGCAGTGAACCCTTGGCACTCTGCTTTGCCTGAATGCTACTTAAGGTCCCCTTGTGACTTGTCCCAGTCCCTTCCCAAGCTAAAGAGTTCCTTCCAACTGGAAGATGTTGTTACAGGGACTCGAATGCATGCCATGTTGTGATGCAGGGAGGGGAGGGCAGGAGGAGTTTGGGGGGTAGGAAGGTGGAGATCAGGAGTCAGGGAGGGGGAAGGGAGGGTAGTTCTCCATGGCACCAGTGTGTTCCAGGATCCCATTTTCTCTTTCCCAGCCCACTCAGCCCCTTTTCGTTCCTCAGACAGACACCAGCAAAATGGCTGCCGTATGTCTGAGAAGACCCATAGGCGACTGGGCAGCCTACCAGGGGATAAATAAAAAATACTCTTGCTGGCTGTCCGATTGTCCCTCCCAACACTGGATGCAGCACGTGCTACATCAGTGGCGCCAATGGTGGGGGAGAGGATTGAGCAGTGCATGTGTACAGAGAGAAAATCAAATGGAATTAATTTCATGTTTGCTCCCCATAGCATCATCATCATCATCAATAACAATAATAATACCACCAGTATTTATATACCGCCTTTCTCTGGTCATTGGATTTCTCCTCCAACTTTAATTCAAGGCAGTTTACATAGGGGTTTTTACATATTACAAATGTTCTAATCTTGCATAGAACGCTCATTCCTGGTGGTTTCCTTCACGGTCTGGCCTCTCTCTGGCATTCGCCCAATGGCAGCGTGGGGAGTAGCAAGAGAAAAAGGAAAACGGAAGAAAGGAGAGAGATTTGAAAGGGGGAAGGAAATAGAGTTGTGGTTTTTACAGAAAGAAGGGAAAAGGAAGGGAAAGGTTAGGGTGCCGTTACATGCTTAGTTTTAGGTAGCAAAATGCCTTTGGACCTGAACTGTCTCTTGCTCAAAGCAAATGAGCAAATGATGCCTTTGTACCAAAGTCTCCTGCTTCAAAAAAACCAGGCCGTTCATTTGTATATTCTTAACTAAATGCATTGATACTCTGCATTAATATCTGATGGAACTGATTTCTTGTTTCTTTACAAGAAAGAAAGGTTTGTTTCACAACAGTTCCTTTTCAGTCTTCCTTGTTACTTAGGGGGCTTCCCCCCCTTTATTTTCAATAATGTCCTCATAGCAATTACTTAATAAATTAGAAATCCATTTGTGTGCTTTTATCAAATGTGTCACAAAAACACAATTTTGCAATCAAGCGTTGGATTCACGTTGTTTTTGAAAGAATACGGAGAACAAGGTCACGGTTCAAATCAATACCATCCTTTAAAATGTTTTGCTGTCTTAATGGTTAAATATTATGGTTAGCTGCCCCACCCCCCCACCAGTGCCTTGCTCACAATTAATAACTTGTTTTGGAGGCACCTGTTGCCATCATTTAATTTCTGTTTAGCACATTTCATGGAAAATATGGTCATGTGTCAGTGTATAGTCCCTGCTTGACGTTGCATATAATTCTTACAATATTCTGAACGGCATGTGCTAATTATTTAGTACAATAGCTCATCTTATGGAGCTGTAAGACTGGGAAGAGAAGGGTAGTAATTACCTGGAATGAGGATGTCTCTCTCATCTCTCTCTCTCTTTTTTTTTTTTCTTGCGACCAAAGTGTGGGAGGGAAAAAAATAAAAAATAAAAAGAGCATTCAATTCAAGTGCATTCAAGGAATACTGAAAGAGTTAAAAGTTTTTGACAAGTGTATTACTTGTAAGGCTGGAATCTCTGGCTTCCAAGGCAGTGGTTTTGTGAAATGTACAGTAATTATGAAATAATTGCTTGGATTCTTAATTTTTTTCCCCTATGTTAACAATTTCTCACCTCCCGTTTTCTAAACCAACTTTCTTTGACCCATTTCTGCAACCAGAGTCTTCACTCTTGCATTTGGCAATTTTCTGCATGTTTCTGAGCTTTCTAATTTCGTTTAATTTGTCTGGCTTGATTTGCAGCAGAGAGCAAAACATTGCAACAGTGGGCCTAGCAAGAAGATCAAAATAAAGAAGACTTTTAAAAAAAAAAGTGGTGATTGAAAAGGCACAAAGAGATATTTGAATTTACATCAGAATGGCTGCTTTCATTTCCTTGTCAAAACTCAAGAAGGTGTGACCTTGACAAAACACTTTGGGAAAAGGAAATTTTGTCTGGAGCCAACCTTTTGCAAAGGACAAAATGGAGCTTTAGTCAGAGTGAGAAGCCCAAAATAGTCTGCTAGAAAGTAATTCTGAGGCCAGATGAAGACCTCAGAAATGTGGCATGTGCTAATGTAGCTCGGGGGGTGATCCTAAAGGGACACGGCCCACCTCAGATGGCAAAACTCAGGGTATCATTACTAACAGGTAGTAAACTGTCAATTATCAAAGCTCTTTTCAGACACTCTTCACTCAATCACAGCGCAATTCTGTGTAACTCTTGCACCAGTGTAACAGTAGATCCACCGGTGTAAGTGCACTTATGCCAGTGTAAGTTTCCGTACGTCAACGAAAGCAGGATAGATACCGGCATAACCCCTCTCGGACGTCGCACATGCGCAGCTCGGACGCAGGACAGATGCCAGCGCAACTCTGCTGGTGCAGGGGGCATTATGGGGGCATTCGGACACCCCCAAAATGACCCCTGCACAGGCGGAGTTATGCTGGCATCTGTCCTATATCAGAACTGTGCATGTGTGACGTCCGAGAGGGGTTATGCCGGTATCTATCCTGCTTTCGTCGACGTACGGAAACTTACACTGGCATAAGTGCACTTACACCGGTGGATCTACTGTTACATCGGTGCAAGAGTTACACAGGATTGCACTGTAGATAAACATGGGGGTGGGGTGGGAAAGAACTGCCCCAACTTCTGCACAATAATTGTAAGGATGTTGTTTGCTCATTTGGGAATTCAAGTTGCCTCGAGTGTACAATGAACATCTGAAAACCATTTCTCTTTATTATTATTTTTACTGCCGAGAGCATGCCATTTGGAGTGACTTAGGGGGGGCAAACTTGACATGGAACGCCCAACATTTTTTAGTACACACACACACACACACACACACACACACACACACTCAGCCACAAGGGGCAGTAATTTGTACTGAGGTTGTGGCATGGGGGTGGGTAACCCTTTGTCCACCATGCCAATTCCCTAACTTAAATTCCCCCCAAAGCTGCAATTAGCAGCAAAAAAGGGAATCAAACTCAATTTTTGTACTGTACATTTTCCCCCGCTGTGGCTGATATCAGGTTGTGGGAGGGTGTGATGTGGATTGGCCATGACCTCCTCCTCTTCCATGCTGTGGCCGTCACCCAAATCACCTCATCCAGGACTGTTTTCTGAATCATAGAATTCACAGGTCACATCCAGTTTGGTCCCTAGGCTGTCTCTACTGCATCTCAACAGGAAATAGCTTAATTAAGAGACAGCCCAATATAAAATCAAAATGCCCCTCAAAGCAGCTGGATCAGGTGATTGATCAGATCCTGAGAGTTACTGCAAGTAGAGAAATAAGTTTGTAGGCCAATCCAATAAATGAGTTTCCATGTCTTGCTAAACAGGAAGGAGGGGAGTAGCTTTCAGAAAGGGTGGTCCGTCAATTTGAAGACTCTCATTGAAATAGACTAACCTATTGCGGGGGGGGAGGAATTCAATGTTTTCTGCATTATATGCCAAAAATATAAGATTGGTTTTTTAAAAATAAATAAATAAATAAAAAATTAAGAAAAATATATATAATCTGATTCTAAACAAGCAGGCTCAGTTCCAAGTAGCCTTACTATTTACATGAATGCCAAAGTAATGTCTACATCATTTTCTGTTTAAGAAAGAAAGCCTGTGAGGGAAAAATAAATAATTGAGAAGTATAACAAGTTTTCTAATCACAAAAAATATTTATTTGAGAGTCTTCAGAACACATACCAGCACTTTCCATAATTACAAAATGAGGTTAAGTGTTAACCAGTTTTAAATCTGTCAAAATATTTTAAGGGGGATGAGAGATATACTTTGCGAATTATCCGTACAGTTTATTAGCTTAATGATAAACTCACCTTTCACCTGCAACAGATAACAGATAATTGTTCAAACGTGATGAAAAAACAAATAAATTGTTAGATGAAATACCTTCTGTAATGCTAGTGTCGTGCCTATTGGATTCCAGTCTTTTGAAAAATACTTTTGCATTAGAAACACTCAAGAGTCCTGCAGTTTACATTGTGACAGGGAGAACCCAGACAGTATGAATACTATGCATCGCAAGCATTGCATACATTTACCTCAGTTTGTAATTTATTCCAGTTGCTTCTGTTTGGAATGTTAATATTAGAACATAAGAAGAGCCCTGCTGAATCAGGCCAAAAGCCCATCTAATCCAGCTTCCTGTATCACACAGTGGCCCCACCAGATGCCTCAGGGAGCACACAAGACAACAAGATACCTGTATCCTGTCGCCACTCCCTTGCACCTGGCACAGAGAAAGCCTACTCCTACAACCAGGAGGTTGCTTATCCCCATCATGGCTTGTAAGCTGTGATGGACTTTTCCATAAATCTGTCCAATCCCCTTTTAAAGGCATCCAGGCCAGGTCCTGTGGCAAGGAGTTCCACAAACCAATTACACACTGGGTAAAGAAATATTTCCCTTTGTCTGTTTTAATACTGCCTCCACTCAATTTGAGTGGATGTCCCCTAGTTCTAGTGTTGTGTGAGAGGGAAAAAAAACTTCTCTCTATCCACTCCATCCCATGCATTATTTTATACATCTCAATCATGTCCCCCCTCAGCCGCCTTTTTTCTAGACTGAAGAGCCCCAAACGCTGTAGCCTTTCCTCATAAGGGAGATGCCCTTAGTCTGGGATTAGCTGGCCACACTTTATTGGGTACATAGGGCATGAGGGACCGGCATACATTCTGAGACCAGCAAGGTCAGGAGGTGAGCCAGGACCACTCAGACAACACATGACCAGGTTGGTGAGGCTGGCTGGCAAGCCCCCTGGCTGGAATATGCAAAGACCAGCACATGGCTTGGCCTGTGGGAATCTGTGCTGTTCTGCTGCCCCGACCCTTCGGGGGGATGGCTGTGATAGGCTTCCTTGGTCTGTGACCGAGGGTGGCTTGGAGTCAGGATGTCGATGCCCATTTAAGGCAGACAGTTAGTACCATTTCCCCCGTATAGTGCCCACATTCTATTGAGGGGGGGATTGAAGTTAGGTTACATTAGTTTTTTTCTCCCTTTGCAGGTCTGTTAATTTAAATAAAGTGGCCCTTTCTCCAAACCTGCCTCTGTCTGGTGTGCTTTATTGGGGGGGGGGGATATAAAGGTAATATCCTTTTTGAGATGTGGCAACCAGAACTGGACACAATACTCCAAGTGTGGCCTTACCATCAATTTGTACAATGGCATAATAATATTGGCCGTTTTATTCTCAATCCCTTGTTTTAATTATCCGAAGCATGGAATTGGCCTTGTTCGCAGCAGCCGCATACTGGGTCGACACTTTCATCGACCTGTCCACCAGTACCCCAAGATCTCTCTCCTGATCCATCACAGACAGCTCAGAACCTATCAACATATATGTGAAATTTTGATTTCTTGCCTGAATGTGCATCACTTTACACTTATTAACATTGCAGTGCATCTGCCATTTGTTATACCACTACTTCCTCTAAAATGCTCAGGGTGGCATACATGATGCCTCTTCCCCCCCCCTTCCTAAAAGGTCAAGATATCCCCTGCTCGAAAGCCAGTCGTGTCTGACTCTAGGGTGCTGTTCTCATCTCCATTTTAAGGCCACAGAGCCAGCGCTGTCCAAAGATTCTTCCGTGGTCATGTGGCCGGCATGACTAATGGGATGCTGTTACCTTCCCGCCACAGAGGTACCTATTAATCTACTTGCAATTTCTTGCTTTCGAGCTGCTAGGTTGGCAGGAGCTGGGACAGGAGAGATGGGAGCTCACTCCATCACACGGCACTCCGGTCTTGAACTTTTGTCCTACCGACCTTCTGGTCTGCAGTTCAGCATCTTAACCACTAAGCCACCACGGCCCCTTCCTAGTAACACATATATTGTGGTCCCATATAACTGCATCGACCATCATGGGGAGATTAATTTTTCTGCCTACCATACAATCCACTGAATAGCAACTTGAGAACACAGAGAAACCAAATACAACATGAGGACTCGTTTCCTTCCCTCTTACCTTGTCTGAAGATTAGCCATCTCTACCCATTCAGCCTACTCCCCTGTAAACAATTTTGACAGGTGCTATTGTTTTGAAATGTGGCAGCAAAAACTGAATAGAGCATCACACATTCTTTTCTCCCAGACTTTGGACAAAGTGCTTCATATCTGAGTTTTGAGTATGCTATGCTCAGTTCTTAACTGGGAGTTAAGAACATCCATTGAGTTTATGCGAAGAAGGCCAATTCCATCCACTGAGTGAACACCACTCAATCATTCTGTCTCTGCAAGATGCTAAAGCTGAAAACATGTCATGACTAAGGAGGACACTTTGACCCTCAACCAAGACTAAACATCAACAGCTTTGAAACGATCTCACAGCCTATGACTTTGTTGGTGTGCACCATTTTGCACATACTTGAAAACAGTCAGAACAGCCACAGAATTTTGGATTGAGCTTGGAAGCACCTGTTGAGGGACAAAGAAGACCTCGATGAGTAGACACAGAGTCGCTATTCCTTATGTAAGGCTGCAAGGGAGATAGATTTAAGAGCCTGAATGCACATTCAGAAAGATGTGAATGCATGGTTTAAGCAGAGTAAACTTTTCATCATTAAAAAAAAACCTGTATATGTACTTTTCTGCTTTCTTTCACTTCATGTTCTCTGAGTTACAATGTTGTGGTTTGTACAAATTGTTAAAATGTTCTCTGTGTTATTGTAGCTGTTTGGTAAGTTTCTCCTTAAAACAGTCCAACCTGTTCAGGGTGGATTCCTCCTCCTCCACCCTGCCTTTCCTTTTAAAGACATCTTAATTAGTCTAATCCTGACTGGTCTTTTTCCAATGTTCCTGTTGGCACAGTTGGATTTCAATTAACATTCTGCTTTAGTGCTACAAATGCCCCTGCTCAGATTTTCTTTTCTTTTTTAAAGAAAAATGTGCTATTTTGGATGCCATTTCTCTCTTTTTTTTCCCTTCAAAAAAAATTATTCAGCTTTTAAAAGCCTTGGAAGTGGAGGTGGAGCTGTCAATTTGTACTGTTTGAGTTTTTCAAGGAACAGAGCATTTTTTTGAAGTTTTTTTTTCTCAGAGACATTTTATGCATTGCTTGTCCAGCCTGAACACAGCAGGCATCACCTTTGCAAGGTAGAGTTAAAGCTTCTAGTCCTCATCTTCTCATTCATTTGCAATTCTCGACCTCTTTATGTAATGGACTTGTGAATGGCAGCTAGTATTCACATTTGGGCATTTGCCATTGACCTGAGAAGCCAGGACACAGTAGGGGAAAGAGCAAAACCTCTGAACCCAGCATGGAGTGTTGCCACCAAATATTGTAACATGCCTAGGTGAATTTGGGTTCCTGTTCAGCAGCCAAGCAGGGCCACTCAGAGGGATTTTATCAGGGGGGGTACATAGTTTCTTTTGGGCCCCTTCCCTTCATGTAAATTTGACTCCTGGACCCACCTTTTTTGCTCCTGGCCCCCGTTTTTAACCCATTTTTGGCCCTGGGCCCGGGTACAATTTACCCCCTTAACCCCCTTCTCAGAGGCGCTGCAGTCAAGGAACTGTGAAGGACGTATATTTCCCCACATTTCAAACCAAAACGCTCTCGCCAAAGTGGTACACATCGATTAAAAACTGGACAAATCGCTGTTGGCTGGTGCTGTAAATAAATAAAAAATGAGGCAAAAGTCCTGCCCCCGACCTGACCAATTAAAAGGACATGACACTCTATGGAGGGGCAGGGGTAGAGAGAAAGGCAGAGGTGGGAGACTACCTTGATGATGAGGCCAGAACAAGTCGTGAGTTGTACCAGGCCTATCTCCTTGCTTCAGTGGAAACAGGACTACTGTTCTGTGGCCCTTAGTATTGGAGAATATAGGGGTTTTGTAGCAGAGTAATAGCGGAAAACCCCTCTCCTGTGGTAAAAAAGAATTATCCCTCCCAAGCACCCAGGCTAGATTGCTATCAGTTAGAGCCCGGTCCAGCCCAACTCCTTCGCAAATCTGGCCTAAGAGTGGCCTAAGTTTGGCGTAATTTGTGCCTGAGTTAGGCCTGAGTTATGACTGAGTTAGGCCAACACCACCCCAGGATCCAGGCAACACTTACCTCCCAGGCAGGCAGGCTCTCCAGGCTAGGCGTCTGGCTTGTGCATGTGCAGGCCTGTGTCTGCATGTGCCAGTGTCCATCCATGGCAGCTGCCGCAGTGTCTGTCGCAGCACGGTCGCAAAGGGGCCGGCCACAGGCATGGAGGTTGCGCCAGTCATGTGGTGGGCGCAGGGCAGGTGACAGGTGAGCGAGGTGCCTGTGCCAGCCGCCGCAGGGCACCCTGTGCATCAGCCACCTGCTGCAGGGGAGAGTGGCCGTCCCCCCCTCCTGCAGAAGGCGATGCCACCCCCAAGCCACCTTGAGGCTGCATGTGGGATTCATGGGGGGGTGAGCGGGGGAGGGAAGGGAAGGAGGGGGGTGGGAACGTCACACACAAGGGGGTCTCATGATGTCTGGAACCGCCTCTAATATGACTTGCCCGTGCGCTGCCTGAAGCTCTGGGCCTCCAGGGCCATGGCAATGCCCACAAAGAAGGCATCATGGCGTGCTTTCTGCTCTGTGCCCCGGCCAAGACCGAGAGATGCCTTGGGCTTGTCTGCTGCGAGCGGGAAGGGCTCACGCAGCTCATCACACCCCCAGATGGGGCGACATCGGTGCCTCGCGGCAGGTGCTCCGGCGGGGGGGGGTGGCCAGCTTCCATCATCAGGGAGTGGGAGGGGAGGCAGACACAAAGGCAGGCAGACAGGGGGTGCTGGGGAGGGGCACGGGTGGATCAGAAACAGACAGACAGACAACAAGGCAGGTGGGAGAGGGATACAGGAAGAGGGGTCTGCAGAGACCAATAGGGACACAGGCGTCACTTGGCAGATGAAGGCAATGCAGGAACGGGCGCCTCTTATGCAGACGGACCTTGGGCGGAACAGACGCCATTGACGGGCGGACCGTGGGCAGAACGGACGCTGTTGACTGGCGGACCGTGGGTGGAACGGACGCCGTTGACAGGCGGACCGTGGGCGGGTGAGAGCCCCGGTTGCCGAAAGGGCTCTTCACGGACGTGGCGGACGCGAGCGGATCCAGTATGGGCGCCATGTCGCCTGTCATTGTTTGCCTGCCTGAGAGGCCCCCCAACTCCCCACTCCCCTCTGAGCCCTGAGGGTCTGGCAGCCCCCCTGCTGTGGTCTCCCTGGGAAGGAAGTGGCAGTCCCTGGATGGGATTCATGCAGGGGCTTGTGTGCTGGGCGCTGTCTCTGTGTGTGGGGGGCAATGCTTGTGTAACACTGGGCACAAGGAGGCTCTGCCCGAGGGGCATCTTTATTGTTCTGGAACATTGGCAGAGATGGCCAGGCGAGGCTGCCAGGGGTAGTCACGGCAGCCAATCTGAAAGCAGCAGCAGCAGCAGCAGCACACCTGCCCCATGGACCTGGAGACGCAGGCTCTTCCCCTGTGGAACCACAGCCTGCTCCATAGAAAGGGGAGGGACAGCAAGTACGACAGCCAAGGAGGTGGAGCAGCAGCAGCGCCAGCAGCTGAGGAGGGTTGCAGGGCTGGCTCCCTGACCTCTGGCAGCATCGAGGCAAACGACAGTGGGGCACCCTGCCTGCAGCCCCAGGGGTGCTCACAGGAAGGTAGGTGGTAGTGGATGTTCCTGGGGAGAAAAAAAACAAGGGGGAGTTACATGTCAGCTGGTGTGTGGTAGCAGTCGCCACTGAAGACAAGTCAGTGTGTCGGTTGCAAAAGCCTGCAGGGAGAGATCAGATTACACAGCTGCTAGGTATAACGAGCTTGTCACAGTGTGAGGAGCTTACCTGGACGTCAGACGGGCATGATCCTGCAAAGGACAACAGTGAAGGAGAGAAAACACAGCACAACTGTAGGGTTACATACATGGCTAGCCTATCATAACTGACCTGGTGTAGACCCTGTGGGGGTAAGGCTGCGGGTTAGTAAACACACCTTTGTTAACAGGCAAGTCACATTTACACAAACACATATTTGTCTGCTCACATGGCAACAGGCAGCTATCAGAGGACACATTGGTAAAGAGGCAGCTATCATATATGTGTGTGCTGACAGGCAGAAGTACTACATAAAGGCGAACACAGGCAGAAGTCATACATATTGGCATGAAAAGGCAGAAGTCCAACATTATGGCTAACACAGGCAGAAGTCCTACGGTATGGCTTACACAGGCAGAAGTCCTACATATAGGCATGAACAGGCTACAGTCAAACATATATTGGCATGAACAGGCAGAAGTCATAACACATGCCATCCCAGACCCTGCTATTACCTGCTGGTGTTGTTGCCTGTGGAGGGGGGGGGAGAGGCTGGGAGAAAGACATGGGTTAGCAAATGCTTGCAAGGAGGCAGCTGCCCAGGCACAGCTGTAAACAGTTTGGCCACAGCCTGAACAGCCCTCTCTGCCCTAGAGGGGGGCAGAGAGGAGAAGAGAAGTGGGGTGTTTGTGAATTTTGCCCTCCACCGACAAAGTTCCACTTTGTGGCTGCTGGGGGACAGGATCCCACGCCACGTGCTCAGAGAGAGAGAGAGAATGGAGGCCTAGGGCTGGGCTTTTGTGGGAAAGAGGCTGGGTGCGGCTGGCTGCGGATAGGGTAACTATCTGTGTCCATGTCCAGAGTTGTACCACAGCTATTCTGTCCTAACTCAGGCATAACTCAGGAGTAGGGTGTTAGAACTTTTCAGGAGAGGGCTGGAGTGTGTAAGGTAAAATGGCTCCTATGGGTCTCCTCAAATTTGAGTCCACCTTTTTTGTCGACCTAAATTTTGTTCCCTATCTGTGCTCAAGGGGGCGTGTCGGAGCTCGCCAGTGTCTGGACCTGGACCCAAATTCGTAACCGCCCCCGTCACGCCCCGACACGCCCACTTTTAGGCCAAACTTAGGACGGAATAGCTCTTAGGCCGAACTTAGGACGGAATTGGTCAACTTTCCTAAACCGTCCTATGTCCGTCACAGTTGCAGCACAAATTCGGCCTCAACGTCACAATTCGGTCCTAACTTCAGCCTAAGGCATTTAGGCTGCTTTTGTGACTGAATTGTGCCGCTGAGGCCTTAGGCTGGACCGGGCTGTAAAAGACACAGGGAGGCAGATGCTGGTAAAAGTTACAAAAAAAGGTTTACTTACAGATTGCATATATACATCTTCTGATTAGGAGATCAGAGGTCTAACATTCAGGGTACAAGGAACCTTATGTAGCTGTCCCTTTTGCATGTGGGTATGGTGGATGCAAGGCCCTCTGGTGAGGAGCGCATCTCCACACATCCTTCTCCTCCAAAGGCTGAGGTCCAAGAGAATGTGGCTGGGAAGGGACAGGAAGGAAACAGGGTCAGGGGCCACACCCCTGCCAGGGACCATAGAGAGGCCAGGTGAGAGGTGCCCAGATGGCACAGTGCCCCCTAGTGTCCTGCAGCCGAGCGATGCCTATTTCCAACACTTAGTTAGTCCTCTGGTCAGTGACAAAGGCCAGAGTGTGCTTCCCCTAGTTTCTGCAGTCTCCCGGCGACACAAAAATAATTTCAAGAAGCTAGGGAGTTTCCATGCATGGTAAGAACCCATCAATTCAGGGTATATCAAGTTGTGCTGCAGGTCTGAAATGCCTCTCACCAGCATTTTATGTCCTGTTGGACTTCCCGGCTGATGAAAAAAAATTTCTTGTCCTGTGGCAAAATCAGTAAGACCTGTCACTGACTTTCAACCTGAATAAACTTTGACCCCAGTTTTGGGGATCTGTTTCTTGGGGAAAATGCCCAAGGGATTTCAATGGAAACAAACAAGAACAGCTTTGAGAAGGCTGATGAAGGTTTTCAGGGGGTTTCTGCTCTGAAGGCATGCAATAATAACATTTGCTGAAGCAAAGGGGATGTGTGCAGTGCCTGTATGGAAGAACATCTTTGAATCACAAGCAAGCCTTTCTGAGACCTTTGAAGGAAGAAGAGGATGTAAAGAGCAGGGGGGGGGGGTTGCTTGTATCAGTGTGACTATTTTCCCTGTTGGTTTTATTGACTGACTGCTGTATGCCGCTTCCTCACACTTTGGAGAGAGGCAGTATAGAAATTTTATAATTAGATAGATCTCCCTGTTATTGTGGAGATTTAAATCAAAGATGCAAAATCACTCAGTCTGGATTGCTTCAGTCTTGTCTGAAAACCAAACACAGCCCTATGTACTATTTGTGTGTTTATTTGTGAATAGCATGAAACAAAATTAAATTTAACTAAACCAAACACTGCGCAGAGAAACACAAAGACAACTCTCCTTCGAAGGGCTTACAACCTTTCTTTCTGACTACCCACTAAGACCATCTCTCCAACAATGCTGTATATTGTCTTTCCGCTTAACGGATCTCACAAACACCAGATTCAGAAGGGAATTAGAAAACTGGCTGGGGGCATGTTTAGAAAAGCCAGTCATTTCCATATTTTCTTGACCAGCAATGTCATAAACTCTCCAGCTAAACTCATCAGTTAAATGCAAATATAGAAATGAAAAGCACATTTAATGAAAGACATATTTAAGTCCTATTCAGCAAACATCTTTTGATAAATAGGTTATCCAGGAGAGCAACGTTAAGTGGACCAAAATAATGCTTTTCATCAAAGATAAGATTAAACAAAGAATCATTCTGATAGTGGAACAAAAAGTCTTAGTGTTTTAATCTCACCGTCATTTTTTAAAAAAACTGAGATTAAACCTGTCTCAATTTTTAATAAATAACTTAGAACTGAAGTGGGGAGAAATGTTTTAAACTCTTTCTAATTAATGTATTAATTAATTAAGATTCCCAAATTTTCACCTGTTGTAGAAATGTTGTTTCCCTTTCTTTTCTTTAATTTAGTTTGTTTAGAATCACTTGATTCTAATACCCTTTGGTAGTTGAAAGAAAATGAACAAATAATCTAAGCAGGGTCGCTCAAAAGTCATTCCCCACTGAGTTCAGTGAGAATTACTACCGCATCTTATCTGATTTCACTGGGATTTTTATGTTATGTGTTGTAGTAAAGTGACCTAGAAATGTAGTTGAGGGGTGGTATAAAAAACAACAACCTTATGATAAGTAATTAGACAGACATTTGTCACACAGTCCAGTCAACATCACCACAGTTAAGCTTGTAATTTAAGCGCATCCCTAAGAAATGTATCTAGAATAGTGGCGTATTCACCACTATGGTGGCTACATGTAACCAGTGGATATACTCCGATATCTTGACACCTATTATGTTCCTACAGATTTGATTCCAGTCACTGTGGAAGTTACATACTTTTATTATAAATTTTATTCTAGTTAAAATGGAAGTTATTTAAATTATGCTGTCTTAGGAGACAATGTTCAAAATGAGTTGTTTACCCACTCTACATGTGGAACACGCCAATTCCCATGCAACGCTATATTTTTAACAGAAATTAAATTAATGGTTCTAACAGGTATGGGGTGGAGCTCATTGCTGGTAATGGTAAGGAAGAGAAATGAGTGGGATCTTCCTTTGAGCGTAATTCTTCCGAACATTAAATGAGATGAACAAAAGAGAAATTAAACACAATGCTACGCCACGGTACTATGACATAAGTGTCAACTCAGAATTTCAACTACAATTATCAGAGTCTTCTAATAATTATATAGGGTTATAAACAAGGCTTCAGGGCAAACATCTGTGGCTAGAAATGACTAAGAGCTTTGTACAAAAAGGCAGTCAAGTCTAACTGTCCCATGGATCATTTTGTGGTAAGGTCAAAGCAGTGGAAAGGTTAAGAGCCGTTAATGTTAGACCCCCCCCTCCCTCCGACCGATCATCCCGTCCTCATCTTTTCCATATTCATAGCAAATTATCATCCATATTCATGAAATGCACCTTTGACATTCAGAGGAGATTTTACTGCTTTAAACTCGTATACGGTGCTGTGATACCTTCTTTTGTAGGCATAGGGAAGGACATCACGTTAAGATCTCCATTACCGTAGTTCTCCAGAGAATTAGAGGTTAGTCAGGACACACCAGGTTTTTTTTTAAAAAAAGGGGGGATCAAGGGGACAACCTGAAAATTACAGCTTTGTTGGCCTGTCCCAGGCAAACGGGCATAAAGCATGATGATTAAATCTAGAACTGTTGATCACACAGAAGAACAAGTCTTGCTGATGATGAATCAGCTCAGCTTCTAATGAACAGAAGTCCTGGCTCACCTGTGGTTTTAGAATTTTTTGAGAGTGTCAGCTAGGATGGAAATGATCCGGTAAACGTTATACATTTGGACTTCCAAAAAGTGGTTGATAAAGTCACTCGCCAGAAGCTTCTAAGTAAAACCACCAGCAGTGATTATTGAAGTGGAAGGTATGAATACATTACCAGTTTTCACAATGGAGAGAAACTGCAGAGTCCCCCAGCAATCTGTGTTGGAACATGTGCTAGCTAACCTATTCATAAATGATCTCGAGTGAGGAGGGAGAGAGAGCCAAATTTGCAGATGACACCAAATTATTAAGGATGATGAAATGCTAAGCAGAAACACTCCAGAAGAATCTCTCCGTAACTAGATAAAAAGGCAACAAAATAGCAATTGAGATCATAAGTACTGTAAGTATGCAACATGATGTATATTGAAGGGGGGGGAGAAATCCTGATACTGCTGGGGTCTGGATTAAGGTCTGAATTGGCAGTAACTACCCAGGAAAGCGTTCTTGGGGTTGAAACGAACTGATCACTGGAAATTCAGTATGCTGCAGCAGTGAAATAGGCAACACTGTGTTGGGAATTATTAGGAAGGAATTAAAAATAACCTGTCGGTATCACAATGTCTTTATATAAATCTATGATGGGGCTGCATTTGGAATGCAGTTCTGGTTCCCTGTCAAAAAACATATCCGAGCACTGGGAAAGACACAGAAAAACAGGCACCAAAACATATTAGGAGATGGAGCATCTCTCCTGTGAGGAAAGGCTAAAGTGGTTGGGGCTGTTTAATTTATGAAAAACAATGACGGTGTGTGTGCGTGCGTGTGTGTGTGCGTGTGTGCGTGCGTGCGTGCGTGCGTGCGTGTGTGTGTGTGTGTGTGTGTGTGTGTGTGTGTGATATACAGGTTTAGAATCTAGAGATTTCTCGCCCTCTCTTATAATGCTGGAACTTCTCCCAATGAAATGGATCGGCAACAGGGAAATAGTGTTTCACATAATGCTTAGTTAATATATAACAAGAGGTGGTGATAGCCAGTAGCTTTGTTGGCTTTTTAAAAGAGTTAAACCAATGCATGGAGGGCCAGTCTATCAACTGCGATCAGATCATGGATTCTCCCTATTGAGAGGCAAGATATCTCTGCAGGCTGGATGCTGGGGGCAAGTAATGGGGGAAGGCAGCTGCAGCCATACCTCGCTTGCAAGCTTCTTGGACAATTCTGGTTGGCCGCTATGGAAGCAGGATGCTGGACTAGATGGACCCTTGGCCTGATTCAGCAGGGCTCCTCTTAAGTCTTCATAGATCTACACTCCTGTACCGCCAGAGTCTTCAAAACAAAATCTAAGAGCCCAATGCTATTCTTCACCCAGCGTGTAATTCATCTGTGGAACTCCTTGCCATGGGATGTGGTAATGGCACCTGGCCTGGATGCCTTTAAAAGTGGTTTGGATTGATTCTTGGAGGAAAAGACCATCACAGGGTACAAGCCATAAGCCACCTCCTGGTTTTAGAAGTAGGTTTTCTCTGTGCCAACAGGGAGTGACAACAGGAAACAGGTTATCTTGTTGACTGTGTACTCTCAGAAGCATCTGGTGTAGCCATTGTGAGATACAGGAAGCTGGACTAGAAGGGCCTTTGGCTTGATCCAGCAGGGCTCTTCTTATGTTCTTATGTTCTTATTCTTCCCTCCCCCTGCTGGTGCAGCCACGCCAAAAAACGGGTGCACTGTATGAAGCGAGGGGGCAGATTGGGAGGCTTCAGAGGTGGCTTAAATCCCTTTACACCTCTGTAAGCCTCCCATTCTGCAATAAGTCTCCTTGGAACTGCACTTGTGATTTTGCTAGCACAAGTCCAAGGAGAGAAAGGGGCGTGGAGGTTGCAGGAAAGGGGGATAAGATTCGGCATGCGCTATCACTGCCTCCCACAGTCTCCCCATTCCCTGTTTTGCTCCCTCCCTGCCCAATTTCGCCCCAGTTCCATCCACCCCCACCAGCAGCATCACTGCAGGGGGGGCGGAGCTCCAAGTTCCACCAGGCTCTGAGCCTCCATTACACGACGGGAGAAAGCGGCCCTGCCCCCTCGCCTTTGGAGCCATTCCGGCTGACGAAAACACTTGCTTTCGTCGGCCGGAATGGCTCCAAAGGCGAGGGGGCGGGGCCGCTTTCTCCCGTCGTGTAACGGAGGCTCAGAGCCTGGCGGAACTTCTCCGCCCCCCCTGCAGTTACGCTGCTGACCCCCACCATCTCCTGCCTCTCCTGCTGACTTATCTGCTCCAGCAGTTGGCGGGAGAGCCAATAACGTGCGTGGGAAGACTCTGGCCTTCCCACTGGTGTCCCAGCAGTGCGCTACTGAGCTACGATTTTTCCACCAGTGCTAAAGCCCAATAGGATTTGCCTGTTAATCCCACAAGCAGGCAAGTTAAATTCAGGATATGTTATGCTAAATGAACCAATTTTTCATAGTTAATTTCATATTCAGCTTTTCTATTCTGCTTACACTTATCTGTACCTCTTTTGTTTCTTTTGCCCATTCCCAACATAATGCATTTTGAATGCTCTTTCTACATGGAATCATCATCTCTATCCCTTTGTAATCCACCAGACTATTGAAATCCTTATCTCGGAGCACAACTTCATGGGAGCGTCTCCTGATCAACGTTAGAGGTGTCTCCCAAAGCAGGTCTGACTGGTCCTAGAGGACTTTGTGCTGGTGTTGCAGTTTTTTAGAGCATGCAGATAGCACACCCATCTTGTCCCCATTATTCCTATCTTGTCCCTGTTGTATCATCCCCATGTACTGTGCAGATGACTGGGGGCAACAGTAGGCTGAGTGATTTCTGAGTGTCATGTGCCTTGCAGGGTACAGGTGGTCAGAACTGCTCTGTCTGTAAATTCACATTACAGATTTTTTTTAATGTGTTCAGCAAACCTGAACTCTGAAACTGGCCACATTTTCCAGCCCAATCCTATTGGGCATTTACAATGGTGGAACTCAGATTTCACCAATGTAAATGCTTCTGTAGTGCCATATATGGTGCGCCACTACCGAGTACGTTGGAGACGCTGGCACAAATGGTCAGCAGCTCCATGCATCTGCCACTAATGGACCCAACCCATGCCACAGCAGGTAAGGTGGCAGAAGGGGCGGGTCGTGGATGGTTCAGAGAAGGTTCAGGTTGGGGAAGGGGGAGGGCAGGTGGTAATTTGGGAGGGGGAGAATCTCAGTGCCAGCCATATATGCTGAAACCTATCCCCCTTTCCCAGCCCAAACCTGCCCCTTCCTCTCCTCGGACTTACACCAGCAAAATGCCACCTTTTGCGGCCTGTCTGATTGCTCTGCCACCATAGCATGCAGTGCACACTCATTGGCGTGGCTGCATGCTATAGATTAGTGGGGGGGGGGTTTAGGATTGGGCTGACAGTCTGTAATCCAAAATCATATTGAACTATTCACAAGACTGCATACGCAGGAACCCCAACAAGAGGCACCACAAGGCAACTGCCCAAAGTAAAATCTGGGTAGACAAAGACAGTCATCACAAAGGAGAAAGCTATCAGTGCCTATTAAGTTAACCATGACAACTAGAATGAGTCCGCATGTTCAAAGAAGGCAGCATCTTTTTCAATTCCAGTTGCTACAGTCAGAGGAGTGCTTTCATCTTCATGCTTGGCTTGTCCGCTTCTCAGAGGTATCTGCTGGCCATTGCTGGAATGAGAAAAGTGGGCTAGATGGAACCTTGGTCAAGTGCAGCAGGGTCCTCTTCTGTTCATCCTTCCTCACTATGATGGCAGAGAACAGCGGCAAATTTGCAATGCACAGGTAATGTGTTGACATTGCAAGCAGACAGACTGAAACCAATGTTTAAAACCAGATTGTGCTCTGCACATGTTACAATAGATCAACATAAGTGCATTTGCATATCATGGAAGCAAGTCTACCAATGACGTTCCACCTTGTGGGTTTTGTAGGGCAGAATGCTCTAAAAACATAGCAGAATGCTCTAAAAAAAATTAAGGGTTTCTCATTAGAAAGGAGTTGAGTCAGATACAGCTTTATGGAAGCTTTAAATGACCAGGCTGCAAGAAGACAATGTTTTCACTTTACGCCAGTTCAAGAAGGAATGCTGTCATTTTTCACCTCTCTCTCCAAAAGTGTTGCCTTCCACTGTGCGTTTTCATAGAAATTATGGCTCTATTTTTCTGCCTACATCAACACTTATTAGCATAATGATGGCATGAAAGTAAAGGATGCTTGATGAACAAAACTAAGCAAAACAGGAAAAAAAACCTCAACCCTAATAGCATTCTATTGTTAATATTAATTGCTGATTTATACAGCACTTTATAAGCATCAAGGCTTAGAGCATTGCTAAATGCAAGCACAGTCTTTCAAGGTTTATCAAGATAAACAGCTTCACTAGGGTTACCTGGCAATATTAGTAATAATTATGATCCTCATAAACTTTTATATAATGTATTGTCAATACTCATCTGGGCTTAGAGGCCTTGGCATGATGCATTGAAGGACCATCTGGACCCAGACAAATTTGCCATAGAATTTGATGAGTGCCCTCCCAAATTCTAAGACATATTTAGGTTTAGCCAAATCGACCTCAAAACATTTTGGAACATTCCAGAATTTTCCAGAAGTCAACATCAACCCTATAACAAATGAATCTTCTAAATACACAATCTAGTTGTATACCTGAATTATTTCTGTTGTACAAACACGGAACAAAGGTAGAGCCCCAAAGCTATCAGCTAAAATTTGTGCTAAGATCTCCCGGGGGGGGGGGCTCTCTCGCCTTCAAGAGTATATTTTCAACTCCTACCACCACGGTGGACAACTGGCTCACCACTCGTGGGAAGGGAAATGACCTCAACTGAAAATTTTGAGTGCTACTGCTAATGCATTTTCAGCTGCCAACCATCAGCTTCTAAGAGTTAGATTTAAACGTTAGATTTTCTATGACTTTGTCAGACAAATGGACTGTGCATATGATGAGTTGCAAGTGACGGGCTGCTGTTTGGTGCTTTTTTTTTAAAAAAAAATTCCAAATACAAAAACAGCACTTTGAGCTGACTTCCTTCCTGCAACGGGACACAGCTTGCCCCTAAGGCTCTTTGAGTTACAGAGTGGGAAGAAAGGAAGCCATTGGGGTGATGATGGGTTTGTTGATAAGGAGGAAGGCGGCAGACTGCAAATGTTCCCATGGTTATAATTTTGTTGGCCTCTGATGACAGCAGCTGCTGAAGATGTGGCTGCAGGTCTCCGCTTGGTTGGGGCCACAGCTATGGCTCTTCTGCATCTGTGTGGGTTGGCATTCACAGTGTGGTTGCTTCTACCACAGCATGTACAAAACCAGAGATAAGGGGCTAGACTGCCATGGATCCTGTGATGTAAGAGAAGCCACAATGGGTTTTCACTGACTGTGCCACAGTCAGGGCCTCTGAGAGGGGGGTTAAGGGGGTAATTTGTACCCAGGCCCAGGGCGAAAAATGGGTCAAAGGGGGGCAGGAGCCAAATTCATATGTGGGGAAGGGGCCCAAAAGAAACATTGTACCCCCTGATAAAATTCGTCTGAATGGCCCTGGCCACAGTTACTAACAAACTGACAGCCCGGTCCAGCCCAAGGCAACTGCGGTACAATTCCGGCACAATTGCAGCCCAAGTGCTTTAGGCCCGAGTTGTGCCTGAATTGTGCCTGAGTTGGGCTGCAATTGTGACTGAATTGCAGCCCGGTCCAGCCCAAGGCAACTGCAGTACAATTCAGGCACAATTGCACAATTCAGGCACAATTGCAGCCTAAAAGTGGGTGTGTTGGGGGCGTGTCGGGGGTGTGACGGGGGCGGTTACGAATTTTGGTCCGGTTCCAGACACTGGAGAGCCACTGACATGCCCCCTCGAGCCCAACTCAGGCCCAAAATTTGGGCCAGCAAAAAGGGTGGACCCAAATGTGAGGAGACCCATAGGAGCCATTTTACCTTACCCACACCAGCCCTCTCCTGAAAAGTTCTAACACCCTGGGCCCGAGTTGGGCCTGAGTTAGGACCGAACAGGTGTGGCCTAACTCTGGACATGGACCCAAATAGTTACCCTATCAGCACCCAGCCCCACCCAGCCTATTTCCCACAAAAGCCCAGCCCCAGCCCTCCACTCTCTCTCTCTCTCTCTCTCTGAGCACGTGGTGTGGGGTTCTGTCCCCCAGCAGCCACAAAGTGGGACTTTGAAAACTTTTCTAACACCCCACTTCTCTCTTCTCCTCTCTCCTCTCTGCCCCCCTCTAGGGCAGAGAGGGCTGTTCTGCCTGTGGCCAAACTGTTTACTGCTGTGCCTGGGCAGCTGTCTCCATGCAAGTGTTTGCTAACCCATGTCTTTCTCCCAGCCCCTCTCTCCCCCCCCCATACAGGCAACAACACCAGCAGGTAAGTGCAGGGTTTGTGCTGACATGTGGTCTGACGTCTGCCTCTTTGCATAGAGAAATATAGGTAGGATACATGCCTCTATACCAATGTCTTGTCTCATAGCTGCCTGCATAGCCTGCCATGATATGCCTCTATACCAATGTCTTGTCTCATAGCTGCCTGCATAGCCTGCCATGATATGCCTCTATACCAATGTCTTGTCTCATAGCTGCCTGTATTAATGTGAGCACACAATGCCATGAGTGTGGAACTGTAACCCATATGTAGACACCAGCTGTTCCCCCCCTCTTTTCTCCACAGGGTCTACCGACAGGTAAGTATTGCTAGGATTGCCAAGGTTGTGACCCCCAAGTTGTGTTGTTGTCTCTCTCTTTGACCCCTTTCCCTTACAGGATCATGCTCACCGTACACCCAGGGAAGGAGCGCAGACCAGGCTATGTGTCTCACACCACTCAGCTGTGTTTGATTTCTCTTCCTGCAGACCTTTGCAACTGGCACACTGGCTCCTCTTCAATGGCGATTGCTACCACGCAGCAGCTGCCATGGAACACCCCCATGTTGTTCGTCCCCCCAGGAATGCCCACTACCACAAACCGTCCGGGGAGCACCCCTGGGCCTGCAGTCTGGTTGCCCCACGGTCACCTGCCTTGATGCTGCCAGAGAGGTCTGGGAGCCTGCCCTGCAACCCACCTCAGCTGCTGCTGCTGCCCCACCGCCCTGGCTGCCTACTTGCTGTCCCTCCCCTTTCTATGGAGCAGGCCGTGGTTCCACAGGGGAAGAGCCCGCATCTCCAGGTCCATGGGGCTCGCCTGATGCTGCTGCTGTGGTCCTAGAGGCTGCTGTGCCTACCCCTGGCAACCACGCCCGGCCATCTCTGCCACTGTTCCAGAACAATAAAGATGCCCCTGGAAACACATGTCCCCAATGTTGCACAAGCACTGCCCCACACACCCACACAGGCAGGCCCCAGCACACAAGCCTCTGCATGAATCCCAGCCAGGGTCCGCCACAGCCATCCCTGGGAGAACACAGCAGGGGGGCCGCCGGACCCTCTGGGACCAGAGGGGAGGGGGGAGTTGGGGGGCCTGTCAGGCAGGCAAACACTGACGGGCACTGTGGCGCACGTCCGCCACGTCCGTGAAGAGCCCTTTCAGCAACCGGGGCTCTCACCCACCCTCGGTCCGCCCATCACCGGCGTCTGTTTCCGCCCTCTGTCCGCCCGTCACCGGCGTCCGTTTCCGCCCATCAACGGCGTCCGTGTCCGCCCTCGGTCCGTCTGCATGAGAGGCGCCCATTCCTGCATTGCCTCCATCTGCGAAGTGCCCCCTGTGCCCCTATCGGTCTCTGCAGACCCCTCTCCCTGTATCCCTCTCCCACCAGCCGTGTTGTCTGTCTGTTTCTGACCCACCCGTGCCCCTCCCCAGCACCCCTGTCAGTGTGCCTGCCTCCCCTCCCACTCCCTGATGATGGACGCTGGCACCCCCCATGCCGCCAGAGCGCCTGCCGCAAGGTGCCGACGTTGCCCCATCTGGGGGTGTGATGAGCTGCGTGAGCCCTTCCCGCTCGCAGCAGACAAGCCCACGGCATCTCTCGGTCTTGGCCGGGGCACGGAGCAGAAGACATGCTGGGATGCCTTCTTTGTGGGCATTGCCACGGCCCTTGAGGCCCAGGGCTTCAGGCAGCGCACGGGCATGTCCTGGCGGAGGCGGTTCCAGACCTCATGAGACCACCCCCTTGTGCGTGCCGTTCCCACCCCCTCCTTCCCTTCTCTCCCCCGCTCACCCCCCCATGACTCCCACGTGCAGCCTCACCGTGGCTTGGGGGTGGCATCGCAGTCTGCAGGAGGGAGGGCAGTCGCACTCCCCCCTGCAGCAGGTGGCTGATGCCCAGGGTGCCCTGGGGCAGCTGGCACTGGCACAACCTCTGCCCTTCAGCTGACTGTCAAACGCGCAGTGCCTGCAGGCCCGCCTGTGGCTGCCCATCTGCTGCGACCGCTGCAGCAGCTGTGGTAGGTGCACGCAGACGGGCTGAGGAGGGGGCTCTTCGCTTCCACAAGACTGACAGCTCCCCACAGGAGCCTGCCTGCCTCTGCGGTAAGTTTTGCCGCGATCCTGGCCCAATGCTGTTGCCTCCAGCCTAACTCAGGCACAGTTGCAGCCTAACTTGGTCCTAGTTTGGGCCACAATTGGGCCACAATTGGGCCTCAACTGTGCCTGAGTTAGGCTGGACTGAGCCCTGAGTCTGATAATGGATTGTGGTTTGTTTCCATTAGGTAGACCACTTCAGGATTTGGTTTTCAGTGTGTGAAATGTTCATAGCCGAGACTTCTTTCACAGGAGTGTCTCTTCTATCCTCTAATCCAGACGTTTTTTAAACTGTGTTCCAGGAACCCCAAGATTTCTCAAAAGGTGACCAGAGGTTTCTAAATGAGAAGATCCATAATGGCAGAAAAGCATCCCTGAAAAACAGTTTGTCTACCATGCGCAAGGCTGTGTGGAGCCTATATGGACCAGGCCTCGTTTTTGCCTTTCTTGAAGTGAAAATGTTGTTTGGAGAAGGAACTTAATGGTTGCCTACTTCTCTGTGTTGTAGGTAAAGAGAAATGAATTATTTGTTGTTATGTACATTTTGAAAATGTTATCTTACCCTGAGGAAGGCCTCCAGTGGCCAAAAATCCACGCAGGATATAGCAGAAACCATGCTGGCACCACTACATTGCCGCACGAGGATTTAGTTAGGATTGGGCTGTTAGATTCTTTCAGTATCTTTGTGTGCACGTCTAGGCATTACTGAACTCTGAGCTGCTGTTTCTCGCCAGTAAACCTGGATAAACATGATCCTAGGTCAGTGATGGCGAACCTTTTTGAGCCCGAGTGCCCAAACTGCAACACAAAACCAACTTATTTATTTCAAAGTGCCAACACTGCAATTAAACCTGAATACCGTTAATGTTTGATCCCATAGACCAGGCCACACAATGAATTAAATTAATAATTAATGAATAATAATGACCAATGCACAAGTAATTAATAATAATGAGCACTGCACACAAGCAGAGTTGGTAAGACCCACATTGGGATATTTTTTAAATATGATTAGAGTACATATTGAAGAAAACAAAACGCTTTGTGAGCCTGTGCCTCCTACCACAGCCCAAGCAGAAATACCACTTCTCTGGGGTGGCCCATTCCTCCCCCCATTTTTCCGGCCCAAAAACCCTCCCATGTGACCCAGAAACCCTCCTTCCTTGAATTGCCCGCTCAGCACCAATATTTTAAGGGTGGGGAGATACTGTGTTTGCAAGTTCACCTTGCTCCAGGACTGGATGTAATTAGAAATATATTCCTCTCACTTTAACTCACTCACACACACACGTGAATGTTTAAAACTCCATTTCCTACCTTTTGCAGAGGCACACCTCCCCCCCCCCCACTCACCACTGGAGAGAACATTGCAAAAAAAAAAAAATCTCCTACTCATATTTTCCCCGTCTCCCAACCAGATCTAAAAAAGAAAACCCTCTGTTTCCAAAACTTTTTTGCTCCCATCGCCAATCATTTTGGATGAAAAGGGCCATTTTATCCCTCCCTCGATGCACTGAGAAGCATATCCTCTCTCTCTCTCTCTCTCTCTCTCTCTCTCTCTCTCTCTCTCTGTGGCTGCAATCTGAGTAAGCCCCATTGAATGCAATGGGACTTACTTCTGAGTAGACATGCATAGGATTGTGCTGCCAGTGTGTGAATAAAGCAGCTTCAATGAACAGCAACAGCCCTCAATCACAGTGCAAACTATGCATGCTGCAAGTGGGGAAGGAGAGGGGAGGAAAATAGAGTCAGAGGGTGAAACAATCGCTCCAAACCTTTGCGGAGTTGTAGAATTGGGAGAGAGGAGGGGTTAGCCACAGATTTAATTGATAATACTTTTGTCCTGCTTTTCAGAGAAAAATTGTTTTCCAAAATACTATTAAGCGTGCCGCACGCGTGCTGGCCACCATTCTTCCCCTCCTTCAGGCTGTTGCTAGTATGCCAGAGCTCCTCCACACTCCTCTGCAGAGACTGCAGCCCACTTGCCTTGTCAGGGGCAGGCTGCTTGTGAGTAGCTGCTTCCCGGAGGGGCTTTCCTACCAGCTCTCCCTCCTTCACGCCCGGCTCGCCTAGTTTTCTCTCGTGCCGCTCAAAGTCCTTGCAAAGAGGTCGCTGAAGTATGCCTCTCGGTCTAGCCGATGATCGGATCGGCTTGCCGTGTGTGTGTGTGGGGGGCTGCTTGTGAGGAACTTCTTCCTGGCGAGGCTTCCGTGCCTGCCGCCAGCTCACCCTTTCCCTCCTTTGCACCCGCCACCACTCTCTTTAGTGAGCCCGCCGTGCACAGCCAGCCCTCACGCGGTGCAGCCACTGCTCCTAACTACGCAGGTGCGCGACGCCGAGCATTTGTTCGGCTACCTTCGGGCGAGCCGAGTGAAGGCTCAGACACGCGCAAGCCTACACAATATGAAGAAAGCACACAAGTCCTGGAGTCTGCATATTGAGCAGGCGTGTGCAAGTCCAAGCCTTCGCTCGGCTCACCTGAAGGTAGCCGAATGAATGATCAGCCTCGTGCACCAGCGCAATAAGAAGTGGCCGCGCCGATAAGGGCTGTGCGCAGCGGGCTCAGGAAAGAGTGGTGGGTGCAAAGGAGGGAAAGGGTGAGCTGGCGGCAGGCACAGAAGCCTCGCCAGGAAGACGTTCCTCACAAGCAGCCCCACACACACACACGGCAAGCCGATCCGATCATCGGCTGGACCGAGAGGCATACTTCAGCGACCTCTTTGTTGCGATCGGGACTGGGGGAAGGAAGGGGGGGAGCCGACGCCGTGACTACAGTGTATGACTGTAGTCACGGTGTGCCCACAGAGACGGCTCGGCGTGCCGGCAGCGGCACGCGTGCCACGCGTTCGCCATCACTGTCCTAGGTAAAGCAAATACCCAGCTAGCATACTTTTGTCCAGCATATGTATTCATCTGTATCCTGATATAGTTTTGGACATTCGTAGCTGCCTTAAGCAGGGGCATCAGATCAGTTCATTGGTCTGGATCATTGATCAGATCATTGCTCTAACAGAGGTAGGTGTAGGTCAGCAGTACAGCACATGCTTTATGTGCAAATGGTCCTCAGTTCAACCCCTGTCTTCAAATAGGGTCTGAGCCCCTGGAGAGTCACTGCCACAAGAAACATCACTGACCTAGAGATGGAACAATAGTCTGACTTCATTTGTCCGCCCAGCCCTGATTAGCAAAGGTTCTCCAAGGGCCTTTCCATCCCTGCTACTCCATAACTGGAGACCTCATTTCCTTGTCCACTGAGCTCTGGACACATTTACAAAATCCTTTTTGGTGACGCTGCTGCTTTATAGTGAGTCAGATCTATCTATCTGGATCTTAAAATTTGCTTGCAAGTTGAGATGGTGACCACTGGCCACCTGCCGGAGCAGGTAAGCCAGCAAGAGAGGAGGGGAGGGCGGAACAAGGACCAGGAGGTGCAAAACTGGGTGGGAGGGTGCAGAACGGGGGGGGGGAACTGCGGAAGGGGGTGGATCCAGCGGCAATGGCGTATCCCCTCCATGGGCAACCTCCCCATCCCTTTTTTCTCCTTGGATTGCACTAGTTGAAATCGCTAGCGCAGGTACAAGGAGACCCATTGCAGATTGGGAGGCTTACGGAGGGGTAAATCCCCTTTCCCGTGTGGATATAGATCAGCCCCCCTGCTGGATATAGAGCATCTGTTTTTGGCATGACTGCACTGGGGGGGGGGGAAGGAAGGATAGGATTGGGATATAAAGAACTGCTTTATACTTAAATAGACTATTGGCCATCAAGCCTAGTACTGTATTATCTACTGTGGATGCAGCTTTTCTCTAAAATCTCAGGCAACAAGATTAATAACAAAAAAATGTAGATGAAGTTCAGATGCTTCTGATTTATTAGGAATAGTATTAAACTTACATTTTTTTTAAAATAAGGTGTGTAAAGTGTCTGAAATTAAAATATTCATGCTTATTTATTGTTGAATAATTATAGGCGATAGCATTAAGATTTATGTTGATATATATTTATGCTAAAGTAGTTCAGTTTCCAAAGCAAAACTAGAAAATGTGCAAAAATTAAAAATCTGACTTTATATTCAGAAATGTTACTGATTTTTAAAAATCAAAATTCATAACGATGAATTCAGTTTTGGAATTGTTACCAAATCTTTAATTTCTGCAAGCATTTATTAAAGCTTTAGTATACACCGGGTATCTTCCACAAAAGATATTTGTTAACTGTTGTGTTCTTTCTTTCTTTCTTTCTTTCTTTCTTTCTTTCTTTCTTTCTTTCTTTCTTTCTTTCTTTCTTTCTTTTTTGTGGGGGGATGGGTGGGTGTAATGACATGCTTTTAGATATTCGTAATTTCATTCTACATATTGCCAAAGCTTGAAACCTGCCAATATGCAGCAACATCTTTCCGATGCATTTAACATAACTCGTAGTAATAATCACAATGCCGTTGAATTTGGAAATTAAAGAACTGGAGCTCTTTTCCTTAAGTGACACAGCGCTACTGCTGGGGAGAATGTCTAGAATTACAGAGATTTCAGGTTAGCATTTTGTGTGGTTTTAAAAAAAAATACTCTGGATTTATCCGACACCTTAAAAGTCGCAATCTTGGGGTAAAACTGATTGTCAGCACCCAAAGGTGAATTTCATTGGTCTCGTGCTGATATTTTCCAAGCAGCCCATTTGTCAAACACAATTTCCAACTTTTGTCACCTTCATTAAGGAGAAGAATGTTGATTAAGTGGAATCAGCATGTAAGAAAATATTTAGCAGCTGTTCCCGTATTGCAAAGCTGAAAATATATGGAAAAATAATCACATCGATATTTTATGCCAATTAACAAAATACTTTTTTAATTAAAGCCAATGCTAACATTACAGCATGATCTTAATATTATTAAATCTTAAATAAATGCTGTCTTTTTAAAGTGAGAAACTTCTACGCAATATGTTGGAATTAGTTGGCAAGACAAACCGAGCTCCGCCAACCACCACCACCACCCTCCTTAACGTTTTATATGGCTTTAAGTTTCTATTTTAATTGCTTTTGGTCTCGATTTTATAATTTTCCAGATCTCATGCGAAGGAAAAAGAAGCCTTCTCTGTATTATAATGCTAAAAGGATGACAATCTGTGGCATTATTCCTAATCATTTTTAGCATCTGTGCTGTCCGTGGAAAACAAACGCAGAGGAAAGATGTATGGGGAATGATCTTGACGCAGTTTTGCTAACAAGTTTCAAAGACTCAAACATTCACCAAGGGAATTCATATTTATGCTGAGGATGAGTACAAATTAAATGCATCGGTTTTGCTTACATGACCAAATACCATTATAGAATCGTCTATATTCTATCACTGTTTTTTTTTTTAGTAGGGTCCCTTGTTTAATCAAACTGCAGCTATGTCGGGTGGTGAAGTCCTGCCTTTAGGTAATTGTAGTAAGAATAATATTCCAGGGAGACTCTAGAAAGGATCAAATATACCTTCTCATGAGCTAGAAGCTATATCCGAAAGGAACACCAACTTGATGCCAAAACTCTGCCCTAGAAAATACAAAAGTAATTTAGCAGCTTCATGGACAACAAATTTACAGGAGCTTCTGTTCCTAGCTTGACTTCTTTCTTCTTCATTTGCACAAGTTCCTACACACCTAATACTTAACTGACAATTCTCTGTCCCTCCTCCCCCCCCCCAGACACAATGAAAAGTTAATTGAATGTTTTAGGCTTTAGTGATATCAAAGAAATGAAAAGAACGCAGGTTTCAACCGTATTTCAGTAATAAGTGCATTAATTTTTACCTTTTAACTGACACTTGTACTAATTTTCTTAAATGCTTCCCCCCCCCCCTTTTTAACTCTTTTTTGATCTGCCTGGCTTTGTCGGGTCTGATGATGAGGGCTTTCTTCAAATGTAAAAAGATTAGCTCTCTTTCCTTTAATAGCACAATTATAGCGTGTATGATGTCTAAATCATGAAAGATATCAGGGACAGACTTGTAAAGTCGCATCAGTTTATTACAAAAGTGGCAGTAATCATTTTAATATCAAAATTACTCTAATTTCCTAGTGGTGTTTAGAATTGTTGCGAAGGAGGGGAAAGGAGGGGGGGGGATGAAAACCAACCAACAACCACGTCTGTTAGTCCTTTCCTTCTAGATTGATTTAAGCAACTGTTTTAAATAACACAATGAAATCAAAATGATTTGTGTTGTATTTTCCCTTCAGTTTTAGATTTCGTGTAGAGGTGGTGAGAGAATAGAAACAACAAAGAGAACACCACAATTATTGTACTTGAAATGTAGTTCTGCATTGTGCAAATTGTCAGGATTTCAGGTCTCTCCTAGTCCAGGTGTACTCAAGTCTTGTCACAGGGAATTGTGGAGGCTGAGCAAATTCTCTCTGAGCCCAAGTTGGATTAGCACTGACATTTCCAAAACACCATGAAACTTGAAACAATTTGGGCTGGGGAAAAACACACGATTTTGGCTTTCTTAAAGCCACATAGAGAGTTTGTGGCAGAAGTGAGATTCAAATTTAATTTGGTTTGGGAAGCTAAACAGGTTTCTAGAAGACATTTCTCAGGGGAGTTATGCACATCTTTAAAAGATGGGGAGACCCAATGTGATCACACCTAAAAGGTGGGGCTCTGAGGGCTCAGCTCAGTCTGGATCCTAAAAATTTAGCAGTGTGTGCTGAATTGGGCTCAGAGGAAGCACATCATAAGACATTCAGCTAGCCCAAAGCCTGGTCCAGTCATTGTTTGGGTTCAGTCACTTAACGTCCCCTCAGGTACAGCAATTCCTCTCCCTCAGCAGGTTCATAGCTATTTGTATTTTTCTCTCTGCAGCCAGGGACATTTCTCTAAAGGTTGAAGTGTACATGTATCATCCTCTGGCAGTGATAGTTTTGAGGAAAACTGTGGGTGGGTATTCGCTACCCACACTAACAGCCCAATCCTGTGTAAGGATCCGTAGGTGGCCCATAGGGCCGGCCACAGGATCCTACGCCCTTCACATGCCAAGGCACGCACCAGGGTCTCCTTGGGAAAAGGGGACGTTCATCCCCTTTCCCTGGTGTAGGGTGCCTGGCCCCAATGGGCCTTCTCAGATTGGCTCTCGGGCCAATGTACATCTGCCACAGCGGGGAAAGGGCCGCTGAGCCTGGGAATGGGGATAGGGATATCACGGCCGACACCCCTGTCTCCACCTGGGCAGCTCAGCCAACGGCCACCCTCCCTCGCTGCCCAGCCCTTGCCCTTCCCCCTCCCCCTGCTCCCAACAGAGCAACCCTTACCTTGCTCCGGTGGCTGCAGGTCCGGTCTGCCATGGAGTGAGGATTGTCGGTCTGCGCGCCAGCAGGCCTTACTCTGAGGGTGTCGAAAACGCGCTTTACACCGCAGGCGGACAGTTCCGCAGGATTGTGCCATAATTCTGACAGGGCAGGGATTTTCGTTCTACAGTAAAGTCTGTTGCTTGCCCAGCTTCATCCCACCCGACTCCTGTGATTGTCTGCACGTAGTCAAGACAAAGTCCAAAATAATATATAATTGATCAATCCAGTAATAATGACTGGGCTAGATTCTAATTTCTGGAGCGTCTCCCTGACTGAAAGAGCAGCATTGGTGTGTTATACTCAGGGTTCTTTTTCTCATCATGATTCCTTTTCAGCAACGCTTGCATGAAACTTCCAAACTGGTTGTAAAAAAGGGAGACTAAAAAAAATGTGGAGGGGTGCAGTGGCTGGAGCACCTGAATGGGAATATATCAGGTGGGGTGGGTGGGTGGGAGGTGGGAGGACATGTCCAGCATATGTGACAATAGTATATATGCACCCAACCAGAGTTGGCGTCAGAGATTGGCCAGGTAAGAAACTACTCAAGGGCTCAAGCCCATCAGATGGGCCACCTGTCCAAGCTGAACCCGGACCCTCACTACAAATGAAAGTGGTTAATGTGCCATCAGGGGGCAGGCAGGAGTGCCGTGGAGGGCTTGGCCCCATAGGCGCTGCACTTTGCCCCATAGGCACTGCACAATGATAGATCACAGGCTATCACTGAAAGACAAATGAACTAGGATTAATGCTAAACTACATTGAGGATGTGCAAATGGTAGCAAGTACAGCAGCAACAGAAATCTAGCAGCTAGTGGAATTACATCCCTGGAACAGAAAACAGTAACATTCATTAAAAATGGAGACATACACGCAGTTCGAATTCCCTGCAGCAACCCAAGAGGTTGACTTCATTAAAGACTTTTCAGGGATTAAACATTGCAAAAGGGGGGGGGGGGAATCCATGACAGTCTGTTCATGGTGTACCTATTTTATCTAGGCATTTTAAGGGTCTAATTGCAAAAGAGATACTAGCTAGTTAATAAGGTATTCCAACTCCAGGAGTAGCTACACAACAGATCATTCTGGGAAGAAACTTTGGCACATTTTAGGTTCAGAATAGTTAAACAGGAGCAGCCTGACCTGTTGTCAGTCTATTTTAAGATGGAACATTTGGTAATTTCTAATGAAAAAAAGTAGCACAGCACTTAAACTTTGGCAGAAGGACAAGTTTTTTAACTGACTGGAATAAAACTGCATGGCACTGATTTTGTACTTTTTAGTACAAGCAATAAACATGTTTTGTGAAGCTACAATGACGGTTGATCAGCGCGAGGGATTCAGTCTGCAGCAAAACCCAAATCGAAAACTTGATCCAAACCATTATTGTTTCTTGAATGGAAGTGGAAACTGAAGTGTTATTTCAATGACTGTGCACGCCTCTGCCACAATTGAAAATGAAAACAACAGTTCAGATCATCAATGTAGACTGAGAGCTCTTGACTAAAAGCCGATGGTGCGGGAGCAAAGGGCCATCCTTTCCCCTTTCCTGCCAGTCCCCCAAAGAAGCACTTCATGTAAAAAATCTGAGGACAATATGGGAAGGTGGTTTGCATTGGGACAGTAGCAGGGGGGAAGGGTTCGACCCTCCTTCCCTCTTTCTTGCCAGTTCCCCAAAGAAGCATTTCATGTAAAAAAAAATCTGAGGACAATATGGGAAGGTGGTTTGCATTGGGACAGTAGCAGGGGGGAAGGGTTCGACCCTCCTTCCCCCTTTCTTGCCAGTTCCCCAAAGAAGCATTTCATGTAAAAAAAAATCTGAGGACAATATGGGAAGGTGGTTTGCATTGGGACAGTAGCAGGGGGGAAGGGTTCGACCCTCCTTCCCCCTTTCTTGCCAGTTCCCCAAAGAAGCATTTCATGTAAAAAAAAATCTGAGGACAATATGGGAAGGTGGTTTGCATTGGGACAGGAGCAGGGGGGAAGGGTTCGACCCTCCTTCCCCCTTTCTTGCCAGTTCCCCAAAGAAGCATTTCATGTAAAAAAAAAAAATCTGAGGACAATATGGGAAGGTGGTTTGCATTGGGACAGTAGCAGGGGGGGAAAGGTTCAACCATCCTCCCTCAATGCCTCTGATACAAATCAGGCCACCAGCAGCTGCATTAGCCTTTTAAAAACCATGGGAGATAATGGATTTCTCACCTTTTTGTCTAGTTGCACCTTTCGATAAGGGTTTAAACTGTGTTCCAGCACGAAGCTGTGGCAATAGCCAGGGGAGACAGGCCTCCAAAGAATCCTCTTAACCCATTTTTGCCAGTACAGTAATTCCAACTTGAACGTTCCTCAGAACAATTGCACTCAGGGTCTTCCTGGACCTTGGTGGATGTGTTTGCATATCACTGAGAGTCTTCCCCTGCACTTCCTGTTTGGTCTTACCATCCTTGCCACCTGGAATTGCTTGCAGAGAGTTCCGCTATGACTTTGCCTAAGGTTCTTGTTCTGGTTCTGGTCCGTCAAGTCAGGCATCCCACTTGACCTGAGTGCTGGACCAAGCTCCTGCCACAGTGGGAGCACAAGGACGGCGGGCTACCAGTGATGGCGCCAGACCAAAACATACTGAGGGTGGCACAGAAAGTTCAAAGGGGTGTGCTTCTCACATGTTCCTTCAAATAACCACAGGGTGCCAGCAGTGGGCAGGTGGAGGGGAAATATCCCCTCACCTAAACTTCCATGGCGATATAGACACTTTCAGAGGGTACTGCACAATCTGGTGTGGCCTATTGTTGTTAACATGGATATAACTAGATATTTCTCTGTGGTTTGTTTGATTTTTATATTTTCATCACAATAGCAAAAGGTGAAGGAAAGCTATGGCTCTATTATAAATAGGGATAACAAATTACTCAGTTTCCCTTCTTGAAGGATACTTGACAGCAGGGGGGTATTAATAAATGTAGGGCTTGTTTAATAAAAGTGACATGTCTATTTGCATCTCATTTTATATTCACAAAGGTATTAAATTTGTATTTCCCACCATTTAAAAAAAGATGTGATAAAAAAAATCTGCCTTTATTGGCTTGACACAACAATCATAAAATTTTCAACAAAGCATTTTTTCTTTCATTGCAGATTTTAATTTTAAAATTCTTTATCGTAGATGGAGAACCGGAATTGGAGTTTCCAGCAAGTAACTCAGCTATACAGCTTTGTTAGCAGCAAATATGCATCTGTTTGACTGAATCTTTGCAGAAAGAATTTTGATGGCATCTCCAGAACCTAGACCTGAGAAATCTCTTCTGTTTAGAAAGTGACAAAAAGTATCTCCATTCCGCTAACACCCATTTGGCGAATGAATTTGCACTTTGTCAATTGGAGGGCTGCTTTAGGAGTTAGGGAACATAATTCATCATTATAAGGATTTGCTTCAGTGCTTCATGATTGCGGCCCATACTTGGCACAACGCTAATCACATTTCTACTACCAAAAATGACTACTGCCAGAGTGCCAGTCATGTGTCAAGCTCCCAACTCCCTTTCCATAACGTCTAGGAGTATTTACACATGTAATGACATCACCGCTTGTAGTATTTCCCTGCCTTCCACCAACATCCGCCAGTGATGTGCTGCAGGGACAAGGAAAAAATGGAGCAGACATTATGGGGTGAGTGAGATGCATAGGGACTGCTTTGGGGTGACGAATGCATAATTAGCATCACATCTAGTTTGGGCCTGATGCCATGTTCATAAAGGCTTATTCATGTGGCCGTTTGCAATGCATTTATGTGCTCACCTTGCCACATGGGAAGCTGTTGGTGGGATGTGACTTTGCATTCGCTGTGTCGCTTGCAGTCATGACTGCAGGCCACTTCCCAATGAGCAACTTCTCACGTAGGGCAAGATGCGCTTGCGTTACAAGTGTCCACACTTGTGGGTCGGCACATGCACAAACCAGGCCCAACAAACTATTTATAACTTTAAAAATAAAATGACAGTGCTTATAATCCAGCAATATAGTAGAACGAATGAAATGTCAGCCACATCTCTTGCGCGCACACACAACTCGACGTGTCAGCAGCCCCATCATTACAATTGCCAAACAATGAAATCCTGCAAACCACCACTTGTCATAGATGTGAGAGAAATGTGAGGTTGTCACTCTATGCTGAATTGTGGCTCCAAAAAATCCAGTTAGGGTGGGCCTCTTATTGAAACTAATGAAAGAGAGAGTATTTTTCCCCTGAAAGAGCCCTAGTGGAGAAGCTGCCACTTTGGTGCACTAGTGAAGGTTATATGTAAGGGCTTGACTGCATGCAGCCTAAGCCTCTCCACTGCAGCTCTCCACTCTGCCACTGGGTCCTAGAGAGAGAGATGCACTTCTCTATCAATGCTGCAGAGCCCAGCCCAAATACAATGTCACCTCTCGTCCTCTTGCTTCCTCTCGTCCTCTCATTCCTTTGGTACCCTCACATCTCTCTGCTACTTTATCTGCACAGAGGTGTCGCTACAGTAGGGATGGTACTGTAAGTTCCGCGCCGTCCTAGTCCCCGTTTACTCCCCGGTACGAGGTGGCCCCGCCCCCTCGCCGTCGGAGCCATTCAGTGTAGTGAAGGCAACTGGAAGGGAGTCTCCTGCTCGTTGCCTTCGCCGCACTGAATGGCTCCAAAGGTGAATGGGCAGGGCCACCTCGTACCAGGAACGGGGACTAGGACGGGGCAGAACTAATAGTACCATCCCCACTGTAATGAAGCCTTTGTATCCGCACCCTTTCTTCACCTACTTTTTAATTGCATGGTTTTAATAATTTTGAACAGTCCATTTCAATAGTGCTGCTTTAATAAGTTTGATGTGGCACCTTGAAAAGCAACCTACAAATCTCTTTTAAATAAATAGATAAATAATATGCAGATTTTCCATGTTACCCATGTTGGTGAGATGTCCACCACACTCTCTATACCTTAGAGGACACACCTCTGCATCTCAAAGTCCTTTGCTGTCAATCAGTTGGGATTCCAGGCAGTCGCTGTGCCAGTTCTTCCTCACCTCTGTAGTATCCCCACATTCATTTTTTTGTTCTAAGCTTGTTGATCATGGCAGCCGTTGCTGCTTTGCTAAGCATCATGCTTATAGGTTGCTAACCATGCAAATAGTTGTGAGATGAGAAAGGAGATTGATGTAGTGGCTGATCATGTCATATTGTTTATTTTAAGCCACTCTGCATCTCTATGAAGGAGGGTATAAAACTTCTAAACAAATTGTAATCATTAAAGGAGGAAGCATTCCAGATTAAAATTTGCAGTTCCCAAACAACGGTCTCCTACCCCCCCCCCTCACAGTACCTTTTCCACCTGCATCGGCAAAACAGTTGAGAATGTGAAGGACAGCAGGCAGAGAGACTGACAGATAGAGGCGTGGGGCATTATTTAAGAAGATAGGGAGAGAAAAATCAGACAAAACACATGTACTGTATGAAAATGTGGTTTCGTCTTTAAAAGCACATTGATCTTTCCAGTGGTTAAACTGAAGAAGATGCTTTCAAGGCTAAACTGACCTCCCCCACCCCACTTTATATATTGACATGTATGCTCCAGGGAGTGTGATAATGCACCCTTAATTGTGTCTTGTTGAACTTGGCCATTTATATGACTAACCCTTTGCTGACTTGATTCCCTTTTATATATTAAATAACTGTTCCAAATGATGTCTTTTCCTATTAGAGTGTCATTCTGTCAGCAGTAGGGGCCTGATGAAAAAGACCACAAGGCAGTGAGGCAAAGCACTCCCGGCAAAATGGGGAACATGTGACACTCGAAAACAGCAGTGATTAATTCATTATAAACACCTTTGAAGGATTTTTTTATTATTATTTCATTTCAAGAGAAAGGCTTATTAAAAAAAAAAGGCACGGCCTTTGTCAGAAGCCTCGTTCGGCTATTGGAAATGTCAGAGTGCCTGAACGCTGGCAGGAGTCACACCAGAGGACCTGTCTTTATGGAAGCATGAGGCCCCCATCTTAGTTCAGATTCGGACAAAAACTCAAGGCAGGTTTGCTTATTGACCACTGTGTAGCTTCAGAGCCATATTTGTGTATGAGGAAGCATGTGCAAAATAGCAATAGCTCCATCCATGTTTGGGTTATGGTGGAGGGAGCCTTGATGCTGGAGGGATGCCCATATCAGCTACCCTCTGAAGGAAGAGCTGAATATATGTGTAATAAATAAATAAATGCGCCAGTCCCCCTCCTCTGTTTTGTAGGATCTATACGGAGACAGTGTGGGTTAGTCCTTAGGCTTTAGATTAGGAAGATCTGGATTCAAGTCCCCAGCAAGCCACCAAGTTTACAAGGTGACCTTGGAGCAGTTGCTCTATCCTAGCCTAACCTACCTCTCAAGGTTCTCATGAGAATAAACGGGGAGGGGGGGCATGTATGCCAGCTGAGCGCCAGTGCATTCTGGGTAGCAGGTGGCCAATCAGCTCCAGTTTCCTGCCTCGTAGTCCAATCATGTCTCTTATAGCGCTGTCTCATGTAGTGCCCAAATATCAGGGAAGCTATCCCCCACGCTGTTGGAGGTATTGTTGCACTGCAGCAGCCATTTCCACATAACAAAATCTATGCATCCATAAAATGTGAACCTGCAAATACAAAAATGCAGTCCAAATGTGGGGGACCAGCTACATTTAGCTGAGTCATTTACAGATTATCTGTATGAAAGATATAGCTATATGGAGGCAGGAGAGAACTTTAAGTGGTCTGGATGCTTCTGAGCATGCTCAAATGTATCATTTCCTGCCTGGGCTACTAGGTTTTAATACAAACCAGGATACAGAAATGGTGATGGCCACTAGCTTACAGAGCTGGCCCATCCATGAAGCCAACTGAAGATGTTGTATCAGACAGCAAATTGGGGGGGGGGGATCTCTGTCTACCTACTTGCCTTCGGTACTCTTTCTCCTTCCACTCCCTGGATTGGAAAAGGAAGAGGGGGGGCAGAGAAGAAAAGGAAATGTGTGGGGGAGGAGAGTGCTGAGCTAAAACATTGGAGAGTGAGAGGAGCGGAGACTGGCGCATCATCGGATAAAGAGGTGAAGCATCTGGCATGTGGTGCTGCCTCAGGCATCAGGAGGTCTTGGGTCAGCCCTGCTAATTTACATATATTTTTAACAGGATTACGACCCAATCCTATTCTTTGCTGGTGCAGCGGTCGCTGTATCCTGTATGCCAACAAGGTACCAGAAAATTTTTACTTACCTCTCCAGCCAGTGCCTGGTCCCCTATGGGCCTTCTCAGATCTACGCCAGCTCTTTAATCTGTTACACCTCAGGGGGTGTGTCAGGCTCAGGATTAGGCAGACGCCATGATTAGGCGGACGCCAGTGCCACAGAGATCTGCCCCACCCCACAACAATCCACCCCATCTTGGCCTAATCTCTGCCCGGATTTTCCCCCATTGCCAGCAAAACCACACCAGCAGCCGGTCTGCTGGGCACGGTCGGTGGCGTGCGGTCTTCCAGGCCTTGTACTGGTGGCAGTGCTCCACAGACTGGTAGAGAGGCTGCCACAGTGTGCTGGCGGAACTTGGGGTCGAGCAGCACACTATGTGGATAGGATTGGGCTGTTAGACAACTTCCGGGATGATAGATATATCAACAGTGATTAAACATGGTTGCTGAACAGAAACTGCATGGACTGAGCATATACAATGCCAAACAAAACTGCTGGGGACAAACAGTGGAAGGCCATCACCTTTGTGGCCTTGAGAGCACACAGAGGCATCTGGCAGGCTGCTATGCAGAATGCTGGACCAGGCAGACCTTGGACTGATCCAGCCAGCTAGTTCTTATGCTCTTAGTGGTAGCAGGGAGGCAATTCATTGTCCCAGCTGTCAATAAATATGAAGAATAGGCCTGTGAGCAGTTCGGTAGAGACACCATCCTACATGGCTTTTGGAGACATAGAAGGTGCTCTGTGGCCATAACTGGAGAACCCCCTCCCTCCCATCCCAAGATCCATGAAGGGGGTAGAGAGAAGGCTCCTTTGGTTGTAAAAGACAGGGCTGTCATATTTTAGTGCCCCAATGACAGAGATTGTGGTTGTAGTGTGGTCTCCTTCCAGGCTACGAAATGTGCCTATTTTGTGCAAAGGGCATCAGTTTTAGTGCTGATGTAAAGGAAAGAGTGCCACCTACTGAAGCATTAAGCAGTTGAATTTGCCTGGGGATAACGGGAGTCAGTGGAAGAAAGAAACCAACTCTGCCCGAAATGAAGAGAGAGAGAGAGAGAGAGAGAGAGAGAGAGAGAGAGAGAGAGAGAGAGAGAGGGAGGGAGGGAGGGGAGGGAGGGGAGGGAGGGAGAGATTGCTGTGTGTCGGAAAAGGAGGCAAAAACAATGCACCTTGCTGAAAACAGTGTTCGGCACTGGTATGAAGGAGCACACAGACACATGTGTAATGGTTGTGAATGCATTAGTATATGAGACCGCATTGCCAATTTTATGACTCCAGATTATGTGCTGTGCATGACATCGTCATGCTACCGAGGAAATGAATCAACATGAATCCCAAACATGCCTGCAGATTGCCATTCAGTGCTTAATAAGAACATAAGAACATAAGAAGAGCCCTGCTGGATCAGGCCAAAGGCCCATCTAGTCCAGCTTCCTGTTTCTCACAGTGGCCCCACCAGGTGCCTCAGGGAGTACACAGCCAACAAGATTTCCTGTTGTCACTCCCTTGCACCTGGCACAGAGAACCTGGCTTCCTTGTTCCCAGCTCACTGACAGAGGAAAGATGATGAACCGGGGCACATCTCTCCTGCATGCATTGTAAAGAGAAGTTTAAACAATCCTAACAATCCTAACAACCCTTTGAGAGTGGAAACAGGAGGGAGAAAAGCAGCTAAATTATTCAATGTCATTGTAAGGGATGCCTCTTGGGGGACCCCGGGAGGGGTGTAGCCAAGGCGGTCTCGTAGGCTCTAAGTGTGGGCTCCAGCCCTGAACTGTAGAAGGGGTCCTTCCGGACCACAGATAAGGTCTCTGCAGGACTGTTGCCTCAGAATAGCCCTGGGGAGGGGGGTTGACTAAGGCACCCTTATCCCTCTCCCAGGCTGGGCTTGGAGGGTTTGGTTCTGACTGTCGCTCCGGTTCTCCAGTCCACCTCTCCAGTACTGCCCTCCTCCTCATCGGCTGTGGTCTGCTCTTTATTGTGTTCTCCCTCCCTTGTGAGAGGCACACCCTGCTGTCCCCGCCCCCAATCCTTCAACCAACCCCACCAATCCCTTCCTTTCCTACTTGGCTCAGCTGTAGCCGGTCGAGCTGCCTCTGCCTCAGGATGGCTGGGGCCGGATCCTGCCAAGGACTGGTCTACTCCAAGGTAAGTGGGGCCACATCCTGCCAAGGACTGGCCTACTCCCAGGTAAGAGCTGTCGGGTGGGATATTGGGGGCTTCCTCGGGAGCTGGCGCTGGTTTCAGGACCCCGCTGGCTACGTCCGGTGACCGCAGGAGAAGTCCGGGTCCGTCAGAGAGGCCCGGACCCGGACAGTCATCTTTAGCACACACTCACTGACAGTCCAATCCTATGGGCCTTTTACGACAGTGTATTTCCTGATACAGGAGACAGTGTATCTCCTGATTGGGAAGGGAGTCCGGCAAGGCTGTATATTGTCACCCTGCCTATTTAACTTATATGCAGAGTACATTATGAGAAATGCAGGGCTGAATGAATCGCAAGCCGGAATCAAGATTGCTGGGAGAAATATCAACAGCCTCAGATATGCAGACGATACCACCCTAATGGCAGAAAGTGAAGAAGAACTAAAGAGCCTATTGATGAGGGTGAAAGAGGAGAGTGCAAAAGTTGGCTTGAAACTCAACATTAATAAAACTAAGATCATGGCATCTGGGCCCATCAATTCCTGGCAAATAGAAGGGGCAGAAATGGAAGCAGTAACAGATTTTACTTTTCTGGGCTCCAAGATCACTGCAGACGGAGACAGCAGCCAGGAAATTAAAAGACGTTTACTCCTTGGAAGGAGAGCTATGGCAAACTTAGACAGCATAATAAAACGCAGAGTTATCACCATGCCAACAAAAGTTCGCATAGTCAGGGCGATGGTGTTCCCAGTAGCAATGTATGGTTGCGAGAGTTGGACCATAAGGAAGTCTGAGCGCCGAAGAATAGATGCTTTTGAACTGTGGTGCTGGAGAAGACTCCTGAGAGTCCCTTGGACTGCTAGGAGATCAAATCAGTCAATCCTAAATGAAATCAACCCTGACTGTTCCCTGGAAGGACAGATACTAAGGCTGAAACTCAAATATTTTGGCCACCTAATGCGAAGAGAGGACTCTCTGGAGAAGACTCTGATGCTGGGAAAAATTGAAGGCAAAAGGAGAAGGGGAAGGCAAAGGATGAGATGGTTAGACAGCATCACCGATGCAACGAACATGACAATGAGCGAACTCAGGAAGATAGTGGAGGACAAGAAGGCCTGTCGGGATATGGGTCATGGGATCACGAAGGGTCGGACACGACTTAACGACTGAACAACAACAACAACAACAATCTCCTGATAACGCTGTTGTAAAAGGCCCAGTGACAGCACAAACATCGTACCACTACCACTGATCCAGAGACGCTGACGCAAAGTGTCGACCGCTGCGCATACATGCCACTGCAGAGCCCAGACTATGCCGCCGACCCCAGCAAATCAGAGTGGGGGCATGTCATGGGTGGGAGAGTGAGGTTTGGGGGAGTTTCAGGGTGGGAAGGGGGGAGAGCAGGGGATGGCTTGGGAGAGGAAGGGTGGATCCCAATGGCAGCAACGTGTGCAAGATGCTATTGTACGAGTACTGCACAGTGCACTATGCAAAACCGTGTTCTCTTTTGCAGAAGCCAAGCAACGGAGAAGCCAGGTGACCATGGCAGAGAGGATGCAACATCTGAGGAACAGAAAGAAACAGCAGCGTTCAGCGTCCTCTCAGCTGGACGAGTGCTTGGAGAGGGGATTGGCCAGACAGGAGCAAGCGCTGGACAATATGGCCACGAGGTTCAAGGCCTTGGCACAGCAAAGGGAGTAGGATTTGGTGTGCACCCTGAGGTAAGCAAGAGTCTGAGGGAAAACCAGAACTGATCTCAAGAGGCTGTCTGGCTCAGGGATGCAGGCTGGTGACCCCTCAGTCAGGCATGAATTGCAAAGTCTTTCTCAACCGCTGTCTGGCTTGCGATAGGCTGAACAATTTGGCTGCCTCAACCCTCTTTCCAGGGGTTGGCGCTGAGAAGTTGGTGTTGTCATGAGGTGAGATCGGTTTGGAGCAAGGGTGGTGATGGCCAAGTGGGAGGGGCTCCCTCACGATAGATGCCTGTATTAAAATAGGGGAGGAGTTTGTATAGTTGGAACCTGCTGCACAATGGTTACTGTTGTTGCCGTAATTCAAGAAATGTGGGCCGTTTATCCAAAGAGCTGATCTTGTTTCATGTCATTGGTGTGTGTGTGTGTGTGTGTGTGTGTGTGTGTGTGCCAGGGCAAAGAAATAATGGAATTCAGGTGCAGATGCATTTTTATTTCCATAGAAATATTTAGGATAAATTGATGTAATTCTGCCTGCTGCTGCTTTCTGAGGTTTTTTTTTTTGGGGGGGGGGGAGTGGGTATGTTATCACTTGATGGTTGATGTAGTTTCCAGTTTTTTTTATTTTTCACTGTGATTAATTCTATAGATCATCATGGGTGTCTTTTAGGCAGAAGAACTATTAATACATTTGATAAGTAAACAAGCAAGCAAGCAAACCGTGCCCTTTTTCAAGAGACACACACCTTGAATCAAATCCACCTAGATTCATTTTCGCTGCTCATTTTGCAAAAGAAAGCAGATCCTTAGCAAAGCGTTTTCAAACCTCAAACATTTTTTTTGAAAGCATAAAAATTGGAAAAGGAATGGTTAAAACATTTTATTATTCATGCCACATTCAAAGTAAATTGTGTAATAGTTTTCATGTCTTAATTACTTAAATTTTATATTGAGCTATAGCGATATTATCTCTCTTTTTGTCTCCACACAATTGTATTTTATAATAGCTTTTATTAGGGCCTACATGAATGGAATTTCAAATGAACACATCATTTCTGTTACTTGGGCAGTTGAGAAAAAGAGAGCGCATTCCTGATATTTGGCATGAAAAGTGCTTCTCTTTGTGTTTTATGACATATAGAGAGTTGTATTAGGAAAGGACATATTTTGAACATAATGGTATCCAAGGGAGAAGAGAGAATGGTGTGTTGCTTTGAGGAAGTCCCCTGTTCGAATGGAGAAGAAGCTGGGGCATGTTCAGCTCAAGTGCAGGAAAATCATCCTTCATACCCCTGACAGTATTGCTTCCTAGGAAGCTTTAAAGTCACTGGTCATTTAGTTATCTGAATCGGAACCAGTTTCCACCCTTATGGAGTGTGGTATCTGCCCCTGTGCCACGGCCAAAATCAGTACACTCTGCTGAGAGAGAGAGAGAGAGAGAGAGAGAGAGAGAGAGAGAGAGAGAGAGAGAGAGAGGATTGTCCTTGAAATCCTTCCTCCCAGGTATGTCCTCTCTAGTCTAACCAACCCAAGGGTCAAGGAGGACTGGGACAAGATTCTGACTGAGTTCTGCGAACGACAGACAGGTAAAGAGTTAAAATATGAAAAGTGCATTAAAAATACAAAGGGGAGGTGGATGATATAAGGAGGAAAGGAAAAAAAAACAAGCAGGCTTGGGGAAATAGCTTGGGCATTGGCAGTGCCCAGGTGCAGATCTCAGCAAAAATAAAAGCAAGCAATTACAGGCAAATTTAAAACCAGAACAATCCCTTTATGTCTAAGAAAGCGCAATCCCACCTGTGAGATAGGCTAGTCCAAAGGCCTCTGCCCTGGCCCAGGGTGTCACGAACGTGCTGTGAAGCACTTCTGCGAACACCCCGCGAGTAAGTAGAGACAGCGGGATGGCCTGTGCCATCCCGCCTGAACTAGTGCAGACCCAAACGCGCACCAGAGCAAGTAAGGGCCACCTGGAGTGGTGCAATGGTGGGGGAGGGCGCGGGGGTGTAATGGGGTGAGTGGAGGGCAGGGGCAGAAGGGGGCGGGATCGGTGGAAGTGATGCCAGACAAATCCTATCCCCCTTCCCACGCCTTCTGTCATTACACGGGCCTCCAGACGTACGGCAGCGAAATAGACCTGTTGGGGACACTGGGGTTTTCCCTGGGGTAAGGAGATGAATGTCCTCTTACCTCAAAGAGATTTTTGGCCCCACCCCTTCTCCCACTGGATCCAACGTGGGCCTTTTGGCCCCGCTACGTTGGCGGGGGATAGGATTGCGCTGCTCATCTCATTCTCCTTTTCCCAGTAACACCGTGCGTGATAGGCCCCTTACACATCCCCGATCCACAGGAAGGTGGGTGAGAACTTGACCATACACAATTGTGCTCTCAGGTTCTAGCAAGCACAAACATCCATGGCCTTGGCCATAAGTAAGCAAGGTTCATAGAGGTCATAGGTCCATCTCATAGTCTGCTGGACAGTGTAAAACAGCAGTTCCTTTTTCTCACTGTAATCTCACCGCCAGTAAATTTTAGTTGGTGCTTTCTGGCTCTTCTTTTAGATGAAAGGGTAAATAGTTGTGTCCAGGGGCCAAACATCATTTCTCTAGGCTCAGTAGTCCAACATCTTGGTGGCATAAGGATGGTGTAGTGGTTTGGGAGTCGGACTTAGACCTGGAAGATCCAGGTTCAAATCCCCGCTCAGCCACGAAGCTTCCTGGGTGACTTTGGGCCAGTCACTATCTCTCAGCCCCACCTACCTCACAGGGTTGTTGTGAGGGCAAAAAGGAGGGAAGGAACCATGTACACTGCCCTGAGCTCCTTGGAGGAAGGGCGGTATAAAAATGTGAAAAAATAAAATAAAATAAAATAAAATAAGGCCCTTTGTGGCTGTCACAAAAGGCGGCATGCTATTCAGTGTGGCCTGCCTGGTGGCCGGCTCCATGCACCAGTGAACAGGCAAGTCAGCACAGGGGGTGAGGGAGGTGGGGAGGGAAGAAACACGGCAGAGATGGAGGTGGGGGAAGGGCGGATCAGGGCCAGGAAGGAGGCAGAATCAGCAGCAGCGGTGCATGCTGATATCCTGTCCCCCTTCCCGGCCTCGATCCACAGTGACTATAGAGCTGGCGCAGGTCTGAGTAGACCCAGCACAGGTTTTCCCCGGGGCAAGTGAATAAATGTTCCCTTACTCTGAGGAGGTTTCCAGAAGCTGAAACTCCCCTGCAGGATTCAGCATGCGCCATGCATGCTGGAACAACAGCTGCATTGCTGCACTGCGGGTTAAGCAGGATCGGGTTGTTAGTTTTCATCCATAATCGAAGCATTCAAGGAACAGAGCACATTTCATTCTTTCCAAGCCCCCTTCCTGTTCCGGCTGCTTGCCTAAGACAAGGCAGCTGTTAAGCACCTGACTGACTACTAAACTGCATTGGGCTTGGTCAGCCACAAGCCATGCAAGCCTGGCACAGATGTAGCGCATCACAAAACGAGGTGCGCGACGAGGAAGAAAAACAAAAAAAGATGAGGGTGGAGGAGGAGGCCTTCTCCACCACTGACAGTGGCATTATCCGTCCACGCACCGGCACAATATCCCTGGCAGCAGTCCTGCCAATGTGGGTGCCTCCTCCCTGCCTTCACCCACCATGGCAGCCCTTTTGTACAAATGGTAGGAGCTGCCGAACGTTTTCGACACAGTCCTTCCATCTGTTTTGCTAAATGTCATACCTTCCGCATTGATCTCCTCGAGCAGTCATTCATTCTGAGCATTTTTTTATTCCCCGGCATGGGTTGGCCCTTCTCGCACTCCTGCTCCAATCCTTTCTCTCCCCCGCCTCCATCCCCCTCCCCCGCTCTTTTATTAACATGTCCACACTGTTACTAAACATAAAGGGTTTCTCAAGGAACCAATTTTACTACATTTGTTTGGGAGTTATAAGGATCTTCGGAATGGAAATTGAGAGTACAAAAATAGATTTGGTTGATTTATGAGACATCTCTGTTTTCAATTCGCCATCAGTATGTGCAGACACGATGCAGTCAAGAAATGAAGCATCTGGTTCGCCCACGTTTCATTTATGAACTTTAGCACCAGATGTAAATCATTCATAAAAATCCCAAAGTGTTGGAAGGGCCTCTTCCTTCATTTTAACAAACACAGACTGCAAGTACTGTACCTAAGACTTCACATCATTTGTTACCAGCGATAGGATCTGAATTTTAAAAGACTTGCGGAAATAAATTTCTAAGGGAATGGGAGGAGAATAGGAAGGGGGAGGAGGAATGAAAGAAAATCCAGGTGATCCTGACAGTCTTTGCGGCTGTCAGTGAATTGTCTTGGAAACCAAAGCTGTCATTTTAGTGTATTCAGAGCAAAACTACCATGAAAGCCAGGCTTTTTAATGGGAGGACAAACCTGTTTATCCAGTTCTAGCCTTCCTGGAATCCCTTCCACTAGCTCAAGAGTCTCATTAATAAACCGTGGAGTTTAGACCCCCACCCACTGTCTTCTCGTCATTCCTAATCCTATAGACTCCCCTTCCTTCGAATGATCCCCTTGTGTCTGTCATCTAAGTGGGCAAGGAGATGGTGATGCTCAGGATCAGAGCATTAGGTTGTAAGCTCTTTAGGGTAAGAGGACCTGGCTCCTCCTCCCTGTCAGAGCATCTTCTAATGCCACATCACAATGCCCTATGAATACCAAAAGCGGTTTCTCCTGTTCATTAGCACATGTTTGTTAGCCTTCGGTTTTGCCCAGCATACCAGGGAGAACTACTGAATTTCACTGAACATGGCATGCTTTTTAACAATTGGTTTTAATATATGTATATGCTGGTGACCCACTGGGGTTGTTTATTTTTAACTTAAGTGTTTTAATTATTTTAATGTGTTTTTAAATTGTTTTAATGTGTTATGTATTTTAATATGTTGTAAGCCGCCTTGAGTGCCTTCGGGAGAAAGGCGGGCTACAAATTCCTGAAATAAATAAATAAATAAATAAATAAATAAATAAGTGCTTTAATACATGGCCAAAACTAGTGATGATGCTGACATCCAGCATGAGATAGGGTGGAAATCAGAATGCAGCGTGCCGTTACAAGCTGGGCCCAAGACCACCGGCACAAGTCTGACCCAGCTTGTGATTTGTCATCATAGTGTTGCAAGCCTCTCTGTTGGTCCCACACTCCCTTCACAAAGCTTATTCTGGTGGGGGAAACTGCAAGGAAATCCAGGCAGGATATACGCTGCCCTATGGGGCATAACATTGCCCCAACCCTTGCAGCACAGAACTAGTAAACCACACTGCCCAATGTCACTGTGCCTGAATGCTGAGCACTGAACAGAAAGCAATCAAAGAAAGTCTATGCATGGGTGGTGGTGGTGGTGGTAGTGAACAGTTATAACACAGCCCAACAAAAAAAGTTTTTTTTCTGGTACTTTGGACATTAGACCTATTCTTGGGTATATTTGGGGCACTGATTCCAAAAATGGCATCCGTTTTGCCCTATCAGCTCTAGTTTTGGAGATACGGCATAGCCACCTTATATGCTGATTCTAGCAGCTCCCTCATGAGAAAGCCATGTTCTCCCTTGTGTTTATCTTATATTGTGAGTCCTCCAGGGCAGGGAATTGTCTTCTATTGTAAAGTGCCAGACATATTGATTGCAATAATTATAATAACTACAGGATCTCACTTTTGGAATTCCCTGAAAACATCATCACATTTCCTAGGTATACATGATTACCGTAGGTTGCCATAAGATGTATTGTCCAACTGTTTCTATCCCGCCATTTCACTCTTTTTTTATCTTCCTCAATAATGCACGCAATATGGGGAGAAGTAAAAGAAGGCGTATAAAAATGATCCCGACAGAGTGTTCAAGGAAATGATTGATGTTGGCCCTGCCATTTGAGAAACATGGCCAATTATTTTATTCTTCACTCCGCCATGTTATCCGCTGCAGGCAGTTCTCCTGCAAGATTCACATGCCAAAGTTAAGACTTATCCCTGCCTCTCAGAACTTGGGTGGTCCTCTTCAAATTCACCTCAGCTGCCTCCTCTGTGATCCATAATGTGACCATCAATTCATATCAACTGTCCACATAAATATCGAAATCAGCGATTTCTTTTGCAGAGGTGAAATCCCACCTGATTTATTCATAATCCATGCCATTCCCTGGACAAAATGTATACCAAGAAATGGGGCCTTCCTTTCCTCTCGCAGATATTTCTATTTGGCTTCCATTATCACTTGATGAATGGGTTATGACACACTATTTACCTCGATATGCAGCTCAGGGGAGCTCCCCTCCTCACATCTGCCACCCACTTGGATTCCCACTAAATAAATCATCGTCACATAGTAAGAAAAAGAAGGCGAGAAGTGAAAATAGGGAAGGCTTGGGAACAACTTTGCTTCGAAGAGGTGGTTTGCTCACATTCTTCTACTTCTCTTAACTGAACAGTGACACCACTGGTTTGACTATTATATTCGGTCGGATATTCATGTATCTCCAGAAAAGCCTCCTCCCGTATGAACATATCCATGCTTTGAGAGCACCTGGAGACTCTTTGCTCCATGTTTTTTCTTCATGTGAAAGGAGAATTTGCAGGGCTCAGGGCAAGGAGTTCTCAGTGGTGAGTCGGCAGAGTTTTGAGACTTGGCTCCCTCAACTGCTTATGAAAAGGCCAGCTACAGGCCCATCACATCCACAAATAGGAATATTGGTTCCCAGTAGCAATCTGTAAAAGAGCAGCTCTGTAGACATCTTAGAGACATTCTATTATTACACAGCCTGAAAAGTTAATTAACATAAATAGTCCAGTGTAATTAGTCGAACAGTGCAATCCTGTTAAACCGGTGCGAGGTTACACAGGATTGTGCTGAAAGCATGTTTGCGACGACTCAAGCCTTGTGACTCAAGGCTGCTGGCGTGGAGCTGGCAGCCCTCACTCTGCCACCTTCCAGACCCCGTGGCTGATATGTCCTGCACCAGTTGGTGCTGGGGCGGGGGGGGGCAGTGGTAGCTGATATCCTATGCCCATTCCCAGCCTGGGTTGGCCTTACACAACCTCCCCGAATATATGCCAGGTCTGGACCTGGCATACATCCGAGGAGGCTCATAGGGTCCCGCAGGACAGCATCTGGTGTTTTAGGTCAGCTGTGTGTAGGGGCAGCTATATAGAGGCAGCTGCGTCGGCTGCGTATAGGGGCAGCGTATAGGGGTCAGCTGCGTATAGGGGCAGCATATAGGGACTAACTATATGCGGCCGTGTATCCTATGGCCATCCCAGACTGCCCTGAGGCAACCCGGGAGTACCTCAGGAGAAGGGGACATTCGGCCCCTTCCCCAGTTGTAAGCCGACCAACCTGGGCTGGGAACAGACATAGGATATCGGCTGCCCCTGCCTGCCCTCCCCCCACCCCTGCACCAACTGGTGCAGGACTTACCTCCATCAGCGTCCACAGGGTCTGGAGGGTGGCAGAGTGAGGACTGCCAGCCTCCGCGCAGGTAGCCCTTACTCCCGAGTCTTCGCAAACGTGCTTTACGGTATGTTTGTGACCATTTAGAGCAGCGGAGCACATGCTCTGCTGCTCTAAAGATAGTGAGGTTTGTGCCGTGAGGCAGAAATCCTATACACACTTTCCTGGGAGTGAGCGCACTGAACACAATGGGGTTTACTTCTGAGTAGACATGCATAAGCTTGGTGCTGTGAACCACTGAATCAAAAGTTCTTGCACTCAAAATGGTTAGAACTCCGATAACAGCTCTGGATAGAATTGTATAATTTAGGAAATTTGCAGAGGGACGACTTTCAGTATGTTTGTCATGATTATCAAGTGAACATACCCTGCAATGTTCAAATGTTTATGTAAATGTGCAAGTCAAACACTAATTTTATCAACTATATAACTATATTTTCTATGAAAACAAAATACACTTTATTGTTATTAAATAACTCTTTTTTATTTCAAGTGTCTGTATGAATAGTAAAAAGAAATAGGAACAATTTTGCTCATAACTGTAGTATAGCACCAAGCTCAGTTTGTCAGACGTTGAAGTACAATTTTACTATTGCACTATGATTTGATTGCAGCCAAACATTTTATTGCAACTATACATTCTTATTACCCATCATCCATAAGGTCGTCCCGTTCTATCTCCAGCCACGGACGCTTGTTAGCAGGCATCACAAGGTCACTGACATCGCTTTCACTTTTGGGAGCATCAACAAACAGCTCTTCTGGTGTTTCCAGCACACCTTCCAAGGTTGGTCATATTCACAGATAGGCAGAAGCTACAGCTCTGTAGCTGTAAGTACCACGGTGGCTTAGTGGTTAAAACGCTGAACTGCAGATCAGAAGGTCGGTAGGACAGCAGTTCGAGACCCGAGTGCCGCGTGACGGAGTGAGCTCCCGTCTCCTGTCCCAGTTCCTGCCAACCTAGCAGTTCGAAAGCAAAAAATTGCAAGTAGATAAATAGGTACCGCTGCGGTGGGAAGGTAACAGCGTTCCATTAGTCATGTCGGCCACATGACCACGGAAGCGTTTTCGGACAGCGCTGGCTCTTTGGCCTTAGAAACGGAGATGAGCACCGCACCCTAGAGTCGGACACAACTGGCTTTCGAGCAGGGGATACCTTTACCTTTACAGCTCTGTCCAACACAGTATCCACACAAGTACAAGCAGGACAAATCACCCCTAATGCATTCACAGTTCCACTCACATCCAACCTTACAATTGCATTCAAAAAGGTGTAGGAGGTTTTCTCATGCAGGGTCTTTCAGTGGAGATGATCCTCGTCTACCTTCTAACCCTTGTCCATGGTCACCAAATCCACACCATTTCTGGAACTGATGAAAGTCCCAGGAGGAATGTTGCTTTGCTGCTGTAGATACAGGAGGAAGAGTCGAAGTTTGCATGTTCATGATGCCCTGCAACTGTTCTCATGTACTGTTGTTGCCTATTTGTGTCTAACCTTTCAGTCATCTTTCCCCAATATACAGTATAATGAGAAGAAAAGCAGCCATGTCATCCTTAGAGGAAATTGAATGGTTGAAAATGTTCAGCCGTTTGTGAAAATTTTCATCGTTCTGGAGGTATTTAGGGGTGTTTTTTTGGAAGTATAGCTTTCTGCCTTGTGTTAGGGGTACTGAAGTGGAGTCACACCTAGTTCTGCATCCAAGAAGAGTGATAGTGGTACAAGTCTTCAATGCCTTCCTGCAGCATTCTACTGCTGTACAGTCTGTCGCATGATTCTTCTTACTGGGAATGAGCATGTGCACATGAACAGGATCTTTGGCAAGTGCAACCAGTAGGACATGGAGCTATGTGTCCTCTCCCACAATTATTGCATTTCTACCGACTTGAGCCTGCCTAATAGCTTTTGATGCTATCATCATGTCAGCATCATCAGACACTTGCTACATGTGACGACGCAATCCTGACGATGCGTCAGGTGGTGAAACGAGTGTTCTGCTGCCTGAAGCCGTTGCGAACGTGCCGTAAGGCATGCTCGCGTCAACTCGAGAGCAGGGAAGGCCGGTGCAAGGCCGGCCTCCCCTGCTCCTCTGACGGAGCCCTCGCCCAGCCGCTGCCAGACCCAGGTAAGTATCCAACGGGCGGATCGGTGGGGGAGGGAGGGTGCCCATAGGCCCAGCCAGCCCAGGATGGGGCGGAGGACGATCTTGGCCGTATCCTGGTCCTATACTCCAAGCAACACAAACAATTGGGTGGAAAAAGTGATTGGAATTTATCTCATCTCTCACTTTTACCTCTTTGGTGGCACGTGCTAGAGATTCCACTGAAACGCTCGCCTTCAACAATGGCATACCGCGTGGATAGGACAGGGCCATTAGTTTCAGTTTTGCCTCTTAGTTTCAGAGATATGGGTGTTTTTACGTAAACTGGGGGCCCAATCCTAACTAAGCGTTCGCTGGTGGAAGTGACACTGCAACAGTGAAAGTGCTGCTGCGACAGTGTGCACAACGAGGCCTCCAGTGCAGATGGCTGGCAGCTGCATGTGTACGCCAATGGAGGAACCACCCACCACCAGTGCCGCTAAGTTGGTGGCAGGAGCGGGCAGTGGGAGGAATGGGGCAGGACGGGGGAGGAATGGAGGAGTGTTTGGATGGAGAGGGGGCAGGCGGGAAGCAGAACAGAGGGGTGAACCCTACCTGACTGGCATACACCCTGATCTTATCCTTCGTCCATTCCTACTCCCTTACTCACCTTGGTTCTGTGCCAAGGAGACCCACTGAGGCAGTGCAGTCTTTCCCCAAGGTAAGAGAACAAATCTTCCCTTACCTCGAGGAGACCGCTGTGACTGCCTCCCGCCCCCGAATGCAGCACCTGCTCCATTGGTGCGGCTGCATCGGTGGGGGGGTGTTAGTTAGGATTGGGGTGTCAGAGAAATCCGCCATTTTCCAAAATGGCCACTTTCCGCCAAATTGGATTTTTCAAGACTTCCAAGTATGCACATCACTGCTATCACAGAATAAGGACACAGAATGAACCAGAAGATTTTCATAATAATTCATTAACGCAAACATCCTGAAATTCCACAGTATCTCCAATGATTATTCCTATTTTACAGACCGATAAACTGAGACTGAATTAAACCCAGGCCCACTCTAGTTTGGGGCATCAGGACTTCTGTAGAGAAGTATCTTTTGAGAAGTATATCTGAAGTATATTTATTTGACTGCAACTGCACAGAGCACTTCAGCCAGCTAGTCAGTCATCAAGGACAGAGTTAGCTTACTGCACTGGGACAGATAGCACCCAATGTAAATTTGCCCGGTTCTGCCAATTCTCCTCCCATCAATGCACTAACCCTGATTAATATTCATATCACAGTGGATCATTTGGGAAGCAAAATGAAAATAAAGCAATATGAGGTTTTTACAGATGCAGCAGTAGCCAATGCTGTGCAAAAGTTTCTAATAAATGAAATTTGTTAAGGATAAAAGTACTGTAATTGTCTTTTTAGGGGAAAGGTCATTAGTACTTGAAAAAGAGGTTAATAGAACAATATTAATAGCTTTATACTGGGCAGGAGAGATGCATGCAGTATTAATGTGAATGAAGAGCAAGAATGAAGATGGTGCCCATTACCCAAAGTTAGGTCAAGATTCAAAAGGTCGTCCTCATCCCTGGTGTGCCCAGAAATGACAAATTAGAAAGAAGTGTTATCAAGGTTTTTCATTCAATTACTTTAGCTGAAAATGGCAGGGAGGAAGCAATCAAAAAGCCTACAGTCTCAACCATTGACCAAGCTTTGTGGAGACAGAAAGGGAAGATTGTGGGAAGGGAAGAAGTCAACATGACCCCCCTACCATCAGACCTCGGCCAAAGAAGGAGCACCAGCTGGTTGGCATACATACTTGAGCAATATTTTATATGGATGTTGCAAGCATTTCAGCAGGGCTGCTCTAAAATGCCAATGCCCCCTGCTTGAGTGCTTACAAGCAGGACCAGGCGAGCAGAGCCGTGTTCACCCTGATACAGAGATTCAGCACCGTGTCACTGGCCACTGCTCCAAGGCCCGTAGAAACCTTTGAGCAGGGGCAGGGCCCATGAGAGGGGGGTAAAGGGGGTAAATTGTACCCATGCCCAGGGTTAAGAAGGGGGACCAGAAGCCCAGAAATTTCCTGGGATCTCAGCTAGCCTCATAGACAGTGAAAGACAGAGGCCAGGCCAACCGGGAGGCCAGGTCTACCAGGCAGGTAGACCTGGGCACCGCATCAGGAAGCCTGGTAGACCTGGGCTTTGGAGACTTTTCTGGCCATTGTTATCTTCACCCTGCCCTGTTTTGCCCCCTCCCCCTTTGAGAAGGGGCCCAAAAGAAACTTTGTACCCCCTGATAAAATCCCTCTCAGAGGCCCTGAGCAGGGGGCAAGTGGCAGAGGCAGAAGCACCACAGGCCCTGTCAGAGTATCTTTTTCCTACAATGCCCAAGTAGGAAAATAATGCTTTGAACAACATTCCCAGCAAGGGTGGGAAGAAGTGCTCCACTGGGACCCACAACACCCAATAAGCTTTTGGGGGCATTGGGAATGGGGAAGAGGAGGAAGTAGAAGAAGCAAGCTCTTTGCAAGTATTTTCAGGGCAAACAGAGGGATGCTCACCTATCCCTTTTATATCTTAACACAGTCATACCTGTGCAGCTTCTTAAAGCTCTGGTTCGTGACAGCGCTCTTTGTCCCAGCATGATTGACAGCCATTCTACCCAATGAGAGCAGTGCATTCTGGACCAATCAGTGCTTGTTTCCTGCCTATGAGGTCAACAATGTCTCCAACAGGGCTGTTTCATGTAGCACTCAACATTCAGGGAACATACCCGCCACGCCATCTGAGGTATTGCTAGACTAGCGAAATGCCAAGTGTAGGGAATCCTGTTAGGTGTGTGCAACATAATCTGCATGCAGAGCATGTCTTCTCCCACTGAGCATTCATTTCTCCCCTCATTTTGGAATTTTGGAGATATTTCTCATATTCAGTATGCATTTGCCGAACATTTGCAGCGACATGCTGAGGTATCCGAATCATTTCGCTGCTGACTCCAAAGGCATTTCCACACTCAATGGATTCGAAGGACAGGTGGGAAGGTGATAGGTTAGGTCACATGGACCTCAAGACAGGGAGGAATGATGGAGATGGGTTATTTCAGTGGATTTTCTTCCTTTATTACTGTTTCTGGCTTCTTCGATAAGGCTGAAAAGTGTTTCTTATCAGGTGTCCAAGCAAACTACACGTGGAAAGAAACAGGGAATTTGAACAACACTTACAAGTCTGTTTCCCAAATGCCTGGCTATTCAGTTGTGGAAATTCCTCAGGTCAAACAAACAAAGCAGAATTGGAAAGAAGAGATAAGAAACCGTTAGTCAGCTGAAACGGCTGTTTACTATGTACTTCTGCAGGAGGCAAGAAACTGCTCTATTTTCAACAGCATCTCTGTGCAAACTTTGTTCCAGGGTTCCTCAGAAAGGCAGGACTTTGGACTGAAATTCAGGTTCAGGTGGTGTCCTGCCCCCCTGACCATGTATCCTATAGTTCCATGGATCATGTCTGAAGGGAGCCAAAATGTCACTCTTGGTTTAAAAAAAAAAAAAAAAGACCCCATCCAAGCTAGCCTATCCTGGTTATTCAAAATGCAACATGCACACCATAGTTGCTTCAATCCAGGCTGCTTGGCAGTGATGGTTAGGAGGGTTTATCCAGTGGGATTTCACAGCTCAGTGAGGGGCTCACCCCTTGACTTGAGCACTTGATTCAGCCTACAAAGAATCACTATCCAGCCATGGTCTTTTGCTGTGGTCTGAACCACAGGAACCCCCTTTCCTTTCCTTATTCCTTCAGTCTCCTGGCTTTTCTCCTTCTTCCCAATGCTCTGAAAGCCCCAGTTTTCCAACCCTAGATCCCTCAGGGTCACCCAGATAACTTCCCTAAGTTCTTTCTCCTCTCCCCCCTCTCCATGCCTGGGCCTTTTATATATGCCCCCTTTCCTTTTAAGGACTTCCTTTCTCCTCCTCTCCTCTTTCTTTCTGCTTTCTCTCTTATAGCATCCACTTATGTTTAGAATTTAGCTGTGAGAGGCAAAGAAAGATTGAACATTGATTCCCCTTCCCTATTATTTTAAACATATCCCCACAACAAAAATTTGTTTGTTATACCTTTCAGTGATGGCACCACAGCTCAGGGATATCCTCCTCATGGAAATTATCAATAATAATAATAATAATAATAATAATAATAATAATAATAATAATAATAATAATAATAATAATAATAGTGATTATCTTCAATAACAATTGATATTGGAGAATCTCCTCATGGAGATTATCATTATTAGGAATATTTATATACTGTACTGCGTTTCAACAAAAGGTAGCTCACAAAGCAGTTTACATAGCAGCATAAATCAATAACTGGTTCCCTATCCCCAAAGGGCTGACAATCTAAAAAAAGATGCAGAAGAGATACAACATCCACTGGAAAAGACGCCATGCTGGAGTGAGAAGGGACACTTGCTTCCCCCCTGCTAAATATAGGAGGATACCACCCAGTGAGCAAGGGTCCAGCTGACGTCTGCACAGTTGTCATTGGATGAAGATTTAAAAGAAGGGGCTGAAACGTGTTATACTACTGCTGTTTTAAATGGATTTGATATAGATTGCTTTGTGATATGTTTTAATATGTCATTTTTGAAAGTATGATATGGTACTTTAAAGCTGCTCTGAGTGCTCTAAGAAGTAAGCAGCAGAGAGGGATATAAACGTATCCAAGACTCAGGAGGGGTGTCCAACACAGAGACTCATGCAGACAGACAGGAAAATGCACTGGGGACTTCTTACCATTCCACACTTGAAAGGTCATCCTTTTGGCAGGGTCAGCCCATCATGAGGCCAACCGAGGCAGTTGCCTCAGGGCAGCAGCTTGGCAGGGGGCACCCACCCAGGGCCTCTGAGAGGGGGGTTAATGGGGTAATTTGTACCCGAGCCCAGGGTGAAAAATGGGTAAAAAGGGGGCCCTTGAGCAAAAAAGGGGGCCCAGGACCCAAATCCATATGTAGGGAAGGGGCCCCAAAAGAAACTTTGTACCCCCTGATAAAATTCCTCTGAATGGCCCTGCACCCACCTCTATCCACCCACTAGCCTCCAATGCTCCCCCCTCTACCTCTTATTCCCTGGTTTAGAAAAGGAAGAGGGGGATGGAGAGGAAACGTAGAGGAGAAGGAAGAGGTAGGCAGCCCACCATTCTCCTCTCCTCCACACGTCCTCTTCTGCTATGTCCCTTCTTCCTTTTCCAATCTGGGAGTGGGAAGAGCAGAGGTTAAGGGGGGGCATCTGACAAACCCCCTACACACACACACACACACACACACACACACACACACACACACACAGAGGCACCAGGAGGTCTTGGCCCAGCCCTGCCTTTTGGAGTCTGTTTTAACTTTCAGCTCAGCACAATGTGTGTTTCAAAAGATTGGCAAACGTATCCGAGAAAACAGGCTTTGTGCTACTGTACAGCTGTAATCTAACAATAGCTCACTATCATATTTTGAGTTTCTTCCAGTTCATTGCACACTTGGGTGTGAATTTTATCCCATGTTCTTTTTTATGTATCTTTTAGTTTACACAGCCAGAAGTGGAACCGATCTGCTACGTGTGAAAAAGAAAAAAAAAGTTCATGAAATAATCCCTAAGGCATCCCGGGATGAATCTATTGCCAAGCAAGCAACACATTTGTTTTCCATAATAAACTCTCTTTGAGAGACTTCATGTTTACCTGCTTTTCTAAACATCTCTTCTGCGCAATTTCTTTTTTGCTTGGCTTCTTGGCTCTGATGCATCTTAAGCAACCTGTAACCAGTCCTGGAAATTGGCTATTAGTGAGGGTTGCCTGGGAGCATGCTTTAGCTATTAGTTGGCTATTAGTATTTAAAAATGAACGTATATGAATCTGCCTTACATTGAGTCAGACCAAAGCTGACACTAAAATTCAGTGGAGGGAGAGTTAGAACGGACAAAATAAAATATTTCTTTACCCAGCGTGTAATTCATTTGTGGAACTCCTTGCCACAGGATGTGGTGATGGCACCTGGCCTGGATGCCTTTAAAAGGGGATTGAACAGATTCATGGATGAAAAGACCATCACAGGTTACAAGCCCTAAGCAACCTCCTGGCTTTAGAAGTAGGTTTTCTCTGTGCCAGGTGCAAGGGAGTGACAACAGGAAACAGGTTATCTTGCTGGCTGTGTGCTCTCAGAGGCATCTGGTGGGGCCACTGAGAGATACAGGATGCTGGACTAGATGGGCCTTTGGCCTGATCCAGCAAGGCTCGTCTTATGTTTTTATGACACCAGGCTGTAAGCCTGCAGGATCCCTGCCAAGGGTTCTGTCTCTGGAGCATGCACCCGCGTCACGAGCGTGGCGGGGGGCGGGCCGCCGAGGGGGTGATGCGCACAAAGGGTGACGCACGCACCCGCGCACGCACCCGCACGTGCTGCGCATCACCCTTCCAGAGTTTCTGAGGCAAGGAGAAAGCCCCGGACCGCCGGCCGGGGAGGATGTCTTCAGAGCCGGCAGCAGCGGGGCCCGGGGGTAAGACTTCTGCGGCGGAAGTTGCGATCATTAGGGCGGAGTGCGCACCCTCGCTTTAGGGCGGCGTGCGTCCTAGTGACGCCAGTGGCTTTCAAGCCCTTACACATGAGAAGACCTCCCAGGTCCTGGCCCCCTGGCCCTTGTCTGTCTCCCCTCCCATCATCTCCAGCTTACTGGTCTGCTACTGACAATGATAGGCAGATGGGAGGAGTTCCTCTGTGATCATGCAGGAGCTGCCAGTTGATCAGTGGGGAAGGGAGGAAGGATGTGCCTGGGCAGGAAAATGCCTTCTTCCCACCAAGCAATAGATCAGGGACGGCCAAACTTGCTTCATGTAAGAGCCACATATGATAAACTTCCGATGTTTGAGAGCCGCAATATTTAAGAAGCATTTAAATTCTTAAATATATTTACTTGCCACTAATGTTAAACTTATGTTTTAATCCAGTGGACTCGCAGTTTATACCTGATAAATAATTATAAAGCTTGAACATTTCTTATTTACCTTTTATATGAATTGCGTTGCAAAAAAAGGAACTCAGACAACATATTTCCGAGAGCCGCGCGCACGTTATACATCAAAGGGCCAAATGTGGCTCAGGAGCCGTAGTTTGGCCACCCCTGCAATGGATCGTGTGCTCAGGAGCCGTAGTTTGGCCACCCCTGCAATGGATCGTGTGCTCAGGGCCTCCAGGGGCCCTGAGTGCAGGGCCTCACAAGGGGCCCTGATAACAGCTCCATTGGCTGCTGCACAAATCATGGCAGCTGAGAGAGAGAGAGAGAGAGAGAGAGAGAGAGAGAGATTGTTCTAAAACAACAATGAAACATTAAAGGACACAACACAGTCGTGGACGAAACGTTGTGTCCTGTAATGTTTAATTGTTGTTTTAGAACCAGTTTTACATGGGTTTTAATCTTGCTTTCAACCTCTGGTTTTACTGCATGATTTTAATGTGTTCTTACTTGTTTTATTGCATTTTTATTACATTTTTCTATATTTTTACATGCATCTTAAACCTATATTGCCTACTTCTTTGAAAACTAGAAGATTGTAGCAGACCACTAAAATCAGAGGTGGTCAGTTAAACTGCGGAAGCCAAAGAGAGGCAAACATTAGAAGTCCCTGTGCCTGACTTTCCTGGCTCAGAGTAAAATCCAAGATGGAGAAGAATTTCCAATTTATACCACCCGCTCGCTCACCCAGCTAGCAACTGAGGCAGCTTGAAAGCCAACCAGTTCCCTGGCTGACAAAGTTCCCTTCCCAGCCTCAACACATCCCCTCCCCAGTCTCCACCTCATTTCTCCTCCTACCCGCCCCTTTCTGCCCATTCCACCCACCACTAGCCCCCACACTGATTTAGTGGCGCCAAGGCTGTTCAGGAGGCCAGTGGTGCACGGCCATGGCTGCTTGCGGCTTGTGGCAGCTGCACTGAATAGCGGGTCATGCTTTGCGACTGCTGTAAAGCATGCTGCGCCACTGGAATGCAAGTTCCAGCAGCGCAGCAGTCCCATAGGATTGGGCTATTAATGAAGCAAAACTTTTCAGGCTGAGGGAAAAGTGTTGTGGCAAAGCATGTTCCCAGGCATTTAAGCCGATCACGCCGTTTGTCTTGGAATTGGGAAAGATTAAAAGAGCGGTGCGACTTCTCGCACATCGACATTGTCATAAAAAGAGATCAGCAATGTTTCTAATGCAGGTTTTGAAAATGAGCAAATTTCATCAAGAGGTTTACCTTGACAAAGGAGGGTTTCTTTTTTTTCCCTTGCTTCTTACATATATAAATATATTGAAGTATTTAAATTGCTTGCAAATGTAAAGCTACCCATACACTGACACTTCAGAAGTTATAATGTGCAATCAGACATCTTTTTTTTTCCGTGATAGAATTTTTCATGTTGTCTTATAATGCAGTAAATGGGGAAGCTCAGAGGAAGAACTGCAAGTAGATTTGTAATATTAACTTTTATATATATATATGAAATATATATATATATAAATATTATATTTATTAAAGAGAATATATATATATATATATATATATATATATATATATATATATATATATATATATATATATATATATATATATATATATATATAATCTTTCATTTTCCAGAATGTAATTCTGCCCCCAGCTGGTTAAAATATCGCTGACATGGAAGACTGAGAGAATGTTGAACCTATGAACTCTACTGTCTCCTGCAATGATGACTCCAATTTGCATGTAAAGTGTTGGCAATTTTGGAGCACAGCACAGGTGCTACTAACAGATTCCAAAGTTTTTACGAGAGTACAGCCTGCTCCCTCTGTACTGGAGTGCTTGTAGCAAGTGGGAGACGCTTTCTTGGAAATAGTTCTCACTGATTACTGCTACATTTCCTTGCAACTAATGTGCTGCTGATAACCAGGCTGCAGTAGTTGTTCCACCTGTATTCATACAATACGAAATGGGACATTCAGAAAGATTCCTGTTACTCTCATGTGCTGAAAGGTGTAATTCAAAACTGAAAGGGTCAAGTGTTGCTGTGTAGGCCAGTTTCACTCTGGTTCTTAGTAAACTGGGGCATGGACGTCGCTGTAGCGTGGCGAGGGGGGTGGACCGCTGAAGGGTGACGTGCGCAGAAGGGTGACGCGCACACCCACATGCGTCACCTCCGCTGCGCATGTCGCCCTCCGGAGGCTCCGAGGCCGGGAGAAGGCCTCGGAGCATCCGTCCTGGACGGCGGTCCAGGGCCTTCTGACGAAGACCCAATATGTCAATCCGTGATCTTTTACCTTTTTGCGCATGCGCAGAACGTTTCTGAGGGGAAAAGGGCAGCCCTTTGCCTTCAGAAAACGTTGTGCGCATGCGCGAAAAAGGCAAAAGGTCACATATTGACATATTGGGTCTACGTCAGAAGGCCCTGGACCGCCATCTGGGACGGACGCTCCGAGGCCTTCTCCCAGCCTCGGAGCCTCCGGAAGCAGCGGGGGTAAGACTTCCGTGCCGCCGAAGGCGGTACAGAAAATTTTGGGGGGTTGTGCAGGGGGTCATTAGGGTGACACGCGCGCCCTCACTTCAGGGCGGCGCGCGCCCTAGAGACGCGCCTGAGGTTTCTTTTCTGGTATGTCACATTAGAAAGCAAAAGATTTTGAATTAACCATTTCATCTTCATTTTATTGTATGATTTACGGCCCAATCCTATGCAGGATCGGGCCAGGGTGTGGATTGGTTTGGAACAGCAGAACACAGTTCCTCTGTCATAGAATGGGTTCTGAAGGCGCACACAGCTTGCCACCACTGGCCATTTTTAAAGCACTGCCATAATTGGTGGCAGTGCAGAAGGACCGTTGCCAGACTCAGGAAGGTGAGTCAGAGGGGGGCAGAGATGGGCGGAATGGGGCATGGAGGGGGAGGAACGAGGAGACCAAAGTGGAACAGGGGGGGGAATGAGGGCTGAAAGGGGGTGGTATCTGTGGCACCGCCGATATCCTATCCCCCTTTCAGGCCTCGATCCACCTTCCTGGGTCCACTTGGACTTGTGCCAGCTAAATCACTGGTGCAGGTCCAAGTAGACCCATTTGGGCACCAGATGCTTAACCCCAAGTAAGATAACAAAGGAGACCTTCGGTACTGCCTCCGCTGTACTGCCTCCGGTGGTGCAACTGTATCGGCGGGGGAGGAAATAGCTAGGATTGGACTGTTATTCTCTTCCATTTCAGAGAAGAAATGGGAAAGGTGGAGAATATATTACTGCCTGGTAACGCTACAGGAGTTTTGCTCATATGTACACAAAGGGCCTGACCCAATGTATAAGCACATAACAGTCGGAACGGTGGGCATGTTGGTCTTGTCAAACCATCAACATTTGTGCCAATCATCTGTTTGGCAGTAAGGGTCCAGGGTATATGACAATCCGTGGAGGCAATGATAGGGGCCCTGGGGTAAAGGGTAAAGGGCCCTTGTTAGGGGCCCTAGGGTAAAGCCCTGCACTGGGTCCCCCAGGATGCCTCCTGCCCAGCTCTAATGATGCATTCAGCCCTACAACTGCCATCAGTACTGAGATCCGATGGGTTGGCCCAGTCAGGGCACTCCTCAACGTATGACAACACTCCTCTGACATCACGTATCACCCATGCTTGGAAGCCTTTCTCCAGGCTCCCCCATTCCCAGAGCTGAGGTGGGTGGAGACAAGGGTTAGGGTCCTCTTGGTTGTGCCCAACTGTGGAATGGTTTCCCCAGGAGGCTCACCTGTGACTGGCCCTGATGTATTTTTGGTGCCATTCAGGCACTAACAACATAGCTTATGTCCGTGGCAGGTGACGGAGATTCGGACTTCACCCTGAGTCTCCATTCTGCCGTGGACTGAGCCACACCAATTCACTTAGCAAGTGGGAAGCAGATCATTTGCTTCCATTTCCCTGCCCACTCACTATGCTCCTTCCCTCACATGATCCCCCACAAAACATGTGGGCAGTGGCAATCTGCTACTCTCAAATTGCTGCTTCCTTGCAACTGCGCCAAAAAGGAGCACACGGTATCCAGCGGGGGTGGAACCTTACCCCTCCATAACCCTCCTTCTCTGCAATGGGTCTTCTCAGACCTGCACCAGCTCTATAGCTGTTCCTCCCTCCTCCCTGCCCAGTTTCACCCCCTCCCCACCCCGCCCTCACCACTGCCTTACCTTTTCCGGCGGGTGTGGCAAGGTCCAGGGAGTACTGCCACCTCTTGCGGCACTGCTCCCAAATTGGCAGCCGACGGAACACTCTGCGCTCCATCAGCGGCCATTTTACAACAGCAGAAGGGTCTTTCGCTGTCATAATGCCCAGTCCCCAACAGTCAAATCTGGAATAGGATTGGGCTATAAGTCCCCAACTGATGTCCTGGTTCTGTTCCAGAGTTTTATCCAGAAGTTGGAATGGACATAAACCAAAACAGTGCTATCACACTGCATGAAAACGTAAGACCAAGAGCACACCCATAAGTCAAGGCATCCATTAAGTTGGACATCTGTAGCTCAGGGACCCAGTGTAAATGGTTCCTTGACACCAAATGGCTCACAACCTAAAAAGGACACAGAAGAGACACCAGCAACAGCCACTGGAAATTGTGCCATGCTGGGATGAAAAGGGACAGTTGCTCTCCCCTTTAAAACCACTTTAAAAGGTGCCTCTTTGCACAAGACAGTTGCGAAGTATTATTGTTTTGATGGTGACACTCTTTTAGCAGGACAGTGGTTGTGATGTGGTATGGCATGTTCAAAGTATCTTAGAAAAGTATTTCTATAAGCTCCGTCCTGCAAACATACTTGCCCATTCAAATGTGTGAGTCTGGTGTGGGGCTCCAGATCCAGCCCCATTTGCGTTGCTCAATACCGTAGGATGAAGGTTGCTGTTGTGGCTCATGGGTTCCTTTGTTGGGTCCTTTACACATCAGTGGATCCTCAGAATGATGCACCTGAGCATTTATGTGGATCATGTCATCAGCATCTTCCTTTGCACTCCTGAGCACATGTGAGCTCTCCCAGACTTTTTGTGCTGGGCAGAATTTGAGAGAGTGTGTGTCATATCATGTGCCTCTAGTCTCTGTCCATTTCCTTGGCAATTGTGAATAGGTTATGGCAGTGTTTCCCAAACATTTTTTTGACCTGCGGCTCCCTTGACCATTGGTGACCATTGGCCGCGACTCCCCATTAAATGATGTTGATGCCTGCCAATTGGCATTGCACTGTTTTCCGAGAGGATCCCCTGGGAGAAGCACCTCCCAGTTTGGGAACCACTGGGTTATGGGTTGGAGGCATTGCTTCATTTTCTCCCAGTCTTGTCCTTGCCAACTCATTTTATTTCTGGTTTGCCTATTTATGTATTACATTTATATCCTGCCTTTCTTCCATCATGAAACTCAAGGTGGCGTACTATCTTGGCATGGATGAGAGCTGCTCCTGCTTACCCTCAGCAAGGTGGAGGGATCATGGATGATGTATCATGGAAGCCTGACAGGGCATTTCTATCAACTCCAGGTAAGCTTCATTGCACTGTTTTCAGTTCATCCCAGTACTTGTTTTGTTCCTAAGAGATGCACAAGTCATACTTGTGGTTTTCCTCTTTCTCACTTCCACAACAGAATGTTCTCCTGAGCCTCCTATGGGTTTCCACCCAAAATGGACGGATCTCCTAAGGCAGGGCCGGCTGAGCCATGAGGCCAACTGAACCTGTTGCCTAAGGCTGGGGGTTGCCTGCCTCCATTTCTCCTCCTCCTCCTCCTCCTCCTCCCACTCCCTGGATTGGAAAAGGAAGAGGGAGCAGAGCAGAAGTGTGGAGGAGAAGAAAGTGGTTGGAGGTGCACAAGCTGGCTCATCATCAACTAAATGGGGCAGCATTTGGCACGTCCCCTCAGCCACCAGGAGGTCTTGGGCCAGCCCTGTCCTAAGGTATTAGTCCCCTAGCTTTTCTGAAGATTTCTTCCCAAACCATGGCATTTTACTGGTCAGATATGACCCCAAACCTAGTTTCCATGAGCAGAGTGGAAAACTACACTCTCCATCTTGTTGTCTTGAACGTCCTCTGGTTTCATAACAACAAAATGCCTTTGTTCGCACAACTGAAGTATGCACCAAGAATCAAAGAAGCAAGAAAAAAAGGGAATGTTCCAAGCTATTACTGTAACAATCCAATTACAATGCCTATCAAACTTAACTTCACAGGTTATAGCTCCTAATTGCCTGACAAAAATTGACACTTCAGTCGCAACAGCATAATATAATCAGAGTCCAAATTAAATTTGATCGTGGGCAGAAAACGATGCTATCATTCGGCTGCATGGAAACAGGAGATCAACTAGCATGATATCAAGGATCAGAAATGAAAATTATTCATTAATGGCAGTGGTTTTCTGATAATGGAAATGACACAGTTCAGACGGCTTCGTAAAAACACTATTAATTAAAAAGATGATAGACCTAACAAGGCATAGAAAGTAGTGGAACCTTTTTTTTCTCTGCTTGTTAAGGTGAAGGATGACAATGTTTAAGAACAGAAGTTTATGCACTTTTGTGAAAAAGTATTCCGCTGATTCTGTAGCAAGTTTACTGAGTTCTTGCTTAGTGAAGCATCTTTCTCTAGGGTGCAATGTCTGATGGACATAAAAAGTGTCTTAAGCCATAATACGGTATTGTAATAAGCAAGAATAGTTTGGGCTATAAAAAAAAGAAGGGTCCAATTCATAAAAAGAAATACACATGGGATTTTTGCATACTCTAAAGGAGGAAAAGAAAAACAATGCAGGGGAAGAAAAAAACCTTTTTATTTTCCTTTGCAAGCAGCTGCCCTTTCATTTTACACTAGAGAAATGTAAAGAAAGCCAGAGTGTGCTAAACAACAGCTCACAGCTACATCTCAACTTTGCTTGTTCAGGAGACACAAAGACAAATGGGAAAAAGTGTACGCCTGGACTCATGTATTTTTGTATACCTGTCCTTTTTCTAAGGGGCTTCAGGTAGCATGCACCACCCGAATTGGTTATCCCACTTGAGCCTCACAACAACCCTGTGTGAGTTAGGCTAGCCCCAGAGAAGTTAACTGACTCTCAGGAGCTGCCAGGCCTAGAACTAGGAAGCCGGGTCCTCCTGCCCACTGCCGGTGAGCTGCCTGGAGTTTCCTTAGGTAATAACAGGTTTGTAGGCTCAGGAATGACTGCATCCACCCAAGCTGCACATTGGCTCACCATGCCCTGAAATGACTATGGAAGGACCTCCAGATTCAGTTTGGACTTTCTCTTGGCAGCAGCAGTATCCACTGTGTCTGCCTCCTTCCTTCAACTCCTCAGCTTCTGGTTATTGCTCTGCAGCTGCACTGCCCAGTGGCGTTGCTAGCGTGCTCCGGGGGGGGGGGGAGAGTGATGATGCATCCCCTGCACTCCTGGAAGGCGGGCCCAACCAAAGCACCGAAAATGGCGCGAAACCCCTCTTGAAATGATTCAAGAAGAGGGTCTCAGCTACTTTTAGGACCCATGGTGTCTCAGGCTCTTCTCCATTGCAGTACAGTACTTAAAACTTCTTAAGTGTATACCTTAGCGATTTTCATCATTTTTCTTCTTACGGCCCACTGACCTCTATGGTCTTCAATATGGTCTTTGCCTCTTGTGCTGTCACTTATGGCTTCCGGGAGACTCTTCCAGGTTCTGCAGCTCTGTTTCTAGGGCAACTTTCTGAAATAATGAGCCGGCAGAGGAAGAGGGACAGACAATTTGTTACTAAAGACAGTTGCCCTAGAAACAGAGCCACAGAACCCGGAAGTGTTTTTCAGCAATTTTCAACCACTGTGCTCCAAACTCCCATGGCACATCTGCGGACCTTTCATGGCATACCAATGTGCTGTTGCACACCGGTTGAAAATCACTGCCTTAAGATGTTAATGTGTGAAGGGGAACCCTTGCAGTCTTTTTTTGAGGCAAGGGCAGAGCTCCAGTCTCGGACTGCCTTCCACAATCCTCACTCCCTCTCCTTCATCTCACCTATCCCCATATGCTCTTCATTACTGTAAACACTGTAGATGGTTTGGAGAGCCCACTCTGAGCTGCTGGGAGAAAATAGACCATAAATCTAAATAAATAAATTCCTTGATGCAATGTGCACCCTTTGCCCCTGTCTGCAAAGAAATATTTGTCGCAATGCCTCTCCTTGCCGTGAAAGCCCAACACTCTCATTGCTGGAACAAGCTCATTGCCTGGTCCACCACTGAGCCTAAATCTGTAAACAGCTGTGGATCTTTGTAGTCATTAACGGACTCCTATTGAGTGGTGCAAAAGCCTGAATTCACCAAGGGAATGGGCTTGGCGCAAAGCCTAATTGTGATACTTGCAAGTTTTAAAATAGGGGATCTGACGGTGGGCCAGCAACCCTGTTAAGCCGAGTTTCGTTATTTGTTTTCTCACTAATGCCCTCCATTTCCTGATCCAGTGCAGATTGCTGGGAAGTGAAGACTCCTAAGCTGTACGATATGTATATCGTGGAAGGGGAAAAAAAGTAGCAAAACCATAGAAATGAGACATGGTTCACATTAGACAATATGTTACTCAGCCAAGAAAGGAACTTGCTAGAGCACAAAATAAAGTGTATTAAAATCCCACTTCTCTGAACTGTGCTGTTGGTACAAGTAGAGCCAACATCACAGCTCAAATTGAGGTCCCTGGCGTGTATTTGTCCTCATGGTCCTGAGATTCCCAATAAGTGGGCTTACCAGATCTCCAACCGGGACAGAGTGCTAGTCCTTTAGGAGAAGAAATGTGGGCAGGTGTAGCTTGTTAAACCTTAGAGCACAATCCTAGGCATGTCTACTCAGAAGCAAGCCCCATTGTGTGACTCTGTCCCGGTTGGAGATCTGGTAAGTCTACCAATAAGGGCTTTCTCAGGTCCCTTCACACACCCTACCACCATGTGGTACCTCCATTCGGCACACCTGTGGAATCCTGGGTAGGTAAGCTAAACTGGCACTCCCAGGATTTCATGCACAACAGGCCTGCCAAATAGGACTAAAGGCCTCTTCCTGGAAATCAGTTTTGCTTTCACAGCATCCCAAACATCACCACGTTCTTGTTTAAGAACATTTGCTCCTTGAGATGTTCTGGCCTTCAGTGCCACTTTGATCAGGAAGTCTTTGTTCTGGGAACAATGTGGTTATTAAATAATTGAAAATATGTCACCTCTTTATACTAAGCAAACAGTCAGAGGAGACGGAACACCAAATAATACCTTGAGATTGTAATACATCAAACTATGGCATACATATAATTCTTTAGTGATGCTAGCCGCAGTATGATGGGAGGACATGGTGTGTAATAGAATCTGTATTGTGAATGACCAGACACATTTCTGTAACGAAAGAGAGGCCTAAAACAGGATTTTCCTGGGTTTACTGGGAATTTTCACTTCGTTCCCAGTTGTCCTATTTGTGGCAAGGGGCACTATGACTGTTCAATAACAGTCTATTTTTTTTTCTTTCACAACTCCAGTTGTGCTTTCTTTTGCTGTTCAGTAGGACCTTGTGAGCTTTCGGGACAAATGTGACTTGCAGGTTCAGGGGCATAATTCTTGGCCACTAACAACTTTACAGCCCAATCCTATGCTTGTGGTATACCAGCATACCATGAGGTACATCAGGGTATTGTAAGGTCTGTCAGCACGGCAGGCCCTCTGCAGGTCTGTAGAGTGCTACTGCTAGTGTAAGACCTGGAAGGTTCTGCATTGCCAGCAGCGCTATGCAGACTGGCCGCCAGCGGGGTTCTGCTGGAGGAGGGCCTGAAAGCAGGGCAGATTGGGGGCGGGATGGGGGCAGATCACGGCAGCACTAGCATCCACCATAGCCAGAACCCCATCCCGGACTGGACACATCCCCTGTGACACTTCAGATCTACACCAACCAAAGAGCTGGTATAGATCTGAGGAGTCCCGTAGGGGACCAGGCAGTGGCCAGAAGAAAGATAAGTACCTGTATACTTTTTCTTTACTTCCCTCTCCCAACTGGCCTGGTCTCCTGCTGGCATGCAGGATACAGCAGCTGCTGCACCGGTGGCCCTGCATCCTGTGCGCCAGCATGGGATACAGTTGGGGCCCTTCGTTTCCCTATTGTTTGAATGCGCATCTAAGATGGCAGCATCCATATTGCAGACCCTAGTCTAGGAAGCAACATGAATGCTTTTCCAGGTTCAGCCCTACTTTTAAGAAGAGATGAACCACACAGGAACCAGCACAAAAAATGAGATAGCTAAACAAAGAGGGGGCTTTAGGATTTAAGAAGTGACACAATGCCATGCCCTGTTCCAGGTTTCTTTCCTACAGACGGAGTGCATCTGTCATTGGAGACAGGCATTTTTAGGCCTTTCAGTTTACACAGTTCCCAGAACCTGCATACCCAGTGCCAAGAGATTATTACAATATAGGAAACATTAAAGAGAGGCTTGCAGTTGTGTTAGTAGCTGGTCGCTTCAATAATTTACAGATTCTCCAGAAGTCAAAGTAAAGACAATGACACTTTGAAAGAATAAAGCTTTCAGTGCATGTGCGAGAAAAGGATGTTGGAGCAAAGGGACAGGTTGTTTTAGTTTTAATTCTTAAGCAAAGCTTCTCCCACGTTGGTAGTACAGTATTTACAATTGAATTCAAGAAACATTAGGGTTGAGGCGGGAAACTCCAGGTTGCTGGTTGGCTGCTGGGTTGCTGGGGCGGAGCTGAAGGGAATAGAGCAAGCGGTGTTCATTTCCCTCAGTCCCGCCCGATGTTTCAAGCCCTGCCCGCCCTCCCCATTTGCAGTCTGAGAATTGCTGGTTTCCCATTATGGGGCCAGGTAGGAATTTTTTCTTTCATCCTGATTGGCCTTTGGCTAGGAGTTTTTCGCCTACCCCAGAACGTGGCAGGTGAGGGGGTTAGTTTGGCCCATTTCATTTTTGGTCACTTTAGGCAGGTAGCATGCAGGAAGTTATACTGGCATATATCCTGAGATGAGCAAGGCCAGAGGGTGAGCCAGGACTGCTCAGATGATGCTGACCTGGATCGGTGAGGCTGGCTGGCAACCCCCCAAGCTGGAATAGCAAAGACCACCTCAAGGCTTTCCTGGAGAGGTCTGCGCTGCCCGGCTGCCTTGACCCTTCAGGGTTGGCGGTGATAGGCTGACTCGGTTGTGGACCGAGCCTGGCTTGAGCCAGGATGTCATGCCCATTTAGATTTGGGGGAGGCGGACGGCTAGGATTGTTACCCCCAACCTAGAAGACCGCATACTGGGGGGGGAGGGTTGTATCAGTTTAGGTTCCCTGTTGCAGGTATTTTGATAATGTTAATGTTATTTATTAATAAAGTGCCCCCTAAACCCAAGCCTCTGTCTGGCGTGTGTTATTTGGGGGGTGCCCGGGTAAACATGGCCTGTTTTTGCAGACGTTCCAGGTGCTCATTTTATGGTCGAAACTCAAACTGAAGACTCACCTGTATCTTAGATGCCGCTCAGACATGGGGACCGTGGTGATTGTGTGTCCCATAATCACTTCTACAGTTGCGCACTTTCAACTTCCCCCTTTTTCCCTGCACATGGCAAAGTATCCCTGAGTACAGTCAAAGCAACATGACACTGTCTCAGGTTAATCACACATTCAAGTGAAGGCTGATGTGACATGACAGATGTGCCACACTTCATCAGCAAGCAAAGAAAATGCTGGTTGAAGTACTTTGTAACATTTGGTTGCCATTTTTTAAAAAAATGCAAACAAAGAGTGAGAGGAAGAAGAGAGCAGCAAATATAGTTTTAGAGTATAAGGTTAGATGGTAAGAACTAGATCCCTCTAGCTTATATAGAACATCCAATACATTTGGATGGTCATTATTTACATATTATATTTGTATACTGTCCTCGTTCCAAAGATCTCACGAAGGCATTCATTTATTTATTTGTATGAGATAAAACAAGTACTTGCCCTCATTTGGGGAGAAGTAAGGATATAATGGATCTAATTTACTTTCTTGGTGACAATCTTGTATGTATTAACCTGGCTCTAACCTGACATAATCTTGAAAGGGATGCTACTACCCAGGCAAGAGTCTATAGCTGCTACAGTGAGGTTTAACACAGCATGGAGCTGGAGGGCATTCTCCCAGATGACTAGGAACCCTACTTTTTAAGGATTCCCAATCACATGGAAAAAAGCCTTCCATACATAAAGCTGTTCATGCAAGAACTTTTTCACACCTTATACTGAACATGTGCAGGTCATATATGTATTATCATGCTCCCTTTCACTTCCATGCATCTAGAAAACTTTTGAAAAAGACTATACTGTACAGACGCAACTGGTACAGTAGCCCTAATTTCCCATTCGTATGCAGCAATATAGACTTCCCTGTGTAATACAACAGATTGCTCATATCATCAAGTACAGTGTTCCTCAAGATCCTGGTGTTCTTCAGAAGCATATTGAAGATTCCTTGATGGGAAGAACAGTAATCATAATCAAGATTCCCTAAAAATAGGAAAGCTTCCTTGCATTACATTATCAGATTACCATCTATTCCAAATGCCAACAACTCTCCATAGCTCAGGCAAGGGTCGTTCTTAGCCTGCAGTAGCTTGACCACAATTATTGATGTCTCTCAGCAATGTATAGCCATAATGGATTACTGTGTTGTGCACGTTTTTTCGGGCACAATGTCAAGCCATTTTGGGCCACAATGAGGTCCCATGGGCCCCACAAGAACTGTGTTCCCAAAACCCCTGCGGCATATAGGGGTTCTGTGTCAGAAATGCCACAGTTCCTCAGTAGTCGGATTAAGGGGAAAATGTTCCCTAAGGGTAAGAAGTTTGAAAACTAGAGTTAGCACCAACTTTTCACACAGTGAAAGGAGAGACATCAGCGACCGTCCAAGGGAAGCCAAACCAAAGAACATTTCTGCACATCCCTATCAGAAAAATAATACTTGAGTGTACAGAATGTTGGGCAATGTACAGTATAAGCTTTTGGCTGGCCCCTGGTCAGTGGCTGTCTCTCAGCGCTGCTTCCAACGTTGCACAGAAGCATGGCCAAAACATGTACGAATGACTCATACTGTACATCCTCCATTCATGCTGAATGGGAAGGCTTGCTCATCCCCCTGTAATGAAAAGTGTGATACAGTATGCGTGAGCTCCCCTTCAGATGTTCCACAAAATGCTCAAACAGTAGATGTGTATGGAGATGTGTGCTGCAGCAAGAAAACTTAAAATTTGATCCAAAGAGATTGAAAAGGCCACTTACCACATACCGTATTGTCCTGAGTATAAGACGCACCTGATTATAAGACATACCCTTAAAGTTTGGCGCTATTAAAAAAAATGTAATTAAATCACTGGCATTAAATTGCAACAGCCTGATTATAAGACGCACCCCTAGTTTAAAAACTTAAATTAGGAGAAAAAGTGAGTCTTATACTCAGACCAATACGGTATATCAAATAAATTAAGGTTGTAGGCAATTTTGATGAAGGGACTTGCTTCAAATCCAGTCAACCAAAAGTTAATTCAGCATGGCATTTTTTAAATACAGTATATCAGGGGAAGTTGCACTCACTTCTGCCTGAAGAAAAGCTTAATGAGGCCTCATTCCTTATGTTCCTTTATCTGCAAGGAAATCTAGACCACAGAGAAACCTTATTGCCGACTTTGTCTCAAAGCCCAATCCTATTCGAATGGTGTGCTGACCTTGCACAGATGCCGGTGCAACACCTGACATAGCCTAAGCCTGTCCTGGCAATGCCACACCAATGCCACACTGATGCTCACAACAAGGGCCAAATGCCAAGCCTGTCCTGGCAAAGCAATGCAGCCCTTCCCAGTACAACATCCAGCATCCGTGGAAGCACTAACGTGGCCTGTTATCCATGGAATGACATCCTGATGTCAGTACGTCATCCATGTGACATGCATGTGTTATCAGTGGGATGTCCAAGGAGCCAATCACTGCATCCAATCAGCCCCAACGCTGGCAGCCAGAGAAGCACTGCCAGGGTGAAATGGAACAGGAGCAGGTCTCTGAGGAGACAGCAGTTAATTAACAAACTATCTTGCCATACATGCTATGAGGGACAAGAGGTTCTTTGTGCAAAATGCTCCCTATGGGCACCAAGTTCCCTTGCACTATGGTTCCCATCACCAAGTTCTCCTTTGAGAGATCAGAGAGGTATAGACCAGGGGTACCCTAGGGGTACGCGGACCCAGGGGCATCGCTGGAGCATGGCGGGGTGGGCGTGGCGCCCCCGGGTGACGCGTGCCATGGGGTGACGCGCGCACCCCGCGCGCGCCACCTCCGTGACACGCGACACCTTCGGACGCTCCGAGGCCGGCCCAGGAGCCGGCCTCGGAGCATCCGACCCCGTCGGCGCTCCAGGGCCTTCTGAAAGAAGGCCCAGGCAGCGCGTCCATCCGGGTATTTCCCGGATTTTCGCGCATGCGCAGACCCGTTTTGAGGGCAAAAAGCCCTCAAAACGGGTCTGCGCATGCGCGAAAATCTGGAAAATACCCGGATGGACGCGCTGCCTGGGCCTCAAAAGGAGGGCGACGCGGGGGGTCCCCCCGCGCCGCGATATCGTAGCGTCACTAGGGTGACGCGCGTCCTAGTGACGCTACTGCGCGGAGCTCTTGCTGGGGGGTATGCCAAGTCCTGCCCCTTATCTGCCCCATCAGCACCTAATTAAGTGTTAATTAACATAGATTTTAAATTGTAAATTATTTTCAGAGCCCTTCTGTCTCTCTGATTTTGGTTTTGGGCTTATTTTTGTACTTTGGAAAATGTACTTTGGTGGGATTGGAGGAGTTGATTTTGGGAAGTATGACTTGGAGGAAAAAAAAAGAGAACCTTGCATCCATCTCTCTCTCTCTCTCTCTCTCTCTCTCTCACACACACACACACACACACACACACACACACACACAGAGTTAAATAAGACATTTTTCACATTTAAAATTGTTTTAGTACTTTATTTAATGATTAATTACCTAATTAATTGATTAATCCAATTAATTAGCAGTTAATTAGCAGGGGATACTTCAGAAAATTGGACCGTGATAGGGGGTACCCGAGCCTCCAAAGGTTGAGAACCCTTGGTATAGACTCATGCAGAGCATTTTCTCTATCATTGGTGTAGCATTTTTCAGGTGTCAGAGGTGTGTCCATTGTCTAAAAAGAGGTTAGGATATGGTGTACGACACATCAATCTCCTCCTCCTCCTCCCTTCCATGTCCCTCCTATGTCCATCCCATTTCACACCCCAGTCTCCTCCCAGAGTGATGTCTGAGCTATGTTGGCACAGCGTTTTTCCGACACTGCGCAAGCGTCCATGGTGCGACCGTCGGTGGGCAGGCTTCTACAGTGGCAGGGCTGTTCTTGCGACGGCATATGTGGATATACTGTACACTGGCATGTCTCAATTTAGTTTTCTTTTATAGAAAAGTGAAGTCTGGTATAGGGCTCCTGATCTGGATAGAAGCAAGTTTGCTGCCTTTAACCACTTGATAACTCTCCTTACAGAGCAAGCCTATGCATGCCTACTCAGAAGGAAATGCCATTGAGTTCAATGGAACTGACTCTCAGATGAGTATGTATAGAATTGTAGCCTTAGTTCCTGGCCCATGTAAGAGTTAGTACATGGAATATAAATGGTTCTGCATGCATAGAGTTATCCAAGCCATTAATGCTGTCGCCTGGAAATGAGCTTTGAGGTTATTTCAATTAAACCTGCCATCAGAAAGGATCTGATGTATCCAGTATCCCTAAGGACTTTTAAGAGGTTGTTCTCTTTACTACTCCTCAGAGGGAAACTAAACACTATGTTGAATTTTATCATCCTACTTTGGTTATCGCCACCTCAAATTCACCAGTATCTCTATTGTCCTCCTTTTGTCCATCTCAGTTCTAAGGGCTCTTTCACATGTAACAACTTTCAGCAGATAATTGGATGCATGAGTCGCTGATGTGTCAGCTTTTCGCTGCATGTTGTCTTGTCCAAAGAGGGAATTCACACATCCTTTGCCTGTAAGAATTTCTACAGCCTCCAGGAATGTGTTATGTCCCCAGTAAGCATGAAAGACATATATGCCTACAGATACTCACGCTCTTTCTTTCCAAACTCTAATGCCCACTCCAGCAGTCAAAAACTTGCAAGATGAGGAGAATGAGGAATTCCCCTTTTTCTTTTGCCTTCAGTGCAGTCAAAAAGAGAGGGTTTGCTGTTCAGTCTGCCCCTGCTGCTACCTCTTATCCCAAGGATAAGCCTATGGTTGAGAGGAAAGTTCTCACTAGATAACTTTTCATTCAAATTTGGGGGCTGATGAAATTTGGAGCTCATGGAGGCCTTACTGTTAACAGTAGCAGAGCGTGGTTTGAGCCAAACTACACTTTACAATAAGCTCATCTTGGTGTTGATCAGATCTTAAAGCCAGAAGTGTCTCTTTATTCACAAAAGGAAGCTGATGGGGAAGGGGGGATGCAGATTAGGAGGTGTGTGTGTGTGTGTGTGTGTGTGTGTGTGTGTGTGTGTGTGTGTGTGTGTGTACAAGGGGGCATTGCATGCATGACTGTATACAACCTCAGAGTTTTAGAGGTAACCTATCTCTCTGAATACCAGATGAAAGGGAGAGACAACAGGATACAGGTATCTTGTTGTCTTGTGTGCTCCCTGAAGCATCTGGTGGGCCACTGTGAGATGCAGGAAGCTGGACTAGATGGGCCTTTGGCCTGATCCAGCAGGGCTCTTTTTATGTTTTTATGTTTAGGCTAACACTTTTCCACTATACTGTTTCCCTGCTGAAAATTCCACTGGCAACCCCACGTAGTTATTTGCACTGCAAATAGTCACTTTGGGGACAAATAGCTGCTGGGGGGGAGCAATTTCCATGAGAAAATGGTTCATGGAAAAGCATTAAGAACCACCCCCATGCACTACTGTCCCAGACTGCTTCAGTCTCTTTCAGAAATGACGGGCGCCCTCCCGGCACCCAGCGTGTGGGGCGGGGCCTGCGCCGCGTCACATTGACGCGCCCCCCGCCTGATTTGTGCCCTCCCCCCACCCATTTTCAGCTCATTTTGGAGCCGAACAGGCTCCAGGGAGGGAGGGAGGGCCGATACAGCACAGCACTTCGCTCCGGTAAGTGCTCTGCGCGCGCCCCCCGCCCGCCCGAGCGCCTGGAGCTCTTGCTCCATGCGCTCCACCGTAGTTCCGCTGCTGGTCTCTTTATAGCTCTTTTTTGTGAGAGTATTTTTAGTATATTTTGCCAGTAAAGGAGCTGTAGAGGAGCTATCTCAGTGGCCACCATTTTTCCCTAAAATACCTTGGAGTGATGTTACTTCTAGGGCAGGGGTTCTCAACCCCTTTCCTGGCTGAGTACTACCTCCGGCACCACTCTCCCGCTGTGTACCACCAGAAGTGACTGATGATGACATCATTGCCAGTTATTTCCAGGTTTTTGGAGGCCAGAAAATGCAGATAAAAGGCTCCAGGCAGGGGGAGGGTCCTTCTCACCATTCCCGTGAGGCTCAGCCAAAGGCAGGAGCCTCTTGGGAGTGAAAATGCAGCACCAAAAGTGCCACGTTGGAGTGGGATTCCGGTGGTCCAAAGATGCTCACAAGGACAGAGCAGGCCAATCAAAACTGAGCATCAGAAGAAGCAAACCTACCAAATGGCTGCAAAAATAACTCGCATAACCTAATTGTTGAAGGCACAGTGATGAAGTTACGGTTTCATTGTCTTCCAGAAAGAGAGGAGGCGGAGTTTGTGCCTGCTAAACCTCCAATGGGAGGAACTGCCACAGAGAAAGCCTGCTCCTTGTGCAAGCTCTTGGGGACCCAATATAAAAAGGACATCCCGGGTAATTTGCGTTTTCTGGGATACATTTATTTCTGGTTTGCCTCATTCCTTGCAGGCCACTCAATATTTTTAAAGGCATTTATTTATTTTATTTTTTGCTCTAATACTGTGACCTATCAAGGTAATCAGGGAAGGAAAAAAAATCTTTATTCATCAAGCAAACGTGAAATATTCCATTTATAGCATGTCAGCCAATATCACCCATTGTGTACAGTATTTTAAACATATATGCCTGATTGTCAGGTTTTTGTTAAAAGAAGAGGCGGGTTACAAGTGGAAATCTGACTGACAAGTCCGCCAAAGACTCATTAATTAATGTGGTGGCTGTGGGGAACTGCTGGCAAACTGCCAGAAAGAGTTCTGTCTGTTTGCTTTTGGTACAGGTGTAGCAACTGACAATAGATTTCAGGCAGTGGGTGTGTGCCTTTCATCTTCCAGGGGCCTTAAGCAAGGAGAGAAACAAAAACCAAATGCTTAATCAAAAAAACAGAGCCCCCTCCCCCCAAAAATGAGGCTCAGGATAAGGATTTGGCAAGAAAGGCACCCATAACATAGGCTGACCTCAAGACTTGAGCAGGGAAGCTGAATTAAGGAACCTGTCTCTCATCCCATGTCAGTTCTTTAAGAGATTGTCATCCCATCCGGCAATCACTTATGGGCAAATTCATATCGTTAGAGAATGCAGCTGCACCCTTCCATTGCAATGTATGGGGCAGCCTGTTGGATTCTTGTGTGTGTGTGTGCGCGCGTGCACAGAACACATGGTGTTGATCTGGGCTTAGAAGTACTCAATTAAAACAAAACAAAAACAACAACAACCCTGAGTGAACTGTTTCCAAATTGTTAGCCTTGTATTGCACATGGGGGGGGGGAATAAGAGGGGAGTCCTCCTAAGGGGGAGCTTATCTAAGGTCACCTACAACCCAATCCTATGGTTTTCCCCGCCATGGCATGCAGCCATGCCAAAATGGGCTGTGCTGCATGCTATGGTGTGGGGGGGGGCATATTGGGAGGCAGAGGCGTAACAAGGGTGGAGCGAAGGCAAGTAGTTCTGCAAGACTCCGTTACACTGGAGTCAGCAGCCCCTCCCGCTTGCTGTTGGAGCCATTCTGGCAGCAAAGGCAACACTCCCCTGTCGCTGCTGGAATGGCTCCAACAGCAAGGGGGAGGGGCCGCTGACTCCAGTGTAACGGAGTCTTGCAGAACTACTTGCCTTCGCTCCACCCTTGTTTCGCCTCTGTTGGGAGGCTTGGAAGAAACAAGGGAAAATATTTTCCCTTACCTCTCCATAAGCTTCCTGATTCCCAACAGGTCTTCTCAGACCAGCACCAGCTCTTTAGCTGGTGCACGTCCAAGGAGAGAAAGGGGGCATGTCAGGAGGGGGCATGTCAAGAAACTACATGCACTGCTGGATCACCATCTATGATGACTATGAAGCCAGCTGTCTCCACAGCCATCTTGGTTCTTGCAGGGTGAACTGTGCTGCCCTTCCCCCCAAATTCCCTCTTATCATGTGAATGCATTGGAAGCTGTGTGCCATGTGGAAGTAGTGGCTTCCAGTGGCACTGCCTGAAGTAGGGCACAAGTAACTTGGGATGATGTAAGAGAGAAGAGATTGCCAGTGTTTTGTCAAGATTTCCTTTTGTTTCACTATCATCGTCTTGTATTAGTAAACCACCTAAAATGACGGGCAGCCCAATCCTGCGTAAGATGCACCGGCTGCCCTAAGTGGCCGGTCGTCGTTGCATCCTACGCAGAATGTGGCCTGCACTGGTGGGGCCGAGGATCACCTCAGGGGAAAGGGACATTGTCCCCTTCCCCCAGTGTAAGCCCCAGTGGCCCCAATGGTACTCCTTGGATGCACGCCAGCTACAGTATTTTGCTGTCGCACAACCGGGGAGGCTGTGTAAGGCCAGCCAGGCCCGGGAAGGGGGTTACGATGTTGCCTGAATATGCCACCAATATCCCCGCCCCCTCCCTGGCCTGGCTGGCCAATCGCCCTTCCCCCACCACCCCGGCCTGCACTCCCCATGCCCTCCCGAGACCTGGCACAGCATTTACCTTTGTCCAGCGGCATGAACTGTCCCTGGCAGCAAAGTCAGCGGTGCCACCTCCTCACTGGCGCCACTTCCTCCAAAGGTGCTGTGAAAGTGCTTTACGGCACTTTTGCGACACCATAGGCCAGCAGAGCGTGTACATCATCTGTGGAACTCCTTGCCACAGGATGTGGTGATGGCGCCTGGCCTAGATGCCTTTAAAAGGGGGTTGGATAGATTCATGGAAGAAAAGACCATCACAGGTTACAAGCCATAAGCAACCTCCTGACTTTAGGAGTAGGTTTTTTCTCTGTGCCAGGGGCAAGGGAGTGACAACAGGAAACAGGTTGTCTTGTTGGCAGTGTGCTCTCGGAGGCATCTGGTGGGGCCACTGTGAGATACAGGAAGCTGGACTAGATGGGCCTTTGGCCTGATCCAGCAAGGCTCTTCTTATGTTCTTAGGTTCTTAGAGTGCTTGCTCTGCCGGCCTATAGATGTGTAGGATCGCACCTTGAGCACTGATCCACATTACCTAACTTCCTTCCCTCTCCATCTTATTGTTCTGCTTGCACTCAGACTGTGGAAGACACAAGCCGGGTGATCTGGTGCCTTAAGCAAAGGTAAGACTAATGAATTCAACTTCAACCTTTTCAGCCATGTGATAGGCAAAGATTTTCAGTCACTTTCGCCTGGGTTCCTCTTGGACTCGGGGTCACCGTCCTGCTCTTTGAAGGTTAGAACTCCTGCCATGCCCTTCCAGCAAGGTGCAAAAGTGAAATTAAACCTTGAGATGCCATTTATCTGATCCCCAATTAAAACATAATCTTTTTAAAGTTGTCAATAGCTACTGACTGGGATCAATAGGAGGAAAGTTGGTGATTGATAGTTTCCCAGTGATTCCCAGTCAGAAAGGAAATAAATTGCTGTTGTCAGGTCAACAGGAGGAAGAGGGGGACGTGGACCCTGAGCAAAACCACTTGACAAGGAAGCCAAATACGAGACGGGTTGTGCTTCTCTTTCTTTCTTTCTTTCTTTCTTTCTTTCTTTCTTTCTTTCTTTCTTTCTTTCTTTCTTTCTTTCTTTCTTTCTTTCTTTCTTTCTTTCTTTCTTTCTTAAGTTGAGAGAGTGGGAAATATTGCAATAAAATGGCAGTCTTGTTTAACACTCTTCGGTTGCAAAAGCAGGAGTCTTTAGAAAAATGCTTTTTTCAAGTCAAGTATTTTTCTCTCTCTGATCTTCCTGTGTGCTGAAGTTACTGAGTCAGTCTCCTAAGAGTGTGAGACTTAGTTCCGTTTTCATTTGCATTTAAGAAATATAAGCTTACGCTCATTTAAGCAGATCCTGGATGTTCCTCATCATCTTCGCTTCAGGAGTTAAAGTTTTAACTATCTAAATCTAATGTTTGACATGCAAGCAAGTATGTAAGCTTAGGGTAATAGGACTAAACTACTTTTATTTGCCCTGACCTACATTATGATCTCCTATTTCTAGGCCAGCTTAAGAAGTTCATGTTGAAATTCAATTTCCCAGTGCGTGGAGGGAAGAGAAGCACTTTCAAATGTAATCTCTCCTTCTTCCTTTTCTTCAGTTTTCCAAATGTTCCAGCTTGCCGAAAGTGTCAGGGAAACGAATTAGTCAAAGTGACAAAATAAAAACATCTTCATTGCCAAAGCGACCAATCTGACATCGTCGTGGAATGCCAAGCTCCCACAAAATGCCCAGAAAGAAAGCGACAAAAAGTGGGGCAATGCTGTGGGGGAGGTTCTATGGGTCAACTTTACAAATGAGATCTCAAACATAGGATTGGGCCTTCAGGGAGGGCAAGAGAGGCAATCCTCTCCTTTTCACATTGCATGACTTTATTCCACAGAAACAGGTACATCTCAGGACGTCTCTTCCTCAGAGTGTAAGACTGCCTCCCTTTCTTTTGACATGAATTCAAGTCGCTCTTGTTTCAGCAGGTTTTCTCTGACTGTGTCTAAAAAATATGATTTATTATTTTTTATTATTATTTAGGATATTTATATACCACTTTTCAACAATTGCAAAAAAGTTATCAGGGTGGTGAACATAGCAAAAGGAATAAGAAGGTGGTTCCCTTTCCCAAAGGGGCTCACAGACAAAGGGCGAAATCCTCACTAACTTTCCGGTGCCGGAGTGAGTGCTCTGGCGCCAGAAGCCATCGCAAACGTGCCATAAGGCTCGTTTGCGCTGACTTGGGAGTAAGGGAGGCCGGCACAAGGCCGGCCTCCCTCACTCCACCACCAGGATGAGCATGCGGCCGCCGGAGGCAGGTAAGGCTCCCGCCGGCGGCTGCATAGGCGGTCCTGGGCAGCAAGGGAGGGGGGCCATTGGGCGAGCCGGCCCAGGAGGAGGCGGGGATGGCATCCACCATATCCCCGTCCCTGCCGGGTCGGTTCGGCCGTTACACGGCCTCCTCCTACTTCCGCCAGCTATTTAGCTGGCAGAAATCCGAGGAGGCCGATAGGGCTGGCCCTGGTTTACACCCGGTATATTTACATTCGTCCCCTTCCCCATGTAGACCTCCGGCCCGCCGCATGGTGGTCCGGAGCGGAAATGGGATCCGGCGGGCAGCCCAGGGCTGCCCGCCGGATCTTTACTTAGGATTTTGCTGTTAAAAAAGCAATGCAAGGGAAACATCAGCAACAGCCATTGGGAAGAATGCAATTCTGGGATGGATATGGACAGTTGCGCCCCCGCCGGGTAAATATAAGAGAGTTACCATTGTAAAGCTACCACTTTGCCCAGTTAGCAGGGGACACAGGAGATGTGCTTGAATGATGTTGAATGCAGTATCAATGTTTCATTTTTGTTGGGAGTCAGCCATCAACCAGTTCTGGCCAAAGGAAGGAAATATAAGGAAACTCCACATGAGCCAAGATGGCCTCTCAGCATTGATAGGACAGAGAAGGTCAAGCAATACTCTATGACCCCATGACAAGCCTCGGGTCAGATTGGCTCACTGGTCTGAGCGACAAGGAGTCCAACTCTTGCTCAATTCAAATGTGCCAACCACACCCTAAAATTTATGGGATCCTTGTCTGAAAGACAGCAAGATTTGGCTTTGGTTTCTCACTTTTTAACATAAGCCAAGGACTAACGCTGGCTAACAAGCCAGCGGGTGGCGCAGTGGGTTAAACCACTGAACCATGAGCTGTCGATCGAAAGTTCGGCAGTTCGAATCCGCGACGGGGTAAGCTCTCGTTCCTTGGCCAGCTCCTGCCAACCTAGCAGTTCCAAAGCATGTTAATGCGAGTAGATAAATAGGTACCGCTTGCGGGAAGGTAAACAGCGCTCCTTGTTCCAGCTGCATGCTACGCACTGCGGCAAGGAGAGTCTTGCCGGCCACATGACCACGGAGGCGTCTTCGGACAATGCTGGCTCTTCGGCTTTGAAATGGGGATGAGCACCACACCCTAGAGTCGGACACGACTGGACTTAATTGTCAGGGGTCACCTTTACCTTTAACCACCCAAACCTATTGTTCCCTCATCGTCAGTCCACAGTTCCCTGTTGAACTTTTGCCTTGAAGCAATCAGAACTATGAAGACACAAAATGTCTTAAAACTCCAATACTCTGGTCAGTCAAAAGTAAAGTGAGTTCATTCCATCCCTGCTATTTTGTGTTTTAAAGAGGACTTTTGCCAAGACTCTCTCTCTCTCTCTCTCTCTCTCTCTCTCTCTCTCTCTCTCTCTCTCTCTCTCTCTCTCTCTCTCTCTCTCTCTGCTATTATTACTCCTTGAATGATAAGCTCTGGGATTGACCTTCAAAAGAGATTTAAATGGGCCTTATCCGAAAAACAGTCTGTGGACATCTATAAACGAATACACTGCCTTTTACACCATCCTTTCTGAGGTGTAAAAAGGCAGCACATCAAAGTCAGCAAGCAACTTACAATAATGGATTTCAAAGTCAAAAATCTAATGCAAATCTCAGTATTTGCTTATAGACACTTTGAAGTCCTGACAGATTAAGTTTAGAAGTATTTTCATAGATTGTATCTACATAATCTAACACAGATGATTTCAGGAGCGGAGTTGATGTTTCCAGTTGATCTGCGCGACACCAACAATGCCAAAATGAAATGCATTGGTTGTTTAATTTATTTTTTTGCATTTGTTGTTTAACTTTTTTTAAGGTTCCGTGGAATTTATAGCAGAACACCAAGGGGTGATAAATAATATTCTGCCTCTGTGGAAAGGTCTTTATCTCTGCAGGGGAAAAAAATGGCAGATGTGCGGGATAAAGGAGTTCCATCTCTGTTAAGCTTATATAGGGTAATTGACTTTGTTAAAGGACATTTAGGTGTTGTTTGATTTACATCTAGTGTCGGCTTAATGCATCAACCACGTAAGGTTCCACTTGTTTAAATATTTCATTTTAAAAGGTGCAGTAAGCTCATAACTTCATCAGCGTCCACCCTTCCCTGACTGAAATGGATTCTCCAGTTTAATCTATTACACCCATGACTTGAAGTAAATGAAGTCTTCACCCCTTTTCCTGACAAGGGAACGGAGGCTGTCATATTACTTATTCCCATCAAAGTTATACAGAGGACTGGGCAAAACTCTCCCTGTAGCGCCGTGTCTATTTTTCATTTCGTTTTCTTAAAACACACATCCACACACACCGCAAAGGGTTGGAAAGCCAACCTGATGTCTTTGAAACACTTTTCTTTGTTTTTCTTATCAGCATTTCACTCGTAAGAAAGAAAAAAAATGTTTGTTCTGATTCCAGGGCCAGCTTGATTTATGCTTATTTGTTAACATGCGATCCCATATGAAGCTGCCTTAAGTTCTACTGAGGGCTGTTGGCCATCTGGATCAATCTATACTGGCCAGCTCTGCCTTTTTAGGGTGCAGGCTTTGATCTTTCCCAGACTGAGGGCTTTTTAGCTGGAGATGCCGAGGGCTGCACCAGGGCCTTTCACACGCAAAGGTTTTTTTGGTCTGCTACTTCAGCTATGCTTTGCTCCCCCATCAGGTTCCTCCAAACCACTCTGTCTCCTACCAGCAGCAGTGGCGCAACCTGAAACACACACACCCCAATTCCGCCTCAGGTCCTCAGCCTCTATGCAACAAAAAGTAGCAGCCAGCCGTTTACCACACTCCTCGCACGGTTTCTTCCTTTGCAGAAGTGCAGGACTTCCACATTCAACTTAAAGGGACCGCATGAATGAAGGAGCTCCTCCTTCCTTTGCACAGTCCCTGTAAAGCTAACCAGAAGTTCTGTGTTGTAAGCAACCACACGAGGAGCACAGCAAGGAGGTGGTTGATCCACTTTCCAATTGCTTTTAGAGGGCAGAAAGTGGATCAGTGGGAGTTGCATCTTCAGCCAGTGGTGTTGTTGCGCCCCCATGTGGTGGGGGGAGCCGACGCGACGGCGCCCACGTGACGGGGGCTGTGACGTCAGCGCGCGGCTGCGATCCCCCCCCCCCGCAGTTTGGCTTCCATTTCGGAGCCGTTTGAGCCAAGAGTGGGCGGGAGGGCCGAAATGCATCTGGGATAGCTGCGAAGAAACGACAGGGAAAACAGTAAGTGGCCCATGACATTCCGCCCCCTCCCCCACGACATTCTGCCCCCCCCAAGCGGCACCTGGTGCCCAGGGCACCAAGCCCCCCCCCAGACGATGCTTCTGTCTGCAGCGGGCTGGAGGGAGGCAGTGGTGGTGAAGGGCACCCTGAATATGCCACCCTCTCACTCCCTGCACTCTGCCGCTGATGCAACCCACATCACCTTGCCTAAATAGTGAGCTGCCCCTGCTGCCTGTGAGTGATCACTCTTCCCCCAGATTGCATCAGACCAGAGCAGAGAGGACTTTTTTTAACAGCACCTGCTCCTCCTCTGCCCTCCTGGCTCAGGAAAGATCACTCCACCTTCTGACCAGCTCTCTGCCTCAGCATTCTTACCTTCTGATTTCAGTCCAGTCAGGTACACTACAAATGCACTCTGGAGCTCCACAATGTCTTACAAGAAGGCAAGTTCTCAACTGGGAAGTGGCCACTGCTTCCACCTTCAGCACAGCAGCAGTGCTTGGCACCACCTCATCTGGAATATTGGGGGACACCTTCAGCATCGCTGGGTCCGTTTCTCTGGCAGTGTATCCCCTCTAGGCCCAAACTGAAGGGCAGACATCAGGGTATCATCAGGAGCATCCCACAAGAAGCCCCCCAGGGACAATCCTGGATATCCCCATATCACTGTCATGTTTTAAAAACTGGACACATTCATATGCACACATGCCACCCCCCTGGCTTCAAAGATACGTACATGGTGTGTGAGGATGTACACCAATAACGCTGCAATTGTCTTCCAGGCCATGGACTCCCCCCTTATCTCCATGATTCACTAGCACTGGTCACGCAATTGAACATACATACTGGGAACAGACATAGGAGGCAGAGGAAATATAATGGCAAGCCCTGTCCTCCCACCATACACTTTATTTGCGCACCTGTAATGTGCTTGCAGGGGAGTTTGGGGTGGCTTAGTGGTTAAGCCGCCTTGGGCATTCGCCTTTGGCATAGGAAAAGGCGGGATATAAATTTTTAAAATAAATAAAATTTAAATAAGACGCTGAACTGCAGACTGGAAGGTCCGTAGGTCAGCAGTTCGAGACCCGAGTGCCGCGTGTGACAGCGTGAGCTCCCGTCTCCTGCCCCAGCTCCTGCCAACCTAGCAGTTCGAAAGCATGAAATTGCAAGTAGATAAATAGGTACCACTGCAGTGGGAAGGTAACAGCGTTCCGTTAGTCATGCGGGCCACATGACCACGGAAGCGTCTTTGGACAGCGTTGGCTCTTCGGCCAGAAATGGGGATGAGCATCGCACCCTAGAGTTGGACACAACTGGCTTTCGAGCAGGGGATACCTTGACCTTAATGTGTTTGCACACATGCAAACCAGTTGTGTGGAGGTTCATAGCACAGACCTTGCCAGAAGCAGTCTCCAGCCGTCTATGCATATTGGAAGCATACAAGCAAATGCTTGCATGGCCTTTGGGATGAGGGTTCTCTCTGTGGTCTTGCCCCTGCCACAAGCATGTTGCCAGTATACATTTTCTGTTATCTGAGCAGTGCTGCTGTCTGGCTTTGATTTCACAGGATCGGCCTCCTCTGCAACTCTGTTCCAGGTGTGATTGGATCAAGACCATGTGTAGGAGAGGCACTATAACTTCCCCTGAAAACAATTCCAATCCAGATTGGGAGGGGGTCCTAACACTAAAGTGCACCAGAACCAATGGTGTGTTTAAAGTAATGTACAATTTGGCCCTAAAAGACAAAGTTAATCTTTTGAGGTGTAAGAACAATGTGCCTCTTCCATTTTTTGAATACAGTACTTCCCCCATATCCGCAGGGGATATGTTCCAGGCCCCTCCGTGGATACTTTAAACCGTGGATAGGAGCGAACACCCCCTCCATGGTTTCCTGAGGGCCCTCCGCCCTGCCTCCCCTGCGGGCAGGCGTGCGTGCCCCCCCTAGCTCTTATTTTTCTTTCAGCAAGCTTTGTTTCTTCCTTAAAACAAACAGAGAAGCAGCCTCCATTGCAGGCAAGTAGAATGAGACTAAGTCCTAGAGAGGCTCTGCAAGGTTTCTGTTAACCTTGCAGAGCCTCTCTAGGACTTAGTCTCGTTCTACTTGCCAGCAATAAGCAGCCAGAGGCTGCTTCTCCTGTTTGTTTAAGGAAGAAATGAAGCTTACTGGGGAAAAAAGTAAAAGCCTGGGGGGTCCCTGCGATCCATGGATAACTGAAACCGTGGATATATTGGGGCCCACCTCTACATTCAACAATTGGGCCTCAACCAGCTGACATTGGTGGAACAAGCTCCACAGGAATGTCGTTTTGTGGATCCTTAGCCAGAGTGTTTGGACTGGCATGGGACAGAACCCACAGTCTACAACTGACCTTCACCTCCGAAAGGAGAAAGGAAATGGAGCATTATTGATGGGCCAGGGGGGTTGCTTTCATTTATATATTTGTGCGTGTACACATATAAAAACGAGGCATTTTGTTTTAAAGTATCCAAGTGATTAGTAAAATTGCTATAAATAATTAATAAGCCATCAAGGCTTTTAATATCGCTTTAACGTGTGTTTTGTTTACTCTCCGTTTGCCATTAAAGTGATGTTTATGCAACAATATGAGATGATGCATATTTATCATGGACTGCAGGTTCATATGTGATACCAGGAAACCATAGAGGGGGAAGTGGATGAAACCTGACCTGACTGCTAAGTAGATGAAGGAGAATTCGGTTTTCTGTATGCAGTTTAATATTTGTTTTATTAACTTTTAAATGCATGTATTCCATGCTCCTTCATATTTTTCTTCTTTGTTTTCACTCTATTTTTTCTCCATGATCACCCCACCCATTGGGGCTCGCTCTTTCTTTCTTTCTTTCTTTCTTTCTTTCTTTCTTTCTTTCTTTCTTTCTTTCTTTCTTTCTTTCTTTCTTTCTAAGCTACAGATTTTTTTTACCATTTTTGCATTTACAGTATTTTTGTTGCCTCCTTTGTTCAGAATGCTCTGTTTGCTGATCAGTTCATTCAATCCGTTTAAGAAACATGTGAAAATCCATTTGTTTCAGTTAGCATATTCTTGACTTTATTGTCAGTCTTCCTCCTCTCTTTTCTTCTTTCGTCTCTCTTTTTTCTACCTGTCTCCCTGGTGTTATGTTATTTATTAAATCATAAACTTTTTTGGCAGTGCCTTGTGTGTATTTTTTTAAAAAAAATTACAGCACCTAGTAGTTAAAGGTGATTCACACATAATAAATATTATTATGAATCTCACGGATACATAAGTACTAAAGACAGAAAACTGAAATGTAGTCCTTTATTTTTCTTGGGTGTGGAGAAAAACTGAGAATCCCCTCTTCTTCTAAGTAAGCATATATTGCTCTCAATATACTGCTCTGATCTATAGCATTTACTTCTGCTTGCTTGCTTGCTCCCTCCTCCTGATGATGATGATGATGATGATGATGATGATGATGATGATGATGATGATGATGATGATTCACATTTTTATACCACCCTTCCTCCAAGGAGCTCAGAGTGGTGTACATATTTCCTCCCCTCCTTTTTGTCCTCACAACAACCCTGTGAGGTAGCTGGGACTGAGAGATAGTGACTGGCCCAAGGTCACCCAGGAAGCTTCGTGGCTGAGCGGGGATTTGAACCTGGATCTTCCAGGTCCTCCTGATGGAGGGTGTCATGACCAAGTAAACCTTTCCTGAGGACCCCCTCTCCCCCCCCCCCAGTGACAGCCCTCTGTATACACACTGACGCTGACCTAGGAAACAGCCTATCACATTCTCTACTGCACCCACATCATGTTCCACAGGTAGAATCTTCCCTCAAATGTATATTGGCGTCTCATGTTATTGCCAGGAACATGACAGCCTTGACCAAAACCGTACTGCCATTTCTTCTGTACCAAAGATCTGCCTCACGTTCATTCACAAAGCTGGACCTCTAAGCATCTCCTTTGCACCTTTTCTAGAAAGACTTGTTGGATGCAGTTTTTGAAGTAGAAGCCCATAGCTTCTTTATATACTACACAGTGAAGGGTTTGACTTAGTAAGTCCAATCAATATGGTTTTCTGATCATTCGCTTCTTTGGCTGTGTGCTGCCTCTCCAGAGCTCAGTCCCCCAGTTCTGAAGCTCACATGCTATCCATTCCCTTCCACCCAGCAGCATATACCGTATTGTCCCAAGTATAAGACGCACCTGATTATAAGACGCACCCTTAAAGTTTGGTGCTATTAAAAAAATTTAATTAAATCACTGGCATTAAATTGCAACAGCCTGATTATAAGACGCACCCCTAGTTAAAAAACTTAAATTAGGAGAAAAAAGTGAGTCTTCTACTCAGACCAATATGGTATAACCTATTTGGTTCCTTATCCTTTTGTTTTCTCCAGTCCCTTGCCATTTCTTTCCTGAATCCCTACCCCACTGCTGCCCTTTTATGTTTCCAAATATGTTCCCAAACTAATGTTCCCTTACCCAGAAGAGACCTCTGGGACTGCCTCCCCCCCCCCCCCCGCAGGATGCAGTGCGTGCTCCAGCAGCATGGCTGCATCAGCAGGGCAGGCATAGTTAGACTCACCGTCCCCCCCACACACACGCAGAACGGCAGAAGCCCCGCCCCCGCCAGTTCCGGCCCCATCGCATTGTAGAGAAACACGCCCCCACGTTTTCCCACTGTTTTAGACAGCGAAGGAGCCCTGGCAAGCCAATCTACTGCACGTCCCAGCCGTTTTTAGGCCGCCTCTGCGGCGTGATTAATGCCCGTCCAGCCACTATGTCCCCCCCCCGCTTGCTGCCTGGGGGTGGACCGCCACATCGCCCCATCGCTTCCTACGGCACTGCAGCAGGGGAGGGAAAGGATAGGATTTGGCCCTTAAAAACCAGCCACTGTGAAAAAACCTTTCCTTTACTATTGGTGAACATTGTTTTCTTTCCTGATACAATTGCTCTGAGTAGTTGGAATGCTTATGAACATTCCATTTGTTTGTCAGTGTTCCATGCTTCTTCTAGAGCATAATACAGCACAACCAGGAATTCAGGATCTCTTCCCCAGAATGCCCCAAAGTAACTAAAGGGAAATCTATGTATGCTCTGTCATGTCAGTCCTTATTCACTGTGTGGATCAGTGGGGTACAGCATAGGATGAAATGCCCGGCATGTCTGGGCTGCAGGACCTGGGGATACTCCAAATTGCCAGATATATAGCTGTACCTTTACATCATCATCTGCTGGGAAGAAGGTCCTTTCTTTTCAGAAGACTATAGTGCCACACCTTGGACACAGGGATACCAGCACCAGGAATATATGTTGTGATTTCCTAAAGCAGTAACCTGCTCAGTTTCATTTTGCAGCTTAAAAAACTTTCTGTATAAACTTTGTATGTATACTTTACTGCTTTTATGCATATAAGCTACAATAAAGAGATTTTTTTAAAAAAAAACGAAAGCTTTATACATGTAACTAGGACTTAAGGGATCAGATTTCACAAGTTGTTTTTTCTAAGCTGATTTTTTTAATAGCAAGCATAATGGCTCCATTCAAGCAACTAGAAGCACACACCACCCAATGCAGCCTTGTTTAAACTTGGAGGCAGGTCTTTGTCCACACCGTGCTTACGGGCAGGGCAGTACATTTTCCAGAAATCCCGCTTTTGAACACTTGCATGCCTCCACCGGGGGTGTAACCAGGAGCTCTGCTTCGATTGTTCTTGATAAGCTATGATCTTGAGGACCCATGTGGCCATTCATAATGGATGGCCTGCTGTAGATCAAAAGAAGGCATGACACAATGGGTACACTTTTCGCTTTACAACACCACTAAGCAGGAACCAAACAGTCTGTATTCTAAGAACAGATTATGCCACGGGAAAGTAGAGACAAATGCGGCACATAACTAAAATAATAACACACTATAATGTGCTTGGGTTTGGATAGAATCCAGTGAGTCATGGCCAGTCTCTGACTCCTCTTTTTCAATGAATGAATTCATATCCCACCCTCTTCAGTACATCAGCACTTCCAGGGTGGCTCATTAAGCTAAAGACAAAAACCTATATATACAGTACATTTTGACAGCTGTTTGAAAAGCCTGGAAGAACAAAAAGGGAGAACACACATACATGGAGAGTGCTTTAGAGCATAACAAGAAGACAATAGGGCCTTGTTTCGAGGAACGTACAATCTAAAATTTAAGACAATGCAGGCCATTTTCAATACGGATGGAAAGATGTAGAAATAAATGAGGATTCTTCAGGGGAAGAATGTGCTTCATTCAGTTGCATGTGCTTAGGGTTCGTTTCAGGACGGAATAAGGGTTTCGCCGAAGGCTTCATGGAGATGATGGATTTTAAGGAGGGTTTTGAAGGGAGAGAGGCAGCATCACAGAAGTGCTCAGAGAAGCCTGCCAGCAAGGGAGAAAGGACAGAGTTGTTGGAAGGGAACAGGGCAACTGTAGAGAGCTGAAGATGCAAAGACTGATGTCAACCTGGATGTAGAATTGAATAAAGGCCCAGGGGTGGTTTTCAGGGGTCAGGTGCACCGTGGCCCAGTTCGAAGCATTCTTTAGCTCCCAGACTGGCCCCACGTGTCAATGGAGGGCATTTTGTTCCAGCGGCGTGAACAGCTTTACGGCTGTCGCAAACGCAACAGTGCCAGTGAGCATGGCCTGGTTACCACCGTAAGCGGTGAGCAGCCAGATTCGTGCAACGACGGACAGTGGACACCCTCTGCCGCCAGTAAGATTGTGCAGAGGACGGGAAGGAGGCAGGGAGGGATGGAATGGGGTGGGCAGTGGAATGGGGAAGCAATTGGTCGCAGGGAGGAGGGCAGGTTGGACCCAGGAAGAGGGCAGGTTCAGCAGCAGTGGTGCCCGCCAAATCCTCACCCCCTTCCCAGACCCGTTCCACCTTCACCAGTCCAGCAATATCGCTGGCGCAGGTCCAAGTTGACCCATGGCAGCAGTGGGGCTTACCTCAGGGGAAGGGACCCCCCAAGGAGGCCTTAACATGCCAAATCTGCCCCGCGGGCTACAGCGGACACCACATTGGCGCCACTGCATCACTATGCATGGAGTTAGTAAGAATTGGACTGCCCCTCTTATTTCTGTTCAGGATTTCTCCCTTGCAGAGCTGGCAAACCTAAAGGCAGCGGAATTTCAGTATGGCTAGCTCCATTGCATCTGTTCTTATGTTATTAACTAGCTTATCAATTAATGCTTTTAGCACAATTTTAATCAGAATAGGTCCCTGGATGCATATGAACTATGAAGGGAAGTAGGAGAAAGTCTCTCTCTCTCTCTCTCTCTCTCTCTCTCTCTCTCTCTCTCTCTCTCTCTCTCTCTCTCTCTCTCTCTCTCTCTCTCATTTTTTGATTTCCTCTGTAAACCACTTTGTGAACTTTTTTTTGTTGAAAAGCGGTATATAACCGTGCCGCCATTGATGGAGGTGAGGGGGATGGCGGTACGGAATAGGGCCTTCTCGGCAGTGGCGCCCCAGTTATGGAATTCCCTCCCCCTGGAATTAAGAACGGCTCCCTCTTTAGAGACCTTTCGGCGGGGCCTTAAGACATTTTTATTTAGGTTAGCATTCGATGTCTGACATGGTGGGCTGGCTTTTTAACAAATGGCTTTTAACAAATGTAAATATAGGTGACCCACTGGGGCTGTTTGTTTTAATTGTTTTAACTATTTGTTTTTAATTATTTTAATGTATATATGTATTTTAATGTTTTTACTGTAAGCCGCCTTGAGTGCCCTTGCTGGGAGAAAGGTGGGGTATAAATTCTTTAAATAAATAATAAATAAAATAATATAAATAATATTAGTAATTGATTAATACACACCTGATTAAATGCCTGCATCTTATTTCTTACCTAAAGAATGATGTTCACTATCATCTGCAGCCATTCAATGCACGCCCAGTTATATAGTCAGAGATCTCAAGAGTTTGTGTGTGTGTGTTTTTCCCCTGGCAAGATTGTACAGAAGTAAAAAAAGAAGAAATCATGAGTTGATTGAACTAAAGGAACTGTGCAGTTTTAACAGAGTACCAACAAAAACATACTTCTTTATTGGATTTGACTTACCTTAAGTTTTAAATCAAACTCAAGCAATCAAATTTTCAAAGTCTGATCAGCTGAGAAATAAGGATATTAAATATGATTAAATGTGATTGCATTTGAGTGTGAGGACTATTCTTCCATTACTGCTTTGATTAAAAAAAGTAATCTGAGCTCTGAGGTAGAAAAGTTAAATGCAGCAGGAAAAGAAAAGAAGACAAAGTTTGCTTCCTTTTCTTCAGGGGGAGAAAAACACATTATTTCCTCTTTGAGAAAACAGAATTGCTTCAAATTCCTTTACAAAACTGAAATGCAGTTTTGAGTGAGGTTTCTGTATCTTGGTGCGTTTTACACTTTTTGACTATTGCAGAATTTGCAGACTATTGCACCAAATTTGAAATACCCGTATTGTCCCGAGTATAAGACGCACCTGATTATAAGACGCACCCTTAAAGTTTGGTGCTATTAAAAAAATTTAATCAAATCACTGGCATTAAATTGCAACAGCTTGATTATAAGACGCACCCCTAGTTTAAAAACTTAAATTAGGAGAAAAAAGTGAGTCTTATACTCAGACCAATACGGTACTTTTTTTAAAAAAAATGCACAAATCTGCCAGGTCTTACATGGTCAATATTTTATTTCTGTTGATTTCCTTTGACTCAAGGCATGCAGGAGAGCAGCATCTAAACATCTGCACTTAGGGCGAGGTCTGAAGAGCAAAGGGACAGACCAGCAACACGGCTATTCGTCACAGATACAGAGGCCAGGAAGACCACACTTGTCACTGAATCATGGAATCAAACCCCCCCCCCAACCAAAGTGATTAGTTGGGCTGGGGCACCTCCCTTATGAGGAAAGGCTACAGCGTTTGGGGTTCTTCAGTCTAGAAAAAAAAGGCGCCTGAGGGGGGACATGATTGAGATGTACAAAGTTATGCATGGGATGGAGCGAGTGGATAGTTAGAGGGAAGTTCTTCTCCCTCTCGCACAACACCAGAACCAGGGGACATGCACTAAAATTGAGTGGAGGGAGAGTTAGAACGGACAAAATAAAATATTTCTTCACCTAGTGTGTAATTCATCTGTGGAACTCCTTGCCACAGGATGTGGTGATGACACCTGGCCTAGATGCCTTTAAAAGGGGGTTGGATAGATTCATGGAGGAAACGTCCATCACAAGTTACAAGCCATAAGCAACCTCCTGGATTTAGAAGTAGGTTTTCTCTGTATGCCAGATGCAAGGGAGTGACAACAGGAAACAGGTTATCTTGTTGGCTGTGTGCTCCCTGAGGCATCTGGTGGGGCCACTGTGAGATACAGGAAGCTGGACTAGATGGGCCCTTGGCCTGATCCAGCAGAGTTCTTCTTATGTTCTTATGTACGCCAGCAAAACGGTGTAGGTGTAGGTCTGAGGAGATGGATGGTGTCGGTCTGAGGGAACCCATAGGCAATTGGGCAGCCTATCCGGGGGGTGGGGGGGAAGGTAAGTAGACATACCCCCTGGTAGGCTGCACGAGCATCCCCACCACCACCACAGCGTGCAGAGCAGCCTTCGTTTGCATGGATGCATGCTATAACAGCTGGTATAGAACTGGACTGCCAGTCTTTCAGGCTTTTTTTTTTTTTTGCAGGACATGAAAAAAAGAAAAAAAGCCTGTCCTAAGAAATGAGATAAATGGCAAAGAAACAGCAGAGATCACTCCTGTTCCACTCCTAATTGAAAAGTTGGCTGCTGATCAAGAGCTGGCAATGGCCAGTGGAGGCCCTCAGGATGCCAGTAGATTCTCCAACCCCGTTTCTCCACCCCCCAAAAGATCAATCACAAATTAATGTTATATTAGTGAAAGCAAAGATTTTTTTATTGCCTAGCCAGGAGGGAAGGGGGTCAGAAGGAATCCATAAAAATAGCATTGGATAAGATGACAAAAAAAACGGGCTGGTAAGAACATTAAGCAAGGCTGGTGGGTGAATAGATTGCTGGCTGATTACTCGTGTCATATATAATCCAGACTCTAAAACCTTTCTGAGATGGGGACAGCTATGAAACATTTGCACGAAAAGACAATGCAATGCCTTTTCAGTGCTTGCTTTCAAGCTGCTTGCCTTCCTGGACTGGTGCTTGCTGTAGCCAACTGCAAAGAATTATCTGCACCGATGTATCGTCAGTGATCTAAACACATTTAATACAGAAATATTGTCTAAAGGACATTATGGCTGTGACACAAGCTGTGAGAAAATAGCACCTTAAGTTACCCACTAACCAGAGTCATGCAGCACTTTTAACCTACTTGGATAAATGAAGGCCCAGCAAGCCACAGGAGGGCATAATTAATCTCAGCTCTCTGTTCCCTGGCCCTCCTTGCATTTTAAAAATATTACGCACAAGCCACTGCACACACTAATGTAGAAACATTATCGAAATTTCTTGACACAGAGCCGAGGTAAACACGCTCCGGCTAGCCTGCCTGCCTCCTGCATTTTGATACCTTTCCTGCATGCAGAGAGCAACAGCTTGTGTGAAGGTACTCCATCACCATGTTTGAACGGACCTGCTGCTTAATCGTTCTTTCATTCACCTCCACAACTCTATACACATGGAGAACTTTCAGCCAAATTTTGTGTGTGAAAGGACAAGGCAAAATGGTCTGCCCCTCTTCCACCATTTTGCCCCTTCTGTCTGTTTTGCACAGCAATGGTGGATACGATGGTGTAGTATCATTTACAGGGGCTTTGTGGGGGGAAATGGCAGCCATGCCACCAGCACCGCTGCTGCTAGAATGTCCCACTTCTTGCCCCAGTTCACTCCATTTCCAACCAAAATGCTTCCATTTTTGCTGCCTGTAAATGAGGTGATAAAAGCAAGGCCTTGTTTCTAAGAATGGTTCTAAGCAAACTGGGGGGAGCAACAAGGAGAAGGATTCTCTACAGCTGGCACATGATGGGACAAATGTCTCATTTGGCCAATGAATGGCCTCTCTCCAACTTCAGGAAGTCTCCTCTTGAAGAGGCCCTCTGTAAATGATATGACAGCCATCACCCTGAATTGTATGTGTAATGGGCCCTTTCAGTGGCATAGGAGTAGCTGCAGCATCCTGCTCACACAATTCTGGTAGTGTAGAAACCCTCTAGTCCTGTGAGAAGAGTCAAAGATACTGCTCCTGCCTATACCATCATCAACACCCTACATCTTGGAGGGGCAGCACTGGATGTTACTACCTTCCATATGATCTCAGGGTTACTACTGAAGTGGTCTATCCCTGGCCAGGGATGTGGATCAATTCTCTGACTCCAAGTCTCGAGTCAAGTCCCGAGTCTTTGCCTCCAAGTTCTGAGTCTTTGGTTGCGAGTTGCGAGTCCCTATGTACTTAATTCTCTCTCTCAACCAAAGACTCAGGACTTGGAGGCAAAGACTCGGGACTTGACTCGAGACTTGATTGGTTGGTTGAGAGTTGAGAGTCCCTATCTATTTAATAGGCCAGCGGGTGGTGCAGCGGGTTAAACCGCTGAACCATAAGCTGTCGATCGAAAGGTCGGCTGTTCGATTCCCATGACGGGGTGAGCGCTCGTTGCTTGGCCAGCTCCTGCCAACCTAGCAGTTCCAAAGCATGTCAATGCGAGTAGATAAATAGGTACCGCTTGCGGGAAGGTAAACAGCGCTCCGTGTTCCAGCTGCATGCTGCTACGCGCTGCGGCAAGGAGAGTCATGCCAGCCACATGACCACGGAGGCGTCTTCGGACAACGCTGGCTCTTCGGCTTTGAAATGGAGATGAGCACCACACCCTAGAGTCGGACACGACTGGACTTAATTGTCAGGGGATACCTTTACCTTTACCTTATCTATTCAATGGGGAAAATGGGTTTAAACCTGAATAAAATTTGACTTGTTGTAAAAGGCTCCAAGTCTTGAGTCGAGTCTTTTGAGTCTTTTACAATCGCCGAGTAAAGTCATTGACACAACTTGAGTCCGACTCGATTCTGAGTCATTAGACTCAAGTCTACATAACAGTCCCTGGCTATACTGCTGTAATTTGCACATTCAGTGAATGCACAGAAGGGGGAATCAGGATTGCACCCAACCTATTCAGCTACGATTCCAGCTAATAAAATCTTGCTGAATGTCTTGAGTTGCAGTACAAACCAGATCCATTATGACAAGGTTTCTCAAACTGTGGGTCGGGACCCACTTGGTGGGTCGCAACCTGATTTCTCAATGCAACAGTCACTGTTTTGGGGCTGCTGCTCCAGTGGGGGGAGGAGAATGGATAGGATTTAGTTGACAGTAGGGTGGAGAAGGGCCTTCAATCTGCAGTAGTAGCAACAGTGAAGGGTGCAAAGGGAGTACAGTCAGACCTCATTATCCGCTGGGAATCTGTTCCGGACCCCCTGTAAATAGCAAAGATCTGCGTATACCAGGGTCCGCCTAAAAAGCCTTTAAAAAGAAAAGCCCCCAAAGCGCCGTTTTACCTTTCAAGAGCCAAACCGCTGTGTTTTCAAGTCTCCACAAGGCTTCTTGAAGCTTCCCGACCCACTTCCGGGTCGCGCGGAGGCTCTTCCCCCTCCCAGCCTTGTCCCAGGGGGAACAAGGGGGAGTTGGACAAGACTGGGAGGGGGGAAGAGCCTTTGGGCAACCCGGAAGTGTTTCTGGAAACTTCAATAAGTCTTGTGGAGGCTTGAAAATGCAGTGGTTTGGCTCTTAAAAGGTAAAACGGCACTCTGGGGGCTTTCCCCCCTCCTTTTTAAAGGCTTTCGAGCGCAGATATTCACAGGTCCGGGACCTGTGGTGCAACAAATCCGCGTGTCCTGGACCCGCAAATAAAAAGGGTATACGGTACCTGTAAATCGTAATATGAAAATAAGTCCATGACAAGTGTGTCCCTGTTTTCTTCAGTGGAGAGTTGAACAGTGGAGAGTATGGGAACAGTTTTCCACCTAACTACTAAAAGCACCACTTATTTTTTTAAGACAGAGCTTAAACTGACAAAAATCAAGAGGCATTCAAGAAGCAATTAAACTGACATAATCTTCACCTCCATTTCATCTTAGCACCCGCCTAAACTTTCACTTCAACCCATTTTCTGTGGTTTGTGTCCCAATTATATCATTATTCTAGAGTTGTTTTTATTGTATTTAACTTTCAAGCTTTTTAAAAGTTAAAAAAAGACATAATGGATAGCTCTCCGATGCATATTAATTATCTAAGAGACCAGAGAGAATCCTGTGGCTAAATACATATTTATAAATCTTTTAAAAAAATGTACATTATTTGCCTAATAGACTTAAAGGTACTCTGAAGCAGCTATTCCCCTTAATCAGGTAAAGACAAATTTTGGATTTTTTTTTTTCCTTTAATCATATTATTTTTCTGAGTAGCAGGAAGGGCGTTTTGTTCTTGTTCTTTCCTGCAGAACTCCATTGTGAGTTTCTGAAGTATGAACTTGATTTTACACTCCTGGCTCAAGGAAAGTGCCAAGTAATGCTAAGAATGATTTCCGAGATCTCCTTTGTTAGCATCCTTCCATATTTAAACATATGCTATAGAAGATGTAAAACAACATCCAGATCATAATCCTTATTTGTGCCTGAGAAAATGTATCATTCTTAACTGATACAATAGAATTCTTTTGTAATGACCACCAGTGACCACTTCGTTGTTAGGGAGATTCCTGGCTAATGGTCCAGGAGGCCAGTAGATGCTCCTTAAGAGGGGGGGAGGGTGTTAGTGGTTGGGATATATACAGAGAATTCAGAATGTGGAAGGGGCACTCCCCAGTGAAGGGAAGGGCTAATTTAAGGTTCCATATGGAGTGCAGGTTTTCTCTCCAGAGATCTGATAAGAGGTACCTAATGAATTTGTCCAAAGAAGGGCAGTGCCAAAGAGTGTTCAAACTACCATACAATTGCACTCATTTCACATGCTAGCAAGGTTATGCTCAAAATCCTACAAGCTAGGCTTCAGCAGTACGTGGACCGAGAACTACCGGACGTACAAGCTGGGTTTCGAAGAGGCAGAGGAACTAGAGATCAAATTGCCAACATGCGCTGGATCATAGAGAAAGCACGAGAGTTCCAAAAAAACACCTACTTCTGCTTCATTGACTACGCAAAAGCCTTTGATTGTGTGGATCACAACAAACTGTGGCAAATTCTTAAAGAGATGGGGGTACCAGACCACCTTACCTGTCTCCTGAGAAACCTGTATGCGGGTCAAGAAGCAACAGTTCGGACCGGCCATGGAACAACCGACTGGTTCAAAATTGGGAAGGGAGTCCGGCAAGGCTGTATATTGTCACCCTGCCTATTTAACTTATATGCAGAGTACATTATGAGAAATGCAGGGCTGAATGAATCGCAAGCCGGAATCAAGATTGCCGGGAGAAATATCAGCAACCTCAGATATGCAGACGATACCACCCTCATGGCAGAAAGTGAAGAAGAACTAAAGAGCCTCTTGATGAGCGTGAAAGAGGAGAGTGCAAAAGTTGGCTTGAAACTCAACATTAATAAAACTAAGATCATGGCATCTGGTCCCATCAATTCCTGGCAAATAGAAGGGGCAAAAATGGAAGCAGTAACAGATTTTACTTTTCTGGGCTCCAAGATCACTGCAGACGGAGACAGCAGCCATGAAATTAAAAGACGCTTACTCCTTGGAAGGAAAGCTATGGCAAACTTAGACAGCATAATAAAAAGCAGAGATATCACCATGCCAGCCAAAGTTCGTATAGTCAGGGCGATGGTGTTCCCAGTAGCAATGTATGGTTGCGAGAGTTGGACCATAAGGAAGGCTGAGCGCCGAAGAATAGATGCTTTTGAACTGTGGTGCTGGAGAAGACTCCTGAGAGTCCCTTGGACTGCTAGGAGATCAAATCAGTCAATCGTAAATGAAATCAACCCTGACTGTTCCCTGGAAGGACAGGTACTGAGGCTGAAACTCAAATATTTTGGCCACCTAATGCGAAGAGAGGACTCTCTGGAGAAGACTCTGATGCTGGGAAAGATTGAAGGCAAAAGGAGAAGGGGAAGGCAAAGGATGAGATGGTTAGACAGCATCACCGATGCAACGAACATGAAAATGAGCAAACTCAGGAAGATAGTGGAGGACAGGAAGGCCTGGCGGGATATGGTTCATGGGATCACGAAGGGTCGGACACGACTTAGTGACTGAACAACAACAACAACAATGAATTTGTTGCCTGGTGTTCACCTGCACCTGATGCTCAACTTGTATATTTGTAGACCCAACTCTACTGAGGATTGGGCTGATGTGCAAAGCCCTTTGCTACAGTGGAAGGTACTTCTGATATTGCAAAATGGCTGCTGACAGCATACAGAGCACGCCATCAGCAGCCATTTGGGGAGCACTGCCGTGTGAAGCGACAGTCCTCCTAGTCCACCAGCGCATCTCCAGCCACCTGCTGGAGCAGGTAAGGCAGCGGTAGGGGCAGGGAGGGGACAAAACAGGGGGAGGGGTACGACGAGTCAGGAAGTCTGCGGGAGGGAGGGATCTAGCAGTGATGGCATGCACTGGATCCTATCCCTCTTCTCAGCAGCCTCCCTGCCCCCTTTCTTTTTTAAAACGTGCGCCAGTGGTTTCACTGGCGCAGGTTCAAGAAAACCCATTGTGGGTCAGGAGGCTTACAGAGGTGTAAGGGAATGTCAATCCCTTTCAACTCTGAAACCTCCAGATTCCCCACCCCTGCTGGATATTGCACGCCCATTTCTTGCGAGGCTGCACCAGTGGTGGGAGAAAGATAGGATTGGGCTAAGGAAGGCCACCACCAGATGCGCAGGTATTCAGTGAGAAAATGCATCTGTGAGTCACATCTGTGAGTTACAACCCATGTGTGATTTGTGACCACATATTCAATTTCAATGCGGAGATTTCTTCATGGCAAAAGCTGCAATAGTCCCTCCTCCTGCACTGCCAACAGTCGTTGGGCAGACTTCCTGTGTCTGCATGTATTCCAATAGCACATGCCAGCCAAAAAAGGGTGGGAGCTTCCCCCTGAGGGTTTGCCCTTCTGAGGGCAGTAACGTCCTGTCTCTTGCCAGTGACAGAAGGAGTCATGTGCTCTTTGTTTTCTGTGCCAGCATACGAGGGCTGACCTGTTCACACATGAGCAAGCTGCCGGCCTTCTGAGCAAGCAGGCATGGGTGATGGTCACCCAAGGAGCTGCCCTTCACACACACACACACACACACACACACACACACACACACACACACACACACACACACTCAGAAAAGCAGTGGCAACCCCCTTTGTGCTGAGCTGTGCCTATACACACGTTCCTGGGAGTAAGTAAGTCCCTTTGCATAGGCTTACCATATTTTCTCGAGATTTCTCGAGATCCAAGATGGCAGCACCCAAAAAAAGTTAAGTTTTAACATTTTCCAAGTGGCGGCAGCAGAGGAAAGCCCGGGACCGACCCAGGACCGGAGCCCGGAAACCAGGGCAGTCCCAGGTTTTCCGGAACAGATGGTAAGCCTACCTTTGCACATAAATAATGGAACTTACTTCTCAGTTGGCTTACCAGATCGCCGCCGGGACGGGAGCGGTCTACCCTTAAGGGGGAGGGGCGTGGGGGAGGCCAGACGCGTTCTGCCTCCATGCCCCTCCCCCTTAAGGGTAGACCGCTCCCGTCCCGGCCACTGGCGTCGACAGGGGGAGGCGGGGGCGGGCCGCCGGGGGGCGTCGCGCATCTAGGGGTGACGCATGATCACCCCCCACTTATAGTTTTGAGCGGAAGGTGGGCCCGCCCGCCCTCCCCTGTGTCCGTTTGGCTCCAAAATGAGCCGAAAACGGAGCGGGGAGGGCGCTCTGCTCCTGCGCGTGATGTCACGCGCGGGGGCGGAGCCTCCCCTTAAGGGCGACGCGCACCCCCGCTCTGGGGTGACGCGCGTCGTCGCAACGCGACTGGTCCCGGCGGCGATCTGGTAAGCCAACTTCTCAGTAGGTATGCATTGGCTGATCACAATAGGATTGTCTCACTGATGTGAGCTGTCCTCCCCTGGTTGGAATCTGAGATGGGGGAGAGGAGAAGAAGAGAGCTAAGAGCGAGTGGAGAAGGGGGCAGAAAAGGTGCAGGAAATTGTGTTAAAAGACAAGAGTGAGGGAAGGAAGTAGGCAAAAGAAGCACATCTGTATCCCTTCCTGGTGCCTTTTATGTGATTTTCAGCACAATCCTATGCATGCTTAGTCAGAAGTAACTCCCATTTTGTTCAATGGGGCTTACTCCCAGGAAAGTGTGTATAGGATTGCAGCCTTTGCCTCTAGTCTGTCAAGCTGAGTAGTTGGGCAATAATGTAGCACTGGAGAGCCAGGCAGGAGTGTTGAACTGACTCCACAGATCAAACTATACATTGTGTTAAACCCATTATTAGGGCTGACATGCTTGCTTTGTTTCCTCAGTAAATAATAGAGTCGGGTGAACTGCTCTTTTCTTGGACCAGATTAACTCGAAAATGAAACTATTTCTTCCTGGGGGGGGGGGAATCAGCAAGAAATCATTTCAACTTCCAATCCAGTACAAACATCAGAAAAGTTCTTCCCCACTTCCTGACAGGCCTTCCTACTTGCCCTTCAAACAAGTATTTATCTTCCCAGAAGCAGCAAAGGACAGCAAGTGGGGAGTGTGTGCGGGGGGGGGGGGTCCTTACTTCCTTGCTCCCCCATTGTTGTGGCACACAAGAAGGCACTTTATTTGCTTTTTGTCCCCCCCCCCATAGAAGAAGGCATTTTTTCTTCCTCCTTTTCTCTCCCTAAGGTCCTGGGCCCTTGGTACATCCTGCAGAGTGGCAGAATGGCTGCATTTGTTTTTCAGCTTCTAGTGCTAGCAGCGCTTGAGAACAGTTTCTTCTGCCTTGTAGCGTGCTCGGGTCACTCACCACGCTAGAAGTTTCAACTCCGAGCATGAAGCTAGAAAAAATGGTGGCCTCCTGCACCAATAGGAAGACTGCTTGGCTGCAAAGGAACTTGGGAGATGTAGTACGAGGGACGAGGAGCAACAGCAACCATTCTGATTTTGGTCATTTCCGTTCATTTTGGGAGCCCCCGGTAGCAGCGATATCAAGCATGCTAGGAACGTCACTTCCTGCTATTTCCAAGTTGAAAAACAAACGCAGCCAACAGCTTCCGAGAGTTGTTGTCTTAATAGGAACTATTGCAATTGCAGCCCCAGCCCCCTTGAAAGACTAAAAACCCCAACAGCCATTGCATCATTCTTCCTAATGTGCTGAGAACCCAACCTATTAGGCAAAGGAGGAGGAAGAAAAAAAAGTCTACTCATGCAGAGGGGAGAGAAAGTAGCAGGAAAATATAGCACTTCCTTATGTGCCACAGCAACGGAGACAAGGAAGGAAGCTAGAGAGGTGAGTCAAATGCTCATTTGAGGAACTGGTGGGAGGGAGGGGCTGGTGGGAAGGGGTGGACTTTGGACAAATCTCGAACTTTGGTGCAAGTCTTGGAAGACCTTCACAAACATACTTGCTGTAGGAGAAAAACGGGTCAATGTAGATTGGGACTGTGGCCTAGAGACGAAGGGCTGGAAGAAGGGGCTGTATAATTTTGTTACTGCCATAATTCTGATCTGAATTTCACCCTTCCCCCAGATATTTGCCCTGGGAGCCGGTGGGAACTTCCCCCATGGGCAAACAACAGCTGTGGGAAAGAGATAATCTGGATAGCCTGAGTATGTATGTAATCTGGATTAAGACTGCTGTGAAGGCAAAGGGTTAAAGTCCTCCCTCACCCCCATGGTCCCAAGCCACCAGCCCTCCCCATCATGGCTGCTATTTTACTGAGAAATAACAAATCAATAAGGATGTGCTTAACATAGTATCTTGTATGGCCCCATGCCACCGACAAGTGAATAAGCCCTCCTATTCTCGTCCAGGAATGCCCCTCCATCCTGCTGCCTATGCTACTTTTGGCATCCAAAGGCAATTTGGTCGATTGATATCTGAAAGAATCTGCGACACCTCCTGCCAAAGCAAGCCAAGAGAGACAAAAGTCCCTCTGAATTGCACAGCATTATAGGCTGCCCTAGCACATACCGGGTAGTTGTGCTAGGGCTAATATACCGTCGTTATTTTATGTCAATTTCTATCCCACTCTTCAAGCTAACAGTACTTCCAGGGCAGCCATTACAATGCAGCCACGGACTGGAACAATAATATTAAAAGCATATAAACACTAAAACAGCAGAAATGACAAAATAAACAGCAACATCAAGAGATGAGTTCAAAGCAGCTCAATTAATGTGGTTAAAGGCTGAGAATTATTTTTTTTTTTTAAAGATCTTCCCTGGCACTAAAATAAAAACACACGATTGTGCACCAGGCAAGCCTCCCTAAGAGAGCATTCCATAGTTGGGACACCACCATCCAAAAGGTGTTCTCTGTAGTTGCCACGTCCTAACTTCCATGGTGAGATGGTTAGACAGCATCACCGATGCAACGAACATGAAAATGAGTGAACTCAGGAAGATAGTGGAGGACAGGAAGGCCTGGCGGGATATGGTTCATGGGATCACGAAGGGTCGGACACGACTTAACGACTGAACAACAACAACAAACTTCCATGGTGGGGCCCCCAGACAAGGGTCTCTGATGAAGATGCAAGAGCAGGGACATGTGAGAAAGGGTGGTTTCTATCGGGCTTAATAAGTCAGCACCAGCATTTTGAATTGTGCTCAGAAACAAATTGGCAGCCAACAGCATGGTTTCTGAACTGAGTTCCCTAACCCTGGACCCATTTAGGAACCCAGCAGTTGTATATGTCGCATGTCAAAGGAGCAAGTGCTTCCCTGTGTTAAGGGGATGTTACATGTTAGCAGAACCTGCTGGAATTTGACGCATATGGGTTCCCCATGTCTTTGAATCTCTTTGAAACAGCACAATCCTATCCAACTTACACCACCGATGTAACCAGCAGTGCAGTGAGGACGGGAGGCCCCAGAATGGAAAGGGGATTCAAATCCTCTCCAAAGGGGGATTCAAAGGGGATTTGAATCCCCTTTCCGTTCTGGGGCCTCCCGTTCTCGCTGCACTGCTGGTTACACCGGTGGTGTAAGTTGGATAGGATTGCACTGTAAGTCTCTCTCTCTCTCTCTCTCTCTCTCTCTCTCTCTCTCTCTCTCTCTCTCTCTCTCTCTCTCTGTGTGTGTGTGTGTGTGTGTGTGTATAAAGAGATTAGTAGTAAACATCTCATACCTTCTTCTATCCAACCTTGTAAATCTGATGCTGCCCTTGGTTAAAAGCACCAGTGTTAAATACTAACACTTGCTTCTCTCCTTGTGTCTTTCCTGACTCTTTGCTTTTCTTTGCAGATTTCAAGGTGATGACAAAAGAGAGCACAGTCTTAGCATTTGTTAATACCCACTTGACCCACAAAAGAAACTCACTAGCATTTGCAGCTTCTAATTTAAAAACCATTAGACCGTTCCGCTTGGTGGACCAGATCTAAATATTCTTAAAGGGGTGGTTTAATTTAATCATTACCTTAACAAGCCCCCTTTTAAAATGATGATCCGCCAAATTCAGGGGATTTGTTTTGGAATCTGATCCAATAACTGGCTTTGTACAAAGAGAAGCATAGTTGCATCTGATTTGGTTCAGAACGGGGTGATAATCATGAAAATTACTTTGCATATTTAATCACTGTGAAAACATGAGTACAAACTACTTTCTAGAGATTACCTTAAAAATGGGGAAAAAAAGCTTCAGGCTTTGCAGCAAGCATGCCAAGTACTTTGATTTACAGAGAATTATTTGGATTTTATATAAAGCTCAATGTTTCAAAGACTTCAAGCTAGTCAGCCACTGGCAAAGAAATAGTTTTCACAGTGAAAGCAAAAAGGAAAAAAACAAAAAAAAAACCTCATGATTTCTTTTCTTTTTTTTAAGTCAGTGTTCAGACCAATGGCTTCAGCCTGTGCAACTCTGGTATTTTTAAAATATATATATGAATAAATAAAAATAATATAACTGTGCATCTTAAATGGTTTAAGTACTGACCAAGGGGCTCATGAGGCCATTGAAATGTCTTCCAGTGTGCCTTTCAAGACCTGTAAAATTTACAATGTAAATTTAACTCTTTTACAAAGTAAAGGGTTTGCTCAGAATACATCACAGCTTAATTAAAATGACATACCAGAGTTGAGCCAAAACAATTCAGCTTTTATGATCGTTTTCAGCACAGCAGTGCCAAAAATTGCTCCCCCTTTTTGTTAGTGTTTGAGTACTGGTGAAAATGTTTGTTAGTTTGTCTGCATCGCCTTCACTTGCAAGTGCTCTCTCTAGCCTTTAGTGACACCAACATGTACCCAGGTCTTATCACCTATGTATATACTGTTGTGACATCATCCTGCGTACTGCATACTTACTCTGACGGGAACTAATCCACAAAGGAGGAAGTAGCAGCAGTCAAGTGGTCAAACATGCTACTGAAGCTACAGAAGCCACTGGAAAGACTGATGCAGAACAGGAGCCAGGAAAAGTGAGTATTTACAGAACCTTCATTGTTTTTCCAGACAGAAAACAACTATCCCAGTAAAATTGCTAGATTCGACCTGAAAATGAAAATTAGATAATATTCAGTTTAGCTTTAATATATACTATAAGTAACGGGGGGGGGGGAATCATATCACCCAGGAGCGTCACAGGGACGCGCGACACCCTGGAGCAGGGTCGTGCGTCACCTTTAAGGGGGAGGCTCCGCCCCCGCACGTGATGTCACGCGCAGGAGCAGAGCACCCTCCCCGCTCTGTTTTCGGCTCATTTTGGAGCCGAACGGACACAGGGGCGGGCGGACGGGCTGAAAGGAGATCGACAGAACTTTGTGCAGTGTAAGTTCCCACTCTTCCCAGGGGGTCGCGCGTCACCCCCCGGTGGCCCGCCCCCCGCGCTTCCCTCCGTCGACGCCCATGATATCACCTACTGTTCCTAGGAACTAGAACTGTCAACTGATTAGATAACTTACAATTAATTGATTAATCAATTGCCAAATGCTTGACCGTTTCATCAATCAACTAAATGTGGATATTTCCAAAGCATCAACAGAGAAAGCAAAGAAACGGTGAAATAGCTTGCAATTTAATAAATGAAACTTTTTCAATTTCTTCCTTATTAAAGAAAAAGTCATATTTAATATTTACCTTCTCATTCCCTACTACAAGAACACAAATTGAAATAGCCTCAAAAAGGAGTGCTACATGTGCTCCACTGACTAAAATTGGACCCTAATGGCTAATCAACTAATGCTTTAGTTGATTAATCTACTTTGACACAATCCTATGCATGTTTATTCAGAAGTACCGTATTGTCCCGAGTATAAGACACACCTGATTATAAGACGCACCCTTAACGTTTGGTGCTATTAAAATTTTTTAATTAAATCACTGGCATTAAATTGCAACAGCCTGATTATAAGACGCACCCCTAGTTTAAAAACTTAAATTAGGAGAAAAAAGTGAGTCTTATACTCAGACCAATACGGTAATTCCCACTGTACCTACTGGTGCTTACTCCCAGGTAAGTGTGCATGGGATTGTAGCCTTATTAAACCACAAATCCTTGCACCCCTACTAAAAATTAAAGCAGAAAAAACTGTCCAATGACTACTGGTTCTAAAAGCTGGTAGCATGAAAGACACCTGATAACTGTGATCGTTTTACTTAATACATAAGCTAATTCCTAAATAGACACAAAGGCTACGATCCTGCATGTAGTCAGGCAACTTATATATAATGTTGACTGGTGGTTTAGGCAGCCTGTGTGTAGGACACCCCCCTGGTCCATCCAGAAGTGACCACTGCCAACATAAATGGACACAGGTCTTCTAGTGTCATCAGTCAGGCCAGCTGTATTAATAGGATTTTCATCCAAATAATGAAATGATAGTCAGTAATCATATGACTTTTACGGCGCAATCCAGTACAAGTATGTGTGACCGCCCTAAATGGCCAGTCACTGCATCCTGTGCACATTGTGGCTTGCATGGGCGTGACCTGGGCTCACCTCGGGTGAAGAGGATGTTTGTCCTCTTCCCCTGGTATAAGAGGTTCAGGCTACAATGGATCTCTTCAGATGCACACCAGCTCTGAAGCTGGCGCACAACAGGGGAGGCAGTGTAAGGCCGGCCGGGACTGCGATGGGCATAGGATATCGGCGCAACCCAGCGCCAATATTCCCACCCCCTCCCAGTCCGGGCCAGCCAATGGTACCCTCCCTCCCCGCCCCTGCCCACCCTCCCCACGCCCCCACCTGCCCCCTGCACCAACCAGCACAGCACTCACCTGCGGCGGCCAGCATGGGTTCGGGAAGGCAGCGGAGTGGCGCTCTACAGCAGTGCCGCTTTCTCTCCAGGTGCCCAAAACATGCTTTACGGCACGTTTACGACACCCTAGGCTGGCGGAGCGCTTGCTCTGCCGGCCTATATTTAGGCAGGATTGGGCTGCCCATTCAATAATCCATTCATTCACTAAACTCACATAAACTTTACAATTTTGAAAAACACACAACCATATTTTCCTTGTTTTTAGATATGCACACAACGGATACCATTTTAGACGAGGTATTCTCTCTGCCTGTATGAGAAGGAAGCTACGTCTATTAGAGGACCTGCCACCCATAATTTTCAAAAATCCTTCTATTAGAAGTCATCTTAAAAAAAGAAAAGAAAAATCTAACATCCAATTATTTGGGGAATCACTTCAATTGATCAAAGGTTTTAAAATGATTAATCTAACCAATTAATCTACTCATTGTTTCAGTCCTGTTTGTAAACAATAAAATAATTTGCAACATGTGACTCCTGCACATTCGATATGTGTAGAGAGACAAATCTTTAATAATGTTCATAAACAGGATTCACTGCAAATGTTACTGCCTCCTAATATCAGGCTTGTTTTTAACATTTGTATCTGTATGTACAGAACTGTATGTACATACAGAGGTGAGCCTATATATGTCTAAGGTTATTATAATAGTATGCCTTCACACGTACACAGAAATGGAGACAGAAGCATACAATAACTCCATGTGTTAGCACCTTTTGTATACTCCTCTTATGGAGAGTGCATATCCCTCCAAGCTGTACATGTGCCACAGATCCGGCAGTCTAGAGGTTAATGAACAAACCTTCTCTCCCATATGCACAGAACAGATAATTTTCTTTACTGCTCACGATAAGTTGAAGGAGCTTTTGAGTGACAGACCAATTTGTCAATCAAATACAAAGTATGGAGGGAGCCTCCTCTGCATAATTCTACACTACAGATCAAATATAACCTCCAATTGTGCACCAGGAAGGAATGGACAGCTAAGGTTACCAAGTCCAAAAGGAGTCATAGAAATCCTCTACTGCTCCTGAGTGCTGTGCCTTTCCAGGGTTATCTCTGCATTAAAATAATCACTGCTAAAAGGGGGGGGGGAGGAGAGGATGAAAAAGTCCCCTTTTCTAGGAGTCTGAAGACGGGGAAGGGTTTGTGGATACATTTGTTACAGAGCCTTTATGTCTGTGTTTTTATTTTATAGCTGGAATTAAGTTTTTAGGTCTCAACACTAGCCCCGTGTAAACCGACGTCTCCTGCAGGGTTTTTTTTTCTCCTTCCCCCCTCTTGAAAGCTGTGTTTGAACAGCAGTCCCCTTCATTTTTCGTTAGCCACTTCAGTTGATTTCTTTGCTAAAACCCGAATTATGAAAATCGCTTGTCAATTACCCCGGATACCTCTGTAAAAGAATTACTGCATATTCACAGCAAACTTTATTTTCACCACTTTCCAGTAAAAGCTAATTCAGAATAACTCCATTTAACAGTTATTTTATGCTGAAATACTGAATACCTCGGGGAGTCTTTTAGGGATTTTAAAGTCTCATTATTTATAAATGATTCATGCTGCATTTTCAGAAAAACCTACAATTAGTGTGGGTAGTTCATAGACTCCTTTGGGAAAGGTGGGGAATAAAAAGCACAACAAAACATACATGCATTATATACAGCCTTTTTAGCTTTATTGTTTTGCAGTGGACTATAAAAAGAAAAGAACTGGGGAAAGGCAAAAAGATATTCTTTCTCTAACCTTTTAATATATGTCTCAATTGACAGTATTTTGTGAAGCAGCAACCCTTAACAATTTGTTCAACCCACATCGTTCTTTGAATGCCGGTTTTAATTCTGAATTTTCACTCCCTGCCCCCCACCCGTATGCAAAAGAGAGAGCTAGCAAGACGAGAAACTTTTGGTAACCCAGTGGGACAAATTCTTCCCTTTCTCTCTGCCTCTGGTGAATGTGATAATCCAAAATGGCTTTATGCTGCAAGAAAACGGGATTGGCAAGCAAGACTGAGCCCTCAGGCTCAACAGGGTCTTAAGCCTGACTTCTTAAGCGAAGTCTTTCACAATCGCTCATGATTGTGCAAGAATAAGTGGGGGGGAGTGAAAATTCTTGATATGCTAGTCTTGGTTTCAAGGCAGCGTATTTCACTGTCGAGGTCAGAGGTTTAAATAGAAATTGCAACTCCCATCCTGTTTTGCAAATTCAAGTTGTCATAAATTAACACCTCCTCTGAAAGACTCCTTCACATAAACCCAACTCACTTAAGCTGCAGGTGCCAGCACTCACTGTGGACTTTTCCAGACGTTGCCCCCCCCCCAGGTGATGAAAGGAAGCATTGAAAGACGTCCACAAAGAGGTAGTTTCTTCTTATTGTAGAGGTACTGACTCAGTGGCGTCATTAGGGCACGCGCTGCCCCAGGACAGGGCGCGTGCATCACGCTAGTGACCCCCCCGGACACACCACCTTTTAGAATTCTTCGGCATGATTGGGGGGGCGCCCGATGGGTGCCGCTCCGGGCGCCCGACAGTCCGCTGCCCCGGGCGTGCCCCCCCGCACCTTTAATCCTTGCAGCCGGCTCGGGGACATCTTCCCCGGCTGGCTGTCCTGGGCCTTCTGAGGAAGGCCCACTGCGCCGAACGTTATTTATAACGTTTTTCATGCATGCGCAGACCGTTCCTGAGGGAAAAGGGCTGCCCTTTTCCCTCAGGAATGGTCTGCGCATGCGCGAAAAATGTTATAAATAACGTTCGGCGCAGTGGGCCTTCCTCAGAAGGCCCAGGAGCGCAGGCCCGGGAGGACGGTCCGAGGCCTTCTCCCTGTCTCGGAGCCTCCCGGGCGACGCGCGCAGGGGAGGTGGCGCGCGCAGGTGCGCGCAGGTGCACGCAGGTGCGCGTGCGCGTCACCCTTCTGTGCGCGTCACCCGGGGGCGTCCCGCCCTCCCCGTCTCGTGCTAGTGACGTCCGTGGCTACTGTATTAGAGCTACTGTAACAATGCTGGTCCAGTAGTAGCCACACCTGTACTGCTCTTTCACCCCGTGTGGGCAGGCTAGCTACAATTTGCATGGAAGTATGACTTGCAAGCCAGATCATCCAGAGAACAGTACTGTATATTTGGGAATGCCCTGCAGCTGGGTCCTGATGACAGCTTCCTGCCTGTTGTTTAAAACAATTCGTGCTCAACCAGCACTGCAGAAAACAGGTTTCTAAAAAAGAATCAATGCTTTGTGGGATTTTGTGCAATGATTTCTGCATAAGCGATGAGTCTCTGTTTTGGCGATGCGTCTCTGTTTTGCTGACTCTACTTATCCCTGAGCAGTGTTTTGGACTGGTAGGGGAAACTTAGATATCATATGTGACACGTGGTGTGCACGAGCTGATTGGTGCTGAAACAGCATGCATGATATCCAAGAAATCCATAGCCTGGAAGTGCCTTCAAATGTCCCCAGTGATAGCAGCTTAGCTAGCCTCTGGGGGGGGGTGGCACCCCGTGACACCCCATGACATCACAAGCTCCGCCCCCGCTCGAGACATCACAAGCCCTGCCTCCACATTGCCATCATGGTGGAAAAATGCCCCCCCCCTGTGTTTTTTTTCTCGCTGGAACAGGGCATTAAGGGCCCGGGCAGGTAGGCAAGTCCTTTTCACGCCGTCGCACTGAAAAAGCCCATTTTGCCACCACCAACCTGCGCTGAATTGCTGCTGATGCAACGGCTTGTGCACTCCCCGCGTGCCGCCCAGGGGCGGACCACTCCCCCCCCCATTCCCACGCTACTGCCCAGTGAAGGTTCATATCACTATAATTCTTCATAATTAGGGGTGGCTGGAGCTTCGAGTAATGTCCTGCATGTGTAAGTCGTCCATCATGCATGATAACCGTTGATAAAACTTTCACTCAAAGTTGACTCAAATGCAACAGTTTTCAGCAGAGATGGTTCACACATTCAGCAGAGAGTCATCAAGTTCTGACACATCAGGTGATGAACATGTATGTGTGAATTAAACCTTGCTGAAAGGCTGTCCGCCCCATCCGTTTATCACATTTAGTGCAAAAGGCTTTTCTGCTCAGCACTGACCTAAAAACGCCACAGAATTTCAGAACTGATTTTGGCTTGCAGTCCACTGGGGGAAAAAAAAAAAGCATAAATGAAGAATGGGTAGATGGGAATGAGGGGGGTTGGGAGAAATTTGGCATCGTTGTTGTTTTTTGTTTGTTTGTTTGTTTTTTACAATGTATTCACCGAACAGGACAGGAATTGCAGCTTTCTGGCACAATTATTTCCACGGGCACTCTGGCTTTTCAGAAAAGTTGGTTGTTCACAATGCAGCTGAATTGAAAACAGTGACTGTAATCTGATACCACAACTGGGGCAAAGATATATAGCTTTAGTACTCTCAGGTATTTGTTTGCTTGGGAAATAGAAAACTATACTTAGGACGAAGGTAAACATCTGGATGTTATTTTATTTTATTTAAAATCATGCACCATGGTATAAGTGTTGAGCGGTAAATGCCGATGTTGACCATTACTCAGACAAAATCATCATCATTTCCTGAAGATGACAGCTTTCCAAATGTCTGCATTCCCAAACAGATGAGCAAACTCTTACTTTGGAATTGCATGAAGATTATGAAATTGCATCAAAACAATACAGTACCAGAGTGGCGACTCTAAAACATATACCAGTCTATGCTTTTTGGCATTATCACAGTTGCTTGGATACCAACAGGGTGGAATCAAGAAGGAAGTCCTCGTATAAACGGAAACAGTGACTTTTTCGACCTGCGGCTCCCTTGACCATGGGCACTGGCGTCACTACAGGGGGGGTGGAGCTGTAAGTTCTTCCGTGATCGGAGCCTCCGTTACACGGAAGAACGAAGCACCCCGCCCCCGCACGTTGTTTTCACAGCTTTGACTGGGTCGGAAGGCGCGGGGGCGGGGCACTTCGTTCTTCCGTGTAACTGAGGCTCTGATCACGGAAGAACTTACAGCTCCGCCCCCCCTGTAGTGACGCCAGTGACCATTGGTGACCATTGGCCATGGCTCCCCATTACATTATGTTGCTGCCAATTGGCATTGCACTGTTGTCCGAGAGGATTCCGTGGCACTCCACGGCTCCCCTGGCTGGTTTCCATGGCTCCCCTGAGAGCCACGCCTCCCAGTTTGGGAACCACACTGTATCCTTTGTTTTAAGGTGTTTAACAAGTTGATCATTTTCTTCTTAATTCACTGCATAAGCCAACGCCCCAGTACCAGGAAGCATACAAAGCGCCACTTGTTCAACACAGCTTTCAGTACAACGTCGGATCAGGAGACCATGTCCGTTCAAATCTTGCATCATGTCTTCTGTATAAAGAGGCAAAAACAAGAGACAAGCTCATTTTCCTTCTTGTAAAACCATCAAAATGCAAAAATGATAGCGTGAGCTTAATTCTATGCTTTAAACCTCAGCATAATCAGATAAGTGAATCTGAACTTTGTACTTTCAGGGTAAACTTACATCTAGATTCAGAAACTCAGCAGAGAGAGGGCCAAACGACATGTAATAAAACCCTCATGAATAGACGGGCTTCAACCAGAAAGTATATTGGAAGACTTTTTTTATGTCCAAACACAGTTGCAGGGCCCCAATCCAGCTCAAAATCACAGTGTGAGATGGGAGGTTAACACTTTCTCCTCCACTGTTTTTTCCACCAAAGCAGCTAATGCCACCCAAAGTGGTTATTCCCCATTTTGGAGCCACCAGTTCCTTCAGTGTGTGGGAGGGGGGCAACATAATCCTGTGCAAAGATCCGCGGCTGGCGCATAGGGCCCTTGGGGGAAGGGGACTGTTGTCGGGAACGGTGTAAGACGGGAAGGCCCCGATGGGCCTCCTCGGATGTCCGCTGGCTCTCGAGCCGGCTGAAATCCAAGGAGGCTGTGTAACGGCTGCCGAGACCAGGAATGGGGCTGGGGATATTGCAGTCGACATCCCTGCCCCCTCTCAGGCTGAATCGGCAAACGGCCGCCCTCCCTCACTACCCACCCTGCCCCTGCTCCCACCGGAACACCGTTTACTGTCCTCCAGTGGGTGCCGGTCCTTTCCGCAGTGGAGAGAGGCCTTCCGGCGTCTGCGCTGGTGGGCCTTATTCCCCAGGTGTTGGAAACACGCTTTACGGCGCGTTTACGACACCTTCAGCCTGCGGAGCATGTGCTCCGCAGGCGGTTTTTTTACACAGGATTGGGCCGTGTGTGTGTAATATTTGGTATGAAAATGTGCAGGAAATAGCAACTTGACACATGCCATAATCATAAACAGGACTGGGAGCCCCTGCAGCTGTATTTGGAAATAAAATGACCACTTCCAGCCTATTTTAACTCTTTTCTTCCTGTGCCATTTTTCTGCTGAAAATACAACCACCCCCACGTGCACACACTGCTTATGCCCCTGAAGTGGTTGCTACAGCAAGCAGTCACTTTGGGGTCAAGATATAGCTGGGGGGGGTATCTTGGTGAACCTAGGGAGGTACAGAAGCTAAGCAGGTATTGATTTTCTCTGTAAACCACTTTGTGAACTTTTTTGTTGAAAAAAAGTTTCAACATTACTACTACTATTAATACTACTACTATTAATACTAATACTAATACTAATACTAATACTAATAATAATACTAATAATACTAATACTAATACTAATACTAATACTAATACTAATACTAATACTAATACTAATAATAATAATAATAATAATAATAATAATAATAAGAAGAAGAAGAAGAAGAAGAAGAAGAAGAAGAAGAAGTATGATCAGCACCTGTTTGGATTCAGGAACACCACGCATGCTCCCTCAAGTTTGATGATGAAAGAAAAATGTTATGTATTACCGGTAAGTGAATCGCATTCATTCTTCAGGATTATGCTGATTCCAGCATAACATTTTTTTTCTCATATGAAACAAGCACCGAGTAAAACATTCCATCAGAATATAGATCCATGTCCTTTTATAGATTGGAAGCCAGTTGCAAGCCAGATTGGTACTTTCCACCAGCTCCGGTCATGAATCTTTCTTGCAAAGAACCCCCTCTGAGGATTTGCACTTCTTGGGAAGGTGTTGCCTACAATACAACCACTTTGGGTGGCATTTGTATGCACACGTACCTGGAAGTAAGTCCCATTGAACTTACTTCTGAGTAGACATGTCTAGGATTGCACTGTAAATTAAATAAAAGAATTCTATTTGTTATCCCTTTTGCAAAATACCTAAATGGCATGATCTATTTATTCTATGCTGGAGTGGATTTTACCGATTCTGAAAACTTATTCATAGTTTCATCTTCTGGGCAACAGCACTTTCATATCAGCGTATTGTACATAGAGGCGATGTATTCCCTCAGTCCCATGCTGTAATTGTTCTGAGATTCCAGCATCTCTTTGGTTCTGCTCTGGTTGAATTCTGGCAGGCTTTCTGGATTTTAGAGAGTAGGAACGTACTTTGCACGCTCATCCACGATGAGGAAAATATTGAATTGAAAACACACCATTTCCCGTTTTTAACAGAATAGAAAAGACTGTTATTTTTTTAAAAAAATGTGCAATGACATTATTTCTTTTTATTTAAAATATTTATGGATCTCTTTTCAACAACGACGACAAAATTCTCACCGCATTTTATATAGCAAAAGAAATAAGAAAACGGTTCTCTGTTCTACAGATCCTCACAATCTTTAAAAAAAACAAGACGCAAGGGAGACAGCAAATAGTCACTGGAAAAGACGCTGGGCTGGAATGAATAGTGACAATTCTACAATTGTTCAGATATTTTAAATTGAGGTTCCTTGGCAGGGAGGTGGGGAAAGAGTTCTGTTTTAAACATACCTTTGGTGTGTTTTACTGCAAGAGGATAGGAAAAGGAGCAGGAATTTCCCTTTTAGTGAAAGAAGTCAGAGAAAGATGCAGGAATCTCCTCTTACCAGCTTGGAATCTTCCAAGCCAGCGTGGAACATTTTGGAAAGGTATCTCTGGAACAATAATAGATGTTGACATTTTGAGTTCTGCTCTAGTAAATGTATCTGGCACAGAATCTGAGTCAGGTTCTGGCAGAGGCAGATTCTGTAAGCAACTCTAATTGTGCGCCTTTTCTCTCTTGCTTGTTTCACCTACGTTGCCCCCAGCTAGGTAATGTCATACACATGTGGAAAAGGACAGAAAACTGCACATGCCAATGGGTGTCACAGAAGCAGTTCTGGATTGCATCTGAGGAAGAGAAGAGAATGGCATCCCCCCACGTCTTCCGGATTGGGCGCCGGAACTTGGCAAGAGGGTATTATTATTATTATTATTATTATTATTATTTATATACCGCTTTTCAACAAAAAGTTCACAAAGCGGTTTACAGGCAAAATCAAATGATTAAATGGCTCCCTGTCCCAAAAGGGTTCACAATCTAAAAAAGATGCAGAAGAACACCAGCAAACAGCCACCAGAAAAGACACTGTGCTGTGGTGAAAGGGGGGGAAGTTACTCTCCCCCTGCTAAATATAAGAGGAGCACCCAATAAAAAAGTGCCTCTTGCCCAGTTAGCAGGGGTAAGCACCTGTTTGCCATGCAATGCAGAAATATACATTCCACTTTATTGTATATGGGTGGGAATGATCCTTTCCTTCAGCTACAGGTTTCCTAGTGATAAGAAAAAAAAATGAGTACACTCAGGAAATAAAGGTGGCCTCTGGACAGATTTGTATTAACAGTATCGTTATCACGGGATCGGAATAGGAATTTGCCTAGCCTGTAATGCTTGAATATATTATGCATCTAGCATTTTGTCTAAAATCAACATTAGGAGTCAATTCAGAATTCTTGAAAAAAGAATGTTTTCTTTCCCCAATAATGCTTATGTGATTGCTAATTCAGTTTTAAAGTGAGCTGAGGAGAGCTTGCCTATCACTGGTAGCATATTGGATATATGTCTAGGAAAGTCTGGTTTTCAGTGCGTTGCAATAGATTTAACCAGGTGGCCTTGGCAAAGTTGTTCCTTTTCTGGGCAACAATTCCCTCGCTACACAAAAAGGTAATCATAATTACCTTCCTCGTATGGAATACCGTGAAGCCGAATGAAATAAGAATTGTACAGTACAGTGCATGATACATCCTAAAAAGTGCAGCATCAAATGAGAGATGATCAGAGTAATGTATGCCCATTAGCGGGAGTCCTTTTGCTGGATCTATGACAGAACATGCCTCATGAATAAATGGACGAGGAGAATGACTTTTTCAAAATTTCTGACATGCTTGGTCAGAATGAATAATTTTGCATTTGGTTTTGCCTTGATGGGTCAACCCAATGGTTATTTTATGTCATTATTCATTATGTTGCACCTTGTGACAGATCCTAGGTGACATAGCAGAACCACTCGCAAAATAAATAAATAAATAAGGCATATACACTATTCTTATCTGTTTTCTGCGGTGGTTTCAGCTAGAAAACTCCCATTGTGAATTCTTGTTATTAATTAACGGATTTGTATATCTGCATGAAACACATATTTTTGAGATAGGGCACATGGTACATGAACTCCAGCATCTTGGGACTAACCCAGCTGTGGAAAAAAAAAGGGGGGGGAAGCGATGTTTGAAGTAGGCTAGGATAGAACTAAAATATGTTTCCAAGTGCAATAAGATTACATTTTCATGAAACAAGTCCCTCTTTTTGGGTAACCACTTGAGGATTTTTAATTTGTAAGATAAATATAGACCTACTTCACGTTAAGTGATGTCTCGCCACATTCATGAAACTGAAAGTGGCTGATGCCATCCGTATTCTGGTATTTGCGGATTATAACATTTATTTATATTGACTGATAGTTGTATAGCCCACTTTTCGATCAAAATGATCCCAAGGTGACTTCTAATAACATCACAATACAACCTAGGACTGCCAGAGAATGCCTCTCCTCGAGTCAAGAAACAGCTGGTGGAGCACAGTTATTTTTAAGGAAGGAGTGGGAAGTAAACATGAGATATGAAAGTATGAGATAATGGAGAGGTGTTTTTTAAAAAAAAAATTAAATTTAACCCCTGTATTAGTGAAAGAAATAGAATACAGTAAAACAAAATAACACAGTCAGCAAAAAAGAGCAACAAACAAAAACATGTTATTAATGAGATACATTAAATACCAAAAATATCAGCAATCTATACTATGAACCATAACCCATAAACTGTGAATGCACTATGCATACAGATATAAGAAATGCTTCCCAAAATATGTCCATTTGTAATTGTCGCCTGTAAGTCATTTGTTCAACTGTTGATAAAGTCGAAAGGTCCTAAGTCCATTGGGTAATAGTAGGAGGGAACTTATCCTTCCAATAGGTACATTCTTGTGCAATAGTAGCTACAATCTTCTGATGATGCCTCCTATGTTGGAGGCGAAACGTAAAGTTTTTTTACAATAATTTTTTACAATCTGATTACAATAATAAAATTTAGATTATACGACGGAGTTTCCCGGTAAAATGTTTGTTTTAAACTCTATTATCCTTCCAATGTTTTATTATAAGACTTTTTGAACATAATACTATGCATGTCTACTCAAAAGTATGTCCCATCGAGTTCAGTGGGGCTTACACCCAGGTACGTATGCTTAGGAATGCAGCCTTTTGGCACAATCCACACGAAAAGAAGCACTGGCACAGTGTGCGGTGCAAGCCGTTGCAAGCCATTGCAAAAGTGCCATAAAGCCGCACTTTATGACAGTGCAGTAGTTGTCCAGGCCAGAGTGAAGGCTCATGTTGGACCACATGCGCTGCCAGAAGGAGCAGCAAGTACCGAGGACAGTGAGTTCTGCGTCCCTCCCAATGCAGTGGGGGCTGCATGCTGAAGGTCTCCTTGGCGTAAGGGGAAATTTCTTGCCCTGGATAAAGCCCCAGCAGCTGCAACTCAGACCATGCTGATCCATGTTGGTGGATCAAGCCCAGGAAGAGGAATAGGATACGGCGCACGCTGGAGCTGCCAATCCCGCCCCTCGCAGGCCTAATCTGCCTACCCCGACCCCTTCACCATCCTCCCCTACCTCCCCCTGCCCCATTCCACTCCTGTGCTGACATACCTGGTCCGGCGGGTGTCCCTGCACCCACTGGCGCCAGTGGCTCTGGCCTTCCCACCAGTGCAGCAAGGCCCTGTGCTTGTTGTAAAGTGTTTTATGGTTAGGCTTACTATACGTCCCGGAATGGCCGGGACCCTCCTGGATTTTGGGGTCCGGTCCCGGCATCCCGGATTGCCGCTGCCATTTGCAAGTGCACAAGCGGACTGGGAGCCCTTAAGAACGAAGAGCATCCAAGCCGCATTGTGCGCGAGGCTTGCCGAGCTGCATGCATGTGCACAAGCGGCCTGGAAGCCCTTCCTTCATAAGGGCTTCCAAGCCACTTGTGTGCATGCGCGCGGCTCGGCAAGCCTCGCGCACAATGCGGCCTGGAAGCTCTTTGTTCTTAAGGGCTTCCGGGCCACTTGTGCGCTCGCAAATGGTGGCGAATGGGGGCGGCAAGCAGGGAGGAAAATGGCGGTGGTGGCAGCAGCAGCGACGGCTGGAGGAAAAGCGGCGCCGGCAGCCACAGTAAGGGGGCAAATGATTTAAAAAAACACCCCCAAAAACCATTCAAAGAAAGCCAGACCCCCCAAAATAAAAATTAAAAATGTTGGCACCCCCCCAAAAAAATTGGGACAGGGGGTTCCCAGATTGGGTCACCAAAAATATGGTAACCCTATTTATGGTGCTTTTGTGACTGGGCGCACCAGGAGAACCCTTGTTTCACCAGCACAGCCCAATGGTAGGATTGGGCCAACAATCAGAAAATCAAATTGTAGCTATCTTGAAACTAGACAAAAATAAGCTGCTCTTGATTTTAGAAAAAGAAAATCTCTTTCTAATACATTTTCCCTATGCCAAGGGAAATTTCCTTCAGTGTCCGAACACTAGCTGAGAAAAGCGATTTGAAAGCATGATAAGGAGAGACAGGAATATTATGACTTGGAACACATTTGGAGATTTGTTTGTCAAGGCTCCTTCTATTTTAAATGTTTGAGGTCTACCCTTTGTAAAAATACTGTCTGAATGGAAAATACGATTTTGCTTCTATTTGGGAGGCAAGTAGACTGGCCAAATTGGTAAGGCCTCTTGTGTCTTTATCAGCAACATGACATGCAGACATTCAGCAAGGGGCTCTTTTCCCATCACAGCATCTGTACGTTGAGAAAAGCTTTCCCTGCTGAATTTCTTAGGGCGTAATCCTAACCTAAAATAGGGCGGCGGAACGAGTGTTTCGCCACCCTAAGCCGTCGCAAAAGTGCCGTAAAGCACTTTTGCGATGACTAGCAAGCAGGGAAGGCCGGTGCAAGGCCTGCCCTGCTCCGCCACCCAGACCGTCTCCCGCCCGCCGCCCGAACCAGGTGAGGATCTAGCGGAGGGGGAGCAGTCCGGGAGCAAATGGTGGGGGCCGATATGCCCAGCCAATCGGGGAGGGGGAGGGGATTGGCCTCAGCCGAATCCTGACCCCTGCCAATCGGCTGAGCCATTACACAGCCTCCTCTGACTTCCGCCAGCAAAATAGCTGATGGAAATCCGAGGAGGCCTATCAGCCCCAGCCATGTTTACACTCGGGTAAGAGGATGAGCATCCCCTTCCCCAAGTAGACTTTCTGGGCAGCCTGGGCAGCCGCGGGCAGCCTGCTGCAGGCTGCCCGCAGCAATCAGGATCTCCCCACCCAGCGGATCTTTAGAGCAGGATTGGGCTGTTATTTATTTTGATAGCAACTTATGTCCTGCCGTCAGGCCCCTAAGGGACCCACAAGGTGGTTCACATATTTTTGCATAGTCTGTAAAATCCTCATAAAAACAATATATAATAAAACAAAAACATAAGCAAGAGTAGGAACAACTCATCATCAACAACCAATCCACCCAACTCAGCAAGGTAAAAAAATAAATAACAGTAAAGCACCTGTTGAAGAAGAAAAGCCTTCGCTGGCTGACAAAATGACAGAAGTGAGGTAGCCAAACAAACCTCCAAAGTTAGGGGGTTCCACAACCAGGGTGCCACAACCAAAAAGGATCTGTCCCAAGTCACCCCCCAGCCAAACTTCTGAGGGTGGGAAAAGGTAGAGCAGAGCTTCAGCTGATGATTGGAGGTGGCAGACAAGTTCATACTGGAGGAGGAAAAGTAGCCTATCCCCAGGCCCTTTAGGACTTTAAAGGTGAAAACCAATACCTTGAATTGAGCTCGGAAGCATACTGATCACAAGTGCAGATGGTATAAAATGGTGGCCAAGCACAAGTCCCACCAGAACCTGTGTGTCCATCCCCCCCTCCCTCCACTGATGCAGACACACCACCAGAGTGTGCACTGCATCCTGTGGGAGGCAGTCCCAGAGCTCTCCTCCCGGTAAGGAAACATTTGTTCCCTTGCCTGGGGGAAGCCTCTGTTGCCTGAATGGGTCTACTCAGACCTGTGCCAGTGATTTTTCTCGTGCAAATCTGAGTGGACCTAGGAAGGTGGATCGAGGCCAGGAAGGGGGATAGGATATTGGCAGTGCCACTGCTGCCAATACTGCCCCCTTCCCGGCCTTGACACACACCCCTCTCTGCCCCAGTCCTCCCCCTCCCTGCCTTGTTCCACCTACCCCCCCCCATGCCAACTTACAGGTGCCTTGTATTTTCCTGGGTCAACTGGTACACGGCTGTGGTTACTTGCAGCTGTGGCCCGGCTGCACTAAATGGCAGATTGTGCTTTGTGACCTCAGTGAAGTGCACTACGCAGCTGGAATGTATGTTCCAGTGACTCAGCAGCTCAATAGGATTGGGCCCCAAGTACATTTACTCTTACTCTATATACAGGGGGAATCTACCACTAACAATCACACAGCACCACACAAAGAAAGGCAGAGATCAGCATTAAGCATGCAGCCAATCTGGCTTTGCACGAGACAAAGACAAGGAAAATAGCAGGGATCTGGTGGGTCTCTGATTAGGGGGCTGCACCATGAATCCAGGTTACTAATATTCCTGTTTCTGTGAGGCTTGAGAGTGTAGCATTGCAAGGGTTGGAGTGGAAAAGGACTGACCGAGTTAGTCTCCATAGGCAAAGAGGCACCTCAAAGATGGAAAGAGGGCTAAAAAGCAAGCCCTCAAGATGCAGGGGGGCAGTAGCTTGAAAGGGAGCAGGGCAAAGGAGCCGAGCTGCCTTTCTTCAGGGAAGGAAGAGAGGGTGCTGAGAGAGAGAGAGAGAGAGAGAGAGAGAGAGAGAGAGAGAGAGAGAGAGAGAGAGAGAGAGAGAATGAGAGAGCACAAAGTTACCTGAACAGCCCATCCTGGCTCCTCAGATTTATAGCACTCAGAGAGATAGGGAGAGAAAAGTCTGGAAATGAAAGGGTTGTTCTGGCTGTTGTCCTGGCTGTTGGCTAGCATGGTGATTCTCGGAGGCTGGAATTGGGATGACTTGATGCAGCACAAGCAGGTTTAGCGGATAGCAAGGTAGGATAGCGGGCAAAGAACAAAGAGCATGAGGGTCTGAAGCCAAAGGTTTTTATAGGTCTTCACCCCATAGAATTCTATGGCATACATAGAAGTCCCACAGAGGTGGCTCTGACCACATAAGAACATAAGAAGAGCCTTGCTGGATCAGGCCAAAGGTCCATCTAGTCCAGCTTCCTGTATCTCACAGTGGTCCCACCAGATGCCTCAGGGAGCACACAAGACAATAAGATACCTGTATCCTGTCGCCACTTCCTTGCATCTGGCATTAAGCGATAGCCTATTACTAAGACCAGGAGGTTACTTATCCCCATCATGGCTTGTAACCTGTGATGGAATTTCCTTCATAAATCTATCCAATCGCCTTTTAAAGCATCTAGGCCAGGTGCCATCACCACATCCTGTGGCAAGGAGTTCCACAAACTAATTGCACACTGGGTAAATAAATATTTTCTTTTGTCTGTTTTAATACTGCCTCCACTCAATTTTAGTGGATGTCCCCTAGTTCTAGCGTTGTGTCCACTCTATCCACTCTCTCCATCCCATGCATAATTTTATAGGTCTCAATCATGTCCCCCCCTCAGGCGCCTTTTTTCTAGACTGAAGAGCCCCAAACGCTGTAGCTTTTCCTTATAAGGGAGATGCCCCAGCTCACTAATCATTTTGGTCGCTCTCTTCTGCACCTTTTCCAGTTCCACTATATCCTTTTTGAGATGTAGCGACCAGAACAGGATGCAATACTCCAGATGTGGCCTTACCATCGATTTGTACAAGGGCGTAATAATATTGGCTGTTTTATTCTCAATCCCTTTTTTTAATGATCCCAAGCATGAAATTGGCCTTCTTCACAGCCACCGCACACTGGGTCGACACTTTCATCAACCTGTCCACCAACACCCCAAGATCTCTCTCCTGATCCATCAACAGACAGCTCAGAACCCATTAGCGTGTATGTGAAGTTTTGATTTCTTGCCCCAATGTGCATCACTTTACACTTACTTACATTGAAGTGCATCTGCCATTTTGCTGCCCATTCTCCCAGTTTGGAGAGATCCTTCTGGAGCTCTTCACAATCCCTGCTGGTCTTCACCACCTGGAAAAATTTAGTGTCATCTGCAAACTTGGCCACCTCGCTGCTTATCCCCAACTCCAGGTCCTTTATGAACAAGTTGAAAAGCACCGGTCCCAAGGCATCAAATACGCTGTTCCAGCTGGATTTTGGACTGAAGAGCTTCATCTGAATTTCAGAGGTGTGAAAACTCCCTTAACATTTAAGGAGTAAACAGGTCTCCGTTCAAGTCTGGAGCATTGAGCTCCATGGATCAATTAAGGGGGCGGGGCGGGTTGATTTACATGACTTTGCATAAAAAGTGTGGCCTTCCTAGCCTGTGGATCTGTGGCCTTTTACCGTCGGTCCTGAAAATGGTTGCATTCCTGGTCTGGCCCTTCGTCTCCAGACAGGCACATGTGTTTAAATGCGTGTTTCCTGCACACCTTGAATTAAAGGAAATAAACAGAAATGAAACACTAACCATGTAACAGAGGAGAGAAAAGAATGCCTAGAATCCGCCTCCCATAATAGGTTAAATCTGCACCCCGCTTGCACCTTTAAGTGCTGGATGCAATTAGCCTTACAGCACATTTCAGTACATGGGGTGGAATAGAATACAGTACACAAGCAGCAGTCTGTTTCCACCCATATTTTAAGGAATATCTTCCCCTATATATTCCTCCCTAAAGTCTTTTGTTGGCCACTAAGGTCTTCTGATGCTTCCTTGCTCCATATTCCCTCTTTTCCCATTATTTGCCACCTCAGAACAGAAACAGCAGCCAGAGGAACAAAAAGGTGCTGAGCTGCTTTGAAACATTGTGAATGTTCGGCAAGTTGAGCATTCTTTCCAGCAATTTTTTCATCTGCGCCGAATGTTCTACTTTCAAAGCAAATATCAAAATTGTAGAATATTAGGCTGAGCCCTATGGAAAATCTCTAACTTCAATACATACCTATATACCTAGATGCTTAAATTAATCTAGCAGGTATTCGCTGGTCTCTGTCTCTTTCTCTCCCTTTTTTCTTTAAGGATATAAATTCCAACCGTGTTTTGTGTGAAGGGTCTCAGTGCATACTGACATTGTGAGTGTCAGCTCCAGATCACTTTAATCAGAGAGTGGATATGCATGATAAAACGGATAAGGGACTTTAATCAAAAAATCCGCTGGTCTGGAAACGTGACGCACTCCGCCAAACACACTTCATCCCCCTTTTCTTGTGCCACTGCCAAGATTTTTATTTCATGAATATGCATCGGAGAAGACGATATTACATTAAAATGTGACATTGTTGTGGAGTGTTAGGGATTTGGAATTACAATAAATAAATAAATAAATAAGGGAAGATGGGGAAGGGGGTTAGGCTTCGGCAAAGTTTTTATCAGCTGAGCATGAATGTCGTGGCACGGTTCGCCCCTTCCCCCCTGCTCAACCCCGACCCTCCCCCCCTATCAAAGTTTATATTTGGACAGCATATTGCATTCTGCATCACATCCTTATAGCATTCTAATAAGAAAACTAATCTTAGCAGATAGATACTTTGTTTAAATTCCATCTAGGAGGATATTGTATGGAGTTCTCACCTAAGGATCATCATTTTCCATATAGAATACTTATTTGTGAGTAAGGCTGCACAGGTGGGGAAGTTTGTATCAAGAAATACAGCAGGTAGGTAGAGAGACTGATTCTGAATGAGAATTATGCAAAGCTTTTCTCTAGCTAGGATTGCCTTTGGATCGGGCCTGTAGGAAACAGCAAAGCCCCTATTTTTGACTTGGTCTATTTTTTAGTATGTAAAGTGAGCAAGATTGCAAGGCTGTGGTACAGAAATTTGACACCAATAAGCCTGTCTTAGCCTCAATTTTTAGGTTTGTATCTATTGCATATTCAGTTCCGATCTGCATTTATTGACTGCGTTAGCATTTATGCATTTTAAAACTTTTGTTAAGCCCCTGTTCCTAGGATTTCTGGAAACTGATCTCTTAAACAATATATCTTGAAACACACAATCCTTGCATGCAGTGATGCATTTGTCAGATTAAAGATGAAGGTGCTATCAGATTTTGTTTGCTATCTTACAGTTTTTGCTGGCATGAATACAAACAAGGCAAGCATTTGGATCTGGAAAAGGCACAACTTCTAAAAACAAACTAACCAACCTCTGGTAAGTGAAACTGAGAGTTCTTTCTCAGTTCCCTATAGTAGTTCCGGCCCCTGGAATGTGGTACTTTCAGTAGTGGAGGAAGTGATGGAGTGGGGGGGCAGGGGGCCCCCCAGGCGTCACCCAGGGGTGTGACAAGTGCACTGCAGCAGCGGCAATTTGATGGAAATTTGATGAAGACAATCTACCAATGTTGCTCCCTGGGCTATTTCATTTTTTAAAAAATTCAAGTTAAGCAACAGGACTTGGGACATACAGGACTGCAGCCTTTTTCCCAGGAGACACATCCATTTGTTCAAATATTTTATAAACAATTGTGTTCATGTCACCATCTTTGCCACTGTTGAAATGTTTGCTCAAACATATGGCAACTTTAATTCATAAGTAAGTGATCAATTCTGCATTCCTACTTGAAAACCAGAGATGGAGGTCATACGTTTTTTATTACATGGAAAAGACCAGGAGCTCACCAAGATAGTGGCTAAATAACTTTATACGGTTTCTTGTCGTCAAAGTGCATTGCAGACTTCTAGCCTCACTAACGACCCAGAGATGTAAAAATAGACTGCTTTTCCTCTCTTTTCTTTTAACTAGTAATTTGCGCCACTGGAGTGATAGCGGCTGTGTATTGTTATATTTAACTTGAATGTTTGTTTGTGATGCCAATAAAGGTTTGATTGATTGATTGATTGATTGATAATTAAGTTGCATGTAAAAGTCCAATGTTCAATTTCTTTCAAGAGTAATATACGTTTTCCAAATACAGTTTTCATTATCCAGGATTTGTGCAACTTTGCACCATCCATTTCTAGTAAGTGGCTCCAGGCAGGCCCGTATCTGTGGCTGGTGGTGGAGGTTCCGCGGCATTTCCAGTATTCCCCAGGTCAATTGCTGAGGCCGTGGCAGCTCATGGATATGTGTGGGCGGTGGCAGGTGACTTGCCCGCAGAGGAGGCTCGACGGCTGCTAGGCATGCTGGGTGAGCTTTGCCCAGTGCGGCCACCCTCAGATCAGCAGCAGGGCAAGCAGCCCAGAAAGCATCCTACCCTGCCACGCTGACTCAGTGACTGGCCGAGCGGGACACGGAGGCACAGGAGACCTCCTTCTGGTGGTGCCACTGATGTGCAGGGGGGAAGCAACCTAGGGGAGAGGCAGGCAGGGAGTGAGAGGCAAACCAGGGCAACACAAGGATATGCTGTTTGGGTGGGGAAGAAGGGAGAAAGAGGTGGGGCCGAGACCAACCCTCCTCCACCTAAAGACAAGCCTTTGGTTGATGAGGAAGCCCAGTTAAGGTAGACCCAAGACCAGGCAGGTTGGATGGCCAGTGACCCATCAGGAGTGAGGGCACGTGAGGACCAAGGGTGCCATAACCCTCTTCCCTGCCATGTCTGAGTCCCGTAAAGGCATCTGTGACAACTCAGCGGGGGAGGTCTGGTCCCCAATCTGGAGCCTTCAGCCAGGGTGCAGCCAGCCCAGTCTAACAAGAGAGTTGGTAAGTAGCCGACGACAGGGGGGCCAGACCCCAAGAGAGGACAGCGGCCAAGAGATTAAAATTCTATTCCAATCAGTAAACCCTACCCTACTCCCTAGTACTTTTTATCCAGAAAATTATTTATCATAGTTATTATTAATAAAGCAGTTAAAATTGCATAGTGCTGTATAAGCAGAACATTATGGTCTTGCCCACAGGTTTACAATCTAAAGGTAAAGATAAGGCACATTAGGAAAGAAAGGAAAATCAAATTAGGTAAAACCAGGATGAGAATTGTGGTCATGCTGTAGGGTGACTCCTTTGCCTATTGCCTTCGGTTGTGGTTCAGGAGAACTCTCCTCTTCAGCCACTGGCGTCACTACGGGGGGCGGAGCTGTAAGTTCTGCTGAAATCGGAGCCTCCCTTACACAGAGGAACGAAGCGGCCCCGCCCCCTCACCTTCGGAGCCTTTCAGGGAAGCGAAAGCAATGCGCAGGGAGTCTCTAAGTTTCAGCCTCTACGTTTGACCATCCCATGTCTGATGGGACAGGTCTTCGTGGCCCATGACAACACCTTAATTAGTGCTGAAGTTGAGGCTTCAGCAACTCAGTAAATGGCTGCTGACGGAGGCAGTTCTTGAACAGGAGGAGTCGAATGGAAGTTAAGGCTGATCTACACCTACACCTGTTGCGTTGCACTTGCGTTGGGAGGCGTGTGAGCGTAGGGGACAGGATGCCCCGCCCGAAACACTGCCCTGGGCTCCACCAGTTTCTTCAACGCAAATAGTCCCTCCTGATTGTCCCGCCTTCTAATAAAGCTCAACACTGATTGGCTGAAACACAAGTGCGCTCCGATTGGCTGAAACCCCCCTCTCATCCCATTGGTCAAAAAATTAGCTCCACGTCCCGCTCTCTCAAAATCATGAGCATGGTCCAACGGCCGAACGCAATGGAATTCGGGAGAGCACAGCTCTCCCGCGTTCCATGGCAATCGGCTAAAAAGGGAGCCACACCCCTCTGCACACGCCGCATGCGCCCAGGACGCACCGGGAGAAGTGCGGTGTAGATCATCCTTTAGTCCAACCTACATTGCTGGAAAGCATCTCTCTGTCTCTTCCACTGGAAATCCAAATTAGTAAAGCCTCTTTTTTACCATGCAGATTAGGGAAAATATGTGCAAGAGGTCAGGTTTCTGAAACATTTGCGACCCAAATCCTTTAAAACATGTGAGTAGGCATAATATGACGCTACTAATAGTTGCAACTACAGATGAAATCCCAGACACTGCTGTGCGCAAATGCGTTCACAAAATAATTTTACATGACTCTGTTTCCTGAGCAATGATGAGAATTCTGCTGCGTTAGATGGTGATACGGTTCTTTAAAAAAAATCACTATAAATAGCAGAGTAAGCCAGAAGAACCAACTAGTCTCATTTCCTTTGCTCAATAAGATGCTCCCTTTCAGAATACGCTAAGACAAAGCTCAAGCACAAAGGCAGAGAAACTTGTGTGAAAACATATCAGCATGAACTGCTCCTTAAAAGCCATCATAAAAGATCTGTTCCATAGAGAAAGAAACTCTGCACAACTAGAGAATTATGGAAAAGGTGAGGATGCGAGGAAAAGATATCTGGTTAGGAAAATATCTTTGGAATAGGTGTGTTATCCTCATTTAGATAGATAGATGGATAGATAGGCGGACGGACGAACATGCACATTCACATGCCTCTCAGTAGCTTATGGCAACCAAATAAATTTAGAACATAATGAAGTGAAACTTTGCATTTGTTTCCAGGGCTGTTGGGGGTGGGATTTGCATAAGGGTGCCACAAATTTCTGGGGAAGAGTATCAGGATGGTGGTGCGGCCATCAGCAGGTCAACTACATGGAGCACTAGAGTAGAGCCATCTACATACAGGTGCCTACTATGGAAAAGTCCCCTCAACCCTGGTGGGGCCACTGTGAGATACAGGAAACTGGACTAGTTGGGCCTTTGGCCTGATCTAGCAGGGCTCTTCTTATGTTCTTATGTACAGTGGCTCCTCATTATAGGCAGGTTTGCCACCTGCAGATTTGACCGTCCACTGATGGCACATCAGCATCACACGTAACTGCAGATGACCTCCCCGTGCCTCAGAACAGCTCCAAGACACGATCAGAAGCCACTTCCAGTTTTCAGACACAGCCCCCAATCATGTCCTGGAGGTGTTCCAAGGTGTGGGGAAGCCTGTGGCCCACTCAACAGGCCTCCCTGTGCCTCAGAACAGCTCCCAGACATGATCGAAAGACATTTCTGGTTTTCGGACAAAAACTGGAAGTGGTTTTTGATCGCGTCTGGAAGCTGTTCTGAGGCGCAGGGAGGCCCATAGAGTGGGCCGCAGGCTCCCTGCATCCTCCAGAGAGCCAGCACAACCCCTGGGTAAGTCTTTGCAGTGCCCCCCCGAATCCAGCATCTGCATTTCTGCTGTATCCACGGGGTGCAGAATGGACCCCCCACACAGATAACGCGGGCACACTGTATCCTTTCTTTCACACAAGAAGTTTAGCGGTATTTTTCCCCACTACACTAACCTCATACTAACTCCGTGAGGTAGGTTAACCTGAAAGATTGTAGCAGGCCCAAGGTCCCTCATGAGCCCCATGACAGAGTGGGGACATGGACCAGGGCTCCCTGACTCAAATCCAACTGTATCCATGACATCCTTTTACTTCATGCTGCCATTTGTAAAATTGTAATTGCTGCCATTGGAGAAGTTGAGTGTTTATTGTTACTCTTCTTCAACTATACATTTATGCTTTGTTTAATATGCCATCTTTGGGCAAGTTGTTGGAAAGATGGCCTGTAAAAAAAATGAATGAAAATATGAAAAAATATGAATAAACTATGAAATATGAATATGAATATTTTCCCCCCCTCCACTTTTCTACTAAAATAACTGGGCAAAGAGGTGTCTTTGAAGTGGTGGTTCTTTTATAGTTAGCAGGGGGACAGCAACTGTCCCTACTGGTCCCAGCAGTGTCTGTCCCAGTGGCTGTTGCTGGTGTCTCCTTTTGTTTCTTTTTGGATTCCTTTGGTACCCTTCCAACTCTATGATTCCATGAGTCTATGATTTTTCACTGTGGCTTTTCATTTGTGTTGTGAGCCACCTTGAGTAATCCAAGTTGGGCTAGAAAGGTAGGATCAAACGTTGTTTGATAAATATATGCATACACACATATTAAACGTTTAGTACTTTATGTGCATTGCTTAAACATCTTATATTTGTCAAGAACAGAAAGTGACATGAGCTGATGGTATATGGATTTGGCGAGGGGAGCATACATTTAAACAAATCCATTTAAAGCCGTGGGTAGCATAGAACAGCAGAATTTATGAAGTCACTTTACTGGGTTGAATTTATTAGTTAATCTCTCCCTTAATTGTTTGTTTTGCTTTTACAGGTGGTCTCCATAATTGTATACCTTATAATTTGCACCCAAATAGAGCTGTCTTCTCTCTATTTATCAGCAGACTCTAATAGCAGAGGTAGCGTTCATGGGCCATATCACTGTTAATTAAGACTGAAAGCATTTATCAATTAATCAGTTCAATTGATCTACTAATTCATTAATTACAGCGTTTTAATTGAACCTGTCTCCTCTTAAAAGGTGTTTGGCATTATGAGCCGACTGTGTAACATCTCCTAAATGCATGGTCCAAATCGTTTCCTGGGCATATACAGGGAGTTCTGAGTAAAGCTTCCACCGATCGCCTTCCGTGTGCCAGGATCCTGTTGCAGGCACAAAAGCCGGGCCAGTGCAAAAAAGGTCAGTTGGCACCACTCTGGTGTTGTATTCAGACACTGTGAATTAACTGTATGCTGTCCCCTTAAGCACAACCCAGTCTCCAGATTCCCCCTTTCCTCTGTTTCCTTGCCCTAGGACAGTGGTTCTCAAACCTTTTAGCACCGGGACCCACTTTTTAAAATGACACGATATCTATCGGGACCCACCTAGCATTACGAGACTTTTTGAAAAAAGTGATCTAGAGAGAAACAATATACTTATTTATTTACAAGTAATATTTTTTTTATTTATTTGCAAAAAAAAAAAAAAAAACTCAATCCATTTCTCGTAATGAGGCAGCCCTAATGAATAGCCTCAAGGCTTGAAGGGCTTAGGTATGTGACCCAGCCTTCACCTGCCCCCACTACCTGTCATTGACAGACTTGGGGAAAAAAACACCAGAAAAAAGACGCTCAAACATTTATCTCCCTATTTTTACAGAAGCTTGCAAACTGCAGGAGCTCAGCTCTTTGCAGGACAATTAACAGTTATCTGATTTTTGATTAGCCACAGGGCTTGTGGCAATTGCTTATCTGATCTTTCCATCAGTTGATAAGAAACTAGAAATCAGGTCGCGACCCACTTGGGTCCCGACCCACAGTTTGAGAAACACTGCCCTAGGAGAAACCCTACTAAAGACCTGCATTCAAGTCCTGCCAGAGTGCTGTATGGAACCCTGTTAATAAAAACCAATTAACAGTCCAATCCTGTCTAACGTTGCACCCTGTGATGCAACGAGGCCGGTGCTGCCTCTGCCACACCCAGGGTGCAAAGCAGGCAGCCGGGGACAGAGGCGTTCTTATATGGGGGGAGCAGGTGTGCTCCCCCCCAGGCGCTGAGTGGGCGAGGGGCTCGGCAGCCGGGCTCGGGGCTGCGCAGAGCGGCGCGGCACCAGAGCCCGGCTGGCGCGCCTCTCCGAAGCAGCGCGCCCACTCCGCATGTCCCCGGCCTCCGGAGGCTGCGCTCTGAAGGCTGGGGATAAGCCCTCCTTAAAGTGACCGCCCCGTTCGGCGGCCGAGAGCTTTATGAAGAAGCCGAACGCATTGCTGGCTTTTATAGGGTTTGCGCATGCGCAAACCCCCAGCGACGCGTTCGGCTTCTTCATAAAGCTCTCGGCCGCCGAACGGGGCGGTCGCTTTAAGGAGGGCTTATCCCCAGCCTTCGGAGCGCAGCCTCCGGAGGCCGGGGACACACGGAGTGGGCGCTCAGCCCCGAGCCCGGCTACTTGGGGGGGCGCTCCAACCCCGCCCCCCCAGGCACCGGGAGGGCTGGGAACGCCACTGGCCGGGGAGTCCCCTTGGGGAAAGGGAACATTAAATCCCCAGCCTCCTGAATGGGTCTCCTCAGATCCACACCAGGAGGCCAGGAGGCCCATGTCAGGCGAAATGGGCCTGGGAGGGAGGATAGGATACGGGGGCAGAAAGGAAGATAAGACGTGGAAAGTGCTGAGCTAGAACACTGGAGAATGGGATAAGCAGAGGTTGGCACATCATCCGGTTAAGGGGGCAGCATTTGGCATGTCAGGAGGGCTTGGGTTGGCCCTGACTCACACACACAGGAGAAAGGTATGGACACTCTAGCCATGTTGTCAATTTGTCTGCACATAAGACAAGAAAGAAAGAAAGAAAGAAAGAAAGAAAGAAAGAAAGAAAGAAAGAAAGAAAGAAAGAAAGAAAGAAAGAAAGAAAGAAAGAAAGAAAGAAAGCCCTTGCCACCCCGCTGGGTCTACTCGGACATGCGCCAGCTATATTATAGCACATGGTGCTGCCACTGATACTGCTCCCTTCATAGCCTCAATCCACCCTCCTCCCCACCCCAGTCTCCTCCTCATTACACCAGTTCCAGCATCGTAAGGCCCTCTTAGGATTGGGCCGTAAGGATATGAAAAATGGTTCACCATTCTAAACCAGCTTGAAGCCTAAGAAGAAACTGAAGAGAGAGACCAGCAATAACCAGCAGAGGAACACTGTACAGGGATACAGTGGTGTAGGTGTAGTGGTGGTGTAGTGGTTTGGGAGTCGGACTTAGACCTGGAAGATCCAGGTTCAAATCCCCGCTCAGCCACGAAGCTTCCTGGGTGACCTTGGGCCAGTCACTATCTCTCAGCCCCACCTACCTCACAGGGTTGTTGTGAGGACAAAAAGGAGGGGAGGAAATATGTACACCACTCTGAGCTCCTTGGAGGAAGGGTGGTATAAAAATGTGAAAAATAAATAAATAAATAAATAAATAGGGAGAGAGGCCCTGCTAAAAGATGAGAGCCACCACTTGGAAAGATGCCCTTTTGCTCAGTTACCAGGGGGTTGTATATTATATAAACTGTATTTAAATGCTGTTGTGAGGCACCTTGAGGAGCCGTGGAAAGGCAGGGTGTCAGTGTCAGTGTTTTAAACAAAATATTTAAGAAACGCACGTGTTCTTAAAAGAAAACCAGGAATGCTGAGGCTTCAAGACGAAGAGGCTTAAATATAGAGTCTGGAAACATTGGTAGTGTTCCAATCATGCATCAAAACTGACGTGAGGAAGGGCAAGAAGAGAGCAAGGGGACAACAATATCCTGGGTTATTCCATAGGGGAACACCTCTCCCCCCCCCCAAAAAAATCCTAAACTAGGCCTAATAAACCAGGTGAATTACAAGGAAAATGCCAGAGCCAAGGTATTCTCCGTGGCCTCATTTCTCCATATTGAAACGCCACGTCTCCCGTCTTTGTCGTTGCCCTCCGGGCATGGCCCTTGTCGATGACTGTAAGACTTGATCTCTGCATACACTGTAGCAGCCGCTACAGATGTTACAGATGTTTGATAGTATACCTAAAGACTTTGTATCATGGTTATGAGTTTATTAAAATCTAACGCAACTTCCAAGCGATAGCATGTAGTAAGAGCATGTGGGGTTGAGACATTTGTGCGACCTAAGGCTGTGATCCTAGCTCTTTTTACATTCCGTCCAATTCACTCTGGCTTACTTCAGAGTAAATGCATCCGAGACACTGGTGTAAGGCTCTCCTTTTCATTGCTAGCTGATTTTTAACAGAGGGTTGATGGGGAAGGAGAGGAGCTGGGTTATAAATCCTGTTTTAGTGTTTTGCTATTTATGCAAATTTACAAATAGAAAGGCATATGGCAGCAAAGTAGCACTAACTATCTGCTTTTCACCAGATCTCTCACTGCCGCATTAGAAAGAAAAGGAGAATCACTGGGGGAGGGAGGGGTGGTTGCCCAGGGAAGAGGAATGTCACATCTAAAGGCTGTACTGGATTTGGATTTTCTCTCTAATGCTCCCCTAGTTTTTGAAATTGCTGCATTGGATTTTGCTGGGCAGTCTCTTCTGCTGAGCGTCAACAGTCTCTTCTGCTGAGCGTTTGTGTGAATTCTCCTCTTGAATTTCCTGCCAAACATTTTCCTTTCTTCAAGGAAATGTTCCTCCAGACTTCGGCCAAAGTTATTTGGAGCGGTTTTACATAGTACAAAACAGGTATGCAAAGGTAACCAAGCGCAAACCCTCCTCACAGGTCAAAAATTAAGCTCTGCTCCTCACTTCCCTTCTTATAGAGGTCTCCCTATCAGAAGTAAGCAGTGCTAAGGCACGGAATGTGTTACTCTGTGAGAGAGAAGGGAAGCATAGCGCATTGTGACTGGAGAGAGGCCATCACTCAACACATTCTGAAGCCACCATGTTGGGAAACGAGAACTAGAAGTGCTGCTAATTTGTGCTCTCTTTGTTGCTACTTGTGTGTTGTTCTTCGGAAATAGTCTTCTTGACATTCATTCATTAATTTCCCTTCATGCCAGCCTTTTTTTTTTTCCCTACGCTAAGGAAATTTCAATCATTCAATGATCACTGCTCATGGGGTGTAAAGTTACGAGTAAAAATCCAAGTAAGTAATGTGGGCGTTAAATCAGGACAGGGAAAGGGGTGAGAAGAGAGAAGAGAGAGAACATGTTTGAGTAAGAGGTGCCCTTGCGGAAAAGGGGGAAAAAAAGGTGTCCGTACTGTGCGGGTTTTTGTGTATCCACTTTGCATTCTGCCTGATAATGTACCATACCCACCGCACCATTTGAAACAGCAGGGTTATTTTCCCCATTCTAATTGATGAACAGCTGTGCGGTAATAGACTACAAAGCACAGCTTCTCTGATCTCTCCTCAGGCCACCCGAGGAACTGAAGGCTCCACAGGGGAATCAGAAAAGAATGAAAGTCCCCTCCACCCGCTCCCTCCCATTATTATTTTATTTTAAAGTAAATAAATACATTTTTGAAATGTCTTCTCTCTCTCTCTCTCTCTCTCTCTCTCTCTCTCTCTCTCTCTCTCTCTCTCTCTCTCTCTCTCTCTTGGCACTTCATAACAGCAATAATTAACTCCAATTTCTCCTTGGAGAAAAAGCAGCTGCTCTAGTTCATCCCATTGCATCGTTCCATCATGCTTTGCGCCAATCAAATGTTAGTGAGGTAATTTCTCTCTCTCTCTCTCTCTCTCTCTCTCTCTCTCTCTCTCTCTCTCTCTCTCTCTCTCTCTCTCTTGAAAGAGAACTATTTTTATTTCCATTCCTGGCTGTTATCTTGTATTTGTTTTTGCTTCCATCAAGGTTGCTGGACACAGGGCTTGGGCCGCCGTGAAGCTCCAGGACAAGAAAAGTCCATACCTGTGGTGTTGGCATGAGAAGTCACCTTCTCAGTTCAGCACTCCCACAGGATTGCTTCCTCCAGCAACAGAAGAAATAGTCGTGTGCCCAAGTGGTTCCCATTCACAAACTAATAATGTATGAATTGGGCCTGTGAGGATGCTTCTCAGTAAGCTCTCTTTATATGGATCTGAATGGCAGTTCGATGGAATAGCCACAAGGGGGGCAGCACTGGTTCTTCAAGATGGAGATAGGATACAGGGGAAAGGCACTATCTTATAGCTGTCACTGAATCTTATCATTGAAATACACCCAGTGGGAAGGAGGAATAAGATGGCTTCTAAATCCTCCTATACCAGCAAAGACCAAAGATATCTCAGTGCCATGACTCTACTTTGGTGGTGAAAGGGAAACAATGGGCAGAGTGGGGGCATGGTGGGGTAAGAGCAGAACTTAGGACAAATCCTATGTTCTCTTAGGGCTTGGTCCTATCCCCTGGTGGCAGCAACAGCAATGGGAGTTCTGGTGACAATGCCTCTGTTATGCCCCAAGAACCTGCCTGCAGCAGTATTCCCAAGGCCAGACCCTTGGGAAATCTAGTTCCCAGGGCTACTGAGTAGGATCATGAAAACATGTTCTAATTACCTGTGATGTAGACTACAGTCTATTGACTTGGACTCAAATTGGACTCAAGTCTCATCAGTGACTTGACTCGGACTTGACTCGCCGATTGTAAAAGACTCAAAAGACTTGGCAGAGGTGTCGTAAGGGGGGAACCTTGGTGCCCAGGGCACCAAGTGGTGCCCAGGGCACCAGGGCGCGGACCCCTGAAGGGGCGGAGTCACGGGCTCAACAGGGTGCAAACTCACCTTCTTGAGCGCTTTCTTGTCATTTTGCTGGGTCTTCCGGCCGCGTTTCGGCCCTCCCACCCTCCCTCGGCTGCATACGTCTCTAAAATCAAGTAAAAACAGCGGGGTGGTGGTGTTTGGAGGCGGGGCGTGACATCACACGCCCGCATCACATGGGGGCGGCGTCGCGGGCAGGCTCCCCTCATGGGGGCATAGCAACACTACTGAGACTTGGAGCCTTTTACGACAAGTCAAATTTTATTCAGGTTTAAACCCATTTTCCCCATTAAATAGATAGGGACTCGCAACTCGCAACCAAAGACTTGGGACATGACTCGAGACTTGGAGTCAGAGACTTGATCCTCATCCCTGACTAATTACAGTCTATGTTAGTTTCTGGCCATTCCTGTTTTTCTGCTTCTTATTGTGTGCATAGTAGGAAGTTAAGTTTTATTTCTTCATTTATCAACAGTTAACAGAAAGCTGATCCATCTGATTCTATGAAAATTAGTGACAAGAGAGCAATTTTCTCATTCTGTTCAGTCAGGAAACTTCTTTTTTTTTCCTCAATTCCTATGCCTTTGTTTTATAGGTAATCTGAGTGCATCTTTTTTTTTTGTCTAGATAAGTGTTATCCAGAAAAACGAACACAATCAGAGGTCTATTTACCTTAATACTGCTTAAAATATTTTTAAAACCCTTCACAGATAGGAAATCAATAAGTATCCACTGTTTACAGTGGAATCAATCTTGGTTAAAAAAAATTCAAATGGGATTGATTTTCCTTAATAAAAAGTAGGGACAATGACAATAAACCTCAGAAAGAAAAGTGCCATGTGTGAGACACAGGAATGAATCTATCAAAAGAAGTGGTCTAAAATAAGAGTTTCAATAATCATTATTTGAATTTTGAGCTGACTAAGATTGAATGGAACAAGTCACTTACCTTCCTTAATTTGCCTTCATCTATGCAACCTATAGTACTAATATCTAATTCAAGAAATGAATGCAATAAAAAACACTGGTTTATTTATTTAGTTTAATTATTTGTACTTATGCTTATTTACAAATATGCTAACTGAGTGAAGGAAGCACACCATGTATTTGATAGCTGGCTCTCGGGGTATCAGGGGGTACAAAGTTTCTTTTGGGCCCCTTCTTAAAGGGGGAGGGGGGACAGTGGGCAATAATGGCTGGAAAAGTTTCTGGAGGCCAGGTCTACCAGGATTCCCAATATGGCACCCAGGTCTACCCACCCGATAGACCTGGCCTCCTGGTTGGCCCGGCCTCTGTCTTTCACTCTCCATGAGGCCAACTGAGATCTCAAGAAATTTCTGGGGGGGCTCCTTTGGTTTCCGTGGTCCCTTTTTGACCCTGGGCCCAGGTACAATTTACCCCCCTCTCATGGGTCCTGAGTGCTGTATATAACAGGAGTCCAAACTGGGGCTCCTGAGCCACATGCGACTCTTTGACACATAATGTGCGGCTCTCGGAAATATGTTGCCTGAGCTCCTCTTTGCAGCACAATTAATATAGAAGGTTAATAAGACATTTTCAGTAGTTCAGACAAATGAACTAGATGCCCATTACCTTCTAAATGGAGATGTTCTGCGAAATCATTTCACATCATTTCCCCATAAGTATGCCCCAGAATCCTCTGTTTCTTGATGGCACTAGTGTTGGTACTGTTTCACAGTCCTCCATGTACTGGGTCAATGTCCTTGTGTCGAGAGAGAGTATGGGAGACATGTTCTAATATACACACAAAAAAAATACAGTCCTTTAAAACAGAAAGTTTTTTTTTCTATTGAAAATCAAATCTCCCAAAATTCGACAACTGAGGAATGACTATACAACGCACATACCCCAATATTTACCCCAATATACCCCAATATATGACTATACAACACACATACCCCAATATTTACCCCAATATACCCCAATATATGACTATACAACACACATACCCCAATATACCCCAACACACATACCCCAATATTTATTCCTAGGGTTTTGTGCCTTATCTTATTATTAAACTGTGGGAGCAATCCATGTTCATTAGAATCAATGGAAAGTTTGCAAGTGACTTCACTGGGTTGCGAATGTCACTCCTTTTTTTAGCCTATCCTTGTCATGCTTTATTTAACAAGAGCCTGAGACGAGGGTGTGAAAACCTGAAAACTCCTGTCCAGTCTTGTGCTGCTAGCCAAAGAGGCCTGCTTCATCCTACATCAACCATGACAGGACCCTATAATAAAGTCCTGTTGGAAATGGAATGTCTGGGTGAAACCTGTCTTGGGGACTCAGAATTCAGAGCGAGATAAGAACCTAGTCAGCTAGGTCAAGCGCAGATAAGGGTCTGGAGTAGAGCTGACGGTGACAGATTGGAACCGATCTGGCCAAATGATAGAAGTGATGTGACCAGAACTGGCAGCTGTGAGGAAGAGATTAGTAGAAAAGGTCACTCATGGGATATACTTCTTGAGCTGAGGGGAACCGCTGCTTCTACTTTACAGTGAAAGAGTGGTACCACGTTTGGAGCAGCGGTTAAAGGCTCCTCCAAAATGGGACGTCATGAAACAAATATTCCAATCTGACCGACGACACGATTACATTTGAGGGTTGAGTAGAGTTGTCAGGCCTTCACATTTCCTCTCCTGAAAGAGATCTAGGGTCCCAGATCAGGCCATGAGAGGGGGGTAAAGGGGGTAAATTTTACCTGGGCCCAGGGTCAAAAAGGGGGCCCAGGAGCCAAAGGAGCCAAAGGAGGGGTCTCATAAATTTCCTGGGGTCTCAGCTGGCCTCATAGAGACTGAAAGACAGAGGCTGGGCCAACTGGGAGGCCAGGTCTACCAGGTGGGTAGACCTGGGTGTCATACTAGGAAGCCTGGTAGACCTGGGCTCCAGGGATTTCGGCCATTGCTGCCCTCCTCCTGCTCCAATTTCCCCCTCTCCCTTTAAGAAGGGGCCCAAAAGAAACTTTGTACCCCCTGATAAAATTCCTCTCAGAGGCCCTGTCCCAGATCCTTAAGACGAAGAGAAGGAGAAATGACAGTGATAAGAGAAATGAACTAAGAGTTTACTATGCACACAACAGAATCTAGGAACCATTATGTATAATGTCAAAGCAACCCCTGAGATTAAGGAAGATGCAGGTGGCCAAGCTGTTCCTCTACCAGAAGTGCAATAATACCTGCAGTGTGAGGAGGCAAGATAGGCTCCCTTTACACTGAGTTCTCTGCTATAATGCCATAAATGAAGACAGTGGCATTGTGAGCCCTCCCGGCGCCTGAAAGCGACGTCACACACCCCAGGGGGGCGGGGGTTGTAGAGTCATGTGGGGGGTGTCATGCCGACGGTGGGCCCCACAGGGGGTGTAGCGACACCTCTGAAGACCCTGGAGTGACTCAACTGCCCCTGCTCCACTAGGAACAACAACTGAACTAGGAGCCTGCAAGCCTGGGGGGGGGGGGGGAAGAACCTTGCCAATCTTGTCCACAATCCTGGTAAGGCTGAAATGGGGAAGCATAAGCCCCCTACCACAACAAACCAGGAGCTGAATAAACAGTGGCACCACCAATTCCTTCTCCTCCCAGCCCTCAGCATTAAGACGCTGCTCAGCCAAGGAATTCTCACCAGAAACAGGGCCTTCGAGAGGGTCAGGATAGCCAGCCTCATGACTGGATGCCTCCTTGGACACAAGAACATGCCTCAGAGACACCCAGGTAACTGCACACCTTCACCCTTGCATTTCTCCAAAACAGAGACCCTGTTCGATAAAGCCTGAATTAGATTGGTCCTAGTAGATTTGCAAAGAGGCCCTAGCATAGCATGCCCCAGATGTTTCAGTCCTATCACCACGGCCCTGCTTCTGTACCTTCTGCTCTTTCTCAAGAGTATCAATATGAGCCACAAGGGCCCTAATCTCCCCAGCATCATTACTGGATGAGGGCAGTTGAACCGTGTGGACTGAAAGGCACTTAGCAGATTTGCCCCCAGATTTCTGCTGTCTTTTAGGCATTATCACAGCAGCAGAAATTCCAAAAATAAGATGAGTGAAGACTGCTGGCAATACAGTAAAAAAAAAAAATCCCCCAAAACACAACCCCTAAAATAAAGGGAGGCAAGACTACTGTAATAACCCCCAGTCAAGCAAAATCAGACAGCAAGACCTAAACCCCTAACAAGAGAACCCAAACAAAGAGACAGCAAGCACACAACCCACTGGAATACAAAACAACTAGAAAACAAAAGAGGAGATGAGACACACCAGAACCCACCCCAGCCAGTGGATATATATCAGGAAAATTAGCCCCAAACCAAAGAATAAAATACAAATATGGAAACCAACCCCTCCAGCACCCCACCCTCAGATACAACCCCTCCACCCAATAGCACCCAGGGCAGGCTTACCAGATCGTCGCCGGGATGGGAGCGGTCTACCCTTAAGGGGGCAGGGCGTGGGGGGCAAGAACGCATCGCGAGCGTGGGGGGGCCAGAACGCGACGCATTCTGGGGCCCCCACGCCCCGCCCCCTTAAGGGTAGACCGCTCCCGTCCCAGCAACAATCTGGTAAGCCTGACCCAGGGGCCCCGCAAAGTGGGATTAAGTAGCCTTACCATCATCCCGGAATCAAGGCAGGCTTCAGCCTAGTCCGGGCCCAAGCAGCTCCCAAGGATGCACTGTGGCTGGCCAATGGGGTTCCGGCTTCCAAGATAAGAGCATATAAGTGACATCTTTTGAAAAAAAATCTATGTCTTGACACCTTTTATTAGCTCTGCAACACAACTGCAGCTCTCTGTGCCTTACTTTTGAAATACATACAACCCAGTCCTACGTCCATTTAATCGTGAAAAGCCTCACTAATTTCAAGGGAACGTTTTAATAAATGTGTTCAAGATCCCAGCCCGTTTCCTCTGAGTTGGTGATATTACTAGTCCAACATGGATTTGTCACAAAGAGTCCTTGGATTCTGCTCTTCCGTTGAAATTCACCACACAAGCCAGAACATCTAGGATGAAGCCAACTTCGAGAGACCATGAGAGAGAAGAGAGACATTTCCCAGGAACACCATGCTGTCATGTTCCTTCCTTGCTATGCCCAATATTTTGACAGCGGCAAAGTCATTAAACTTGGTAGAGCCCCAGGCTCATCCTGGTATCACTGCATTTCTGCTGTGACCACTATGAGACACTCTTTTGTAAACGGGGAAAAATGGATACTAAGTGGGGAAATTACTGGAACTGGTGAGAAGCATTAAAGGCAACCTTTGTATCCTGCAATTTTGCACATTAAAACTGTTTTTTAAAAAAGCCACTACAGTGCTTATTGTATAAGGCTAAGCTTTCCACTCTTCAAACTATTAATAAGGGCTTCCCATTGAGAAGACAAATACATGCTTGATGCATTTTTAATCCTGTGCCAATACATTTGACTAAAGCTGTTTGCTGTTTCAATGACAGGATTTAACTTGCCCTTCTGTATGCAATGTTTCTGATTATTAATGGCATTTTGAAAACACTGACAGGGGCTATAAAGTTGTATGCCGGTCATTTTTTCCTCCTTCAACTATAAAGAATGGCAGTCAGGCTTACGTTATTAGGAAGAATAATCCAAAAAGCAGACCCTCCCTTTCCACTTCCCCAGAAAAACCCAGAGGTGGCAAAGAAAACCTGCAAAGAGTCACCAACTCTATTTTTTTTTTTTACAACAAGCGCACCTATCAAGCACTGCAGAATCCATTGTCGTTGCAATTCAGAATGGAGCAGATCAAAACAAATGATTCTAAAATAATTTGTTTGAATTCAATACTCATTTGACTGAGACTCCATTGCGCTCCTGATGAGGTCAGGTGCGCAAGATGATCTTGCGCGTGCCCCACAACCCCCCCCCACCCACAACAGCAGCCATGGCAAGCCTTCCCTGCTGCTCAATTTCCCAAAGTTGACTTACCAAGATGAAAGTGGGAGGTGGGGAGGAGTCACAGAAGCTGTAGGTCTATAGCTGCCCCAAAAGCTTCCCCATTTACACCCCCTCATCTGTGTATGTTTGGAAAAGAGGGGAAATGATTAGCATACAACTTTATGAGCTCCCTCAGTCTTTCCAAAATGGCATTAATAACTAGAAACATTGCATACAGATGGACAAATTAAATTCTGCTATGAAACAGCAAACAGCTGTAGTCAAATGTGTTGGCACAAGATTAAAAATGAACATACATCGCTTCCTAATACTGAGTCAGGCCACTTGTGCATTCAGCTCAGTACTGTCTGCACTGACTGGAAGCAGCTCCAGCGATAGATAGATAGATAGATAGATAGATAGATAGATAGATAGATAGATAGATAGATAGATAGATAGATAGATAGATAGATAGATAGATAGATAGATAGATAGATAGATAGATAAAGGCAATCAAAAAGGTACCGCTTGGTGGGCAGGCAAGTTCCTCTCTGGATGATGGCAACTACTGCAGCTGGAGGTTTCCAAGTGGGGAAAGCCCCACAAAAATGGGCAGAGTGGATGCCTTCAGTGGGGTTCAAAATGCCAAAATTCTGCTTCCAGAGCAGGGGTAGCTATAAGGATCTGGTAAAGAAATGCGAAGACATTCCTGAGTAAATAATGGTATCTGGAACATCTCCTGGGTGTGCAGACAGGAATTTCCTGGGCTTGCTTGAGTTAAGGTGTGACCTTCCAGGAGGGTATAAAGGCTTAACTGCAGCCCAATCAAGGAAGTTCCTGAAGAAACAAAAGGTGTGGTAGGGGGTAGGCAGCACCTATGCTTCAGTTGTTGGTAGGAGACATTCTTGAGAAGGAGTTTGAAAAGACTCCTTTTTAATATTCAGGAAGACTTGTGCTTGCAAATGAGATGATACCAAAGTGCAGAGCCTGAATTTACAAGACCTTAGAGAAGGGGAACACGCAGCGGCCCCACAGTGCTGTCGCCTTCTGTTCCAATCAATGGCCCTTATTTAACATGATCGTGATTCGAATGAGCCATGCTTCACCCCCTCAAGGTGGAAGCCCTGGCTGACCCTCTGGAATGTCTGCTAAGGAACCATGATGGAGTAAGGGCAGACTGTGCGCAGAGGCGTCGCTACGGTGGGGGCGGTACTGTAAGTTGCGCCCCGTCCTAGTCCCCGTTTACAAGCCAGCACGAGGTGGCGGCGAGGGGGAAAGGCCACCTTGTGCCATTCTGCTATGGCAACTTACGGTACCGCCCCTACCATAGCGACGCCTCTGACTGCGCATTTGGAAAGGGATATCATGCAAAACAGCTCTGATGCTGTCTCAGATGCACCGGGCATCCAAGGAAGCAGAGTATCATGGGCAATGTGTCTTGTGAAGGCCCTAGGGGACCGATCCTATCCTAATAGTTTCATGTTGCTGTGCACCACTTTGAGCACAGAAAAGCCAAATGATTGCAATACATTGATCCAAAATGCAGCGGCTGTTGGGTATATTACCGTATTTTTTGCTCCATAAGACGCACTTTCCCCCCCCCCAAAAATATGGGGGAAAAAGCATGCGTCTTATGGAGCGAATCCAAAAAAAGGAAAAAATACTTACCGGGGCTTCGGGGAGGCCTGCGTGACCCTCTGCAGGCCTCCCCGATCTTCATTTCGGCAAAAAAACGGCCATTTTCTGCCATATCCAGTCTTCACCAAAACCCGAAATGGCCGAAAATAGCTGTTTTTTGCCGAAATGAAGATCGTGGAGGCCTGCGCGACCCTCTGCAGGCCTCCCCGATCTTCATTTTGGTGCTAAATGGTTTTCTGGAAATGGCCAAAAATAGCCATTTAGTGCCGAAATGAAGATCAGGGAGGCCTGCAGAGGGTCGTGCAGGCCTCCCCAAAGCCCTGGTAAGTATTTTTTTCCTTTTTTTTCCTTTCCTTTTCCTTTTTTTCCATTTTTTCCCCTATTTTTTGCTCCGTAGAATGCATGCGTCCTATGGTCCGATGCGTCCTATGGAGCGAAAAATACGGTAATCCATTTATGCTGGATTATTTCAAAAGTGGGTTCTGGCAGGGTAGAGGTTCACCCGCCCCCTTGATGAAGTTCCAAATTTGGAACACTACAACTTGTAGTAGTGCCAGTAGAAACACAGCATTAAAATGCCAGAAGTGCTTTCTGCTCTCTTTTGCAATCTGTCCGGCAAGAGGCCTGTGTGTTGCACTTAGTACTGAAGATCTGAGTAACTGCTAGATTTTATATTTTCAATAAAAGAAAAAGAAAATTGGGGGGGGGGGGGACAGCCAAAGCTAAAGTGATGAGATCTGTCTTGTTATCTACCAGAGACTAGGGCTACAATCCTAAACACACATACCTGGGAATAGGTCCCATTAAACTCAGTGGGACATACTTCTGAGTAGTAAGTCTGCATAAGGCATACTGCACCCTTCTTAAGGCAGTTGCTACACAAAGATTTTGAGAGCGTTTTCCCATCATGCTCCCACTTGACTATCTCCCAGGGATGTGGATCAAGTCTCTGACTCCAAATCCCGAGTCAAGTCCCAAGTCTTTGCCCCCAAGTCCCAAATCTTTGGTTGCGAGTTGCAACTCCCTATCTATTTAATGGGGAAAACGGGTTTAAATCTGAATAAAATTCGACTTGTCGTAAAAGGCTCCAAGTCTCGAGTCAAGTCTTTTGAGTCTTTAATGGAGAAAACGGGTTTAATCCTGAATAAAATTTGACTTGTCGTAAATGGCTCCAAGTCTCGAGTCGAGTCTTTCGAGTCTTGTACAATCGCTGAGTCAAGTCCGAGTCAATAGACTCAAGTCTACATCACTGCTATCTCCCCTTCTTTTGCTTAACTTCCAGCCTGAAGAACTCAAATGTTTGCTGACTAGTTTGACATTTTAGTTGGTCCTGCTAAAAGTATGCAGTACTTTTGCAGTATGTAGTTTGGGGAATTTTTTTCCCCCTCGTGGATTGTGTCTCATTCGTATGTTGGGGTTGCCATTTTGATTTTCTGCATAACATGACTTGGGCCACCTTTGGACATTACCATTTTATCATTACATTCAGCATCTTTTAAAAGTAAAAAATGGGAGAGTGAGTGAGTGAGTGAGTGAGTGAGTGAGTGAGAGAGAGAGAGAGAGAGAGAGAGAGAGAGAGAGAGACTCCCTCTACGAAGGGAGAAGAAGAAGGAAGAAAATAAGCCACAAAGGGATTACATTGAGTTAAGTTTTAACACAAAAGGAGAACAGAGGAAGTCTCCCCCTTCTCCCCCCCAGCCCGATTATTATTTTGTTATTTAAGTGATAATATGAACCAAAGGTTAAGAAGAAATTACATGTGCTGATAATCTCCTAGTGGCCTCCATTGTAATGTTCCATTATAGTATATGTTAATCACAGCATTAACTAAAACGTACGTACTTGTGGTACTGTCAAACACCAATGGAAATCAAAAGACACAGGAGGTGCCTTACAATTGTTTTAACCATTAACGGCTCTTAAGAAACACAATATGACAGCCAGGAAAAGGGATGGGGGGGGGAGGGAGAGAGAGAGGAAGAAAAAAGAGAGAAGTTTTTTAAAGGTATGCAAAGTGGCACTGATCAGTGTTGTTTGCGGGAGTTTCCCTAAGGCTTTTCTTTAAAATATTACTTTAGAATGCATTTGAATACTGGTGCTTTGAAAAGAAAATCTGAGGTCGGAGATTACACAGCACCATTACAAAATTTAAGTTAATTTTACACCTTTGGGTCTTAAGGGAGACATTTCCTTCTCTGAAAAGGAGTGTACTTTCTCTCCTTTCCCTGCCCCCAGCTCCAGCCCCCAGAGGAGTTTCACGTTTTGGCGAACCCTATCACTGCTTTTTTTGTCTGGGGAAAAAAAAAGAAGTGATGAGATTTTAATAGCTAATAATAGGAGGCAACATAAAAGCACAAATCCAATTTAAGTGAAAGGGTTCCTCTGTAAGCATTACTTGTCAGTCTTTGGTCGTACTGTATAGGGACCAGCTAGAGAGCAGTGGCAGCAAAGAAATATAAAGTCCAGATTTAATTCTGATACAGAGAAATACAATTTCAAAACTGGACGTCTTATCATAGGCATGTCCCATTGGAGAACTCATTTCCCTAGCAAAAGCCTGTCACTGCCATTATGTTGTACAAGGAACCAATTTACTACTACAGCTAAACAGGGTTACCAGTGCTGTTGGAACTTAAGCATTTGAAGTTATCGCTAGGAGAGGGAAAAAAATAGCATTTCAAATGTCAGTGAAATGGGAAGGTATAATTGAAAAGTATCAATCAGAGAAGCAAGAGAGTTTAGAAGGCTGCAGTTTTACTACGAGCCTATCTTGCCCGCTCCTCTGTTTTTCTTTCTTTCTTTCTTTCTTTCTTTCTTTCTTTCTTTCTTTCTTTCTTTCTTTCTTTCTTTCTTTCTTTCTTTCTTTCAATGTTTCCCTCATTTGCAACTTGGAGATTTAGAGTGTAATCCTATCCAGCTGGTAGGCCAGCATAGGACCTCTGCACTGGTCCAGAACTGTCGTAAAAGCTGCCGTAAGGAGTTGCGCGGCATTAGGCCAGTGCAGAGGCCTATCCCAGCCCCTGCAGGCCAGATCCGTACAATGTGCAAGCCCAGGTGAGCTGTGGTGGAACCTGATGGCATAGGGGTGGAGAAGGTGTTCTGGAGACATTTCGGGTGGGGGAGGGCAGGGGGTGGGCAGATCAGGCCTGGGAAGGGGCGGGATCAGCAGCAGCGGCATATGCGGTATCCTATCCCCCCTCAGGCCCGTTTCTCTCGACACAGGCAGCCTTGATTTGTGCCGCCAAAATGGCAGGGGCAGATCCGAGGAGGCCTATTGCAGGGACTGGGGTTTTACCTGGGGTAAGGGAATGAACGTTCCCTTACCTCGAGGAGACCTCCAACCCTGCCTACTCTGTTCAGGATACAGCATTGCTGGCACTGGCATAGCTGGATCGCTGAGCAGAGCATAGGATAGGATTGGGCTGCCCATTTAGTAGAATAAAAGTTTTCTGTCAGCTCCTTATGTGAGTGTCAAGACATGAAATAAATTTTGATGGTTTCCTCTGCACACTCCAATGCCTCTAATTTCAGTACACAAAGTTGGTCACCCCACCCAAACCAAAATCTGTCAATCTAAACCATTTCTAAAAGAAACAAATGAAAGCAGATGTAGGGCTTTTTAAAAATTTTCCTCACAACTCATATTAATCTAGGTATTTATCTGACCCCCCCCCACCATTTTGCCTGAACCCACCTTTTCCCTGCTTTCCAAATCCTTAGTGGATACTGCAGTGAACAAAAGCATAAACCAAAGTAACTTTGTGCTCTAGGATGAAGAGAGTGTGGAGGAAAAAGGAAGAAAAGAATCTGCAAGGAGAACAAGTGTTCTGACAAGAGGAATGCTAAGAGCACTTTTCAGTCTGGAATGTGTCCCTTGTGAGTGTTGCTGTTAATGCAAAATATAATTCTTTAAAATAGAATACCTATTAAAAATTTTAAAATTCTTTAAAATTCTTTAAAATTCTTTAAAATTCAAAATAGAATAGAATGCAAAATAGAATTCTTTAAAACCAGATGAACATCCCAATCAATGCAGATTTGCATTCAAAGTACAGGCATGGAAAATGCAAAAAAAAAAAACAGCCACACGCATGAAACTGTCCAATGAACTACATTCCTGTGGAGTTAAACAAGCACGATTCCTTTCATCACAAGTGTAGCACTAGCAACTGGCCTCCAATGTATAGCAGATACACACTGTTCTATGCACTGTTTCGCACATTGCACAGCAACAAATCTGGGTTTGCTGAGACACTCAGCAGGGAGCTTCAGCCTCTTCCAGCTCTCCAACAAGTTAACCTGGGCTCTCCAGCTCTCCAACAAATACAACTTCTGTTACAGTCACACGTTCCATATTTAGGTGTACATTTGAACTCTTAGGTGTTCACCTAAAAATCTAATATAAAAAGAGGCCTTTACTTAACAAGAAGTGGATATCTTTAGCATGGATGGGTGGATGTTTCTTTTTTAAAAAAAAAAATCTTATTAAAATGCAATAGTTAGCAAATAACATAATGAAAGCTCAGAAATATGGTCTCAATCATTGCTCATTTGAGATTTATTATTATTATTATTATTATTATTATTATTAACAGTATTTATATACCGCTTTTCAACAAAAAGTTCACAAAGCGGTTTACAGACAAAATCAAATGATTAAATGGCTCCCTGTCCCAAAAGGGCTCACAATCTAAAAAAGATGCAGAAGAACACCAGCAAACAGCCACCAGAAAAGACACTGTGCTGGGGTGAAATGGGGGCAGTTACGCTCCCCCTGCTAAATAAAAGAGGAGCACCAATTGAAAAAGTGCCTCTTGCCCAGTTATCAGGGGTCAAGTTAACAAATTTACTTGAATTTAGATCAGCTACAAGGGGGAAATGAGGTTTACAGCTGTGGGGTGGGGGGATCTCAGCGGGGAGAGCTCTGCAATATTTTAACCCCTGTTTTGTTCCTGACATGCGCCCTTCATTCTACTCGAATTTGAGTCAGCTAAATAGCTGGTACAGGTTCCAGTAGACCCATTGGGGACCATGCAGGAGTGGAGGAGGGTAAGTAGAACACCACATTGTGATTCGTGGTGAACATTCAATTACTTACCTCTCTGCCCCCGCATGGTCTCTGGCTGCCCGCAGGATGTGGTAGCGCCTGTACTAGTGCTGCTGCACCCTGTGGGCAGCATTCAGTTCGGACTGGGCTGCGAATGTCATGTCATTAAACTAGGGAGAACCTTTGCTTCCATATGAGCCTGGAAATTGATGATTCTGAAGACAACCCTGGAGAGCAGCAACCGTACACAATATCATGAAGTCAGAGGCGTTGCACCACTGGGGGTGATTGGGGTGGTGGGCCCCAGGGCGCGGTCCGGTCTTACCTGCCACCCCGTCACTTCCTCATTCTCTTTGCAGCCGAGAACGGCTGCAGTTCGGCCCTCCCGAACTGTAAAACTTCACGTATTGACCCATTGGGGCCTCGTCAGAAGCCCCTGGAGCGCCGGTCGGGGCGGACGCTCCGAGGCCTTCTCCCGGCCTTGGAGCCTCCGGAAGGGTGACGCACGTCATGGAGGCGATGCGCGGGGGTGCGCGCGTCACCCCCCGGCGGTCCGCCTGACCCGCCATGCTCTGTCGACGTCCATGATCCCATCAAACAAAAGAAAACTGTTCACGGTCATTCTGATTTCTCAGGGAGACATACAATTATGCAGAAGAATTTAAAGCTGAACAAAGTGAAATTGGTTAGAATAGGGAGGTTTACATTAATTGAGCAATCCTGATTGGCATTGTCTGGAACAGCATACATTGAAGGTGTTACAAAATTCGGGAAAGCTTCTGTGCAACCTAGTGAGAAAAATGGCATCATAAAACTACCACAATTTTGTTCTGCAATGGCATGAGTGGCAATTTAAACTCGTCTTGCTTCTGAAGTAGTTTTAGCGCAGACACAAGCACACATATTCCTCAGCTTACATTAGTGTGTAGATCTATTCCTCCTCTACTACGACCTCAGTGATGGATTTCAAATATCTTAATGGCTAAAAGCCTGCAATTGTCACTTATGCTAATCGGGTGGTGCAGAATCCCTCCTAAAGTTTAAGGTAGTGGAAGCCTGGGGAGCCATGTGGCCCACCGAGCAGAACGCAGTGTACTAGGCATGTGTGGGCTATGTTCAGCTCTGGGGAGAAGCTCCCAGGTTGTTTATGCCTGACACAAACATCCAGTTCTTCTGCTTGTGGAGATTCGGCTGTGCAGATGATGATAAATCATCCACTCCCACCCCACCCCACTGCAGTCTCTCATTCATTCCACATGCTTGATATTCAGATAAATTACAGTGAGGCCCAAGACTGAGGCTGTAATCCTAAGTCCCATTGAACTCAATGGGGCTCACTTCTGAGTTGACTGGCGGTTGCACACCATAACGCATTACCCTGTTTTGCCTGCCCCTCCGTACACTTGCCCTGAATACACCCCTTCTGGAGTCTCCTGAGCAGCAGAAGGGAAGGCCCTGATGATGATGATTGATGGGTATATGTACGGTATATACCAGGGGTGGCCAAACTTTCTTCATGTAAGAGCCACATACGATAAACTTCAGATGTTTGAGAGCCACAATATTTAAGAAGCATTAAGAAGCCAACATATTTCCGAGAGCTGCACTTTATATGTTAAAGAGCCACAGGTGGCTCATTATTTATTTATTAATATGTTGCATTTCCGGAGATTTTCTGGCTCATGGACACGCCCCCTGTGATGTCATTTCCTGAGGAAGTGACATCATGGTTCCTTGCCACGCCCCCCGCGACACCTATCTGCGGCCCCGAAGAAGTTTAGTCTATTCATTTTGGCCCCTACCCACTGCCACGTTGTGCACCCCTGCTCTAAACCACATGACTGCGCAGTTTGAAGCCAAACTCAGAGCACCTCGGAGCTTGACAACCCAGAAATTCAGTGATATTTTTAATGCTTTATTTTATTATTTTATAGAAAAGAAAAGGAAAAGGAAAAAGCAAGCATTACATAGATATAATCCAAAGTAATTTACTGATTAAACCAAACGAACCAAACAGAAAAAAAAACATGGATATATAAGCAATCAAAACATTAAGTAATTATATCTACACATTTCACACAGATTCAAATGCCTTGTCGAGGAATGGCCTCCAGATAGTTTCAAACATATCCCAGAAGTTCAGTGATGACATCTAATGTCATCACCAAATGTCCAGAGACGTCATCACCCCTCCGTTTTGAGCCGTTGGCGCATTTGCGCAACAATAAGAATAATGGCTGTGGGGGTTCAGAGGGCCTCAAAAGATGGTGTTCACCACCATCCACGGGTTCCAGGTATCCGCGGGGGGGGAGAACCAATCCCCGTGGATACCGGGGCCCTACTGTATATCTACACATTTCAAACAAATCCAAATGCTTTGTCAAGGCATGGCCTCCAGATAATTTCAAACATATCCCAGAACTTCAGTGATGACATCTAATGTCATCACCAAGTGTCCGAGACGTTGTCGCCCCTCCGTGCATTCGTGGAAGGGCTCTGTGCAGCCGCGCAACGACATTAGAGGCAACACTGACGATAGCTCCCCAACTCTCATTGCTTCTCGTCATAAATTTCTGCTTTCTTTTCTTTTTCTGAGAAATATCCCACTTAAACATTTTTTACAAATGATTCTAAAATTGCCTTTTAGCCTGGAGTGCCTGCAATTTGTTAATGCAGCAAAAACAGCAAAAAGAGAAGCACTTTTAAATCAAATTACATTGTAATCAATGTAAGTTTTTTTAAAACAAAATTCAAATTACAGGTGTAGGAAATGCAAAAATAAACTTGAGCCCCGCTTGTGAACATAGTTTGTTTCAGTGGTCCAAGGCCTGGCGGGATATGGTTCATGGGATCACGAAGGGTCGGACACGACTTAACGACTGAACAACAACAACAACAACAAATTAGTGTGGTGGGGGAAAAATGGGTGGCATTCCCCCCCCCTTCCCTTCCATAAACACACATCGCATGTTCTGACATTAATGTATTGTGTTTCCACATCGCTGCCCACATCACTGCTTGCTCCTGGAGTAGTGGGGAAATGCACAGATCCAGTGTATACCAGCCCTCTACAGATATTCTTCAATCTCTGTAGAGCAGGGGTTGGCAACCTACGGTCCATGGGCTGGATCCGGCCTGCCGCCCAAAATCATGTGGCCTGCATGAAGTTCAGCTTGGGCGGAGAAGCCTCCAGCCCAATTTGTCACATGCCAACAGGGGATGGCAGAGCTTCCTGCCCAGGCTTGTGGAGTCCCTGTCAGAGACGTTGCTAGGGGGGGCGGACCGCCCCCGGGTGACAAGTGGGGGTGCCAAAACGGCAACCGCAGCAGCAAAACAGTGGCAAATCGAGGAAACCGCAGCATTTGGTCACTCCTGTGGGTGGGCGGCAGTAGAAAATGATGTGCCCGCCCCCACCCCCTAAGTATCTTTTTCGCACCACTGGGCGCCTTTGGGGGGGGCGGTGATGTCACTTCCGGGTGTGATGTCAAGGGAGTGTCATGTGGTGCTGCCGGCCCCCTCTCGGTGGGCTTAAGTACACCTCTGGTCCCTGTGCCACTGTGCCATTCCCTGTCCTGTGCATTCCCTCTCCGACGCGGAAGCTCCAGCTCCCAAGCCAAACTCCGTGCAGCCACTTCTGGGAGCTCAGCAAACCCAGTTCGGCGGTAACGTGATGCCCCTTTGCCCAAAAAGGTTGCTGACCCCTGCTGTAGAGGAACCCGTGAAGGACCCCTGGGATTGCACCACAGTAGCCTGCCTGCAACAGCAAGTGCTGAACAATGGGAGATCTTCTGCATATGAATGTGCAGAGGGCAGGGAGAGCGCTAAATGCACACACCAGTGTTGGGGACAAGGGTCAGCATAACACAATCCTATGGGCCCTCCATGCATTCTTTTGGGGAGATGGAAGAATGTCTGAAGAGGGCTACCATGTAAGTGGTATTAGACATTACTTAAGGGGAGGGGGAATGTGACACAGGGCTGCTGTTTTCAGCTCTGTGTTCCTTATAACATTGTTCCACGTTTAGCTGACCTTCATAAAAGGCTCTATTTTCTTACTGTGAAAATCATTTGCAAGGAGTCCAAAGGCTGCAATATGCTCACATAAACCATTTGAATAACAAACAACTGAAAATGTTTGGTCCCTTCGCAGACATTTATGCAGAGGATGAGGGAAAAGAGCTACTTAGACAACTGGCTCATTAGAAATAAATGTCTCAAATACAACAGGCAACAAACACTTTGATAAAACCATGCCGATGTTGCTTAGATAAAAATTTGTCCAAAAGACGTACTTTGCATAAAGGAAGAGTGTGTGGTGGGGGAACGCTCATTAAAACGCTCATTCATCCAAGCATTAATATAGGAAGATTGGTTCATAAGGAATATACATAGTGCAATATGCACTATTACATTGAGAAATCCTGTTCCACAAGTATGGGGGAAACAATAGCGGAACCTTAATGATATCTACAAGTTCTTTCTGCTGACCCTTATCCATTTGACAGCCCAGTCCTACCCCCCAGCATTGTTCGCAGTGCAGTCATTACTTACCACTGGGGTAGGCCTTCTGGCCACCTATGTGTCTCCTTAGATGCCCGCTATGTAGCTGGTGTAAGTCCAAGGAGAGAAAGGGGATAGGGAGGCCTTGGAAAAAGGGGATAGGGTCTTGGCACAAGTGACTGCCATTGGGATCCACCCCATCCCTCCCCATCCCCACCCCAGAATTCCTCCGAACCTTCCTCTCCCTGCCCCTGCCGCCAACTTACCAGCACTGGTGGGTGTCTCTCCTGGAGACATTGGCATGCACTCCAAACCTCTGCTCATTTGCAGCAATGGCCCAGAAGCGTGCAACAGTGACCTGGCTTTTGTGTCACCACAAAGGGCCTTGTGCTGCCACAATATGAGTTCCTGATAGAAGTAGTCTTGATAGGAGTCTGATAGGAGTCTTCTAAAAACAGCAACCTGGAGGCTGTCACAAAAGGTGAGAGAATCATGCTCCATTTGTCCCCCAGTAATTTGAGCACTGACTCAAAATAGAGGCAATTTCATTATGTTCAATGACTCTTACTCCTAGGTAGGTGTGCAGAAGATTGCAGCTTTTGAACAATTTGAATTTTTTTCCAACCAAACATCCACCACACTACTTCAAAAAAAAATAATCCAAATTTTCAGCCAACTGTGATTTGGTGAAAATTCACCAAATTTTCAATCCCTTCCACTCATGCAGCTATGCCAAAATATATTGCACTGCATCTTTTTTTGGGGGGGGGGGTCACGAAGGTCTCCTCTGAGTAAGGGAAAATTTGTTCCCCTGCCCGGGGGTAAGCCTCTGAGGTCTGGATGGGACTACTTGGAACTGTGCCGGCTGCCTCCTTTTGTGCCCTGGATACGGCGGAGGCTGCACTGGCCTCACTGCATCGCAGGGTGCAAGATTAGACAGGATCGGACTGTAAATCTCCTGACTATGGGAGTCCAGGTTATTTTATTTATTAGTGCCTGTTCATGTCAGACATAGTATGATGCTGTTATTGGCAAAAGTCGCATGGATCAGCACAGCCAAACAGATAAAACAGGAGAGTGAGAAAATGAGGCTGAAGAATGTAAAAGCAAAGGAGGAGGACAAAAAGGCATCAAGGAGAACAAGAGCAAAGCAACCTAAATATATTTGTAACAAGTGCCAAAAATAATTTCAGTCAGGAGACAACTGAGGTGCAGTGACCAAAAAGGCCCTGCCATACATGCCCATCTACCAAGACTCACATGGTGGTGGGGCACTAAGCAGGGCTTCCAACCCTAAGCAAAATGAGAGGGAAAGAACATATAGGAGGAGGTAGTCCCTTGGGATAAAATTGCTTTCAATCTCCCAAACCCATGGAAAGCTGGAGCTTAAAAGTCATATAAATATGTACTTTATATGCAAGACTCTTTTTCCTGTTTTAAGTGAAGCCACTCAAGTGCCAAGTCTTTCACAACTTTTGGTTACTGGCAGAAAGTATTGAATTTCCTCTTACCAGTCATTGCCTTCCCAAGGGTGCCACAACTGCCTGAGGGGAGCGTGTAAACTTTCCTAAGGCCGAGGGATTCAATCCGGCCTCACGTTGCTGTGTTGGTGGCACAGCAGGGTTCGTCAGGAAGGCCTATTTTTTGCTCGCAATGAGGCGACTTCCCTGGCAGTTACTGCCTGCAACAGACTGTAGGGATGCTGCCAACATTCAAAAGCTCTGATGATGCGAGCCAACCTTAGACTAATAATTTTATATCTCAATATAAAGTGGAAGAAATTACATAAAAATAGACCATTTTTAACAGTATGGTATTCTGTTATGAGAGAAGGCTAAATAACACTGGTGCCATCTGAACATCTTTCTCCTATCTACAGTACCTAACTTTAGCACAGTCCATATGTCTATTTGTCTGATAGTTGAACTTAACCAAGAGAACATTAAATGGAGAGGGAGCTCTTTACACTTAGTGCCTCAAGAAAAAAAAAACACTTCAAGGTGAAACACCTATCAATGGTGTACACCTTTTGCTGTAACCTTTGAAAAAAAATGGGAATCAAATTAACACATGCATTAGAATAGTGCCCCAGCAAACTTGGATGCCTAAACAAAAATTAAATACTCCTCTCTCTCTCTCTCTCTCTCTCTCTCTCTCTCTCTCTCTCTCTCTCTCTCTCTCTCTCTCTCTCTCTCTCTCTCTCTCATGCACAAAGGCATTTATGACTGCGGTATTGTCTGTGGCTGGAGACAGATGACAGTTTTTCAGAGTTGAAGGTAGTTTGAAACAGGGATTCCCACTTGCAGTCTCCCACTTTCTGCTCTTGCAAAACCAATGTTTTGCCAAAAACCTATGGAACCGGTTTGATCAATGGGACAAAGTTTGTGTGTATATATACACAAACACAATGTGTGTGTATGTATATATATATATATTGTACGGGGAGCTCCGGCTCGCCCGTACTCTCCCCGCCCTGGCCGTCGCTCGGCGGCCCGACTTCGCCCCAGCCGGACTCACCAGGCGACGGAGCACCAACGCTCCGAACAATGGTGCACTCCCCGGATGCAGACGAGGCCTCCGGAGGCCCCGTGGGCGGGGGCCGACGCAGTCTCTCGGGACCCCAGGACGGACCGTCGCTCCCGCGGCGGCCTGTAGACCCCCTCGGGCGGGCCCGACGGTCGGGCAGGCGGCAAGGAGGGACACTCCCAGAAGGGAGGCCTCCCATTGGCCTTGCCGCCTGTCCGTCAAACCGGGAGGCGGGGCGGAGGGAGCCTGGGCTATATAAAGGGAGTTCCGGCCGATGATGAGGGAGTCGGCCGGGAGGCTCCGAAGCAGGCGGCTGCTTAGGGGCCAGGGAACGGACGACTCGCTAGAGAGGCGGCTTGAGTGGTGCTTCAACCCCCGCCCTCTAGAACGCCTGAGGCCATAGGGAACCTCGGCTTTATCAGGCATCTGCTCCCCTCCTCCCCTTGTTCTCATTCGAGCCTCGGGTGAACCCAGGAACAGCGGCCCTGGAGGTCGACGAGGAGGAGGACCTCCCATTCTACACCCCTCTCCCTGAACCGGTCCCCGACGAGTTCTCACATATATATATACCCATGGGAGATTACACCTGTCTCAAATCACTTTCAGTTCTCTTAAGAACAGTCACATCTTTCCAGCATGATTCTACTTGACATACAAAAAGAAAATCCTTGCCCCCTCTCGTCTTCCTAAACTCATGCAAAAAGCTTGTGATGACACAGGATATGTTAGCAGGCACCTAAATATTGCACAAACATGAGTTAGCAGCCAGCGCAAAGGACCTGAGAGCAAATTACACCATCCGGTCCAGTGATGGAGACATTCAGAGAAGAGGAAAGGGGAAAGGGTACCAAGAATGGGAGAAGACAAAGGGATCCCTAACTGCTCGTGTCTCTTTAGCCTTGTACGTTGGCAGGTTCATACAAGTTTTGCAAGAGCAAGAATCTCTTGTACTTCTTCAGTGCTGGCAAAAAGTGTTGAAATATTGGCTTAAAATTCCTTAACAGATTCCACTCTATCATCCTTTTTAATTAAATGTTAAAAAAAAACCCAAAAAACCCTCCACACCAACTATTATGCTAATGAAACATTAATGTTAAGACTTTTCATTGGATACATGTCAAGAAATTCAAGAGCTATTGTTCCCACAGCAACCATATTATATCAATCTGCCGAACGCATGTATGAGGCTCAGCTGTGGAGCCGGCACCACCCTGAGAGAATGCCAGGATTTGCCAACTTTCCCGACATCCAGGTGCAGATCCCTTAAGGACAGGAGGGTGCCACTGTGGAAAGGAAGAAGGGGGCAGCCCAGCTGTACTTTCTGACCACACGCAATCAACCGACAGGGATGCACTTCCCAGCTCTCTGTTCAATACAGGTTCAGACCACATGTGCGGCAGGATCTCTGTAATTGGAGCTCTCTTTTTTTCACTCCAAAGCAACTGCTGAAGAGTGAAGGCTCCACTTTCGATGGGAGCACTAGTGTTGAGGGAAGGGATGTTTCCTCCATTTTCCTGATCTAAATCCCTCCACCCCGATCTGCTAAGGAAAAAAACACACGGGACTAATAGCAAGCATGAGGGCTGGATTTAGAGTACGAAAATGGCATGGAGGAAGAGTTAACTATGCCCTTTCTCTAAGCCAGTGGTTCTCAAACTTTTTAGCACCGGGACCCACTTTTTAAAATGACACTCTATCGGGACCCACCTAGCTTTACGAGACGCTCAAACATTTATCTCCCTATATTTACACAAGCTTGCAAACTGCAGGAGCTCAGTCCTCTGCAGGGCTTTCACCGCCTTGAATGGTTCCGAAGGCGAGGGGGCAGGGCCGCTTCGTGCTCCGGTGTAACGGAGGGGCGGAGCCTCGGCGGAACTTAGAGCTCCGCTCCCCCCTGCAGCGACACTAGTGTGCACCACATCTCTGAAGGAACTGGTGCCCCAGACTACAATCCTGCGCGTTCTTATATTAACTCAGCAGGTCTTACTTCAGAGTAAACACAGCTTGAATTGAGCTGCATAAGTCTGAGCATTTATTCTTTTTAAAAAAGGCAGTTCCATCCAAACAGCACTTGAGATTAAAATATGGGACATTGCTATCAAGCAAAACAATACACATCTGTTTAAGGTATCTAGGGCAGGGCTTCTCAAAGTGTGGGTCGCAGCCCTATGTGGAGGTGGGTCATGGTCTGGGCCCTCCCACCAGCCCTTGCTCAAGTTTGGCTCCAAATCAGAGCCATTCTGAGCCTGTGCATACAGAGCCTGTGCATACAGGTGTACAGTCAATCTAACATTATGTTGTCTGTCTGTCTGTCTGTCTGTCTGTCTGTCTGTCTGTCTGTCTGTCTGTCTGTCTGTCTGTCTGTCTGTCATATTAGGGAATGGCAAACTAGCTGGAGTAAATGATGCTGCATAGTCGCTTATTCGATGGTAGACCTAATACTAGGCAGGGAATTTTGATAGCAGTAAGGATATGTGAAACTCTACCCACTTGTACACTGAAGGGAACCAACATATATGTTTCTCTTTTGATGCTTCTTTGTAATAAGTTGTTTTTCTTTGTTCTTGAACTTCCTATAAAAATATCATTAAAATATGTTACGTTGATTCAAGCCATTTTTTAATGCAACATTTTTTTCCCCTGAACAGGGAAGCAGATTTGTTGCAGGGGTGGGAGGAAAAAAATAGGGACCATATGCCTTCATTTCTTAGATAAAAAGGAACCCTGATGGGACTTATAGTGCCAGGGCCCCCTTAATACACAAGGATACTTGCTCCGGCCTAAGGGAGTATCTGGTTGAATTTTGCTTTCAAACTTTGGAAGCTTCTGGGTGGACCTGGATTCATCCATCTCTTCCCCCACCCCAAATTTCTTTTTATCAGTGTTAATTAAAACCTGGAGAGAAGAAATCAAGTTGTATGGGCTCTTGCAATATAGCTTTTATCAAACTGCCAACTGGAGGTCATCTTTTAGTGCTACTAGGTCTATCTCCAAGCTGTGCTCTGGTCTAAAGCCCAAATGTAAGGCATCCAGGGAGCTGACAGATGTCACATGTTGAGAGAGCTTGGTTGTCACTACTCTCAGTGTTTTTGGCAAGAAACAGGAGGATAGAGAGGCTCTCTCTGTCAAGTGTTGGCATCCTGTGGATCAGTCAGATTATAACGGCGGCTGGCAGGGGATGCTCATCGTCCCTCTTCAGAGTGGAAAATTTTCAATATACAATGGTTGGATTGCTAGGGAAAAGTAATGCTTAGTTCTCAGGGCTATAGGAACACACATGATGTTTCAGAAGCAGCCCAAATTCGGCTGTGGTTTTTTTATTATTATTCCAGGTTCCGATCCAGCCACATCGTTCCCTGTTCCCCATTGGCTCACCCGGCTCCCATCCCACAGTTGCTTCACAGGGTTCAGGGTCAAGCTTCCTGGGGTCTCTAGGGCAGGGACAACCAACAGAGGAGACCGGCACTTTGTCCTATCTTCACTTTCAGGAAGGGTTGCCACCCTCATGCTTTCTCTATGCTCCCTGTTCCTCATTGGGCCATTGACCGCCATCATCATTCAGCCTGCCCACTGAGAAGACAGATGGATAGCCTCAAGCAAGCAGTGGTGATCTTCAGTTGGAAATCGGCACCCAGCCTCCATGTCTGAAGTGTGTCTCTGGTTACTTGGATCCTGCAGCCATGCCTAGCTTCTTGGGCTCCTCCTCTGATCTCCAGCTCAAACCGAGTCAGGCATTGGCCCCACTCACCGGCCCATATGACTCTAAATTAGACCAAGCTTCATTACCTTACTATTCTTTTGCAGTGTTGGTTCAAGCTACTGGTTATTACCTATACATGCCATAGGACTTCTCACACATGAGTCTCAATGAGGAGCTTCCAGAGACTTAACTTTACTTAGGTTCTGCACTCCACAGAAAGTTCACCCCATTTATGCTCAAAATAATTATTTTATGTGCTGGTACCTAAACTATGATATTCAGTCTCCCATAAAACTTGTCAGTCTATCTACATCATCATTCTCCACCTTTATAGTGCTCACAGAAAACCTTTCTCACCAGGCCTTTGCAGATCTGTAATGAATTTGCGGTTGTCTTGGTGTTTATGCACTTTTATGAGATAGGATGCTGGTTTGATATCCTGGCTTGCTCACGAATTGTGATTGGAATAAACTGCAATTTGTTGGGTTTGGGTGCAATTATAAATCACAGTTTGTTTAAACCTGGAATGGAAGCAGCAAATGTTCTCCTCTTGCACACGAAGGGGAGGAGGGGACGTGTGAGCCCAAGACTTGCACTAGTAGCACTAAACCATGGATTATTCATGGTTTAGCGTTATGTCTGAACCTGGCTCTGGGTAGGCTGAGCCTTTCCTTAGGAAGACTTGTTTTTGAAGACAGAATCAGCATTTTGCAGGCTTTTCCCCCAAAAGGGACATTTACATTTACACAAGCTTTAAAAACAGACGTTATCTCAGGAAAGGGAAAATGCAATTTAGGAATTTCATTAGCATAATCAGATAGTGGCAACTGATAGGCCTGACAAGAGGGCACAAAGAAGAGTTTGAAGGGAAGGTGAACAAAAGGTGAATGTCATTGAAAATACCATCTAAAGAGTGCTTAAGAGTTTCTCCCACTACAGCCCATCTCTGGCCACGTCTCGTGTATTATTCTTATCATCTAAATTATTTTTAATTAATATTAATCTGACAAAACTAAAAAAAAAAGGCTACACATAGAAGGAAATGGGAATAGAAAAGAGATGCGAGTTGAAAGCTCTGTAAACACACACACACACACACACACACACACACACACAAACCCAGAAAAAAATACAAAACAAAAGAGGTCAACAGTGAAAAACCTGAGAAAAAAGATGGGCCTTGAGAAGTCGTCAGCAGATGGGAAGAGCACAAGCAGGAGAACCAAAAGCAATTCCAGAGGTAAAGACCAGTAAGAGAAACAGGTAAAAAATAAACATGAGAAAGGCAAATACATTTGCCTGGGAGAGGCAAATAATAATAAAAAATCCCTCATTTCCATACTAGGCCTCCTGATGACCTATGGGTTTCCTCAGAACTATGGCAGCTATATAGGTGGTGTAAGTCTGAGATCAGAAAAGGGGAGGGACCAGGTAAAGGAGAGGCGATATATTATTATTATTATTATTATTATTATTATTATTATTAATAATAATAATAATAATAATAATAATAATAATAATAATAATAATAATAATAATAATAATAAGAAGAAGAAGAAGAAGAAGAAGAAGAAGAATAGACTGCTTTTCAAAAAGAGTACTTCACAAAGTATTTAGTAAAATACTAAATAGGATAGGATTCTGGTGCTCACTCATACCTCTAGGATCCACCCCCTCCCTCCAGTGATCCACCCTGAAACTCCCCCTGCCCTTCCCATCCCTATTTGTCTGACACACACACACACACACACACCCCACTATCAAGTTTTCTTTGAGCAGTGGAAACCATGGTTGTGATACTGCCGCTGCTTTGTGATAGTGGCTAGCACTGGTCCCGCCCCCGATGATGGTGTGATCCTCATGCCATCATGGGGACTTTTGTGACAGCAGAAGGCTTGTTCCACCGTCGCAGAAAGCCCAAAGGATTGGGCTGAAAGTGACTTGCGGCTTAACAATATTAAATAAATATGTTATCATCATCATCATCACCATCATCATCATCATCAATAATAATAATAATAATAATAATAATAATAATAATAATAATAATAATAATAATAATAAAGGAACAAGGAGGTCTGTCTTGCTTTACACTGAGCATCTCCGCTAGTTACATGGTGTTACAAGATACTTGGTGCAGTAGCAAGACCTCTCATGAGTCCTGACATGGCATTGGTGGAAGGGTTCTTGCACCTGACCCTGTCTGCTTTTTCCCATGCATAGCACCACTGGGTCCTTCCATGGTAATGGAAGCCAGTACTCCTCTCACATTTTCCTTGAATGAAATCACCTTTCTAAGCCCCGCACAGATGTTCATCTGATACAGTGTACAAATGTAGGAGGGAAGCAGTAGCTTCATGGCAGGCTCCGCCCCCAACTGACACACTTTCGTTTGAATGTCAGAAGACTGCCTACACGTGGTCTCGGGCACTAAAATCTTCGTGAACGGGCCTTTTCTATGTGTCTCCCTCTTCAGATGTGGCAGTGGCTGGACTACTGGTCTTTCAGTTGTGGCACCCTGCCTTTGAAATGCATTTCCAGGGGGATTATCTATTGCTTACTGTGATGTTAATTAAATATCCGCCAAAGACGTTTTTGTCCTCCCAGACCTTTAAATTGCCTTTTAGATCCTGGTATATCCACTGGCCAGCGGGTGGCACAGCGAGTTAAACCGCTGAACCATAAGCTGTCGATTGAAAGGTCGGCAGTTCGATTCCCGCGACGGGGTGAGCGCTCATTGCTTGGCCAGCTCCTGCCAACCTAGCAGTTCCAAAGCATGTCAATGCGAGTAGATAAATAGGTACCGCTTGCGGGAAGGTAAACAGCACTCTGTGTTCCAGCCGCATGCTACGCGCTGTGGCAAGGAGAGTCATGCCGGCCACATGACCACGGAGGTGTCTTCGGACAACACTGGCTCTTCGGCTTTGAAATGGAGATGAGCACCACACCCTAGAGTCAGACACGACTGGACTTAATTGTCAGGGGATACCTTTACCTTTTATATCCACTGCTCTGATTTTCAGTTTGCATTGCTACTATTTTACCACTGTTTTTAGTTATTGTTCCTTGTTTTTTTGCATTCTTAGTCACTTTGGGGCAGTAGCATAGCTGGTGTTGCTCCAGCCGCCCCCTCATGATGCTGATGTTACTCACGTCCCTTGGGGGGTGGGCAGGAGCCTTCGAGCCATTCTGCCGCCTGGATCATCGCCGCCGCCGCATTCTCTGCCACTGCCTGTATCACCGCCGGCGCCGGTATGATGCCTCCCACCTCCGATTTTATGCCCCCCTGCCTGCTGCCCGGGGACGGTCCACCCCCCCCCGCACCATCCCATCCTACCCCTCTGCTTTGGGAACCCTTCAATTGAAAAGTGAAATATAAATTATACAGGTGTCCCCCGTTTAACGACTGGGATACGTTCTGGAAAACCTGTCATATAGTGAAACCGTCATTAAGCGAGTCCTCAGCACCATCTAGTGGCCGATTGTGGTATAACGTGTAAAACCCATACAGTATAGTGTAATGCAATATAACACAGTGGGGTTGTAACAGGGAATGAATGGCAAACACAGTGTACATTATGAGTGTAACACAAAGCACAACAAGATATCTACCTGTCAATGGATGTAGAAACACACACAGAGAGTTAAAGATGACATTTTATTTTATTTGCATTTTAAAATACAGTACTGTAGCTTTAATTCTTTGTTTACACTTTGGGAACCTCCGTCATATATGTGGATCGTCATTAAGCGATCCGTAATTAAGGGGGGGGATACCTGTACACATAAATAGTATAGACATATATGCCCAGGCATCTGCAGCCAACAAGGACTCTCTACAATGGACTCGGCACTGAGCCCGGAACCTGGGCGTTCCTGATAGAATTGCCACTCTTTCTGCACTTGCTTTTTTGAGGCTCTACGATGGTGCAGTGTACAAAGACTGCTTTCCCTGTTCTCCTTTCACTGCCCTTAGCAGTCAGAAAATCTGATTTTTTAAAACCAATGGAACAGCTGTGCAATTTCCTAGGTGTGGATGAACTGCAGTGCAGCTGTCCCATACCTTTTGGCGAAGGTATTTCTGGAGGTTAAGCCAAATAGCATTACCTGTATTGCCTGTAGTAATTTCCTGTTTTATCACACATCCCTGCTTTGTAGAAAGGGACTCTCTGACTCATTCTAAATAGTATTGTCTCCCCCCCCCCTAAACAGTTGCAGACTGACAGCCCAATCCTAACCAACTTTCCAGCGCCGATGCAGCCATGTGAACAGGGTGCACACTGCATTTTGCAGTGGGGGGCAGTCATGGAGGCCTCCTCAAGGTAAAGGAATGTTTGTTCCCTTACCTTGGGGCTACATTGTGGCTGCATCAGCACTGGAACGTTGGTTAGGATTGGGCTGTGATCCAGGATCAGAATCAGGACCACTGGTCCTAATGAAAATTGCCCTCCGAAGTACACATCTACACATGATTATCCACCTGGGCTATAGATGTGGAAGCAGGATTGTGATTTTCTAGCCAATCGGGTGCTGTTAAACACCCAGATCTAGAAACCCATGAGATTACTAGTTCCTGAGCCCTCCAAAGCTATCAGACTGAGACACAAGGGCTCGAGTCATTTAAAACAGGTTCAAGAAGGTTGTGTTTCTTATTAAAAGTCTAAGACCCAGTTGTCGTCCCCTCTGAGAGTTTGGGAGGGCTTTGTTGGCAACGTCTTTGCAAGGGGAAGGGAAGTTTCCAAAATTTAAACAATAGGGAATTTTCATAAATTTCATGTATGGAACTCTCTGCCCCGGAGATCAGATTGGCTCCCTCTCTGACTGTGGGCGCAATCCTACTCAGCTTTAGGCCGGCGGAACAAGCACTTCACCAGTCTAGGGTGTCACGAAAGTGCCGTAAAGCACTTTTGCGGCACCCTGGAAGTAAGCGGCACCAGCGCCAAGGCCGACACCGCTCACTCCACTGTCGTTTGAAACCTGCTCTGCCAGATGCAAGTGCTGCGCTGATCGGCGGGAGTGTGTGGGGAGGGCAGGCCGGGGTGGCGGGGTGAGGGGGCGATTGGCCACGGAGGGGTGGTATTATCAGTGGCACAGTCCGCCAGGTCCCTGAATCCTACCAACATTCAATACACTGAGCAGAAACAGCACGTGCATATGCTTTATTTCTTTGTTGCACAGTTTCTGCTGAGAGCATTTTCTACAAGGTATAATGATACCTGGTGCACACAGGATGCTATCTCCACCTAAACTCAGTTTGATCCCTTTCCCCTGTTCCTACTGGTTCTGCTGCCACTAGTGAAGATGCTATTTAGGGCTGGTGAGTCCTCCTTGTGCATTTATCATCTCGCTATTGTTAGCTTTCAGAATAAGAATGTAGAGTGCAAAAGCTCGATGTAGGTACTGTATTTATTTTACAGCCTGTTGCACTTTGCTAAAGTTGCAGATGGAAGCAGCGTGCCCAAGACCCCAGCTAAGATAGCCGATACAAACAGGAACTGCCACTACACCAACATAAGCAACATTTTGCCAGCTTTGGACTAATATCAGGTACAGTACCCTCTTATGGAGACAAGAGGTAGAGATCAACCAGTAGTGAGCTAACTGGAGTTCCCATTAATCGAAGAATATAAGAACACAAGACAAGCCCTGCAGGATCAGGCCAAAAGCACATCTAGTTCAGCTTCCTGTATCTCACAGTGGCCCCACAAGATGCCTCAGGGAGCACACAAGACAAGACACTTGTATCCTGTCGCCACTCCCTTGCACCTGGCACAAAGAAAACCTACTCCTACAACCAGGAGGTTGCTTTTCCCCATCATGGCTTGTAAGCTGTGATGGACTTTTCCTCCATAAATCTGTCCAATCTAGGCCAGGTGCCATCACCACATCCTGTGGCAAGGTGTTCCACAGAGTAATTACACACTGGGTTTTATATATATATATATATATATATATATATATATATATATATATATATATATATATATATATATATATATATATATATATATATATATATATATATATATATATATATATATATATATATATATATATATATATATATGTGTGTGTGTGTGTGTGTGTGTGTGTGTGTGTGTGTGTGTGTGTGTGTGTGTGTGTATGTGTGTGCTAACTACCCTCCTAGACTTCAGAACTTGCCTGTAGAGCTCTGTATATTAATTGCCTATATATTAATTAGCCTACAGTAAAATTGGTTTCATTATAAGTTGTTTTGCTTAAAGTTGCTGTTTTCAAGAACTTATCAACAACTTTAAGTGAGGCTGTAGTCTGGAGTTGTACAGTGCCAACATGGCTGAACTGCACGATTGTTCAAGGCTGATCCAAAATGCCAGCCATTTTCACTATTCCATTTAGACAGTAAAAATGGAGGGTATTTTGGTTCCTGGGGGAGGCTGTGGAATTTTGAGAAAGTTCCAGAGGGCTTTCTGTCTGGTTGTCAACATTGGCATCTGTTCTTTTTTTTTTTTTCCTACTACCTTTCTGGTAGCTGTGGGGGTAGCATGAACCTCTTCCCAGCAACTGGCTCCCATCAGCCACCATGAATTTCTCCCCACCCCAGAACATCCCTTGAATGACTCTATTGATGTACCACAATTCCAAGGGGGCTTCTGGAAAGGAAACCCACTGGCAGCTGCCATTTTATCTCCAGAAGTCCTTTGGAATTTTGTTATATCATGATGTAGTAGTGTCATGATGGGGCATTTTGGGAGGGAAATTTGTGGCAGTTAGTGGGAGTCGGTCACTAAGAAGAGCTCCATCCCACTGCTGTTGCTGCTGTGACTAATACAATAATAGAAAACAAGGACAAAAGGACAGCCGCTTGCCACTAACCAGCAGTAAATGTATTCTGAATGTGGAGATTAGCTCTAATTTACTCAAAGTACACAAAAATGACTGGACTCAGAATTTGATCCCATTCATTCAGTAAAAGAAAGGAAGAAAGTGATAGGATTAAATAACTGGAAAGTTGATGTAAATTAAACATTAGGAGGGGGGGGAAATATTGCTAGGTATGAATAGAAATGAAGTGAAAGCCTAAAGTGGGTGTGCCATTTCCTTCTCGGGATGTATGTGTCTTGGCCTTATCTACACAAAGAACAGATGACGTGGTTAAACTGGTCTGGGCTAGCTACTTTGGGTCCCCCCTATGGGGAAAAAAAGCAGGATATAAATTCAATAAATAATAATATTCCAATTGAGTGTGCTGATAGGAAGACTGTATGGATGAATGTTCTTCCATACAAAAACAATATTTCCTACATATCAGAAAGATTTATCAGATGCTCAATTAAGGTAGAATCAGTGGGGTAGCTATCACGGGGTGAGAGGGGCAGGCCACCCCAGGAGAATCGTGTGTGGGGAATCACGTGGGGGGGTTGCTGGAGAATTGCGTGGGGGGTTGCCAAGGCCTAGCCAAGATGGCAGCAATTCCCTTGTAGTGTTTTGGCAGTTTCCTGATGGGCACAAAGAAGCTTCTTCGTGACAATCGAGAAGCTGCTGAAAGACTAAAAGGGGTGGTGATGGTCACAGTGCAATCCAGCTGCCCTTCTCCTTTGGAGGCCTTCCAAGGGAGAAGGGCAGCCAGTTTGGGCCACTGTCAACTCGTTCCTGGAAGTGAGGTTATCGGGAAGAATTGGGAAGTGACATCACAATAGCATGTTACATCATGACATCACGATGTCACCGTTCCAGGCGGCGCAGCATATAGGTACACCACTGGGTAGCATGAACACAGAAGCAAGATCTACTGCAAACGACATGTGTTTTTTCTTGAAGGTTACATGTATAAGGGCTTCCTTGTGTGATTAGGACATTACTTTTTTAAGATTCCTAATTGCATGAAGAGGTTCCTACACAAATGCACTTGTACACATGTAGACTTCAGACCTTTAAAGGAAGATGCAAAAGTCCAAGGCAGGGGATGCCATCAGAATCCTACACATGTTCATTCCTCCCTAATTAAACATCAAAAAGTCAGAGAGAAAAGAGTTTTAGTGTATTTTTGTTTCTATGATAGGTTTTGCAACAAAAATGAATACTAACCGTGGATGGTCCAGTTTCAATTGGGATCACACCATGGGGGGGGGCCATTCTTTTCTCCCCTGCTTTTCCCCCACTGAAAGTTGTTCTTCTCTGAAGCTGCTATTTGACCACAGGGGAGACATATTGATACCCAAATGGGTGTCTATATGTTTTGCCCTGCAGGAATAGCTGCCTGCTAATTAATAGCAGCACTCCGTGTTCCAGCTGCATGCTACGCGCTGCGGCAAGGAGAGTCATGCCGGCCACATGACCACGGAGGCGTCTTCGGACAACGCTGGCTCTTCAGCTTTGAAATGGGGATGAGCACCACACCCTAGAGTCGGACACGACTGGACTTAATTGTCGGGTCACCTTTACCTTAATTTGTGTACACGAGGGCTCATAGAAAAAAACTAGATAGGCATTTGGCTTTAGTGCTTTAGGTGTAGGATAAACATCTTTAGAACACAAAGCTGGGGTAGAAGAACACTTTTGTTCCAATTCAATGCATTGTCAACATTGGTCAAGATGATCCATCACCATCACTGTACAGAAATATTTATTTACCCAGTGTGCAATTAATCTGTGGAACTCCTTGCCACAAGAGGTGGCAATGGCACCTGGCCTAGATGCCTTTAAAATGGGATTAGGCAGATTTATGGCGGTATAGTCCATCACAAGTTACAAGCCATGATGACTATATGCAACCTCCTGGTTTTAGTAATAGGCTATCTCTCAATGCCAGATGCAAGGGAGCAGCAACAGGATACAGGTATCTTGTTGTCTTGTGTGATCCCAAAGGCATCTGGCGGATCCACTGTGAGATACAGGAAGCTGGACTAGATGGGCCCTTGGCCTGATCCAGCAAGGCTTTTCTTACCTTCTTATGTCATTTATTGCCTGTCTCTTCTGAATCCTTCCACCCGCCCCTGGTTTAAAACAAATATTTCTCTTCTGCTGTTTTTGTTGCACACAAACATACTCATATGCACATCTTTAAAAAAAAACACAATCCTAAACGTTACCTTGAAATGAGCACTAAACTGAGCAGAACTAAACAACAATGAAAGCATGCCCAAAGCAATGTAGAGGGTGGTGGTGGTGGGTTGTTGTTTTTTTAATCTTTTTATCTCTGTGGTGTCTGTCTGGAACGATTAAGGTGACAAATGAAGGCCTAAGTACTAATTAAGCTGAAAATAGCAGACACCACCACCACACTGATTTTCTCAGAGAACTACCAACTTGTATCTTGCATGGCTGTTATTTCTCAGTTAGCTAGACAACAACACTATTCAGGAAAGGGACTTGCAAGAGCTTAAAATACTTGGGCACTTCTGGCAATTTTCTCTCTTCCTACAAAGAGATGTGAGGACCTTGCTGGGGTTAAGAGATGCCTTCATGCACCTGAAGGGCATAGGTGTGTGAGCAGGGCAGTTGGCAGTAATTTGTGGGGTGGTTGGACATCCCTTAAGAAATTTAACTTCTCTTACAGAAACTCATTCGGCTTCCCTCGAAAATTCTCAGATGTGAGAATTCGCTTCAAACTTCACTTTGGGGTGAAATTTCAGTGTCAGCCCTGGGGATATGAGGGAACACAGAGGAAGCTGTGAGAGTCCTGGAGCACTGTCTGGAGGCGATTGGGGTCTGGATGAGAGCCAATAGACTGAGATTGAATCTGGAAAAGATACAGGTCCTCCTGTCCAGAAATCTTCGACACAGGTCTTCTGTCTTCCCTGAATGGGGCACTCCCCCTGCAGGAATGGGTGCACAGTTTGGGAGTGCTCCTGGTCTCACAGCTTTCCCAGGAGATCCAGATGGCTAGGAGTGTGTTTGCCCAGCTTTGGCTGGTTCGCCAGCTGTGACTGTACTTGAGTCAATCGGACCTGACCACAGTGAGCCATGCCTTAGAGAGGTCAAGATTGGATTACGACATGTTTAAGACATCCAGAAGGTGCTCTGCCGGCACTTAGTTGGTGTGAATTGCGCTGTTCGAGACTGAGTTGTGACCCAGGACTTTCCCAGTTCAAATCTCTTTTCTGCTATGTGCTCACAAGGTGGCCTTAGGCATGCCTGTTAGCTTCAGCTGCAAAATGCTGATAAAAATACTTACTTCACAGGGCTGTTGTAACATATCAGAAAAAGACACTCAAACATTTTTCTCCCTATATTTACAGGAGCTTGCAAACTGCAGGAACTCAGCTGTTTGCAGGGCAATTAGCAGCTGTTTGATTTTTGAATAGCCTCAGGGCTTGAGGCAATTAGTTATCTGATCTTTCCATCACCCATGTTTTTGGTGATGATCATGCATGTGATGATCATGCAAGATCATGCATGTGAAGTGCTTTGCATGCTCCAAAAGCAGTATACAAATGCTAAGTATTATTTCTTAGTGGGTCTTGCGCACGGATCTTTCAAAGGGAAGCAAGAATTCACTCACCTGCCCATGCCGCTGGCTATTTATTTCTTCAGTTGAGAGGCAATCCAATAAAACAGTAGTCTTCAACCTTTTTCGTGCCATGACCCCAATACATAAATAAATAAATAATGAGGCTGGTGACCCACCGTTGATCCCGCCCTTCTCCTGGGACCTGATCCACCCCCGCCCCTGTTGCCACCCCCACCCCAACAGCAGCAGCCTCATCCTGCCAAGCTCACCTGGCCCACACTACCTGCAGCGGGGTCATTCCAGATCAGGAGAGCGAAATTTCACACTTCAGTTCCCCACCACCCTAGAAAATTGAAAGGAGGGAGAGAAGGTGAATGAAATCCATGTGGGATCCCCCCAGCAGGTTCCCCACCTCCCCGCCCCCAGTATTAGTCCCCAGTGGCCATTTTGGTTCCCATAAGTTGCCGCAACCCCACAAATGCGGCTTTGCAACCCCTTTGGGGACCCGACCCCAAGGTTGAAGAACAGTGCTATAAAACATTGAGGGTGGAAGCTGCTGAGATACATTCCATGCTAACTGGTTAAATTGCTGAAAGAGCTTGGACTAAGTGTTTTATTCCCATGTAAATGCACCTGGAAGTTTAAACGCAGTTAAAAGTAAAGAGAAATCTTTATCTCACTCATCGCTGCTGAGTCACTATCAATTTTCCTGCTTCCGTCATTTAGAAGGTGGTAAAACAGATGGTTCTAGCCCAGAGTTTAAAGAAGAGGAAAATTGCATAATTATTCAGGGCAATAGGAAGTAGAACCGAGGCTTGCATCTGAACTTCTGCCATCATAACAGGTATATGCCAAAGTAAGCAAACTGAAATTATGATTGGAAAAATGCGACTTCCTCCAGCATAGCACATGTCCATGAGCAATTCATCTTTGCACTGAAAATTTTATTGGGTCATGTGATGAAACAAAATCATCACTGAGCAGTCAAATGGTCTATCATTTCCAATTTCTTGTTAATATTGTATTGAATATTTATTGGGGGGGGGGTGTATTGCAAGCAGTCCTACAGTCAAACACAAATCTGTTGCATGCCTCAGAAAAAAGTCAAATGTCCTGCTCTAGTGAAACTCAGTTTCTGTGCTTAGATGGGCAGCCCAATCCTGCCTAACATGTGGCGGCCGACCTAAAGGGCCGGCTGCTGCATCCAATACCCATTGTGGCCTAGTGCGGCCCGGGCTCACCTCGGCGGATCCAGTGTAAGTGTGTAAGCACTGTCACATGGCACATGGTACATATATAATGTGCCATGTGCAAGTTTCAGAAAGCACCAGTGCCATTCTACTCTGCATTAATCAAATCATCAGTGAAGCATGGTGCTGAGTGCCATAACTCAAGAAGGTTGTTGACAAACCGCAAAAGAATTCTGCAGAATTCGGCACATTAGGTTTTGAATTCTGTTCATTTGTTGACAAAACTGGGCACGACTCAAAGGAAGCCATAGCAGATGCAAGGGATTCTATCCATAAGTGCTGCGTTAACTGGGCATATATTGGGCCAGCAAATTATCCCCCATCATCTTCTGTCTGCCATGGTGCAACAAGCCTCATGCCAGTCAGAACTGCTCTACTGCATGGATCTCTGCAGGTGCGATGGTGGTAGAGAATACGGCTTCTTTGCTGCCTTCATTGCCACAGAGTGAGCCAGAAGGTGGACTCTTACCCATGTTTGGTCAGACGGCACAAGTCTTTCTGTTGAGGACACCCAGTGCTGCCCCTATCCACCTCTTCTTGGTGGCACACTGGGTACCATGACTACTTTTGGATACTGAGGGTTTAGGGCAGTGATGGCGAACCTTTTGGGCTTGGTGTGTCAAAATGTTTGAAAGTGCCTAACTTGACCCTGCTGGTGTGTCGTCGTCCCCCCCCCGAACTTTTAAGAGTACTTTGACTATTGCTACTTTTAATCATAATTTTGAATTGAACTGAACTGAAAACAACTATAGAACACATTTCATTTTATTTAACATCAATTAGTGACTTTTTTGTTGCTGAGTTTTACTAGATGATAATTTGAAAGAGGTCTGCCAAAGTCCCTACCCTAAATGTTCAAGACAAGCCTGTAAAACTTTTGCAAAAATGTAAGATGTGTCGGGGCCCTGGGGGAAATGCTGGTGTATCACCCAAAATGACCTCGCATGTCACCTGTGACACGCGTGTCATAGGTTCGCCATCACGGGTTTAGGGGGTGCCCAGCCAGGTTGGCCTTCTGAAAGGCACAGAACCACACCCTGACCTGCTGGACTCCTGGTGTCCCCCCCTGAGGGCACATTAGGTTTTGATGACCCATAGTGAGATCTTTCATTGATTTATGTTCCACCTTCTTCCTGTGGAACTGAAAGGGTAAACATGGGCTTCCCAGGCAGTCCCCCCATCCAGGCACGGATCAGACCCAGAAGTGCTTCATTTCAGCAAGCTGGCAGCTTCATTTGCCTTCAGACCGTGCCTGTTACAAATGCGATGCTTTGCAGCTGATGATTCCACTGTCTGCCCTGGCAAGAGTATTTTATGGGTATGAGGGATAGAGAACAGTCAAAATGGCCTGACCTAGGCAGGTGCAAGAAAGTAAAATACTCCAGGCTTCTCAGAACTCTTCCTAACCAATTTACCCTGCATAGCAATGTACTCTGCCCTTTATTTGCCCAATTTCAAGGTTATACTTTAACACTCATTGAAAGATAAAAGCTTTAAATAATGTACGTTCTCCTCATTGTCCTTTTCACAGAGATCACAGGTGCATGGCCTTGTCCCCCAGCACAAAAAAGCTGTTGTCATGGAAACTCCTTGGGATGCCGACTTGACAACAAGTGACATTCAAACCAGGAGAGACACCTCTCTCTTGCTTCCCTCCTGCCACAAGAACAGTCTGACCAGGGGCCAGCATTCAAAGCAGAGTTCATAGCATTTTGCAGACTTGGGACGGCACACAGGATTGGAATGCACACATGCCGTAAAAATGGACTGTGACTGGAGAACGACAACTGACTTTAGCTCTCACAAACACAACTGCAGGTTAATTTTGGAAGAACAAACAATAGCTGATGGGTGATGGGAAAACCAATAATCTAGAGTCGCTGGTGAGAGAAGACTCCCTATGTCACACTCAATTTGTCTGACAGGCAAGAAATGGCATCATCAGTTTGAATGTTGAACGTAACGTACCGTATCCTGAATATTCAAGCCAAGTAAGGGTACATTTTAGAAAGTTGAATAAAACCACAAGTACATATAATGGTCCTTCAATGATCAAATACCACTCCCTCCTGCACGTGTACGAAGTCTATAGGAGTCTGTCAGCCCTTTCCCAATTCCATCCACCAGCCCTCAGCTGGACACTCATTGTGATGGGTGAGCTGCCATGCACCTGGCCATAACCCTTGCTCCTTGTGAAAACAGCATGCACCTCATATCATATCTGCTTAATTTTTTCCACATGCACCTCATCTCTGCTTAAATACAGCATTAAGAGCAGTCTGGAGGAAGAAAGTCTTCATGCCAAAGTGTCCGGGACCAGCATTGTCACCCCTGTTCTTGCACCCACCAAACCCCCAAGAGACTTCACACCCATGTATGGCCATTCCAGTGAGCTCCATTCCAGGGTCACCTAGACAATCAAGTAGTGTACTTTTAGAAGTAGGTTTTCTCTGTGCCAAGTGCAAGGGAGTGACAACAGGAAACAGGTTATCTGTGCCAGGTGCAATGGAGGGACAACAGGAAACAGGTATCTTGTTGTCTGTGTGCTCCCTGAGGCATCTGGTGGGGCCACTGTGAGATACAGGAAGCTGGACTAGATGGGCCTTTGGCCTGATCCAGAAGGGTTCTTGTGTTCTTGTGTTGTACTGCTACTAAACCAGTTGCTAATCCCACAGCTAGCCCTGCAGCCAGTAGGTGGGTGCCTCTCCCAAGGCAGGCTTCCTGGTTCCTGCGGTGACAGTCAGTAGGAAGACGGGTTCTGGGCTGGAAAGGGAATGGGGCCACACATGCCCATGAGGCAGGCCCCAGTAGTATAAAGGGTTCACTCAGTGCCAGTGATGAGCAGGCTCTGGAAGGATGCAAGGCTCTGGACTTTGTCTCCACTGCCATGGAAGGAGACAGTAGCCTGAGGATGCCGTCCTAGGGAAAGGAGTGGCAGGATGGGAGACCACCTGGAAGCCCTATGTACACATCCTTGAGTTCCACCATGGCAGAAGGGCAAGTTATAAATTGAGATACGTTTGTGCACATGGTGCTGCCTTATACTGAACCCGACCATTCATCCATTCAGTTCTGCATTGCCTAGCCTACATTCACTGACAGTGGCTCCAGGGCTTCCGACAAGGGTGTGTTTCCCAGTCCTACCTAGAGATGCCAGGAATCGAAGCAGGGGCTTTCTGCATGCAAAGCAGGTGCTCCATCGTTGAGCGATAGCCCCTCTCATTCATTGAAAGAACCAGCCAAAAGAAGGGGCATTATTCAAATCCACGGTTGTTGTGTTTTAATGTATCGATGGGAGGTGTTGGGGAAGAGGAGGATGAAATACATACAGTGGCATTTGCTTTTGTGTGGGACTGTGTGTATTTCCTTGTTGGAATGCTGTCTTGTGATCTCTACATAACCTTTCAAACACAAGTGCATATTTCACCCTTCCAGACTCGCGCTACCATTTTTTTTTTTTTTTGTCATTCCAATTTCATTTCCAGTGCTATGTGGACTGCGGGCTCAGCAGTCACTGGAGTCTGAAGTGACTCTTGGGACCTCCTCACTGTTCTATATGCAAATGGCCCTGCACCTGGGCAGCCGAGCGGGCTTGCCGACAGTTTAGTTATGCAAATCTGATTGATCGAGAGCATATTGCAGAAGAACACACGCCGGCCTGAGACACTGGCAGCTATATTTCACTGGCTAAATTCCCGAAGAAGGGGAGAAAAAAAAATTAAATGCCAAGCGTTTTGATGCATATTCCTTTCAACCCCTGAAGTGCAATAGGGTTTATTTCAGTATGTTTTTCAACACTTTGGTTAAATGTTGCTAATGTAGTTTATTGTGTTGTTTGCTGAGTTAACAGAAGGGCTGGTTTTCTTCTGGTGTTTCTTTTTTATGAAAAAAAAGAAAAAGGGAAAAAAAATATCCCAAACTTAGAGCTGCTATGATGTCACAGCACAATAGCTCTGTCAGTTTATTTGAAATAATTCTCCAGGCAAATGGAGTAAATGCAGTGTTAAAATATAATTAGGTTCCAAGGTATAGAGGAATGCAAGGATAAACTGATGGCAGAGCACAAGTTGCTCAGAATGTATTCTTTCTGTAACAAAAGGAAAAACAAACTGTGGAGATGTAGATTGCATATTGTCACCACAGAGTAGAAATACCTTTCTTTACTCACCAAACACGCTGGATATATGAAAAAGAAAAGAATAATTTGAAATCAAAAGAATAAATGTGGGATTAGATTAAGCCCTTGGTTTTCAAGATACGTTCCTCAGGTTCCTTAGGAGCCTCTAAGGGGTTCCTAAATAATCAGAAATGGAGTTGGTGCAAATAACACTATCCACCAGCTCCTTAAACGCATGGGGGAGCAGCATGGGCGCAAACATGTCCTCCCCTCATCCAGTGCACCAACGTCTAATCACACAGGGAGTCATTCAAACTGCCCCTCAATCTGTGATTTTAATATTGATTTATTTATGTATTTATCGGGTCAGGTCACTTCCGCTCTGAACCGTTTGATCCTTCCCGCGCTTTTTGGTTTATATTTACAGGGGGTGAACTGAGGACATTACCATCTGTGATCTTTTGAGATTTATCCTATGAAGAGGTTCCAAGCTGCTGGAACGAAACTTTGGGCTAAGTAACCTTGGATTTTAATGTAACTTTTGCTCCATATGAGGCTGCCTGTCACGGAAACCCGCAAACGGTTTTGAGGACGATTAAAGTTCAAGCTTCTTTTTTATAACATGGCATCAATTCCCGTATTTCTGAAGCAGTGTGTGTTGACAGCGGGCCATGAAAGCTACCGAATGAAATTATGTATTTATTAATTACATTTTTTTATATACTGCCTTTCTCATAGACTCAAGGCGGTTTACGTAGGCTGGCTGAACATATTGGGTTTTTTTTTTTTACAAGTATTATTCCATGAGAGAATCTCATAGAATCCTCCATTTCTCCAGGTGTTTTCCGTCATAGTGTAGTCATCATCCTGGTTGCACACTCTTGCACTTTCCAAGCTCTGGCAGGCAGCTGCACCAAGCTTCAGACCAGTTTCTCAAAGGTATCCGGGGTTTGCCAGCTGATTCCTCCAGACTCCATTCCTCCACAGAGAGGCGTGTGGCCTCTCAGTCTCTCAATTTCTCAGTTTCCCATCCAGCAGCTGATCCTGCTCAGCTTTTTCAGGCAAGACGACAGCTCAACCTCCAGACCACACCTCCTGCCCTATTATGAATAGTATAGTATTAAAACTGCCTATTGAGGGACAGTTAGAATAAACCACCCCTGCTCAGTTGGATGATGGAACATCAGTGCATTGGGGGGGGGGGGGAAATGTGCATGCCCATACATTTCCCCCACATATTTAAGGGACCAGGTCAGAATATTGTCCAAAAAGGCCCATAGTGGGTAAACATCTCCAAAATAAAGCTTGCCTACCATAGCAACATGGGATTTGGGAATGTGTTCTAAGAGGTTCATCTTCCAATAAAGTTCATATTAGCAATGGCATACTCCAACATTTGAGCTGAGAATAAGGACATGCTTGTAACACCTCTCTCCTCCTATCAAAGCCTGCACCCCACCCCCATTATTTGGTTGCATTGCTGTATGCTGTCTTCACTCTGCAATATCTTGTTCACGCATTTAGAAGCCAAGATGGTGTTCTCTTGATTAGTCACATATTAAACAAACATAACTGTGTCACAGTATGCTGTCACCACTCAACATATATACTGTGACAACCGCTGTGTGTGAAATGGAAGGCTTTGCACTGCACTGTGCCTTGGTGTACATGATGTAGATGCATGCGCATGCACGCACACATACAAATGTAACTTTTGGAAATGCTAAGGAGGGAGCTGAAACCTGACCACTGACCACTCTGGCAACTCTCATGAATAAACATTTTGCAAGGAATCACCCAGAGGCAAAAAAAAAGAGATAAGATAGCAACAATGATTTACAAGGGACAGAACATGGAAACCGTTTCTGGTCAATAGGGATAGCTGGTGCACATGCAACAGTGCAGCCAAACAGCCTGCCCTTTGCCCCACACAAACGGAGAGCAGGATGTGTTCTGCAGTGTAGTATCCTCCTTCTGCATCAAGGTTTCATAGCAGACATGCAAGAGTTGCAGGGAAAACAAAGAAAGGTAGAAAAGGTTCCCTAAAGACAGAAAACTTGAAAAACATGGAATTGAAGTAAGGTTCTGGTGTACCACTATTTATCACTTATATAAGACTTCTATTGTGCAAAATGCTTCATGGTTTGTTTTTATTATTATTATTATGCTCTGCCTCCCAATGACCCTGTGAGGTAGGATACTGTTGACCCTATTTTACAAAGAGGGAGTCTTGCCATGGTCATAGCATGAGTCCATAGCACCAGAGGCGGTGGCCGAAGGGGGATGGAGGGCCCCCAGGTGGTATGCGGGGGGGCTCCGGACAGCACGCGGGGTGAAAAAGTGGGCAGCAGGGGCGGCAATCATGCCATTTCGTCGGTGCAAGGAGCGGGAGGCAGTGGCGGAGAGGGCGATTGGTTTGGCCCACCCTCCCGCACTGTGCCTCTGAATCCATGTTGAGCGGCGGCCCGGCAACATCACTTCCAGCAGTGGCATCACCGGGGGGCCGCTTTGCTACGCATCTGCATAGCACAGTGGAGTTTGAACTCTTTTCCCTTGGAGCCAAACACAACGCTTTGCGAAGCCAGGTGAAGCTGTTGTCTCCAATTCTGGTTTGGAGGCAGAAACCATGGTTTGCCCAGTTCAGACAACATGACAAAGTATAGTTATCAGGAACCAGGAAGCAAGAGATGGAATAGGAGGGAGCAAGCAAGTCTGAGGGAAGGATGTTCCAACAGGAAACCAATGTTTGGCTCTGAGCCAGGCCACACTTCCTGGTAGACAAATCAATGTGAAAAGCTTTCCCTGTAAGGAGAGAGTTGAAAGCTTTTAAGAACTAGTGTAGCCCAGTGGTGAAGAGACTGAGCTGTCAATCAGACCTGCTCCAGTTTGACACTCACCTCTGCCACGAGCTCACTAGGTGACCCTAGGCAAACCACTCCATCTCAGCCACTGAGGTAACATGAGGATCAACATACTTGCTTACCATATAGGGCTGGTGTAAGGACTACATCAAATAGAAGCACTTTGCACACTCAGAAAGCATTGGAATGAATGCAAAGTGCCATTATTCGAATTACTGAATCGCTCAGGAAGAAGCTGGACCCTCCTGTTCTTGTATCATCATCACCTGCTAAATCTGGGCTTCCCAATCATTACTTATATTGCAAAGAAAATGTGTGTGTGTGTGTGTGTGTGTGTGTGTGTGTGTGTGTGTGTGTGTGTGTGTGTGTGCAGAGGCGTATCAGGAGCAGATACTGCCTGGAGCACTGCTCGCTGATGCGCCACCCCGGGGGGTGACCCGGCTTACCGGGGCGCTCCGAGGCCTTCTCGCCCGGAGAAAGCCCCGGAGCGTCCACCACGACCGGTGGCCAGGGCTTTCTGAAGGCGGCCGACTGCGCCGCCGCGCTATTTATGCTTTTTTGCACATGCGCAGAACGTTTACGTTACATCTCCTGCCCATTCGGCTTCGCTGCGCGAATGGCTCTGTCGGTGAGGGGGCGGGGCCTCCTCGCTCCGGTTCCTGAACGTGGTACTAGGACAGGGCACGACTTACGGTCGGGCCCCAACCTCACAAACGCCACTGAGAGGGGGGCAAGCTAAGGGGTAGAGTGTGCATATGAAAAGGGGCCCAAACACTGGTGTCACTACAGGGGGGGGCGGAGCTGTAAGTTCCTCCGTGATTGGAGCCTCTGTTACATGGAACGTTACACAGAGTCTCCTGCGTGTTGTTTTCACTGCTTTGAATGGGTCGGAAGGCGCGGGGGCGGGGCGCTTCGTTCTTCCGTGTAACGGAGGCTCCGATCACGGAGGAACTTACAGTTCCGCCCCCCTGTAGTGATGCCAGTGGGCCCAAAAACCAGAGCATGTTGCAGCACCTGGGGACCCCGGCACTAATCCTGATCAGAGGAAGTGTATGACTAGTTCCACAAGCCCAGTTGAGTACCGAGTTGCAGTTCTTCAAGAGCAGGGCCCCTGCCGTCTCACATGGCAAAACTCTTCCAAAGGAGAAGCATTTTGAAGCAGTGCCTGATATGGCAGGGGGGGGGGATGCCAGAAATTCCATTGGGGCTGTCCAAGCCATTGAGCTTACCTAAAGTAGTTCTTTGGATCCCAGCCATGGACTGGATCCAGCACATTAGCACAACACAAGGATACAGCAAAGAATACAAAACTAACAACCTGTCATTAAAAAATAACATTAAGCTGCCAAAAGAAAATGAGAGCCCAATGGCAGCCGCTGCATCCTGTGGGGTGGGGTGGGACCAGGAGGCTTCACAGGGCAAGGGGATGTTCAATTCCGTTACCCCTGAGTAAACCTCTTGGCCCTCAATGGGGACCTATGCTAGCAATTTCGCTAGCGTAAATCAGAGGAGAGAAAAGGGGCGGGGAGGGTGCTGGGAAGGGGAATAGGATCTGGCGTGGGCCTTCCATGATGGATCCTCCCCCTTCTGTGGCCTCCCCGCCCCCGTTACACCCTCCTCCCCATCCAGTTATGCCCCTGTTCTGCCTACCCGCTGGCTTATCTTTCTTGGCGCATGTCCAGACATCTTCCAGCGCGGCTGGGAAGGCGTAGGCCTTCCCGCTGGCATCAGCATGCTGTTGGGGAGACTTTTGCGACCGGTGCTGACTACTTTACAGCAGTCAGCGCCAGCGTGGGAGGCGCACCACCATCAGGCGGCGTGCATAGGATTGGTCTGTGTGTCTTGTAGCAACCATTGCCTTTGCTGAAATGGACTGTAGTCTACAAAACTTGTGCTAAAATAAACATTTGCTTTTAAGATGCTATAAGATTTTTTGTGCTTTCTGCTACAACAGACTAACATGACTGCCTCATTCACTAGAAGGTTTTAAGCAGCAAGATCTCCTGTTTGGGGCACAGCCTCTTAAGAATCACCTTTGAGCCAGAAGCCCAAATATGGCCTATTCTCACTTTTGGTCAAAGAGATAAACTGAACACCAGCGTCAAAACCAATTCAGAGAGAGGGGTTTCTAAAACTGAGCCCAAGCCTAATATCTCCAGTTGCCTTGAACCCCAAGCAAACCTGAATGCAAAAAGTGACAACTGTTTCAAAATCATTGGTTAAATAATTGGAAGAGCAGGAAGTGATTTTGAGAAAAAGCTGGTTTTCCTTCCAATCTTAGATAAAGCACCAGGCGGAAGATTATCGTTTCCAGGAAAACGTGGGAGAAGCCCCTTATCTTGACCCCCAATTACAAACTGCTTCTCTCAGTTGAAGACAAAAAGCTAATTTAACTTATCTGTTAAAATCTGGAATTTCTAAAAAACATACTACCAAATAATAAACTGAATTTTCAGTTAAAAATGTCTGCCTTGCGAGTTATGACTTTGAGCCCTTCTTGAGGGCCAAAGTAGATAAGATGGTGGAAGATCTGTTACTAGATCTCCCAAAGGTTTGGTTTCTTTTTTAAATAGCAAACGGTCGTGGGAGGAGACAGTGGCGTTCCTGCGGTAGGGTCTCGACAGTAAGTCACGCCCCGACCTACTACCGCGTCCACGAAACGGAGCGAGGAGGCCCCGCCCCCTCACCGTCGGAGCCATTCCGCGCAGCGAAGCTGAACGGGCAGGAGACCCTGCCCGCTCGCTCCGGTTTGTGAACGCGGTAGTAGGTCGGGGCGCAACTTACTGTCAAGCCCCTACCGCAGGAACGCCACTGGGAGGAGATTCAGATTGAAACCATGGTGCAGCTGGAGGAGGGTCTGTAACCCTTTCCCTTGTACCATTTTTCTAGTTGAAATCTTGCCCAAACTTTTGTTTGCCCCATGTGGCAAAACAAGATGCACACATCATACACATATACATATATGCTTTTGTGTGTTTTTGTCTTCATGTTAGATATATTATTTTATTTAT